>CM057340.1:201034043-203434043 GCA_030015575.1 Agapanthus africanus
ATTCTAAAGTGAGAAAAATTCCTATTTCATCAATCTATACCAAACTAGACCTTTAGTATAGGTTGTTTCCTTCACTAATTTCTTAATTAGTGAAGAGGTAGCTTGAGTTAGAGATTCTTAAAGGTGGATCATCTTCGGCCTCGAAGATCCTTAAGCAAGCTCGTTCCTTTCGTCAAGTGAAGCCTACGAAGAGTTCTAAGGACTACTACTTGGAACTTTAGAAGTGAAGGACCGATCTACAAAGGTTGTATTCCCTTTTCACTAAGGGTAAAGTTTGTTTGCTAGTTTATAAACCCTAATTCTCTAGTTCGATTCTAGGATAGCACGCATTAGCAAACTAGATTTTTTAAAATAGTATACTTGATGCTTCTTGAAACCTAGTAGTGGTGCTAACACATACTTTCATGGTATCAGAACCAAGCTAGAGCATTAGGAGTTGCCTAGACGACGTTAAAGTGTTCAATTGAACTTTGAAACCCGTCAAAATCCTAGTTTCTGGAAATTTTTTCAAAATTTGGAATATTTAAGATTAAAAATATTCAAAAAATCGTGCAGGGTATATAATGGAGCGCTAAGAATTTCGAGGGCCCAACTCTACCAATTGGCCGTGGAAACGCAACCTAACCAAGGGTTTTGCCGCGGTTGCGCGGCAGTATTGGTGAGTTGATGACTTTTTCTTCTTGTGCTGCTCCATACTGATATTTGGCACTTTCTAGGTATTTTTATTGATGCTGAAGTTGTTGATGTCTCTGGGATTTGTGGGTATTTGATAATTCGATCGAAATATTTAACATTGTCTAGATTTTATTGCTCTGTGATACAATATTTGGAATCCACAATAATTAGTTTTGTGAATACTAATTAGTGTTTTGTAAATCTAGCAATTTAGTCTTTTTTGATAGATTGCCACGTAGTTTCGATTCGGATAAAAAATCCGTCACAATCTCGTATAGTACGCGAACACTCGCCGGGTAACTTTACTAGATAACCTTGCCCTATAGCCCCGACCAAGTGACTATAGGAGAACCCTGTTGCCAAAAGCATCAACTCGAGTGCTCGCGGCCGCGGTGTTCCGCCTAAGTGCACTTTATCAACGGCATCGTAGGTGCGGTCATTTACTAAAGTTTCCGACGAGCATTCGATCATTTGTTGGGAATCTTGTTGAATTACCCGACTGGTTATTGAAAAGTGTTTTCAATTCGAGACTAAAATGCGAGGTTTATAGTGTTAGGCATGAAATCCGAAGTATGAGATATTCCGGGTTTATGATGCCTAAGGATGTTGCAAATTCTAATTATTGTAGTTTTCATTTTTTTTCTGCGACCGTAAGTGTAATATGTGGTGTATCGCCGATTTCGTTGCTATACGTCAATGACAATCAGGATACACATATTTATTTATGTTGATGACATGTGATGTTTATGTGTTGCTGTGATGTGTTATATTGGATCGTCGTGTTTGAATAGCCAGGGGGTTTTGCGTGAGATGAGAGTTTTTCATTTTCATTCAAGTAAAAATTGTATGTAATATTCTTTTATTAGGACACTTCCGGGTTGAGGATGATGTTACCATTGATATATATTATTTACTTTTCCGCATTAGGATAGACCCAAAGAGGGGAGCACAAGTAACCGGGTTCTAGAGTCCAGTTGGAGGCCATCTCGAGAAGTCGAGACCGGGTCTCCTAACTCTAGAATTGGCGGGGTTGCTTGCTGCTCTCGTAGGGGTCTAGGGATGTGGGTTTGGCTATTCATCACGACCGTGGAATCCGTGTTTTTTTATTGGCTTAATTTAAAACATGGACCTCCTAGTATATCCTATATTTCATATGTTGACTTCTGCTGCTATGTTCTGTGATGTGATCATATTACTACGTGAGATGAATGCATTATATTATATATATGATATATAATAAACGTTACTTATGTTTTGCAGCCGCGCTAGTCTTGCCCCCGCTCTGCCGTTAGTTAAGTAACCTAACAGTGCATGACGGGGCCCCGTGGAGAATGCGGATGGCATAAGCGTACGTTCTATTTTCGTTCCTTCTGTGATGTTTAGGAAACATATATGATGGGACGTTATTAATGAGATTAATGAAAAAGAAAGAAACGTAAAGATGTTGTAGAATCAAAATTTTCAAAAAAGGTAGCCCTAGTTCTTTCTTTGCATAGCGGTATTCTTTTATGAATATCCAGCACCTCATTCGATGAGGAAAGAGCCTACATCCCTTCACCGGGAGTGACCTCTTTAGCAAAAGGTAGAGAATACTACAACCTACTTGGTTTATTTTGAAAAACACTTGATTTTAAAAGCGGAGCTTAAACCACTCATTTCTAAATCACTCGATTCTACAACGATATCAAGTTCATTACGCAAAAGGTTTTCTTAAAACCAACGTAGTCTTCTGTCATTTCAGATAAGTGTTATTTAGTATTCATGCTACGTTTGTTAGCCTTCGTCAAGGCGTAGTGTGCGGTAGCTGATTAGTGCTTATCTGTAACATGTGATGCGGTTGGATTAGGGTAGTCATGCGACTTTGTTGGCCTTCTTCAAGGGTCGTGATGGTGGGTTTAATTCAATCAAGAAATGAACGGGTTGCACTTGACTAGCACCCTATGGTTTGTTGGCCTTCGTCAAGGTCATAGGATGTTAAGGGTAAAAACAATTATCAGGAATTTCAAGTGTTGAAATTTGCAATGAGATTGCATACCTTCTATATGATAGTTGGATCCCGATACCCACTGCGAGTAAGAGTTACTCCTTGGAGTGTTTCTGTAGGGTTCCTAGGCACACTAGTGAGGTCTCACAAGGCATCAACCATGCCAATTTCAAAAATTCTAGGTGCCGAGAGACCCGACTACGGATCGTTGGCTAGATTTCTAGGCGAAAAGATAACTAGTTAACAATTAACTAATGGGAAAACGGAAATACAACCTTTGTAGATCCGGTGCTCCACCTCCATAGATCCGCAACGAAGTCATCTCCACTGTCCAAAAGGAATCCGGGCACTAGAGTCGGCTTCGTCGGAGAAAAAGCGAGCTAGGTCATCGATGTACATGCCGAAGATGATCTACGTCGAGGCATCGCTAAATCAAGCTCCACCTTCACCAAGCCCTAAAAACTTGTGAAGGAAACACACTCTACTACTTGGCAAGAGGTAGAGGATGAAGAAATAGGAAGTGGGTAGACTTTAGAATTGGATTTCTCACTCTTTATCATCAATTACCATTGATGAATGAAAGCTTTTTCTTCCTTGCTCATGAAGAAGAAGAAGAAAGAAATATATGATAAGTTAATTAAAAATAATAGAAAAACAAATACTTATCATATCATTAACTATAGTCAAGTGTAGAGAATGAATCATGGTTAGTGGGAATGGTTAGGGTTAAGGATGAGATAAGAATGGTTGACTTGATCAAAGCTTCATGAAGCTTCAACTAAACTCCAAAAATAGCAACCATTCTTTTCTCTTCTTTTCCAAAATGAATAAATAAATAAATAAATGAATAAATAAAGGAAATGAAACCCTAGCCATTCTTTTAACCATGGTTTAATTCTTTGCACTTAACCAAGTAAACATGTATCATCAAACATGATACAATCAAGTGCACAAAATCATATCGCATATGTAATGCGCACATCCGAGTGAGAAAATCCATTTAAAGTGAACCAATACTAGTTAATGCAAAGTAATATATCAAATATATAATTATACATTAAATCATTAAATCAACACTTGATTCAATGATCCGGTCATGTCGCACACAACCGACTAGTATACAATGTATCGGCTTATCGAATCAACGCTTGAATCGATAACTAGGTTATATCGCATACAACCATTCGATACATTCATCGCGAGAATGGAATACGGTATCACATACACGCATTATTCTCGGTCCCGCACATATCTCATATGCGCTCCTATTTCGTTTCGCTTGAGCCAGGAAACCTCTGTGTAGGACTCTAAAGACTCGTCAATACGCCGGCAGCAGGCGATGATCATATCAAACACCCACAAGCCGCAAGCGGTCTGCTAAACGTAACGGCCACCCGGGTATTGAGCGATCTGAAGATCGACGAGCAAGCCCGCTCACACTCCAGTGAATCCGACCAGTAACACTACCGTACAGTCCGGTCTGATCGTCTGATATGTCGCATATCTTGCCTAGGGGTGGTAAACGTCAGACCCCAATAGCTCGATAAGTCGTGTCGATATGAGGCTCATAACGGGTCGAGAAACTACTGGTAACACTTACTAGCAATTCTCTTATCAGCCCTGGCCAGGGACTTCCTGTTATAGCCAATCGAACACAGCGCAACATCAACCCCCTATACCGGGAGAGACGAATCCCCTCCTATCGCTCATTGCCTCCATGTGACTCGGGACTGTACCCAAAAACCACCGTTTTGCATGCCCTCTTGGACGTGGTAAGATGGAAATCAAAGTACAGTGGGAACCACACAAGACTCTATTGCGATCTCGGGTCAACAGACTACTCTGTACCAGTGTCACCAGAGAACTGCCATCTGACGTGAGGTATAATACCATCTGGGAGTTCTCGGCGAGTCCGTCCAGTGTACCCAGTCTCTACTGAGCACCCGTATATCATCTCTGATGTCAAACACCAATGGATATGGGATCATCCATCGCCCATCTGTATGGGTCGAGAAGCTACACGCTAGTCTACTCTGGTATATCGATGCCCCGTCTCGATACACCCTCGACTAGGGACTTTGAAGGATGTACTTATGGACTACCATGTCCCCACTAGTATGATCCACATCGTAGTCCAGGTAGTCAAGCACAGATCCTAAGGGCTTTACCAACATGTAACAGAGAGACAATCAGCATACACGTTAAGGTAAAGGGTAACCAGATAGCATACTATCATGTCGAGCAAGAAAGTCCTCCCTATATATGTCCCAGCATCCACTACAATATACATCCTATGTACAGTAATGGCCTCTAGGGCATACATATAACTAACAATCTCCCACTTGTACTAGGGCCATCTGATAGCAGTGGTTGCAGTATCTCATACTCAACCATCCCATAAAAGTCTCTCTCTGGGAACAGGCCTTTGTGAGTGGATCCGCTGTGTTGTCCTCTGAGTCTACTCTCCAAACCTCGATCACCCTGGAGATCAACTATCTCCATGATAAGGTGATACTGCCTTAGAATATGTCTGGATCACTGATGGGACGGACGTTCCTTGGCATAAGCCACAACTCCATTGTCACACAATGGTAGGAACATAGTTCATCTCATGAACCTATATACACCCAAACAGCCTCTTTGGTAGCATCTTAAGTAGTGATGTATCCTGCCTTTATCGTCTAGTATGTCACGGTATCCAGCTTGGAACTCTTCCAACATACCTTCCCTTTACTGAGGGTAAAGACAATGCCTGTGACTGACATTCAGTCGTCTTTATCACCCTGGAACCCTTCCAGTGATTCTCCTCAGGATCGATTGACACCACCTCACTACATCTAGTGAGTTTCCTAACATCTATTTAGATCTATCTCATAGATCCAAAATCCAGGATTTAGTAGGTATCACTTTAATCCTATATGGAGAATCTTTGTGATAAGCGGAGATTGATCGAGCGTAGCATAAGAAACTCCTTTCTTATCAAGAGTATGTTATCCACGTACTCTACGAGGATCGTCACCATACTCCCTACTACCCTTTTGTTTATACAAGGTTCATCTTCCATTTTGATGATGTCAAACTCCTTGACTACTCCATCAAAACAGATGTTCCAACTCCGCGATGCCTGCTTTATCCTATAAAGCATCTTGCACACGTTTCCGCTGCTCCCACTGTCTACGAAGCCCTCTGGCTGTGTACTTATAGACGCTCTCTTCTAAATCATCATTTAGAAAAGCAGTCAAGACACCCAACCACCGGATATCGCAGTCATGGTATGTAGCCGTGGCAAGTAGGATCTGGATGGACTTAAGCATAGTTACTTGAAAAGGTTTTAACATTATGATCCATATCTGGTCAATGATGCAAACCTTTAACAAGTCTAGCTTTGAAAGTCTCAACTTTTCCATCTACACCAAGTAATCTTCTCAAGATATACTTGCTCCTGATGGGGATTTAACCCTTCAGATATCGCAACCAAAGTCCATACTTTGTTGGTGTATAAGGATTCCATCTCAGATCACTAAGCATCCAGCCATTCTTACAGAGTCTTACTCCTGATGGCCAGCTCGAAACTAGTTAGGTCATCATCTCATGATGCAATCCTCGCTCCCACTGTCATAGAGAAACCGAAGTATCTCTCAGGTGGGTGAGGAACCCTACTAGATCGGCGGAGAGGTTGAGGTTCGTTGGAATCTACTGAATCCTTTGGTTCTATCAAATCATCACCCGCAGTTTGTATAGCTGGAACCTTTCCAGTCGTACATAACAGACCTTGCCTCGAGCTTGTCCGGATTTTGCCTTTAGACGTAGCCCGGACAACCCCAAATCTTAACTAATTTAAGACATGGGCTCTTCCCATACCATATCTCATATGAAGTGGTAGGCAACTGATTTGATTCGAACCCTATTCAATAGGTATGCAGCTTCTCAAGCGCATAACTCCCAAAAGGAAATAGGTAACTCAGTAGTACTCATCATAGAGCACACCTTATCACATAGGGTGTTATTGCTCCGCCCCGATATACCATCGTGCAATGGTGTATACGGAGGAGTAATGCTGAGAGAGAATCTCATTCTCCTTTAGAATAGTCCAGTATTTCCGTGCTCAAGTATTCTCCTCCTTGATCACATCAAAGGACATAATACTTATACCCTTATTGGTTCTCTACTTCTAACTTATATTCTGTGAATATCTCAAAAGGTTCGGACTTATGTTTCAACAGGAACGTATGCCTGAATCTTGAGAGATTATCAGAGAATGTAATGAAGTAAAAGAACCGGTCTTGGCATGTGTAGACAGGGGACCTACATACATCAACATGTATCATCCCAAGAGTTTACTAACTCTTTCTCTGTTTCCAATAAACAGAGCTGTGGTCATCTTATCTTTGTGACATGACTGGCGAGTTTCACAAGATGTAAATTCAAACTTATTTAAATATGCATCTTTATGTAACTCCAGCTAGTCGGGTCGCATTGATATGACCTAGTCTACAATGCCTCAAGAAGAATTTGTTCATTTCTGAACTCATCCTCTTGTGTGTGTTCCGTATACTAAGAACTGTAGTTTGATTTAGAACATTAATGCTTTTAGATAACGTGCCTGAACCGATCAACTTTTGATATAGGAAATGTTCAAAACATTATCCAACAATACAAAATTTTATCATTTCTTTACTTATAAAGAGACTGATATGATTTTGTATATCAGGTTCGGTATCTAATAACATTCGTTCAGAATCAATGTATTGTAATACAGGGTGACAGTGACCGACAGACTTGGCTGCAACACTTGCCCCGTTTTCTGCCTCATGAAACTTATCACCCGTTCTCAGTTCTCTACCTTTCTGTAGCCCTATGTAACAGATTACATATCTGGGATCCTGATCTGGTATCACATACCCAGGACGTAAAGGATACTGAGAAACAGTTCTGTATAATGAACACACCCGAAGATGATGCATCATCATGCACTCTCTTCGTTTGGGCGGCACGGGAAATCTGGTAATCCCCAATTTCCTGCTCTGTCTTATAACAATTATAAGGTGGAGCGGGACCAACGTTCCCCAGCTCAGTATAACAAGCGGGTTCGGTCAAAAATCCGTATTATTATCTTGATTAAGGCGTGATATGGTCGCTACCAGGAGAGAGAGAGAAGAAAACACTCAGCGTGCGCTCTGTCAAGAATAGATTGGTTATTATTTTATCTAATCAGGATGGCTCCCACTGCTTTTTATCAAATCTTCCTTCAAACCCTAAAAGGAAAGACTAGCCGGGATTAATTACACACTACAAGTTCGCCAATCTTTCAGCCAGGCCAGTGTCGGTACTTTGAGGGAGGTCCCCCGTGCTTTCGCACGAACCTAATTAATGTAAACCTCGTTTTCCCAGAGGCGTAACCTCGTTAACACCTTTCTAGTCACCTACTTGATCGGCTAATTGTAATGTATAAAACTCTCCCAGGAGTAACTCTTACTCGCAGCGGGTATCGGGATCCAACTATCTCATAGAAGGTATGCAATCTCATTGCAAATTTCAACACTTGAAATTCCCGATAATATTTTGCCCCTAGCTCGCTATGACCTTGACGGAGGCCAAACAACCCATAGTCCGCTAGTCAAGTTCAACCCGTCATTTCCTGATTGAATTAAACCCACCGGCACGACCCTTGACGGAGGCCAAACAACGCCGTACGAATACCCTAATCCAATCGCATCATATGCTAGCAGATAAGCATTAGTTAGCTACCGTACACTACGCCTTGACGGAGGCTAAACAACCGCAGCACGAATACTAACTAGTACGTATCTGAAATGACGGAGGGCTACGACAGGTTTTTCTGAAAACCTATTGCGTAATGAACTTGATATCGTTGTAGGATCGAATGAATTTTGAAATGGAGTGTTTTTGAGGCTTTTCTAGTTTTGCTAAAGGAGTCACTCCCGGTGAAGGGATCGTCGGTCCTTTCCTCGTCGAATGAGGTGCGGGATATATCATATATATCACTGTGCAAAGCAAAAACTCTTAAAAGCAATCAAAAGACAAACCGAGTGTGTAGCATCTGCCAGTTATTGCTAAAGGAGTCACTCCCGGTAAAGGGATCTCGGTCCTTTCCTCATCGAATAAGGTGCAGGATATATCATATATACCGCTGTGCAAAGCAAGAACTGTAGCTACCTGTTTTATTTTGAAATTCGATTCTACAACATCTTAGGTTTCTTTTATTTCATTAATCACATTAATGAAGTACCATCATATAAATACCTAAACATCACAGATAGATATGACGTACACTTATGCCATCCGCATTCGCCTCGATGTCCCCTCGTGCACCGTTAGGTTAGGTAACTAACGACAGAGCAGGGCAGGGCTAGCGCGGGTGTAAAACATAAGTAACATCTATATAATATATCATATATACTATATACTGTATCTATCACAGAACATCACATGATCACATCACAGATATCGCAGCAGAAAAATCATATGAAATATTGGATATACTAGGACGTCCGTGTTTTCAATACGAGCCAGTATAAAACACGGATTCCACGGTCGTGATGAATAGCCAAACCCACACCCCAAGACCCCTACGAGAGCGGCAAGCAACCCTACCAATTCTGGAGTTAGGAGACCCGGACTCGACTCCTCGAGTTGGTCTCCTACTGGACTCCAGAACCCGGTTACTTGTGCCCTCCTCCTTGGGTCTATCCTAGTGCGGAAAAGTAAATAATATACAAACGGTGACAACTTCCGCAACCTGGAAGCGCCCCAATAAAAGAATATTACATACAAGTTTTTACATGAATGAAAATGAAAAACACTCATCTCACATAAAAACCCCGGCTATTCAAACACGACGATCCAATATAACATATCCAGCAACACAAAACATCACATGTCATCAACGTAAGTAAATATGTCCATCCCAATTGTCGTTGACATATAGCAACGAAACCGGCGATATCACATATTACACTTACGGTCACAGAAAAGAAAGTGTAAAACTACAACAGTTGGAATCCGCAACCACCTCAGACATCGCATGCCTGACCAAATGAATTACTTAGACATCACATGCCTAACAATTATAAACCCCGCATTTTAGTCTCAAAATCGAAAACACTTTTCAATATTAAGTCGGGTAATTCAATAAGATTCCCGACATCCTGATCGAATGCTCGTCGCAAACTTCGGTAGGCGGCCGCACCCCCGATACCGTCGACGAAGTGCACCAAGGCGGAACACCGCTACCGCGAGCACCCGAATGGATGCTTTCGGCGACGGGGTTCTCCTACAGTCACTTGGTCGAGGCTATGGAGTGAGGCTGTCTATTAAGTTTACCCGGCGAGTATCCGCGTACGCTACGTGATTGCGACGGACTTTTGATCACATCAAAATTCCGTGGCAACCGATCAAGTGAGACTAAACTGCTGTGTTTATAACATTCATTTAGTTATCTCATAACTATTGTGAATTCCAATTATTGTATCCCATTCCAGATAAACAGAAAATGTTAAACTTTCCGATCGAACAATCGAACACCCAAGTTTTCCCGATACAGATCAACACATGAAACAATTCTAACAACATTCCGTTCGTGCCTCAGTACCAACGGTCCAGCCGTAGAAGGGTCAAGCCAACGCCTCACATGTGGCATGCCGTACTCCCCCAAACCCGAAGGTTCAAAGGGCAGTTCAAGACGGTCACATAATCGAGTTAAGGTTTGTTGTTTTCTAGAGGGACCATCGCGTTACTTGCACTACTTAGAACGTCGTTAAACTACGGAAAAATCCAACACTTGGAAATTTCCCGGCAGGGGAAAAAGTGGGTATTTATATCCGGTCGAACTTTTTAACATATTCTAAAATTTTTCCGGAAAGCCACATAGACAAAATTTGATACTCCGATCGAAACACCGAATCCCCAAAACAAACCCAGAAAATTCAACTCTTGAATAACAATTAAAAATTCCTAGGAAAACCAGCATTGCAAAAGAGGAATTACTGTACAAAATTAGATGCGCAAAACGACAAATAGGCCGCGGTTCCGCCGCACGAGCCATGCTCGTGCCGCGGAAACGCGGCGCAATGATGGAATCATGCACACGAATTTTGCAGTATTCCTTATAATTTCCTGCTGATTTTACTGAATATTTTTAATATGGAAAAATGCACTGTTTTGAAAAAAGTACAGAGAGCAAGTTTGGTTTGGGGTTCCGGGTTCGTTCGGACTTCAAATTCCGTCTGGACTTCGCCTAAGGCTCTAGCTAGGCTCTGATACCACTGTAGGGTTCCTAGGCACACTAGTGAGGTCTCACAAGGCATCAACCATGCCAATTTCAAAAATTCTAGGTGCCGAGAGACCCGACTACGGATCGTTGGCTAGATTTCTAGGCGAAAAGATAACTAGTTAACAATTAACTAATGGGAAAACGGAAATACAACCTTTGTAGATCCGGTGCTCCACCTCCATAGATCCGCAACGAAGTCATCTCCGCTGTCCAAAAGGAATCCGGGCTCTAGAGTCGGCTTCGTCGGAGAAAAAGCGAGCTAGGTCGTCGATGTCCATGCCGAAGATGATCTACGTCGAGGCATCGCTAAATCAAGCTCCACCTTCACCAAGCCCTAAAAACATGTGAAGGAAACACACTCTACTACTTGGCAAGAGGTAGAGGATGAAGAAATAGGAAGTGGGTAGACTTTAGAATTGGATTTCTCACTCTTTATCATCAATCACCATTGATGAATGAAAGCTTTTTCTTCCTTGCTCATGAAGAAGAAGAAGAAAGAAATATATGATAAGTTAATTAAAAATAATAGAAAAACAAATACTTATCATATCATTAACTATAGTCAAGTGTAGAGAATGAATCATGGTTAGTGGGAATGGTTAGGGTTAAGGATGAGATAAGAATGTTTGACTTGATCAAAGCTTCATGAAGCTTCAACTAAACTCCAAAAATAGCAACCATTCTATTCTCTTCTTTTCCAAAATGAATGAATAAATAAATAAATGAATAAATAAAGGAAATGAAACCCTAGCCATTCTTTTAACCATGGTTTAATTCTTTGCACTTAACCAAGTAAACATGTATCATCAAACATGATACAATCAAGTGCACAAAATCATATCGCATATGTAATGCGCACATCCGAGTGAGAAAATCCATTTAAAGTGAACCAATACTAGTTAATGCAAAGTAATATATCAAATATATAATTATACATTAAATCATTAAATCAACACTTGATTCAATGATCCGGTCATGTCGCACACAACCGACTAGTATACAATGTATCGGCTTATCGAATCAACGCTTGAATCGATAACTAGGTTATATCGCATACAACCATTCGATACATTCATCGCGAGAATGGAATACGGTATCACATACACGCATTATTCTCGGTCCCGCACATATCTCATATACGCTCCTATTTCGTTTCGCTTGAGCCAGGAAACCTCTGTGTAGGACTCTAAAGACTCGTCAATACGCCGGCAGCAGGCGATGATCATATCAAACACCCACAAGCCGCAAGCGGTCTGCTAAACGTAACGGCCACCCGGGTATTGAGCGATCTGAAGATCGACGAGCAAGCCCGCTCACACTCCAGTGAATCCGACCAGTAACACTACCGTACAGTCCGGTCTGATCGTCTGATATGTCGCATATCTTGCCTAGGGGTGGTAAACGTCAGACCCCAATAGCTCGATAAGTCGTATCGATATGAGGCTCATAACGGGTCGAGAAACTACTGGTAACACTTACCAGCAATTCTCTGATCATCCCTGGCCAGGGACTTCCTGTTATAGCCAATCGAACACAGCGCAACATCAACCCCCTATACCGGGAGAGACGAATCCTCTCCTATCGCTCATTGCCTCCATGTGACTCGGGACTGTACCCAAAAACCACCATTTTGCATGCCCTCTTGGACGTGGTAAGATGGAAATCAAAGTACAGTGGGAACCACACAAGACTCTATGGCGATCTCGGGTCAACAGACCACTCTGTACCAGTGTCACCAGAGAACTGCCATCTGACGTGAGGTATAATACCATCTGGGAGTTCTCGGCGAGTCCGTCCAGTGTACCCAGTCTCTACTGAGCACCCGTATATCATCTCTGATGTCAAACACCAATGGATATGGGATCATCCATCGCCCATCTGTATGGGTCGAGAAGCTACACGCTAGTCTACTCTGGTATATCGATGCCCCGTCTCGATACACCCTCGACTAGGGACTTTGAAGGATGTACTTATGGACTACCATGTCCCCACTAGTATGATCCACATCATAGTCCAGGTAGTCAAGCACAGATCCTAAGGGCTTTACCAACATGTAACAGAGAGACAATCAGCATACACGTTAAGCTAAAGGGTAACCAGATAGCATACTATCATGTCGAGCAAGAAAGTCCTCCCTATATATGTCCCAGCATCCACTACAATATACATCCTATGTACAGTAATGGCCTCTAGGGCATACATATAACTAACAGTTTTCCACTTTACAATTAGCCAATCTAGTATGTGTCAAAGAAAGGTGTTAATGGCGGTTATGCCCCTGCGAAAATGAGGTTATTTAATTAGCTTCATGCGAAAGCATGGGGAGACTCCCTCGGAGTACCAATACCTGTCTGGCTGACCGATTGGCGAACTTGTAGGGTGTAATTAATCCCGGCTAGTCTTACCTTTTAAGGTTTGAAGGAAGATTTGATAAAAACAGTGGGAACCATCCTGATTAGATAAGATAATAACCAATCTAATCTTGCAAGACCATACGCTAAAGTGTTTTCTTCTCTCTTTCTCCAGGTAGCGACCATGACACGTCTTAATCAAGATAATAATATTGATGTATTTACAGAACCCGCTTATTATACTGAGCTGGGGAACGTTGGTTCTGCTCTACCTTATGACTGTCATAAGACCGAGCAAGGAATAAGGGAATACCCGGTTTCCCATGCGAGCCGAACGAGGAATGAGCATGCTGATGCATCTTCTTCGGGTGTGTTCATAACCGAGATTTGTTTCTCAGTCTGCTCTATGTCCTGGGTATTAGATACCGGATCAGGATCCCACATATGTAATTTGTTACATGGGCTAAAGAGAGGTAGAGAACTGGGAGAGGGTGATAAGTCTGTAAGAGTAGGGAATGGTGATCTTATTACAGCCAAAGCAGTTGGCGAATATCACCTAGTATTACCAAGTGGTAATACAATGATTCTGAATGACTGTTATTACATGCCGAACCTGTTATGCAATATTATATCAATCTCTTTATTAGCTAAAGAAGGATATAACTTTGCATTAGAGGATAATGTTATGAACATTTTCTTAAATCAAGTGTTGATTGGATTTGGTACGTTATGTAACGGTATATACGTTCTGAATCAAACCACAGTTCTTAACATACAGAATACACACAAGAGGAAAAGTTCAGAAATGAACGAATCCTTCTTGTGGAACTGTAGACTAGGTCATATCAATGCAACAAGGCTAGCTAAGTTGCATAAAGATGGATATTTGAATCCGTTCGAATTTACATCTTATGAAACTTGCAAGTCGTGTCTTAAAGGTAAGATGAACAAAACTCCGTCTACTGGACACGGAGAAAGAGCTACTGAACTCTTGGGACTGATACATATTGATGTATGCGGTCCTATGTCTATACATGCCAGGAATGGTTCCTCGTACTTTATTACATTCACCGATGATCTCTCAAGATACGGACATATGTTCCTGTTGAAACATAAGTTAGAAGCTTTTGAGAAATTCAAGGAATATAAGTGCGAAGTAGAGAACCAAACGGGTAAAAGTATTAAAATCATTCGATCTGATCGGGGAGGCGAATACTTAAGCACGGAGTTCCTGGATTATTTAAAAGAGAATGTGATTCTCTCTCAGCTACTCCTCCGTATACATCACAACACAATGGTGTATCGGAGCGGAGGAATCACACCCTATTAGATATGGTGCGCTCTATGATGAGTACTGCTGAGTTACCTATTTCTTTTGGGATTTTGAGCTTGAGACAGCCGCACACCTATTGAATATGGTTCATACCTATCACTCCAAATGAGATATGGAAAGGGAAGAGACCATGTCTTAATTTTATTAAGATATGGGGTTGTCCGGCTTATGTTAAACATAAAATCCGGACAAGCTCGAGGTAAGGTCAGTTCTATGCAAGTTTGTAGGATATCCCAAAAATTCGCGAGGGTATATCTTCTACCACACCGAGAATCAAAAGGTGTTTGTTTATCGACATGCCACCTGTTTAGGAAAGGAATTTTTTGTGAAAGAAATTAGTGGTAATGAGGTAGAACTGGAAGAAGTTCCGGCTACACAAATTATGACTGATGATTTGGTCGAACCGGAGAATTCAATAGTCTCCAACGAACCTCAGCCACTCCGCGGATCTAGTAGGCTTCCTCATCCACCTGAGAGATACTACGGTTTTCTCATAGACGGTGGGATTGAGGATTGCATCATGGAATATGATGACCCAACTAGTTTCGAACAGGCTATCACGAGTGGGGACTCTGTGAAATTGCTGGATGCTATGCGATCTGAGATGGAATCCATGTACACTAATAAAGTATGGACTTTGGAAGTTGCCCCAGAAGGGATAAAACCTATTGGGAGCAAGTGGATATTTAAGAAGACACTTGGTGTAGATGGAAAAGTTAAGACTTTCAAAGCAAGACTTGTAGCAAAAGGTATTCGTCAATGACCTGGTGTCGATTATGATGAAACCTTTTCTCCAGTGGCTATCCTTAAGTCCATCAGGATCCTACTTGCTATTGCTGCATACCATGACTACAAAATCTGGAAGATGGACGTCAAGCCCACTTTTCTAAATGGTGATTTAGAAGAGAGCGTGTACATGACATAGCCAGAGGGCTTCGTAGACAGTGGGAGCAGCGGAAACGTGTGCAAGCTGCTTAAAAGAATCTGCTTGGTTTTGCCAGTGCCCTGGCCATCTACAGTGGCTGATGCGGAACAAAAACCGGCGTTCAAAAATTTTGGGGCAAACAAAACCCGCCCCAAGATCGAAACCATAAACATATACTAGCAAATACAAAGAGCTAAACTACTCGGTTAGAGAGGGTTATACCAAAAGAACCAAGTCCTTCGGTCGTCTACCACCTTCATTAGCTCCTAGGGGTTACGGATCGAATTTGGTTGCTGGTCTTCCACTATCGATGATGATCCACCCAAGGGAAACGACGTAGGCTCCAGCCTCGCCAAGCGAGGCAACTGATGCTCCAAGGTTGCTAGCAATGGAGAGTGGAGGCGTAAGAATGTCTCACTATATTTTTCGCTCATGTAAAATGCTCAAATGAGCAACTCAAGATGAAGAAGGAGGAGGTGAGGAAAACAAGTGGCATGAGCAACTCAAGAAAAATAGCTAAGTCTCTCCAAGAGAGAGTATGAGAGTAATCAAGCAAGTGATGAATGAATCAATAATAAATGGATGGCATGTAGAGAATATGGCTAAGTCATTTGCAACCATGCAATCAAAATATCTCCTATCATTTTCCAAATAGAATATCAAGAGCCATGCCTCTCTACATGCCAAACCATGCTCATGCCAACTCACCGTCCACCTCATTTAGAAAAAACAAATGATTTTCTGAAAAGAAAATCATCTAAATAAGGTCTAGGGGGGTGGATAAAGTCAGACCCCTAATAATGTGATATTTCATATCGGTATGAAGCCCATCACCCACTGAGAAACTACTGATCCAAATCAGTAATTCTCGACGACCTTGGCCAAGGATTTCTGGTGATGGCAACCAGTGCACTGCGCGACATCAACCCCCAATACCGGGAGAGACGAATCCCCGACGATCCGCTCACTGTCTCCATGTGGCTCGGGACTGTACCCAACTAAAACCTGTTTGCACGACTCCTTTGAGCCGTGGTAGGGTAGTAATCAAAGCAAAGTGGGAAATCACACGAGACAAATGACGATCTTAGGTCGACAGATTAACCTGTACTCATGTCACCTGGGAACTGCTATCTGACAATAGGTATAATACCAACTAGCATATTCCCGGCGAGTCCGTCCAGTGTACTCATAACACAATGAGCACATGTATATTATCTTAGGTGACTAACTGACACCAATGGCCGGCCACCGCCCCTCATCGGGGTCTCGATAAGTATACACTAGTCTACTCCAGAGTATCGATGCCCAGTCTCGATACTCCTATGACTAGGGACATTTAAGGATGTGCTTATAGACCACCCAGCTCCCATGAATATGATCGCCATCATAAAGCTGGTAGTCAAGCAAGAATCCTATGGGCTTATCAACATGCAATAGTGATCTGTAATGCCACGTAATGTATGTACATGATGATAAAGACAAACCAGATAGCATACTATCTTCTCGAGTGAGACTGTTCTCCCCGTATTGGTTCTCCCTCAATCATCACAATCGCGTGCCTGCAATCACAATAATTAACTTGAGGGCACTATAGCCAACAGAATCTATGGATTAAAGCTGGCGTCGTGGAGCTGGAACATCTGTTTTGATGTGGCAGTCAAAGAGTTTGACTTCATCAAAAACGTAGAAGAACCTTGTTTATACAAGAAGGTTGTGGAGAGTAAGGTTTTCTTCCTTGTATTGTACGTGGATGACATACTCTTGATAGGAAATGATATTCCTATGCTACACTCAGTCAAGCTCTTCTAATCACAAAAGTTCTCCATGAATAATCTAGGTGATGCCTCCTACATCCTGGGGATTAAGATCTATAGAGATTGATCTAAATGGATGTTGGGATTGTCCCAATCCAGCTACATTGACACCATACTAAAAATGTTTAGAATGGAAGATTCTAAGCGTGTTAATTTACCCACTTGCTCAGTGTCACGACCCGAAATAGCACGTGACTGGCATATGAATCATGTGAAGTCTATATGACCACACCTAATTCAAGTAAACCAAAAGCCCAAAAATCTAAACCATTTTAAGGAAAAAGTGAAGAAGACTTATTTAAAAGTTAACATATAAAACACTTGAAAGTCGTAGTAAGCATCTTTAAAAACATCAAGTCCCTTTCAGAAATTTCGGCAGAGTTTCCTTTGTAAATACGGGCCCCAAACGGGTACAACACATGAAATATATATAAAGGCATCCCCAAGAGGGAGCTAGCTCTTCACCAATTGGCGGACACAACCACGCAAGCAATATAATATACAACGCCGAAGGGCGAGGATCAAAACTCAGAAGAAAACCAATAACCACCAGTAAACCATAATAATACAAGCGCGCGACTCTAAGGTCGAAAGAATATACATACTGGTTTTCTAAGTCTACTAAATGTACAAATCTGGTTGATGGAGTTTACTAGATACAACTGAATAAATAAAAATACTGCGGTGGTCACGATGCAAGTGAACCCACCTACCAAAGCAATCACCCGGAAAGAAGCAGTGTGCCAGCAAAGCCGCCAAGGAAACCTGTACGGCAAAACTTATAAGAACTGTGGCACAACGGGTGTGAGTTGCCAACTCGTGAGTACAAAATATCACCGAGCAGAAATCACATGTATGACTCAATCCTAGGTCATACGATAATAATATCCTTGAAATAATATAGGTTGAAGCATATAATAACTGCAAGGGCAAAGCTCTATACATAAGTGTAATACCAAGTGCTCGTGTCAGTGCCTCAGGTAGCAATATATCATATATATGATGTATGAATGCATTACAAATGAAAACAGAATACATCATGAATGAGAAAACTGTTTTCCTAATTTAGTGAGATTTCTGTATATAAAAATCGAGGTATCATCAGTGAAATCAACATAGAATCCGTGTCAATCATCGACACAAAACATAAATCCCAATATCCAATATCTCAGGCTCCGGCAATTCGGACTGGCCCATATCATATAGTCTCAATACCTCAAAGTATCAATATCTCGGGCTCCGGCAATCCGGACTGGCCCCTAGGCTCCGGCAATCCGGACTGGCCCAAATCATCAAATCTCACGACTACGTCGGTATCCTTTGGATATCCGCCGCGTCACAAATAACCGATCGGTTGTCCTCCACTGCCAGGCTCAACGCCATCATCTGCGACAATCATTCCCCGGGGTACCGCACAGGGTCCACCATGCCCCCGCAGACGTTTCCTCTCCCTCCTCGAATCGGGTGTATGATATCGCTCAAGAGCCGAGAAAAATCATGGTGGACATATCTCACATCATATCACAAGAAAACCGCAAATTTTATCTTTGAAATGAAAATGAGTTTATAAATCCTTGCAGTTTCTCCAAATCCAGAAATCTCATGGAAAATCCGAAATCCTAAATTGAAGGGTCAATAACAGTGAATACCGGGCTCCGGCAATCGGGACTGGCCCATAATATCGCATGGCAAATGAATATATAAATATACATGAAATATCAAAGTAATAAATGCAATATCTAAATTAGCATATAAAGGCATGCACACTAGTACTATGTCGAAACTATCAGCTAGCAATTTATACTAATGAAGTAGTATTTTCTAATGTGTACGTGACATAAATATTATCGATGATGAAGTGTGTGAGCCGGCAAGCAAGTGTACGTGTAGCATATTCATCATCGGTAATGGTGCTGGTGTCCTGACAGCATGGTTTCATAATAATAATAAAAACACATTTAAGCATGCAATGCGATGAGAACATGAATATAACAGAAATGAATAGTAAACGTAACATTGGAAAATATACATTTCTACGTACGAGACATACAGCTTTTGTTGTTTGAAATCGCACGAATCGTGGTGTTTAGAAAATAGGCACTACAGTGTTTTTAAGAAAAGGTACGTCCTTTGAAATATCCGTAGTATCCCTTGGCATGTCTTTAAATACTCATGATTCGTTAGTTTTGAAAATAAGTATGACTCGCACCCAACTATAACATCTACAAAGTAAACTACACGACAAGCTAAGAGATTAACCAAAGGGTAAGGAAATCCACCTAAGTCTGAGTCGATATATATATCTAGTAGTCGGTGATCCTGTCTCAATAGCGTCACATACGATAAAATATATAATTCGACATGCTCAAGTCAAGAGTGTGGATCTATTATCATAATTATATCTCCTATGGTAAATTCATCGTACGGCATCCCAAAATCGGGGTACGGGTCGCCTATCACATATACTTCAATATCCATAAGGTATCATTATCATAATATCATGAACATGGTACTGATCTAAGTTTAGTACATACTGATACCATCAACATATATCCGCGTGTGTATGAAAACACATCGCCTATCAATCCGCTAATATAATATGTCGTATCTCATAACACTACCCAATCACATCACCGATCTCACGGCATCGTGCCCAATCATATCGACTCATCTCCAAGTATCATATACTATCCTCATCACCTGTGTATACGTATATGTATATATATATATATAGCAACACATCCACACACACACACACACACATATACATATATCATATACACCAAACATAACCCGTGTGTGCATGTGTTTGTGTGTATACCTTAACACTAGGGTTTCGCAACCAGGAAACTAAACTAAAACACTAACTTTCAATTATGCTACACTAGCCCAAGTCGCCTAAAGCATTACTTGCTAAGTATTTACATCCTAAAACATATATTTTTATAATGTAAGGTGTTCGTATGCTACACTACGAAACTGCGGGGGTGCTATACGCCATCCACCCGACTTCCCCCGTAGATATATATCTACTCACCTTGATCCTTTCATGCCGAAGTCGACGTCGCCATGCTTTTTCTTGTCATCCCGAAGTTTACGCGGTGATACCTACATGTCATAACATATCACATCGCATTAAAATCCGATTCAAATCCAAAACGACACGCGAGGTGCCTATATGTTAGAACCTATAGCCTACGCATGCAGGAAAGGCCAAACAAATCCTCGATGTCGATGTACAAACATCAAATCATCGAGTTAAAACCCAAATACTAAAACCAAATTTAAAACGAAGTCGCAAACGAAACAACAACATGAGAAAACACCACCAGATTTTACCCCAGGTGAAATTAGCAAATTTTGCATATGTGGAGGGTCTAGTTTACTGAAGATAAAGCCATGGACCAAACACGAACCTAATCACCCCTACCCTGGCCGCAATTTGCGGCCAGAAAGAATTTAATTGCGGCCAAGTTAAGGAGTTGGGGCCTCGGATCTTGGGGATAGCTTCTAGGGTGTCTGCACATCTCTCAGTCTCTGCTAAATATTTTTCAGGTGCCCTGGGTCATAGCAGATCCCAAAATATCCTCATAGAATCCACAAAATCCGATATCGACAATTCGAAGGTTCAAGTCTTGGGGTTTGCTTCTGGTTTAGTCCAATATACTATCACTAAAAGGGTTTTATGGTCTCTACTAACCTCAATTACACTATCTCAATTCAAGAATCCCTCAAACATCTTCTTGGAATTTTCAAACCTCACTAAAACTCACTTAACCACTTCTAAACTAAAATGGATGCAAGAAGGAATTGAAATACTACACTAATGGTGAAGAAAATACCTCATTTGGAAACTCAAGAAAATTCTTGAGTTGCCCCAAGTGCTCAAAATCCTAACTTGCTTGGTTCTCCATGCTTGTAGTGAGCTTGTGCACATTTTTTATAAAGGAATTATGGTGTTTTGATGTGTTTTTGTGGTTGTGGTGAGGAGGTAGATGAGGGGAGAGAAGAGGGCAGCCATGGAGATGAGGGGGAGAAAAATGATGAAGAGAAATGAAGGAGGAGAGTAGCCATGGTCAAAGATGACCCCTCACCCTCTCTCTCTTGCCCATACCTCCATATTCTAATCTTTTTCCTTTTCTTTTCTATTTTCCCTTTTTCTTTTCCATTTTAAAAAGCAAAGCACTTAAGAATAAAGATGAAGACATGCTTCATATCATAAAATTTAACAAGTATATGTGACATACTATGGTGCAAGTCATGCACAAAAAAACCGGATTAATGCAAGATTAGTGAAAATTAATCGAGATTAGCATTAATATAGAATATAATTAATTATAAGAAATCTATGCATGCTCCATTCTAATAATCTCTTTCAAAATCAATAATTAACAAAAATTTCCAAATATTTCCTAATTTATCAGTATTTGATTATACCATAGCATTTAAAACAATCTCCACACATTAAAATATTCGTAATATTTTATTATTCAATTATATAAATTCCTAAAAAAAATATTTTATTTTTCTGAAATGTTATACTCAGAAATCACTCTCTCCAAAGAGATGTCTCCCAAGACTGATTTGGAGAGCTCACATGCAAGGGATACCCTATGCTTCGGCAGTCGGGTCTATCATGTATGCGATGTTGTGTACTAGACTGGATGTAGCTTACGCGCTTAGTGTGGTAAGTAGGTATCAATCGGATTCTAGGGAGAATCACTGGACAGCTGTGAAGAACATTCTTAAGTACTTGAGAAGGACTAAAGAATTGTTCTTGGTGTATGGTAACGGTGAACTCCAGGAGGAGTCCTTTACCGATTCGAGCTTCCAGAGTGATAAGGACGACAGTAAGTAGGTCTCGGGTTTTGTCTTTACCCTCAATGGAGGGACGATATGTTGGAAGAGTTCCAAGAAAGATACCGTGGCAGACTCGATGATAGAGGCTGAATACATCGCTGCCAACGATGCCGCCAAAGAGGCTTTCTGGATGAAGAAGTTCATAGTTGAACTTGGTGTGGTTCCATCCATTGAGCATCTAATACCCTTGTATTTTGATAACAATGGAGCTGTGGCTTTGGCCAAGCAACCCCGGTCCCATCAGCGATCTAGACATATTTTTAGGCAGTATCAGCTGATCCGGGAGATAGTAGATCGCCGGGAGATCGAGGTCAGGAGAGTTGACATGAAGAACAACACGGTGGATCCACCCACGTAGGCCCTCCCCCAGACGCAATTTGAGAGACTTTTTGGGATGTTGGGTATGCGATACTCCAACAACTGGCCTTAGTGCAAGTGCGAGATTATTAGTCATATGTATGCCCTAGAGGCCATTATTGTACATTTTTGTATATTACAGTGGATGCTTGGACATATATATATAGGACTTTCTTGCTCGACAAGATAGTATGCTATCTGGTTGCTCTTTATCTTAACATGAACACTAGTATTATTATACAGTCTCTCTGATGCATGTTGATAAAGCCCTTAGGATGTTATCCTGACTACCAAGACTATGATGCAGATCATACTAGTGGGGCTTTTGTAGTCCGTAAGCACATCTTTTAACAGTTCCTAGTCGAGAGGATATCGAGACAGGGCATCGATATTCCAGTGTAGACTAGTGTGTACGTTTCTTGACCCTGTATGGGGCGATGGTTGATCTCATAACCATTGGTGTTTGACATCAGAGATTGTACACAGGTGCTCATTAGAGAATGGGTACACCGAACAGGACTCGCCAAGAACTCCTGGATGGTACCATACCTATCGTCAGATAGCAGTTCTCTGGTGACACTGGTACAGGTTAGTCTGTAGACCCGAGATCGTCATAGAGTCTTGTGTGGTTCCCACTGTGCTTTGATTTCCTCCCTACCACGGCTCAAAGGAGTTGTGCAAACAGGTGCATTTTGGGTACAGTCCCGAGTCACATGGAGGCAATGAGCGATAGGAGGGGTTTCGTCTATCCCGGTATTAGGAGTTGATGTTGCGGTATGCTGATTGGCTATACAACCCATATAAATACGAAATACAACCCATTGTCAGATTTTCTAAATAGAAAATCAATTAATGAGGTGGCCATCTTCTAGAAACTATTCCGTATAAATACGGAATACAACCCGGTACACGTATCGAAATACAGATACGCATATTCGTACAAAAATACGAATAGCCAAGAGGGAAAATGAATAGTGAACAATAATACTAGAATACATATATATAAATACATATATGATTATTAAATCAAAACCTGATTTAATAATCCGGCTTAATCCTAAGCCGCTAGTATTATCAACCGTCCGATTAAAGTCTGTGTAGCCTGTACACATATTTAATTGGACGCCTGTATGTACCAACATACGTCATCTACAACATATCTCCTGAACCATGAAAACCCTCTGTGTGGGACTCTAAAGACTCGTCAATACGCTGTCAGTGGGTTTAACCACAAGCACGTCAGCGGCACTAGCTGTACGTAACGGCTACCCAGGTATCGAGCGAAAGGAAGGCCGACGAGCAAACTCATCCAAACCCCTACTGAGCTTGTCCGTGACAATCTCCATACAGTCCGGTCTGTTCGTCTAAGAGTATCACATATCATGTCTAGGGGGGTGGATAAAGTCAGACCCCTAATAATGTGATATTTCATATCGGTATGAAGCCCATCACCCACTGAGAAACTACTGATCCAAATCAGTAATTCTCGACTACCTTAGCCAAGGATTTCTGGTGATGGCCACCAGTGCACTGCGCGACATCAACCCCAAATACCGGGAGAGACGAATCCCCGACGATCCGCTCACTGTCTCCATGTGGCTCGGGACTGTACCCAGCTAAAACCTGTTTGCACGACTCCTTTGAGCCGTGGTAGGGTAGTAATCAAAGCAAAGTGGGAAATCACACGAGATAAATGACGATCTTAGGTCGACAGATTAACCTGTACTTATGTCACCTGGGAACTGCTATCTGACAATAGGTATAATACCAACTAGCATATTCCCGGCGAGTCCGTCCAGTGTACTCATAACACAATGAGCACATGTATATTATCTTAGGTGACTAACTGACACCAATGGCCGGCCACCGCCCCTCATCGGGGTCTCGATAAGTATACACTAGTCTACTCCAGAGTATCGATGCCCAGTCTCGATACTCCTATGACTAGGGACATTTAAGGATGTGCTTATAGACCACCCAGCTCCCATGAATATGATCGCCATCATAAAGCTGGTAGTCAAGCAAGAATCCTATGGGCTTATCAACATGCAATAGTGATCTGTAATGCCACGTAATGCATGTACATGATGATAAAGACAAACCAGATAGCATACTATCTTCTCGAGTGAGACTGTTCTCCCCGTATTGGTTCTCCCTCAATCATCACAATCACGTGCCTGCAATCACAATAATTAACTTGAGGGCACTATAGCCAACAGAATCTATAGATTAAAGCAGGCGTCGTGGAGCTGGAACATCTGTTTTGATGTGGAAGTCAAAGAGTTTGACTTCATTAAAAACGTAGAAGAACCTTGTATATACAAGAAGGTTGTGGAGAGTAAGGTTTTCTTCCTTGTATTGTACGTGGATGACATACTCTTGATAGGAAATGATATTCCTATGCTACACTCAGTCAAGCTCTTCTAATCACAAAAGTTCTCCATGAATAATCTAGGTGATGCCTCCTACATCCTGGGGATTAAGATCTATAGAGATTGATCTAAACGGATGTTGGGATTGTCCCAATCCAGGTACATTGACACCATACTAAAAATGTTTAGTATGGAAGATTCTAAGCGTGTTAATTTACCCACTTGCTCAGTGTCACGACCCGAAATAGCACGTGACTGGCACATGAATCATGTGAAGTCTATATGACCACACCTAATTCAAGTAAACCAAAAGCCCAAAAATCTAAACCATTTTAAGGAAAAAGTGAAGAAGACTTATTTAAAAGTTAACATATAAAACACTTGAAAGTCGTAGTAAGCATCTTTAAAAACATCAAGTCCCTTTAAGAAATTTCGGCAGAGTTTCCTTTGTAAATACGGGCCCCAAACGGGTACAACACATGAAATATATATAAAGGCATCCCCAAGAGGGAGCTAGCTCTTCGCCAATTAGCGGACACAACCACGCAAGCAATATAATATACAACGCCGAAGGGCGAGGATCAAAACTCAGAAGAAAACCAATAACCACCAGTAAACCATAATAATACAAGCGCGCGACTCTAAGGTCGAAAGAATATACATACTGGTTTTCTAAGTCTACTAAATGAACAATCTGGTTGATGGAGTTTACTAGATACAACTGAATAGATAAAAATACTGCGGTGGTCACGATGCAAGTGAACCCACCTACCAAAGCAATCACCCGGAAAGAAGCAGTGTGCCAGCAAAGCCACCAAGGAAACCTGTACGGCAAAACTTGTAAGAACTGTGGCACAACGGGCGTGAGTTGCCAACTCGTGAGTACAAAACATAACCGAGGAGAAATCACATGTATGACTCAATCCTAGGTCATACGATAATAATATCCTTGAAATAATATAACTTGAAGCATATAATAATTGCAAGGGCAAAGCTCTATACATAAGTGTAATACCAAGTGCTCGTGTCAGTGCCTCAGGTAGCAATATATCATATATATGATGTATGAATGCATTACAAATGAAAACAGAATACATCATGAATGAGAAAACTGTTTTCCTAATTTAGTGAGATTTCTGTATATAAAAATCGAGGTATCATCAGTGAAATCAACATAGAATCCGTGTCAATCATCGACACAAAACATAAATCCCAATATCCAATATCTCAGGCTCCGGCAATTCGGACTGGCCCATATCATATAGTCTCAATACCTCAAAGTATCAATATCTCGGGGTCCGGCAATCCGGACTGGCCCCTAGGCTCCGGCAATCCGGACTGGCCCAAATCATCAAATCTCACGACTATGTCGGTATCCTCCGGATATCCGCCGCGTCACAAATAACCGATCGGTAGTCCTCCACTGCCAGGCTCAACGCCATCATCTGCGACAATCTTTCCCCGGGGTGCCGCACTGGGTCCACCATGCCCCCGCAGAAGGTTCCTCTCCCTTTTCGAATCGGGTGTATGATATCGTTCAAGAGCCGAGAAAACTCATGGTGGACATATCTCACATCATATCACAAGAAAACCGCAAATTTTATCTTTGAAATGAAAATGAGTTTATAAATCCTTGCAGTTTCTCCAAATCCAGAAATCTCATGGAAAATCCGAAATCCCAAATTGAAGGGTCAATAACAGTGAATACCGGGCTCCGGCAATCGGGACTGGCCCATAATATCGCATGGCAAATGAATATATAAATATACATGAAATATCAAAGTAATAAATGCAATATCTAAATTAGCATATAAAGGCATGCACACCAGTACTATGTCGAAACTATTAGCTAGCAATTTATACTAATGAAGTAGTATTTTCTAATGTGTACGTGACATAAATATTATCGATGATGAAGTGAGTGAGCCGGCAAGCAAGTGTACGTGTAGTATATGCATCATCGGTAATGGTGCTGGTGTCCTGACAGCATGGTTTCATAATAATAATAAAAACACATTTAAGCATGCAATGCGATGAGAACATGAATATAACAGAAATGAATAGTAATCGCAACATTGGAGAATATACATTTCTATGTACGAGACATATAGCTTTTGTTGTTTGAAATCGCATGAATCGTGGTGTTTAGAAAATAGGCGCTACAGTGTTTTTAAGAAAAGGTACGTCCTTTGAAATATCCGTAGTATCTCTTGGCATGTCTTTAAATACACATGATTCTTTAGTTTTGAAAATAAGTATGACTCGCGCCCAACTATAACATCTACTAAGTAAACTACACGACAAGCTAAGAGATTAACCAAAGGGTAAGGAAATCCACCTAAGTCTGAGTCGATATATATATCTAGTAGTCGGTGATCCTGTCTCAATAGCGTCACATACGATAAAATATATAATTCGACATGCTCAAGTCAAGAGTGCGGATCTATTATCATAATTATATCTCCTACGGTAAATTCATCGTACGGCATCCCAAAATCGGGGTACGGGTCGCCTATCACATATACCTCAATATCCATAAGGTATCATTATCATAATATCATGAACATGGTACTGATCTAAGTTTAGTACATACCGATACCATCAACATATATCCGCGTGTGTATGAAAACACATCGCCCATCAATCCGCTAATATAATATGTCGTATCTCATAACACTACCCAATCACATCACCGATCTCACGGCATCGTGTCCAATCATATCGACTCATCTCCAAGTATCATATACTATCCTCATCACCTGTGTATACCTATATGCATATATATATATATATATATATAGCAACACATCCACACACACACACACACACATATATATACATATATCATATACACCAAACATAACCCGTGTGTGCATGTGTGTGTGTGTATACCTTAACACTAGGGTTTCGCAACCAGGAAACTAAACTAAAACACTAACTTTCAATTATGCTACCCTAGCCCAAGTCGCCTAAAGCATTACTTGCTAAGTGTTTACATCCCAAAACATATATTTTTATAATGTAAGGTGTTCGTATGCTACACTACGAAACTGCGGGGGTGCTATACGCCATCCACCCGACTTCCCCCGTAGATATATATCTACTCACCTTGATCCTTTCTTGCCGAAGTCGATGTCGCCATGCTTTTTCTTGTCATCCCGAAGTTCACGCGGAGATACCTACATGTCATAACATATCACATCGCATTAAAATCCGATTCAAATCCAAAACGACACGCGAGGTGCTTATATGTTAGAACCTATAGCCTACGCATGCAGGAAAGGCTAAACAAATCCTCGATGTCGATGTACAAACGTCAAATCATCGAGTTAAAACCCAAATACTAAAACCAAAGTTAAAACGAAGTCGCAAACGAAACAACAACATGAGAAAACACCTCCAGATTTTACCCCAGGTGAAATTAGCAAATTTTGCATATGTGGAGGGTCTAGTTTACTGAAGATAAAGCCATGGACCAAACACGAACCTAATCACCCCTACCCTGGCCGCAATTTGCGGCCAGAAAGAATTTAATTGCGTCCAAGTTAAGGAGTTGGGGCCTCGGATCTTGGGGTTAGCTTCTAGGGTGTCTGCACATCTCTCAGACTCCGCTAAATATTTTTCAGTGCCCTGGGTCATAGCAGATCCCAAAATATCCTCACAGAATCCACAAAATCCGATATCAACAATTCGAAGGTTCAAGTCTTGGGGTTTGCCTCTGGTTTAGTCCAATATACTATCACTAAAAGGGTTTTATGGTCTCTACTAACCTCAATTACACTATCTCAATTCAAGAATCCCTCAAACATCTTCATGGAATTTTCAAACCTCACTAAAACTCACTTAACCACTTCTAAACTAAAATGGATGCAAAAAGGAATTGAAATACTACACTAATGGTGAAGAAAATACCTCGTTTGGAAACTCAAGAAAATTCTTGAGTTGCCCCAAGTGCTCAAAATCCTAACTTGCTTGGTTCTCCATGCTTGTAGTGAGCTTGTGCAAATTTTTAATAAAGGAATTATGGTGTTTTGATGTGTTTTTGTGGTTGTGGTGAGGAGGTAGATGAGGAGAGAGAAGAGGGCAGCCATGGAGATGAGGGGAGAAAAATGATGAAGAGAAATGAAGGAGGAGAATAGCCAAGGTCAAAGATGACCCCTCACCCTCTCTCTCTTGCCCATACCTCCATATTCTAATCTTTTTCCTTTTCTTTTCTATTTTCCCTTTTTCTTTTCCATTTTAAAAAGCAAAACACTTAAGAATAAAGATGAAGACATGCTTCATATCATAAAATTTAACAAGTATATATGACATACTATGGTGCAAGTCATGCACAAAAAAACCGGATTAATGCAAGATTAGTGAAAATTATTCGAGATTAGCATTAATATAGAATATAATTAATTATAAGAAATCTATGCATGCTCCATTCTAATAATCTCTTTCAAAATCAATAATTAACAAAAATTTCCAAAAATTTCCCAATTTATCAGTATTTGATTATACCATAGCATTTAAAACAATCTTCACACATTAAAATATTCGTAATATTTTATTATTCAATTATATAAATTCCTAAAAAAATATTTTATTTTTCTGAAATGTTATACTCAGAAATCACTCTCTCCAAAGAGATGTCTCCCAAGACTGATTTGGAGAGCTCACATGCAAGGGATACCCTATGCTTCGGCAGTCGGGTCTATCATGTATGCGATGTTGTGTACCAGACCGGATGTAGCTTACGCGCTTAGTGTGGTAAGTAGGTATCAATCGGATCCTAGGGAGAATCACTGGACAGCTGTGAAGAACATTCTTAAGTACTTGAGAAGGACTAAAGAATTGTTCTTGGTGTATGGTAATGGTGAACTCCAGGTGGATTCCTTTACCGATTCGAGCTTCCAGAGTGATAAGGACGACAGTAAGTAGGTCTCGGGTTTTGTCTTTACCCTCAATGGAGGGGCGGTATGTTGGAAGAGTTCCAAGAAAGATACCGTGGCAGACTCGATGATAGAGGCTGAATACATCGCTGCCAACGATGCCGCCAAAGAGGCTTTCTGGATGAAGAAGTTCATAGTAGAACTTGGTGTGGTTCCATCCATTGAGCATCTAATACCCTTGTATTTTGATAACAATGGAGCTGTGGCTTTGGTCAAGCAACCCCGGTCCCATCAGGCATCTAGACATATTTTTAGGCAGTATCACCTGATCCGGGAGATAGTAGATCGCCGGGAGATCGAGGTTAGGAGAGTTGACATGAAGAACAACACGGCGGATCCACCCACGTAGGCCCTCCCCCAAACGCAATTTGAAAGACTTTTTAGGATGTTGGGTATGCGATACTCCAACAACTGGCCTTAGTGCAAGTGCGAGATTATTAGTCATATGTATGCCCTAGAGGCCATTATTGTACATTTTTGTATATTACAGTGGATGCTTGGACATATATATATAGGACTTTCTTGCTCGACAAGATAGTATGCTATCTGGTTGCTCTTTATCTTAACATGAACACTAGTATTATTATACGGTCTCTCTGATACATGTTGATAAAGCCCTTAGGATGTTATCTTGACTACCAAGACTATGATGCAGATCATACTAGTGGGGCTTTTGTAGTCCGTAAGAACATCCATTAACAGTTCCTAGTCGAGAGGATATCGAGACAGGGCATCGATATTCCAGTGTAGACTAGTGTGTACGTTTCTTGACCTTGTATGGGGCGATGGTTGATCTCATAACCATTGGTGTTTGATATCAGAGATTGTACACAGGTGCTCATTAGAGAATGGGTACACCGAACAGGACTCGCCAAGAACTCCTGGATGGTACCATACCTATCGTCAGATAGCAGTTCTCTGGTGACACTGGTACAGGTTAGTCTGTAGACCCGAGATCGTCATAGAGTCTTGTGTGGTTCCCACTGTGCTTTGATTTCCTCCCTACCACGGCTCAAAGGAGTCGTGCAAACAGGTGCATTTTGGGTACAGTCCCGAGTCATATGGAGGCAATGAGCGATAGAAGGGGTTTCGTCTATCCCGGTATTAGGAGTTGATGTTGCGGTATGCTGATTGGCTATAACAGCAAGTCCCTGGCCAGGGCTGATGAGATTTACTGATAAGTGTTATCAGTAGTTTCTCGAACCGTTATAGACCATACATCAGCATGACTTATCAAGTTACTAGGGTCTGACGTTTCCACCCCCAGACTCGATATTCGACATATCAGACGAAGAGACCGGACTTTACGATAGTGTTACTTATTGGCTTTATGGGAGTTTGGACAAGCTTGCTTGTTGATCTTCTATTCTCTCAATACCTGTGTAGCCGTTACGTCCAGCTAGTACCACAGACGGCTTGTGGGTAACTGATGTGATCATTATCTACTGCCGGCGTATTGACGAGTCTTTAGAGTCCCACACAGAGCTTTCCTAGCTCAAGCGAAACGAATCAGGGCACATATGTGATATGTGAGGGACCTTGATTAAATACGTGTATGTGATACCGTATTCTAATCTCGTGATAAATTATATTAGTCAGTTATATGTGATATAACCGGGTTATTGAATCAAGTAATGATATACATATAAATGATATTAGTCGATTATATATGATGTAGACGGATTATTGAATCAAGTGTTGATTTAATAATTTGATATATAATTATATATCTAATATATTAATATATATTAACTAATATTAGCTCACTAAAGAATTTCTTCTCTTGATGTATATATATGTTGATATATATATATATATATATATATTTGTATATATATATATATATTTGTATATATATATTACATATACTATTGTGTCATGCTAGATGATACAATGGACATGGGTGTATGAGACTCACACCAAGCCAAGGATAATGTTGGGTTTTATTAATTAAAGTAAATCCAAAATTAAGTGGAAAATGAGCATAGCTTGGATGCTTGTAGAAGCATGTAGAAGCAATGACTCATTCCACTAATTTTGTTTTACTTGAGATATTTTATAACTTAACCATTATGCTTAGCCCATGGTTAAGTCTCTACATATATCTTTGAGATTTATTTCTCACCCAAGTTCTGCACAAGCTTCATCTTCTTCCTCCTCTTGAAAATTCTAGAGTGAAAAAGATAAAGAGAAAAAGAATTCTAAAGTGAGAAAAATTCACACTTCATCAATTTATACCAAACTAGCCCTTTACTATAGGTTGTTTCCTTCACTAATTTCTTAATTAGTGAAGAGGTAGCTTGAGTTAGAGATTCTTCAAGGTGGATCGTCTTCGGCCTCGAAGATCTTTAAGAAAGTTCTTTTCGCCAAGTGGAGCCTATGAAGAGTTCTAGGGATTACTACTTGGAGCTTTAGAAATGAAGGACCGGTCTACAAATGTTGTATTCCCTTTTCACTAAGTGTGAATTTTGTTTACTAGTTTATAAATCCTAATTCTCTAGTTCGATTCTAGGATAGCATGTATTAGCACACTAGATTTTTTAAAATTGTATACTTGATGCTTCTTAAAACCTAGTAGTGGTGCTAAAGTATACTTTCAGGTTTAACTACTATGATAAATGGTTATACCTCTAAGAACCAGTCCTTCCGGTCTTGATCTCCTCCTTGCCTTGAGCTCCTCGGATAGCGGATGGAGGTTGCAACGTCGGCCTCCTCGCGTCAAAGATGATCCACCCGAGAGTATGTGCTTGTCACGACCCGAAATAGCACGTGACTGGCACTTGAATCATGTGAAGTCTATAGGACCCCACCTAATTCAAGTAAGCCAAAAGCCCAGAAATCTAAACCGTTTGAAAAGAGAGTGAAGCAAAAACTTATTTAAAAGTTACATATATAAATTCATTTTGAAAGTCGTAGTAAGCATTTTTAAAACATCAAGTGTTTTCCAAAAATTTCGGCAGGGTTTCCTTTGTAAATACTGGCCCCAAACGGGTACAAACATGCATAATATATTAATGAATAAAGGCATCCCCAAGAGGGAGCTAGCTCTTCGCCAATTGGAGGAAACAACCACGCAAGCAATATATTATACAACGCCAAAGGGTGAGGATCAAAACTCAGAAGGAAACCATCATACTCAAGAAAACTAGAGAAGAACCAAAATAATACAAGTGCGCGACTCTAAGGTCGAAAGAATAACAACTGGTTTTCTAAGTCTCTCAAATAATACAAGTCTGGTTGATGGAGTTTACTAGATACAACTGAATATAAAAAAAAGTACAATGGTGGTCACGATGGAAGTGAACCCACCTACAAAGGCAATTACCCAGAAGGAAGCAGTATGCCAGCAAGCCGCAATGAAACCTGTACGGCAAAACCTGTAAAAAACTGTGGACCAACGGGGGTGAGTTGCCAACTCGTGAGTAGAAACATCACCGAGAAGAAATCGCATGTATGACTCTCTCCTAGGTCATACAATAATAAAAATAACCCGAAGCATCTAAAAATGGCAAGGGTAATCATCTAAACATAAGTGTAATACCAAGTGCTCGTGTCAGTGCCTCGGGTAGCAACATATCACAATATGATGTACGAATATATTAAGAATGAAAACAGAATACATCTTGCATGAGAAAAACTGTTTTCTTATCTCAGTGAGATTTCTCTGTAAAAATCGAAGTATCATCAATGAAATCAACAGAGAATCCATGTCAAGCATCGACACAAAACATATATCCTAATATCTCAATATCTCGGGCTCCGGTAATTCGGACTGGCCCATATCATAAAATGTCAATATCTCAATATCTCGGGCTCCGCATGAACAGGATTGGCCCATGGGCTCCGCATGATCAGGATCGGCCCATATCATCAAATATCACGACTAAGTCAGTATCCTCCGGATTATTGGATATAGTGCCCTCCAAGTCGATTATTGGATCGTAGGTACATGATTGCAATGGTTGAGGGAGGACCCATACCGGTAGGACAGTCTTGCTCGTGATGATAATATGCTATACGGTTTGTCTTTATCATCGTGTACATGCTTTAGTTCACTATTGCATGTTGATAGAGCCCATAGGATTCTTTCTTGACTGCCAGCAGTATGATGGCGATCATATACGTGAGAGCTAGGGTCCATAAGCACATCCTTAAAGTGTCCCTAGTCGTGGGAGTTTCAAGACAGGGCATCGATACTCCATAGTAGACTAGTGTATATAGTCGAGACCCCGGCGAGGGGCGGTGGCCGGTCTTACAAGCCATTAGTGTCAGTTGTTTCACCTAAGATGTATACAGGTGCTCATTGGGTTATGAGTACACTGGACAGGACTCGCCGGGAACATGCTAGTTGATATTATACATATCGTCAAATAGCAGTTTCCAGTTGACATGTGTACAGGTTAGTTTGTCGACCAGAGATCGTCATTTGTCTCGTGTGAGTTCCCACTGTACTTTGATTACTACCCTACCACGGCTCAAAGAAGTCGTGCAAACAGGTTTTAGTTGGGTACAGTCCCGAGCCACATGGAGGCAGTGAGCGGAATGTCGGGGATTGTCTCTCCCGGTATTAGGGGTGAGATCGCACTGTGTTTAGGAGAGCCATTATACAAAATCCCTGGCCAGGGTAATCGAGATTTACTGGTAGGTATTCCAGTAGTATCTCAGGGTGTTCTGGGCTTCTCTCCGACATGACTTATACCGCTATTAGGGGTCTGATGTTTACCTGCCCCCTAGGCCCTATATGCGATACTCATAGACGAACGGACCGGACTGTACGGATATTGTCACTGTCAGGCTCGGTAGGGTTTCTGGATGAGTTGGCTCGTCAGCTTCCCTTCCGATCAATACATAGACAACCGTTACGTACAGCTAGTACCACTGACGTGCTTGTGGTTATACCCAGTGCCAGTGTATTGATAAGTCATTAGAATCCCCCACAGACGGTTTCCCTTGTTCGGCCGAAACGTTGTAGAGGCCGTATGGATATATGGCGGGGTTCGATCATATCGGTGCACTTGTGCATGGATCATGATCGGATGGATAATATTAGCGGGCTTTATTTTAAGTCGGATCCTAGTATTATATTGTAGGAATTTTTTTGTCTCATTGCATTCGTATTCGGTCGGAATACAAATGCGGGTATGTATTTACAGTTGAGGTGTAATCTCATAATTCGTTACGGGATTATTTTGGTAGTTTCCAGTTTTCTTTTTCCGTCTTAAACATCACCCTCTTTGTTTAATCATTGTGAGCCTTTTGACCATTGACCTTTGTGGACCCTTGACCTTGCACTAAAATTCAAGCAGTTGGGGGTGCTGCCCATTTCGTGAGTGAGGGAGGGTCGGATGAGTCATCCATCAACATTAATTAGGCATGGGTTGCTTCATCCATCACATGGTTTTCGGATGAGTCATCCATCAACATTAATTAGGCATGGGTTGCTTCATCCATCAGGATGAGTCATCCATCAACATTAATTAGGCATGGATTGCTTCATCCATCATATGGTTTTCGGATGAGTCATCCATCAACATTAATTAGGCATGGGTTGCTTCATCTATCTCATCCATCAACATTAATTAGGCATGGGTTGCTTCATCCATCACATGGTTTTCGGATGAGTCATCCATCAACAGTAATTAGGCATGGATTGCTTCATCCATCACATGGTTTTCATTTCCTTTTTTTTTTGGTTGCAAGCTCCGGTGGCTGATTTCGGCCTGAATTTGGCCAGCCATGACTGCAATTTCGCCAGCCTCCTTTTCGCAGGGGGTTATTTGTGGTGAGGGATGGGTTTTTTTCTTTTAGGGTGAGGGTTTTAATTCCTTTAGCTATTCTCTCTCAATTTTGATGAAGAACTCCATTTCAATATTTCATTCCAGAGAACCCCATTCATTCTGGCCGAGCTAATTTTCTCTTGGAAGCTCAATTTTTCATGCAAAATCCATTGCTCACAACATCCTTGGCAACTTAAACCTCCACCAAAATACTTGGGTGCATTGAGATAAAGTATTCTACACTCTCTCTACTTCAATCTTGGACATATCGGCTAGCAAACTTCATGTCTGAGTTGCCTCGGTTCGAGGCGGGAGCCCATATAAAGATTCATAGGCGTGGTGCCATTTCGACGGGCGTGATCGGGGAGCATACTTCGTCGGTGCAGCAGCGAGGAGTTTGGCGCGGAGATTGAAGACCGAAGGACACGGATCAATCGGTATAAAATTTCCAAACTCTTTTACAGTTTGCTAGTTTACGGTTAATGGAACGATCCGGGTATTTGGGCAGCGGTAGCGCCGGTTTCGTAAAAAGTTTTTGTTCCGCATCTGGCGTCGGTTTGACCGCCGGGGCGCCGCCGGGGCCCAACATGGTATTAGAGCCACCCATTAACCGCTTACTAGCTTATTCTAACATGTTTAAAATATTGATCGAACAAAATTTCCGAAACCCCAATTTCAAATCTTAAGTTTCTGTCGAATTTGTAAACTGGTCGAAAAATTATTTTGAGTGTTTCAGAAAATCAAGCAGGCTTTTCTAAGACAACCGAAAAAATTTTGTAGCATGATCCCTCTGTGGCGCCGCGGAACCGCGGCCGTACCCACGTTTTGGCCGCGGTTCCGCCGCAGTTTTGGGGTTTCAGTGCACTAAATTTTTTCTTTGGGTCTTTAACTTGGAACTGGGGTTTCTGGAAAATTTAGTTTTGGCCCAGATTATTTTGAGTACTGGATTTGTACTCGGGGCCCACTTCGAGAAATTTTTGTCGATCGAAAATTTAAACAAGTTAGTTCACAGTGTTTACATTTCTATCTGCGACCGTGAATGTCATTCGAGCGGTAAATCTTGTCTAATTGCTATAGTTCTTTTAAACGGGTTTGCGAACGTGACATTCACGTTGATGTTCTGTGTTGTGCTGTGATGTTGCGGATTTGTCGTGATGGATAGCTTGCGTGCAATGGTAGTGCAGTTTGGTTATATTTGTACATTTGATATTGCGGGGCGAGCGTCCAACATGTGGATTGCCGTCACTGCCTGTTTGTATATTATTCTTTTAGGGCACGACCGGGTTGAGGTCGATGTACCCGTTGTATATTTTTTCTTTTCTGTACTAGGATTACTCCGCAGTGGGGTGCACGGATAGTCCGGTTCTAGAGGGCAACGGGCCTGCATCTCATGGCGTTGATACGGAGGGGGACTCACTCTAGAATTGGCGGGCTATTCGCCGCACTGTTAGGGGGTACAGGTTGACCCAAAGAGGGGTACTCAAGTTACCGGATTCCGTGATGTGCTTGGTGGTCCATTCACTTTGTTGAAGGGGGCAGTCTCGCATCAGGTTTTGGCGAGTATCTTGCCGCGCTCATAGGGGTCTAGGTTTTCATTGCACAGGCTATCCACACGACCAGGGGAACGTCGGGTTTCATTTGCGGCTCTATGAAACCCGGGGATTCTAGATTATCTGTATTGTTCTTTGATGCTTATTACTTTTCTGTGATATTGCATTTATCATACCTGGAGCGATTATTTTATATTGATATATATACTAGTAGATGTTGTATATGTTTTGCACCCGCGCTAGTCCAGTCCCCGCTCTGTCGTTAGTTAAGTAACCTAACGGGTGATGACGGGACCCAGTGGCGAATGCGGATGGCATATACGTGCATTATATTTTCGTTCTTTTCTGGTGTGATTAATTGATGGGACCGTGTTGATTCTTATGAATGCAAGGAAAACAAACCTATATTTGATGTTGTTGGAACCAAATTTTCAAAAAGCTTTTATTGCAAGGACGTTCTCTTTTGTTTTGCACAGTGGTATTCGGTTATGAATATCCAGCACCTCATTCGATGAGAAAAGGGCCGAGATCCCTTCACCGGGAGTGACCCCTTGGACAGAGGTTTGCGTCAGGGTAATAACTTCACTATAGTCGTTTTCTTTTGCTTTACATCGTGGTATTCAGTTTGGAATATCCTGCACCTCATTCGATGAGGAAAGAGCCAAGATCCCTTCACCGGGAGTGACCTCTTTATCAAATGTTTTCGCTACTATACTTTTATAAAACCACTTGGATTCCTTCAACGATATCAAGTTCATTACGCTAAATGTTTTTCGCCAAAAACCAGCCGTAGCCCTCCGTCATTTCAGATTAGTATTTCTTAGTATCCGTGCTACGTTTGTCGTTGCTATTCGCCGAGGCGTAGTGTGCGGTAGCTCTGTAATGCTTTTCTGTCGCATGGATATGTGGATTGGTTAGGACAGTCGTGCGACTTTGTTGATTATTCGTCAAGGGTCGTGTGGGTGGGTTTAACACAATCAAGATAATGAAGGGTTGAACTTGACTAGGACCTTTTGATTTGTTGATTATTCGTCAAGGTCACTTCGGTTCTAGGGGTAAAAATCACATCGGGAGTTTCAAATATACAGGAAACTTGCTAGACTTGGGCATACCTTCTGGAGTGTGATGACGTGAGTGGCTTCCATCACGTTATCATGCGATGATAGTTGGATCTCGATTCCCACTGATGAGTTGGTTTACTCCTCGAGTGATTCCGACTAACTCTTCTTTCAGGTTTGGAGGAGAATTTGAGAATACAGTGGGAGGTTTCCTGATTAGATAAAGTGATTAACCATTCTGATCTAGGTTAGAGTGCACGCAGAATGTTTCTTTTCTCTCTCTCTTTGACTGCGACCTTGGCCCGACCCTAGACTATAACTCTGTGACCCAATTGACCGAACTTTCTTAAAACACTGGCTTTTGGATTATCTGAGTTGCATACATCATTGCCACTCCTTCTTTTACCCTTTGAGTTTCTCCAGAACACCCCGTATTATTACGAACATCCACATCGATTGGATAAATCCATCGTATGGTTATATACGAACTCGGAGGAACTTCTTCGAGGATGAATTCTGGTTCTGGAGAGATTGAATAGGACTATTCAGTTGTCTTTTCCTTTTACCTTCTCTCAGGTTGTGAGGGCTCCTAGGATTAGGAGAGGGTACACCTATTACGCTTATTGGATAGTCTTCTTCCAAACCATAGGCAGGTGTCGAAAGGTAGGGAATGAAGAAAACCAATTAGCCTAAGTTGGGTGTACAGAAGGTAACAAGTAAAGACAAATAAAGGGATCAGAAAGAGGGCAAAGTAAATTGCGACTTTTAACATTCATGACCAAACCAGGTATTTCATCGCCACTCCTAATTCACCTTTGTATTTCTCCAGAACACCCCGTATCACTACGAACATCCAATTCTATTGGATAAATCCATCGTATGGTTATATACGAACTCGAAGGAACTTTTACGAGGATGGATCCTGGTTCAGGAGAAATATGAATAAGATTTATTCATTTGTCTTTTATCCTTACCTTCTCTCAGGTTGTGAGTGCTCCTAGGTTTAGGAGAGTACATCTATTATATTATTGGATAGTTTTCTTCTAAACCATAGGCTGGTGCCGAACGGTAGGGAAGGAAGAAAACCATTAAGCCAAACGATGGTGTACAGAAGGTAACGACTAAAGACAAATAAAGGAAATTGGGGAGATGGTTGGGAAATATACGGTTACAGTCATGAATCTGGATAATAGAAGAGGCATTACTAGGAATACCTGGATACCCCTTCGAAACATATTCATGTTTCAGTTTCACTGTGCATTGTTAATAGAAGACTGATTTCCCAATTAGATCCTTACTCCAGGGTATGTATTTACAAGGTATGATTCTCACACCTGCATGGTTTTACAGATGGTGAGTGGGAGTAAGTTAGTGGGACTTAGGTGATCATCCTCATTATATCAGAATTCGTTGTAATTGGTGATATTTGAGGAAATCGCCTGGGTACAGTTTTTAACCTACGACACACAGAGTTTGAGTTATTCAACTCAGGGGACTTATACAAAGTATTGTATATTGTCCAGTGTCCATTAAGACAAAGGGATTGGTCCTCATACTGTATTCTGTTTACTTGTGACATCTCAAGTTTTAGACAAGTGTTTCGTAGAAATACAAGGTCCAAGTTTGAAAAGTTATAGGTACAAGAATAAAGTAGAGAACCAGGTGTTGCAAGTATTGGGATTCTTCAAGGTGATCGAAGATGTAGATACTTGTAAGAGGTATTCAGTTGATAGTAATGTTTTTGAGAAACTTGTTTCTCTTTCAGATTACTCATAATGGGACGCACTCCTAAGTTGAGTAATGCTGATTGGCCTCTCTCCATTTAGTTGACATGCACTGGAGACAGTTGCATGATTTGAATCTGGTTCCAATTAAATTAGTGCCTCTGTTTCTATATAGTATATAGAATAGTTCATATCTTAACATTGTTAAGGTACGGGGAGTTGTCCGACTTATGCTTAAAACCAGACTCTGGATAACTCGAGGCACGTTTCTGTAATAGCAGTTTGTGGGTTAACCCGGGCTTTGACGAGGGTTAATATTCTACCATATGGAAGATCAATAGTGATATTGTTCTTGACTCTCCACAGTTTTAGTAAAATGGACTTTTTCAGAAAACAGTAGTGGGAGTATGGTAGAACTGGAAGTGATTCCAGAACCACAAACGATTATGGAAAATTTAATAGGACCTAAAGATTCAATCAGGATTGACATTCCATTAGCCACTCCGCAGTTATGGTGGGTAACCTCAGGAACCCGTGAGGTACTCTGGTAGCCTCAAGGACGGTGACAGGGAGGTTCTTGTTTACCCAGACTTTCCATTACTGTTGTTCTAGACTATGAGACCCGGCAAGAGGATGAGTATAGCGTCATTCTAAACCATCTTTAGAGGTGCACGTGTATATGACTCTGCCAGAGGGTTGTCGTAGTCAGTAGGAGCAGCGGAAGCATAGTGGACAAGTAGCTTATGTCTATTTATAGACTAAAGCAAATATAGTGGAGATAGATCATCTATTTTTGATGTGATAGTCATGGGCTTTGACTTTATCAAAATAGGAGATGGATCTGTTAAGAAGCTAGTAGGGTGTGATGTCCTGGTACTTGGATGACATACACATAGTAGGAAGTGAAATTCCTACACTACGGTCTGTTATACCGTGGTTGTCACACAGTAGTTTCTCTACATAGGATATGGATATAATATCATAAGTTGTTTTTTGCACTAGATGCAATAGGTTGATATATTATTCCAATCCTGGAGAAATGTTCTGAAGCAGGTTATGAACATTAGTGGTTGTTCTATGGATTTGATAACGACAGCCTCTTTCGGGAGACAGTTATTATTCCAGGCTTCCAAGGTGACCCGGATGACAGAGTGACTGTCAGAGTTATAGTTTTCCCTCTGACGAGGGGCAGTAGTTTGGACAGGTAGTCCAAACGGATACTGAGGGAGGTATGGTGCAGGATACTGATTAAATTCAGTTGACGATACAGTCTAAGAAGTTTACTGGATTTGGAGTTCATTTATGAACTGGGTCCCATCAGATATCCAGAAATATTCTAAGACAGGTATTGCTCATTTCGGGAGATGGATTTCTCCACGAACTTAAGAAAAAGAGAGACATGGAAAGAAACATCAGGGCGGATCCACTCACTGAGGCTATTTCTCGAACACAATAGTTTTACAAACGAGCTTTGTGAAACTGATTAGTAGAGGAGTTGGATGTTCGGTATCACACGAGCTGTGAGTATGCGACATCGCAATAATTAGCCTTAAGTGCAAGTGGGAGATTGTTGGATATAGTGCCCTCCAAGCCAATTATTGGATCGCAGGTACGTGATTGCAATGATTGAGGGAGGACCCATACCGGTAGGACAGTCTTTCTCGTGATGATAGTATTTTATCTGGTTTGTCTTTATCATCGTGTACATGCTTTAGTTCACTATTGCATGTTGATAGAGTCCATAGGATTCTTGCTTGACTGCCAGCAGTATGATGGCGATAATATACGTGGGAGCTGGGGTCCATAAGCACATCCTTAAAGTGTCCCTAGTCGTAGGAGTTTCGAGAAAGGGCATCGATACTCCATAGTAGACTAGTGTATACAGTCGAGACCCCGACGAAGGGCGGTGGCCGGTGTCACAAGCCATTGGTATCAGTTGGTTCACCTAAGATGTATACATGTGCTCATTGGGTTATGAGTACACCGGACATGACTCGCCGGGAACATGCTAGTTGGTATTATACATATTGTCAGATAGCAGTGTTAGGTTTACCTAGCACCCTATGAAAGGTTTGGAAGCATCACATGTACCAAAGATTATATTTTTATGGTGCTAAGTAAGCATACAAAGGATCTATCCTAGAAAATTAGGGTTTCATAACTTTACAAGTAACAAAGGCTAGGGTTTTGAGAGTACAACCTTTGTAGCTCCCTATTCTTGACTCCTTGGCCACTTGAGAGTTGGAAAATGGTTAGCTTGAGGTCTTCTAGCATCCACGACGATCCACCCGAAGCTCCTTTGTCCAAGCTTGCAACTTCACTTTATCAAGAGAATGAAATGAAGCTAACACTCTAAACAAGTGGGCAAGACTTGTGTAGAATGGTGTTGTGGTTCTCTTTCTCACTTCAAAATCCTATCTTGTTGAGTATTTTGCTCACTTGAAAGATCTAGAGAGCAAAAGGAGCAAGGTTGAAGAAGATGATGGCTTTTTTAAAGAAGAAGAGAAGATAAACTCTAATGAGAAAATGAAAAATATATGTATATATATTTTCCACTTCTCATCTCAAACCATGGTTAATGATAAAGATATTATTGTATTTGAGTTTAAAACACCAAAGAAAAATTAACCAAGGGTTAATAAGAAGGTGAGCATTGTAAGATGAAGATGAGTGTTGAAACAATCCATGAATTAACCCTTTTTCTTTTCCTTTTTGTTTTAACACAAATGCAATAATAATCCATATAAAAACCCATGGTGTGAGTCTTATATTACCACCATTTTCAATGTATATGCAACCATGAAGGATGATGTATGTATGTATGTGTGCATGCACATCCATATGTGCATGAATCATGAAAGAATGCATACATGCATGCATACATCAAAAATACAAGAAAGGATTTCTAGTGAGAAAATAATGGTTAAATGATAAATCAATACTTGATTTATCAATCCGGCCATATCACATACGACCCAACCAAAAGCAAGCCGCCCGATTAATATACGGTATCTCATACGCGCATTTTAACCGGGTCCATGCGAATATCGCATACGCGCACCACAACGTTTCGCCTGGACTAGGTAACTCCTTTGTGGGACTCTAAGACTCGTCAATAGGCCGGCAGTGGGTGATGATCATATCAAGCACCCCAAGCCGCAAGCGGTCAGCTAAACGTAACGGCCACCCGGGTATTGAGCGATCAGAAGAAAACAAGCGAATCTGCTACAACTCCCGTCGAGCCAATCGGCAACACTACCGTACACCGTACATTCCGGTCTTTTCGTCAGATATGCTGCATATCGAGTCTAGGGATGGTAACGTCGACCCCAATAACTCAATAAGTCGTGCCGGTGAATGGTCTATAACAGATCGAGAAACTACTGATAAAACTTATCAGTAAATCTCAACAGCCCTGGCCAGGGACTTACTGATATAACCAATCGAGCACAGCACAGCATCAACTCCCAATACCGGGAGAAACGAAACCCCTCTTATCGCTCATCGCCTTCGTGTGTCTCGGGACTGTACCCAACGGCCATCTGTTTGCACGACTCAGTAGAGCCGTGGTAGGGTGGTAATCAAAGTACAGTGGGAGAGCACACAAGACTCTATGACGATCTCGGGTCTACAGACTAACCTGTACCAGTGTCACCTGAGAACTGCTATCCGACGATAGATATAATTCCATATAGGGGTTCTCGGTGAGTCCGTCCAGTGTACCCAGTCACCACTGAGCACCCGTATATGATCTTGATGTCAAACATTGATGAATGTGGGAACATCCATCGCCCATCACATGGGTCTAGTATCATATACGCTAGTCTACTCTGGTATATCGATGCCCTGTCTCGATACACCTCCGACAAGGGACATTTCAGGATATGCTTATAAACTACAGATGTCCCATTAGTATGATCTCTATCATAATCACTGTAGTCAAGCCGATATCCTCAGGGCTTTATCAGCATGTATGAATGAATAAAAGCATGATCAAATCAACATGTCAGATAAAGTAGAACTAGATTGCATACAATCATGTCGAGCAAAATTGTACACTGAATATATATATACATGTACAGATACATCCACTATCATATAATGGCCTCTAGGGAATACATATATCCAACAATCTCCCACTTGCACTAAGGCCAGTTATTGGCGTATCTCATACCCAACATCTCAAAAAGTCGCTCATGCTGCGGCTGAGGGAGGGCCTTGGTGAGTGGATCCGTGGCGTTATTCTTTGTGTCTACTCTCTTAATCTCGATCTCGCGGTGATCTACAATCTCCCGGATCAAATGAAAGCGCCTCAGGATTTGTCTGGACCGCTGATGGGACCTGGGCTTCTTGGCTAATGCCATAGCCCCATTATTATCACAATACAATGGTATTGGATCAATAATGGTTGGAACTACTCCTAGCTCCGAGACGAACTTCTTCATCCAGACGGCTTCCTTGGCGGCATCATTTGCAGCAATGTACTCAGCCTCCATCGTAGAGTCTGCAACGGTATTCTGTTTGGAACTCTTCCAACTTACAGCCCCTCCATTGAGGGTAAATACAAACCCTGAGATAGATTTGCTGTCGTCCTTATCACTCTGGAAGCTCGAATCGGTAAAGGCCTCCATTTGGAGATCTGCATTACCATACACCAAGAACAATTCTTTAGTCCTTCGCAAGTACTTAAGAATGTTCTTCACAGCTGTCCAGTGATTCTCCCCTGGGTTGGATTGATACCTGCTTACAACACTAAGTGCATAAGCTATATCTGGGCGTGTACATAACATCGCATACATTATAGATCCTACTGCCGAAGCATAGGGTATAATGCTCATGCGAGCTCTTTCTTCATCGGTCTTTGGACAAGAATCCTTGGAGAGAGTGACTCCATGGCAAGCGGGCAAGGCACCCCGCTTGGAGTCTTCCATACTAAACCTTTTTAGGATGGTGTTGATGTACCTGGTTTGGGACAATCCCAATAACTTTTTGGATCTATCCCTATAGATCCTTATGCCCAGGATGTATGTAGCATCACCCAGGTCCTTCATGGAGAACCTTAGTGATAAGAAAAATTTGACCGACTGTAGCATAGGAATATCATTTCCTATCAGAAGAATGTCATCCACGTACAGTACGAGGAATGTGACAGCTCTTCCTACAGCCTTCTTATAAACACAAGGTTCATCTGGATTTTTGATGAAATCAAACCCTTTGATAACATCATCGAAACAGATGTTCCAACTCCGTGATGCCTGCTTTAACCCATATATGGATTTAAGCAATCTACATGCTTTCCCGCTGCTCCCACTGTCAATGAAGCCCTCTGGCTGATCCATATAAACGCATTCTTCTAAATCTCCATTTAAAAATGTTGTTTTAACGTCCATCTGCCAGATTTCATAGTCGTAGTAAGCAGCAATAGCAAGTTGGATCCGAATGGATTTAAGCATGGCTGCGGGCGAAAAAGTTTCGTCATAGTCCAAACCTGGTCTTTGACGAAAACCCTTCGCCACAAGTCTTGCTTTATAGGTCTCTACCTGCCCATCTACACCAATCTTTCTTTTAAAGATCCATTTGCATCCTACAGGTTTTACCCCAGGGGGTACAACGTCCAAAGTCCATACTTTGTTGGTGTACATAGACTCCATTTCGGATCTCATGGCATCCAGCCACTTCACAGAGTCTCCACTCATGATAGCTTGCTGAAAACTGGTAGGATCATCATCATCCATGATGCAGTCTTCTCCGTCACCATCAATGAGGAAACCGTAGTACCTCTCCGGTGGGCGAGAACTCCTACCAGACCTTCGGAGTGGCCGAGGTTCATCAATTTCTATTGCAACAGCCGGTTCAACCAAATCGTCATTTGTAGTTTGTGTCTCTAGAACCTCTTCTAGATCCACCACTTTGCCATCATCTTTATCTATGAAAAACTTTTTTTCCAAGAATGTGGCATACTGAGAAACAAACACCTTTTGTTCCTCTTTGTAGTAGAATAGATATCCATAAGAATTCTTTGGATACCCTACAAAATTACACATGACTGACCGTGTCTCGAGTTTGTCCGGATTATGCTTTTTAACATAGGCCTGGCAACCCCAAATCTTAATTCTCTTAAGAGATGGTCTCTTCCCATGCCATATCTCATATGGCGTGGTAGACACGGTTTTGGTTCGAACCCTGTTCAGTAGAAACACTGCAGTCTCCAATGCATGCCCCCAAAATGAGACGGGTAACTCAGCATCACTCATCATGGATCGGACCATATCTAATAGGGTCCTATTCCGTCGTTCAGACACACCATTGTGCTGTGGTGTGTAAGGAGGAGTGAGCTGAGAGAGAATCCCATTCTCTTTTAGGAAGTTAGCAAATTCCGTACTGAGATACTCTCCACCTCGATCTGATCGAAGCATCTTGATACTCAAGCCGGTTTGTTTTTCTACTTCTTGTTTATATTCAATGAATTTCTCGAAAGCTTCGGACTTGTGCTTTAATAAAAATACATGACCGAATCTTGAGAAATCGTCAGTGAAAGTAATGAAGTAAGAAAAACCGCCTCTAGCCTGTGTAGACATTAGACCACATACATCACTATGTATGAGTCCTAGGAGCTCGGTAGTTCTTTCTCTGTGTCCGGTAAACGGAGTTTTGGTCATTTTACCCTTGATACAAGACTAGCAAGTCGCATAAGATTTATATTCAAAAGGATTTAAATATCCATCTTTGTGTAACTTGTTTAGTCATGTTTCGTTAATATGACCAAGTCTACAGTGCCAAAGAAAAGCTTCATTTAATTCTGAAAGTTTTCTTTTCTTAGTGTGTTGTATACTGAAAACTGTGTGTTGATTTAGGACGTATATCCCGTTATTAAGTGTACCATACCCAACCAACATTTAATTTAGGTGAATGTTCATAACATTGTTCTGCAATACAAAATTATATCCTTCATTGTCTAACAAAGAAACATATATTATATTACATAGCATACTTGGTACAAAATAACATTGGTTCAAAACCAATATACACCCAGATGGCAATCCCAAGTGATACTCTCCCACTGCGACTGTATGTACATTGGAACCATTTCCAACGCGGAGAGTATGGTCACCTGTCTTGAAAACTTTGCTATTTCTCAGCCCCTGCATAGAATTGCAAATGTGAGAACCTGAACCGGTATCTAATACCCAGGAAGCAGAGTTTATTGAAAAACAGTTTTCTGTCACAAACACACCTGAAGCGGAAGCATCCCCATGCTTCTTCTTGATGTTCAAGTACTCCGTACAGTTGCGCTTCCAATGTCCTGTCTTGAGGCATTGAAAACATTCACCTTTCCCCGAGTCTCCAGCTTTGGACTTTTCCTTTCCCTTCACCTTTTTAACTCCACCCTTAGGATTGGTGGGCTTCTTCTTTTTCTTTCCCTTGGCCTTAGCCTTTGGGCGAGAAGAGGAAGATTGTCCAATAGTCATAACGGGAGTTTTTACTGATTTCATAGTGCTCTCTGCACTCCTTAACATATTAAGGAGTTCAGGTAGCTCCTTCTCCATGCTATGCATGTTGAAGTTAACTATGAATTGAGCAAAGGTGGAGGGGAGGGACTGTAAAATAATATCCGTATACTGTTCATTGTCCATTTTCCATCCAAGATCCTCAAGCTCTTCTATAAGAGCTATCATCTTCAGAACATGGTCTCCTACCGGTGTGCCAGGGGCCATCCGCATCTGAAACAATTTCTTTGATGCTTCGTATCGTAATACGCGGGATTGCTCTCCATACAACTCCTTTGTATGGAGGAATATGGTTTGAATGTCCATATTCTCGTGCTGCTTTTGATGTGTATTGTCCATCGATGCAAGCGCAAGGCATTTGGCCGTGGCACAGTCAGTATCCCATGTCTTGCGGACTTCAATATCCGCAACTGAGGATTTTGGACCTGGGATGGGCGGGGCTGGAGCCGTGACGACATTTGATACTTTATCATAAGTCAAGGCTATTTTCAGATTCCTCAGCCAGTCTTTATAATTGGTCCCGTTCAGTTTGTTTTTATCTACTAAAAGCTTGAGTCCAGTCATTGGTATCTGCCATTAAGAGAGAGAAAAGAATACACTCTGCGAAAGCTCTTGCATAGATCAGATTGGTTATTATCTTGTCTAATCGATGTCTCCCACTGCTTTAATCAATTTTTTCTTTCAAACCTTGAAAAGAAAACTAGCCAGGATTAATTAAAGTCTACAACTTCGCTAACCGTTCAGCCAGGCCAGTGTCGGTACTTGAGGGAGGTTCCCCGTGCTTTCGCACGGACTTAATTAAAGTAAACCTCGTTTTCCCAGAGGCGTAGCCCCGTTAACACCTTTCTAGACACCTAATGAGTTAGCTAATTGTAAACAGCAAAACTCTTCTAGGAGCAACTATTGCCCACAGTGGGATCGGGATCCAACCATCATATGGAAGGTATGTAATCTCATTGCAAATCTCAACACTTGAAATTTCCGATGTGATTTTTACCCCTAGTACTTATGACCTTAACTATGGTCAACAAATCATAAGTACCAGTCAAGTTCTACCCGTCATTTCTTGATTAATTAGACCCACCCATCTGACCCTTAACTATGGTCAACAAAATCGCATGAATGTCCTAATTAATCTGCATCATATGCAGTGTAGGAAGACATCACTTAGCTACCGTACACTACGCCTTAACTAAAGTCAACAAACGTAGCACGAATACTAAGTACTCTACTTCCTAAAATGACGGAGGGTTGCGGATGATTTTTAAGAAAATCTTTAACGCTTTGAACTTGATATCGTCGTAGAATCAAATGGTTTTCAAAAGGAGTGGCTTGTGCTCCGCAGTTTTGAAATATCGCTTTTTCATAAAGTGCCGAGTGGTTTTCAAATCTGATTCTACAACATCTATTTAGGTTTATTTTCTTTAAATTAATCATATTAATGTAATCCCATCATTTAAGTCCTTAAGCCAATCACAGAAAAGAAACGAAAATAACACATACGCTTATGCCATCCGCATTCGCCGCAATGTTCCGTTTTGCACCATTAGGTTACTTAACTAACGGCATACCGGGACGGGACTAGCGCGAGTGTAAAACATAAGAAACGTCTACTATATATCATATATATAATATGTCATTCGTCTCAGATATCACAGAACACAGGCAGCAGAAACATATATATAATGTGGGATATACTAGGACGTCCGTATTTAGTATTTAGCCAACAATAGAAAATACGGATTCCACAGTCGCGATGAATAGCCAAGCCCACATCCCTAGACCCCTACGAGAGCTGCAAGCGATCCTACCAATCCTGGAGTTTAGGAGACCCGGTCTCGACTCCTCGAGATGGCCTCCCACTGAACCCCTAAACCCGGTCACTTGTGCTCCCCTCCTTGGGTCTATCCTAATGCGGAAAAGTAAATAATATACAACACTGGTGACATCAACCTCAACCCGGAAGAGCCCAAAATAAAAGAATATTACATTACATTTGAATTTATATGAATGAAAATATAAAACTCTCATCTCACAAAAAGACCCCGGCAATTCAATCGCAAAAATCCTGCACATCATATCTCAGCAACACATAATATCATATATCATCAACGTAAGTAAGTATGCGTACCCCAATTGTCGTTGATGTATAGCAACGAAACCGGCGATATCTAACATACTACACTTACGGTCACAGAAAAGAAAGTGTAAAACTACAATATTTGGAATCCACATTCTCTTTAGACATCATAAATGCGAAATATCACATACTTCGTATTTCATACCTAAACTATCTGAATTCCACATATTGTATCACATTCCAGATAAATAGACAGTATTAAAGTTTTCGACCGAATGATCAAATACCTAAAATTCCGTAAAGCTCAACACTTGAGCGGAGTTCGAAAAATCCGGAGTGTGACACAGTAGTAGCGGTCCAGCCGTAGAAGGGTCAAGCCAACGCCTCACATATGGCACGCCGTACTGCCCCAAACCCTAAGGTTCAAAAGGCAGTTCAAGACGGTCACATAATCGAGTTAAGGTTTGTTGTCTTCTAGAGGGTCCACCACAAAACTTGTACATATATCCGAAAGATTTAAACCCTGTGAAAAGTGAGCAAATGATATTCATTCGAACAATTCAATACTTTCTAATTTACCCAGAAAGAGAAAGAAGTTAAAATTCTGATCGAATCAATGAACTCAAAACCATCCCCAGAACTTTCTTCACTGAAGACAGATTAAAAATACCCAAAAATATTAACAAGCAGTTATAGGTATTACTGTATAAAAACCATGCATTGACTCACCTGTACGGCCGCGGAACCGCGGCCCAAGCAAGCTTTGGCCGCGTTTCCGCGGTGGAAATGACTGTTCACTGCATCGTTTTTTACACCGTTTCTTAGATTTTCCTGCTGAATTTTTTACATATTTTTAATTCTGAAAATAACTAGGTTTGAAAAAATGTCCAGAGAGCGTTCCAAAAACCCGTACTTCGGTTCGATCGGAGTTTTTACTCCGCTAAAGTGTCGCCTAATGTTCTAGGTCGGCTCTGATACCAATGTTAGGTTTACCTAGCACCCTATGAAAGGTATGGAAGCATCACATGTACCAAAGATTAGATTTTTATGGTGCTAAGTAAGCATACAAAGGATCTATCCTAGAAAAATTAGGGTTTCATAACTTTACAAGTAACAAAGGCTAGGGTTTTGAGAGTACAACCTTTGTAGCTCCCTATTCTTGACTCCTTGGCCACTTGAGAGTTGGAAAACAGTTAGCTTGAGGTCTTCTAGCGTCCACGACGATCCACCCGAAGCTCCTTTGTCCAAGCTTGCAACTTCACTTTATCAAGAGAATGAAATGAAGTTAAGACTCTAAACAAGTGGGCAAGACTTGTGTAGAATGGTGTTGTGGTTCTCTTTCTCACTTCAAAATCCTATCTTGTTGAGTATTTTGCTCACTTGAAAGATCTAGAGAGCAAAAGGAGCAAGGTTGAAGAAGATGATGGCTTTTTTAAAGAAGAAGAGAAGATAAACTCTAATGAGAAAATGAAAAATATATGTATATATATTTTCCACTTCTCATCTAAAACCATGGTTAATGATAAAGATATTATTCTATTTGAGTTTAAAACACCAAAGAAAAATTAACCAAGGGTTAATAAGTAGGTGAGCATGGTAAGATGAAGAAGAGTGTAGAAACAATCCATGAATTAACCCCTTTTCATTTCCTTTTTGTTTTAACACAAATGCAATAATAATCCATATAAAAACCTATGGTGTGAGTCTTATATTGCCACCATTTTCAATGTATATGCAACCATGAAGGATGAATTATGTATGTATGTGTGCATGCACATCCATATGTGCATGAATCATGAAAGAATGCATACATGCATGCATACATCAAAAATACAAGAAAGGATTTCTAGTGAGAAAATAATGGTTAAATGATAAATCAACACTTGATTTATCAATCCGGCCAAATCACATACGACCCAACCAAAAGCAAGCCGCCCGATTAATATACGGTATCTCATACGTGCATTTTAACCGGGTCCATGTGCATATCGCATATGCGCACCACAACGTTTCGCCTGGACTAGGTAACTCCTTTGTGGGACTCTAAAACTCGTCAATACGCCGGCAGTGAGTGATGATCATATCAAGCACCCCCAAGCCGCAAGCGGTCAGCTAAACGTAACGGCCACCCGGGTATTGAGCGATCAGAAGAAAATAAGCGAACCTGCTACAACTCCCGTCGAGCCAACCGGAAACACTACCGTACATTCCGGTCTTTTCATCAGATATGCTGCATATCGAGTCTAGGGATGGTAACGTCGACCCCAATAACTCAATAAGTCATGCCGGTGAATGGTCTATAACAGATCGAGAAACTACTGATAACACTTATCAGTAAATCTCAGCAGCCCTGGCCAGGGACATACTGATCTAACCAGTCGAGCATAGCACAGCATCAACTCCCAATACCGGGAGAGACGAAACCCCTCCTATCGCTCATCGCCTTCGTGTGTCTCGGGACTGTACCCAACGGCCACCTGTTTGCACGACTCAGTAGAGCCGTGGTAGGGTGGTAATCAAAGTACAGTGGGAGAGCACACAAGACTCTATGACGATCTCGGGTCTACAGACTAACCTGTACCAGTGTCACCTGAGAACTGCTATCCGACGATAGATATAATTCCATATAGGAGTTCTCGGTGAGTCCGTCCAGTGTACCCAGTCACCACTGAGCACCCATATATGATCTTGATGTCAAACATTGATGAATGTGGGAACATCCATCGCCCATCACATGGGTCTAGTATCATATATGCTAGTCTACTCTGGTATATCGATGCCCCGTCTCGATACACTTCCGACTAGGGACATTTCAGGATATGCTTATAAACTACAGATGTCCTACTAGTATGATCTCTATCATAATCACTGTAGTCAAGCCGATATCCTCAGGGCTTTATCAGCATGTATGAATGAATAAAAGCATGATCAAATCAACATGTCAGATAAAGTAGAACCAGATAGCATACTATCATGTCGAGCAAGAATGTACACTGAATATATATATACATGTACAGATACATCCACTATCATATAATGGCCTCTAGGGCATACATATATCCAACAATCTGTTCCCAGGTGACATGTGTATAGGTTAGTCTGTCGACCTGAGATCATCATTTGTCTCGTGTGAGTTCCCACTGTACTTTGATTACTACCCTACCACGGCTCAAAGGAGTCGTGAAAACAGGTTTTGGTTGGGTACAGTCCCGAGCCACATGGAGGCAGTGAGCGGATCGTCGGAGATTCGTCTCTCCCGGTATTAGGGGTGAGATCGCGCTGTGTTTTGGAGAGCCATTACACGAAATCCCTGGCCAGGGTAATCGAGATTTACTGGTAGGTATTCCAGTATTATCTCAGGGTGTTCCGGGCTTCTCTCCGACACGACTTATACCGCTATTGGGGTTCTGACGTTTACCAGCCCCCTAGGCCCTATATGCGATACTCATAGACGAACGGACTGGACTGTACGGATATTGTCTCTGTCAGGCTCAGTAGGGTTTCTGGATGAGTTGGCTCGTCAGCTTCCCTTCCGATCAATACATTGGTAACCGTTACGTACAGCTAGTACCACTGATATGCTTGTGGTTATACCCAGTTCCAGTGTATTGATGAGTCATTAGAGTCCCCCACAGATAATTTCCCTATTTCGGGCAAAACGTTGTAGAGGTCGTATGGATATATAGAGGGGTTCGATCATATCCGTGCACTTGTGCATGGATCATGATCGGACGGATAATACTAGCGGGCTTTATTTTAAGCCGGATCCTAGTATTATATTGTAGGAATTTTTTTGTCTCATTGCATTCGTATTCGGTCGGAATACAAATGCGGGTATGTATTTACAGTTGAGGTGTAATCTCGTAATTTATTACGAGATTATTTTGGTAGTTGCCAGTTTTCTTTTTCCGTCTTAAATATCACCCTCTTTGTTTAATTATTGTGAGCCTTTTGATCATTGACCTTTGTGGACCCTTGACCTTGCATGTTGCTTCATCCATCACATGGTTTTCATCTCCTTTTTGTTTTTTTGGTTGCAAGCTTCAGTGCCTGATTTTGGTGGCAAGGGGTTCCCTGCCATTTCGCCAGCCTCCTTTTCGCAGAGGATTATTTGTGGTGAGGGATGGGGTTTTTTCTTTTGGGGTGAGGGTATTAATTCCTTTAGCCATTCTCTCTTAATTTTGACGGAGAACTCGATTTCAATATTTCATTCTAGAGAACTTCATTCATTCTGGCCGAGCTAATTTTCGCTTGGAAGCTCAATTTTTCACGCAAAATCCTTTGCTCACAACATCCTTAGCAACTTCAACCTCCACCCAAATGCTTGGGTGCCTTGAGACAAAGTAATTTACACTCTCTACTTCAATCTTGGTCATGTCGTCTAGCAAACTTCATGTCCGAGTTGCCTCGGTTCGAGGCGGGCGCCCGTATAAAGATTCATAGACGTGGTGCCATTTTGACGGGCGCGATCGGGGAGCAGACTTCGTTGGTGCAGCAGCGAGGAGTTTGGCGCGGAGATTGAAGACCGAAGGACACGGATCGATCGGTATAAAATTTCCAAACTCTTTTACAGTTTGCTAGTTTACGGTTAATGGAACAATCCGGATATTTGGGCTGCGGTAGCGCCGGTTTCGTAAAAAGTTTTTGTTCCGCATCTGGCGTCGGTTTGACCGCCGGTGCGCCGCCGTGGCCCAACACGGATATCCACCGCGCCACAAATAACCGGTCGGTAGTGCTCCTCTACTGGGCTCAACGCCATCATCTGCGCCATCTTGCCCCGGGGTACCGCACCGGGTCCACCATGCACCCATAGACGGTTCATCCTCCTCCTCGAATCGGGTGTATGATATCGCTCAAGAGCCGAGAATACTCATGGTGGACACATCTTACATCATATCATGAGAAAACCGCAAATTTCTATCTTTTGAAATGAAAATGAGTTTATAAAATCCTTGCGGTTTATCCAAATCCAGAAATCTGATGGAAAATCCGAAATCCCAAACTCGAGAGTAAATAAACAGTGAATTATCGGCATAAAGCTCCATAATATTGCATGACAAATGGATAAATACACATGCATGGGTATCTAAGTAAAGAATGCAATATCTAATTTAGCACATGGAAGCAAGCATACTAATAATATGTTGAAACTACCAACTAGCAGGTTATACCGATAAGGTAATGTTTTCTAAAGTGTACGTAACATTGAAATTACCGATGATGATGTGTGTGAGCCGGCAAGCAAGTGTACGTGGAGCATACGCATCATCGATAATGGTGCTGGTGTCCTGACAACAGAGTTTCATAATAACTAACGAAAACACATTTAAGCATGCAATGCGATGCGAATAGCAAGAATATACGGAAAATGAAGTACTAACCGCAACATTTAAGAATATACGTTTATATATACAAGTCATACATTTTTGGCCTTTGAAATAGCACGAATCGTGGTTTTTAGAAAATAGGGGCTACGATGTTTTTAAGAAAAGGTACGTCCTTTAAAAAAATCCGTAATATCCCTCGGGTTGTCCTTTGAAAACACTCACGATCCGTTAGTTTTGAAAAATAAGTATGACTCGAGCCAGTCTAACATCTACCAATTTAACTATAGGACAAAGCTAAGAGACTAATCGAATGGGTAAGGAAATCTACCTAAGTCCGAGTCGATATATCTAGTAGTCGGTGATCCCGCCTCAATAGCGTCACGTACGATAAAATATATAATACGACATCCTCGATTCAAGAGTGTGGATCAATCATCATATTTATACTTCGTACGGTACAATCCATCGGACGACATCATAAAATCGGGGTACGGGTCATATATTACATTTATCTCATTATTCATATGGTATTATTATCATAATATCATGAACTAGGGGTACTGATCTAAAGTCTAGTACATTCCAATACCATCAGCATATATCCGCGTGTATATGAAAACACATCGCCCATCGATCCGCTATAATATCATGCCGTATCTTATAATACGACCCAGATCCCATAACCGATCTCACGGCATCATGCCCGATCATATCGACTCATCTCCTAGTATCATATACTATTATCATCACCCGTGTATATGTATATGTATGTGTGTGTGTGTGTGTATATATATATAGATAGATATATATCAACACATCCACACACACTCACACACATATATATACATATAATCATATACACCAAAGACATATCACGTGTGTGCATGTGTGTGTGTGTACCTTTACTCTAGGGTTTCGCAACTAAGAACTAAACTAAAAGCACTATCTTCCAAATACGCTAAAACTAACCCATGATCTCCTAAAGACGTTCTTACTGATTATCCACGTATCAAAATACACATAATTATATATATAACATATTCATATACTACACTACGAAACTGCGGGGGTGTTATACGCCATCTACCCGACTTCCCCTATAGATATACATCTACTCACCTTGATCCTTGCTTTCCGAAGTCGATGTTGCCCTTCTCTTCCTCGTCGTCCGAAATCCACGTGAGAGTACCTACATATCATATATATTGTGTCATAAACAGAATTGCATACGAAAACCAAAACAGCACACGAATCACACATGGGTTAAAATCTATGGTCTACGCAAGCAAAAGAACCAAACAACACCCGATATCGACGTACAAACGTCATGTGACCGATACAAAACACAAATATCAATACTTCAAGTCATGGAAAGTTACAAATCATTACAGCAACTCATGAAAACTTGCTCCAGATTTTGGTTCAGGTAAAATGGGGATAAACAAACAGTACAGGGGGTAGTATATAGGGTAAGTGAGCTACAGAACAAACCTAGACACCATCACCCACAGTTTGGCCGGCGACACACTGTCAAATTCCGGCCTGCTCGGCCAAGTATGCTCAGTTTGGGTTCATGCTTGCAGGGTGGTCTCCTAGTGTCCAATCTAGGTCTCTGGGGTTGCTAGTTTTTCTTGTAAAGGTCTCGGGTCATTTCAGATTCTCTGTAGGCGTTAAAGAATCCAAAAAACCGACATCGGCCAAATCTCAGTTCAATTCTCTATTTTCTATGCTCAAGTTTGTCTAGGATTAACATTAAGGGTTTGTGGTCACTAATTACTCCCAATTACACCATCACAACTCATGAAATCCCCAAAACCTCATCTAGGAATTTTCAACCATCACTAAACTACACTTAAACACTTCTAAACTAAAATAGATGCTAAAGGAAATGAAATACTACACTAATGGTGAAAGAATTACCTCATTTGGCAACTCAAGAATTTTCTTGAGTTGCCCCAAGTGCACAAAATCTCATTTTGTTTGGTCTACCATGCTTGTAGTGAGCTTGTGCATGATTTTTGTGAAGAGAATGTATGGCTTTGAAGTGGAAATGGAGGTGTTGTGAGGAGGTAGTGGTGGTGGAGGAGAGAGGGCAGCCATGGGAGATGAGGAAGGAGAGAAATGATGAAGAAATCAAATGAAGGAACAAATGAGCTAAGGTCCAATAACCCCTCACCCTCTCTCTCTCTCTCTCATCACCCAAGCCCATACCTCCTTGTCTCCCCATTCTTTATTCATTTTTTTCTTTATCATTTTCTTTCCTTTTCTTTTCTTTTCTTTTCTTTTCTTTTACAAATACAAGACCATGCACAAATTAAGGATTTAAGCAAAGTTTTCAAAAATATAACAAGTGTTCTTAAAATATGACATGGTGCATGTCATGTGCATAAACAATTTAATGTCAAATTAGTAAACACTAATCGAGTTTAGTAAATAACCCTTTTAAAATTAATTGTATAATAATTCATAGAATGTCTAAATCGCATAAACACCTTCAAATCCGTAATTCTTATTAGCTTTCGGAATATTTTCAAAATTATTGGTATATAGTTATACCCTTTCATCAAAACAAATCCTTGTACTTAAGAATATTTCTGAAACTTATTATTTTAGTTATTTAAATTCCTAAAAATAATATTTTATTTTTCTGAAAAGTTACAGTCTTCCCCCCTTAAATAAATTCGGTCCCCGAATTTAAATTAAAACTCCCCCAAATACTAAAACATTTCAGCAAAACGCTCAAATCGGCGGGGCTCCGAAATCTTAAATACTTAAACACATCTTAGCGCAATGCATGGGCATGAAAACGAATATATAACTCAAAATCAAAACTCCGTCAAGCATCACGCAATCATCAAAGTTATGGGGAAAATACCAATGTCAAAGTCCAATACGAAAACCAACATGATATACATCAAAACTATAACATGCACATAGTACGCATCGTTGTAAACTCGTCAAAACATCTGAAAGGAAACGCATGCCAAACCTTTTTCAAGTCGCCGTGCGATGCGCGTATCACGGCACAAGTAGCGGACGTTTTGTTGTAAGAAAAATAACTATATATATATATATCCTTTGTTTAACATACACGTCTCGCCGTTTTGAAAATATTTTAGAAGGGTTTCCCTTGCAAAATGTTTCGTGTCATCTCGGACACGTAGGTAAATACTGATACTATATCTCCTTTTTGGAAATCCCTTCGGTAACTATCGATGCTTGCGAAAACATATTTAGGTACTGTCCTCGGACTAGTCCTGCTCAGTTACTATACTTAATAGTAAATATCATAAAACATACTGCTCCAAAAGAAACCAATCCCAAAATGTGTATAAGGATGCCACGTGTGTCTGGTGCGCACAGAAATCGAAATCAATGAATGTTCCACACATGTGCATAGAAACAAAATCTAAGTGCAACGGGTGTGCACGAAAACACCTGTCAAGGGCAACGAGTGTGCCTGACAACAATATCAGGTGCATCTTATATGCACGAAGAATCCCGATTTAGTGCATCTGGTGTGCACCAAAATCGCATCAAGCGCGCCAAGTATGCGCAAGAACTCGAATCAAGTGCACAAGGTGCACGAAAACAAATATCGAATATCACAATCGAAATCAACAGTATACAACAAACCTCAATCCAAATTAGGTATACCGTGGTATATAATCTCACAACCACGTGCATCAACGTGCACCAAATCGAATCAAAGTACTAAAAGTGCGTGAAAACTACGCCGAAGGCACAAGTCAAATCACAAACACACCATAGGCATGCAATCAAATCAAAAATCTCGAACGACGTCAAATCAAAATCGAGTGCAACTGTGGTGCACAAAAACTCAATCATGAAAATAAATTGCCCAAAATACCGAAATCCAAAATGACAGATACGTGATATTCGAATCACCAAATCACAAATCGTAAACACTGTCGTCGTTATGTCCTTCCTTCAAAGTCGAGAAGGTGTCGGTGCATCCAAAGCTAGCAGAGTAAGATATCTACTTGCCTCCTGTTCATGGTCTGACGCCTTGGGCCCTTAGGCTCCCGTCTCTCACTGTAGATTGCCATTTACATAACTTCTCGGCTCAACGGCCCAATATAGAAATGATGACGGAAACAGTTCCGCTGTGGCACATCTTCTAAAGATCTCTGGCTGACTATCATGGTCACTCATAACATGTCTCCTCAACGATGCTGATCTCTGGCCTACTGGGTGTGCGTAACACGACCGATCCTGGTTCCAAGTCTTCTAGTATAGTATTCCAGAAAGATTCGGTCAGGGTCTCTCCCAAATCTCATTTTTGCCGAACTGCTCAGAAGTTATCACCCTTTACTAAGTCCATTTCTTGTTCCGGAACAGCTGTATACACATCACAACTTCTTCTAAAAGATATATCCATATTCAACTCCTCTGCATGCGTATCACATCTCTGATGTCAACGGAGTGGAACGTCATCTCGTCAAGATCTCGTACGAACCTCTTACTCTACTTTTCTCTAATGTCGACTAATTCGGACTCGTCTCTTCGTAACTGTATGGACTGCGCCATAAACGGCTATACTCATATCTGGAGTCTCCCTTCCGAAACTATCAACTCGACAGCTCGATATCTTGTGGTAGGTATCTGGCCAACCACACCCTCGGAAACTCTTCCAAATCGTCGGAGGAATACTCTTCATTCGTCCATTTTCTATCGACTCTCAATGTGCCTGAGTGAAGTCTTCTCTAGCTGAAATCAATCAATCTGATAACCTCGCATCGGGGTATGCAAACGAAACACATGTCCTAGTCATTCATCCATGGGTGACTAGCGATCTTCTATCAAATCCCTAAGCACAACTCGTGTTGCAATAGCTTCAAACATCTGGGACGATATCTTGTCAGTTGCAGCAATGCAATCGTGTGTCACCGTAATTACGCCCTGGTCAGTCATCGTCCAAGACGATCTCATGCTGACCGTGACTCTAGCCGCAGCTCTCTCTGCCCGTGCAACCGTGGTAACACAACCAAAAACCAATATCGATGAGGATAGATCATATGAACGAATAGAATACGGTGCAAAGAAATGTACATCCTAAGGCTTCTTAAGCGCAGTAGCGTATCGTAAGTATGCCGCAGAACATACACACAGTACGTCACTCTACTTATGTCACCTACTCCATCAACCAAGGTCAACCTATGCGACGAAAGTTCGGGTCTAATACCCCCTCAACCAAGTTTAAGTTCCGTAAGGTCAAGCCTAAGTTGCGAATATATATATATATACGCCCTAGACTCCGCATAGTCAAACCTAGACTCGAACCAAGGTTAAACCTAGAACTCTAATGCCAACTTTGTCACGACCCGAAATAGCATGTCACTGGCATTTGAATCATGTGAAGTCTATAAGACCCCACCTAATTCAAGTAAGCCAAAAGCCCAAAAATCTAAACAATTTGAAAAGAGAGTGAATGAAAAAATTATTTTAAAGTTAACATATAAATTCATTTTGAAAGTCGTAGTAAGCATTTTTAAAACATCAAGTCTTTTCCAAAAATTTCGGCAGAGTTTCCTTTGTAAATACTGGCCCCAAACGGGTACAAACATGTATAATATAATAATGAATAATGGCATCCTCCAGTGGGAGCTAGCTCTTCGCCAATTGGCGGAAACAACCACGCAAGCAATATAATATACAACGCCGAAGGGCAAGGATCAAAACTCAGAAGGAAACCATCATACTCAAGAAAACCAGAGAAGAATCATAATAATACAAGCACGTGACTCTAAGGTCGAAAGAATAACAACTGTTTTTCTAAGTCTCTCAAATAATACAAGTCTGGTTGATGGAGTTTACTAGATACAGCTGAATATAAATAAAAGTTCAATGGTGGTCACGATGCAAGTGAATGCACATACCAAGGCAATCACCCGGAAGGAAGCAGTGTGCCAGCAAGCCGCAACAAAACCTGTACGGCAAAACCTGCAAGAAACTGTGGCATAGTTAGTTATATGTATGCCCTAGAGGCCATTACTGTACATACGATGTATATTGTAGTGGATGCTAGGACATATATAGGGAGGACTTTCTTACTCGACATGATAGTATGCTATCTGGTTGTACTTTATCTTAACATGTACTCTGATTGTCTCTATGTTACATGTTGATAAAGCCCTTAGGATATGTACTCAACTACTGGGACTATGATGAGATCATACTAGTGGGGCCATGGTAGTCGATGAGTATATCCTATAACTGTTCCTAGTTGAGGGTGTATCGAGACAGGGCATCGATACACCAGAGTAGACTAGCGTATACGCATCTTGACCCATATGATGGGCGATGGATGATCCTATATCCATCGGTGTTTGACATCAAGGATGGTGTACGGGTGCTCAGTGGAGACTGGGTACACTGGACGGACTCGCCGAGAACTCCCAGATGGTATTATACCTCACGTCAGATGGCAGTTCTCCGGTGACACTGGTACAGAGTAGTCTGTTGACCCCAGATCGTCATAGAGTCTTGTGTGATTCCCACTGTGCTTTGATTTCCATCATACCACATCCAAGAGGGCGTGCAAAAAGGTGGCTTTTGGGTACAGTCCCGAATCACATCGAGGTAATAAGAGATAGGAGGGGATTCGTCTCTCCCGGTATAGGGAGTTGATGTTGTGCTGTGTTCGATTGGCTATAACCGGAAATCCCTGGCCAGGGTTGCTGAGATTTACTGGTAAGTGTTATCAGTAGTTTCTCGAACTGTTATAGACCACATATCGACACGACTTATCAAGCTACTGGGGTCTGACGTTTACCACCCCTAGGCGAGATATGCAACATATCAGACGACGAGACCGGACTGTACGGGAGTGTTACTGATTGGATTCACAGGAGAATGTACAGGCTTGCTTGTTGGTCTTCTGTGCGCTCAATACCTGGGTAGCTGTTACGTTTAGCTGACCGCTTGCAGCTTGTGGGTGTTTGATATGATTATCACCTACTGCCGGCGTATTGACGATTCTTTTGAGTCCCATACGGAGATTTCTTGGCTTGGGCAAAACGGAGTAGGGGCACGTATGTGATATGTGCGGGACCGAGGATAATACGATATGAGATACCGTATTATATTCTCGCGATATTTGATATCAGCCGGGTCATCGGATCAAGTGTTGATTCGATGAATCGGTACGGATAAATATTAGTCGGTTATATGCGATATAGCCGGATTATCGGATCAAGTGTTGATTCGATAATTTAATGTATAATAATATGTATGATATATTAAATTACATTATCTAATATTAGCTCACTAAAAGATTCTTTTTCTCACTCGGGTAATACATTGATATATATATGCGATATATGTTAATTGTATTATTTTATTTGGTTACAATAAATATTATATATGTGATATATAATATTGTAACATGATATGATAACTAATGCAACATGTTTAGTAAAGATTAATCAAGATTAGGGTTTGATTTGGGTTAATGACTTCTAGTAGATTCTAGAAGGTTTTCTTTTTTGTTTTGGAAAAGATATTTTCAAGTGACTCATTCTTAACCTAACCCAAAACCTAGCCTTGGTTAAATCTCTACAATGGTTTAGACAACCATAGTTGCATTATTGATCATTATCTTCTTTGCATTATTCATCACAAAAGGATTCTTATCATATTATTCATCTTCTTCCTTCTTTCTTTTCATGAAAAAGCTTTCTAGCTTTTTCTAAGTGATGAAAAATGAGTGAGAAATAGAAAACAAAAGAGAGCAATAATCCTACTTCATCATCCTCATCTTCCCTTGCCATTTAGATTAGGGTGTTCACTTCATATTATGAGTGTTAGCTTGTGTTAACGAAACTTCAAGGTAGATCATCTTTGTATCGAAGATCGGAAGTAAAGGTTGCATCATTCTCTTCGTGAAGCCTCTCGAGAGTCCAGAACATGATGATCGCAGCGAAGGGACCTCAACACGGAGCTTAAGAAGTGAAGGACCGGATCTACAAAGGTTGTAATCCCTCTCACTTAGTGTTAAAGTGTTTAGCATGTTCGTTTTCGCCTAAACCCTAGTTTAAAGATCCGTATTCGGGTTGTTCGGCACGGCTAAAATTTTAATCGGGCATGGTTGATGCCACGTAGTCCCTTGTGCGCGTGCTTAGCAACCCTACAGTGGTATCAGAGCTAAGCTAAAACTTTAGGCGAAGTCTAGACGAAGTTTAAAGTCCGATCGAAACCAGAAACCCCGATGTTTACCCTTCTCTGTACATTTTTCAAAAATGTAGTTTTTTATTAATTAAAAATTCTCAGAAAAACAAGCAGGAAAAACTAAGAATTACTGTGAAGTAAGGACTTCTAATTCGCTAAAATGACCGCAGAACTGCGTCCAAACCAGGGGTTTTGCGGCGGTTCCGCGGCCAAAATTTCGAGTTAGTCCCTGAAATTTCTTGTATTTATTCTTAGGTCCTTTCATGGCAATTTTTTCTTGGAATATTTTAATTCCACTCAAGTGTTGAGTTTTCAAAGGTTGTATTGGGGACTCGATGTTTCGATCGAATAATTTAACTTCGTTTATTTTTTTCCGGATAATTTTTAGAAACTGTTAAAAAGTTCGAACGGATATCAATAACTCACTTTTTCCCCTGTCGGAAATTTTTTCAAAAGTTGGATTTTTCCTCGAGTTTAAGAACGTTCTAAGTCGTGCAAGTAACGCGATGGACCCTCTAGAAGACAACAAACCTTAACTCGATTATGTGACCTTCTTGAACTGCCTTTTAAACCTTGGGGTTTGGGACAGTACGGCGTGCCATATGTGAGGCATTGGCTTGACCCTTCTACGGCCGGACCATTGGTACTGTGGCATGTAATGGATATTTTTGAACTCCGCTCAAGTGTTGAGCTATTTAGGAAAACTTGGGTGTTTGATTATTCGATCGGAAAGTTTGACATTGTCTATTTATCTGGAATGTGATACAAAATTTGGAATCCACAAGTAGTTATGAGATAACTAATTTGAATGTTATAAACATAGCAGTTTAGTCTCGATGATCGGTTGCCACGGAATTTTGATGTGATCAAAAGTCCGTCGCAATCACGTAGCGTACGCGGATACTTGCCGGGTAAACTTAATAGACAGCCATGCCCCATAGCCCCGACCAAGTGACTGTAGGAGAACCCCGTCGCCAAAAGCATCTGTTCGGGTGCTCGCGGCAGCGGTGTTCCGCCTTAGTGCACTTTGTCGACGGCATCGGGGGTGCGGCCGTCTACTAAAGTTTGCGATGAGCATGCGATCAGGTTGTCGGGAATCTTGTTGAATTGCCCGACTTGATATTGAAAAGAGTTTTCGATAATGAGACTAAAATGCGGGGTTTATAATTGTTAGGCATGCGATGTCTAAGGAATTCATATGGTTAGGCTTGCGATGTCTAAAGAGGTTGCGGATTCCAACTGTTGTAGTTTTACACTTTCTTTTCTGCGACCGTAAGTGTAATATGTGATATCGCCGGTTTCGTTGCTATTTGTCAACGACTATTGGGATGCGCACATTTACTTACGTTGATGACATGTGATTTTATGTGTTGCTGGATATGTTGTATTAGATCGTCGCGTTTGAATAGCCGGGGGTTTTATGTGAGATGAGAGTTTTTCATTTTCATTCATGTAAAATTCATTTGTATGTAATATTCTTTTATTGGGGCACTTCCAGGTTGCGGAAGATGTCACCGTTGTATATTATTTACTTTTCCGCATTAGGTAGACCTAAGGCGGGGAGCACAAGTAACCGGGTTCTAGGGTCCAGTGGGAGACCATCTCGAGGAGTCGAGACCGGGTCTCCTAACCCTAGAATTGGCTGTGTTACTTGCCGCTCTCGTAGGGGTCTAGGGATGTGGGTTTGGCTATTCATCGCGACCATGGAATCCGTGTTTTATACAGGCTCGTATTGAAAACACGGACATCCTAGTATATCCAATATTTCATATATGTTCTTCTGCTGCAATGTTCTGTGATGAGATCATATTACTGCCTGTGACGTATGTTTATATTATATTTATGAGATATATGTTATATTGCAGATTTCGTTTCAAAAGAGATGCTTGCGAAGCATAATAAAATGGGACTTCATTAATGAGATTAATGAAATAAAAGAAACCTAAGATGTTGTGGAAACTTGTTTAATAAAAACTGGTAGCTCTAGTTCTTGCTTTGCATAGCGGTGTTCCTTGTAGAACATCCAGCACCTTATTCGATAAGGAAAGAGCCAAGATCCCTTCACCGGGAGTGACCTCTTTAGTGAAACTAGCAGATGCTACAAACTCGGTTTGTCTTTTAATTGCTTCTATAGTTCTTGCTTTGCATAGTAGTATTTGTGAAATATCCTGCACCTTATTCGATAAGGAAAGGGCCGACGATCCCTTCACCGGGAGTGACCCCTTTAGCAAAACTAGAAAAGCCTAAAAAACACTCCATTTAAAAATCACTCGATTCTACAACGATATCAAGTTCATTATGCAAAAGGTTTTCTTAAAAACCTGTCGCAGCCCTCCGTCATTTCAGATAAGTACTGGTTAGTATTCGTGCTGCGTTTGTTGACCTCTGTCAAGGCGTAGTGTGCGGTAGCTGATTAGTGCTTATCTGTATAAGCATATGATGTGATTGATTTAGGGTAGTCGTGCGACCTTGTTGACCTCTGTCAAGGGTCGTGCGGGTGGGTTTACTTCAATCAGGAAATGACGGGTTGAACTTGACTAGCAGCCTATGGTTTGTTCACCTCTGTCAAGGTCATAGGACGCTTGGGGTAAAATATTATTGGGAATTTCAAGTGTTGAAATTTGCAATGAGATTGCATACCTTCTATGAGATAGTTGGATCCCGATACCCGCTGCGAGTAAGAGTTACTCCTGGAAGAGTTTTACACTTTACAATTAGCCGATCAAGTAGGTGTCTAGAAAGGTGTCAACGGGGTTACGCCTCTGGGAAAACGAGGCTTACATTAATTATGTTCGTGCGAAAGCACGGGGAACCTCCCTCAAAGTACCGACACTGGCCTGGCTGAAAGATTGGCGAACTTGTAGTGTGTAATTAATCCCGGCTAGTCTTTCCTTTTAGGGTTTGAAGGAAGATTTGATTAAAACAATGGGAGACATCCTGATTAGATATATTAGATAACTAATCTAATCTTGCAAGAGCATACGCTGAGTGTTTTCTTCTCTCTCTCTCCAGGTAGCGACCATATCAAGCCTTAATCAAGATAATAATACAGATATATTGACCGAACCCGCTTGTTATACTGAGCTGGGGAACGTTGGTCCCGCTCCAACTTAATATTGTTATAAGACAGAGTAGGAAATTAGGGAATACCAGATTTCCCGGGCCGCCGAAACGAAGAAAGTTCATGTTGATGCATCATCTTCGGGTGTGTTCATTACAGAGAACTGTTTCTCAGTATCCTTTACGTCCTGGGTATGTGATACCGGATCAGGATCCCGCATATGTAATCTGTTACATAGGCTAAAGATAGGTAGAGAGCTGAGAACGGGTGATAAGTTTCATGAGACAGAAAACGGTGCAAGTGTTGCAGCCAAGTCTGTTGGTCACCATCACCCTGTATTACCAGAATACATTGATTCTGAACGAATGTTATTAGATACCGAACCTGATATACAACATCATATCAGTTTCTTTATTTGTAAAGAAGTGATATAATTTTGTATTGTTGGATAATGTTTTGAACATTTCCTATATCAAGAGTTGATCGGTTCAGGCACGTTATCTAAAAGCATTGACGTTCTAAATCAAACTACAGTTCTTAGTATACAGAACACACACGAGAGGAAGAGTTCAGAAATGAACGAATCCTTCTTGAGGCATTGTAGACTAGGTCTTATTAATGCGACCCGACTGGCTGAAGGTACATAAAGATGCATATTTAAATTAGTTTGAATTTACATCTTGTGAAACTTGCCGATCATGTCACAAAGATACGATGACCATAGCTCTGTTTATTGGAAACAGAGAAAGAGTTAGTGAACTCTTGGGATTGATACATGCTGATGTATGAAAGTCTCCTGTCTACACATGCCAAGACCGGTTCTTTGTACTTCATTACATTCTCTGATGATCTCTCAAGATTCAGACATATGTTCCTGCTGAAACACAAGACCGAACCTTTTGAGATATTCACAGAACGTAAGTTAGAAGTAGAGAACCAAAATACGGGTATAAGTATTATGTCCTTTGATGAGATCAAGGAGGAGAATACTTGAGCACGGAAATCCTGGACTAATTCTAAAGGAGAATAAGATTCTCTCTCAGCATTACTCCTCCGTATACACCATAGCACGATGGTATATCGGGGCAGAGCAATAGCACCCTATGTGATATGGTGTGCTCTATGATGAGTACTTCTGAGTTTCCTATTTCCTTTTGGGAGTTATGCACTTGTGAAGCTGCATACCTATTGAATGTGGATTCAATAGTTTCCAACGAACTTCAGCCTCTCCGCCGATCTAGTAGGGTTCCTCACCCACCTGAGAGATACTTCGGTTTCTCTATGACAGTGGGAGCGAGGATTGCATCATGAGATAATGACCCAACTAGTTTCGAGCTGGCCATCAGGAGTGGGACTCTATAAGAATGGCTGGATGCTTACTGATCTGAGATAGAATCCTTATACACCGACAAAGTATGGACTTTGGTTGCTTTATCTGAAGGGTTAAATCCCCATCAGGAGCAAGTATATCTTGAGAAGATTACTTGGTGTACATGGAAAAGTTGAGACTTTCAAAGCTATGCTTAAGTCCATCCAGATCCTACTTGCCACGGCTACATACCATGACTACGATATCTGGTGGTTGGGTGTCATGACTGCTTTTCTAAATGATGTGTTAGAAGAGAGCGCCTATAAGTACACAGCCAGAGGGTTTCGTAGATAGTGGGAGCAGCGAAAACGTGTGCAAGATGCTTTATAGGATAAAGCGGGCATTGCGGAGTTGGAACATCTGTTTTGATGTGGTAGTCAAAGAGTTTGACTTCATCAAAATTGTAGATGAACCTTGTATATACAAAAAGGTAGTAGAGAGTATGATGGTGATCCTCGTAGTGTACGTGGATGACATACTCTTGATAGGGAAGGAGTTTCCTATGCTACGCTCGGTCAATCTCCGCTTATCACAAGGATTCTCCATATAGGATCAAAGTGATACCTCCTAAATCGTGTGCTTTGGATCTATGAGATAGATCTAATTGGATGTTAGGATACTCACTAGTTGTAGTGAGATGGTATCAATCGATCCTGGGGAGAATCACTGGAAATGTTCTAGGGTGATAAGGACGACTGAATGTCAGTCGCAGGCATTGTCTTTACCCTCAGTGGAGGGACGGTATGTTAGAAGAGTTCCAAGCTAGATACCGTGACATACTAGACGATCAAAGGCAAGATACATCGTTACCAAGGATGCTACCAAAGAGGCAGTCTGGATACATATAAGTTCATGAGATGAACTTCGTTCCTACCATTGTACGACAATGGAGTTGTGGCTTATGCCAAGGAACCCCCGTCCCATCAGAAATCCAGATATAATTCTTAGGCAGTATCACCTGATCATGGAGATGGTTGATCTCCAGGGAGATCGAGGTTAGAAGAGTAGACACAGAGGACGACAGCGCGGATCCACTCACAAAGGTCTTTTTCCAAGTAGAGACTTTTATGGGATGGTTGAGTATGAGATACTTCAACCACAGCAAATTGTTGGGTATGTGATATCACAACAGATGGCCCTAGCGCAAGTGGGAGATTGTTAGTTATATGTATGCCCTAGAGTCCATTACTGTACATACGATGTATATTGTAGTGGATGCTAGGACATATATAGGGAGGACTTTCTTGCTCGACATGATAGTATGCTATCTGGTTGTATTTTATCTTAACATGTACTCTGATTGTCTCTATGTTACATGTTGATAAAGCCCTTAGGATATGCACTCGACTACTAGGACTATGATGAGATCATACTAGTGGGGCCACGGTAGTCGATGAGTACATCCTATAACTGTTCCTAGTTGAGGGTGCATCGAGACAGGGCATCGATACACCAGAGTAGACTAGCGTATACGCATCTTGACCCATATGATGGGCGATGGATGATCCTATATCCATCGGTGTTTGACATCAAGGATGGTGTACGGATGATCAGTGGAGACTGGGTACACTGGACGGACTCGCCGAGAACTCCCAGATGGTATTATACCTCATGTCAGATGGCAGTTCTCCGGTGACACTGGTACAGAGTAGTCTATTGACCCGAGATCGTCATAGAGTCTTGTGTGATTCCCACTGTGCTTTGATTTCCATCATACCACGTGCAAGAGGGCGTGCAAAAAGGTGGCTTTTGGGTACAGTCCCGAATCACATCGAGGCAATGAGAGATAGGAGGGGATTCGTCTCTCCCGGTATAGGGAGTTGATGTTGTGCTATGTTCGATTGGCTATAACCGGAAATCCCTGGCCAGGGTTGCTGAGATTTACTGGTAAGTATTATCAGTAGTTTCTCGAACTGTTATAGACCTCATATCGACACGACTTATCAAGCTACTGGGGTCTGACGTTTACCACCCCTAGGCGAGATATGCAACATATCAGACGACGAGACCGGATTGTACGGGAGTGTTACTGATTGGATTCACAGGAGAATGTACAGGCTTGCTTGTTGATCTTCTGAGCGCTCAATACCTGGGTAGCTGTTACGTTTACCTGACCGCTTGCAGCTTGTGGGTGTTTGATATGATCATCACCTACTGCCGGCGTATTGACGATTCTTTAGAGTCCTACACAGAGGTTTCTTGGCTCGGGCAAAACGGAGTAGGGGCACGTATGTGATATGTGCAGGACCGAGGATAATGCGATATGAGATACCGTATTATATTCTCGCGATATTTGATATCAGCCGGGTCATCGGATCAAGTGTTGATTCGATGAATCGGTACGGATAAATATTATTCGGTTATATGCGATATAGCCAGATTGTCGGATCAAGTGTTGATTCGATAATTTAATGTATAATAATATATATGATATATTAAATTACATTATCTAATGTTAGTTCACTAAAAGTTTCTTTTTCTCACTCGGATAATACATTGATATATATGCGATTTATGTTAATTGTATTATTTTATTTGGTTACAATAAATATTATATATGTGATATATAATATTGTAACATGATATGATAACTAATGCAACATGTTTAGTAAAGATTAATTAAGATTAGGGTTTGATTTGGGTTAATGACTTCTAGTAGATTCTAGAAGGTTTTCTTTTTTGTTTTGGAAAAGATATTTTCAAGTGACTCGTTCTTAACCTAACCCAAACCCTAGCCTTGGTTAAATCTCTACAATGGTTTAGACAACCATGGTTGCATTATTGATCATTATCTTCTTTGCATTATTCATCACAAAAGGATGCTTATCATATTATTCATCTTCTTCCTTCTTTCTTTTCATGAAAAAGCTTTCTAGCTTTTTCTAAGTGATGAAAAATGAGTGAGAAATAGAAAACAAAAGAGAGCAATAATCCTACTTCATCATCCTCATCTTCCCTTGCCATTTAGATGAGGGTGTTCACTTCATATTATGAGTGTTAGCTTGTGTTAACGAAACTTCAAGGTAGATCATCTTTGTATCGAAGATCGGAAGCAAAGGTTGCATCATTCTCTTCGTGAAGCCTCTCGAGAGTCCAGAACACGATGATCGCAGCGAAGGGACCTCAACACGGAGCTCAAGAAGTGAAGGACCGGATCTACAAAGGTTGTAATCCCTCTCACTTAGTGTTAAAGTGTTTAGCATGTTCGTTTTCGCCTAAACCCTAGTTTAAAGATCCGTATTCGGGTTGTTCGGCACGGCTAAAATTTTAATCGGACATGGTTGATGCCTCGTAGACCCTTGTGCGCGTGCTTAGCAACCCTACAGGCACAACGGGGGTGAGTTGCCAACTCGTGAGTAGAAAACATCACCGAGAAGAAGTCACATGTATGACTCTTTCCTAGGTCATACAATAATATCCTCAATATAAAAATAACCCGAAGCATCTAAAAATGGCAAGGGTAATCATCTAAACATAAGTGTAATACCAAGTGCTCGTGTCAGTGCCTCAGATAGCAACATATCACAATATGATGTACGAATGCATTAAGAATGAAAACAGAATACATCTTGCATGAGAAAAACTGTTTTCTTATCTCAGTGAGATTTCTGTGTAAAAATCGAAGTACTATCAATGAAATCTATAGAGAATCAGTGTCAAGCATCGACACAAAACATATATCCCAATATCTCAATATCTCGGGCTCCGGCAATCTGGACTGGCCCATATCATAAAATGTCAATATCTCAATATCTCGGGCTCCGCATGAACAGGATCGGCCCATGGGCTCCGCATGATCAGGATCGGCCCATATCATCAAAACTCACGACTACGTCGGTATCCTCCGGATATCCGCCGTGTCATAAATAACCGGTCGGTAGTACTCCCCTGCCGGGATCAACGCCATCATCTGCGATCAACATGCCCCGGGGTACCGCACCGGGTCTACCATGCACCTGCAGACGGTACATCCTCCTCCTCGAATCGGGTGTATGATACCGCTGAAGAGCCGAGAAAACTCATGGTGGACACATCTCACATCATATCACGAGAAAACCGCAAATTTCTATCTTTTGAAATGAAAACGAGTTTATAAAATCCTTGCGGTTTCTCCAAATCCAGAAATCACATGGAAAATCCGAAATCCCAAACTCGAGAGTAAATAAACAGTGAATTATCGGCATAAAGACCCATAATATTGCATGGAAAATGGATAAATACACATGCATGGGTATCTAAGTAAAGAATGCTATATCTAATTTAGCACATGGAAGCATGCATACTAATAATATGTTGAAACTACCAGCTAGCAGGTTATACCGATAAGGTAATGTTTTCTAAAGTGTACGTAGGATGGAAATTACCGATGATGATGAGTGTGAGCCGGCAAGCAAGTGTACGTGGAGCATACGCATCATCAGTAATGGTGCTGGTGTCCTGACAACAGGGTTTCATAATAACTAACGAAAACACATTTAAGTATGCAACGCGATGCGAACAACAAGAATATACGGAAAATGAAGTAGTAACTGCAACATTTAAGAATATACGTTTATATATACGAGTCATACAGTTTTGGCCTTTGAAATAGCACGAATCGTGGTTTTTAGAAAATAGGGGCTACGATGTTTTTAAGAAAAGGTACGTCCTTTAAAAAATCCGTAATATCCCTCGGGTTGTCCTTTGAAAACACTCACGATCCGTTAGTTTTGAAAAATAAGTATGACTCGAGCCAGTCTAACATCTACCAATTTAACTACAGGATGAAGCTATAAGACTAATCGAACGGGTAAGGAAATCCACCTAAGTCCGAGTCGATATATCTAGTAGTCGGTGATCCCGCCTCAATAGCGTCACGTACGATAAAATATATAATACGACATCCTCGAGTCAATAGTGCGGATCAATCATCATATTTATACTTCGTACGGTACAATCCATCGTACGACATCCTAAAATCGGGGTACGGATCAAATATCACATTTATCTCATTATTCATATGGTATTATTATCATAATATCATGAAGTAGGGGTACTGATCTAATGTCTAGTACATTCCAATAACATCAGCATATATCCGCGTGTGTATGAAAACACAACGCCCATTGATCCGCTATAATATCATGTCGTATCTCATAACACGACCCAAATCACATAATGTAACGTTTCTGAAATCGTTATGCGGATTTTTCAGTTTTAGGGTAAAATAGTCGGTGTTTTCCGTTTTAACCCGATAGTGATCAAACCTCTGTACAGACTTGACTGCGCCTAGCTTAACTAGAATAGTGCTAATGCGCGGGCTTTGGGGGTCAATTGGAAGTTTTGGTTCACATAGATTTTTTCCATAATTAAAATATTATTTTAATGTGTTAATTATGCACTTAATTAGTGGTAATTACAATTTAGGTTTCGGTTAGTTACTCCTAATGTGGATCTAGGCTAATCTAATCACTAGATTAGGTTTAAACCCATCCATGCAATATCTAGATATTTGTGGCAAAAGGATTTAAATTTTTAAAGAAAAGAAAAGAAAGAAAATGGGGCATTTTTGCATTTATTAGCATTTATTGTTTTTTTTATCTAGATTTTTCCATTCATTTCACAAAACACCCCCCTCATTTCTTCCTTGGCCGACCCTAGCCCCTTGCTGCCCTCTTCTCTTTCCTTGCTCATTTCTTCATATCCAAGCTCCAAAAGTTCATCTAAAATCATGAAATATTCACACAAACTCCAAATTAAATTCATACCCAATTTTTCTTAAGCCTAAACTAGCATGGATCTTCAAGAAAAGCATCAGTTTGGAGGGTTAAATTTGGAGGTTTTTGCTAGTTTGTGATCTTGTTTGTGAGATATAAATCATAACCCTAATCTTTTAATTTGTTGCTTAATTATTTAAGCTAGATATTTAAGTGGTTGTTATAGCTTTAAAGTTCATGTTTAGTTAATTCATGTTAATTATTATGAAATCAAGTTAGGGTTTGATTTGTTAAAGTAGTTAATCTTGATGTGTAGACTTGGAAAAGTTAAGCAAATGGTGAGAATGATATTTGTTATTTTCCTAATTGTCTTTTAAGCTTAATCGCAAACTAGCTTTTTCTAAATCATTTTTGGGTAAGATTATAATTATGGAATTGATTTAGATCACTAAATTAAGCTACTTTGTACTGTTGGGAATGGCTAGAATTGTTAAATTTCTAGACTTGTGGTAAATTTTCGATAAGGTTGCTTACTAGGTTTTCAGCAAAATTTGACATGAGTTTTAATGGAAATGGAGATGACGTGAATATTATTTTATACGATAATTATTGTGTTATAAATGAGTATTAGTACTATTGGGTTTTTGGCGTGGCAGTTTTCATGTATAGCGACCCTAGTTAGGGTTTTGGCTATGTTTTTCCAGTATTTGGATTCTTGGTTTTGAGTTTTGATATTGTATTTGGTCGTTGGATGTTTGTACGTCAACGACGAGGGTCGTTTGGTTGGTTTTGCAAGTGTAGGATATAGGTTCTAACCTATGAGCGCACCGCGTGCCGTATTGGATTTCGGAACTTGATGTCAATAGCTTTGCCATTTGGTATTGATTGTAGTACTTTCGCGTGGATTCCGAGATGACGAAGCACATCGACTTCGTCTAAGCGAGGAGAATTGTTGTGAGTAGAATTAAAATCTATAGGGAAATCGCCCGCATGGCGTTATGCGTCAGTGCTAGATATGATATGATATTAGCCGCATGTTTATATTGCACATATAGAGATTGTGCATAAAACTTCATTGCATATTATTACTTGTTGTGCTTAGACTTGTACCCTTGGACACTGCACTATTATTGACGGTTCATGTTGCACGAGCACTGATTGTATGCCGCTCACACCGTCGATAACTGCCATGACACGCACAACACCTATGCATATGTGATATTGTATTGTCTAGGGACTTGAGACAATATCCTTATTTTTATTGTGCATATGACATATAGCATACCTGTATACCTACATGCTTACACATATGCCTTGACAGGCCTACATGCTAGTTACCTATATACCGATATGGTATTGTACCATTAGTGATAGGTATATACACATATGAGACATAGCTACGTTTACATCATGCATACATACTTGTACATATACCTGGAGGGTATTACGCCATTAGTGATAGGTATATACACATATGAGACATAGCTGCGTGTACATCATGCATACATACTTGTACATATACCTGGAGGGTATTACATCAATATTGATAGGTAGATACACATAACTTGCTATGCCGACATGGTTACGCATACCTGGCTATAGCTACATGTTCACCTTTATTTGATGTTGTATGGACTTGGAGAAATTAGAAAACCGCATGATATATAATAACTTGTGCAGTTAAATAGCGGTTTTTCCTTCATATGCTCACATTACTGTTTTATGTTGCATATGTTATATTCATGGATTTTCGCATTGAGATATGGATTTCACATGATGTTTTTTGGATTTGAGGACCGTGGTGGTTTCATGAAATTATGCAAGTATTCTTATTCTTTACTAGATATTTGGATGCAACCACTCAGAGATTTGTTTTAAACCGATACAGGATCAAGAGTGTCGATGTTGGGATACTTAAGATTTGGAGGACGTGTATACCGATATGTGGAACACAAGTGTCGAGGTGAGACACTTGGGTTTCGAGGAACGTATAGATATCAGAAAACCGATATGTGGATCACGGGTGTCGATACCGGACACTTACGATTCGAGGAACGTATGAATATGAGAAAGACCGATACGTGGATCACGGGTGTCGAAACCGGACACTTACGATTCGAGAAACTTATGGATATGAGTATTTATGTGTCGATGCTAGACACTTGTTTTCATGATATTTTTACTCCTAAGTATATATAACAGTGGAATGGGACGCTATTATATGCATATATATATATATATCAGTGGAATGGGACGCTGATATATATGTACACATATCTAATTTATATACATCATCATAATGATCTTGCAAATATCCTTATTCATGATATATATGAGGGCCGATATTATGGCCGATATGAGGGCCGATGTTAGGGCCGATATTATGGACGCCATGAGGGCCGATATTATGGCCGATATGAGGGCCGATTTGAGGAAATTAGGATTTGGATTGTCTAGATGGACACTGGTCCTGCCATGATGAGGATTCCGTGAGGATGACATATTTTATCCCCTACCCCGCATTTATTTTATATGCATTGCTTCATGTATTAGTAGTACCTGATAGAGTACATTTCATGACTGTTGCATATACATATTGCCATTTATTGCTATCAGCTTGCATGTGATAGATTAGCGTAGTACGTGCATACTTTCTATTACCTGCATATGTTATTTACTATTCACGAGTTGGCAACTCACCCCCATGCCACAGTTCTTGCAGGTGGACCGTATGGATCAGTTGTGGCATCGCTGGCACACAGCTGCTTTCGGGCGACTTGCTTTTGGTAGGTGGTATATATAGGATCGTGCCACTCTTATATTCATTATTCATATTGTATCTAGTCACTCCATCAAATCAGAAACTAGTAACTGTATATGTTGCTGACTTAGAAGACTTGTAGTTGCGAGACGTGAGCGATGGGTTTTATGTTCGCTTTTTGGGGTTGATGTCTTGCTTTACTTTATTTTCTTATGTGGATCTTCGCCGTTGGGCGTCGTATAATTGTTTTTTATACTTGTGGTGGTTGTTTCCGCCGTTGGGCGTGATTTGCTCCCGTTTGGAGATGCCTTATTATATTCTGTGTTGTACCCATTTTCGGGGTTAGTTTTTACAAGGGAGGTGCTGCCCAAATTTTCAAAAGACAAAACATGATCTACTATACATTTATTTCAATGCTTCACCTCTTTATTTCTTAAAAAGGTTTAGATTTCTGGGTTTCAGCTTACTTGAATTACGTTACGCCTGTAGACGTCGCGTGATTTAAGTGCTGGTCGCGAGCTAATATTTTGGGTCGTAACAAAGTTGGTATCAGAGCGCTAGGTTTAACCTTGGTTCGAGTCTAGATTTGACTATGTGGAGTCTGGGGCGTAATTTATTTCGTTACTTAGGCTTAACCTTACGGAACTTAGACTTGAACAGGGGGATGTTAGACCCGAACTTTCGTTACATAGGCTGACCCTGATTGATGGAGTATGTAGATTGAGTAATGTGACGTACCGTACGTATGTTCCGCGGAATATTTACGATACGATACTCCACTTAAGTGACCTTAGGATGTACATATCTTGAGACTTGTGATTCTTTTCGTTTCCTTGATTTTTACATCCATTTGAGATCCTTGATTCTATTCGTTTACATGATCATACTCTCACTGATTCTATTCCTCCTTATGATCATATATTCTTTCTGGATCTGTTGATTCATTTCATCACTTTGATCTTTTTTCATCGATACATGATTGAGGTTCCTTTCACCATGGTTTGAGCACAGATTGAGCTGCTGCTGGTGTTGCGGTCAGGGCGAGCTCGTTGAGGACAAGTAATGACCATCGTGTTTTCTGGTGACATGGGAACGTATCGATGTAGTGTTATGTGGTGACTTCTCGTTTGAGACGAGTGTGCGGTTTTGTAAAGGATGATCGGGCCATTGTTAAAGGATGCTTGCTATGAGAGGACTGTTGATGTACAGGCTACGTCAGAGATTTGTGATGTCATCGACCGTGCAGACAGATGACCCAGCTATTGCTGAGATTGAATATGATGTGGCTTCCAGAGCTTACGAGCTGAGATTGCTGGAGCTTCCAGGAAGAGATGCGACATGTGGTAGCTAGTCTATCTTGAGTTGAGAGACGAAAGTGATTCGTCAGATTTGATGCGCCGACGCGGGCCCTATTGAGGTGAAGATTTCCAGTATGGAGAGTCTTACTCAGATCTAGAGTAGATCGATCCAGAGATGACGTTGTTCGTCGGATGTTCCGATGTGAGATCGGTAAGCTGACCAGTTTCAGATAGAGGACCTCACCCAGATGTGTTGTGAGTTGATCGAGAGACGGATGAGTTTTGAGTATTCCTCAGATGGTTAGGACGAGTTCCCGAGGACGTGTTCGGATAAAGATCTTCTGCAGAGTGATGAAGATACCGAGTTTGTGATTTCGAGTCCGTATGAGAGTTTCCGGATTGATTGTCGCCGAGAACATTGTAGTACACAGATAGCATGACATGATGTCAAAGTGGACGATAATAAGGACGAGTGGAATAAGAGATTCGTGCGTGATGCTGACGAGCTGTTGTTACTCCCCGTCGAGATTTGAGATCTATATACATGCAGAGGCGTTGGGATATGGCCAGTTCCCGAGAAAATGTTGTGCTGAGAACGCAGATCTCCAGATAGTGAGAAAAGATTTGTAAGAGTACTAGCCTCCGTATAGTTTGGTATAGGCGAGATCGGAAAAGACCTTGAGCCAGTTCCTTCCAGGACACTGCTACAATGAGATTGCACCGAGGACTCAGTTGTGTCACGTGTATTCAGAGGGCCAGAGGACGACGCCAGTGACGTGCTGCTTTATGAGTGTTCATACTAATTGGCCGAGAGTTGACCTGAGGAGTGCCTTAGCGGAATCGTTTCCGTTAGCACACCTGACCGTGCAGATGAGATGATAGAGTGCGAGATTTATGATCCACAGAGAAATAGGGAACCAAAGACAGAAGACGTCAGACCGTGAGCCGAAGGCAAGAAGATGTTCTTGCTCTGCCAGTTTGGGCACACCGACTTTTTCTTCGACATTGTAGGAGGTGTACCTCAATGTCATTTGTTGTGATTTGCGTTTGTGATCCGAGTATCACGCTTATATCGCTTGGATTTGTGTTTTGATGATTGAGTTTCAAGATATTGTTTCGTGCACCATGGCTGCACCTACTGGGTATTTACATTTTGTGCATAGTTATTGCACTTGATATACGTTTTACACACTGTTGTATTGGGTGATGATTTGTGCACATCTATTTGCACCTGATATTGATTTTTGTGCCTTGGCTGCACATGTTTGATTTTGTGGATTTCATACAGTTGATTTGATATGTGCGTGTGGTACGCACTCGATTTGATTTTTGCACTATGTATAGCTCATATGTGCTTGCAGTGCATTGATACGTGTTTTGTGCACGCGATTGCATACGTTTATGATTTATTTCACCTTGGTACACTCGGTGTAGTCTTCATATGCATTTGAGTTATTGATGATATTTCGTGCACTGGATGCATAGGATTTGATATTTCGTGCACTGGATGCACAGGATTTGATATTTCGTGCACTCGATGCACAGGATTTGATATTTCATGCACAGGATTTGATATTTCGTGCACTAGATGCACGGGATTTGATATTTCGTGCAGTGGATGCACAGGATTTGATATTTCGTGCACTAGATGCACAGGATTTGATATTTCATGCACTAGATGCTTTTTATGAACCCGACGCGCTTGAGTTGGATTTTTGCTCATATTAGGCGCTTGGGATTGGATTTTGTGTGCATCGAATGCACTTGAGTGAGATTTTACTCGTGCATGTGGGATGCCCTTGATTTAGATTTTTATCTGTGCATATTAGATGCGATTTTATTCGTGCATGTGGGATGCACTTGAGTTCGATTTTTATTCGTGCATGTGGGATGCACTTGATTTCGATTTCATTTGTGCATGACGGATACACTTGATTTGGACTTTCGCGCACGTTGGGCGCGTGATATGATATTTGTGCACACCTGATGCACCCGATTTGGGGTTTTCATTCGTGCATTTAGTTGCACTGTATTGAGATTTTCGGGCACTTTTGATGTACTAGTTGTTATTGTCGTGCACGCCAGTTGCATTGGACAGATGCTTTCATGCACACCCGTTGCATTTAGTCTTATTTTTGTGCATATTGTGGCACCTGTACTTGGATTTGATTTCCATGCGCACCAGACGCACGTGATTGTTGGATTCTCCTTTTGAGGCTGATATTGATTTTGAGCACTTTGTTTTCATGATGAGGCCTATACTTTGTAGTACCCTAGCAGGACTGATCTGAGGATAAAACTTGTGTACTTTGCGTGCACTAAAAGTTACTAAGAGGTTTTTCAAAAAGGAGCTATAGTCTCGCTATTTATTACGTGTCTGCGAGTGACACGAGCATTTACAAAAGAAAACCTTTTGGGATATTTTAAAAAGGGCAGAACGTATATTTGGAGCAAAACTTATATGTGAAAGTATATTATTACTTTACAAATGAGCGTCCGTCATTTGTACCGTGAGTTACACATCACACGGCGATTCAGAAAAGATTCTGCTTATGTTATTTCAGTTTTTTGGAGATTTTTCAAAAGGGATGTGTACTATATACATATTATAGCTTTTGCTTAGTGTATATTGGAATTCAGTAGTGGATTTCGAGATCTGTCCCTCCATTGTAACTCCGATGATATGCGTGCGAGTCCGATGATTTGCGTGACGCTTGACGGAGTTCGGTTTTGAGTTTAATACATGGCTTCATGTTGGATATGGTGCCCTCAAAGTCAATTATTGGATCGCAGACACGTGATTGCAATGATTGAGGGAGACCTATGCCGGTAGGACAGTTTTACTCAAGATGGTAGTATGCTATCTGGTTTATCTTTATCATCGTGGACTGCTTTAGGTGACCTTACAGGTCGCTATTACACGTTGATAGAGTCCTTAGGATTCTTTCTTGACTACCAGCAGTATGATGGCGATCATATACGTGGGAGCTGGGGTCTATAAGCACATCCTTAAAAGGTCCCTAGTCGAGAGAGTTTTCGAGACAGGGCATCGATACTCCAGAGTAGACTAGTGTATACAGTCGAGACCCCGACGAGGGGCGATGGCCGGTCTCACAAGCCATTGGTGTTAGTTGGTTCACCTAAGATTTATACAGGTGCTCATTAGGTTATGAGTACACCGGACAGGACTCGCCGGGAACATGCTAGTTGGTATTATACCTGACGTCAGCTAGCAGTTCCCTGGTGACATGTGTACAGGTTAGTCTAACGACCTGAGATCGTCATTTGTCTCGTGTGAGTTCCCACTATGCTTTGATTACTACCCAACCACGGCTCAAAGGAGTCGTGCAAACAGGTTTTAGTTGGGTACAGTCCCGAGCCACATGGAGGCAGTGAGCGGATCGGTAGGGGTTTCGTCTCTCCCGGTATTGGGGGTGAGATCGCGCTGTGTCTAGGAGAGCCATTACACGAAGTCCATGGCTAAGGCAGAAGATTTACTCGTAGGTATTCCAGTAGTATCTCAGGGTGTTCTGGGCTACACTCCGACACGACTTGTACCGCTTTTGGGGTCTGACGTTTACCAGCCCCTTAGGCCCGACAAGCGATACTCATAGACGAACGGACCGGACTGTACGGATATTGTCATTGACAGGCTCAGTAGGGTGTCAGGATGAGTTCGCTCATCGACCTCCCTTTTGGTCAATACCCGGTAGCCCGTTACGTACAGCTAGTACCACTGACGTGCCAGTGGTTAAATCCACAGCCAATGTATTGACGAGTCTTTAGAGTCCCCCACAGAAAGTTTCTCAAGTTTCGGGCGAAACGTTGTAGAGGCCGTATGGGTTTATGGCAGGGTTCGAACATATGCGTGCACTTGTGCACGTGTCATGGTTCGGACGGATAATACTAGCGGGCTTTGGTTTAAGCCGGATCCTAGTATTATACCGTGTAGATTTTGTCTCATTGCATTTGTATTCGTTCGGAATACAAATGCGGGTATGTATATACAGTTGCGGGGTTATCCCGTAATTTGTTACGGGATCGCTTTTCGAAGTTGCCAGTTTGCATTCCGTTTCGGCCATTTTTCTTTCATTTCTTCTTGGCTGAAATTCTTGCAATGAGGGGCTTATTTGCAAAAGCGAAGATTTACTAAATGGGGGGGTTTTCTGTGGCAACGGGGCTCCAGCAGTTTATTGTAGATTCTAGAGAGCTTGGTTTCTTTTTTTGTGCATTATTGATGCATTAATTGTGAAAGGATTGAATGAGATATGTGTGTGACATTTTCTTCTTGTGATCACCACTCTTTTGCTTATGCTCACTCCCTCTCCTCTTGATTTTTCCATAGCCGAGCCCATCTTGGACAGCCCCAATCTTTGTGTGAGAATTGATCTCATTTCTTGCAACAAAAATTCTTAGCTCATCTCCAAAGTTCATTTCTCCAACTTCACTACAAATGGCAACTTCCATTAAACATCATCCATTAGCTTGGATGACTTAAGACAAAGGGTTCTACACTTGCTCTACTTCAATCTTGGACACGTCGGCTAGCAAACTTTGTGTCCGAGTTGCTTCGGATGAGGCGGGAGCCCGTAAAAAGACTTCTTGATGTGGTGCCCTTCCGACGAGGAGACCGGAGATCGGAGATTCAGAGAGGAGCTAGAGACGATGGCTAAAGACCGAAGGACACGGATCGATCGGTATAGCCTTTCCTAACTTCCTCTAGATTTCTAGTTTGTGTTAATGGTTCGATCCGGGTGAAAGTATACGATAGCGCCAGTTTCAAGTTTATGAAAAAGTTTTTCGTTTCCGCATTTTGGCCTCGGATTGACGGCTGAGGCGCTACCGTAGACTTACATGGTATCAGAGCCACGCCATGAACCTTTACCGGCTTATTCTAACATGTTTAAAACATCGATCGATCAAAATTTCCGAAACCGCGTTTTCATTTTCTGAGTTTCTGTCGAAATTTTTTTATGGTCGAAAATTTATTTTGGGTATGTCAGAAAATCAGGCAGGCTTTTTTAAGACATCTGTAGAAATTTGGTATCGTGAATCCAAAGTAACGCCACGGAACCGCGACAATAACCACGTTATGGCCGCGGTTCCGCCGCTGTTATGTGGCTTTAGTGCACCATTTTTCTTGTGCTGGTCTTTTGTGTGAAAATGTGGTTTCTGGAATTTTTAGTTTTGGCCCAGATTATTTTGAGTGCTGGAATTGTACTTGGGACCCACTTCGGGAAATTTTGTCGATCGAAATTTTAATTAAGTTAGTTCGCAGTACTTACATTACTATCTGTGACCATGAATGTCATTCGAGCGGTAAATCTTGTCTAATTTCTATAGCTCTTTTAGACGGATTTGCGAACGTGACATTCACGTTGATGTTCTGTGTTGTGCTATGATGTTGCGGATTAGTCGTGGTGGATAGCTTGGAGCAATGTTAGTGCAGTTTAGTATTATTTGTACATTTGTTATTGCGAGGCGAGCGTCCGACATGTGGAATGTCGTCACTGCCTGTTTGTATATTATTCTTTTGTGGCACGACCGAGCTGAGGTCGATGTACCCGTTGTATATATTTTATTTTCTGTACTAGGATTACCCCGCGGCTGGGTGCACGGATAGCCAGGTTCTAGAGGGCAAAAGGCCTGCATCTCATGGCTTTGAGACGGAGGGGGCTTCACTCTAGAATTGGCGGGCTATTCGCCGCACTCGTAGGGGGTATATTTTGACCCAAGGAGGGATGCCCAAGTTACCTGATTCCGTGAAGTGCTGGATGGCCCATTCACATTGTTGAAGAAGGCTGCCTCACTTCAGGTTTTGGTGGGTAACTTGCCGCACCCGTAGGGGTCTAGGATTTCATTACACAGGCTATCCACACGACCAGGGGAACGTCGGGTTTCGGTTGCGGCTCTATGAAACCCGGGGCTCCTAGATTATCTGTATTGTTCTGTGATGCTTATTACATTTCTGTGATGTTGCATTTATCACGCCTTGAGCGATTATTATATATTGATATATATACTAGTAGATGTTGTATATGTTTTACATCCGCGCTAGTCCAGTCCCCGCTCTGTCGTTAGTTAAGTTACCTAACGGGTGATGACGGGACCCAGTGGCGAATGCGGATGGCATATACGTACATCATATTTTCGTTGTTTTTTGGTTTGATCAATTGATGGGACTGCATTGATTTGGATCAATGCAAGAAAAACAAACCTATTTGATGTTGTTGGAACAATTTTTAAAAAAGCTGTTATTACAAGGACGTTCTCTTTTGTTTTGCACAGTGGTATTAGGTTATGAATATCCCGCACCTCAGTCGACGAGGCAAGTGTTAGTGTATATGCCCTAGAGGCCATTACTGTATCATACTAGTTTGTATATTACATAATGGAAGCTTGGGATATTCACCTTGTATAAACAATCTTGCTTAAAATAGTAGTATGCTACTTGGTTTGTTTCTACTTTAATGTGTGCACGTGTTTCTTATAGCATATTACCTTTACACATTAGTGGAGCCCTTAGGATCTTTTCTTGATTACCAGCGTTGTGATGGCAGTCACACTCGTGGGGGCTGGGTAATCCACAAGCACATCCTTATGCAGGTCCCTAGTCGTAGGACTATCGAGACAGGGCATCGATACTCCGGAGTATACTAGCGTATGCTCTTCTCATCCCAGCTTAGGAGACGGTCTGTCCCACAGCCGTCAGTACGTCGTACTTGAGATAGTATGCGGGTGCTCGTTAGGTTACGAGTACACTGGACAGGACTCGTCGGGAACTATTGGTTGGTATTATACCTATCGTCAGTTATCAGTTCCCAGGTGACATGAGTACAGCTTAGTCCGTTGACTTGACACTGTCACTTCGCCTCGAGTGTGTTCCCACTGTTCTTAGATTGCTACCCTACCACGGCTCAAAAGAGTCGTGCAAACAGGTAGCAGTTGGGTGCATTCCCGAAGCACTTGGAGGCAGTGACGGTTAGACAGGATCGTCTCTCCCGGTATTAGGGGTTGATATCACGCTGTGTCTAGGAGAGCCGTTACACAAAGTCCCTGGCCAGGGCAAGCAAGATATACTGGCAGGTTTCCAGTGTTATCTCAAGGTGTTCTGGGCTACACTCCGACATGACTTGTACCGCTATTAGGGGACTGATGTTTACCGCCCCCCTAGGCCCACCATGCGATATTCTTAGACGAACAGACCGGACTGTATGGAGACTGTCACATTCAGGCTCAGTAGGAGTTCAGATGGGTTTTCCTCGCCAGTCTTCTTATCGGCATCTACCTGGGGACCGTTACGTACAGCTAGTGCCGTTTGCGGTCTGTGGTTAAACCCACTGCCAGCGTAGTGTCGAGTCTTTAGAGTCCCACACAGAGGGTTATTCGCCTTTAGGCAAAATAGAGTAGAGGTCGCATGGTTTTGCGACGGGGTTTGTTCACATCCGCGCACTTGTGCATGTTTGGTGTCCGGAGAGCTTATACTAGTGGGCTTTGGTTTAAGCCAGATCCTAGTATATGTTTTGGGATTGGTTTTATCTCATTGTATTCGTGTTTGTCGGAACATGGGTACGGGTGTGTATGCACAGTTGACTGAGGCAGAGGCAGAGGACTTTCATTATGGTTGATGACCGTTGTCTTTTTCTTAACTCTAATGTTTATGTGAAATATGATTATTAATATTAAGTAATTATAATTGTGTTATAGTTAGGGTTGTTGACCATTTGACTATGGTTTACTTGTTGACCTATGTTGACATATTGACCATCATCATTTCACATGAAAGATGCTCTTTGATTCTTGTAAAATTCATTAATGTGAAATGATAATGGTCATTTCAAGTTAACCATCATAATTATCTTTGATTAATTATTTAATTATCATAATTCACATATATGTGAGAAGGTTTGATATTATCCTCATTCTCTCATTCTCATTCTCTCTCAAAGCTCTCCCTCTCTCTCAAAGCTCTCCCTCTCATGAGTTGAGAACCATTAAGCTTTTGAGATAAAACACCAAAATTACTGTCTACTCTTTCTAAGGTTCTAAGTTTAGCGCACCAAGCACTTTAGTTACCTCTAGGTTGAGGTAGGAGCCAAAGGTAGAGGCCCTCGGGTGGATCTTTCTTCGGCAAGAGAAGGCGACGAGGACGACCCGTTCATCCCACTCCAAGGTGCAAGATGAGAAGGACTTCAAGATTTAAGTATAACCCTTTAACCGAGTAGCTAAATCTCTTAGCTTGGTTTTTAGTTTATGTTTAGCAAAGATCCTCCTTTATATAGTCCATGTTGCCTTGAGTTGTAAAAATCGATTTTTTATACCGTTTCCGCCTTCCCGTAAGCACCGGGGTGGGCAACGTGGACTTACAGCGGTATCAGAGCCTAGCTAAACACAAACTAGAAAGTTTGCAAAGTATCTAGAATTTCGATCGGAAAAAAATCGCAAAACACTTTTCTAAAACCTAACTTTCTGCCGTTTTTTAAACCTGCTTTAAAAATAATAAATCATACACTAAAAATCGGCTCAGGGTTTTTACAGAACACCCAAGAAAAACGATCCAGCGAGTCGACCAAGTCATCGCGGAACCACGGCAAGAGCATGCTCTTGCCGCGGATCCGCGGCCGAGTTGACTCGGCCGTAGGTCGTTTCTCCTGCAGTGTTCTTATATTGCAGTTTTGGGATTTTTAGGATGGTTTGTTTCTACCCAGATTTTCCAGAGAACAAATTTGTTTTTGGGGTGGTTACAAATCCGTATTTTTATCGAACTTCTCTACACTTTGGCTAATGGGTTATATCTGTGATGTGATATATGTATTGAACGCCTGCTAATCGCTATACGTCGATTAGTGGGGGTTATACATATCTGTGATCTATAATGTTGATGGTTTGTGTATATGAATTCGTTGGATTGTCGCGGATGAATAGCCGGGGGGTTGTGAGATGAGAGTTTTCTTTATCTTTCAATTCATGTAATATGTAAATTGATGTAATATTATTTATATGGCCGCACAATCGGGATGGGGTTGTAGCCGTCATTGTATAATTTCTTTTACTATTTTTTGCTCCTAGGATAGACCCAAGATGGGGTGCACAAACTACCGGGTACCTCGAAATGCCGAGTGGCCTACTCACGTTGTTGAGGGAGGTTGCTTCACTTCGGGTACTTGGCGGGTAGTTTGCCGCACCCGTAGGGGTCTAGGGTGGGGTTTGGCTATTCATCGCGACCGTGTAATCCACTCTTCGTTACAGGCTTGTACGGAATGCGGATTCCTAGTATATCCAATGTGTTCATCTGTGATCTGGAATGGCTATCATTGCATGTGACGAAAGTATATATCTATATGTAGATATCTATTTAGGCGTTGCTTATGTTTTGCATCCGCGCTAGTCCAGCCCCCGCTCTGTCGTTAGTTAAGTAACCTAACGGGTGATGACGGGACCCCGTGGCGAATGCGGATGGCATAAGCGTACGTCATATTTTCGTTGTTTTCTGCAATGGTAGGATTAATTGATGGGACGCATTAAAATTAATGCAAGAAAATAAACCAAGTAAAAGTCGTTGGAACACTTTCAAAACCACTCGGTTCTTTTCAAAAACCAACTTTTACATGCGGAGCTTGAACCACTCCTTTTAAAAGCTATCTAGTTCCATCGATTATATCAAGTTTACAACGTTCACGGTTTCGCCAAAACGATTCGTAGCCCTCCATCATTTCAGTTAAATATTCGGTAGTATTCAAGCTATGTATTTTGACCTCACGCCAAGGCATAGTGATTGGTAGCTGCCTGATATTTATCTGTTGCATAGATAGAATGCGTTGGTTTGAGACAGTCGTACTGCCATTTTGGCCTACGTCAAGGGTAGGTACGGGTGGGTTCAAATTAACCTGGATAATGATGGGTAGAACTTGACATTTGACTTATGAAATTTTGACCTCACACCAAGGTCATAAGAGCATGGGGAAAAAATCCACATCGGGAGTTTCAAAAGAAACTGAAACTTGCTAGCGCTGCATACCATTTGGAGTGTGATGATTCTGGTAGGATTCCTTCAGTTTTGTCACACGATGATATTTGGATCCCGATCCGACTGTGAGTATATGCTACTCCTCCGGAACTTTCTCACTTAACGATCAATGCTATAAACCAAGTAGGTGTCTAGAAAGGTGTTAGCGGGGCTACGCCCACAGGGAAAAGAGGTAATTTAATGAAGAAACTTCGCGAAAGCGTTGGAAAACCTCCCTCGAAGTACCAACACTGGCCTGGTTGAACGGTTAAGCAAGTATTGTATGGTGAGATTGATCCCGACTAATTCTTCCTTTTTGGTTTGAGGAGGGATTCGAGAGACAGTGGGAGTCATCCTGTTTAGACAAATTAAAAACCACTATAAACTTGCAAGAGCATCATGCTAAAGTGTTTCTTCTCTCTCTCTTAATTGCAGCGACCAAACATCGTGACTTGACTTAAGTTACTACTAGATAAAAACATACTGACAGGGTCAAACTACAAAGATTGGCTCAGGAATATCAAAATGGCAATCACTTATGACAAGTTGGGGTATCTCCTTACCACCAAAGCTCCCCCTGTCCCAGGTCCCAAAACCAGCGTGACGGATAAGGAAATCCGTAAGACCTGGGAAATCGACTGCGCGAATGCCAAGTGCCTCGTGCTTGCCTCTATGGACAATGAACATCAGAGGAGGCATGAGAATATGGACCTTGAATCCATATTTCTCCATACAAAAGAACTGTATGGAGAGCAATCCCGTATCGCCAGATACGAAGTCTCGAAAAAGCTGTTTTCGGCGAGATTGGCCGTCGGGTCATCGGTAGCGGAACATGTGCTTAAGATGATTGGCTACATAGAAGAGCTCGCAGAACTTGGGACCACGTTGGAGAACGAGCTCTACACGGACTTGATTCTCCAGTCCCTTCCTTCCACTTACGCCCAGTTTATCCTGAACTTCAACTTGGAAGAAAAAGAAGTTGAAATTTCAGAACTCCTCGTCATGCTGAGGAGTGCAGAGGGCACCCTACAGAAAGGTAGGAAAACATCCACTTTGTTTGTAGGAGGATCTTCCTCTTCTAGGTCCAAGGCGAAAGCCAAGGGAAAGAAGAAGAAAACCCACACCAAACCAAGGGGCGGTGTTAGTAAAGCGGATACGAAGGGAAAGGCAAAGGCAACAAAGGTAGCGGGAATGCTTGTGGGGAAAGAAGAGTGCTTTTACTGTCACAAGAGTGGACACTGGAAAAAGGATTGCAGGGCTTGGAAGGCCAGAAACCAGGATCTGAAGCAAGTTGCGGCTTCAGCTTTAGGTGTGTATGTTATTGAAAACTGTCTATCAATAAAATCTACTTCCTGGGTATTGGATACCGGATCAGGATCTCATATCTGTAATTCTTTGCAGGCATTGAGAAAGCGTAGGGTTTTGAAGGCAGGTGATATGACCCTCAGAGTTGCAAACGGAGCTACCATGGATGCTGAGGCCGTGGGGGACTATCACCTGGGAATGTCAGATGGACATGTTTTGGTTTTACGTAATTGTTATTTTGTACCCAATGCAACTTGTAATATCATTTATGTATCTTTAATATCTAAAGAAGGTTATGAATTTGCATTTGTAAGCAATGTTGTAAACATTCACCTTAATCAAGTTCTGATTGGGTCAGGTACATTAAGCAATGGTATATACGTATTAAACCAACCACAGATTTCAATGTCCAGAATACACACAAAAGAAAGTCTCCGGAAACAAATCAGGCTTTCTTATGGCATTGTAGACTTGGTCACATCAATGAGAGAAGGTTGACGAAGTTACATACAGAAGGATATTTGGATCCGTTCGAATATCAATCATATGAAACTTGTCAATCCTGTCTCAAAGGAAAGATGACAAAGACTCCGTTCACTGGACACGGAGTAAGAGCGAGCGAGCTCTTGGGACTCGTACACAGCGACGTGTGCGGTCCAATGTCTACGCATGCGCGAAGCGGTTATTCTTACTTCATTACTTTTACGGATGACTTTTCAAGGTACGGATATGTCTTCTTAATGAAACATAAATCCGAAGTCTTTGGAAAATTCCAGGAATATAAGAATGAAGTAGAAAAACAAATAGGCAAAAGTATCAAGACACTAAGATCTGATCGAGGTGGTGAATACTTAAGTGACGAGTTCCTGGATTACTTAAAAGAGAATGGAATTCTCTCTCAGCTTACTCCTCCATACACCCCGCAACATAACGGTGTATCGGAAAGACGAAACCGAACCTTATTGGATATGGTACGGTCCATGATGAGTAACGTTGAGTTGCCGCCATCATTCTAGGGATATGCGCTAGAATCAGCTGCATACCTTTTGAACCGAGTTCCAACTAAGACTGTGCCTACCACACCATATGAGATATGGTGTAACATTTCAAAAAAATAAAATATTATTTTTGGGAATTTTCATAATATAATATTAATTTTTAATGAATATTTTAATAGTCGGTATTATTAAATACCGATAAATGGTGAAAATTCCGGAGGAAATTTTGGAAAATTCTGAAATAGGATATTTTGTGGAAATATGTCATTTTAAGCTTTTATGGTTACGTAAATGCTATTTTGGTGTTAACCGCGATTAAAAATCGCTAATTGGATTTTTGGCTTTTTTTGCAAAATGTGCACATAACATTTGTACACTTGTTTCATGTTTTGGTCATGGTAGCCTAGGGTTGGACCATGTTTAGATAAGCATGGTGGGTTGAACCAATTGGTTAGGTTAGTGGGGTTATTTGAGGGTTGTTAGCTTTGTCTAAAGGTGATTAGGTTGGGGTTGACTTGTGTAGGAGAGAGGGTGAGCCATGATGGCTTATGTGTGCTAACATTATTAAGAGAGAGAGAGAGAGGTGGCTAGAGTGTGCCATGATCCATCTAATTCTTCAATATCCATTATGTGCTCTTTCACACCCCCTCTCACTCATATCACTTCCTCCCATTTATCACATCTCCCCTCACACCTCTCCCTCTCACACATCACACCACTTCAAACATTAACAGCAGCTGCAGCCACCAACCCCTAACACCATAGCCCCACACCTATACACCCATATCAACACTTCAGCCCCCATATCAACCCATCAGCCACCCCTACATGTGTTGCTGCTCAAACATCAGCAGCAAAAGTATCAGCCCAACACTTCAGCCACAAACACCCCCCTACATCTGCTGCTGCAACAGCCTTGGCAACCACCTCATTCAAAAACAACTTCCAAGCAGCAGCAACAGCCAAGGCTACAACCACAACACACCTCTTTCAAATATGCATCAGCTGCAACAGCAGCAAGAACAGCCCCAATATCATCAACATCAGCCTCATACCCAACCACACCATACCTACACCAAAACCACATCAACACAACACAACAATAACCACAACAACCCAGCACTGCATCAACACCATCAGCAGCAGTTCCGCGAGAAAACAGTTTCAGCCACTGCTGCAACAGCCAAAAACAGCAGCAGCATGTAGCACAGCAACACCAACAGCTCAACAGTGCAGCAACAGCCCCTTTTCTCCTCCTTCATCCTTCCCTTCTCCTTCATCCTAGAACTCTCTTGAGGTATAATCTCACAACCCAATTCCTATCTTGCAAGTTATAGTTGTCTAGCTGAAATTTAGTGTTATATTGAAGATTAGTGCTAGTTTAGGAGAATTTGAGGGAGACTTGACCAAGTGTTGGTTTTGATTGTTAGTATAGCCTTACTAGGTGTTGTTAAGACCAGTTTAACCAAGATTTGTTCCAAATTTCACCAAAATACTAGATTTGTTATACTTGGCATAATTTAACGATTTTGTCGATTTTGTGGCCTTTCTGGAAACTGCTATCAACCCGGACCTCCTAAAATAAAATTGACTTGGCAGTAGGCTGTGCAGGCACCCTGGAACCATCACCCAAAACCCTAGCCCCCACCTCATTTTTCAGGCCGCAAATTTAATCCCCCTGGCCGCAATTTGCGGCCAGACCAGGGTGAAATCCCCTCGTTTTGCATGCACAGCCCTATTTCATGTAAACTTGACCCCATGTATGTCTAGTTATGACTGATTCCAGTTAGGATAGAATCTGAGTTGATTTTCATGAGTTGGCGTATGATTTACGACTTGATTTCATATGGATTTTGGGTATTTGGTGATTCGTTTCCGTCGGGTGGCGTTTGAACGCCAACGACCAGTGAGCATTGACTGTCTTTGCACGCAAGGCGATAGGTTTTTACTTATTGGCGTAATGTGCACCATTTTGGTTTCCGACATGGTTTTCATGTGTTTTAGCGTGTGATATCCTTGTAGGTACCCCACGTGGCGTCGAAGCGTTGGAGATGCAAATGCCGACATCGGCACCGGCACGCATAAGGAAAGGTGAGTAGATTTATATCTACGGGGAGAAGTCGGGTGGATGGCGTATAGCACCCCCGTAGTTCGTAGTGATGTGTACGGATGCGTATACACACTAACAATTATTATATGTTGTTGGGATTAATTATTGATGTTTAAATGGATATTGGTATGTTGGATTTGTGAAAGGTTACGAAACCATAGGATAGTGGGTGCACTACACATACATACACACATATACATACTTGCATACATCCTTGTTTCATATGTGGTTATGGGATTCTATATAGATATGTGTTCACATGGGTTTGGGATTATGTGTTCACATATGAATTTTGAGGATGATACTCGGGTTGAGATGGGTCGATGATGTTTGATCCAAGGTTATGATATCGGTGATATGGTAAAATTCGTATTTGGGATACGTCTTGATGCTTTAGCGGGTTTTAGATGATGATGCCATAAGAATAGTGACATATATATGTAAATGATCGACATGTGATTATGATATGAGATAGGATATGATATGATATGACATGACAAGATATTCATGATAGGCCGCCTTGGGCGTTGTTTACTCCTTGAGATGATATGTGCTGATGATATCGTTTTTGCTAGAGGTTGTCAATCGGAAGCCGGATTATGATTATATTGATGATTTATGATGATAATATCGATTTTTACTAGACTGTCGATCAATAGTCAGATCTTGATCATAGTAATGATATTAGCATTGTACTAGACATAGGTCAGTACCCAGATAATAATATTTGATAAAGAGAATACCAGATGAATGATATGACGAATGTGATATTGACCCGTACCCAGATTTAGGGATGCCGTACGACGGATTTACGTGCGAGCTATAAATTGATGTTTGATCCGCACTCTTGATTTGGGAATAACTGATTATAGAGATATGTTATCGGATGTGATATTATCGAGGCGGGATCACCGACTATATATATGTGTATCGACTCAGAGGTTAGGCGGTTTCCCTTACCTACTGTTACCTTTAGCTCAGCCTTATAGTTGGTGTAACTATGGGACTCTTATGACATTGGATGCAGTTTAGCGATCATGGGGTTCAGTATTTCAGCTCCCGCATATTATTATTGTTGTCACCCTGCATCGCATACTTATTGTGATTCATATTCCATTATTGATATCATGTCGTTAGGACACCAGCACCATTACCGATGATGCGTATGTTCCACATACACTTACTTGCCTGCTCACACACATCTTCATCGGTAATTGCCATGTCACTACACAGTAGTATTATTGCATCAGGATATGACCCTTGTATGTGCATACTATTATTCCATGTTGCATGATATACTGTTATACTTGCATTTCATTTATATGTCACATACATCATGCTTCCTGATTATACGCATTGAGATATACTGTTTCTATGATATTTCTGAATTTGGGAACCGTGGATTTTCAAAGAGATTATGTAAATGTTTTAAAAACCCGGTTACCCTTGATATGATATTTCAGTGCGTCCACCATGTGTTTTCTCGGTGCTGAGAGCGATATGTGAAACCCGATTCGAGGAGGCGGATGAGACCGAATGCGGGTACATGGTGGACCCGGTGCAGTACCCCGGGGCAAGAAGATCGCAGGAGATGGCATTAAGCCTGGCAGGGGAGCACTACCGACCGGTGATTTTACCCGACACGTCGGATATCCGGAGGATACCGTCGTAGTCATGAGATTGATGGTAGGGGCCGATCTGGATTGACGACGCCCTGGATTTATGATTGAGATATTGAGATTTGAGATATTGAGGTACAGAGATTGTGATTCAGAGATATTGAGATATTGGGATTTATGTTTTGTACCGATGCTAGGCACTGTTTATGCTGATTTCATTTATGGTACCTCATTTTTAAATACAGAAATCTCACAAATTTATGAAAGCAGTTTTCTTCGGTACATGCATTCTGTTTCATGCATTCATACATTATCCTAATGATATATAGCCACCTGATGCACTGACACAGGCACATGGGTTAACACTTGGGCTAGATATTTACCCTAGTCTGGTTATAGATTGCTGGTTTTATATTTGAGGATTATATATTATGATCGTATGACCTAGGATTGCGTCATACATGCGATTTCTATTCGTAGATCTTTTTCTACTCGCGAGTTGGCAACTCACCCCCGTTGTGCCCCAGTTCTTGTAGGTGTTGCCGTACGGGTTGCATTACGGCTTTGCGGGCACAGTTTCTTTCAGGTGACTTTCTAGTAGGTGGGTTATTTGTATCGTACCCATCATTATACATTGTATATTATATTTCAGTTGTATCTAGAAGTTCCATCAACCAAACATGTACTTATTTGAGATAGAGACCAGTGATGTTTATTCTTTCGACCTTAGAGTCGCACGTTATATTCTCTGGGTTTCTTGCTGATTGGAGTTTCCTTTCTGTTGTGATCCTCGCCTTTAGGCGTTGTATATTATGTTGCTTACTGGTGGATTTGTTATGGTTCTTCCTATACTCTACTACTTTCTTGGTTTGGATTTCTGGGCTCGGCTTACTTAGAGCACGTACGCCTTGAGACGTTCGTAGCCTAAGCGCCGGTCATGTTCCGTACTTTCGGGTCGTGACATATGGAGTGGGAAGAAACCCTATTTTCAATATCTGAATATCTGGGGATGTCCAGCTTTTTTCAAAAAGCAGCATGCGGACAAACTCGAGACATGCTCAGTACTATGCAAGTTTGTGGGATACCAAAAGAACTCCAGGGGGTATCTTTTCTATTATGTAGAGGAACAAAAGGAATTTGTTTCTCGTAATGCCCATTTTCTGGAACACCAGTTCTTAGAAAAAGAAATACGTGGGAGCGCAATAGAACTGGAAGAAATTCCAGAACTACAGACTATTACTGAAAGCTTAGTAGAACCAGAGGGTTCAAAAGAACAGGAAATTCCTACGCTGCTCCGCAGGAGTAGTAGGCAATCTCATCCGCCCGAGAGATACTACGGTTTTCTCATAGACGGAGATAGAGAGGATTGCATCAATGATAGTGATGAACTGACTAGCTTCCAGCAGGCCATTCAGAGCGTTGACTCGGTAAAATGGCTGGATGCAATGCGGACCGAAATGGAGTCTATGTACACCAACAAAGTATGGACGTTGGACGTTGCTCCAGATGGGGTAAAACCCGTAGGATGCAAATGGATCTTCAAAAGGAAGATTGGTGTGGATGGACAGGTTAAGACCTATAAGGCTAGATTTGTTGCAAATGGTTTTCGTCAAAGACCTGGTTTGGACTATGATGAAACCTTTTCTCCAGTGGTTATGCTGAAATCCATTCGGATCCTTCTTGCCATTGCTGCCTTCCACGATTATGAGATTTGGCAGATGGACGTAAAGACCGTCTTTCTAAATGGAAATTTAGAGGAGTGTGTCTATATGGACCAGCCAGAGGGTTTCATTCAGAGTGGGAGCAGCGGAAAGGTGTGCAAGTTGCTTAAGTCCATCTATGGACTAAAGCAGGCATCGCGGAGTTGGAACATCTGTTTTGATGAGACGGTCAAAGAATTTGGCTTTATCAAAAATCCAGATAAACCATGCATTTATAGTAGATTTGTAGCGAGAACTGTAGTATTCCTCGTTTTATACGTGGATGACATTCTCTTAATAGGAAATCACATTCCTATGCTACAATCTGTCAAAGGGTTCTTGTCACACAGGTTCTCCATGAAAGACCTGGGTGATGCCTCTTACATTCTGGGGATCCGGATATATCGTGACAGATCCAAGAGGATATTAGGACTTTCATGTTAGTTATATGCATGCCCTAGAGGCCATTACTGTACATAGGATGTATATTGTAGTGGATGCCGGGACATATATAGGTAGGACTTTCTTGCTCGACATGATAGTACGCTATCTGGTTGCTCTTTATCTTAACATGTATACTTTTAGTCTCTCTGTTACATGTTGATAAAGCCCTTAGGATGTATACTCGACTTCCAGGACTATGATGTAGATCATACTAGTGGGGCCTGGGTAGTCCATGAGTACATCCTTCAATGTTCCTAGTCGCAGGAATATCTAGACGAGGCATCGATATTCCAGAGTAGACTAGCGTATATCTTCTCGACCCATGTGATGGGCGATGGATGATCCCATATCCATTGGTGTTTGACATCAGAGATGGTATGCGAGTGCTCAGTGATGACTGGGTACACTGAACGGACTCGCCGAGAACTCCCAGATGGTATTATACCTCACGTCAGATGGCAGTTCTCTGGTGACACTGGTACAACTTAGTCTGTTGACCCAAGATAGTCATAGAGTCTTGTGTGTCTCCCACCGTGCTTTGATTTCCACCCTACCACGGCTCTACTGAGTCGTGCAAATAGGTGGTTTTTTGGTACAGTCCCGATTCACATGGAGGCAATGAGCGATAGGAGGGGATTCGTCTCTCCCGGTATTGGGGGTTGATGTTGCGCTATGCTCGATTGGCCATAACTGGAAATCCCTGGCCAGGGTTGCCGTAATTTACTGGTAAGAGTTATCAGTAGTTTCACGCTTGTTATGGACCTTACATCGGCATGACTTATCAAGCTACTGGGGTCTGACGTTTACCACCCCTAGACGGGATATGCAACATATCAGACGAACAGACCGGACTGTACGGTAAGTGTTGCTGGTGAGATTCACAGGAGTGTGAGCGGGCTTGCTCGTTGATATTCTGATCGTTCAATACCCGGGTGGCCGTTACGCTTAGCAAACCGCTTGCGGCTTATGGGTGTTTGATATGATCATCACCTGCTGCCGGCATATTGACGAGTCTTTAGAGTCCTACACAGATGTTTCCTGGCTCAAGCGAAACGAAATAGGAGCACATATGAGATATGTGCGGGACTGAGAATAATACCAGTATGTGATACTGAATTCTATTCTCGCGATTCGTATCATCGGACGGTTATATAAGATATAGCCGGGTTACCGAATCAAATGTTGATTCGATATATTGATATGCATGATATTAGTCGGTTATATGCAATATGACCGGATCATTAAATCAAGTGTTGATTTAATGATTTAATGTATAATTATATATTTGATATATTATTTTACAATAAATAGTATTGGTTCACTTAAGATTGCTTTTTCTCACTAGATTGTGCACATTGTATATATGATATATGTTTGTGCACTAGTTTGTATCATGTTTGATGATACATGCAATCTTGGGTGTGTATGTTTTAAACCATGTTTAGTTAATGGTTAGGGTTTTATTTATTTATTTATTTATTTTTGTAAAATTGAATGGTTGCTTTCTTTGTTTTTATGCTAGAAGCTTCATGTTGCTTCAAGCATCTTTGAAAAAGGGTAACCATTTTAATTTTTCCTTTGACCTAACCATTTACCTAAACTATGGTTTAATCTCTACAAGAGTTTACTCACCGATGGTTGCAACATGATAAGTCTTCACTTGATTATTCATTTGATATTATTCTTTTTATTTTTTTCTTTCTTCTTCTTCATCTTCTTCAAGTGAAGAAAAGAAAAGCTTTCTTGAAAAATCCAAGTGATGAAATCAAGTGAGAAATCCAAATCCAAAGTGAACCCACTTCCTATTTCTTCATCCTCTACCACTTGCCATGTAGTAGAGTGTGTTATCTTCACAAGTTTCATGACCTGGTGAAGATGGAGCTTGATTTTGAGTCGCCTCGACGTAGATCATCTTCAGCATCGAAGTCAACGACCTAGCCCGATCATTTCTCCGATGAAACCAACGCTAGAGTCCGGGATCCGGTTGATCGCAGTGGAGGGACGTCATCACGGAGCTAAAGAGATGGAGGACCGGATCTACAAAGGTTGTAGTCACTTTCACTTGTAGTTAAGTTGTTAACTTGCTTGTTATTTCACCTTACCTCTAGTAACGATCTAGTCTAGGGTTTCTCGACACATAGAAAATTTTGAATTGGACATGTTTGATCAGTTGTAGAACCTCATGAGTGTGCCTAGGAACCCTACAGTGGTATCAGAGCCTAGCTGGAGTTTTAGGCGAAGTGTAGACGAAGTTAGAAGTCCGATCGAACCCGAAACCCTAATCCAAAACCCTTCTCTGTACATTTTTCAAAACTCTGTAATTTTGTGAATTAAAAATACTCAGAAAAATCAGCAGGCTTTTCTAAGGATTACTGTGCAGCACGTGCGCCTAACGCGCTCATTGCGCCGCGGAACCACGGCAAGAGCATGCTCATGCGGCGGTTCCGCGGCCGTACAGTCACATTGATATTTTATTTTTGCACAGTAACCTTCTTATATGTTTCCTGAATCTTCTGGAAATTTTTAATGTATACTCAAGTGTTGAGTTTTCTGAGTTGTATTGGGAGTTCGACGATTCGATCGGAATTTTTAACTTTGTCTGTGTTTTTCCGGATATTTTAGAACAGGTTAAAAAGTTCGACCGGATAAAATACCCACTTTTTCCCCTGCCGGGAAATTTCCAATTGTTGGATTTTTCCATAGTTTAATAACGTTCTAAGTAGTGCAAGTAACGCGATGGACCCTCTAGAAAACAACAAACCTTAACTCGATTATGTGACCGTCTTGAACTGCCCTTTGAACCTTAGGGTTTGGGGCAGTACGTCGTGCCACGTGTGAGGCGTTAGCTTGACCCTTCTACGGCTGGACCCTTGGTACTATGGCATGAAGTGAACGTTTTTAAACTTATTTCATGTGTTGAGCTATTTTGGGAAAACTTGGGTGTTTTATTGTTCGATCGGAAAGTTTAATATTTTCTATTTATCTGGAATGTGATACAATATTTGGAATCCACAAGTAGTTATGAGATAACTGATTTGGATGTTATAAACATAGCAGTTTAGTCTCACTTGATCGGTTGCCACGGAATTTTTATGTGATCAAAAGTCCGTCGCAATCACGTAGTGTACGCGGATACTCGCCGGGTAAACTTAATAGACAGCTACACCCTATAGCCCCGACCAAGTGACTGTAGGAGAACCCCGTCGCCGAAAGCATCCGTTCGAGTGCTCGCGGCAGCGGTGTTCCGCCTTAGTACACTTCGTCGACGGCATCGGGGGTGCGGCCGCCTACTAAAGTTTGCGACGAGCATTCGATCAAAATGTCGGAAATCTTGTTGAATTGCCCGACTTGATATTGAAAAGAGTTTTCGATAATGAGACTAAAATACGGGGTTTATAATTGTTAGGCATGCGATGTCTAAGGAATTTATTTGATTAGTCATGCGATGTCTAAAGAGGTTGCGGATTTCAACTGTTGTAGTTTTACACTTTCTTTTCTGTGACCGTAAGTGTAATATGTGATTTCGCCGGTTTCATTGCTATATGTCAACGACAATTGGGATGGGCATATTTACTTATGTTGATGACATGTGATGTTATGTGTTGCTGGATATGTTATATTGGATCGTCGTGTTTGAATAGCCGGGTTTTCTTTTATGTAAGATGAGTGTTTTTCCATTTTCATTCATGTAAAAAACTTGTATGTAATATTCTTTTATTGGGTCACTTCCAGGTTGCGGATGATGTCACCATTTGTATATTATTTACTTTTCCACATTAGGATAGGCCCAAGGAGGGGAGCACAAGTAACCGGGTTCTAGGGTCCAGTGGGAGACCATCTCGAGGAGTCGAGTTCGGGTCTCCTAACTCTAGAATTGGTAGGGTTGCTTGCCGCTCTCGCAGGGGTCTAGGGGTGTGCGATTGGCTATTCATAACGACCGTGGAATCCGTGTTTTATATAGGCTCAAAATAAAACACGGGCGTCCTAATATATCCAATATTTCATATGATATTTTCTGCTGCATTATCTGTGATGTGATCATGTGATATGTTCAGATAGATATTGTATATAGTATATATGATATATTATATAGACGTTGCTTATGTTTTACACCCGCGCTAGCCCTGCCTCGTTCTGGCGTTAGTTAACTAACCTAACGGTGTAGACGGGACATCGAGGCGAATGCGGATGGCATAAGCGTACGTCATATTTATCTGTGATGTTTAGGTGGACTTAAATGATGGGACATTCATTAATGAGATTAATGAAAGAAGATAAACCTAAAATATGTTGTGGAATCGAATTTCAAAAATAAAAATAGATAGCTACAGTTCTTGCTTTGCATCGCGGTGTTCCTTGTAGAACATCCTGCACCTTATTCGATAAGGAAAGGACCGAGATCCCTTCACCGGGAGTGACTCCTTTAGCAATAACTGGCAGATGCTACAACCCTCAGTTTGTCCTTTGATTGCTTATATAGTTTTTGCTTTGCACAGCGGTATATATGATATATCCTGCACCTTATTCGATGAGCAAAGGGCCGACGATCCCTTCACCGGGAGTGACCCCTTTAGCAAAACTAGAAAAACCTAAAAAACACTCCATTTAAAAACTATTTGATTCCGCAACAAGATCAAGTTCAAAGCGTTAAAGGTTTTCTTAAAAACCATCCGCAACCCTCCGGCATTTTCGGAAGTAGAGTACTTAGTATTCGTGCTGTGTTTGTTGACCATAGTCAAGGCACAGTGTACGGTAGCTATGTGATGTCTTCCTACACCGCATATGATGCGATTAGTTAGGACAGTCGCGTGACTTTGTTGACCTTGGTTAAGGGTCATGTGGGTGGGTCTGATTAATCACGAAATGACGGGTAGAGCTTGACTAGTGCTTATGATTTGTTGACCATAGTTAAGGTCATAAGTGCTAGGGGTAAAAACCTTTATCGGGAGTTTCAAGTGTTGAAATTTGCAATGAGATTGCATACCTTCTATATGATAGTTGGATCCCGATACCCACTGCGAGTAATTGTTACTCCTGGGAGTGTTTTGCACTTTACAATTAGCCGATCAAGTAGGTGTCTAGAAAGGTGTCAATGGGGTTACGCCCCTGGAAAAACGAGGTTTACTTTAATTATGTCCGTGCGAAAGCACGGGGAACCTCCCTCAAAGTACCGGCACTGGCCTGGCTCAAAGATTGGCGAACTTGTAGAGTGTATATAATCCCGGCTAGTCTTTCCTTTTAAGGTTTGAAGGAAGATTTGATAAAAACAGTGGGAGCCATCCTGATTAGATAAAATAAATAACTAATCTAATCTTGCAAGAGCGCACGCAGAGTGTTTTCTTCTCTCTCTCTCCAGGTAGCGACCATATCACGTCTTAATCAAGATAATAATATGGATGTACTAAACGAACCCGCTTGTTATACTGAGCTGGGGAACGTTGGTCCCGTTCCAACTTATAATTGTTATAAGACCGAGCAGGAAATAGGGGAATACCAGGATTCCCATGCCGCCCAAACGAAGAAAGTGCATGAGATGCATCTCCTTCGGGTGTGTTCATTATAAAGAACTGTTTCTCTGTGTCCTCTACGTCCTGGGTATTTGATACCAGATCAGGATCCCAGATATGTAATCTGTTACATAGGGCTACAGAAAGGTAGAGAACTGAGAACGGGTGATAAGTTTCATGAGAAAGAAAACGGGGCAATTGTTGCAGCCAAGTCTGTTGGTCACTGTCACCCTGTATTACCAGTACATTGATTCTGAACAAATGCTATTGGATACCGAACCAGATATACAAAATCGTATCAGTCTCTTTATTAGTAAAGAAATGATAAAATTTTGTATTGTTGGATAATGTTTTGAACATTTCCTATTTCAAAAGTTGATCGGTTCAGGCACGTTATCTAAAAGCATAGACGTTCTAAATCAAACTACAGTTCCTAGTATACAAGACACACACAAGAGGAAAAGTTCAGAAATGAACGAATCCTTCTTGAGGTATTGTAGACTAGGTCAAATCAATGTGACCCGACTAGCTAAAGTTACATTTAGATGCATATTTAAATCAGTTTGAATTTACATCTTGTGAAACTTGCCAGTCATGTCACAAAGAAAAGATGACCATAGCTCCGCTTACTGGAAACAGAGAAAGAGTTAGTAAACTCTTGGGACTGATACATGATGATGTATGTAAGGTCTCCTGTCTGCACATGCCAGGACCGGTTCTTTGTACTTCATTACATTCTCTTATAATCTCTCAAGAATTCAGACATATGTTCATGTTGAAACACAAGTCCGAAACTTCTGAGATATTCACAGAATATAAGTTAGAAGTAGAGAACCAAATCACGGGTAGAAGTATTACGTCCTATGATAAGATCAGGGAGAAGAATACTTGTGCATGGAATTCTTGGACTATTCTAAAGGAGAATGAGATTCTCTCTCGGTGTTACTCCTCTGAATATACCACAGCACAACGGTGTATCGGGGCGGAGCAATCGCACCATATTAGATATGGTGTGCTCTATGATGAGTACTACTGAGTTACCTATTTCCTTTTGGAGGTTATGCACTTGAGAAGCTGCATACCTATTGAATTAGGTTCGAATCAAATCAGTGCCTACCACTCTATATAAGATATGGTATGGGAAGAGCCTATCTCTTAAATAAGTTAAGATTTGGGATTTTCCGGCCTATGTCAAAAGCAAAATCCGGACAAGATCGAGGCAAGGTCAGTTCTGTATAACTGGAAATGTTCCAGCTATACAAAACTGCAGCTGATGATTTGACAGAACCAAAGGATTCAGTAGTCCCCGACGAACCTCATCCTCTCCACCGATCTGGTAGGGTTCCTCATCCGCCTGAGAGATACTTCGGCTTCTCGATGACAGTGGGAGCGAGGAATGCATCATGAGATGATGACCCAACTAGTTTCGAGCAGGCCATCGAGAGTAGGGACTCTGTAAGAATGGCTGGATGCTTAGCGATCTGAGATAGAATCCATGTACACCAACAAAGTATGGACTTTGTTTGCTATATCTGAAGGGTTAAATCCCCATCAGGAGCAAGTATATCTTGAGAAGATTACTTGGTGTAGATGGAAAAGTTGTGACTTTCAAAACTAGACTTGTTAAAGGTTTTAGTCATCAACCAGGCGTGGATAATGATGAAACCTTTTCCAGGGACTATGCTTAAGTCTATCCAGATCCTACATACCATGACTACGATATCTGGTGGTTGGGTGCCATGACTGCTTTTCTAAAATGATGATTTAGAAGAGAACGTCTATAAGAACACAGGCTGAGGGCTTCGTAAACAGTGGGAGCAGCGGAAACGTGTGCAAGTTGCTATACAGAATAAAGCAGGCATCGCGGAGTTGGAACGTCTGTTTTGATGTGGTAGTCAAAGTGTTTGACTTCATCAAAATGGTAGATGAACCTTGTATGTACAAAAAGGTAGTAAAGAGTAAGGTAGTCATCCTCGTATTGTACGTAGACAACATACTCTTGATAGGAAAAGAGTTTCCTATACTACGCTCGGTCGATCTCCTCTTATCAAAAGGATTCTCCAATAGGATAAAGGTGATACCTCCTAAATCCTGGCTTTTGGATCTATGAGATAGATCTAAATGGATGTTAGGATTCTCACTAGTTGTAGTGAAATGGCATCAGTTGATCCTGGGGAGAATCAACGGAAAGGTTTCAGGGTGATAAGGACGACTGAATGTCAGTCGCAGGCATTGTCTTTACCCTCAGTAGAGGGACGGTATGTTGGAAGAGTTCCAAGCTAGATACCGTGGCAAACTAGATGATAAAGGCTGGTAACATCGCTATTAAAGATAATACCAAAGAGGCAGTTTGGGTGTATATTAGTTTATGAGATGAACTAGGTTCCTACCATTGTGTGACAATAGAAGTGTGGCTTTGGCCCAGGAACCCCAGTCCCATTAGTGACCCAGACATATTCGGAGGCAGCATCACCTGATCATGGAGATAGTTAATCTCCAGGGTGATCAAGATTAGGAGAGTAGACTCAGAGGACAACACGGCGGATCCACTCACAAAGGCCTTTTCCCAAAGAGATACTTTTATGGGATGGTTGAGTATTAGATACTGCAACCACTACTACAGATGGCCCTAGTGCAAGTGGAAGATTGTTAGTTATATGTATGCCCTAGAGGCCATTACTGTACATAGGATGTATATCGTAGTGGATGCTGGGACATATATATGTAGGACTTTCTTGCTCGACATGATAGTACGCTATCTGGTTGCTCTTTATCTTAACATGTATACTTTCAGTCTCTCTGTAACATGTTGATAAAGCCCTTAGGATGTGTACTCAACTTCCAGGACAATGATGTAGATCATACTAGTGTGGCATGGGTAGTCCATGAGTACATTCTTCAATGTTCCTAGTCTTGGGAATATGGAGACGGGGCATCGATATTCCAGAGTAGACTAGCGTATATCTTCTCGACCCATGTGATGGGCGATGGATGATCCCATATCCATTGGTGTTTGACATCAAAGATGGTATGCGAGTGCTCAGTGATGACTGGGTACACTGAACGGACTCGCCGAGAACTCCCAGATGGTATTATACCTCACGTCAGATAGCAGTTCTCTGGTGACACTGGTACAGCTTAGTCTGTTGACCCGAGATCGTCATAGAGTCTTGTGTGTCTCCCACTGTGCTTTGATTTCCACCCTACCACGGCTCTACTGAGTCGTGCAAACAGGTGGTTTTTGGGTACAGTCCCGATTCACATGGAGGCAATGAGCGATAGGAGGGGATTCGTCTCTCCCGGTATTGGGGGTTGATGTTGCGCTATGCTCGATTGGCTATAACTGGAAATCCCTGGCCAGGGTTGCAGTGATTTACTGGTAAGAGTTATCAGTAGTTTCACGCTTGTTATGGACCTTACATCGGCATGACTTATCCAGCTACTGGGGTCTGACGTTTACCACCCCTAGGCGGGATATGCGACATATCGGACGAACAGACCGGACTGTACGGTAAGTGTTGCTGGTTGGATTCACAGGAGTGTGAGCGGGCTTGCTCGTTGATCTTCTGATCGCTCAATACCCGGGTGGCCGTTACGTTTAGCAGACCGTTTGCGGCTTGTGGGTGTTTGATATGATCATCACCTGCTACCGGCGTATTGACGAGTCTTTAGAGTCCTACACAGAGGTTTCCTGGCTCAAGCGAAACGAAATAGGAGCACATATGAGATATGTGCGGGACTGAGAATAATACCAGTATGTGATACTGAATTCTATTCTCGCGATTCGTATCATCGGACGGTTATATAAGATATAGCCGGGTTACCGAATCAAATGTTGATTCGATATATTGATACACATGATATTAGCCGGTTATATGCAATATGACCGGATCATTAAATCAAGTGTTGATTTAATGATTTAATGTATAATTATATATTTGATATATTACTTTACATTAACTAGTATTGGTTCACTTAAGATTGCTTTTTCTCACTAGATTGTGCACATTGTATATATGATATATGTTTGTGCACTAGTTTGTATCTTGTTTGATGATACATGCAAACTTGGGTGTGTATGTTTTAAACCATGTTTAGTTAATGGTTAGGGTTTTATTTATTTATTTATTTATTTTGGTAAAATATAATGGTTGCTTTCTTTGTTTTTATGATAGAAGCTTCATGTTGCTTCAAGCATCTTTGAAAAAGGGTAACCATTTTGTTTTTTTTCTTTGACCTAACCATTTGCCTAAACTATGGTTTAATCTCTACAAAAGTTTACTCACCCATGGTTGCAACATGATAAGTCGTCACTTGATTATTCATTTGATATTATTCTTTTTATTTTTTTCTTTCTTCTTCTTCATCTTCTTCAAGTGAAGAAAAGAAAAGCTTTCTTGAAAATTCCAAGTGATGAAATCAAGTGAGAAATCCAAATCCAAAGTGAACCCACTTCCTATTTCTTCATCCTCTACACTTTCCATGTAGTAGAGTGTGTTATCTTCACAAGTTTCATGATCTAGTGAAGATGGAGCTTGAGTTTGAGTCGCCTCGACGTAGATCATCTTCGGCATCGAAGTCAACGACCTAGCCCGATCATTTCTCCGATGAAACCAACGCTAGAGTCCGGGATCCGGTTGATCGCAGCGGAGAGACGTCATCACGAAGCTAAAGAGGTGGAGGACTGGATCTACAAAGGTTGTAGTCACTTTCACTTGTAGTTAAGTTGTTAACTTGCTTGTTGTTTCGCCTTACCTCTAGTAACGATCTAGCCTAGGGTTTCTCGGCACATAGAAAATTTTGAATTGGACATGTTTGATCAGTTGTAGAACCTCATGAGTGTGCCTAGGAACCCTACATTTCACAGTCCAGGTACATCGACACCATACTAAAAAGATTCACTATGGAAGATTCCAAGCGCGGTAATCTACCAGCTTGTCACGGGATCACCCTCTCCAAAGAGATGTCTCCCAAGACTGATTTGGAAAGGGATCGTATGTCTATTATACCCTATGCTTCTACGGTAGGCTCTATAATGTATACGATGTTGTGTACCAGACCGGATGTAGCATATGCACTGAGTGTGGTAAGCCGGTATCAGTCAAACCTTGGGGAGAAACACTGGATAGCAGTAAAGAACATTCTCAAGTACCTGAAAAGGACTAAGGAGATGTTCTTGGTGTATGGCGGAAAAGACCTCCAGATCAAGGCCTTTGCTGACTCCAGCTTCCAGAGTGACAAGGATGATTCCAAGTCCATGTCGGGTTATGTCTTTACCCTCAATGGAGGGGCGGTGTGTTGGAAGAGTTCCAAACAGGAAACCGTTGCTGACTCGATGATGGAAGTGGAATATATCGCTGCTGCAGATGCCGCAAAATAAGCCGTCTGGATAAGGAAGTTCCTGACAGAACTTCAGGTGGTTCCGTCCATTGTTGATCCAGTACCTCTGTATTGCGACAACAACGGGGCTATAGCTTTAGCGAAGGAACCCAGGTCCCATCAGAAGTCCAGACACATCTTGAAGCGGTATCACCTGATCAGGGAGATCGTGGGTCGCCTGGAGATCGAGGTTCAGAGAGTTGCTACGGAAGATAACACTACTGATCCGTTCACGAAGGTCTTCCCCTAGACTCAGTTCGAGCGGCTGATCGAGATGATAAGTCTTTGATACGCCAGTACATGGCCTTAGTGCAAGTGGGAGATTGTTAGTGTATATGCCCTAGAGGCCATTACTGTATCATACTAGTTTGTATATTACTTAATGGAAGCTTGGGATATTCACCTTGTATAGACAATCTTGCTCAAAATAGTAGTATGCTACTTGGTTTGTTTCGACTTTAATGTGTGCACGTGTTTCTTATGGCATATTGCCTTTACACATTAGTGGAGCCCTTAGGATCTTTGCTTGATTACCAGTGTTGTGATGGCAGTCACACTCATGGGGGCTGGGTAATCTACAAGCACATCCTTATGCAAGTCCCTAGTCGTAGGACTATAGAGACAGGGCATCGATACTCCGGAGTAGACTAGCGTATGCGCTTCTCATCCCAGCTTGGGAGATAGTCTGTCCCACAGCCATCAGTACATCGTACTTGAGATAGTATGCGGGTGCTCGTTAGGTTACGAGTACACTGGACAGGACTCGTCGGGAACTGTTGGTTGGTATTATACTTATCGTCAGTTATCAGTTCCCAGGTGACATGAGTACAGCTTAGTCCGTTGACTTGACACCGTCACTTCGCCTCGAGTGTGTTCCTACTGTTCTTAGATTGCTACCCTACCACGGCTCAAAGGAGTCATGCAAACAAGTAGCAGTTGGGTGCAGTCCCGAAGCACTTGGAGGCAGTGACGGTTAGACAGGATTCGTCTCTCCCTGTATTGGGGGTTGATATCGCGCTGTGTCTAGGAGAGCCATTACACAAAGTCCCTGGCCAGGGCAAGTGAGATATACTGGTAGGTTTCCAGTGTTATCTCAGGGTGTTTTGGGCTACACTCCGACACAACTTGTACCGCTATTAGGGGACTGACGTTTACCGCCCCTTAGGTCCGCCATGCGATATTCTTAGAAGAACAGACCGGACTGTATGGAGACTGTCACATTCAGGCTCAGTAGGAGTTCAGATGGGTTTACCTCGTCAGTCTTCTTATCGGCATCTACCTGGGGACCGTTACGTACAGCTAGTGCCGCTTGTGGTCTGTGGTTAAACCCATTGCCAGCTTAGTGTCGAGTATTTAGAGTCCCACACAGAGGGTTATTCTCCTTTAGGCAAAACAGAGTAGAGGTCGCATGGTTTTGCGACGGGGTTCGTTGATATCCGCGCACTTGTGCACGTTTGGTGTCCGGACAGCTTATACTAGTGGGCTTTGGTTTAAGCCAGATCCTAGTATATGTTTTGGGATTGGTTTTATCTCATTGTATTCGTGTTCCTCGGAACATGGGTACGGGTGTGTTGACTGAGGCAGAGGCAGAGGACTTTCATTAGGGTTGATGACCGTTGTCTTTTTCTTAACCCTAATGTTTATGTGAAATATGATTATTAATATTAATTAATTATAATTGTTCTATGGTTAAGGTTGTTGGCCATTTGACTATGGTTGACTTGTTGACCTATGTTGACATATTGACCATCATCATTTCACATGAAAGATGCTCTTTGATTCTTGCAAAATTCATTAATGTGAAATGATAATGGTCATTTCAAGTTAACCATGACAATTATCTTTGATTAATTATTTAATTATCATAATTCACATATATGTGAGAAGGTTTGATATTATCATCATTCTCTCATTCTCATTCTCTCTCATCCTCTTCCTCTCTCTCAAAGCTCTCCCTCTCATGAGTTGAGAACCATTAAGCTTTTGAGATAAAATACTAAAATTACTCTCTACTCTTTCTAAGGTTCTAGGTTTAGCACACCAAGCACTTTAGTTACCTCTAGGTTGAGGTAGGAGCCAAAGGTAGAGGCCCTCGGGTGGATCTTTCTTCGGCAAGAGAAGGCGACGAGGACGACCCGTTCATCCCACTCCAAGGAGCAAGAAGAGAAGAACTTCAAGATTTAGGTATAACCCTTTAACCGAGTAGTTAAATCTCTTAGCTTGGTTGTTAGTTTGTGTTTAGCAAAGATCCTCCTTTATATAGTCCATGTTGCCTTGAGTTGTAAAAATCGATTTTTTATACCGTTTCCGCCTCACCGTAAGCACCGGGGAGGGCAACGTGGACTTACAGCAAGGGCCGAGATCCCTTCAACGGGAGTGACCCCTTCGACAGAAGTTTGTGTCAGGGTAATAACTTCAATATAGCCGATTGCCTTTTTGCTTTGCATCGTGGTATTCAGTTGGAATATCCTGCACCTCATTCTATGGGGAAAGAGCCGAGATTCCTTCACCGGGAGTGACCTCTTTAGCAAAGGTTTTCGCCACTACATTTTTATAAAAAGCTATCCGGTTCCTTCAAAGATATCAATTTCATTACGTTAAAGGTTTTTCGCCAAAAACCATTCGTAGCCCTCCGTCATTTCAGACGGGTAGCACATAGTATTCATGCTATGTTTGTTGGCCATAGTCAAGGCATAGTGCATGGTAGCTATTTGCTACCTTTCGGTTTCATAGATAGATGCGTTGGTTTGGGACAGTCGTACTCCTTTGTTGGCCAAAGTTAAGGTTAGGTACGGGTGGGTTCAAATTAACCTGGATAATGACAGGTAGAACTTGACATGTGACTTATGATTTGTTGGCCAAAATCAAGGTCATAAGAGCATGGGGTAAAAATCACAACGGGAGTTTCTAAAGAAACTCAAACTTGCCAGGCATGCGCATACCTTCTGGAGTGTGATAACGTGAGTGGATTCCATCACGTTATCATGCGATGATAGTTGGATCCTGATTCCCACTGATGAGTTGGTTTACTCCTCGGGTGATCCCGACTAATTCTTCTTTCAGGTTTGAAGGAGAATTTGAGGATACAGTGGGAGGTTTCCTGATTAGATAAATTGATAACCATTCTGATCTTGGTTAGAGTGAACGCTGAGTGTTTCTTTTCTCTCTCCCTTTGGCAGCGACCATGGCCCGACCCTGCACTATAACTTAGTGACCAAGTTGACCGAACCTTCTTAAAACACTGGCTTTTGGATTGTCTGAGTTGCATACCTCATTGCCACTCCTACTTTTACCCTTTTCTCCAGAACACCCCGTATTACTACGAACATCCACTTCCATTGGATAAAACCATCGTATGGTTATATACGAACTCGAAGGAACTTGTTCCAGATTCGAGGATGGTTTCCGGTTCTGGAGAAAATGAATAGGACTATTCAGTTGTCTTTTCCTTTTACCTTCTCTTTGGTTGCGAGTGCTCCTTGGATTAGGACAGTACACCTATTACGCTGATTGGATAGTCTTCTTCCAAACTATAGGCAGGTGCCGAAAGGTAGGGAATGAAGAAAACCGATTAGCCTAAGAGAGGTGTACAGAAGGTATTAAGTAAAAACAAATAAAGGGATTAGAAAGAGGGCAAAGTAAATTGCGACTGCTATTCACGACCAAAACAAGTATTTTATTACCACTCCCACTTCACCTTTGTTTTTCTCCAAAACACCCCGTATCACTACGAAGATCCACAGTTATTTGGATACTCCATCGTATGGTTATATACGAACTCGAAGGAACTTGTTCCAGTTCGGGGATGGATTCTGGTTCAGGAGAAATAGGAATAAAGTTTATTCAGTTGTCTTTTATCTTTACCTTCTCTCGCATTGCAAGTGCTCCTAGGATTAGGACAGTACACCTAATACGCTTATTGGATAGTCTTCTTCCAAACCATAGGCTGGTGTCGAACGGTAGGGAAGGAAGAAAACCATTTAGCCTAACGATGGTGTACAGAAGGTAATGACTAAAGACAAATAAAGGAATTTGGAGAGATGGCAAGGAAATATATGGTTACAGTCATGAATCTGATAATGGAAGAGGCATTAGTAGGAATACCAGGATACCCCTTCGAAACATTTTCATGTTTCAGTCTCACTGCGCGTTGTTAACAGAAAACTGATTTCCCAATTAGTCCTTGCTCTAGGGTATGTATTTACCAGGTTTTGATTCTCACATCTGTATGGTTTTACAGATGATGAGTAGGGGTAAGTTATTGGAAATTAGGTGATCATCCTCATTATATCGGGATTCGTTGTAATTGGTGATATTTGAGGAAATCGCCTGGGTTGTTTGCCGGACGACAAATATTTGGTTTTGAATATCCGTTGTTATGCACCAATTTCAAATTAATATATCTGTACGTTTATTTTTATAAAGTGAGATATAACTTTTTGAAATTATGTCCATGACATTTATCTATATCAGTGGATGATTAGGTAAGGAGCATTAAACAGCAGTGTAATTCTTCATAACCATAGTACAGTTTTCAACCTATGACGCACAGGGTTTGAGTTATTAGACTCTGGGGACTTATACAGAGTATTGTATAATGTCCAGTATCTATTAGGATAGAGGGATTAGTCCTCGTACTATATTCTGTTTCCTTATGACTTTTCTAGTTTTTAGACAAGTGTTTCATAGAAATACAAGGTCTAAGTTTTGAGAAGTTATAGGTATAAGAGTAAAGTAGAGAACCACGTGTTGCAAGTATCAGGATTCTTCAAGGTAATCGAAAATGTAGATACTTGTGTATGGTATTCAATTGATAGTAATGATTATGAGAACTTGCTTCTCTTTCAGGTTACTCATATCTGGATGTACTCCTAAGTTGAGTAATGCTGATCGGCCTCTCTCTATTTAGTTGACATGCACTGGAGACAGCTGCATGATTTGAATCTGGTTCCAATTAAATCAGTGCCTCTGTTTCTATATTGGATATAGAATAGTTCATATCTTAACATTGTTAAGGTACGGGGAGTTTTCCGGTTTATGCTTAAAACCAGACTCTGGATAACTCAAGACACGTTTTTGTAATGGCAGTTTGTGGGTTGTCCCGGGCTATGACGAAGGTTGACTTTCTACCATCTGGAAGATCAATAGTGATATTGTTCTTGACTCGCCACAGTTTTAGTAAAATGGATTTTTTTCAGAAAACAGTAGTGGGAGTATGGTAGAACTGGAAGTGATTCCAGAACCGCAAACGGTTAATGAAAATTTGACAAGAACCTAAAGATTCAATCTGGTTTGACATTCCATTGGCCACTCCGTAGATGTGGTGGGTAACCTCAGGCACCCGAGAGGTACTCCGGTAGCCTCAAGGACGTTGACAGGGAGGTTCTTGTTTACCTAGACTTGTCACTACTGTTGTTCCAGGCTATGAGACCCGGCAGGAGGATGAGTATAGCGTCGTTCTAAACTAGCTTTAGAAGTGCACGTGTATATGATTCTGTCAGAGGGTTGTCGTAGTCAGTGGGAGCAACGGAAGCATAGTGGACAAGTAGCTTATGTATATTTATAGACTAAAGCAGATATAGCAGAGATAGATCATCTATTTCTGATGTGACAGTCATAGGTTTGACTTCATCAGAATTGGGGATGGATCTGTTAAGAAGGTAGTAGGGTGTGATGTCCTGGTATTTGGATGACATACACAGAGTAGGAAGTGAAATTCCTATACTACGACCGGTTATACTTTGGTTGTCATACAGTCGTTTCTCGCAAAACGGCATCGAGGTTGATAGAGCTAAAATCGAAGTGATTTCTAACCTCCCTCCCCCGAAATGCGTCAAAGATATCATAGCCTTCCTTGGCCACGCCGTTTTTTACAGACGGTTCATCAAGGACTTTAGCAAGATCGCTAGACCCTTGACTCTTTTACTAGCCAAGGACACAACTTTTGCTTTCGACTCCACTTGCATTGAAGCATTCGAGTCATTGAAACATTCCCTCATCTCTGCGCCCATCCTCTCATCTCCCGACTGGACGCACCCCTTTGAAATCATGTGCGACGCATCAGATTTTGCAATTGGCGCTGTTCTTGGACAGCACATTAATAAAATGCCGCACGTGATTTATTATGCCAGCCGAACACTAAATGAGGCCCAACTAAACTACACAACAGAGAAAGAGTTTTTAGCTGTTGTGTTTGCACTCGAAAAATTTCGGCCTTATTTAATTGGCTCTCCAGTCGTTGTATATACTGATCATTCAGCTCTTCACCACCTTTTTCCGAAGAAGGATGCTAAGTCAAGGCTAATACGTTGGATCCTTTTATTACAAGAGTTTGACCTTGTCATTAAGGACAAAAAAGGATGTGAAAACGTAGTAGCTGATCAACTTCCTTCTTCGCCCATGCTCGATCTTCCAATCACTGATGTTTTTCCCGACGAGCAACTCTTGACCGTTTCTTGCGAACCATGGTTCGCCGATATTGTAAACTACTTAGCCACCGGCCTGATACCTAATGATTGGTCGAAACAGGATAAACTTCGATTTTTGTCCCAAGTAAAGCATTTTTACTGGGATGAACCCTATCTTTTTAAATACTGTTCCGACCAAATCATTCGTCGGTGTGTACCTAAAAGTGAGGTCAAGAGCGTGCTGTCTTTTTTCCACGATCAAGCATGTGGCGGGCACTTTGGCCCAAAGAAGACAGCCGAGAAAGTTTTGCAGTGTGGTTTCTATTGGCCACGACTCTTCAAGGATGCATTTGAATACTGCAAAACTTGCTCCCGGTGCCAACACTTGGACCGGATATCGCGGAGAAACGAAATGCCATTCCACCCTATTTTGGTTGGGGACATTTTTGATGTTTGTGGTATAGATTTCATGGGACCATTTCCTAACTCTTTTGGAAATGTGTATATTCTTTTGGCGGTTGACTATGTTTCAAAGTGGGTTGAGGCTGTGCCCAGCCGAACGAACGATAATAAGGTTGTCGTTCGATTTCTTAAAGAACACATATTTTATCGATTTGGGCACCCTCGGGCGATAATAAGTGATAATGGTTCTCACTTTTGCAATAGGACATTCGAGTCCTTAATGCGCAAATACTCTATCATCCACAAGCTGTCAACGCCATATCACCCCCAAACATGTGGGCAAGCCGAGTTTTCGAATCGGCAGATCAAGAAAATCTTGGAAAAAACGGTTTCTAAAAACCGTAAGGATTGGTCACTTAAACTGATAGATGCACTATGGGCTTTCCGTACTGCATATAAAACCGAACTCAGTATGTCTCCATACCGGCTTGTTTACGGGAAGGCTTGCCACCTCCCAGTGGAGATTGAGCATAAAGCTTTTTGGGCTATCAAAGTGCTAAATTTATCTTTAGGAGATGCGGGCAGCAATCGAAAGCTGCAATTGAATGAGTTAGAAGAGCTGAGGGATGAGGTGTATGATAATGCCCTAATTACTAAAAACCGAGCTAAGGTGTTCCACGATAAACACCTTTTGCGAAAAACTTTTGAACCTTGTCAACAAGTTTTACTTTATGACACTTGGTTACACTATCATCCCGGCAAGCTCCGTTCCAGATGGAAAGGACCTTTTGTAGTCCGCACCGTTTATCCGCACGGTGCGGTTGATCTTGAAAATCCTGAAGACGGTACCTTATTCAAAGTGAATGGGCATCGACTGAAACCGTTCTTCACAGCGGACCCTTCGGAGGAGCTCCTGTTCTTGCAGGAGCCAATCTACACTGATTAATTTTCCTCCACTTTCACCCCCAAATTTCTTTTTTCCAAAACATTATTTCAAATAAGTTTGGGGGTGTGTATATTATTTGTATATATATTTTTCCAAAATACCATAAAAAATAAAAAAAATAATAATAATAATAAATAAATAAATATAATTTTGGACCTAATTGCAAATTTGCAGATTTCAGAGCTGATTTTTTTTAAAAAACCCTCATTGTAGAGGGTGTTTGCTACAAATAACCCTCCCATCCCCTATTTATATGCCCCGAGCCCCCCCTGTTCTCTCACCCTAAAATTTTTACTCTTCATAAAACCCTAGCCGCCGCCCCCTACCCTCTCCAGAAAAATCTCACAGCAACTCCTCCAGACCGCCGCGCTTCCGCCGCCACAGCCGCCTCCCGCTGCGCTTTCGCCGCCGTCTGCTGTCTTCGCCCCCTGAAATTTTCAGGGGAGGTAACTCTGTCAATCTCCTCTCTGTTCCTGCATTTTTTTTTCTGGAAAATCTACATGGCACATAAAATGCAGTTTGAAAGGGATTTTTCCCCGGTTTTCACACACGAAGTATACGGTAGATATTTTGCACATGAAATCGAGCAAAGGGGCTGGAATTTCCTGCTCTATAATCACTCCTCTGCGTTTGCCCTACCTAACCTAGTTACCCTATTTTATGAATCAATGGAGGATAACAGTTTAGACAACTTAGGCTACATTAAAATAAATTGGGGAGATCGTGTAATTCACATTGATAGGGATATAATCCACGAGGTTACACTCATACCACGTGTACCCGCACATGAACACCCATTGCACTTTGAGGATTATATGCCCTTGATGGGGAATGACTGCGCATGAGAGCCACGTAAGGGTATCCAAGCTTGGACCCTTTTCGCGAACGTTTTTACTATGTGCCGGTGGGCACAAAACAATATCTTTGGTAGTTCGCACAACACGACTTTTTTCACCCCTTCATTACATGTCGTACATACACTTATGACGAAAAATCCACGGTTCGACATGTGCACTGTATTGCTCCAGTCTATAGGTACGGGGAAACGAGGTACCGTCTACCCATGTCCCATGCTTGTCACCCAACTCTGCCGTTATTTCCTCCCCGTTGAGGAATTTGACTCATACATGATAGACGATGTTCCGGTTCGACCACTCATAGAGGGCGTTACGTCATCCTACTCTAGACTTACTGATATGTGGTCACGAACGGAACCGGCAGAGAATATTCCCGCACGCACCCCTAGCTCTAGCTCGACATCGAGCGGGGAAGAACTGACCCTTCAGGAGCATGCGCGATTGATGCGGAGAACAGTGAGAAGAATTGATTCTTTGAGGGATGAGTTTCGGGCGACAGCACGAGATCACGATCGTCGGTTGACGGAAATTGAGAGGGGTATTCAAACCCTTTTGGCTAGAGGGGAACGATCACGTTCATGCTCACGAGCGCGACGTGGGGCCGGGCAGTGAGGGCACTGCTTTGCTCAAGTTTGGGGGAGAGGGTAGTGTATATAGTTATCATCTTTTGCATTGCATATTGTATATATTTTTCTTTTCCTTTTGCATATTTAATTTCTGCATTGCATCTTTATATAAAAAATCATAAAAATTTGAAAAATTGAAAGAGAAAAAAAAATTTAGAAAAAGAAAATCACATAAAAATTGAAAATTTTTAAAAATTATAAAAATTAATGTATTCAATTTTGGTTAATTGACTTGAGTTTGATAAATAGGTTAACTGGCTAGGAACAACTAGATCTTAGACTTAGTAAATTAAAAACCCTAAAAATAACCTTCCTTAGAGTTTAACGGTAGAAAGTACATGTCTTTGTAGATTATTTGGAAATAGGCAAATTTTGGGTTCACTTCTTGGGCTAAGTCGAAACGAAGGAAGAGTATTGAAACTTTTATTAGAGTATAAGTTTGAAAAATAATTCCTAGCTTAAGTCTAGAGTCTGAAAACATATACCCTACAATTTGCACAATCACGCACCTTGAAACTTGGAATAGTAGAAGAGACCTTGAATTGCTCTTGTCTAAAGTCCTTAGTACAAAGAAAATAAAAGAAAAAAAAGTGAGAAAAAAATGGACACTGGTTTTGTGATTACTTAAGGCTAAAACATAGAAAAAATATTTAGCGAGGGTGCTTCATCACCTAGTGCCTTAGACCAACTGGTTTGGGAGTCACTTCTAAAAGCCTTGGGTGTTGCAAAACTAGGAAGTACGCTTTAAAGTGCTAAAGCATCTTGTAATCGGTTGTTGGTACCTCAAGAAGTATTAACGGTCGCATGAAGGATGTGTAAGCGAAATCCACCAATTAATAAGTGCTTTGGACAATGGACGAGAGTACGATTGCTTGATTTGAATTTCCAAGTGTAGGGGTGATATTTACATACACGTGGGGATATGTGATTAGAGTCTAGATAAGAGAAAGGAATGAAGAATATAACTTGTATCTTTAGTAGAGTTGATAAAAATTCTTAAGCGGAGATAAAACCCTAGAAGAAAAATTTAAGAGATGCCAAAAGCTAAGTAATTCTATAGAACATATATAATCTTAAGTTAAATTATGAGGAAGTGTGAAAAATATGGGTGGATAATTTGCAGGTCGACGATAATAGAATTCCTTGTTAGAAAACCTAATTGGAGAACAAAAGTCGAGAAACCGAATTAATAGAATTTTGTGGGTGTAATCCGCTGAAAACCCTCAGGAGACAACACTCCTCCTACTAGGGACACCTAGAGGTTTAACGGCTTGTTGCACGTGCTCAGTGCAATCACGTTTCCCTATGAAAGTGCGGTTAGGTTAGATTTTTATCGAGAATAAATAAAATAATAAGTTGCTCGAGGACGAGCAAAAGATAAGTTTGGGGGTATTTGTTCATAACATAATATTGCATTTTGTATTCCCCATTCTTATGCATTTAAGAATAAAAACAGGTGCTTTTGACCCATGTCTGTTACATGTTACAGGTTACAGGTTCTTGGAGCGAATACAGTGAAAAAGACGAAAGTTGATACAGGAAAGGGACTTTTGACCAACAAGTAGACGGATCCTAGTCAAGCCCAGACTAATAACAGTTCAAGGCAACACAAGGTCCAAGCATGTCAAAGTGAAACGGTTAAAATTCCAATACAAAATTTCACTGAAGATCTGGAGAAGAACAAGAAACCAAACAGAGAAATAAAATGAAGAAATAACAATCCCAGACAACTACAATGAAGCTCAGAAAATGTGGTGAGGTGATCTCACCAAAGAGCCGCGGAACCGCGGCCCATACCCTCCCATTGCCGCGGTTCCGCGGCCATTTGTTGCCCGTGTCGGTGCAAATTTTGTGTGTCGGTGTGTCGGTGCGGGTGTTGGGATTTTTAGTGGGCATATCTGTAAAATCATGTGTTCGAGAATCTGTAACCCTAGATTCCCTGTTTACTTATAAATTATACTCACAATCTGTAAAAAGCGATGCCTCTTTTCTATCAATAAAATTCAGAATTGTTGGGAGATCAAGAGCATCATCTTAGTAAGTTTTTATTTCTTTAAATTCTGCCGTAGTGTTAGTTTAATTGTTGCCCTAGTTCTCTCATATAATTCTTGCAGTAGATCAATCATATCATTGCCTTAGTTAATTTAGTGTAGTCTTTCAAATGCAATTGGTAAGTGCTTTAAAAATGTCACTTTTAAAAGACACCCTAATGAGCGAGTAAAATGCTCGCTTGTTAGGGTTAGGAATAAAGGAGGGAATGAGAGATGAATATCTCTCATCTCTTTCAATACCGAATATTTATAAATAGAACTTCATGCACGCATGCATGATCCGCTCCCTACGGCACCCTACCCACGAGGTAACGGTGACACCGTAGTATAAAGGACCGGACATACATGCGTCCATGAAGGTTATAGCAATTAGTAGGAAAGGACGGACAAGGATCAAGAGGAAGAAACTTCGTTTCTTCCCAATCATCCTAATCCCCTTTGCTAATAATTGATATAACTTCTAAAAACAAGTTTAAATCAAAAGCATTGAAAGAGGTGTTAATCTTTATCTACTCAACCCTACTTTAGACCTAATCCTAACAAGTTCTTTAATATCGTATAATTTAGTTTTTAAATCAATCAACAAAGACCAAACCACCATCGGAATCAACTCGTAAAAACACAAATCAGAAAATTACACATCTCTGTGGATCGACCCGTATTCACCGGCTAGCTACAAAGCGACGCCGTTTCTGATTACGGTAAACTTATATTTTTTGGACAAATCAGGTAGTTTCCCAATCTGGGTAGTTAGACAGCATTCTAAAGGTGCTTTAGAATGGACGACTCCAGGCATGGTAGTGTACCTGCAGGTGATGGAGTCACCCTCTCTAAAGGTGTCTTACAGACTAAAGGGGAGAGGGATGTGCATGATTGGTAGATCACTTGATTAGGCAATTGAGTTGATCATGAGATGTCAAGTACCACAACAGATGTTGTTTTTGCACTATATGCAATAAGTTGATATTAATCCAATCTTGGAGAAACATTCGGAAGCAGTTTTAGAACATAAATGGATGTTTTAGGGATATGATAACGACATTCTCCTTCGGGAAATGGTTATCATTCCAGGCTTCCAAGGTGACCTGGATGACAGAGTGACTGTCAGAGTTATAGTTTTCCTTCTGACGAGGGGCAGTATTTTGGACAGGTGGTCCAAGCGGATACTGAGGGAGGCTTGGTGCAGGATACTGATTAAGTTCAGTTGACGATACAGTCTAAGAAGTTTGGATTTGGAGTTCATTTATGAACTAGGTCCCATCAGATATCCAGACATATTCTGAGACAGGTATTGCTCATTTCAGGAGATGGCTTTCTCCGCGAACTTGAGATAAAGAGAGATATAGAAAGAAACATCAGGGCGGATCCACTCACTGAGGCTATTCCTCGAACGCAATCATTTCGTAAACGGGCTTTGTGAGACTGATCAGTAGAGGAGTTGAGTGTTCAATATCATACGGGCTGTGAGTATGCGACATCGCAATAATTAGCCTTGAGTGCAAGTGAGAGATTGTTGGATATGGTGCCCTCAAAGTCAATTATTGGATCGCAGGCACGTGATTGTAATGATTGAGGGAGGACCTATGCCGGTATGACGGTCTTACTCAAGATGATAGTATGCTATCTGGTTTATCTTTATCATCGTGGACTACTTTAGGTGACCTTACAGGTCGCTATTACACGTTGATAGAGCCCATAGGATTCTTGCTTGACTGCCAGCAGTATGATGGAGATCATATACGTGGGAGCTGGGGTCTATAAGCACATCCTTAAAAGGTCCCTAGTCGAGGGAGTTTTCGAGATAGGGCATCGATACTCCAGAGTAGACTAGTGTATACAGTCGAGACCCCGACGAGGGGCGGTGGCTGGTCTCACAAGCCATTGGTGTCAGTTGGTTCACCTAAGATCTATACAGGTGCTCATTGGGTTATGAGTACACCGGACAGGACTCGCCGGAAACATGCTAGTAGGTATTATACCTGACGTCATATAGTAGTTCCCTGGTGACATATATACAGGTTAGTCTATCGACCTGAGATCGTCATTTGTATCGTGTGAGTTCCCACTGTACTTTGATTACTACCCTACCATGGCTCAAAAGAGTTGTGCAAACAGGTTTTAGTTGGGTACAGTCCTGAGCCATATGGAGGCAGTGAGCGGATCGGCATGGGTTTCGTCTCTCCGGGTATTGGAGGTGAGATCGCGCTGTGTCTAGGAGAGCCATTACACGAAGTCCTTGGCCAAGGCAGGAGATTTACTGGTAGGTATTCCAGTAGTATCTCAGGGTGTTCTGGGCTACACTCCGACACGACTTGTACCGCTTTTGGAGGTCTGACGTTTACCAGCCCCCTAGGCCCGACATGCGATACTCATAGACGAACGGACCGGACTGTACGAATATTGTCACCGACAGGCTCAGTAGGGTGTCAGGATGAGTTCGCTCATCGACCTCCCTTTTGGTCAATACCTGGTAGCCCGTTACGTACAGCTAGTACCACTGATGTGCTAGTGGTTAAATCCACAGCCAATGTATTGACGAGTCTTTAGAGTCCCCCACAAACAGTTTCTCAAGTTTCGGGCGAAACGTTGTAGAGGCCGTATGGTTTTATGGTAGGGTTTGAACATACGCGTGCACTTGTGCACGTGTCATGGTTCGGACGGATAATACTAGCGGGCTTTGGTTTAAGCCGGATCCTAGTATTATACAGTGTAGATTTTCTCTCATTGCATTTGTATTCGGTCGGAATACAAATACGGGTATGTATATACAGTTGCGGGGTTATCCCGTAATTTGATACGGGATCTCTTTTTGAAGTTGCCAGTTTGCATTCCGTTTCGGCCATTTTTCTTTCATTTCTTCTTGGCTAAAATTCTTGCATTGAGGGGCTTATTTGCAAAAGTGAAGATTTACTAAATGGGGGGGGGGGTTCTGTGGTTACGGGGCTCCAGCAGTTTATTGGAGATTCTAGAGAGCTTGGCTTCTTTTTTTGTGCATTATTGATGTATTAATTGTGAAAGGATTAAATGAGATATCTGTGTGACATTTTCTTCTTGTGATCACCACTCTTTTGCTTATGCTCACCCCCTCTCCTCTTGATTTTTCCATAGCCGAGCCCATCATGGACAGCCCCAATCTTGGTGTGAGAATTGATCTCATTTCTTGCAACAAAAATCCTTAGCTCATCTCCAAAGTTCATTTCTCCATCTTCACTATAAATGGCAACTTCCATTAAACATCATCCATTAGCTTTGATGACTTGAGACAAATGGTTCTACACTTGCTCTACTTCAACTTTGGACACGTCGGCTAGCAAACTTCGTGTCCGAGTTGCTTCGGATGAGGCAGGAGCCCGTAAAAAGACTTCTTGATGTGGTGCCCTTCCGACGAGGAGACCGGAGATCGGAGATTCAGAGAGGAGCAAGAGACGATGGCTAAAGACCGAAGGACACGGATCGATCGGTATAGCCATTCCTAACTTCCTCTAGATTGCTAGTTTGTGTTAATGGTTCGATCCGGGTGAAAGTATACGATAGCGCCAGTTTCAAGTTTATGAAAAAGTTTTTCGTTTCCGCATTTTGGCCTCGGATTGACGGCCGGGGCGCTACCGTAGACTTACACTTCAGGCGCATGCGACGTGCTATGTTATTTCTGTTGCTTCCGTGATTTCGGATCCATGTTAATTGAGTTGGATTTTGAAATGTTTTAGTATTGGGGGTTTAATTTAAATTCGGGGACCGAATTTCTTTAAGTGGGGAAGATTGTAATGTTTCTTCAATCGTTATGCGAATTTTTCCGTTTTAGGGTAAAATAGTCGGTGTTTTCAGTTTTAACCCGATAGTGATCAAACCTCTGTACAGACTTGACTGTGCCTAGTTTAACTAGAATAGTGCTAGTGCGCGGGCTTTGGGGGTAATTGGATGTTTTGGTTCATATAGAATTTTTCCCTATTTAAAATATTATTTTAATGTGTTAATTATGCACTTAATTAATAGTAATTACAATTTTGGTTTGGGTTAGTTACTCCTAATGTGAATCTAGGCTAATCTAATCACTAGATTAGGTATAAACACATCCATGCAATATCTAGATATTTGTGGCAAAAGGATTTAAATTTTTAAAGAAAAGAAAAGAAAGAAAAGGTGGCAATTTTGCATTTATTAGCATTTATTATTGTTTTTCTCAAGATTTTTCCATTCATTTCACAAAACACCCCCCTCATTTCCTCCTTGGCCGACCCTAGCCTCTTGCTGCCCTCTTCTCTTTCCTTGCTCATTTCTTCATATCCAAGCTCCAAAAATTCATCTAAAATCATGAAATATTCACAAAAACTCCAAATTAAATCCATACCCATTTTTCCTTAAGCCTAAACTAGCATGGATCTTCAAGAAAAGCATCATTTTGGAGGGTTAAATTTGGAGGTTTTTTCTAGTTTGTGATCTTTTTTGTGAGGTATAAATCCTAACCCTAATCATTTAATTTGTTGCTTAATTCTTTAAGCTAGCTATTTAAGTGGTTATTATAGCTTTAAAGTTCATGTTTAGTTAATTCATGTTAATTATTATGAAATCAAGTTAGGGTTTGATTTGTTAAAGTGGTTAATCTTGATGTGTAGACTTGGAAAAGTTAAGCAAATGGTGAGAATGATATTTGTTATTTTCCTAATTATCTTTTAAGCTTAATCGCAAACTAGGATTTTCTAAATCATTTTTGGGTAAGATTAAAATTATGGAATTGATTTGGATCACTAAATTAAGCTACTTTGTGTTGTTGGGAATGGCTAGAATTGTTAAATTTCTAGACTTGTGCTAAATTTTCGATAAGGTTGCTTACTAGGTTTTCGGCAAAATTTGACGTGAGTTTTAATGGAAGTGGATATGACGTGAATATTATTTTATACGAAAATTATTGTGTTGTAAATGAGTATTGGTACAATTGGGTTTTTGGCGTGGCAGTTTTCATTTATAGCGACCCTAGTTAGGGTTTGGCTATGTTTTTCCGGTATTTAGGTTCTTGGTTTTGAGTTTTGATATTGTATTTGGTCGTTGGATTTTTGTACGTCAACGACGAGGGTCGTTTGGTTGGTTTTGCATGTATAGGCTATAGGTTCTAACCTATGAGCGCACCGCGTGCCGTATTGGATTTCGGAACTTGATGTTAATAGCTTTGCGATTTAGTATTGATTGTAGGTACGTTCGCGTGGATTCCGAGACGACGAAGCACATCGACTTCGGCTAAGAGAGGAGAATTGCTGTGAGTAGATTTAAAATCTACAGGGGAATCTCCCGCATGGCATTATGCGTCAGGGCTAGATATGATATGATATTAGCCGCATGTTTATATTGCACATATAGAGATTGTGCATAAAACTTCATTGCATATTATTACTTGTTGTGCTTAGACTTATACCCTTGGACACTGCACTATTATTGATGGTTCATGTTGCACGAGCACTGATTGTATGCCACTCACACCGTCAATAACTACCATGACACGCACAACACTTAGGCATACGTGATATTGTATTGGCTAGGGGTTTGAGACCAATATCCTTATTTTTGTTGTGCATATGACATATAGCATACCTGTATACCTACATGCTTACACATATGTCTTGACAGGCCTACATGCTAGTTACCTATATACCGATATGGTATTGTACCATTAGTAATAGGTATATACACATATGAGACATAGCTGCGTTTACATCATGCATACATACTTGTACATATACCTGGAGGGTATTACTCCATTATTGATAGGTATATACACATATGAGACATAGCTGCGTGTACATCATGCATACATACTTGTACATATACCTGGAGGGTATTACATCAATATTGATAGGTAGATACACATAACTTGCTATGCCGACATGGTTACGCATACCTGGCTATAGCTACATGTTCACCTTTATTTGATGTTGTATGGACTTGGAGAAATTAGAAAACCGCATGATATATAATAACTTGTGTAGTTAAATAGCGGTTTTTCCTTCATATGCTCACATTACTGTTTTATGTAGCATATGTTATATTCGTGGATTTTTGCATTGAGATATGGATTTCACATGATGTTTTCTGGATTTGAGGACCGTGGTGGTTTCATGAAATTATGCAAGTATTCTTATTCTTTACTTGAAATTTGGATGCATCCACTCAGAGATTTGTTTTAAGCCGATACGGGATCGAGAGTGTCGATGTTGGGTCACTTAAGATTCGGAGGACTGATTGGTAGAGTTTTTGCGTGTTCTAGTTTATTACCTCAATCAAGTCGGTTTCGCTTGTAGCTAGCCGGTTGAGTACGGGTCGTCCGCAGGGAGATGGGAATCTTTTTCTATGTGCTTTAACGAGATAAGTCCAAATGTCCAGGTTTGTTTTGAGATTAACTATATGCTAAAATATTATATAAAGAGAGCTTGTTAGGGTTAGGATTAGGTTAGTTTGAGTTAGGAGACACTCACTTCTTTCGTTGCCACTCTTAATATCGGTGTTACGGTAATCGGCAACAACGGGGATTAGCACGACTAGGAAGGAACTTGCGAGTATAAGCTAGGCTTTCCAACGCTTAAGTTCTTCCTTTTGGTGCTTGTCCGTCCGTTCTTGGCTCTTAGCCTTAACCTCCGGTTAATTCAACCACAACCGGTCTCACTAAGGAATCACCGCTATCATGTTGGAAAGGGTGCCGTAGGGAGCGGATTGTGGTTCAATTAACGGGAGTCCGAATTAAGATGTTGGGCAAGGAAAGAGTGAGGGAGATTTCCTTCTCTCAAACTTTCCTTATCCTACCCTAACAAGTAAGAAAACTACTCGCCCATTATAAGAAAAAGAAAATACAACAAAAGGAGGAAGATAGAAAGAAAGAGATTAGAAGATTACAACTAGCTATTTGAGACCTCACCTTGGCAAGGATCAAGCTTAAGCATCATTGTTGTTAAGGATAAAGAAAAAAGAGAACAAGAAAGAAACAAACAACAAATAACAACAACTAGATTAGCAAATGAAAAATACAAGCAATTATAATTAACATCATAACAAGACAAGCATGATAACAAAAAGAACTCTTTTATTCATCACTTCACTCATAAAAGCTCACTACAAAGTTTTAATGGAGAAAAGATGAAGAGAGGAAGAAGAACAACAAAATATATCTAAAATTTTACACAAGAAATAAGTACCCTTGGCTTGGCAAGTTCTGGGCTATTTATAGGCAGAAAACTGAAACCCTAGGGCCACATTCTGACCCTTCATGAAAAGACCCAACTATCCCTGAAAAATCTTCAGTTGACGAGTCCATATGGCCGCGGATCCGCGGCCTAGACCCCATGTTGGCCGCGGATCAGCGGCCATCTAGGTGAGTTAGCTCCTCGATTTTTTTGGGATTCCCTGGTTTTATGCACTCTTTAGTGTGGTATATGTTGTTTCTGAGAAGCTCTTCACAATTTTTCCAGAATTTCAGCAGATCAAAAGGTGATGTGATGTGGATCTTTTGCCATGATTTTTCTTAAGCTCCGCGTAGATATGTTGGATGTGTTGGAGATAGTGCCCTCAGAGTCAATTATTAGATCACAGGTACGTGATTGCAATGATTGATGGAGGACCTATCCCGGTAGGACAGTCTTACTCGAGATGATAGTATGCTATCTGGTTTACCTTTATCATCGTGTACTGTTTTAAGTGACCTGACACGTCGCTATTACACGTTGATAGAGCCCCTAGGATTCTTGCTTGACCACCAGCAGTATGAGGGCGATCATATAAGTGGGAGCTGGGGGTCTATAAGCATATCCTTAAAAGGTCCCTAGTCGTGAGAGTTTCGAGACAGGGCATCGATTCTCCATTGTAGACTAGTGTATACAGTCGAGACCCCGACGAGGGGCGGTGGCCGGTTTCACAAGCCACTGGTGTCAGTAGGATCACCTAAGATGTATACAGGTGCTCATTGGGTTATGAGTACACCGGACAGGACTCGCCGGGAACATGCTAGTTGGTCACATACCAGACGTCAGATGGCAGTTCCCTGGTGACATGTGTGCAAGTTAGTTCATCGACCTGGGGATCGTCATTTGTCTCGTGTGAGTTCCCACTGTACTTTGATTACTACCCTACCACGGCTCAAAGGAGTCGTGCAAACAGGTTTTAGTTGGGTACAGTCCCGAGCCACATGGAGGCAGTGAGCGTATCTTCAGGGGTTCGTCTCTCCCGGTATTGGGGGTGAGGTCGTGCTGTGTCTAGGAGAGCCATTACACAAAGTCCTTGGCCAAGGCAAGGAGATTTACTGGTAGGTATTCCAGTAGTATCTCAGGGTGTTCTGGGCTACACTCCGACACGACTTGTACCGCTTTTGGGGGTCTGACTTTTACCAACCCCCTAAGCCCGCCATGCGATACTCATAGACGAACGGACCGGACTGCACGGATATTGTCACTGACAGGCTCAGTAGGGTTGTCAGGCTGAGTTCACTCACAGACGTCCCTTTTAGTCAATACTTGGTAGCCCGTTGCGTATTGGCTTATACCTCTGACGTGCTAGTGGTTAAATCCACAACCAAGGTGTTGATGAGTCCTTAGAGTCCCCCACATTCAGTTACTCAGCTTTCGGGCGAAAGGTTGTAGAGGCCGTATGGAGATATGGCAAGGTCCGATCAGATACGTGCGGTATTGCACGGATCAGGATCGGACAGTTTGTACTTTAGGCCGTATGGTTATATGGCAGGGTTCGATCAGATACGTGCGGTATTGCACGGATCAGGATCGAACAGATATTACTAGCCGGCTTTGGTTTAAGCCGGATCCTAGTATAGTACAGTGTAGATTTTGTCTCATTGCATTTGTATTTCGGTCGGAATACAAATGCGGGTGTGTATGCACAGTATCGGGGTTTTTCCTGTAATTTATTACGGGACCAGTTTTCTGGAGTTGCCAGTTTGCTTTCCGTTTCGGCCGATTTCCATTGTTCCGTTCATTGGCCGAAGATTGGTGGAGGAGGGTTTATTTGCATTGTTGCAAATAAGCAATTGATGAGGGGGTCTTTGCATTTTATCATGTCATGATTATAGCACCATCCTTTGACTTGATTTCTTCATGATGGCATGACTTTTTGAGTCATCATGGTTCATGATGGTTGATGATGATGAGGGGTGAGGTTGGTTGAGTGTGGGTTTATTGTTGTGATCATTTTCTTTCATGATTCCCTTTTTGCATTATTGTTATGGTTGCACCACTCATTCCTTGACTCTCTCTCTCATTCTCTCCCTTCACCTAGCATTAGCCGGCCATTCCTTTTGAAGGGGGGCTGTCCAAAATTAGAGGTGGGGAAATGTTGTTCATTTGATGCTCCAAAATACCCCAAGCTCCTCCACATTTTGTTCTTGTTTCATCCCTCCACCAAATGGCACCTCCTTAACCCCAAAATGAGACATGGATCTCTACACTACATTCTATAGCAAACCTTGGGCACGTCGAGTAGCCGGCTTCGTGCCCGAGTTGCCTCGGCAATGAGGTGGGAGCCCGTAAACAAAGTAGGCGATGTGGTGCACTTCCGGCGACGAGGAGGAGACGGGACTTTTCCGCAGGAGATCGGGACCATGACGAGAAGACCGGAGGACTTGGATCGTCGGTATATCTCTATTCCCTTTCTTGTAGATAGCTAGGACTAGTTAATGGTTCGATCCGGGTATTAGTGCGCGGCGGTTTGCCAATTCAAGAAAATTAAAGTTATTCACCGCTTCCGCTTTTGGCCGTCGGTTTGACGGCCGGGGCGCCGCCGTGCACTTACAGTGGTATCAGAGCCTCCCCATTAACTTAGTCTAGCTTTGTGTAATGTGTTTTTCAGTTCCGATCGATCGAAATGTCCAAAAACCCGTATTTGCTCACGACAGTTTTCTGTTGAAATTTTTTGGTCCCCAAAATTTTTTCAGGTTGTATAAAAGCACTGTACAGGAAGACTTAAGACTTCTGGAAAAATCCGACACCATGATCCTCTGGTTGGAGCGCGGAACCGCGGCTAAAACCTACTTGTGGCCGCGGTTCCGCCGCAGAGTAGAGGAGTCAGTAGGCCGGATCTTTTCAGTGGGCCTCTGGGATTATTTTTGGGGTTTTTGAACATTAAAATTGGGCATATTTTCTGTAACTGCTACAGTTTTGTTTTGGGGCCCACTTGTTAATATTCGATCGGTCGGATATTTTAAACACATTTTTCACAGTATTTAAATTATATCTGCGACCGTGAATGTCACTCGATCGGTAAATCCGGTCTAACTGCTATAGCCCGGTTAGACGGATTTGCGAACGTGACATTCACGTTGATGTTCTGTTTTTGCTGTGATGTTGCGGATCGGTCGTGGGGGATAGCCTGGATGCAATGCTAGTACAGTTTTGTTGTATTATGTACATTTGATATTGCGGGGCGAGCGTCCGACATGTGGACTGCCGTCACTGCCTGTTTGTATTATTATTTTGGGGCACGACCTGGTTGCGGTCGTTGTACCCGTTGTATGTATATTTTACTTTCTGTACTAGGATTGCCCCGCGGAGGGGTGCACGGATAGCCGGGTTCTAGAGGGCAACAAGCCCGCATCTCATGGCATTGGGACGGAGGGGGCTTCACTCTAGAATTGGCGGGCTATTCGCCGCACTCGTAGGGGGTACAGGTTGACCCAGGAGGGGTGCCCAAGTTGCCGGATTCCGTGAAGTGCTGGGTGGTCCATTCACGGAGCTGAAAGGGGCTGCCTCGCTTCAGGTTTTGGCGGCTAACTTGCCGCGCCCGTAGGGGTCTAGGTTTTCATTGCACAGGCTATCCACACGACCAGGGGAACGTCGGGTTTCAGCGGCTCTGTGAAACCCGGGGATCCCAGATATCTGTATTGTTTCTGTGATGTTGCATTTTATTCACGCCTTGAGCGAATATAATATATTGGTATATATATTAGTAGATGTTGTATATGTTTTGCATCCGCGCTAGTCCAGTCCCCGCTCTGTCGTTAGTTAGCTAACCTAACGGGTAATGACGGGACCCAGTGGCGAATGCGGATGGCATATACGTACATCAGTATATTTTCGTTCTTTTTGGTGTGATCAATTGATGGGACTGCATTGATTCGGATCAATGCAAGTTAAAAACAAACCTAATCTGATGTTGTTGGAACACTTTTCAAAAAGCTGTTATTGCAAGGACGTTTACTTTTGTTTTGCATCGTGGTATTCATTGGAATATCCTGCTCCTCAGTCGACGAGGCAAGGGCCGAGATCCCTTCACCGGGAGTGACCCCTTGGACAGAAGTTTGCGTCAGGGCATTAACTTCACTATAGCCGATTACTTTTGCTTTGCATCGCGGTATTCATTTGGAATATCCTGCACCCCATTCTACGGGGAAAGAGCCGAGATCCCTTCACCGGGAGTGACCTCTTTAGCAAAGGTTTTCGTCACTATATTTTTTTTTAAAAAAAAAAAAAGCTATCAGTTCCTTCAACGATATCAAGTTCATTACGTTAAAGGTTTTCGCCAGAAACCATTCATAGCCCTCCGTCATTTCAGTTAAATATTCGGTAGTATTCAAGCTATGTATTTTGACCTCACGCCAAGGCATAGTGTTTGGTAGCTGCCGGGTATTTAGCTGTTGCATAGATAGATGCGTTGGTTTGGGACAGTCGTACTACTATTTTGGCCTACGTCAAGGGTATGTATGGGTGGGTTCAAATTAACCTGGATAATGACCGGTAGAACTTGACATGTGACTTATGATATTTTGACCTCACGCCAAGGTCATAAGAGCATGGGGCAGAAATCACATCGGGAGTTTCAAAAGAACTGAAACTTGCCAGATATGCGCATACCTTCTGGAGTGTGATACCGTGAGCGGATTCCGTCACGTTATCATGCGATGATAGTTGGATCCCGATTCCCACTGATGAGTTAGTTTACTCCTCGGGTGACCCCGACTAATTCTTCTTTTAGGTTTGGAGGAGAATTTGAGGTACAGTGGGAGGATTCCAGATTAGATAAATTGGTAACCATTCTGATCTAGGTTAGAGTGCACGCTGAGTGTTTCTTTTCTCTCTCTCTCTTTGGTAGCGACCATTGACCCGACCCTAAGACTATGACTCAGTGACCAAATTAACCGAACCTTCTTAAACACTGGCTTTTGGATTGTCAGAGTTGCAAACCTCATTGCCACTCCTATTTTTACCCTTTTCTCCAGGACACCCCGTTTTACTACGAACATCCACTTCCATTGGACAAAACCATCGTATGGTTAGATACGAACTCGAAAGAATTTATTCGAGGATGGTTTCCGGTTCTGGAGAAAACGGATAGGATTATTCAGTTGTCTTTTCCTTTTACCCTCTCTCAGGTTACGAGTACTCCTTGGTTTAGGGGTAGTACACCTATTACGCAAATTGGATTGTCTTCTTCCAAACCTTAGGCTGGTGCCGACCGGTAGGGAATGAAGAAAACCAATTAGCATAACGATGGTGTGCAGAAGGTATTAAGTTAAGACAAAGCAAGGGATTAGTAAGAGGGCAAAGTAAATTGCAACAGATATTCACGACCAAACCAAATATTTCGTTACCACTCCCACATCACCTTTGTATTTCTCCAGGACACTCCGTATCGCTACGAAGATCCACAGTTTATTTGGATACTCCGTCGTATGGTTATATACGATCTCGAATGGAACTTGTTCCAGTTCGGGGATGGATTCTGGTCCAGGAGAAATAGGAATAAGGTTTATTCGGTTGTCTTTTATCTTCACCCTCTCTCATTGCGAGTGTTCCTAGGATTGGGACAGTACACCCATTATGCTTATTGGATAGTCTTCTTCCAAACCATAGGCTGGTGCCGAACGGTAGGGAAGGAAGAAAACCATTTGGCCTAAAGGGGTGTACAGAAGGTAAAGACTAAAGACATATGAAGGGATTTGGAGAGGTGGCAAAGAACTATACGGTTACAGTCGTGAATCTGGAAGAAGCATTACTAGGAATACCAGAATACCCCATCGAAACATTTCGATGTTTCAGTCTCACTGTGTAATGTTAAAAGAAAACTGATTTCCCGATTAGATACTTATTCCAGGGTATGTATTTACCAAGTATGATTCTCACATCTGTATGGTTTTACAAATGATGAGTGGGAGTAAGTTATTGGGAATTGGGTGATCATCCTCACTATATCGGGATTCGTTGTAATCGGTGATATTTGAGGAAATCACCTGGGCTGTTTGCCGGTTGGCAAATATTTGGTTTTGAATATCCGCAGTTATGCACCAATTTCAAATTGATATATCTGTACGTCTATTTTCATAGAGTGAGATATACCTTTCTGAAATTATGTCTACGACATTTACCTATATCAGTGGATGGTTAGGTAAGGAGCATTAAACAGCGGTGTAATTCTTCTTAACCATAAGTACAGTTTTTAACCTACGACACACAGTGAATGAGTTATCAGACTCAAGGGACTTATACAGAGTATTGTATGTTGTCCAGGGTCCATCAGGACAGAGGGGTAGGTCCTCGTACTATATTCGGATTACTTATGACTTCTCTAGTTTTTAGACAGGTGTTTTCGTGGAAACACAGGGTCCGAATTTTGAGAAGTTATAGGTATTTGAATACAGTAGAGAACCAAGTGTAGCAAGTATCGGGATTCTTCAAAGAGATCGAAGATGCAGATACTTGTGTACGGTACTCAGTTGATAGTAATGATTTAAGAGATCTTGCTTCTCTTTCAGGTTACTCATGATTGGAAGCATTCCTAAGTAGAGTAACGCTGATCGTCCTTTTTCCATTTAGTTGACATGCACTGGGGACAGCTGCATGATTTGAATCTGGTTCCATTAAATCAGTGCCTCTGTTTCTATATTGGATATAGAACAGTTCATATCTTAACAATGTTAAGGTACGGGGAGTTGTCCGGTTTATGATTAAAACCAGACACTTGACAACTCATAGCACGTTTCTGTAATGGCTGTTTGTGGGTTGACCCAGGCTATGACGAGGGTTGATTTTCTACCATCCGGATGAACAATAGCAATATTGTTCCAGACTCGCCACAGTTTTATTAAAATTGGATTTTTTCAGAAAACAGTAGTGGGAGTATGGTAGAACTGGAAGTGATTCCAGAACCGCAAACGATTACTAAAGATTTGATAAGGAACCTAAAGATTCAATCTGGATTGACATTCCATTGGCCACTCCGCAGATAAGGTGGGTAACTTCAGGCACCCGAGAGGTACTACGGTAGCCTCAAGGACGGTGACAGGGAAGTTCTTGTTTACCCACAATTACCATTGCTGTTGTTCCAGGGTGTGAGACCCGGCGGGAGGATGAGTATAGCGTCGTTCTAAACTAGTTTTAGAAGTGTACGTGTATATGACTCTGCCAGAGGGTTGTCGTAGTCAGTGGGAGCAGCGGAAGCATTGGTGGACAGGTAGCTTATGTCTATTTATAGACTAAAGCAGATGTAGCGGAGATAGATCATCTATTTCTGACGTGACAGTCATAGGTTTGACTTCATCAGAATAGGAGATGGATCTGTTGAGAAGGTAGTAGGGTGTGATATCCTGGTATTTGGATGACATACACAGAATAGGAAAGGAAACTCCTATACTACAATCGGTTATACTTTGGTCGTCACACAGTGGTTTCTCCACATGGGACTTGGATTTTACATCAGACATACTGGTTACTAGATCTATGGTTTTAGATCTAGATTTGGGTGGTTTCCCAATCAGGGTACTTGACAGCATTCTAAGAGTATTTGGGATGGACGACTCCTGGCACGGTAGTGTACCTGCAGGTGATGGAGTCACCCTCTCTGAAGCTGTCTTACAGACTAAAGGGGAGAGGGATGTGCATGATTGGCAGATCACTTGCTCAGGCAATTGAGTCAATCATGAGATGTCAAGTACCACACCAGATGTTGTTCTTGCACTAGATGCAATAAGTTGACATTAATCCAATCCTGGAGAAACCGTAGGAAGCAGTTTTAGAACATAAATGGATGTTCTAGGGATATGATAACGACAGCCTTATTCGGGAGACAGTTATCATTCCAGGCTTCCAAGGTGACATGGACGACAAGGAGGTTGTCAGAGTTATAGTTTTTCCTTCTGATGAGGGGCAGTATTTTGGACAGGTGGTCCAAGGCAATACTGAGGGTGGCATGGCGCAGGATACTGATTAAGTTCAGTTAACGATACAGTCTAAGAAGTTTGGATTTGGAGTTCATTTATGAGCTATGTCCCATCAGACATCCAGACACATTCTAAGACAGGTATTGCTCATTTCGGGAGATGGGTTTCTCCGCGAACTTGAGATATAGAGAGACATAGAAAGAAACAACTAAGCGGATCCACTCACTGAGGCTATTCCTCGAACGCAATAGTTCCGCAAACGAGCTTTGTGAGACTGACTAGTAGAGGAGTTGGATGTTCGGTATCACACGGGCTGTGAGTATGCGACATCGTAATAATTAGCCTTGAGTGCAAGTGGGAGATTTTTGGAGATAGTGCCCTCAGAGTCAATTATTAGATCACAGGTACGTGATTGCAATGATTGATGGAGGACCTATCCCGGTAGGACAGTCTTACTCGAGATGATAGTATGCTATCTGGTTTACCTTTATCATCGTGTACTGTTTTAAGTGACCTGACACGTCGCTATTACACGTTGATAGAGCCCCTAGGATTCTTGCTTGACCACCAGCAGTATGAGGGCGATCATATAAGTGGGAGCTGGGGGTCTATAAGCATATCCTTAAAAGGTCCCTAGTCGTGAGAGTTTCGAGACAGGGCATCGATACTCCATTGTAGACTAGTGTATACAGTCGAGACCCCGACGAGGGGCGGTGGCCGGTCTCACAAGCCACTGGTGTCAGTAGGATCACCTAAGATGTATACAGGTGCTCATTGGGTTATGAGTACACCGGACAGGACTCGCCGGGAACATACTAGTTGGTCACATACCAGACGTCAGATGGCAGTTTCCTGGTGACATGTGTGCAGGTTAGTTCATCGACCTGGGGATCGTCATTTGTCTCGTGTGAGTTCCCACTGTACTTTGATTACTACCCTACCACGGCTCAAAGGAGTCGTGCAAACAGGTTTTAGTTGGGTACAGTCCCGAGCCACATGGAGGCAGTGAGCGTATCTTCAGGGGTTCGTCTCTCCCGGTATTGGGGGTGAGGTCGTGCTGTGTCTAGGAGAGCAATTACACAAAGTCCTTGGCCAAGGCAAGGAGATTTACTGGTAGGTATTCCAGTAGTATCTCAGGGTGTTCTGGGCTACACTCCGACACGACTTGTACCGCTTTTGGGGGTCTGACTTTTACCAACCCCCTAGGCCCGCCATGCGATACTCATAGACGAACGGACCTGACTGCACGGATATTGTCACTGACAGGCTCAGTAGGGTTGTCAGGCTGAGTTCACTCACAGACGTCCCTTTTAGTCAATACTTGGTAGCCCGTTGCGTATTGGCTTATACCTCTGACGTGCTAGTGGTTAAATCCACAACCAAGGTGTTGATGAGTCTTTAGAGTCCCCCACATTCAGTTACTCAGCTTTCGGGCGAAAGGTTGTAGAGGCCGTATGGAGATATGGCAAGGTCCGATCAGATACGTGCGGTATTGTACGGATCAGGATCGGACAGTTTGTACTTTAGGCCGTATGGTTATATGGCAGGGTTCGATCAGATACGTGCGGTATTGCACGGATCAGGATCGAACAGATATTACTAGCCGGCTTTGGTTTAAGCCGGATCCTAGTATAGTACAGTGTAGATTTTGTCTCATTGCATTTGTATTTCGGTCGGAATACAAATGCGGGTGTGTATGCACAGTATCGGGGTTTTTCCTGTAATTTATTACGGGACCAGTTTTCTGGAGTTGCCAGTTTGCTTTCCGTTTCGGCCGATTTCCATTGTTCCGTTCATTGGCCGAAGATTGGTGGAGGAGGGTTAATTTGCATTGTTGCAAATAAGCAATTGATGAGGGGGTCTTTGCATTTTATCATGTCATGATTATAGCACCATCCTTTGACTTGATTTCTTCATGATGGCATGACTTTTTGAGTCATCATGGTTCATGATGGTTGATGATGATGAGGGGTGAGGTTGGTTGAGTGTGGGTTTATTGTTGTGATCATTTTCTTTCATGATTGCCTTTTTGCATTATTGTTATGGTTGCACCACTCATTCCTTGACTCTCTCTCTCATTCTCTCCCTTCACCTAGCATTGGCCGGCCATTCCTTTTGAAGGGGGGCTGTCCAAAATTAGAGGTGGGGAAATGTTGTTCATTTGATGCTCCAAAATACCCCAAGCTCCTCCACATTTTGTTCTTGTTTCATCCCTCCACCAAATGGCACCTCCTTAACCCCAAAATGAGACATGGATCTCTACACTACATTCTACAGCAAACCTTGGGCACGTCGAGTAGCCGGCTTCGTGCCCGAGTTGCCTCGGCATTGAGGTGGGAGCCCGTAAACAAAGTAGGCGATGTGGTGCACTTCCGGCGACGAGGAGGAGACGGGACTTTTCCGCAGGAGATCGGGACCATGACGAGAAGACCGGAGGACTTGGATCGTCGGTATATCTCTATTCCCTTTCTTGTAGATAGCTAGGACTAGTTAATGGTTCGATCCGGGTATTAGTGCGCGGCGGTTTGCCAATTCAAGAAAATTAAAGTTATTCACCGCTTCCGCTTTTGGCCGTCGGTTTGACGGCCGGGGCGCCGCCGTGCACTTACAGGATGTTGTGTTGACATTGTGCTTTGTGCATGAAAATGACAATCGATTCGCTATTTTGTCCCTTAAACTGGTGTGCGGCAATACAGATAGAGAGCGGAGACCCGTGTTTTATCTGTGGTTGGCAGTAATCCGGAATTTGTCGTGTTTTTCCATGAATTTCACTGTTTAGAGCTGAGAACCTGTATCCTGCAATTAACTAGCAAACACGGCTCAAGAGTACCTACCGATAAGCAATGTGATAAAAATTGGGCGGTATAAAAATGTAAAAATCTGATATGAACAAATACCCCCAAACTTATCATTTGCTCGTCCCGAGCAAAGCCAATTTATTCACAAAAATTCCTAACCTCATTTTCGCAGGGAATGCGATTGCACTGAGCATGTGCAACAAGCCGTTAAACCTCTAGGTGTCCCTAGTAGGAGGAGTGTTGTCTCCTGAGGGTTTTCAGCGGATACTACCCACAAAATCCGGTCAAGCTAGTTTTGCAAAATAACTATGATCCAAACCCAAGGGTTTTGTTTCAGAAAATAACAATTCTATTATCCTAAGTCTAGACTATCGAACCTTTATTTTTCACACCTCGCTTCTTATTTAACTTAAGATTTTATATGTCTTTACGTGCAGTGCAAATAGTGTCGTTAAGTTCCAGAAGGATCGATTAAAGTCATCAAGTCACACAATAAAGCCTAGATAAAAGGTTTAAAAGGATCACATAAGTTTTATAAAGAGTTAAGTATTTTTCAAGTTTCGTTTTCCAGTAAGGTTTCAATTTCAGAATTTCTATCTTCCTTAACAGGAAACTAGGTCTTATTTTTCACTCCACATTTTTCTTGTTTTCATTTCATACACACCTCTGTGAATGTGCAATAGTCTTTATCATAGAATAAAACCTTCATATCTCCGCTAGAAATATTTTTTTATAAAAACCTGTCTTTTGTCAAGATTATTCTCACACAAAGAACCGTTAGGAATTTTAACTCGGAGAGAACACTTGCTTGACTTTGTTTTAATCTGGACTTTGTAGGCTTCTTAACGAGCTTTGGGCCAATGCACCCAAACCAGTTGGCTTTAAGGTATTAGGTGTAGAGACACCCCAGCGGACTTAATTACTCAAGTTACCAAGGTCCAAAAACAAAAGACAATTTAGCGTGAAAATCATGATGATTCAATACGAACGGAGATATAACCGGCAGTTCAATTATTTTTTGGATAAAAGACGTGTTTTAGTGGGTTCGGTGTGTAATCATTCCAATCAAGTTCCAGATGGGTTATTTTTCAGAATTAGTTCCAATTAAGGCATCAATAACATTTCTTCATATTCGCTTCACTTCATAAACTATTATTGATATTACTTATTTCAGAACAAACCTATTTGATCCTCAGAAAATAATTTATCCATTTAAATCTTTTTCGACATAATAGACTTGTAATCTAATTTTCAAAACTCACGACACGTGTAGTGTGATGTAAAGACGTATATCAGCTATAGTAAACTTCAAAGGAGAGTTATCTTTCAGGTTTTCAAAATCTAAAAATAAGATTTAGTTATTCTTATCTTATCAAACAAAACCGTCAAAATGTTGAATCTGAGTTCTCTCACTAGCTAACTTGACGAAAAAGTTTTTATGTTTTTAGAAAATTTTCTGATTTTATGGATTTTATGGATTTTAGTATGCAGATGCAAAATATACATATGAATGCGAAGGTTAGAAATGCGTACCGAGCGTACCCCCAAACTTAAACTGGACAGTGTCCTCACTGTCATTGCATGAAGAAATCATGGAAGGGTCAAAATTGTCGGTTAGATATACAGAAAATTTATTTTGTTTTCTTTTTTTGTTTTTTGAAGAAAAATAATAAAAATGGATATGCACCAGACAAGAATATCCACAAATATATACAAAATGGTATATATAAACCCCGAAACTTATTTGAAACAATGTCCACTGTTTTGGGTGGATAACCGAAGTTTGGTGGTAGGCAGAGAAAGATTATGCAGGGTAAACCGGCTCCTGTAAGACCAGGAGCTCCTCTGTTGGTTCAGCGCTAAGGTACGGTTTTAGTCTGTGTCCGTTTACATTGAAAAATGAACCGTCCTTTGGATCCTCCAAATCCACAGCGCCATGCGGATACACATTCCGCACAAAATATGGCCCTTTCCAGCGAGATCTGAGCTTACCTGGATGGAAATGTAGCCGGGTGTCGTAAAGCAGTACCTGTTGGCCAGGTGCGAAAGTTTTGCGCAAAAGGTGTTTATCGTGAAACACCTTCGTTCGGGTCTTAACGACAACCGCGTTTTCGTAAGCCTCATCCCTAAGCTCGCTCAATTCGTTCAACTGCAGCATCTTCGAGAGACAGATTCAGCTCCTTTATCGCCCAAAATGCGCGATGCTCTATTTCCACAGGAAGGTGGCAAGCCTTTCCGTAAACAAGCCGATAGGGAGACATGCCAAGATCGGTCTTATAAGCAGTTCAAAATGCCCAAAGGGCATCAATGAGTTTTAACGACCAATCCTTACGGTTCTTGGAAACCGTCTTCTCTGGTATCTGCTTGATTTGCCGATTTGAAACATCGGCTTGCCCAAAGTTTTGGGGATGGTAGGGCGTAGATAGCTTATGATTAATGGAATATTTCTGCATCAAGGCCTCGAAAGTCTTATTGCAGAAATGAGTTCCATTGTCTCTAATGATCGCTCAGGGGTGCCCAAACCGGGAGAAAATGTTTTCCTTAGGAAACCTAACGACAACCTTGTTGTCGTTAGTCCGGCTGGGCACAGTCTCGACCCACTTAGAGACATAATCAACAGCAAGAAGGATGTACAAGTTCCCAAAAGAGCTGGGAAACGGCCCCATGAAATCAATCCCCCAAACATCGAAAATCTCCACAACCAAGATTGGTTGGAGCGGCATCTCGTTTCTCCTGGATATCCGGCCCAAGTGTTGGCACCGGGAGCAAGTCTTGCAGTAGTCATGAGCGTCTTAAAAGAGTTGTGGCCAGTAGAAACCACACTGCAAGATCTTCTCGGCTGTCTTTCTGGGGCCAAAATGCCCGCCACATGCTTGATCATGGCAAAACAACAGCACACTCTTGAATTCATCGTCAGGGACACACCGACGAATAATCTTGTCGGGACAGTACTTGAATAGATAGGGTTCGTCCCAGTGAAAGTGTTTTACTTGAGATAAGAATCGAAGTCTGTCCTGACATGACCATTCAGTCGGTAGTAATCATGTGGCCAAATAGTTTACAATATCTGTGAACCAGGGTTCGCAAGATACTGTCAAGAGCTGTTCATCCGGAAAAACGTCGTTGATTGGAATTTGAAACGACGGCGAAGAAGGAAGTCGTGAGAGATGGTCGGCGACTACGTTTTCACATCCTCTTTTGTCCTTGATGATAAGGTCAAACTCTTGAAGCAAGAGGATCCAACGTATCAGCCGATATTTTGCATCTTTCTTCGCAAAAAGATGGCGCAGAGCAGAATGGTCCGTATAGACGATGACTGGAGAGCCAATGAGGTAGGGCCTGAACTTTTCTAAAGCAAATACAACATCCAAGAATTCCTTCTCAGTTGTTGTATAATTCAGTTGGGCGACGTTCAGAGTTCGGCTAGCATAATAGATTACGTGCGGCATCTTGTTGATGTGTTGTCCAAGGACAGCACCGATGGCAAAGTCGGATGCATCGCACATAATCTCAAATGGGTGCGTCCAGTCAGGAGAAGAAAGAACGGGAGCAGAAGTGAGTGAGCTTTTTAATGACTCGAACGCAGTCACACGGCTCGAGTTGAAGTCGAATGGCGTGTCCTTAGCCAACAAAAGAGTCAAGGGCCTTGAAATCTTGCTAAACTCCTTGATGAACCGTCTATAGAAACCGGCATGGCCAAGGAAGGCTCGGATGTCTCTGACGCATCTGGGAGGAGGGAGATTGGAAATGACCTCAATCTTCGCTTTGTCAACCTCTATGACATTTTGCGAAATGATATGTCCCAAGACAATACCTTCGCGCACCATGAAGTGGCACTTCTCCCAATTCAAAGTGAGGTTCTTGTCCTTACATCGGGTAAGGACAGCGTCGAGATGCAGCAAACACTCATTAAAGGAATCGCCGAAAATAGAGAAATCGTCCATGAAGATCTCCAAGAATTTTTCCACCATATCTGAGAAGATTCCCATCATACACCGCTGGAAGGTAGATGGCGCATTGCATAACCCAAAGGGCATGAGACGATATGCAAACGTGCCGAAAGGACAAGTGAATGTGGTCTTGTCCTGGTCTTTTTCAGCGATGGGAATCTGATTATAGCCGGAGTAGCCATCAAGAAAGCAGTAGTACTCGTGTCCGGCCAATCGTTTAAGCATCTGGTCAATGAAAGGTAGCGGAAAGTGGTCCTTCCGCGTTGCGGCGTTGAGTTTTCTGTAATCGATGCATACTCGCCACCCAGTCTGGATGCGAGTAGGGATTAACTCGTTCGCCTTGTTGGTTATGACCGTTATGCCTGATTTCTTGAGGACAACGTGAATGGGGGTAACCCACTGTCTATCAGAGATAGGGTAAATGATACCACTATCCAGACACTTTACGATTTCATTTTTTACAGCCTCCTTCATGACTGGGTTGAGACGCCTTTGTGGATCCCTGGCTGGTTTGGCATCCTCCATCAGATGAATGTGATGTTCAACGTGTAAGTCCATGTCACGCACCCAACGAACTTGCGGGGAGGCGGAATATATGAAAAACGATTATCAAAGCTTCGTAACACAGACTTGAGCGCATGAATCGTATCTAAACCGTTACTAGCAAACTATGAAAGGTTTAACTACTCGGATTCGAAGTTATACCTCATGTTACTTGTCCTTCGGGTCTTCATCGCGGTCCTCCACTCCTCGTAGGCTCCTTAGAACATCGGCATCTCAACGGCCTCCTCGAATCAAAGATGATCCACCAGAGAGCCCCTACTACAAGCTTGATCTCTAACTTGAGATAACTAGGTTGCTCAAAGTGCTAATCTAAGCTACCTAGGGGATATAGAGTGAGGTTATGGATGTATTAGTCTAGCTAACCCTTGATCTCAACACATGAGAGATTAGGGTTAGGGTTTCAAGAATGAGAGAGTTTGAGGAGAGAGAAGGTGATGATGAGAATGAATTGAATTTGTTTCTCACTTCTAATATATTATGAAACATAAAGAATTATCAAATGAATAAATCAAATGCATTATCATCATGCTTCATTGAATATGTGCAATGAATCATCAAGTGAGTCATTAAGCAATAAATGCTTCATTAACTCACATGAATGATTCATCTCATGAGTCACAAAATCAATTAATGCTAATGCCAGCTTACCCTCCAAGTTACCATGCTTCTAGAAGCTTTCCGGAAAATTACGAGAACGCCCCTCCAATCCGTGAAAACACGGAAAAACTTTAGACTGTATAAATCCAATAACCTGATACTAGAAACTGGCTTAAACCAAAACCGACTAGTAAAAATTGTCCGAACGTCGTACGTGCGTAAACACACGTATGCGTCCGAACCTTTGTCGTAAAACCATATGACCTCTATATCGTTTCGCCTGGAGCAGGGAAACCCTCTGTGTGGGACTCTAAAGACTCGACACTACGCTGGCAGTGGGTTTAACCATAGACCGCAAGCGGCACTAGCTGTACGTAACGGTCCCTAGGTAGATGTCGATAAGAAGGCCGATGAGGAAAACCATCCGAACTCCTACTGAGCCTGATGTGACGATCTCCGTACTGTCCGGTCTGTTCGTCTAAGACTATCGCATATCGAGCCTAGGGGGCGGCAAGCGTCAGTCCCCTAATAGCTGTATAAGTCGTATCAGAGCGTAGCCCATTACACCCTGAGAAACTACTGGAACCTACCAGTAAATCTCGCTTGCCCTGGCCAGGGACTTTGCGTAATGGCTCTCTGACACAACGCGATATCATCTCCCAATACCGGGAGAGACGAATCCCGTATAACTGCCACTGCCTCCAAGTGCTCGGGACTGCACCCAACTGCTACCTGTTTGCACGACTCCTTTGAGCCATGGTAGGGTAGCAATCAAAGAACAGTGGGACACACTCGAGGCGAAGTAGCAGTGTCAAGTCTGCGGATTATGCTGTACTCATGTCACCTGGGAGCTGTTAACCGACGATGGGTATAATACCAACCAATCAGTTCCTCTGTGAGTCCTGTCCGGTGTACCCATAACGTAACGAGCACCTGTATACTATCTCCAGTACAACGTACTGATGGCTGTGGGACAGACCATCTACCCAACTGGGATGATAAGCGTACACACATAGTCTACTCCGGAATATCGATGCCATATCTCGATAATCCAATGACCAGGGACCTGTATAGGATGTTGCTTACAGACTACCCAGCCCCCACTAGTGTGACTGCCATCACAACGCTGGTAATCAAGCAAAAGATCCTATGGGCTCTACTAATATGTATAAGTGATACGTTACAAGAAACATATTAAAGTATACACAAACCAAGTAGCATACTACCATTTTTAGCAAGACTGTTATATACAACTGTGAATATCCCAAGCTTCTATTAAGTATTATACAACCTAGTATGATACAATAATGGCCCCTAGGGCATATACTATAACAATCTCCCACTTGCACTAGGGCCATGAGCTGGCATATCGTAGACCTATCATCTCGAATAGCCTCTCGAACCGCGTCTGAGGAATGGCCTTTGTGAATGGATCAGTAATGTTATTCTCCATCTCTACTCTCTTCACCTCGATCTCCCGGCGATCAACGATCTCCCTGATCAGGTGATACCGCCTTAAGATGTGTCTGAACTTCTGATGGGATCTGGGTTCCTTCGCTAAAGCTATAGTGCCGTTGTTGTCACAATACAGAGGTGTTGGATCAACACTGGTGGGAACCACCTGAAGTTCTGTGAGGAACTTCTTCATCCAGACAGCTTCTTTTGCAGCATCACAAGCAGTTATGTACTCTGCTTCCATTGTTGAGTCAGCAACGGTCTCCTGTTTGAAACTCTTCCAACAGACCGCCCCTCCATTGAGGGTAAAGACATAACCCGACATGGACTTGGAGTCATCTTTGTCACTCTGGAAGCCGGAGTCGGCAAAGGCCTCCATCTGGAGGTTTTTTCCGCCATACACCAAGAACATCTCCTTAGTCCTTCTCAGGTATTTGAGAATGTTCTTTACTGCTATCCAGTGTTTCTCCCCTGGGTTTGCCTGATACCGGCTTACTACGCTCAATGCGTATGCTACATCTGGTCTGGTACATAACATTGCATACATTATAGAGCCTACGCAGAAGCGTAGGGTATAATCGACATGCGATCCCTTTCCAAATCAGTCTTGGAAGACATCTCTTTGGAGAGGGTGATTCCTGTTGGAGATAGTGCCCTCAGAGTCAATTATTGGATCACAGGCACATGATTGCAATGATTGAGGGAGGACCTATCCCGGTAGGACAGTCTTACTCAAGTTGATAGTATGCTATCTGCTTTGTCTTTATCATCGTGTACTGCTTTAGGTGACCAAACAGGTCACTATTGTATGTTGATAGAGCCCCTAGGATTCTTGCTTGACGGCCAGCAGTATGAGGGCGATCATATACGTGAGAGCTGGCAGTCTATAAGCACATCCTTTAAAAGTCCCTAGTCATGGGAGTTTCGAGACAGGGCATCGATACTCCAGAGTAGACTAGTGTATACAGTCGAGACCCCGACGAGGGGCGGTGGCCGGTCTCACAAGCCACTGGTGTCAGTTGGTTCACCTAAGATGTATACAGGTGCTCATTGGGTTATGAGTACACCAGGCAGGACTCGCCGGGAACATGCTAGTTGGTCTTATACCTGACGTCAGATAGCAGTTCCCTGGTGACATGTGTACAGGTTAGTTCATCGACCTGAGGATCGTCATTTGTCTCGTGTGAGTTCCCACTGTACTTTGATTACTCCCCTACCACGCTCAAAGGAAACGTGCAAACAGGTTTTAGTTGGCTACAGTCCCGAGCCACATGGAGGCAGTGAGTGGATCTTCAGGGGTTCATCTCTCCCGGTATTGGGGGTGAGGTCGCGCTGTGTCTAGGAGAGCCAGTACATGAAAAGTCCATGGCCAAGGAAGGAGATTTACTGGTAGGTATTCCAGTAGTATCTCAGGGTGTTCTGGGCTAATCTCTGACACGACTTGTACCGCTTTTGGGGGTCTGACTTTTACCAACCCCCTAGGCCCGCCATGCGATGCTCATAGACGAACGGACCGGACTGTACGAATATTGTCACTGACAGGCTCAGTAGGGTGTCAGGATGAGTTCACTCACAGACGTCCCTTTTTGTCAATAGCTGGTGGCCCGCCATGTATGGCTAATACCTCTGACGTGCTAGTGGTTAAATCCACAACCAATGTATTGACGAGTCTTTAGAGTCCCCCACATTCAGTTGCTCAAGTTTTCGGGCGAAACGCTGTAGAGGCCGTATGGAGATATGGTAGGGTTCGATCAGATACGTGCGGCATTGCACGGATCAGGATCAGACGATCAATACTAGCTGGCTTTGGTTTAAGCCGGATCCTAGTATTGTACAGTGTAGATTTTGTCTCATTGCATTTGTATTCGGTCGGAATACAGATGCGGGTGTGTATGCACAGTAGCGTGGTTTTTCCTGTAATTTATTACGGGACCAGTTTTCTGGAGTTGCCAGTTTGCTTTCCGTTTCGGCCATTTTTCATTTGTATCTTTCATTGGCTGAAGATTGGTGGAGGAGGGCTTATTTGCATTTGTGCAAATAAGCAATTTGGAAGGGGGTCTTTGCATATTGTTGGATCCTGATGGTTGCACCATCCTTTGACCATTTGACTTCTTCATTCATGATGGCTTGACTTTGTGATGAGATGATGAGGTTGGTGGAGTGTGGGTTTGTGTTTGTGATCATTTTCTTTCATGATATCATTTGATCTCTCTCTCTCTTGCATTATTCTTGTGAGACTCTCATATTTTTGATCAAGACACACTCTCCTCTCATTCTCTCCAAGCTTGGCCGGCCACATTGGATAGGGGCTGTCCAAATTTCTCATGTGGGATTTTTTGCTCTTTTGCTTTTGTAAAAATCCCACAAGTTCCATCTCCATTAGCTTGTTTCATTCCTCCACCAAAAGGGCAATTTCTTAAACCCCAAATGAGACGCAACACTACACTATTCTACAGCAAATCTTGGGCACGTCGACTCGCCAACTTCGTGCCCGAGTTGCCTCGGTATAGAGATGGGAGCCCGTAAAAGAAGCCGGCGACGTGGTGCCCTTCCGGCGACGAGGTGGAGACTGGAGATTCCGCGGGAGATCGTGACGACGACGAGAAGACCGGAGGACACGGATCACTCGGTATATCTCTCTACCCCCTCTCTAGATAGCTAGGACTAGTTTAATGGCACGATCCGGGTTTATAGTGCGCGGTGGTGCTGGTTTGAAAAGTTAAAGTTAAGCATCGCTTCCGCATTCCGGCGTCGGATTGACGGCCGGGGCGCCGCCGTGCACTTACAGTGGTATCAGAGCCTCGCCATTAACATAGTCTTGCTTTGTCTAATGTGTTTTACATTTCCGATCGAGCAAAAATCCCAAAACCGTATTTTTTATACACATCAGTTTTCTGTCGAAATTTTTTTGGCTCAAAATTTTTTTCAGTATGTTGCAGAGTGATGTGCAGAGAAATATAAGACATCTGTGAAAATTTGGAGAACTGATACAGTAGGATGACCGCGGAACCGCGGCTAAACCCCTCTTCTGGCCGCGGTTCCGCCGCAGTTCAGTGTCTTCAGTGCACCATTTTTGCACAGTAATCTTTTTACAGGGAAAACAGGGGTTTTGGAATATTCATTTTGGGCCCAGAATTTCTTTATGTGCTACAGTAGTGCTTTGGGGCCCACTTGGTAAATTTGATCGATCGGATATTTTAAACATGTTAGTTCACAGTATTTACATTTATCTGCGACCGTGAATGTCACTTGATCGGTAAATCCTATCTAACTGCTATAGCCCGGTTAGACGGATTTGCGAACGCGACATTCACGTTGATGTTCTGTGTATTGCTGTGATGTTGCGGATCGGTCGTAGGGATAGCCTGGTTGCAGTGGTAGTACAGTTTTGTTGTATTTTGTACATTTGATATTGCGGGGCGAGCGTCCGACATGTGGACTGCCGTCACTACCTGATTGTATTATTATTTTGGGGCACGACCAGGTTGCGGTCGATGTACCCGTTGTATGTATATTTTACTTTCTGTACTAGGATTACCCCAAGGTGGGGTGCATGGATAGCCGGGGTCTAGAGGGCAACAAGCCCACATCTCATGGCATTGAGACGGAGGGGGCTTCACTCTAGTATTGGCGGGCTATTCGCCGTACTCGTAGAGGGTAGAGGAGGGGTGCCCAAGTTACCGGATTCCGTGAAGTGCTTGGTGGTCCATTCACGTTGCTGAAGGGGGCTGCCTCGCTTCAGGTTTTGGCGGGTAACTTGCCGCGCCCGTAGGGGTCTAGGATTTCATTGCACAGGCTATCCACACGACCAGGGGAACGTCGGGTTTCAGTAGTGGCTCTGTGAAACCCGGGTATCCCAGATATCTGTATTGTTCTGTGATACTGTACATTTGTTTGATGTTGCATTTTATCACGCCTTGAGCGAAATATTATATATTATATATATATTAGTAGATGTTGTATATGTTTTGCATCCGCGCTAGTCCAGTCCCCGCTCTGTCGTTAGTTAGCTAACCTAACGGGTAATGACGGGACCCAGTGGCGAATGCGGATGGCATATACGTACATCATTATATTTCGTTCTTTGTGGTGTGATCAATTGATGGGACTGCGTTGATTCGGATCAATGCAAGTTAAAACAAACCTATTCTGATGTTGTTGGAACACTTTTCAAAAAGCTGTTATTGCAAGGACGTTTACTTTTGTTTTGCATCGTCGTATTCAGTTGGAATATCCTGCTCCTCAGTCGACGAGGTAAGGGCCGAGATCCCTTCACCGGGAGTGACCCCTTGGACAAAAAGTTTGCGTCAGGGCATTAACTTCACTATAGCCAATTACTTTTGCTTTGCACCGTGGTATTCAGTTGGAATATCCTGCACCTCATTCTACGGGGAAAGAGCCGAGATCCCTTCACCGGGAGTGACCTCTTTAGCAAAGGTTTTCGCCACTATATTTTCTAATAAGCTATCGGTTCCTTCAACGATATCAAGTTCTTTACGTTAAAGGTTTTCGCCATAAACCATTCGTAGCCCTACGTCGTTTCATATGGGTGGTCAATAGTATTCAAGCTGTGTATGTTGGCCAAAGTCAAGGCACAGTGATTGATAGCTATTGGGTATTCATATGCAGCATAGATAGATGCGTTGGTTTGGGGAAGTCGTACTACTATTTTGGCCAAAGTCAAGGGTATGTACGGGTGGGCTCAAATTAACCTGGAGAATGACGGGTAGAACTTGACATGTGACTTATGATATGTTGGCCAAAGTCAAGGTCGTAAGAGCATTGGGCAAAAATCCACATCGGGAGTTTCTAAAGAAACTGAAACTTTCCAGATATGCGCATACCTTCTGGAGTGTGATGACGTGAGCGGATTCCGTCACGTTATCATGCGATGATAGTTGGATCCCGATTCCCACTGATGAGTTAGTTTACATCTCGGGTGACCCCGACTAATTCTTCTTTCAGGTTTGGAGGAGAATTTGAGGTGACAGTGGGAGGTTTCTAGATTAGATAAATTGGTAACCATTCTGATCTAGGTTAGAGTGCACGCTGAGTGTTTCTTTTCTCTCTCTTTTCGGCAGCGACCATTGACCCGACCATAAGACTATGACTCAGTGACCAAAATTAACCGAACCTTCTTAAGCACTGGCTTTTGGATTGTCAGAATTGCAAACCTCATTGCCACTCCTACTTTTACCCTTTTCTCCAGGACACCCCGTATTACTACGAACGTCCACTTCCATTGGACAAAACCAACGTATGGTTATATACGAACTCGAAGGAATTTATTCGAGGATGGTTTCCGGTTCTGGAGAAAACGGATAGGACTATTCAGTTGTCTTTTCCTTTTACCTTCTCTCAGGTTACGAGTACTCCTTGGTTTAGGAGTGGTAAACCTATTACGCAAATTGGATAGTCTTCTTCCAAACCATAGGCTGGTGCCGAACGGTGGGGAATGAAGAAGACCAATTAGCATAACGATGGTATGCGGAAGGTATTAAGTTAAGACAAAGCAAGGGATTAGTAAGAGGGCAAAGTAAATTGCAACTGATATTCACGACCAAACCAGGTATTTCATTACCACTCCCACTTCACCTTTGTATTTATCCAGGACACTCCGTATCACTACGAAGATCCACAGTTTATTGGATACTCCATCGTATGGTTATATACGAACTCGAAAGGAACTTGTTCCAGTTCGGGGATGGATTCTGGTTCAGGAGAAATAGGAATAAGGTTCATTCGGTTGTCTTTTATCTTCACCTTCTCTCGCATTGCGAGTGTTCCTAGGATTAGGACAGTACACCCATTATGCTTATTGGATAGTCTTCTTCCAAACCATAGGCTGGTGCCGAACGGTAGGGAAGGAAGAAAACCATTTGGCCTAAAGGGGTGTGCAGAAGGAAATGACTAAATACATATAAAGGGATTTGGAGAGGTGGCAAAGAATTATACGGTTACAGTCGTGAATCTGGAAGAGGCATTACTAGGAATACCGGGATACCCCATCGAAACATTTCAATGTTTCAGTTTCACTGTGTACTGTTAAAGGAAAACTGATTTCCCGATTAGATACTTACTCCAGGGTATGTATTTACCAGGTATGAGTCTCACATCTGTATGGTTTTACAGATGATGAGTGGGAGTAAGTTATTGGGAATTGGGTGATCATCCTTATTATATCGGGATTCGTTGTAATCGGTGATATTTGAGGATGTCACCTGGGTTGTTTGCCAGACGGCAAAGATTTGGTTTTGAATATCCGCTGTTATGTACCAATTTCAAATTGATATATCTGTACGTCTATTTTTCATAGAGTGAGATATACCTTTTTGAAATTATGTCTATGACATTTACCTATATCAGTGGATGGTTAGGTAAGGAGTATTAAACAGCGGTGTAATTCTTCATAACCACAGTACAGTTTTTAACCTACGACACACAGGGAATGAGTTATCAGACTCAAGGGACTTATACAGAGTATTGTATATTGTCCAGGGTCCATCAGGACAGAGGGGTAGGTCCTCGTACTATATTCGGTTTACTTATCACTTCTCTAGTTTTTAGACAGGTGTTTCGTGGAAACACAGGGTCTGAATTTTGAGAAGTTATAGGTATATGAATAAAGTAGAGAACCAGGTGTTGCAAGTATCGGGATTCTTCAAGGTTATCGAAGATGTAGATACTTGTGTATGGTATTCAGTTGATAGTAATGATTAAGAGAACTTGCTTCTCTTTCAGGTTACTCATAATTGGAAGCATTCCTAAGTTGAGTAACGCTGATCGGCCTCCTTCCATTTAGTTGACATGCACTGGAGACAGCTGCATGATTTGAATCTGGTTCAATTAAATCAGTGCCTCTGGTTCTATATTGGATATAGAATAGTTCATATCTTAACGGTGTTATGGTACGGGGAGTTGTCCGGCTTATGATTAAAACCAGACACTGGACAACTCAAGGCACGTTTCTGTAATGGCTATTTGTGGGTTGACCCAGGCTATGACGAGGGTTGACTTTCTACCATCTGGATGATCAATAGTGATATTGCTCTATACTCGCCACAGTTTTAATAAAAATGGATTTTTTTTCAGAAAACAGAAGTGGGAGTATGGTAGAACTGGAAGTGATTCCAGAACCACAAACGATTACTGAAGATTTAATAGGAACCTAAAGATTCAATCTGGTTTGACATTCCATTGGCCACTCCGCAGATAAGGTGGGTAACTTCAGGCACCCGAGAGGTACTCCGGTAGCCTCAAGGACGGTGACAGAGAAGTTCTTGTTTACCTACACTTGCCATTGCTGTTGTTCCAGGCCGCGAGACCCGGCGGGAGGATGAGTATAGCCTCGTTCTAAACTGGCTTTAGAAGTGTACGTCTATATGACTATGCCAGAGGGTTGTCGTGGTCAGTGGGAGCAGCGGAAGCATGGTGGACTAGTGGCTTATGTCTATCTATAGACTGAAGCAGATGTAGCGGAGATAGATCATCTATTTCTGATGTGACAGTCATAGGTTTGACTTCATCAGAATAGGGGATGGATCTGTTAAGAAGGTAGTAGGGTATGATGTCATGGTATTTGGATGACATACATAGAGTAGGAAGTGATATTCCTATACTACGATCGGTTATACTTTGGTCGTCATACAGTAGTTTCTCCACATGGGACTTGGACATTATATCAGACACACTGGTTACTAGATCTATGGTTTTAGATCTAGATTTGGGTGGTTTCCCAATTAAGGGTACTTAGACAGCATTCTAAGGGTATTAAGAATGGACGACTCCTGGCACGGTAGTGTACCTGCAGGTGATGGAGTCACCCTCTCTAAAGGTGTCTTACAGACTAAAGAGGAGAGGGATGTGCATGATTGGCAGATCACTTGCTTAGGCAATTGAGTCAATCATGAGATGTCAAGTACCATACCAGATGTTGTTTTTGCAGTAGATGCAATAACTTGACATTGATCCAATCCTGGAGAAACAGTTGGAAGCAGTTTTAGAACATAAGTGGATGTTCTAGGGATATGACAACGACAGCCTCATTCGGCAGACAGTTATCATTCCAGGCTTCCAAGGTGACCTGGACGATAAGGAGGTTGTCAGAGTTATAGTTTTCCTTCTAACGAGGGGCAGTATTTTGGACTGGTGGTCCAAGGCAATACTGAGGGAGGCATGGCGCAGGATACTGATTAAGTTCAGTTGACGATACAGTCTAAGAAGTTTGGATTTGGAGTTCATTTATGAGCTAGGTCCCATCAGACATCCAGACACATTCTAAGACAGGTATTGCTCATTTCGGGAGATAGCTTTCTCCGCGAACTTCAGATATAGAGAGACATAGAAAGAAACATCAAAGCGGATCCACTCACTGAGGCTATTCCTCGAACGCAATAGTTTCGCAAACGGGATTTGTGAGACTGATTAGTAGAGGAGTTGGGTGTTTGGTATCACACGGGCTGTGAGTATGCAACATCGCAATAATTAGTCTTGAGTGCAAGTGGGAGATTGTTGGAGATAGTGCCCTTAGAGTCAATTATTGGATCACAGGTACATGATTGCAATGATTGAGGGAGGACCTATCCCGGTAGGACAGTCTTACTCAAGATGATAGTATGCTATCTGCTTTATCTTTATCGTCGTGTACTGCTTTAGGTGACCAAACAGGTAACTATTGCACGTTGATAGAGCCCCTAGGATTCTTGCTTGACGGTCAGCAGTATGAGGGCGATCATATACGTGAGAGCTGGCAGTCTATAAGCACATCCTTTAAAAGTCCCTAGTCGTGGGAGTTTCGAGACAGGGCATCGATACTCCAGAGAAGACTAGTGTATTCAGTCGAGACCCCGACGAGGGGCGGTGGCCGGTCTCACAAGCCACTGGTGTCAGTTGGTTCACCTAAGATGTATACAGGTGCTCATTGGGTTATGAGTACACCGGACATGACTCGCCGGGAACATGCTAGTTGGTCATATACCTGACGTCAGATAGCAGTTCCCTGATGACATGTGTACAAGTTAGTTCATCGACCTGAGGATCGTCATTTGTCTCGTGTGAGTTCCTACTGTACTTTGATTACTACCCTACCACGCTCAAAGGAGACGTGCAAACAGGTTTTAGTTGGCTACAATCCCGAGCCACATGGAGGCAGTGAGCGGATCTTCAGGGGTTCGTCTCTCCCGGTATTGGGGGTGAGGTCGCGCTGTGTCTAGGAGAGCCAGTACATGAAAAGTCCTTGGCCAAGGCAGGAGATTTACTGGTAGGTATTCCAGTAGTATCTCAGGGTGTTCTGGGCTAATCTCTGACACGACTTGTACCGCTTTTGGGGGTCTGACTTTTACCAACCCCCTAGGCCCGCCATGCGATGCTCATAGACGAATGGACCGGACTGTACGGATATTGTCACTGACAGGCTCAGTAGGGTGTCAGGATGAGTTCACTCACAGACGTCCCTTTTTGTCAATAGCTGGTGTCCCGTCATTTATGACTAATACCTTTGACGTGCTAGTAGTTAAATCCACAGCCAATGTATTGACGAGTCTTTAGAGTCCCCCACATTCAGTTGCTCAAGTTTTCGGGCTAAACGCTGTAGAGGCCATATGGAGATATGGCGGGGTTCGATCAGATACGTGCGGCATTGCATGGATCAGGATCGGACGGTCAATACTAGCCGGCTTTGGTTTAAGCCAGTTCCTAGTATTGTACAGTGTAGATTTTATCTCATTGCATTTGTATTCGGTCGGAATACAGATGCGGGTGTGTATGCACAGTAGCGGGTTTTTTCCTGTAATTTATTACGGGACCAGTTTTCTGGAGTTGCCAGTTTGCTTTCCGTTTCGGCCATTTTTCATTTGTATCTTTCATTGGCTGAAGATTGGTGGAGGAGGGCTTATTTGCATTTGTGCAAATAAGCAATTTGGAAGGGGGTCTTTGCATATTGTTGGATCATGATGGTTGCACCATTCCTTGACCATTTGACTTCTTCTTTCATGATGGCTTGACTTTGTGATGAGATGATGAGGTTGGTGGAGTGTGGGTTTGTGTTTGTGATCATTTTCTTTCATGATATCGTTTGATCTCTCTCTCTTGCATTATTCTTGTGAGACTCTCATATTTTTGATCAAGACACACTCTCCTCTCATTTTCTCCAAGCTTGGCCGGCCACATTGGATAGGGGCTGTCCAAATTTCTCATGTGGGATTTTTTGCTCTTTTGCTTTTGTAAAAATCCCACAAGTTCCATCTCCATTAGCTTGTATCATTCCTCCACCAAAAGGGCAATTTCTTAAACCCCAAATGAGACACAACTCTACACTATTCTACAGCAAATCTTGGGCACGTCGACTCGCCAACTTCGTGCCCGAGTTGCCTCGGTATAGAGATGGGAGCCCGTAAAAGAAGCCGGCGACGTAGTGCCCTTCCGACGACGAGGTGGAGACCGGAGATTCCGCGGGAGATCGGGACGACGACGAGAAGACCGGAGGACACGGATCACTCGATATATCTCTCTACCCCCTCTCTAGATGACTAGTTTAATGGCACGATCTAGGTTTATAGTGCGCGGTGGTGCCGGTTTGAAAAGTTAAAGTTAAGCATCGCTTCCGCATTCCGGCGTCGGATTGACGGCCGGGGTGCCGCCGTGCACTTATACTTCCGTGATAAGCCGGTAGGTTACCGCGATTAGAATCATCCATTCTGAATCTCTTCACTATGGTGTCTATGTACCTGGACTGCGAAAGTCCCAACATTCTCTTTGATCTATCACGATAGATTCGGATCCCCAGAATGTAGGTGGCATCACCCAGGTCTTTCATGGAGAATTTATGTGACAAGAATCTTTTGACTGACTGTAACATAGGAATATCATTTCCTATTAGGAGAATGTCATCCACGTACAATACGAGGAATACTACATCTCTCCCTACAATCTTACAGTATATGGAAGGTTCATCTAGATTTTTGATAAAGTCAAATTCTTTGACAGCATCATCAAAACAGATGTTCCAACTCCGCGATGCCTTCTTTAGTCCATAAATGGACTTAAGCAACTTGCATACCTTACCGTTGCTTCCACTCTAAATGAATCCCTCTGGCTGATCCATATAGACGCTTTCTTCCAAATTACCATTTAGAAAGGCCATCTTTACGTCCATCTGCCAGATCTCATAATCGTGAAAGGCAGCAATAGCAAGAAGGACCCGAATAGATTTAAGCATAGCCGCTGGAGAAAAGGTTTCGTCATAGTCCAAACCAGGTCTTTGACGGAAACCCTTTGCAACAAGTCTAGCCTTATAGGTTTCAACCTGTCTATCTACACCAATCTTCTTTTTGAAGATCCATTTGCATCCTACAGGTTTTACCCCATCTGGAGCAATGTCCAAAGTCCATACTTTTGTTAGTGGACATGGACTCCATTTCGGTCCGCATTGCATCCAGCCATTTTACTGAGTCACCGCTCTGAATGGCTTGCTGGAAGATAGTAGGCTCATCATAGTCAATAGTGCAATCCTCTCTATCCCCATCTATGAGAAAACCGTAGTATCTCTCGGGCGGATGAGATTGCCTACTACTCCTGCGGAGTGGCGTCGGGATGTCCTGTTCTCCTGAACCTTCTTGTTCTACCAAGGTTTCAGTAATAGCTTGTGGTTCTGGAATTTCCTCCAGTTCTATTGCGTCCCCACTCATCTGATTTTCTAAAAACTCAGTTTTCAAGAAGCAGGCATGAAGAGAAACAAAGACCTTTTGTTCCTCTGCGTAATAGAAATAATATCCTTTGGAGTTCTTTAGATATCCCACAAATTTGCATTTTACTGAGCGTGCCTCGAGCTTGTCCGCATGCTGCTTCTTTACAAAAGCTGGACATCCCCATGTCTTAAGATACTTAAGACAAGGTTTCTTCCCACTCCACATCTGATATGGTGTTGTAGGCACTGTCTTGGTTGGAACTCGGTTCAAAAGATATGCAGCTGATTCTAGTGCATATCCCCAGAATGATCGCGGCAACTCAGCCTTACTCATCATGGAATGAACCACATCCAATAGGGTTCGGTTCCGTCTCTCCGATATACCGTTATGTTGTGGTGTGTATGGAGGAGTAAGTTGAGAGAGAATTCCATTCTCTTTTATGTAACCCAGGAACTCGGCACTTAAGTATTCACCACCTCGATCAGATCTCAGTGTCTTGATACTTTTGCCGGTTTGGTTTTCCACTTCATTCTTGTATTCTTGGAATTTCTCAAAGGCCTCGGATTTATGCTTCATTAAGAAGATATATCCATACCTAGAGAAATCATCCGTAAAAGTAATGAAGTAGGAATAACCTTCTCGCGCATGTATAGACATTGGACCGCACACGTCACTGTGTACGAGTCCTAAGAGCTCGCTTGCTCTTACTCCGTGTCCAGTAAACGGAGTTTTTGTCATCTTTCTTATGAGACAAGATTCATACGTAGCATAATATTGATATTCGAACGGATTCAAATATCCTTCCCCATGTAACTTAGTTAACCTTCTCTCATGGATGTGACCCAGTCTACAATGCCATAAGAAAGCCTGATTTAATTCCGGAGACTTTCTTTTAAGTGTATTCTGGACACTGAAAATCTGAGCTTGATTCAATACGTATATCCCGTTTTTTAATGTACCTGACCCAATCATAACTTGATTTAGGTGGATGTGAACCACATCGCTTACGAAACTAAAATCATATCCTTCTTTAGAAAGTAAGGATACAGATATGATATTACAAGTCGTACCTCGTACATAAAAACAGTTATGCAGAATCAATATCTGCCCAGTTGTCAGTCCAAGATGATATTCCCCTACGAATTCAGCATTCATGCTCATTCCGTTAGCAGCCGTGAGGGTCATGTCACCTATCCTGATAACCCTACGGTTTCTCTGAGCCTGTAAAGAATTAAAGATGTGAGTTGCTGACCCGGTATCCAATACCCAGGAAGTAGGATTAACTGACATACAGTTCTCTATTACAAATACACCCGAAGTCGAAGCCACAACAAGCTTCGTATCCTGGCTACTGGCTTCAAAAGCCCTGCAATCTTTCTGCCTATGCCTAATCCCATAACAATAAGAACATCCCTCTTTTACTATATCCAGTCCCGAAACTTTTGCCCTTCTCTTTCCTTCTACTTCCCTGGTTTCCTTCAGGGTAGAAGGTAGAGACTGTAGAATCGGGTCAGTATCTGACCCGTTATCCAACGTGGTCTTCAGGTCCGTGAGCTCATCAATATAGCTAGTCATTGTAAGGACGTTGTCCCCTACATATGACCTATCAGCTAACCTCGCTTGAATTAATTCGTTCGAGGTTTCATATCTTGTGATATGAGACTGCTCTCCATATAAATCTTTGTTATGGAGAAAGATGGAAACTAAGTCCATCTTCTCGTGCTGCTTCTGGTATACACCATCAACTGAAGCTAACATGAGGCACTTAGCTTTTGCTTTATCTTTTTCCTTTGTCTGACGGATATCCATATCCGCGACAATAGAAACTGGACCTGGGACGGCTGGATCTTGAGTAGTAATAGGGTGCTCCAGCTTGTCATAGGCAATGGACATCTGGACAGACCTTTGCCAGTCATATAAGTCAGATTCAGTCAATTTGTTATCTAGATGTAACCTATGTGTGGTCACAAGGTCGCTGCAATTTCAGAGAGAGAAGAAAATACTATTAGCATGATGCTCTTGCAAGTTTAGAGTGGTTTAATTTATCTAAACAGGATGCCTCCCACTATTTCTCGAATCCCTCCTCAAACCATAAAAGAAGAATTAGCCCGGACTATTATCACCGTACAATTCTTGCTTAACCGTTCAGCCAGGTCAGTGTCGATACTTTGAGGGAGGTTTTCCAACGCTTTCGCGATGTTCCTTAATTAAATATCCTCTTTTCTCTGGGGGCGTAGCCCCGCAGACACCTTTCTAGGCACCTACTTGGTTTATAGCATTGATCGTTAAGTGACGAATCTCCTGATAAGTAGTATATACTCACAGTAGGATCGGGATCCAAAATATCATCGTATGATAATGTTGAAGGAATCCTACCAACATTCATCAAACTCCAAAATGGTATGTTCTCTCTGCAAATTTCAGTTTCTTTAGAAATTCTCGATATGGATTTTTGCCCCATGCTCTTATGATCTTGACTTTGGCCAACAAATCATAAGTCACATGTCAAGTTCTACCCGTCATTATCCAGGTTAATTTGAACCCATCTGTACATACCTTTGAGTTTGGCCAACAAAGCAGTACGGCTGTCCCAAACCAACGCATCTATCTATGCTGCATACGAATCTTCAATAGCTACCAAACACCGTGCCTTGACTTTGGCCAACAAACACAGCTTGAATACTATTGACTATCCATATGAAATGATGGAGGGCTACAACTGGTTTTGGAAAAACCGTGAACGTAGTGAACTTGATATAATCGAAGGAACCTGATACTTTTTAAAAGGAGTGGTTAAAACTCCGCAATTAAAAATTCTGATCTTTTAAAATAACCGGTGGTTTCTTTTAAATTTGTTCCAACGATTAAACTTTGGTTTATTTTCTTTGCATTATAATAATGCGTCCCATCATCACTACTACAAATAAGGGTTGCCCCTACGGATTTATCCGTAGGGGCAACCCACTGCCCCTACGGATATGACTGTAGGGGCGAAAAAATACCCGTAGGTGCAAAGGCCGCAGGTGCAAGATGAAGCCCTGAAGTTGCCCCTACGGGCAAATTTTTGCCCCTACGGATTTCTGTGTAAGTCCTGTTTCCCCTACGGAGTAGACCGTAGGGTAAAAAAAGTTATATTATTTACGGGTTTTTTTAATATATTAAATGTACCTACGGATATATCCGTAGGTCCATGTTCTACCCCCTACGGATAACTGCGTAGGTACTTATCCGTAGGGGCAAAATATCAGGAATCCTGAGATTTTGCCCCTACGGATAACGCCGTAGGGCGAGGCTGTGGCCCCTACGGATATGTCCGTAGGGGCACTCCCAACCCCCTGAAACTGAGATCAGGGAGGAAAATATCAGTTACTGCTGATATGTTGCCCCTACTCTTATAACCGTTGGGGCAACATGTGTACCTACGGATTAATCCGTAGGTACACATTATCTGTATTTTTTTAAAAAATAGGGCTGCCTGATTTGTTCCCGCCCTGTGCACAATAATTTATAAAACAATAAAATATAAAATTAATCATCACACAACATATATCACAGTATTCATAATCACATCTCACGCATATAATATACAAAAAGAAACCAAAAAACTAAATATGATATAAATATAAACCAATATCAATATCGCCCAAAATGTTTCAAAATGTAGTACAATATGTATCATATAAATAAATACATGTTTCAAAAAATTAGAATCAAAAAGCTAGTCTAGCTCGGTCCATCTCCACCTCTGATAAACGCTAGAATCTGGCGCCGCTGCTCCTCGGTCAATAAACCATGCAATTCGGCGCGTGCGGGAGTCTGAGCGGGCTGTGGAGCTGGCGATGTAGTCTGCGCAGCTGCCGTCGAGGTAGTGGCTTGCGGAGCCGCGACTGTGGGAGTCTGAGTGGGCGGTGGAGCTATAGGAGCTGTCTGCGGCAGTCGATATAGTGGCTTGCGAAGCCACAGCCGAAGGAGATGCATGTGGAGGCTCGGCCGATATACCCCGTCGCGTCTGGACCTAACGTGTGCAATAAGCGTAGTTTATTTTAATTAGATATGTACATGTATGATTAATCAAACCTAAGTCTACAACCAAATAAGCTCAGGCTACGTACTGATATTAGATATGTTGATATCTATAATATGACATGATATTTTACTATTAAGTAGTATACATACCAGCATCTCCTTCAACTCCTGAACGGTGGCCTTCAAGCTCTCCAATTCCTGCTGGATACGTCGCTCACTGGAGACGGAGGAAGTAACCGCCGGGGTGGAGTCCAACCTCATATGGGCCCTGCTAGGGCCCAGTCCTCGGCCTCTCTCCCAACCTCCGTGGTGCCGTCCGTGTGCGGCGTCCAGGACTGAGGTCAGCAGCCTCGAATGCTGCCTTCCCCCTAACAACTGTCAGAACATTATATTTAGCACATACTGGTCTATAAAATTGACAAGAAATACCAAAATCAACAAATTCAAAGCCTTACCTACAGACTTAGAAGATGTGCTCCTCTGGTATCTGCATGTATCAAAATTTGAATAATATTAATTAATTTCAGTACATACATATTAACAAGGTAAACTCGCATATAACGCTGCTTACACATAAGACAGGGAGTGAACAAGCTCTTGTAGATCATCAGGCGCAAATCTAATCTCATCAAGCAGCCCATGATAATGAGTTGGACGACTAAACAAGGTCCACGACTTACAATCATTCCCGCATGCGAGCAAATATAAAAATCATAGTTTCTAGGATGATACTGTCACCACCTACAGCTAGACAATAATAAAAATTGCTATCTAAGTAAGAGCAAAAGGAATGTGTGTATATTTATGATATAGCATTCTAAATCAATATACATGCACTATATGATATATAAACATACCTGGAGGAACGGGAGTAGCCTCTGTCCCTGATATGGACGCATCACTAACAACTAGACAATCAAACATTGACAATATAAGTAATATTGACATAAACAGGCATGAATATCTATAATATTACATTCAAAATGGATATTAGAGAGCGCACAAATCTGACCTGCACAAATCTGATGTATGCTTTCCATTGGACACTAAGAAGTCTCTAAAGGGAAAAGCCAATGTGAAAGCCATCATTAGTTCATATCAGAAGATTGATACTGAAACAGAGAACAATGAACGTCATTTTCTTCTTCTTCTGCCACATTACTATCTTCTCCTTCTTCTTCTGCCACATTACTGTCTTCTCCTTCTTATTATGTGCGCGTGCAAATTCAATGAAAGCAGAAACTCCAGTGACAAACTTAGCTTGCATACGTTGTTGCCAATTCACATACATCCAGTCCTTAACCCTGACGTACTCATGGGCCATGTTAGACTGTATCATATAAATTGTTGGTTATGATGACTATATTGAGAATATGGATTAATAGTGGGTAGGAAAAGTATTTCTCAAATGGATTTTGCATCTAAAAACCATAAACTACTAAGTAATAGCATATATAATTTTTTTAGTATAAAGGTTGTTATTTTAAGTTTTCCCTTATAGTGATATGATCTAACTGCCTTTATAAACTACAAGTGTACAGAAAATTATGATAAGAAACCATAAGAAAGGGTCGTAGCCATGCATAACCTTGAATCTACATACCAAATCATGCACAAGCATGCAATTATTGTCACCTTGCCTTGGAATATAAAATATCTTGGAAGACTATAAGCGATCATTTAAATCTTGATAACTTTTGACTTCAACATATATTTTTCTCAAGTACCATGAAATATACTTCCTCCGTATAAACCGTTTTCAGGAAGATGGATTAACAATGACAAATTATCCAGCATATGTATTTTTCTAATCTAATATATCACACACACACACAGAGAGAGAGAGAGAAAGAGAGAGAGAACACCAGTTTGGTAAAGAAATCAGGCAGCAGGACCCTGAAGAAATGGAGTCCATAGCATTGCTCATCATCATCATCCATGATCCCTTTTGATAATATTTCTTCAAAGGGATCATGGATGATGATGATGAGCAATGCTATGGACTCCATTTCTTCAGGGTACTGCTACCTGATTTCTTTACCAAATTGGTGTTCTCTCTCTCTCTCTCTCTCTCTCTCTCTCTCTCTCGGGGTGTGTGTGTGTGATATATTAGATTAGAAAAATACATATGCATATGTATAATAGCTTAAATTTAGTCTTCATGATATGATTGCATCAACTAAGAAAATATCTACCCAAGGTGTTTAAAAGCTTTAATTACTTTATACTAATAATACTTTCCATGTTCTCAAATATTTGTCCATGATGCCTGACGCATTCACACGTGCACCACGTGTGTAGAAATAAATATCTCTGGGTTATCATCGCAACTTTGAAGTTTCGATGTATCGGTATGCTATATATCTGTATTTTAGCTTTCTTTCTTATTACAGGGTTAATTTCTAGCATTATTTCACTTCTACATGCATTGTAGTTTGTAAAACGGCATGGAGAGTATGAAAAAAGTGATTTAGACTGTTTATAGTAGACTACAGTGATGTCGATTCTAAAAAGGATAACATTAATTTTTAGTTTAATATCCATACATGATAAACCAAGTTGAAGGGAACAAGAATGGTATAGAACACACCTTACGATCTTTGTAGCCAACTTCACAATCAACCTAGAATATGTCGACACTTTTATGCGTGAGTATTACATTTCATACCAACGGCCAACCCGTGAGTTTCCATATAGGCTGTGATTCAATACACAGATAGGGTAGTTTTGGGGATTGAATCCTACCCCCGTCTTTTGATCAATCACCAACCTGGTAACAGACGTGGAATCTACCGGGTTGGTAGGTTAAGCATTTGCCTTTCTGCATATACAGCATTAAAGCGTTCTGTGCACTGCCAGGCCCAAAGTGCACAAGGTCTATTTAAAGGATTCATTGGATTTTCTTTTCATCAGGGAAAAAAAATTGTAACCGATTCAAGTTCATCAAAATGGAAACTTAGGGTTTTGCTCTTTTGACCATGAAGCATAACATTGATACCACTAAGGTAGTGGATTTCTCCACCTTCGAAGATTAATTTATTTAATAACTAATGGGAATAAAGGTTCTTAGGATTTAAAACACCATATAATTCCAATGTGTGATGTAAGTCCTATCCTAAGTGGCTGATTATGTTTCAAGTTCTAAAATGCCGCACTTTTCTGAGCTTAATTATCATAAATTTATCTATCTATTTTCTTCCAAAAAGAAAAATTGAAGATATCTATCTATATGACTATACCATTATAGCTTATAATTTATAGCCATGTGTGATTATCAAGCATTTCCAACATTAATTTCAGATGAAAAGGCAAATGTTGCTATAGCCTCTGCTTGCACATAAAAAATAAAGGGTAAACTAGCAATGAGGGCCATCATGTAACATATGGTAATAGTTTACCTAGTTGAATCATTTTACATGAAGAATTTAGCCAAGATATGAAACTACTAAAGTGGATTTTGTTCTCTCAGGCCATTGAACAAACACATTGTGTGCCTGCAAATGTAGCACAGTAATATTAATAACAGCCAAACCAAGAAAGCTGATTTTGCTCTTCATTTTGATAACCAAAAACTAATATAATTTTCATTACATGCAAGAAGCGATTTATCAAACTGCCGAGCTAAGAAAAGTTCTTACCTTGGCTGGGTTACGGTTTCCGAAACCCTCGTTTTGTCGAGTTTCAATGCCAGACTCTGCAAATTGAAACTATGGTTTATGAAAACCAAAATGGAGTTTCCAAACCGTGGCTTCAAAAAGTTTGAAGGGCTCGAACCATATATTTTTTAACTCAAAAAAAAGTTCAATCTCGCAAAGTTTCATGTTGTCTCTCTCTTTATTCTCTCTATCCCACACTTAATATAAATTAAGTGAAATGAAACTATGGTTTAAACTCTGATTTCTCAACAATTGGATTAGGGTTTTAGTAAGATTAAAATAGAATATCTAGCATAGATTATTGACCAAAAATGCAGACTAGTGCCCACTGATCCCAGAACTGTCCAAACTCGTTAACAAAGTAAAAGAAATCTCATGAAAGCCCCGTATGAGACACAGAATGAAAATAAAACCTATATGTTACTTTGCACACGAACCCTAATCCCAACCCCAACCGACCCCTAACCCTAACCCTAAATGTAACCCTAACTGAAACTGACCCTATGCCGAACCCTAACCCTCACCCGTACCCTTACCCTGCCCTCAACCTAACATCATCAAAAGAGGGAAATAAAAGCATTAAATTAGAAGTAGAAATTAGAGATTTACTAACCTTTTTCGCGGTGGAAGAGACGACGGAGGAGGCGACGAGGAAGTCGACGAGGCTCGGGATCGAGGCGCTGGAGGAAGTCGACGAGGTTGTTATGATGAGGCGACGGAGGAGGCGACTGAGGAGGCGACGGAGGAGGCGACGAGGAAGTCGACGAGCCGGCACAGGAGGAAATCGATCGCGAGGCGCGGGAAGATGTAGCTCTAATATGAAACTATTTTATTCGTGTCTCGATAATTATGTCCTCCACAACCTTTGCTATGGTCGGCTTCCAAGTTAATGCGACAAGCACTTAAAGAAGTATCACCATCTACTATATATCAAAAAATGTAGCAAACTAGGACGAGAAATTTATAACCAACATGCCACGAATATTGATATTGTAAATATATATATATATATATATATATATATATATATATATAAGTAGACATTTGAATCTAGACAAATAGAAAACAAAACTTTATTGCTCCCTCGTCTCTTATCAAAATCATTAGAAATGTTCATTTTTAGGAGGCTCAAAATTTCCTTCACAAGCTTTAAAAGAAACCTAGAAAAATTCTCACCCCCTGCCGCAACCCCCTGTCCCAATCCTAACCCTAACCCTAACCCCAACCCCAACCGCAACCCCCTGCTGAACCCCAACCCCAACCGCAACCCCAGCCCCAGCCCCAACCCCAACCCCAACCGCAACCCTAACGCTAACCCTAATAGATGCCTCATCTATACCCAAACCATGAACCCTAGCCCTAAAATAATCAAAAATTTGTTTAATTTAAGATTTCCTAACCTGTGCAGTGGAGGCGTCGACGATCGATCGGAGGCGACGACGAAATCGGAGATGAGGAAGAACCAGACGGTGGCGACGAGGAATCGGCCTGTGCTGGCGACGACGAGAACGGCGACGAAACACAGGCGATCGGCGGGAACGAGGGTTTAGCGATTTTGGGTTCGCGGGCGATGGAAAAATAAATTTTAGGTAACGAGCGTAGGGATCGATCCGTGCCTTTTGAATTAAATCTCTATTTAGATGCCCCTACGGATAAGTCCGTAGGTACTTGGTTTGCGGCTCCGTAGGGGCAAACAACAATTTACGATTTAATATTTTTTAAATTAATATGTAAGGACCGTAGGTGCAACCTTTTAGCCCTACGGAGTAATCCGTAGGGCCAAACTAAATCTGCCCCTACGGATGTTGTTATCCGTAGGGGCAACCCCATATTCTAGTAGTGCATTTATCCTATCATTGCAGAAAACAACGAAAATACCACGTCCTCTTCTGCCATCCGCTTTCGCCACGTGGTCCCATCATCACCCGTTAGGTTACTTAACTAACGACAGAGCGGGGGCTGGGCTAGCGCGGGTGTAAAACATAAGTGACGTCTAATAGCTATCATATATAGATATTGTACATTCGTCAGACGCAATAATAAGCATTCCAGATCACTGATGAACTTTATTGGATATACTAGCAATCCGCATTTGCTTTGAGCCTGCAATAAAAGACGGATTACACAGTTGTGATGAATAGCCATTACCCCACCCTAGACCCCTACGGGTACGGCAAACTACCCGCCAAGTACCCGAAGTGAAGCGGTCTCCCTCAACAAAGTGAGTAGGCCACTAAACACTTCAAAGTACCCGGTAGTTTGTGTATCCCACCTTGGGTCTATCCTAGGAGCAAAAACAGTAAAAAGAAATAATACAACGGTGGCTACAACCGCAACCTGGATGTGCCCCGCAAAAGAATATCACATCATATTACAATTACATTGAATGAATGAATATTAAACCCATCTCAAAACCCCGGCTAGTCATCACAACAATCCAATCAAGTCCATATACCCAAATAGTAAACATTACAGAAATGTGCAACCCTCTGCCAACCGACATACTAGCAGTTAGGGGAGGTTTACGAACACATTAAACATAACAGATAATAACCCGATTAGCAATTAGTTTAGAACATCGATCGACAACCTTTATCCGTGTCTACCCAAAAAGCAAACATGTACTGAAGTAACCTGGGTAGAAAACAGAATATACAGGAAAACAAAAAACCAGAAAACATGAATAACAGAGCAAATCCGAGTCAACTCGGAGTTGACTCGGCGGCGGATCCGCGGCACAAGCACTCTATTTCCGCGGATCCACGGCCATAACACCGAGTTGGAACTTCGTATTTTCCCAGTATTCTTAAATTTCCCTGCTGTGAATTTTAAGGCATATCAAATAAATTTTTAGACATGTTTAAAATTAACAGAAACTTAGGGATCCCGGGGTTTCGTTTTCGTGTTTTCCGTCGATCGAACTTCCAATTAGTTGCTAACAAGCTAGTAATGGTCTAGTTGTCTCTGATACCACTGTAAGTCCATGTCACGCAGCCCACGAACTTGCGGGAAGGCGGAATATATGAAAAACGATTATCAAAGCTTCGTAACACGGACTTGAGCGCATGAATCGTATATAAACCGTTACTAGCAAACTACGAAAGGTTTAACTACTCGGATTCGAAGTTATACCTCATGTTACTTGTCCTTCGGGTCTTCATCGCGGTCCTCCACTCCTCGTAGGCTCCTTGGAACATCGGCACCTCAACGGCCTCCTCGAATCAAAGATGATCCACCCGAGAGCTCCTACTACAAGCTTGATCTCTAACTTGAGATAACTAGGTTGTTCAAAGTACTAATCTAAGCTACCTAGGGGATATAGAGTGAGGTTATGGATGTATTAGTCTAGCTAACCCTTGATCTCAACACATGAGAGATTAGAGTTAGGGTTTCAAAAATGAGAGAGCTTGAGGAGAGAGAAGGTGATGATGAGAATGAATTGAATTTGTTTCTCACTTCTAATATATTATGAAGCATAAAGAATTATCAAATGAATAAATCAAATGCATTATCATCATGCTTCATTGAATATGTGCAATGAATCATCAAGTGAGTCATTAAGCAATAAATGCTTCATTAACTCACTTGAATGATTCATCTCATGAGTCACAAAATCAATTAATGCTAATGCCACCTTACCCTCCAAGTCACCATGCTTCTAGAAGCTTCCCGGAAAATTACGAGAACGCCCCTCCAATCCGTGAAAACACGGAAAAACTTTAGACTGTATAAATCCAATAACCTGATACTAGAAACTGGCTTAAACCAAAGCCGACTAGTAAAAACTGTCCGAACGTCGTACGTGCGTAAACACACGTATGCGTCCGAACCCTTATCATAAAACCATACGACCTTTATATCATTTCGCCTGGAGCAGGGAAACCCTCTGTGTGGGACTCTAAAGACTCGACACTACGCTGGCAGTGGGTTTAACCACAGACCGCAAGCGGCACTAGCTGTACGTAACGGTCCCCAGGTAGATGTCGATAAGAAGGCCGATGAGGAAAACCATCCGAACTCCTACTGAGCCTGATGTGACAATCTCCGTACAGTCCGGTCTGTTCGTCTAAGACTATCGCATATCGGGCCTAGGGGGTGGCAAGCGTCAGTCCCCTAATAGCTGTATAAGTCGTGTCGGAGCGTATCCCATTACACCCTGAAAAACTACTGGAACCTACCAGTAAATCTCGCTTGCCCTGGCCAGGGACTTTGCGTAATGGCTCTCTGACACAGCGCGATATCATCTCCCAATACCGGGAGAGACGAATCCCGTCTAACCGCCACTGCCTCCAAGTGCTCGGAACTGCACCCAACTGCTACCTGTTTGCACGACTCCTTTGAGCCGTGGTAGGGTAGCAATCTAAGAACAGTGGGACACACTCGAGGCGAAGTAGCAGTGTCAAGTCTGCGGACTATGCTGTACTCATGTCACGTGGGAACTGTTAACTGATGATGGGTATAATACCAACCAATCAGTTCCCCTGTAAGTCATGTCCGGTGTACCCGTAACGTAACGAGCACCTGTATACTATCTCCAGTACAACATACTGATGACTGTGGAATGGACCATCTCCCCAACTAGGATGAGAAGCGTACACACTTAGTCTACTCCGGAATATCGATGCCCTATCTCGATAATCCAACGACCAGGGACCTGTAAAGGATGCTGCTTACAGACTACCCAGCCCCCACTAGTATGACTGCCATCACAATGCTGGTAATCAAGCAAAAGATCCTATGGGCTCTACTAATATGTATAAGTGATACGTTACATGAAACATATTAAAGTAGACACAAACCAAGTAGCATACTACCATTTTTAGCAAGACTGTTATATACAACTGTGAATATCCCAAGCTTCCATTAAGTAATATACAACTTAGTATGATACAATAATGGCCCCTTGGGCATATACACTAACACAACGATCAGGGGACTAATCCCCTTGATGTCCGCCATAGACCAGCCAAAAGCTTGCCTATTGCTGTGCAAGACCGCGAGAAGGGCTTTCTCTTGCTCTGGAGCGAGAGAAGCCGAGATGATAACAGGAAGGGTCGCGTTCTCACCCAAGTAAGCGTACTTAAGGTGAGATGGCAATGGCTTGATTTTGAGCGTTGGCGGTGAAACGATTGAAGGCAAGATTGGTGAAAAGGTCTCGAACTCAAAGTATTCCAGCAGAGGTTTAAAGCGAGTGTAAGCGACCGAGTTGGATGGTTCAGGTAACTCATCCAGAAATTCGAAGGATTCAAACTCGGGTGGTGAGTGGCTAAGATCGTTCGAGAAAGTGAAACACTCGTAGTCATTGTCGGGCGCAGAAACAGCAGCAGATTCGAAGAGGAACGCACTAGTGGCGTTAAGGTTGTCATGATCGAACAAAAACTCCTCGAATTCACACCCTTCCGGGGTGATCTCCTGGATTGAACAAACGTCTAGTATATGAGCATTAGGTTCGGAGGGTTGATTCCCCAACCTAAAAATGTTGAGTTCAATTGTCATATTTCCAAAAGATAGGTTTATCGAACCATTTCGACAATTGATCACGGCATTTGAGGTTGCAAGGAATGGGAGACCGAGTATCACCGGAATTTGATTCCGGGGGTTAGCTACAGGCTGTGTGTCTAAAAAAATGAAGTCAACGGGGAATTTGAAGCCCCCGTCCTTGATTAACACATCCTCTAGCTCACCCCTAGGATGGGTGATCGATCGGTCGGCTATTTGGAGAGTACAGTTTGTGGGATTCAGCTCTCCTACACCTAATTGCTCATATACTGAGTACGGAAGCAGGTTAACACTGGCACCAAGATCTAAAAATGCGCGGTTGATGTTCTTATCCCCAATGGTAAAAGTGCGCGGTTGATCTAACCAGGGTCCTTCCATTTTTGAGGTAAAGATTGGGTAAGAGCATCACTCATAACACTAGCCAAGAATACTTTCTTGGGTACCTGAGATTTCCTCTTTTTCGTGCATAAGTCCTTTAAGATTTTCGCGTAGGACGGGACTTGTTGGACAGCATCTAAAAGGGGAATGTTGATGTTAACTTGCTTAAACAACTCCAGAATCTTCTCCATTTGTGGATTTTGTTTATTGGACCTCAACCGATTTGGAAATGGAACGTTTTTAAAATTGGTTGAGTCCAATGCTTGTGGAGGAGATTGTGGCGTTGGAACGGATCCCAGTTCTGGTATTTTCGTAGAGTGAGAAATGGGTCCGTTTAGAGCAGAAGAAGAGGAAAAGCCTTTTGAAGAATGGAGAATAGGCTCAGAAGACGAAGAAGAAGAAGCGGCCGGGGTGTCATCGTCGATACGTGTGCCAATATTTTTTTGCAGCATCTTTCCCGATCTCAATGTAGTCACGGCACTCACATTATGGTTCTATTGTTCAAGTGCAACATGCACATTATGTGGGTGACCGGGATTTGGGAGTGGCTGGGACGGAAGCTTCCCCTTCTCTCGCTCGCTTAAGGCCGCATTCAGTTGTGCTATCTGGGCTTCGATGGTTTTGATTCTTTGCCCGTGAGCGGCAGTGTGTTGCACTAAGGACTGAATGGAAGACTGGATGGTAGCGGTGGACTGAGTTGATTGCTTTACAAATGCCTCCAGACTTCGTTCGAGCGAGGAAACCTTATCGTTGTTTGACGGAACAAAGTTGTTTTGGGGAAAAGAATTGTTGGGTGCAAAGTTGTTCGTCTGATTTTGAAAAGGTTGGGGTTGGAAGGGCTGCTGAAATTGATGTTGAGTTTGTTGTTGCCCTTGTTGTTGCGGAGGAGGGGGCCTCTGGAAATTGTTGCCTTAGAATTGATGCTAGTTCTGATTCCAAGCGAAATTGGGGTGGTTCCTCCAACCGGAATTGTAGGTGGAAGAGTATGGATCATTTCTCGGTCTTTGCTGAAATGCAGCATTAACCTGATCCTGTCCTTGAGATGGTGGATTGTAAGGACACTCTTCGGTTAAGTGAGAAGGATCGGAACAACAAGCACAAATGGTATGAAGGGGAAGAACAGGGGCAGGAGCAAGAGATGAAAATTTGCTCTCTATTGCTTCAAGTTTTCTCGTTATTGCAGCCATTTCAGCTTTCATTGCCATAGAGACATCAAGTTGGTGAATTCCTACCCTAGACTGACCAGTAGAAGTGGAGGAAGAAGAAGAAGAAGTTGGTCTGGTGCTCTCCTATTGAAGCGTTTGTTCCGCAAGGTCGTCGAAGAATTGCCATGCTTCCTCATCAGATTTCGATAGGAAGTGGCCCTGACAAATGGTTTCCAACAACTGCTTGGTTGCTGGGTTCAGGCCCTTGTATAAGGTTTACCAAAGTTGCCATTTTTCAATACCGTGGTGAGGGCACGGAACAAGAAGGTCTTTATACCGGTCAAAGAACTTCCAAAAGGGTTCAGCAGGAAGCTGAGAGAATTGGTTCATTTCATTACGGATCCTCGCAGTTTTATGATTCGGATAGAATTTCTTGAGAAATGCTTTCACAAACTCGTCCTAACTTGTTATGGAGTGGGAAGCAGTGCTATACAGCCACTTTTCAGCAAGATCGCACAAAGTGAACGGAATGACCCGTAGCCGTATAGCATCGTCCGACAGCTGGGTAGTTTTCATCATGGCACAAACATTTTGGAACTTGTTGATGAAGATATAGGCATCTTCAGATTCAAGCCCATGAAATTTCGGAAGCTTGTTAATGAAGTGGGGCTTAATTTCAAAATTATCCCCAGTGGCCGGTGGAAGGGAAAGACAGGTGGGAAGTGCAGAGCGGGTGGGATAGAAACGATCCTGGAGCGCGATTCGCTGTGGCGCTACAACAGGAGGTGGTGGTTGGTTATTCGCATCCATAGGAGGTGGAATCAATCCCGGGGGAGTCAAAGGGATGTTTGGATTAAATCCTGACATCGCGGAAGAAGAGGTTGGTGATGGTGAAGGTGAAGATGTATGAATAGAATTCCGGTCAACGTCGGAGTTGGCCGGCAAATGTAAGGGTGAAAGAGGCGTGGACGGAGTTTCGACGTCTGAGTAGATCGCATAGTCGGTAGCGACTAACGTAACGCGGACTAGGCGGGCACTAGTGTCCTGAGTCCAACCGGACATACACTAAACTAGTTTAGTGTAGTCAAAGCGGAGAAGGTGAGGGTAAGAGAACGTCAATGGAGAAATACGATGGGAGGTGGGTGAAAAAATGGGATTCTGGCGACAAAGGGCAAGTTTTTGTTTTGTGTCTTTTTTTTCTTTTTCAGAAAGAGCTTTACAGAAATATGTACGGAATCACGGCTTTAAACAATCACAGAAAAAATATGCACAATCACACCTAGATCTAGGGCCACCTAGGTCAGCTAGACAGCTCCTAACTGTTCCAAAAGGCTAGAAATAGGACCTCAAACCGCCTCTTCTCTGCCAATTGCGGCCAGGTAAGTGCCAGGTAAGTGGGAGGCTCCCCACTATGTAAGCAGTGGTCCTAATTAAGTAACCACTTTCCTTGGACATACTTGCCTAGACACCGCAAAGTCAGGATAGGATAAACGGCCGATGCCTATAACCAGTCCTCTGTCTTATTGAGCGCGACGTCCTTAGGGCTGAGTCTAGTATTTTTTTAATTAAATAATGGTCAATACATATGCTTTTTGTGATTTCTGGGGTCCTGGGAAGGGGGATGAAATCCCCACCCAATCTGGATTGGTTTCAAGCCCCTTAAAGTCCGATTAAAATATGCAAAGCAGTAACAATCAACTATAATCAATTTTTTTATTTTTTTAGCGCGGCGCAAAGAATCCTGCACAAAAACAATTTATTGGAAGGGGAAGAGAGTTTGCGCAAAGAATGCTGCAGAAAACATAGTTCAGTGGAGTTCAGAGGAGTGGGGAGGAGGTTAGAGACACTCACAGAAAAATTGAAACCCTGAAGGCACCAAATGGCCGCGGTTCCGCGGCCAAACACGTGCTTAGGCCCTGGTTCCGCGGCAAGAAGGAGGAATTGGGCCTCCAATTTTCTTGTGTGTGCTTGATTGGGTGTCCTCTTCTTGTCTGGAGCTCCTGAATCTTGATTTGCTTACTGGATTTGCTCCAGAATCTTTCAGTAGACCGTTTGTTCCGTCTTGATCACCCGCGGTGTAGCCGTAAGATATGGGTCTAACTTCCCACGTCTTTGGCACTGAACTCGACTTTTCCTTTTTATCCTGCACACTTGCACAAAAACTAATCAAAAATAACAAGATGATTTTTTTACAATGTATATATTTTTTTTTGTTTTTTGTTTTTTTGGTTATATTCACAAATTAACCCGAAATTACACAAAGAAAAAAACTACCGTCTCCCCGGCAACGGCGCCATTTGATTGGTAGAGTTTTTGCGTGTTCAAGTTTATTACCGCAATCAAGTCGGTTTCGCTTGTAGCTAGCCGGTTGAGTACGGGTCGTCCGTAGGGAGATGAGAATCTTTTTCTATGTGCTTTAACGAGTTAAGTCCAAATGTCCAGGTTTGTTTTGAGATTAACTCTGTGCTAAAATGTTATATAAAGAGAGCTTGTTAGGGTTAGGATTAGGTTAGTTTGAGTTAGGAGACGCTCACTTCTTTCATTGCCACTCTTAATATCGGTGTTACTGTAATCAGCAACAACGGGGATTAGCACGACTAGAAAGGAACTTGCGAGTATAAGCTAGGCTTTCCAATGCTTAAGTTCTTCCTTTTGGTGCTTGTCCGTCCGTTCTTGGCTCTTAGCCTTAACCTCCGGTTAATTCAACCACAACCGGTCTCTCTAAGGAATCACCGCTATCATGTAGGATAGGGTGCCGTAGGGAGAGGATTGTGGTTCAATTAACAGGAGTCCGAATTAAGATGTTGGGCAAGGAAAGAGTGAGAGAGATTTCCTTCTCTCAAACTTTCCTTATGTTACCCTAACAAGTAAGAAAACTACTCACCCATTACAAGAAAAAGAAAATACAACAAAAGGAAGAAGATAGAAAGAAAGAGGTTAGAAAATTACAACTAGCTATTTGAGACCTCACCTTGGCAAGGATCAAGCTTAAGCATCATTGTTGTTAAGGATAAAGAAAAAAGAGAACAAGAAAGAAACAAACAACAAATAACAACAACTATATTAGCAAATGAAAAATACAAGCAATTATAATTAACAACATAACAAGACAAGAATGATAACAAAAAGAACTCTTTTATTCATCACTTCACTCATAAAAGCTCACTACAAAGTTTTAATGGAGAAAAGTGTTGGAGATAGTGCCCTCAGAGTCAATTATTGGATCGCTGGTACGTGATTGCAATGATTGCGGAGGACCTATACCGGTGGGACAGTCTTACTCGAGATGATAGTATGCTATCTGGTTTGCCTTTATCAGTCGTGTACAGGTTCAGGTGACTGATCACTGTTACACTTTGATAGAGCCCTTAGGATCTTGCTTTACTACCAACAGTATGATGGCGATCATATACGTGAGAGTTGGGTGGTTTATAAGCATATCCTTAATTATGGTCCCTAGTCGTGGGAGTTTCGAGACAGGGCATCGATACTCCGGAGTAGACTAGTGTATACAGTCGAGACCCTGACGAGGGGCGGTGGCCGGTCTCATAAGCCACTGGTGTCAGTTGGATCACCTAAGATGTATACAGGTGCTCATTGGGTTATGAGTACACCGGACAGGACTCGCCGGGAACCTGCTAGTTGGTATTATACATATCGTCAGATAGCAGTTCCCTGGTGACATGTGTACAGGTTAGTTCATCGACCTGAGGTCGTCATTTGTCTCGTGTGAGTTCCTACTGTGCTTTGATTTCTACCCTACCACGGCTCAAAGGAGTCGTGCAAACAGGTAGTTTTTGGGTACAGTCCTGAGCCACATGGAGGCACCTGAGTGGATCGGCAGGGGATTCGTCTCTCCCGGTATTGGGAGTGAGATCGTGCTATGTCTAGGAGAGCCATTACACAAAGCCCACGGCCGTGGCAGGAGATTTACTGGTAGGTACTCCAGTAGTATCTCAGGGTGTTATTGGGCTTCACTCGGACACGACTTATACTGCTTTTGGGGGTCTGACGTTACCAGCCCCTAGGCAGATATGCGATACTCATAGACGAACGGACCGGACTGTATATACGTTGTCACTGTTAGGCTCAGTAGGGTTTCCGGATGAGTTCGTTCACCGGCCTCCCTTGAGGTCAGTCCATGGGCAGCCGTTACGCACAGCTAGTGCCGCTGACGGCTTATGGTTAAACCCACTGCCAGGGTACTGACGTGTCATTAGAGTCCCTCACAGACAGCTTCCCAAGTTCGGGCGAAACGTTGTAGAGGCCGTATGGTTTTATGGCAGGGTTCGAAAAATGCACGTGCATTTACGCACGTGTCATTTTTCAGGAAGATAATACTGGTGGGCTTTGGTTTAAGCCGGATCCGAGTATTATATTGTGTAGATATAATATCTTTGTCTCAGTTGCATTTGTATTCGGTCGTAATACAAATACGGGTATATTTATACAGTTACGGGGTTATCCTGAAATTCGTTTCAGGATCACTTTTGGAAGTTGCCAGTTTCCAGTTTTCTATCAGCTGTCTTTTAACATTCGGTTAAAGACGGATTTATCTTTTCTTTGGATAAGTGTGGATGCTTCTAGAAGGTTTTAGAAGAGGTGATTAGGCTTGTGACTCACTTGTTCATTAATGGTGCTTTAATGGTGCATTTATTGTGTTCATACTTTGTGTTCACACTAGATATTTCTCTTATTGTCACCTCCCCCTCTCCTACACTCACCCTCCCACCTCCTTATATATGGCCAGCCCCCTCCTCTCTCACATACACTTGATTGATTCATTTGGTTAAAAGATTATAATAGTTTTGGGGTGTATGGAAATTTCATAGCTCATTTCATTCCATCACCCGGATTAATTGGCAACTTCATTAACCGTTCGTCCATGGCTTTGGACGAAGTGAGACAAAGTATTCTACTCATTCTCTACATCATTCTTGGTCGTCTCTTTTAGCAAACTTGACGACCGAGTTGCCTCGAGTCAGAGGCGGGAGCCCGTTTAAAGAACCGTTGATGTGGTGCCACCTGGATGAGCAGATCGGAGATCGACGAGATCAGAGCAGCCGCAACGGAGCGTGGGATGATGGTTAAAGAACGAAGGACATGGATCGTTCGGTATAACCTTTCTACTCTCTTTACAGTTTGTTAGTTTAGCAATAATGGCAGATCCGGGTTATAGTATACGATAGCGCCAATTAAAAGTTTTTGTTCCGCATTTGGCGTCAGTTTGACGGCCGGGGCGCTACCGTAGACTTACAGTAGTATCAGAGCCTCACCATTTTGCTTTACTAATTTGTGCTAACGCGTTTAAAATATCGATCGGACCGAATATCAAAAACTACAAATTTTCAATTCTGAGTTTCTGTCGATTTTAAAATGGTTCTAAAAATATTTTTACACATCACAGAAAATTCAGCAGGCTTTTTTAAGCACATGGTAGAAATTTGGTCACGTGACCCTTCAAGACCGCCGTGGAATCGCGGTCAAACCTAGGGTTTGACCACGCATCCGCGGCCAATATGTAGGATCATAGACCCAAATTTGTACAGTGGCTTATTTTTGGTAAATTGTGGTTTTTGGTATATATCTTTTGGGCCCAGATTTTGTTAATATACAGCAGATGTACGTTAGGCCTACTTCGTGATATTTAGTCGATCGAAATTTAAACATGTTAGTTTACAGTACTTACGTTATATCTCCGACCGTGAATGTCATTCGATCGGTAAACCACGTCTGATTGCTATAGTTCTTTTAGACGGGTTTGCGAACGTGACATTCGCGTTGATGTTCTGTGTTGTGCTGTGATGTTGCGGATTTGTCGTGGTGGATAGCAATGTGCAATGGTAGTGCAGTTTGGATTTATTTGTACATTTGATATTGCAGGGCGAGCGTCCAACATGTGGACTGCCGTCACTGCCTATTGTATAATATTCTTTTGGGACACGATCGGGTTGAGGTCGATGTACCCGTTGTACATATTTTTCATTTCTGTACTAGGTTTTACCCCACGACGAAGTGCACGGATAGCCGGGTTCTGGAGGGCAATTGGTCCGCATCTCATGGCTTTGAGAGGCAGAGGGGCCTCACTCTGGAATTGGCAGACTATTCGCCGCACTCGTACGGGGTACAGGTTGACCCAAGGAGGGGTGCTCAAGCCCCCGGATTCCGTGAAGTTCAGGGTAGTCCATTCACTTTGCTGTAGGGGGCCGCCTCGCTTCAGGTTTTGGCAGGTAACTTGCCGCACCCGTAGGGGTCTTGGTTTCATTGCACAGGCTATCCACACGACCAGGGGAACGTCGGGTTTCAGCAGCGGCTCTGTGAAACTCGGGAATCCCAGATTATCTGTATTGTTCTGTGATGCTTATTACTTTTCTGTAATGTTGCATATTATCACGCCTGGAGCGATTATTGTATATTGGCATATATACTATTAGATGTTGTATATGTTTTTCACCCGCACTAGTCCAGTCCCCACTCTGTTGTTAGTTAAGTAACCTAACGGGTGATGACGGGACCCAGTGACGAATGCGGATGGCATATACGTACATTTTATTTTCGTTCTTTTTTGGTGTGATTGATTGATGGGACTGCGTTGATTCTGATCAATGCAAAGGCAAACAAACCTGTTTGGATGTTGTTGGAACAAATTTAAAAAGTGTTATTAAAAAGATGTTTCCTTTTGTTTTTGCATAGTGATATTCGGTTGGAATATCCTGCACCACATTCGACGGGGCAAGGGCCGATATCCCTTCACCGGGACTGACCCCTTGGGCAGAAGTTTGCGTCAGGGTAATAACTTCACTATAGTCGATTACATGTTGCTTTGCATCGCGGTATTCAGTGGAATATCCTGCACCTCATTCCACGAGGAAAGAGCCGAGATCCCTTCACCGGGAATAACCTCTTTAGCAATGGTTTTCGCCACTTTATTTTTATAAAAAGCTATCAGGTTCCTTCAGCGATATCAAGTTCGTTACGTTAAAGGTTTTTCGCCAAAAACCTGCCGTAGCCCTCCGTCATTTCTTTTGGGTATTCAGTAGTATTCAAGCTATGTATTTTGACCAATACCAAGGCATAGTGTTTGGTAGTTGCTGGGTATTCATTTGTTGCATAGATAGATGAGTTGGTTTGGGACAGTCGTTCTGCCATTTTGGCCAACGTCAAGGGCATGTGCGGGTGGATTCAAATTGACAAGATAGTGACGGGTAGAATTTGGCATGTGACTTATGACATTTTGACCAACGCCAAGGTCATAAGAGCATGGGGCAAAAATCATATCGGGAGTTTCTAAAGAAACTGAAATTTGCCAAGTATGCGCATACCTTCTGGAGTGTGATAACGTGAGTGGATTCCGTTACGTTATCATGCGATGAGAGTTGGATCCTGATTCCCACTGATGAGTTGGTTTACTCTTCGGGTGATCCCGATTGATTCTTCTTTTAGGTTTGGAGGAGAATTTGACAGTACAGTGGGAGGTTTCCTGATTAGATAAAGTGATAACCATTCTGATCTAGGTTAGAGTGCACGCAGAGTGTTTCTTTTCTCTCTCTCTTTGGCAGCGACCTTTGACCGACCCTAAACTATGACTCAGTGACCAAGTTAACCGAACCTTCTTAAAATACTGGCTTTTGGATTGTCTGAGTTGCATAAGTCATTACCACTCCTTCTTTTACCCTTTGCATTTCTCAGAACACCCCGTATTACTATGGACATCCACTTCCATTGGATAGATCCATCGTATGGTTATATACGAACTCGGAGGGATTTCTTCGAGGATGGATCAAGGTTCAGGAGAAATAGAATTGGTTTATTCAGTTGTCTTTTATTACCACCTTCTCTCAGGTTGCGAGGGCTCCTTAGTTTAGGAGAGTACACCTATTACGCTTATTGAATAGTCTAGTTCCAAATCATAGGCAGGTGCCGAAAGGTAGGGAATGAAGAAAACCAATTAGCCTAAGTAGGGTGTGCAGAAGGTAATATGTAAAGACAAAATAAAGGGATTAGAAAGAGGGCAAAGTAAATTGCAACTAATATCATTCACGACCAAACCGCATACTTCATCGCCACTCCTATTTCACCTTTAAAAGAATAAGGTATTATTCAGTTGTCTCTTATCATCACCATCTCTCAGGTTATGAGTACTCTTTGGTTTAGGAGGGTACACCTATTATGCTTACTGGATAGTCTTCTTCCAAACCATAGGCTGGCGCCAAACGGTAGGGAAGGAAGAAAACCATTTAGCCTAACGATGGTGTACAGAAGGTAACGACTAAAGACAAATAAAGGGATTTGGAGAGATGGTAAAGAAATATATGGTTAAAGTCATGAATTGGATTATGGAAGAGGCATTATTAGGAATACCAGGATACCCCTACGAAACATTTTCATGTTTCAGTGCATTGTTAAAAGAAAACTGTTTTCCCGATAAGATACTTACTCCAATGGTATGTATTTACCAGGTTTCATTCTCATATCTGTATGGTTTTACAGATGATGAGTGGGAGTAAGTTACTGGGAATATGGTGATCATCCTCATTATATCGGAATTCGTTGTAATTGGTGATATTTGAGGAAATCTCCTGGGTACAGTTTTCCACCTACGACGCACAGGTTTTGAGTTGTTCAACTCAGCGGACTTATACAGAGTATTGTATGTTGTCCAAGTGTCCATCAAGACAAAGGGGGTAGGTCCTCATACTATGTTCTGTTTACTTATGACTTCTCTAGTTTTTAGACAAGTGTTTTATACAAATACAAGGTCTAAATTTTGAGAAGTTGTAGGTATAAGAATAAAGTAGAGAACCAGGTGTCACAAGTATCGGGATTCTTCAAAGAGATCGAAGATGTAGATTCTTGTGATTGGTATTCAGATGATAGTAATGGTTTTGAGAAACATGTTTCTCTTTCAGATTACTCATAATTGGATGGATTCTTAAGTTGAGTAATGCTGATTAGCCTCTTTCCATTAAGTTGATATGCACTGGAGACAGTTGCATGATTTGAATCTGGTTCCAATTAAATAAGTGCCAAAGTTTCTATATTGGATATAGAATGGTTCATACCTTAACGATGTTAAGGTACGGGGAGTTGTCCAGCTTATGCTTAAAACCAGACTCTGGATAACTCAGGGCATGTTTCTGTAATGGCTGTTTGTGGGTTGACCCTAGCTATGATGAGGGTTGATTTTCTACCATTTGGAAGATCAATAGTGATATTGTTCTTGACTTGCCACAGTTTTAGTAAAATGGATTTTTTCAGAAAAACAGTAGTGGGAGTATGGTAGAACTGGAAGTGATTCCAGAACCGCAAACGATTACGGAAAATTTAATAGGACCTAAAGATTCAATCAGGTTTGATATTCCATTAGCCACTCCGCAGATATGATGGGTAACCTCAGACACCCGAGAGGTACTCCGGTAGTCTCAAGGACGGTGACAGGGAGGTTCTTGTTTACCCAGACTTGACACTACTGTTGTTCCAGACTGTGAGACCCGGCAGGAGGTTAAGTATAGCGTCGTTCTAAACTAGCTTTAGAAGTGCACGTATATATTATTCTGCCAGAAGGTTGTTGTGGTCAGTGGGAGCAGCGGAAGCATAGTGGGCAAGATGCTTATGTCTATTTATAGACTTGGGCAGTTATAGCAGAGATAGATCATCTAGTTTTGATGTGACAGTCATGGGTTTGACTTCTATCAGAATAGGGGATGGATCTATTAAGAAGGTAGTAGGGTGTGATATCATGGTATTTGAATGACATACACAGAGTAGGAACTAAAATTCCTATACTACGATCGGTTGTACTGTGGTCGTCACACAGTTGTTTCTCCAGGCAGGATATGGATATTGTTAGTTGTATGTATGCCCTAGGGGCCAGTATTGTACAGATGATGTATATTATATTGGATGCTTGGACATATATAGAGATGACTTTCTTGCTCGATATGATAGTATGCTATCTGGTTACTCTTTATCTTAACATGTACACTAGTCTCTTTATACTGTCTTATAGTTACATGTTGGTAAAGCCCTTAGGATGTGTACTTGACTGCCTGGACTATGATGCAGATCATACTAGTGGGGACGTGGTAGTCCATAAGTACATCCTTTAAGGTCCCTAGTCATGGGTGTATCGAGACGGGGCATCGATATACCAGTGTAGACTAGCGTATACGCTTCTTGACCCATGTGATGGGCGATGGATGATCACATATCCATTGGTGTTTAACAGCAGAGATGGTATATGGGTGCTCAGTGGAGACTGAGTACACTGGACGGACTCGCCGAGAACTCCCAGATGGTATTATACCTCACGTCAGATGGCAGTTCTCAGGTGACACTTGTACAGGTTAGTCTGTAGACCCGAGATCGTCATAGAGTCTTGTGTGATTCCCACTGTGCTTTGATCTCCACCTTACCACGTCCATGAGGGCGTGCAAAACGGTGGTCTTTGGGTACAGTCCCGAGTCACATGGAGGCAATGAGCGATAGGAGGGGTTTCGTCTCTCCCGCTATTGGGAGTTGATGTTGCGCTGTGCTCGATTGGCCGTAACAGGGAAGTCCCTGGCCAGGGCTGATCAGAGATTTGCTGGTAAGTGTTACCAGTAGTTTCTCGACCCGTTATGAGCCTCACATCGGCACGACTTATCGGGTTATTGGGGTCTGACGTTTACCACCCCTAGACTTGATATGCGACATATCAGACGAAGAGACCGGACTGTACGGTAAGTGTTACTGGTCGGATTCGCAGGAGTGTGAGCGGGCTAGCTCGTCGATCTTCTGATCGCTCAATACCCGGGTGGCCGTTACGTTTAGCAGACCGCTTGCGGCTTGTGGGTGCTTGATATGATCATCATCTGCTACCGGTGTATTGACGAGTCTTTAGAGTCCTACACAGAGGTTTCCTAGCTCAAGCGAAACGAAATAGGAGTGCATATGAGATATGTGCGGGACCGAGAATAATGCGTGTATGTGATACCGTATTTGATTCTCACGATTAATGTTTCGATTGGTTGTATGAGATATGACCTAGTTATCGAATCATTGATTCGATAAATCGATGCATTGAATACTAGTCGGTTATGTGCGACATGACCGGATCATTGAATCAAGTGTTGATTTAATGATTTAATGTATAATTATATATTTGATATATTACTTTGCATCAACTAGTATTGGTTCACTTTAAACGGATTTTTCTCACTTGATTTACACATTGTATATGTGATATACTTTTGTGCACATATAAGTATCATGTTTGATGATACTTGATCATATGGTTAAGTGTATGGAATTAAACCATAGTTAACTTGAGATTAGGGTTTTAATTATGAATTTATTCATTTAATTGTTTATTCATTTATTTGGATAAAGCTTAAGTGGAGAATGGTGGCATTTCTTGTTTTCTGTTGAAGCTTCATGAAGCCTTGACTTTATGCAACCATTCTTGTCCACTAGCTTAACCCTAACTCTCCAAATAACCATGGTTGATTCTATACACTTAACCTTAGTTAGAATTATGATAAGTATAGATTTTTCTTTTCATTTTAAATAAGTTATCATAATTCTAGCTCTTCTTCTTCTTCATCTTCAAAAGAAAAACTTAGATGCCATCAATGGCAACTTGAGTTCTAGTGAGAGAATTCCAAATCTAAAGTGAACCCATCTCCTATTTCTTCACCCTCTACCTCTTGCCAAGTTGTTTTGGGTGTTCTCTTCACAAGTTTCACAACTTTGTGAAGTCGGAGCTTGAACTAGTGCAACCTCGACGTAGATCGTCTTTGACACGAAGCCGACGACCTATTCCGCACGTTTTTCCGATGAAGCCGACGAATGAGTCGAGGATTCATGATGGACAGCGAGGGCATGACCACGTGGATCTAAGGAGGTGGAAATCCGGATCTACAAAGGTTGTAGCTTCCGACCTTTAGTTAATTTGCTAACTAGTTTTGTTTTTTGCCTAGAATCTAAGATCCGTGTTAGGGTTTCTCGGCACCATAATTTTTGTAAAATGGCATGTTCGATGCCTTGTGAGACCTCTATAGGGTGCCTAGGAACCTTTCAGTGGTATCAGAGCCTAGCTAGAGCCTTAGGCGAAGTCTAGACGACGTTTGAAACCCGATTGTCCCGAAACCCTAATTTCCAAGGTGCTCTCTGGAAATTTTCCGAAATTTTGGATTTTTGTCAATTAAAAATATGCAGAAAATCATGCAGGGTGTTATATGAAATACTGTGAAATAAGAGGGCCTGATTCGACTTTTCCACCGCGGAACCGCGGCACGAGATAAGCATGCGCGGCGGTTCCGCGGCCGTACTGTTCCCTTGTTTAATTTTTAATTCACAGTAATTCATATATTTGTATATTATATTTTCTGGGTATTTTTATTGTGACTCCACAGAAGAGTATTTTGGGGTTGCTTTGGGGATTCGTTTATTCAATCGGGTTATCAAATTTTTGTCTAAGTGGATTTCCAGATAACTGTAGAATATGTTAAAATGTTTGACCGGATACAAATACCCAACTTTTCCCCTGCCGGAAAAATTCCAAGTGTTGGATTTTTCTGTGGTTAAAAGACGTTCGAAGTAGTGCAAGTAACGCGATGGTCCCTCTAGAAGTCAACAAACCTTAACTCGATTATGTGACCGTCTTGAACTGCCCTTTGAACCTTCGGGTTTGGGGCAGTACGGTGTGCCACATGTGAGGCGTTGGCTTGACCCTTCTACGGCTGGACCGTTGGTACTGAGGCATGAAGTGAATGTTTTTGAACCTATTTCATGTGTTGATCGGTGTCGGGAAAACTTGGGTGTTCGAATGTTCGATCGGAAAGTTTAATATATTCTATTTATCCGGAATTGGATACAATAATTGGAATTCACAAACAGTTATGAGATAACTGGATGAATGTTATAAATCTAGCAGTTTAGTCCCATACAATATTGAAAAGAGTTTTCGATAATGAGACTAAAATGCGGGGTTTGTAACTGTTAGGCATGTGATGTCTAAAGAGGTTGCGGATTCCAACTGTTGTAGTTTTACACTTTATTTTCTGTGACCGTAAGTGTAGTATGTTCATATCGCCGGTTTCGTTGCTATACGTCAACGACAATTGGGGTATGCATACTTACTTACGTTGATGACATGTGATGTTATGTGTTGCTGGATATGTTATATTGGATCGTCGTGTTCGAATAGCCGGGGGTTTTTATGTGAGATGAGTGTTTTACATTTTCATTCATGTAAAAACTTGTATGTAATATTCTTTTATTTAGGGCACTTCCAGGTAGCGGAAGTTGTCACCCTTTGTATATTATTTACTTTTCCGCATTAGGATAGACCCAAGGAGGGGAGCACAAGTAACCGGGTTCTGGGGTCCAGTGGGAGACCAACTCGAGGAGTCGAGTCCGGGTCTCCTAACCCTAGAATTGGCAGGGTTGCTTGCCGCTCTCGTAGGGGTCTTGGGATGTGGGATTGGCTATTCATCACGACCGTGGAATCCGTGTTTTATATTGGCTCGTATTGAAAATACGGATGTCCTAGTGTATCCAATATTTCATATGTTTATTCTGCTGCGATATCTGTGATGTGATTCTGTGATGGATATAGTATATAGTATATATGATATATTATATAGACGTTACTTATGTTTTACACCCGCGCTAGCCCTGCCCTGCTCTGTCGTTAGTTACCTAACCTAACGGTGCACGAGGGGACATCGAGGCGAATGCGGATGGCATAAGTGTACGTCATATCTATCTGTGATGTTTAGGTATTTAAATGATGGGACTTCATTAATGTGATTAATGAAAGAAAAGAAACCAAATGATGTTGTAGAATCATATTTTAAATAAAACAGGTAGCTACAGTTCTTGCTTCGCATAGCGGTATATATGATATACCCCGCACCTTATTCGATGAGGAAAGGACCGAGATCCCTTCACCGGGAGTGACTCCTTTAGCAATAACTGGCAAATGCTACACACTCGGTTTGCTTTTGACTGCTTTTGCGTTTTTTCTTTGCACAGCGATATATATGATATATCCCGCACCTCATTCGACGAGGAAAGGACCTAGATCCCTTCGCCGGGAGTGACTCCTTTAGCAAAACTAGAAAAGCCTCAAAATCACTCCATTTCAAAACTTCATTTGATTCTACAACGATATCAAGTTCATTACGCTCATGGTTTTCAGAAAAACCTGGCGTAGCCCTCCGTCATTTCAGATGAGTAGTAGTTAGTATTCGTGCTACGTTTGTTGGCCTGCGTCAAGGCGTAGTGTGCGGTAGCTAACTAGTATTTATCTGCTTATGCATATGATGCAGATTGGATTAGGGTAGTCGTGCGACTTTGTTGGCCTGCGTCAAGGGTCGTACGGGTGGGTTTAATTCAATCAGGAAATGACGGGTTGAACTTGACTAGCGCACTGTGGTTTGTTGGCCTGCGTCAAGGTCATAGCACGCTAGGGGCAAAAGCATTATCGGGAATTTCAAGTGTTGAAATTTGCAATGAGATTGCATACCTTCTATGAGATAGTTGGATCCCGATACCCACTGCGAGTAAGAGTTACTCCTGGGAGAGTTTTACACATTGCAATTAGCTGATCAAGTAGGTGTCTAGAAAGGTGTCAACGGGGTTACGCCTCTGGGAAAACGAGGTTTACATTAATTAGGTTCGTGCGAAAGCACGGGGGACCTCCCTCAAAGTACCGACACTGGCCTGGCTGAAAGATTGGCGAAGTTGTAGTGTGTAATTAATCCCGGCTAGTCTTTCCTTTTAGGGTTTGGAGGAAGATTTGATAAAAAGCAGTGGGAGCCATCCTGATTAGATAAGATAATAACCAATCTGATCTTGCACGAGCTTACGCTAAAGTGTTTTCTTCTCTCTCACTCCAGGTAGCGACCAGTTCATGCCTTAATCAAGATAATAATATGGATGTATTGACCGAACCCGCATGTTATACTGTGCTGGGGAACGTTGGTTCCGTTCTTTCTTATAAGAGTTATAGGAATGAACAGGATATAGGGGGATGCCAGGATTCCTATGCCACCCGAATGAAGAAAGTACATGTTGATGCATTTTCTTCGGGTGTGTTCGTTACTGAGAACTGTTTCTCCATTTGCTCTACGTCCTGGGTATTAGATACCGGGTCAGGATCCCATATATGTAATCAGTTACATGGGCTAAGGAAAGGTAGAGAAATTGGAGAAGGTGATAAAGACATTAGAGTTGGAAATGGTGCAATTGTTGCAGCTAAGACTGTCGGGGAATATCACCTTGTATTACCAACTGGTGATACATTGGTTCTGAACGAATGCTATTACATGCCGAACCTGATATGCAACATTATATCGGTTTCTTTATTGAGTAAAGAGGGATATAATTTTGTATTGCAGGACAATGTTATGAACATTTTCCGTGACCAAAAGTTGGTTGGATCAGGCACGTTATGCAATGGCATTTATGTTCTAAATCAATCAACAGTTCTGAGCATAACAAACACACACAAGAGAAAGAGTTCAGAACTGAACGAATCCTTCTTGTGGCATTGTAGACTGGGTCACATCAATGCGACACGACTAGCTAAGTTGCATAAAGATGGATATTTAAATCCGTTTGAATTTTCATCTTATGACACTTGCCAGTCATGTCTCAAAGGCAAGATGACCAAAACTCCGTTTACGGGACACGGAGAAAGAGTTACCGAACTCTTGGGACTGATACATAGTGATGTATGCGGTCCCATGTCTACACATGCCAGGGATGGTTCTTCATACTTCATTACATTCACTGACGATCTCTCTACGTTCGGGTATGTGTTCCTGATGAAACACAAATCAGAAGCTTTTGAGAAATTTAGGGAATATAAGCAAGAAGTTGAGAACCAAACCGGAAAAAGTATTAAAATCCTACGATCTGATTGAGGAGGAGAATACTTAAGCAATGAATTCCTGGACTTCCTAAAAGAGAATGGGATTCTCTCTCAGCTGACTTCTCCATATACACCACAGCACAACGGTGTATCAGAACGGAGGAACCGCACCCTATTAGATATGGTGCGCTCTATGATGAGCACGGCTGAGTTACCTATTTCCTTCTGGGGATATGCACTGGAAACAGCTGCAGACCTATTGAATATGGTTCCCACCAAAACCGTGCCGACCACTCCATATGAGATATGGAAAGGAAAGAGACCATATCTTAATTATGTTCAGATATGGGGTTGTCCGGCCTATGTAAAAACGCAAAATCCGGACAAACTCGCGGCAAGGTCCATTCTGTGTAAGTTTATTGGATATCCCAAACATTCGCGAGGGTATATCTTTTACCACCCTGAGGAACAAAAAGTGTTTGTTTCTCGGCATGCCACCTTTTTAGAAAAGGAATTTCTTGAAAAAGAGATTAGTGGTCATGAGGTAGAACTGGAAGAGGTTCCAGCTGCACAAGCTACAACAGAAGATCTGGTGGAACCAGAGGATTCCATAGTTCCCGATGAACCCCAGCCACTCCGCCGATCTAGTAGGGTTCCTCGCCAACCTGAGAGATACTACGGTTTTCTCATGGACGGTGGGAGCGAGGATTGCATCATGGAGGATGATGACCCAACTAGCTTCGAGCAGGCCATCACGAGTGGGGACTCAGTGAAATGGCTGGATGCTATGCGGTCCGAGATGGAATCCATGTACACCAACAAAGTATGGACTTTGGACGTTGCTCCTGAAGGGGTAAAAGCCATTGGGAGCAAGTGGATCTTCAAGAAGAAACTTGGTGTAGATGGGAAAGTGGAGACTTTCAAAGCTAGACTTGTAGCAAAAGGTTTTCGTCAAAGGCCAGGTGTGGACTATGACGAGACCTTTTCTCCAGTGGCTATGCTTAAATCCATCCGGATCATGCTTGCCATCGCTGCTTATCATGATTACGAAATCTGGCAAATGGATGTTAAGACCGCCTTTCTAAACGGTGATTTAGAAGAGTGCGTGTACATGACTCAGCCAGAGGGCTTCGTAGACAGTGGGAGCAGCGGGAAGGTGTGCAAGCTGCTTAAATCCATTTATGGATTAAAGCAAGCATCGCGGAGTTGGAACATCTGCTTTGACGTCGTTATCAAAGAGTTTTATTTCGTCAAAAATCCAGATCAAAGAGTTTGATTTCGTCAAACATCGCACAGAGTAAGATTGTCTTCCTCATATTGTACGTGGACGACATACTCTTGATAGGAAATGATATTCCTATGCTGCAATCGGTCAAGCTCTTCTTATCACAAAAATTCTCAATGAAAGATCTTGGTGATGCCTCCTGCATATTGGGGATTAGGATCTATAGAGATAGATCCAAACGGATTTTGGGATTGTCCCAATCCAGGTACATTGACACCATACTAAAGAGGTTTAGTATGGAAGAGTCCAAGCGTGGGAACTTACCCACGATCTCTGGAGTCACTCTCTCCAAAGAGATGTCTCCCAAGACTGATTTGGAGAGAGCTCGCATGCAAGGGATACCCTATGCTTCGGCAGTAGGCTCTATCATGTATACGATGCTATGTACCAGACCCGATGTAGCATACTCACTAAGTGTAGTGAGCAGGTATCAAGCTGATCCTGGAGAGAGTCACTGGACAGCTGTGAAGAGCATTCTCAAGTACTTGCGAAGGACTAGAGATATGTTCTTGGTGTATGGTAACGCAGAACTCCAAGTGGTGTCCTTTACCGATTCGAGCTTCCAGAGTGATAAGGACGACTCTAAGTCGCAGTCGGGCTTTGTCTTTACCCTTTACGGTGGGGCGGTTAGCTGGAAGAGTTCCAAGCAGGAAACCGTGGCAGACTCGACGATGGAGGCTGAATACATCGCTGCCAACGATGCTGCCAAAGAGGCTGTCTGGATCAAGAAGTTCATTACTGAACTTGGAGTGGTTCCATCCATTGAGCGTCCAATACCTTTGTATTGCGATAACAATGGAGCGGTGGCTTTGGCCAAGGAACCCAGGTCCCATCAGCGATCCAGGCATATTCTGAGGCGGTATCACCTGATCCGGGAGATAGTTGATCGCCGGGAGATCGAGGTCAGGAGGGTTGACACGAAGAATAACACAGCGGATCCACTCACGAAGGCCATTCCCCAGATACAGTTTGAGAGACTCTTTGGGATGCTCGGTATGCGATACTACAGCAGCTGGCCCTAGTGCAAGTGGGAGATTGTTAGTTGTATGTATGCCCTAGGGGCCAGTATTGTACAGATGATGTATATTATATTGGATGCTTGGACTTATATAGAGATGACTTTCTTGCTCGATATGATAGTATGCTATCTGGTTACTCTTTATCTTAACATGTACACTAGTCTCTTTATACTGTCTTATAGTTACATGTTGGTAAAGCCCTTAGGATGTGTACTTGACTGCCTGGAATATGATGCAGATCATACTAGTGGTGACGTGGTAGTCCATAAGTACATCCTTCAAGGTCCCTAGTCATGGGTGTATCGAGACGGGGCATCGATATACCAGTGTAGACTAGCGTATACGCTTCTCGACCCATGTGATGGGCGATGGATGATCCCATATCCATTGGTGTTTGACAGCAGAGATGGTATACGGGTGCTCAGTGGAGACTGAGTACACTGGACGGACTCGCCGAGAACTCCCAGATGGTATTATACCTCACGTCAGATGGCAGTTCTCAGGTGACACTTGTACAGGTTAGTCTTGTTGCGCCACGGCAGCGCCCCGGCCGTCTATCCGAGGCCAAAATGCGGAATCAAAATTTTCCCTTACTTGGAAACCGGCGCTACCGCGGACAAAGAAAACCCGGATCGTAACCATTAACCTAATGCTAGCTTACAAGAGATGGGAAGAGAAGTATACCGAGTGATCCGAGTCCTCCGGTCTTCTTGTCATCGTCCCGATCTCCCGCGGAAAGTCTTGTCTCCACATCGTCGCCTCCTCGCCGGAAGGGCACCACATCGCCTGCGTCTTTTACGGGCTCCCGCCTTAATACCGAAGCAACTCGTGCATGAAGCCGACAAGTCGACATGCCCAAGAAATGCTGTAGAAAGTAGTGTAGAGGCTATGTCTCATTTGGGTTTGTTGCCTTTGAAGATGATGGAGGAATCAAGATAAGAAAAATGGTGCTTGCATTTTTCTTGACATGAAAAGAGATCAAAAACTACACTCTCAAAAATGAAGCTCTCATCTTCTTTTCTCTCAAATGTCTTCAACCATATTGTGTAATGAGAATGGTGGAGGAAAGAATACAAAAAAACCACAACCTTAGAAGGAAGGTAATGGTAGCAAAAGCAAGTGGTGACCATAGCCAAAAACATCATGATAACAAAACTCATATCAAACTCTAAATCACTTCTAATCAACAAAAAGCAACTGATAAGAATGGTATCAAAAGATGCTTTCATAATAAATACATTTGCAAGAAAACCCTCCACAATGTGTTATTTGCAAACTTGCAAATAACACCCTCCATCGGAAAAGTCCGGTCGGGAAAGAACAAAGGAAAACCGGCCGGAACGGAATGCAAACTGGCAACTCCAGAAAACTGGTCCCGTAATAAATTACAGGAAAACCCCATACTGTGCATACACACCCGCATCTGTATTCCGACCGGATACAAATGCAATGAGACAAAATCTACACTGTACTACACTAGGATCCGGCTTAAACCAAAGCCGGCTAGTAATATCCGTTCGATCCTGATCCGTGCAATACCGCACGTATCTGATCGAACCTTGCCGTATATCCATACGGCCACTAGTACAAACCGTCCGATCCTGATCCGTGCAATACCGCACGTATCTGATCGGACCCTGCCATATCTCCATACGGCCTCTACAGCGTTTCGCCCGAAAGCTTGAGTAACTGAAAGTGTGGTGGACTCTAAAGACTCGTCAATACTATGGCTGTGGATTTAACCACTAGCACGTCAGAGGTATTAGCCAATACGTGACGGGCCACCAGCTATTGACCAAAAGGGACGTCGATGAGCGAACTCATCCTGACACCCTACTGAGCCTGTCAGTGACAATATCCGTACAGTCCGGTCCGTTCTTCTATGAGTATCGCATGGCGGGCCTAGGGGGTTGGTAAAAGTCAGACCCCCAAAAGCGGTACAAGTCGTGTCGGAGTGTAGCCCAGAACACCCTGAGATACTACTGGAATACCTACCAGTAAATCTCCTGCCTCGGCCAAGGGCTTTGTGTAATGGCTCTCCTAGACACAGCGCGACTTCACCCCCAATACCGGGAGAGACGAACCCCTGAAGATCCGCTCACTGCCTCCATGTGGCTCGGGACTGTACCCAACTAAAACCTGTTTGCACGATTCCTTTGAGCCGTGGTAGGGTAGTAATCAAAGCACAGTGGGAACTCACACGAGACAAATGACAATCCCCAGGTCGATGAACTAACCTGTACACATGCCACCAGGGAACTGCTATCTGACGTCTGGTATAAGACCAACTAGCATGTTCCCGGCGAGTCCTGTCCGGTGTACTCATAACCCAATGAGCACCTGTATACATCTTAGGTGAACCAACTGACACCAGTGGCTTGTGAGACCGGCCACCGCCCCTCGTCGGGGTCTCGACTGTATACACTAGTCTACTAATGGAGTATCGATGCCCTGTCTCGAAACTCCTACGACTAGGGACCTTTTAAGGATGTGCTTATAGACTCCAGCTCTCACTTATATGATCGCCCTCATACTGCTGGCAGTCAAGAAAGAATCCTAGGGGCTCTATCAACGTGTAATAGTGACCTGTCAGGTCACCTAAAGCAGTACACGATGATAAAGGTAAAGCAGATAGCATACTATCATCTCGAGTAAGACTGTTCTACCGGGATAGGTCCTCCCTCAATCATTGCAATCACGTGCCTGTGATCCAATAATTGACTCTGAGGGCACTATCTCCAACAAGTCTGTAGACCCGAGATCGTCATAGAGTCTTGTGTGATTCCCACTTTGCTTTGATCTCCATCTTACCACGTCCATGATGGCGTGCAAAACGGTGGTCTTTGGGTACAGTCCCCAGTCACATGGATGCAATGAGCGATAGGAGGGGTTTCGTCTCTCCCGGTATTGGGAGTTGATGTTGCGCTGTGCTCGATTGGCCGTAACAGGGAAGTCCCTGGCCAGGGCTGATCAGAGATTTGCTGGTAAGTGTTACCAGTAGTTTCTCGACCCGTTACGAGCCTCACATCGGCACGACTTATCGGGTTATTGGGGTCTGACGTTTACCACCCCTAGACTTGATATGCGACAAATCAGACGAAGAGACCGGACTGTACGGTAAGTGTTCTGGTCGGATTCGCAGGAGTGTGTTGGGGATAGTGCCCTCAGAGTCAATTATTGGATCACAGGCACGTGATTGCAATGATTGAGGGAGGACCTATCCCGGTAGAACAGTCTTACTCGAGATGATAGTATGCTATCTGGTTTACCTTTATCATCGTGTACAGCTTTAGGTGACCTGACAGGTCACTATTACACGTTGATAGAGCCCCTAGGATTCTTGCTTGACTGCCAGCAGTATGAGGGCGATCATATAAGTGAGAGCTGGAGTCTATAAGCACATCCTTAAAAGGTCCCTAGTCGTGGGAGTTTCGAGACAGGGCATCGATTCTCCAGAGTAGACTAGTGTATACAGTCGAGACCCCGACGAGGGGCGGTGGCCGGTCTCACAAGCCACTGGTGTCAGTTGGTTCACCTAAGATGTATACAGGTGCTCATTGGGTTATGAGTACACCGGACAGGACTCGCCGGGAACATGCTAGTTCGTCTTATACCTGACGTCAGATAGCAGTTCCCAGGTGACATGTGTACAGGTTAGTTCATCGACCTGGGGATCGTCATTTGTCTCGTGTGAGTTCCCACTGTGCTTTGATTACTACCCTACCACGGCTCAAAGGAGTCGTGCAAACAGGTTTTAGTTGGGTACAGTCCCGAGCCACATGGAGGCAGGGAGCGGATCTTCAGGGGTTCGTCTCTCCCGGTATTGGGGGTGAGGTCGTTCTGTGTCTAGGAGAGCCATTACACAAAGTCCTTGGCCAAGGCAGGAGATTTACTGGTAGGTATTCCAGTAGTATCTCAGGGTGTTCTGGGCTACACTCCGACATGACTTGTACCGCTTTTGGGGGTCTGACTTTTACCAACCCCCTAGGCCCGCCATGCAATGCTCATAGACGAACGGACCGGACTGTACGGATATTGTAACTGACAGGATCAGTAGGGTGTCAGGATGAGTTCGCTCATCGACGTCCCTTTTGGTCAATAGCTGGTGGCCCGTCACGTATTGGCTTATACCTCTGACGTGCTAGTGGTTAAATCCACAGCCATAGTATTGACGAGTCTTTAGAGTCCACCACACATTCAGTTACTCAAGCTTTCGGGCGAAACGCTGTAGAGGCCGTATGGAGATATGGCAGGGTCCGATCAGATACGTGCGGTATTGCACGGATCAGGATCGGACGGTTTGTACTAGAGAGGCCGTATAGATGTATGGCAGGATTCGATCAGATACGTGCGGTATTGCACGGATCAGGATCGGATGGATATTACTAGCCGGCTTTGGTTTAAGCCGGATCCTAGTATAGTACAGTGTATATTTTGTCTCTTTGCATTTGTATCCGGGCGGAATACAGATGCGGGTGTGTATGCACAGTATCGGGGTTTTCCTGTAATTTATTATGGGACCAGTTTTCTGGAGTTGCCAGTTTGCTTTTCGTTTCGGCCGATTTCCTTTGTTCCGTTCATTGGCCGAAGATTGGTGGAGGAAGGCTTATTTGCATTGTTGCAAATAAGCAATTGTGGGAGGTGGTTTTTGCATTATTGTTTTATCATTATGATTGCTCCATACCTTGACCATGCTCTCCCTCTCCACTCACACATGAGGTATGGGCCGGCCACTGTTTGGGGAATGAGTGGAGTGTTTTATTTTGTGTGTGAATTTATTCCTTCATGCTTAATTAGTGGGCCCCCCATTTGTTTTTGAGTGTGCTGTGAAGTATTTTATGCTTGGAGCATGATTTTAATTGAAGCATGGTTTTTAATTAATTGACTTCACCCATGTACACATTTTCCAGTGAGCTTTTTCTTCTGGTGGCCGAGCTCAATCTTTGATGGATGCTCCATTTCATTTCCTTTGCATGCTCAATTTCTCCATCAAGCATCCATGAAATTCTAGTGCACAAATTCCTCCATCATGGCAACTATACTAAACCCCAACGAGACAACTATTCTACACTATTCTATAGCAAGTCTTGGACGCGTCGGCTAGCCAACTTCGCGCCCGAGTTGCCTCGGTATAGAGGCGGGAGCCCGTAAAAGATGCAGGCGATGTGGTGCCCTTCCAGCAAGGATGTGACGACCGGGGGATCCGCGGGAGATCGGGACGACGACGAGAAGACCGGAGGACTCGGATCACTCGGTATATCTCTAACCCGTCTTGTAGTTAGCTAGATCTAGTTTAATGGAGCGATCCGGAGTTTAGTGCGCGGTGGTGCCGGTTTGCTAAGTTCGCAAAATTAAAGTTTATCACCGCTTCCGCATTTGGCCGTCGGATTGACGGCCGGGGCGCCGCCGTGCACTTACAGTGGTATCAGAGCCTCGCCATTAACTTCGTCTAGCTTCGTTTGATGTGTTTTGCATTTCCGATCGACCAAACTTCCAAAATCTACATTTTTGCTAGCGACAGTTTTCTGTTGAAATTTTTTGGTCTCCAAAAATTTTTCAGGTTGTATAAAAGTACTGTGCTAGAAGACCTAAGACTACTGTAGAATTTCGAGACACTGATCTCTTTAGAGGAGCGCGGAACCGCGGCAAAACCCTACTTGTTGCCGCGGTTCCGCCGCAGTATTGATGGATCAGTGTGTACAATTTTTCCAGTAGACTTTATGGCTGATTTTAGGGGTTTTGGAATATTAATATTGGGCCCAGAATTTCTTGATCTGCTACAGTATTGCTTGGGGGCCCACTTGTTAATTTTTGATCGATCGGATATTTTAAACACAATATTTCACAGTATTTACATTATATCTGCGACCGTGAATGTCACTTGATCGGTAAATCCAGTCTAACTGCTATAGCCCGGTTAGACGGATTTGCGAACGTGACTTTCACGTTGATGTTCTGTGTTTTGCTGTGATGTTGCGGATCGGCCGTGGGGATAGCCTGGATGCAATGCTAGTACAGTTGTGGTTGCATTATGTACATTTGATATTGCGGGGCGAGCGTCCGACATGTGGACTGCCGTCACTGCCTGTTTGTATTATTCTTTTGGGGCACGACCTGGTTGCGGTCGATGTACCCGTTGTATGTATATTTTACTTTCTGTACTAGGGTTACCCCGTGGAGGGGTGCACGGATAGCCGGGTTCTAGAGGGCAACGGGCCCGCATCTCAGGGCATTGAGACGGAGGGGGCTTCAGTCTGGAATTGGCGGGCTATTCGCCGCACTCGTAGGGGGTACAGGTTGACCCAGGAGGGGTGCCCAAGTTACCGGATTCCGTGAAGTGCTGGGTGGTCCATTCACGGCGCTGAAGGGGGCTGCCTCGTTTCAGGTTTTGGCGGGTGACTTGCTGCGCCCGTAGGGGTCTAGGATTTCATTGCACAGGCTATCCACACGACCAGTGGAACGTCGGGTTTCAGTAGTGGCTCTGTGAAACCCGGGGATCCCAGATATCTGTATTGTTCTGTGATGCTGTACATTTCTGTGATGTTGCATTTTATTCACGCCTTGAGCGAAATACTATATATTGGTATATATATTAGTAGATGTTGTATATGTTTTTTCATCCGCGCTAGTCCAGTCCCCGCTCTGCCGTTAGTTAGCTAACCTAACGGGTGATGACGGGACCCAGTGGCGAATGAGGATGGCATATACGTACGTCAGTATTTTTCGTTCTTTGTGGTGTGATCAATTGATGGGAATGCGTTGATTCGGATCAATGCAAGTTAAAACAAACCTATTCTGATGTTGTTGGAAAACTTTTCAAAAAGCTGTTATTGCAAGGACGTTCATTTTTGTTTTGCATCGTGGTATTCATTTAGAATATCCTGCTCCTCAGTCGACGAGGCAAGGGCCGAGATCCCTTCTCTGGGAGTGACCCCTTGGACAGAAGTTTGCGTCAGGGCATTAACTTCACTATAGCCGATTACTTTTGCTTTGCACAGTGATATTCGGTTATGAATATCCAGCACCCCATTCTACGGGGAAAGAGCCGAGATCCCTTCACCGAGAGTGACCTCTTTAGTAAAGGTTTTCGTCACTATATTTTCTAAAAAGCTATCCGTTCCTTCAACGATATCAAGTTCATTACGTTAAAGGTTTTCGCCAGAAACCATTCGTAGCCCTCCGTCGTTTCATATGGGTAGTCAATAGTATTCAAGCTGTGTTTGTTGGCCAAAGTAAAGGCACAGTGTTTGGTAGCTGTTGGTTATTCATATGCAGCATAGATAGATGTGTTGGTTTGGAACAGTCGTACTGCCTTGTTGGCCAAAGTCAAGGGTAGGTACGGGTGGATTCAAAACAACCTGGAGAATGACGGGTAGAACTTGACATGTGACTTATGATTTGTTGGCCAAAGTCAAGGTCATAAGAGCATGGGGTAAAAATCACATCGGGAGTTTCAAAAGAACTGAAACTTGCCAGATATGCGCATACCTTCTGGAGTGTGGTACCGTGAGCGGATTCCGTCACGTTATCATGCGATGATAGTTGGATCCCGATTCCCACTGATGAGTTGGTTTACTCCTCGGGTGACCCCGACTAATTCTTCTTTCAGGTTTGGAGGAGAATTTGAGGTACAGTGGGAGGTTTCCAGATTAGATAAATTGGTAACCATTCTGATCTAGGATAGAGTGCACGCTGAGTGTTTCTTTTCTCTTTCTTTCTGGCAACGACCATTGACCCGACCCAAGACTATGACTCAGAGACCAAGTTGACCGAACCTTCTTAACACTGGCTTTTGGATTGTCAGAGTTGCAGACCTCATTGCCACTCCTACTTTTACCCTTTTCTCCAGGACACCCCGTATTACTACGAACGTCCACTTCCATTGGACAAAACCATCGTATGGTTAAATACGAACTCGAAGGAATTCGAGGATGGTTTCCGGTTCTGGAGTAAACGGATAGGATCATTCAGTTGTCTTTTCCCTTTTACCTTCTCTCAAATTGTGAGTACTCCTTGGTTTAGGAGATAGTACACCTATTATGCAAATTGGATAGTCTTCTTCCAAACCTTAGGCTGGTGCCGACCGGTAGGGAATGAAGAAAACCAATTAGCCTAAACGGTGTGCAGAAGGTATTAAGATTAAGACAAAGCAAGGGATTAGTAAGAGGGCAAAGTAAATTGCGACTGATATTCACGACCAAACCAAGTATTTCTTCGCCAATCCTAAATCACCTTTGTATTTCTCCAGGACACTCCGTATCACTACGAAGATCCACAGTTTATTGGATACTCCATCGTATGGTTATATACGAACTCGAAAGGAACTTGTTCCAGTTCGGGGATGGATTCTGGTCCAGGAGAAATAGGAATAAGGTTTTTTCGGTTGTCTTTTATCTTCACCTTCTCTCGCATTGCGAGTGCTCCTAGGATTAGGGCAGTACACCCATTATGCTTATTGGATAGTCTTCTTCCAAACCATAGGCTGGTGCCGAACGGTAGGGAAGGAAGAAAACCATTTGGCCTAAGGGGTGTGCAGAAGGTAATGACTAAAGACATATAAAGGGATTTGGAGAGGTGGCAAAGAACTATACGGTTACAGTCGTGAATCTGGAAGAGGCATTACTAGGAATACCAGGATACCCCATCGAAACATTTCAATGTTTCAGTTCAACTGTGTACTGTTAAAAGAAAACTGATTTCCCGATTAGACACTTGCTCCAGGGTATGTATTTACCAGGTTTGATTCTCACATCTGTATGGTTTTACAGATGATGAGTGGGAGTAAGTTATTGGGAATTGGGTGATCATCCTCATTATATCGGGATTCGTTGTAATCGGTGATATTTGAGGAGATCACCTGGGCTGTTTGCCGGTCGGCAAATATTTGGTTTTGAATATCCGCTGTTGTGCACCAATTTCAAATTGATATATCTGTACGTCTATTTTCATAGAGTGAGATATACCTTTTGATATTATGTAGATGACATTTACCTATATCAGTGGATGGTTAGGTAAGGAGTATTAAACAGCGGTGTAATTCTTCTTAACCATAAGTACAGTTTTCAACCTACGACACACAGTGAAAGAGTTGTTAGACTCAGCGGACTTATACAGAGTATTGTATGTTGTCCAGTGTCCATTAGGACAAAGGGGTTGGTCCTCATACTATATTCTGTTTACTTTTAACTTCTCTAGTTCTTAGACATGTGTTTCGTAGAAACACAGGGTCTAAATTTTAAGGAGTTATAGGTATTTGAATAGAGTAGAGAACCAGGTGTAGCAAGTATCGGGATTCTTCAAAGTGATCGAAGATATAGATACTTGTGTATGGTATTCAGTTGATAGTAATGATAAAGAGAAATTGCTTCTCTTTCAGGTTACTCATAATTGGAAGCATTCCTAAGTTGAGAATCGCTGATCGGCCTCCTTCCATTTAGTTGACATGCACTGGAGATAGCTGCATGATTTGAATCTGGTTCAATTAAATCAGTGCCTCTGGTTCTATATTGGATATAGTACAGTTCATATCTTAACATTGTTAAGGTACGGGGAGTTGTCCGGCTTATGATTAAAACCAGACACTGGACAACTCAAGGCACGTTTCTGTAATGGCTGTTTGTGGGTTGACCCAGGCTATGACGAGGGTTGACTGACTTTCTACCATAAGAAAGATCAATAGTGATATTGTTCTTGACTCGCCACAGTTTTAATAAAAATGGATTTTTTCAAAAACAGTAGTGGGAGTATGGTAGAACTGGAAGTGATTCCAGAACCGCAAACGATTACTGAAGATTTGATAAGGAACCTAAACATTCAATCTGATTTGACATTCCATTGGCCACTCCGCAGATAAGGTGGGTAACTTCAGGCACCCGAGAGGTACTCCGGTAGCCTCAAGGACGGTGACAGGGAAGTTCTTGTTTACCCACACTTGCCATTGTTGTTGTTCCAGGCTGCGAGACCCGGCAGGAGGATGAGTATAGCGTCGTTCTAAACTAGCTTTAGAAGTGCACATCTATATGACTCTGCCAGAGGGTTGTCGTAGTTAGTGGGAGCAGCGGAAGCATTGGTGGACATTAGGCTTATGTCTATTTATAGACTAAAGCAGATATAGCGGAGATAGATCATCTATTTCTGATGTGACAGTCATAGGTTCGACGTCATCAGAATAGGGGATGGATCTGTTGAGAAGGTAGTAGGGTGTGATATCCGGGTTTTGGATGACATACACAAAGTAGGAAGTGACATTCCTATACTACGATCGGTTATACTTTGGTCGTCACACAGTGGTTTCTCCACAAAAGACTTGGACATTATATAAGACATACTGGTTACTAGATCTATAGTTTTAGATCTAGATTTGGGTGGTTTCCCAATCTGGGTACTTAGACAACATTCTAAGAGTATTTAGAATGGTCGACTCCTGGCATGGTAGTGTACCTGCAGGTAATGGAGTCACCCTCTCTAATGGTGTCTTAAAGACTAAAGTAGAGAGGGATGTGCATGATTGGCAGATCACTTGCTTAGGCAATTGAGTCAATCATGAGATGTCAAGTACCACACCAGATGTTGTTCTTGCACTAGATGCAATAAGTTGATATTGATCCAATCCTGGAGAAACAATCGGAAGCAGTTTTAGAACATAAGTGGATGTTCTAGGGATATGATAACGACAGCCTCATTCGGGGGACAGTTATCATTCCAGGCTTCCAAGGTGACATGGACGACAAGGAGGTTGTCAGAGTTATAGTTTTCCCTCTGACGAGGGACAGTATTTTGGACAGGTGATCCAGGCAGATACTGAGGGAGGCTTGGCGCAGGATACTGATTAAGTTCAGTTGACGATACAGTCTAAGAAGTTTGGATTTGGAGTTCATTTATGAGCTAGGTCCCATCAGACATCCTGACATTCTAAGACAGGTATTGCTCATTTCGGGAGATAGTTTTCTCCGCGAACTTGAGATATAGAGAGACATAGAAAGAAACATCATGGCGGATCCACTCACTGAGGCTATTCCTTGAACGCAATAGTTTCGCAAACAAGCTTTGTGAGACTGACCAGTAGAGGAGTTGGGTGTTCGGTATCACACGGGCTGTGAGTATGCGACATCGCAATAATTAGCCTTGAGTGCAAGTGGGAGATTGTTGGAGATAGTGCCCTCAGAGTCAATTATTGGATCACAGGCACGTGATTGCAATGATTGAGGGAGGACCTATCCCGGTAGAACAGTCTTACTCGAGATGATAGTATGCTATCTGCTTTACCTTTATCATCGTGTACTGCTTTAGGTGACCTGACAGGTCACTATTACACGTTGATAGAGCCCCTAGGATTCTTTCTTGACTGCCAGCAGTATGAGGGCGATCATATAAGTGAGAGCTGGAGTCTATAAGCACATCCTTAAAAGGTCCCTAGTCGTGGGAGTTTCGAGACAAGGCATCGATTCTCCAGAGTAGACTAGTGTATACAGTCGAGACCCCGACGAGGGGCGGTGGCCGGTCTCACAAGCCACTGGTGTCAGTTGGTTCACCTAAGATGTATACAGGTGCTCATTGGGTTATGAGTACACCGGACAGGACTCACCGGGAACATGCTTGTTGGTCTTATACCTGACGTCAGATAGCAGTTCCCAGGTGACATGTGTACAGGTTAGTTCATCGACCTGGGGATCGTCATTTGTCTCGTATGAGTTCCCACTGTGCTTTGATTACTACCCTACCACGGCTCAAAGGAGTAGTGCAAACAGGTTTTAGTTGGGTACAGTCCCGAGCCACATGGAGGCAGTGAGCGGATCTTCAGGGGTTCGTCTCTCCCGGTATTGGGGGTGAGGTCGCGCTGTGTCTAGGAGAGCCATTACACAAAGTCCTTGGCCAAGGCAGGAGATTTACTGGTAGGTATTCCAGTAGTATCTCAGGGTGTTCTGGGCTACACTCCGACACGACTTGTTCCGCTTTTGGGGGTCTGACTTTTACCAACCCCCTAGGCCCGCCATGCGATGCTCATAGACGAACGGACCGGACTGTACGGATATTGTCACTGACAGGCTCAGTAGGGTGTCAGGATGAGTTCGCTCATCGACGTCCCTTTTGGTCAATAGCTGGTGGCCCGTCACGTATTGGCTTATACCACAGACGTGCTAGTGGTTAAATCCACAGCCATAGTATTGACGAGTCTTTAGAGTCCACCACACATTCAGTTACTCAAGCTTTCGGGCGAAACGCTGTAGAGGCCGTATGGAGAATGGCAGGGTCCAATCAGATACGTGCGGTATTGCACGGATCAGGATCGGACGGTTTGTACTAGAGAGGCCGTATAGATGTATGGCAGGATTCGATCAGATACGTGCGGTATTGCACGGATCAGGATCGGACGGATATTACTAGCCGGCTTTGGTTTAAGCCGGATCCTAGTATAGTACAGTGTAGATTTTGTCTCTTTGCATTTGTATCCGGACGGAATACAGATGCGGGTGTGTATGCACAGTAACGGGGTTTTCCTGTAATTTATTATGGGACCAGTTTTCTGGAGTTGCCAGTTTGCTTTTCGTTTCGGCCGATTTCCTTTGTTCCGTTCATTGGCCGAAGATTGGTGGAGGAAGGCTTATTTGCATTGTTGCAAATAAGCAATTGTGGGAGGTGGTTTTTGCATTATTGTTTTATCATTATGATTGCTCCATACCTTGACCATGCTCTCCCTCTCCACTCACACATGAGGTATGGGCCGGCCACTGTTTGGGGAATGAGTGGAGTGTTTTATTTTGTGTGTGAATTTATTCCTTCATGCTTAATTAGTGGGCCCCCCCATTTGTTTTTGAGTGTGCTGTGAAGTATTTTATGCTTGGAGCATGATTTTAATTGAAGCATGGTTTTTAATTAATTGACTTCACCCATGTACACATTTTCCAGTGAGCTTTTTCTTCTGGTGGCAGAGCTCAATCTTTGATGGATGCTCCATTTCATTTCCTTTGCATGCTCAATTTCTCCATCAAGCATCCATGAAATTCTAGTGCACAAATTCCTCCATCATGGAAACAATACTAAACCCCAAAGAGACAACTATTCTACACTATTCTATAGCAAGTCTTGGACGCGTCGGCTAGCCAACTTCGCGCCCGAGTTGCCTCGGTATAGAGACGGGAGCCCGTAAAAGATGCAGGCGATGTGGTGCCCTTCCGGCAAGGATGTGACGACCGGAGGATCCGCGGGTGATCGGGACGACGACGAGAAGACCGGAGGACTCGGATCACTCGGTATATCTCTAACCCGTCTTGTAGTTAGCTAGATCTAGTTTAATGGCCCGATCCGGGGTTTAGTGCGCGGTGGTGCCGGTTTGCTAAGTTCGCAAAATTAAAGTTTATCACCGCTTCCGCATTTGGCCGTCGGATTGACGGCCGGGGCACCGCCGTGCACTTACAGAGTGTGAGCGGGCTAGCTCGTCGATCTTCTGATCGCTCAATACCCGGGTGGCCGTTACGTTTAGCAGACCGCTTGCTGCTTGTGGGTGCTTGATATGATCATCATCTGCTACTGGCGTATTGACGAGTCTTTAGAGTCCTACACAGAGGTTTCCTAGCTCAAGCGAAACGAAATAGGAGTGCATATGAGATATGTGCGGGACCGAGAATAATGCGTGTATGTGATACCGTATTTGATTCTCGCGATTAATGTTTCGATTGGTTGTATGAGATATGACCTAGTTATCGAATCATTGAATACTAGTCGGTTATGTGCGACATGACCGGATCATTGAATCAAGTGTTGATTTAATGATTTAATGTATAATTATATATTTGATATATTACTTTGCATCAACTAGTATTGGTTCACTTTAAACGGATTTTTCTCACTTGATTTACACATTGTATATGTGATATACTTTTGTGCACATATAAGTATCATATTTGATGATACTTGATCATATGGTTAAGTGTATGGAATTAAACCATAGTTAACTTGAGATTAGGGTTTTAATTATGCATTTATTCATTTAATTGTTTATTCATTTATTTGGATAAAGCTTAAGTGGAGAATGGTGGCATTTCTTGTTTTATGTTGAAGCTTCATGAAGCCTTGACTTTATGCAACCATTCTTGTCCACTAGCTTAACCCTAACTCTCCAAATAACCATGGTTGATTCTCTACACTTAACCTTAGTTAGAATTATGATAAGTATAGATTTTTCTTTTCATTTTAAATAACTTATCATAATTCTAGCTCTTCTTCTTCTTCATCTTCAAAAGAAAAACTTAGATGCCATCAATGGCAACTTGAGTTCTAGTGAGAGAATTTCAAATCTAAAGTGAACCCATCTCCTATTTCTTCACCCTCTACCTCTTGCCAAGTTGTTTTGGGTGTTCTCTTCACAAGTTTCACAACTTTGTGAAGTCGGAGCTTGAACTAGTGCAACCTCGACGTAGATCGTCTTTGACACGAAGCCGACGACCTATTCCGCACGTTTTTCCGATGAAGCCGACGAATGAGTCGAGGATTCATGATGGACAGCGAGGGCATGACCACGTCGAGCTAAGGAGGTGGAAATCCGGATTTACAAAGGTTGTAGCTTCCGACCTTTAGTTAATTTGCTAACTAGTTTTGTTTTTCGCCTAGAATTCTAGTCTAAGATCCGTGTTAGGGTTCCTCGGCACCATAATTTTTGTAAAATGGCATGTTCGATGCCTTGTAAGACCTCTATAGGGTGCCTAGGAACCTTTCAGATATAATATCATACATTCTGGTTTCTAGATCTATGGTTTTAGATCTGGATTTGGGTAGTTTCCCAATGTGGGTACTTTGACAGTATTCTAATGGTTTTTAGAATAGATGACTCCTGGCATGGTGGTGTACCTGCAGGTGATGGAGTCACCCTCTCTAAAGGTGTCTTAAAGACTAAAGGGGAGAGGGATGTGCATGATTGGCAGATCACTTGCTTAGGCAATTGAGTCAATCATGAGATTTCAAGTACCACACCAAATGTTGTTTTTGCACTAGATGCGATAAGCTTGTATTAATCCAATCCTGGAGAAACATAAGGAAGCAGTTTTAGAACATAAGTGCATGTTCTACGGGTTTGATGACGGCAGCCTCCTTCGGGAGACGATTATCATTCCGGGCTTCAAAGATGACATGGTTGACAGAGTGATTGTTAGAGTTATAGTTTTTCCTCTGACGAGGGACAATATTTTGGACAGGTGGTCCAAAAGGATACTGTGGGAGGCATGGTGCCGGATACTGATTAGGTTTAGTGATCGATACAGCCTTAGAAGTTTGGATTTAGAGTTCATTTATGAACTGGGTCCCATCAGATATCTAGATATATTCTAAGACAGGTATTACTCATTTCGGGAGATGGCTTTCTCCGCGAACTTGAGATTAAGAGAGACATAGAAAGAAACATCTAGGCGGATCCACTCACTGAGGCTATTTCTCGAACACAATAGTTTTACAAACGGGCTTTGTGAAACTGATTAGTAGAGGAGTTGGATGCTCGGTTTCACATGGGCTGTGAGTAGTCGACATCGCAATAATTAGCCTTAAGTGCAAGTGGGAGATTGTTGGATATAGTGCCCTCAGAGTCAATTATTGGATCGCTGGTACGTGATTGCAATGATTGCGGAGGACCTATACCGGTAGGACAGTCTTACTCGAGATGATAGTATGCTATCTGGTTTGCCTTTATCAGCCGTGTACAGGTTCAGGTGACTGATCACTGTTACACTTTGATAGAGCCCTTAGGATCTTTCTTTACTACCAACAGTATGATGGCGATCACATACGTGAGAGTTGGGTGGTTTATAAGCATATCCTTAATTGTGGTCCCTAGTCGTGGGAGTTTTGAGACAGGGCATCGATACTCCGGAGTAGACTAGTGTATACAGTCGAGACCCCGACGAAGGGCGGTGGCCGGTCTCACAAGCCACTGGTGTTAGTTGGATCACCTAAGATGTATACAGGTGCTCATTGGGTTATGAGTACACCGGACAGGACTCGCAGGGAACCTGCTAGTTGGAATTATACATATCGTCGATAGCAGTTCCCTGGTGACATGTGTACAGGTTTGTTCATCGACCTGAGGTCGTCATTTGTCTCGTGTGAGTTCCCACTGTGCTTTGATTTCTACCCAACCACTGCTCAAAAGAGTCGTGCAAACAGGTAGTTTTCGGGTACAGTCCCGAGCCACATGGAGGCACGTGAGCGGATCGGCAGGGGATTCATCTCTCCCGGTATTGGGGGTGAGATCGTGCTGTGTCTAGGAGAGCCATTACACAAAGCCCATGGCCGTGGCAGGAGATTTACTGGTAGGTACTCCAGTAGTATCTCAGGGTGTTATTGGGCTTCACTCGGACACGACTTATACTGCTTTTGGGGGTCTGACGTTACCAGCCCCATAGGCAGATATGCGATACTCATAGACGAACGGACCGGACTGTATATACGTTGTCACTGTTAGGCTCAGTAGGGTTTCCGGATGAGTTCGCTCATCGGCCTCCCTTGAGGTCAGTCCATGGGCAGCCGTTACGCACAGCTAGTGCCGCTGATGGCTTGTGGTTAAACCCACTGCCAGGGTACTGACGAGTCTTTAGAGTCCCCCACAGACAGCTTCCCAAGTTCCGGGCGAAACGTTGTAGAGGCCGTATGGTTTTATTGCAGGGTTCGGAAAATGCACGTACGTTTACGCACGTGTCATTTTTCGGGCAGATAATACTGGTGGGCTTTGCTTTAAGCCGGATCCGAGTATTATATAGTGTAGATATAATATCTTTGTCTCAGTTGCATTTGTATTCGGTCGTAATACAAATGCGGGTATATTTATACAGTTACGGGGTTATCCTGAAATTCGTTTCAGGATCATTTTTGAAAGTTGCCAGTTTCCAGTTTTCTATCAGCCGTCTTTTAACATTCGGTTAAAGATGGATTTATCTTTTCTTTGGATAAGTGTGGATACTTCTAGAAGGTTCTAGAAGAGGTGATTAGGCTTGTGACTCACTTGTTCATCAATGGTGCTTTAATGGTGCATTTATTGTGTTCATACTTTGTGTTCACACTAGATATTTCACTTATTGTCACCTCCCCCTCTCCTACACTCACCCCCACCTCCTTATATATGGCCGGCCCCCTCCTCTCTCACACACACTTGATTGATTCATTTGGTTAAAAGATTATGATAGTTTTAGGGTGTAAGGAAATTTCATAGCTCATTTCATTCCATCACCCGAATTAATTGGCAACTTCATTAACCGTTCGTCCATGGCTTTGGACGAAGCGAGACAAAGTATTCTACTCATTCTCTACATCATTCTTGGTCGTCTCTTTTAGCAAACTTGATGACCGAGTTGTCTCGAGTCAGAGGCGGGAGCCCGTTTAAAGAACCGTTGACGTGGTGCCACCTGGACGAGCAGATCGGAGATCGACGAGATCAGATCTGCCGCAACGGAGCGTGGGATGATGGTTAAAGAACGAAGGACTCGGATCGTTCGGTATAACCTTTCTACTCTCTTTACAGTTTTTTAGTTTAGCAATAATGGCAGATCCGGGTTATAGTATACGATAGCGCCAGTTAAAAGTTTTTGTTCCGCATTTGGCGTCAGTTTGACGGTCGGGGCGCTACCGTAGACTTACAAAAAGAAGTAGAGAGGAAGAAGAACAACAAAATATATCTAAAATTTTTCACAAGAAATAAGAACCCTTGGCTTGGCAAGTTCGGGGCTATTTATAGGCAGGAAACTGAAACCCTAGGGCCACATTCTGACCCTTCATGAAAAGACCTAACTACCCCTGAAAAATCTTCAGTTGACGAGCCCATATGGCCGCGGATCCGCGGCCTAGACCCCATGTTGGCCGCGGATCCGCGGCCATCTAGGTGAGTTAGATCCTCGGTTTTTGTGGGATTCCCTGGTTTTATGCACTTTTCAGTATGGTATATGTTGTTTCTGAGAAGCTCTTCACAATTTTTCCAGAATTTCAGCAGATCAAAAGGTGATGTGATGTGGATCTTTTGCCATGATTTTTCTTGAGCTCGGCGTAGATATGTTGGATCTTGTGTTGACATTGTGCTTTGTGCATGAAAATGACAATCGATTTGCCATTTTGTCCTTTAAACTGGTTGCGGCAACACGGATAGAGAGCGGAGACCCGTGTTTTATCTGTGGTTGGCAGTAATCCGGAATTTGTCGTGCTTTTCCATGAATTTCACTGTTTAGAACTGAGAACCTATATCCTGCAATTAACTAGCAAACACGGCTCAAGAGTACCTACCGATAAGTAATGTGATAAAAATTGGGCGGTATAAAAATGCAAAAATCCGATATGAACAAGGACGTATATACCGATACGTGGAACACAAGTGTCGAGGTGAGACACTTGGGTTTCGAGGAATGTATAGATATCAGAAAACCGATACGTGGATCACGGGTGTCGATACCGGACAGTTACGATTCGAGGAACGTATGAATATGATAAAGACCGATACGTGAATCACGGGTGTCGAAACCGGACACTTACGATTCAAGGAACGTATTGATATGAGTATTTATGTATCGATGCTAGACACTTGTTTCCATGATATTTTTACTCCTAAGTATATATAACAGTGGAATGAGATGCTGTTATATATGCATATATATATATATATATATATATATATATCAATAGAATGGGACGCTGATATATATGTTTGCATATCTAATTTATATACATCATCATAATGATCTTGCAAATATCCTTATTCACGATATATATGAGGGCCGATATTATGGCCGATATGAGGGTCGATGTTAGGGCCGATATTAGGGCCGATATGAGGGCCAATGTTCTGGCCGATATGAGGGCCGATATGAGGGCCGATTTGAGGAAATTGGGATTTGGATTGTCGAGATGGACACTGGTCCTGCCACGAAGAGGATTCCGTGAGGATGACATGTTTTATCCCATACCCCGCATTTATTTTATATGCATTGCTTCATGTATTAGTAGTACCTGATAGAGTACCTTTCATGACTGTTGCATATACATATTTCCATTTATTGCTATCAGCTTGCATGTGATAGATTAGCGCAGTACGTGCGTACTTGCGATTACCTCCATATGTTATTTACTATTCACGAGTTGACAACCCACCCCCGTTGTGCCACAGTTCTTATAGGTGGACCGCATGGATCTGTTGTGGCATCGCTGGCACACAGCTGCTTTCGGGCGACTTGCTTTTGGTAGGTGGTACATGTTGGATCGTGCCCCTCTTGTATTCATTATTCATATTGTATCTAGTCACTCCATCAAATCAGAAACTAGTAATTGTATATGTTGCAGACTTAGAAGACTTGTAGTTGCGAAACTTGAGCGATGGGTTTTATGTTCGCTTTTTGGGGTTGATGTCTTGCTTTACTTTATCTCCTTATATGGATCTTCGCCGTTGGGCGTCGTATACTTGTTTTTTATACTTGTGGTGGTTGTTTCCGCCGTTGGGCATGATTTGCTCCCGTTTGGGGATGCTTTATTATATTCTGTGTTGTACCCTATTCGGAGTTAGTTTTTACAAGGGAGGTGCTGTCCAAATTTTCAAAAGACAGAACATGATCTACCAAACCTTCATTTCAAAGCTTCACCTCTTTATTTCTTAAAAAGGTTTAGATTTCTGGATTTCAGCTTACTTGAATTACGTTATGCCTGTAGACGTCGCGTGATTTAAGTGCTGGTCGCGAGCTAATATTTTGGGTCGTGACACTTAACCGATATCACGGCATCATGCCCGATCATATCGACTTATCTCCAAGTATCATATACTATCCTCATCACCCGTGTATACGTATATGTATATATACATACATATATATATATATCAACACATCCACACACACACACACACATATATACATATAATCATATACACCAAAGACATATCATGTGTGTGCATGTGTGTGTGTGTGCACCTTTACTCTAGGGTTTCGCAACTAAGAACTGAACTAAAAGCACTATCTTCCAAATACGCTAAAACTAACCCATGATCTCCTAAATCCGTTCTTGCTGATTATCGACGTATCATAATACACATAATTATATATATAACATATTCATATACTACACTACGAAACTACGGTGGTGCTATACGCCATCCACCCGACTTCCCCCGTAGATATACATCTACTCACCTTGATCTTTGTTTGCCGAAGTCGATGTCGCCCTTCTCTTCCTCGTCGTCCGAAGTCCACGTGAGGGTACATATATATCACATATATCGTATCGTAAACAGAATTGCATACGAAAACCAAAACGGCACACGAATCACACATAGGTTAAAACCTATGGTCTACGCATGCAAAAGAACCAAACAACACCCGATATCGACGTACAAACATCAAGTGACCGATACAAAACACAAATATCAAAACTTCAAGTCATGGGAAGTTACAAAAACAATACAACAACTCATGAAAACTTGCTCCAGATTTTGGTTCAGGTAAAATGGGGATAAACAAACAGTACAGGGGGGTAGTATATAGGGTAAGTGAGCAACAGAACCAACCTAGACACCATCACCCACAGTTTGTCCGGCGACACACCCTCAAATTCCTGCCTGCTAGGCCAAGTATGCTCAGTTAGGGTTCGTACTTGCAGGGTGGTCTCCTAGTGTCCAATCTGGGTCTCTGGGGTTGCTAGTTTTTCTTGTAAAGGTCTCGGGTCATTCCACATTCCCTGTAGGCATTAAAGTATCCAAAAAACCGACATCGGCCAAATCTCAGTTCAATTCTCTATTTTCTATGCTCAAGTTGGTCTAGGATTAACACTAAGGGTTTGCGGTCACTAATTACTCCCAATTACACCATCACAGCTCATGAAATCCCCAAAACCACATCTAGGAATTTTCAACCATCACTAAACTACACTTAAACACTTCTAAACTAAAATAGATGCTAAAGGAAATGAAATACTACACTAATGGTGAAAGAATTACCTCATTTGGCAACTCAAGAATTTTCTTGAGTTGCCCAAGTGCTCAAAATCTCATTTTGTTAGGTGTACCATGCTTGTAGTGAGCTTGTGCATGATTTTTGTGAAGAGGATGTATGGCTTTGATGTGGAAATAGGGGTGTTGTGAGGAGGTGGTGGTGGTGGAGGAGAGAGGGCAGCCATGGGAGATGAGGAAGGAGAGAAATGATGAAGAAATCAAATGAAGGAACAAATGAGCTAAGGTCCAATAACCCCTCACCCTCTCTCTCTCATCACCCAAGCCCATACCTCCTTGTCTCCCCATTCTTTATTCATTTTTTTCTTTATCATTTTCTTTTCTTTTCTTTTCTTTTACAAATACAAGACAATGCACAAATTAAGGATTTAAGCAAAGTTTTCAAAAATGTAACAAGTGTTCTTAAAATATGACATGGTGCATGTCATGTGCATAAACAATTTAATGTCAAATTAGTAAACACTAATCGAGTTTAGTAAATAACCCCTTTAAAATTAATTTTATAATAATTCATAGAATGTCTAAATCGCATAAACACCTTCAAATCCGTAATTCTTATTAGCTTTCGGAATATTTTCCAAATTATTGGTATATAGTTATACCCTTTCATCAAAACAAATCCTTGTACTTAAGAATATTTTCCTAAAACTTATTATTTTAATTATTTAAATTCCCAAAAATAATATTTTATTTTTCTGAAATGTTACAGTGCTTCAAGCTTCAACTTCAAAACCGAAGTAACTAGGGTACTTAGATCGCTAATCCAAGTTGCCTAGATGATGTAGAGATTCTAATAGATTATTTTATCTCACTTGATCCTTTGTTTCACAACACATGTGAGGGTATGGATTACTTGAGGAAGAAGGAGAGAAAATCAAGAGAGAGAATGGTAACTTGCAAATGAGCTAGGGGTTGTTTGATGAAGAATGGCCCATATCTCATTACTCATTGAAGCATGGAATTTTTCACAATATAAAATCCTTACCAAACTTCAATAGTAATGACAAACTAATAAACAAATAGCTAAGCCATGGTTCACACCATACCAATAATATCTCTCCCTTTTCCACCTCATTAATCCATTTAAAAAAATGGATAAATCAATAATGAGGTGTCCCTTCTAGAAGCATGTCTTGCCAAATTACAAGAATGCCCACACCGTATATACATACCCGTATTCGTATTCCGAAAAATACGAATACAATGAGATGATAACTATCCAATAATACAATACTAGGATCTGGCTTAAACCAAAGCCCACTAGTATTGTCCGTCCGAACATCATCCGTGTACAAGTATACGTATGTGATCGTAGCCCTGCCGTAAAACCATACGGCCTCTATATCTTTTGCCCGAAGCAGGGAAACCCTCTGCGTGGGACTCTAAAGACTCAACGGTACGCTGACAGTGGGTTTAACCACAAGCACGTCAGCGGTACTAGCTGCATGTAATGGCTACCGAGGTATCTGTTGATAAGTAGGTCGATGAGCAAACTCACCCGAACTCCTACTGAGCCTGTCTGTGACAATCTCAGTGCATTCCGGTCTGTTCGTCTAAGATACTCGCATATCGGGCCTAGGGGAATGGTAAACGTCAGACCCCTAACAGCTCAATAAGTCGTAATATTTCAGAAAATATAAAATATTATTTTTGGAATTTAATATTAAAATAATATTTTTCCCGAAAACTGCCCGATTTGCGAAATTGGGGTTTTCGAAGAAGGGTATAAATATATACCAATAATTATGAAATAAATGGAAATTAAAATGATTTATTCAATTAAAAATATGTTGAAACGATTTGGCATTTTTAAAATTTATTATATGAAGTTTGGGTAAAAACACGATTAGTGCACTGCTAATCGCGATTAAGCCAAATCCGTGTTTCTACAGTTTTTCATGGCTAGTGCAGCATGTCATGTTGCATTTTGGTTACATGTTGTTTTCTTGTATTGTTTTGGGGTTTTATATGGTTGGTTTTAAAAGAATAAGAAAAGGGTTAAAAAGAGAGAGTGATTGGGGAGAGAAAAGGAGGGTGAGAATAAGAGAGACTGGAAGTAGGAGAGAGAGAAGGCAGCCATTCTTTTCCCCTTCTCATATTTTTCATTCATCTTCTTCCTCCTTACTTCCCTCCACCCTCAACCCTAGATCCATCTCAAAATACTCCTCAAAACCCTAAACCCTCTTCACAAAAGTTGATCCCCTCCTTCTCCTCTACACATTGGGCCAAGAAAAGTGGGATTTTGACGACATTAGCAAACTAGGGGTTTTCTTGAGTTGTATCCATGAGGTATATCTTCTTCAATTTAGTGTAGTTTTGATTTCCTAGCATTTTGTTTAAGTTTAGAAGTCGTTTAGTGATTGATTTGTGAACTTAGAAATTCCTAGAGAGGGGTTTGAGTGTTGTGTGGATTGGATGATGCCTAGTGGCTGTTACAAGGCCCTAGAGACCAATTCTTGACCTGGACCAGTGACCAAACCCCTAAATACGAACTTTAGATGAGTCGATATCGGGTTTTTGTGGATTTAATGATGGTATATAGGAATCTGGGATGACTTGAGACCACCATAAAATAAGTTCCCTTGGCAGAGATATGTACAGGTGATTATGAAGCAACCCCTGAATCCCGAGACCAAAATTCTAAAATCCGGCCGCAAATTTATTCATTTTGGCCGTAATTTGCGGCCCAATTTTGGTGGAATTTGTTGATTTTTTGTTGGCGGGTCCTTTAGGTGATATATAGAGCAACCCCATAAGCAAAATTGGCTAGTTTGACCTGAGTCAAAATCTGGGAGCACATTGAGGGTGTTTTTGGCTATGTTTTCCGTATTTTGAAATTTTTGGTTTTGCTATTTGGATTTGTTTTGGGTTGTTGGATTTTTGTACATTGACAACAAGGGTTGTTTGATTGTTTTTGCACGCGTAGGCCATAGGTTCTAACCTATGAGCACACCGTATGTCGTATCGGTTTTCCGGATTCGATTTTAATAAACGATTGCGATTGTGTATTATTGTAGGTACCTTCACGTGGATTCCGAGGCGACGGAGCATGGCTTCATCGACTTCAGCAAGCAAGAACCAAGGTGAGTAGATCTATATCTACCGGGGAAGTCGGGTGGATGGCGTATAACACCCCCGCAAAGTTTTGATGGGAACTGATTTATAGAATATGGTTAAGGAAACCTAGATTTAGAAACTAGGGTTAGAGTTAAATGATAGTTAGTGAAACCATATTAGAAACTAGGATAGTTAGAAGTGATATAATACGGCTAATATGTGATGACGGGATTTGAGGATGATGTCTGACGATATTGCCGTTTTGGATACTATAGGACTAGATAGTCGACGTAGATGTGTCATCCGAACCATGCATATTTCTAAACTGAAGAATCATATGCATCTTTTAAACAGATACCTTGAGGGACGTTATGGAATTTCAAATGATATCTTTTCCTTAAAAACACCATAACCTCTATTTAAAAACTACGATTCGCTTCTTTAAAAATCTGATTGTATGGTTCGGGTGTGTATTTTAGATTAGATACTTATACTTATAGTAGAGATAGAATGTTTATGTAAACTCGACTTGATGTGAGATATAAATGCGATGAAAAGTATATAAGACGAATATGATGATCTGATGATATGTTGGTATACGGATGCGAGTCGATTGGGATCATTGATACCTTGTCGGTCCCCTGATATGAGATCGTTATGGATGTGACCTGGGACATAGGTGTGTGTTTGTGTGTGTGTATGTGTGTGTGTGTGTGTGTGTGTATGTAGAATGTTGTGAATCATGGATGATAGGCCGTACATGATATTAGGTCGTACCCTCATTGTCTTATAGGTTGATAGGATCCCTATTGGTTTAATGTCGTCGTACGATGATCTTTTTCGTACGTGATGAGTTGATTTGATAATTGATCCATACCCTTGACTAGAGGATGCCGTACGATGGATTATACCATACGTAATGTTGTGTGGCTAGTTGCCGATTGATAGATTCACCGACTCGGACATGTTAGATACGTATACCTGTCTGCATTTACATGTGATTTATCTTATGCTGCATTCACGTTATTCGCATTGCATTGCTTATACCTGTGCTAGTACACTTACACCATTATCGATAATGCGTATGTTACACGTACACAGATTTGCCGGCTAACACAAAACATCATCGATAATTACCATGTCACTACACAGTAGGATTGCAGCATTATGATATGACTCCTTGCATAATTTACTTACTATTGTTGCATATGCAACTTTATACGATGTTGTATTTGACTTTGGAGAAATTGGGAACCGCATGATATATTTTAAAAACTGGAATCATTTAAAAGAGCGGTTTTCCATTAATATGTCATATCTCTGTTCTATGTTGTATGATATATGGATATGCTTACATTTCTATTATATGTCGCATACATCATGCTTTATGATTTTACGCATTGAGATATGCTGTTTTCATGAGATTTCTGGATTTGAGAACCATGGCTATTTCCAAATAAAGTATGTACTGTTTTAAAAACCCGGTTTCTCTTGATATGATATTTTAGTGCGTCCACCATATGTATTCTCGGTTCTGAGACCTGTGACACGTGAAACCCGATTCGAGGAGCTGGATGAGGCCGATTGCGGGTACATGGTGGACCCGGTATGGTACCCCGTGGCGAGAACAGATCGCTGTGCAGTAGACGGTAAGCCTGGCAGAGGGACCACTACCTACCGGTGATTGGTTGGATCTGGCGGTCATCCGGAGGATCTTGACCAGAGACGAGAGATGGATATGGGTTGACCCGTATTGCCGGGGCCGAGGGCCAATTCCGCAGACGGAACCCGTGGGCCAATACGGACTGATGGAACCCGATATAGGAGGATTTACGTGTCGATGCTGGACACGGGTTTCATGATGTTTCGGGTGTCGATGTTGGACACCCAGGTTCCATGATTATTATGTGTCGCGAGGGACACCCATTGATTTATATCCTCATACTTTCATGTACACTCTTTTATGATATTTGCATGCATGACATTGATTATATGGTTGGACGAGATCCACGTGCATACAGACATTGGTTATATTATTGGATTATATTAGCATACTCATAGACTTGAGTTTATTGTTGGCACATGATGACTCGGTCACCCTAGATATCATAGTATTACCTTAATGATATAGTTGACCTAGGAGTCGTTGTTTATTCGATTTCTACCTGTACATGTTTTTCTATTCACGAGTTGGCAACTCACCCCCGTTGTGCCATAGTTCTTGCAGGTTGACCGCATGGATCAGTAGCGGCATCGCTGGCACTTACCTTCATTTGGGTGTTATGCATTGGTAGGTGGGGCATTTGTATCGTACCCACTCTTGTATTTATATTTCTTATTGTATCTAGTCAACTCCATTAATCAAAATTAGTAAATTGTATAAGTAATGAGACTTAGTGAGATTGTGGTTGCGAGACTTAAAGCGAGGGGTTTTCCGCTACTTGTGGCTTTTATGTCTTGCTTTTCCTTATCTTTGTGGTGATCTTCGCCGTTGGGCGTCGTATATATATATTTATATATATATATATATATATATATATATACGTATTGTCTTGCGTGGTTGTGATCCGCCGTTTGGTGAAGAGCTAGCTCCCGTTTGGGGATGCCATTATTCTTGTTATGTATTGTGGTTTGGATCAAAATATACAAAGGAGGTGCTGCCCAAATTTTCAAAAGACGAAATATGTTTTCAATCCAGTAAATTTCACTTGCATTATTCATTTTCCTTTTCTAAGCATTTTAGAAACTTGATTTCATTATACTTTTATTTCAAAACTTCACCTCCTTTACTTTCTTAAAAAGGTTTAGATTTATGGGTTTCAGCTTACTTGAATTACGTTACGCCTTTAGACGTTGCATGATTTAAGTGCTGGTCACGAGCTAATATTTCGGGTCGTGACAAAGTTGGTATCAGGGCGTTAGGTTTAACCTTTGTTCGAGTCTATGTTTGACTATGCGGAGTCTAGGGCGGGTATGTATTTCGGAACCTAGGCTTGACCCTACGGAACTTAGACTTGAACGGGGGGTATTAGACCCGAACTTTCGTTACATAAGCTGACCCTGATTGATGGAGTAGGTAGCTTAAGTAGAGTGACGTACCGTACGTATGTTCCGCGACATATTTACGATACGATACTCCACTTAAGAAACCTTAGGATGTACATATTTTGAGATCAGTGTTTCTCTTCGTACCCATGATTATACATCCTTTTGAGATCCTTGATTCTATTCGTTTCCATGATCGTACTCTCATTGATTATGTTCCTTCTTATGATCATGTATCCATTCTGGATCTGTCGTTTCCTTTCTTGTCGTCGATCTTCTCTCTTTGATACTCGATTGAGGTTCCTGTCACCATGGTTTGAGAGCAGTTTGAGTTGCTGCTAGTGTTGCGGTCGGGGCGAGCTCGTCTGGTACGAGGGCCGATCATTGTGTTTCCTGGTGACATAGGAACGTATCGAGTTAGTTTTGTGTTGTGACCTCTCGGATGAGGCGAGTGTTTGGTTTTACATCGGATGATCGGGCCATTGTTAGAGCTGCCTGTTGCGAGAGGACTGTCGATGTACATCCTACCTCAGAGATTGTGATGTCGCCTACCGTGCAGACAGATGACCCAGCTGTTGCTGAGATTGATAGGATGTCGCTTCCAGAGCTTACGAGCTGAGATCGCCGGAGCTTCCAGGCAAGGATGCGACAGGTGATAGCTAGTCTGCCCCGATTTGAGAGACAAAGGTAATTCGTCAGATTGATGCGCCGACGCAGGCCCAGATGAGTTGAAGATTTTCAGTGTGGAGAGTCTTACTCAGATCTAGAGCAGACCGATCCAGAGAAGACTGTTGATTTATCGTCTTTCCTGGAGGGTTGAGGCATTGTTTAGTATGCGGACGAATGGTATTCACATGTTGGCTAGGCGAAGCTAAAAAGTTCGAGAAAGTGTCAGAAACCCATTTTTCCCAAGTTTAAAGTGTTCGGAGGAACATGCAGGTAATTCTGTGGACCCTCTAGAAGAATGAAACCCTAACTCGACATGATGACCATGGAATTGCTTTTGAACCTTAGGGTTTGCGGTAGTTTAGCGGCGCCATCAGTGAGGCTTGGGTTTGCCCTTCTACGGCTAGTCCAGAGGTACTGTGGTATGTACCAGATATTTTTAGATTGTGCTCAGGTGTTGAGCTTTTAGGAAATTATGGGACTTCGATGACTCAATCGAAAAGTTTAACGTCGTCAAGATATCATGTGATAAGAGATCAGCAAGCTGACCAGCTTTGGATAGAGGACCTCACCCAGATGCGTTGTGAGTTGATCAAGAATGGAAGAGTATTGAGTATTCCTCCGATGGTTGGGGCGAGTTCCCGAGGACGTGTTCGGACAGATATCTTCTACAGAGTGATGAAGATACAGAGTATGCGATTTCGAGTCCGTGTGAGAGACATCAGATTGACAGTGGCCGAGAACAGTTGCAGTGCGCAGATAACATGACGTGACGTCAAGATGAACGATGATAAAGACGAGCGGAACCAGAGTTTCGTGCGAGATGCTGGTGAGCTGTTGTTACTCCCCGTTGATGCCAGAGGATCTGATATACACACTGAGGCAATGGGATGCTGCCAGTTCCCGAGGAAATGTTGTGCTGAGACCGCAGATGTCCAGAGAATGAGAACAGATAATGTAAGAGTACCAGCCTCCGTACAGTTCGACATAGGCATGATCGGAAGAGACCTTGAGCAGGATTCCTTTCAGGACACTGCTGCAATAAGATTTGCACCCAGGATCAGTTGTGTCACGTGTATTCAGAGGACCAGAGGCCGACGCCAGTAACGTGCTGCTTTACGAGTGGTCATGATGATTGGCCGAGAGATGACCAGAGAAGCGCCAGGACGGAATCGTTCCCGTTAGCCCACCTAACCGGGCCGATGAGCCAATGGATTGCGAGATTGGTGAATCCACAGAGAAATGAGGACCCAGAGACAGAAGACGCCAGGCCGTGAGTAGAAGGCAAGCGGATGTTCTTGTTCTGCCGGTTTTAGGTGCACCGATTTATTTTTCGACATTGTAAGGGGTGTACCTTAATGTCCTTTGTTGCGATTTGCATTTGTGATCTGAGTATCATGCTTATATCGCTTGGATTTGAGTTTTGATGATGAGTTTCCTGATATTGATTTTGTGCACTATGGCTGCACCTACTGGGTATTTACATTTTGTGCGTAGTTATTGCACTTGAGATATGTTTTTATACGCCGTTGTGTTGGTTTCTGATTTGTGCATATTTATTTCACTTGATATCGGTTTTGTTCCTTGGCTACACATGTTTATGATTTCGTGGATTTCATACAGTCGATTTGATTTTTGTGCATGTGGTACGCACTCGATTTGATTTTTGCACTCGGTATAGCTTATATGTGCTTGTAGTGCATTGATATGTGTTTTGTGCACGCAGTTGCACACATTTATGATTTTATACACCTTGGTACACTCGGTGTTGCTGTTTAGGCATTTGAGTTATTGATCGATATTTTGTGCACAGGATGCACTGTATTAGTATTTCGTGCACTGGATACACTGGATTTATATTTTGTGTATTTGCTGCACCAGATTCGTATTTCGTACATTAGTCGCACTAGATTTGCATTTCTTGCATTTGTTGCACCGGACGGGTATTTGTGCATTGTCACACTGGATTTATACTCCATACCTTGGTTGCACCCAATTTATGTCCTTGAGCATTTGTGTTACCAGATTTTTGTTTTCGTGCGCATTGGCGCTTGCCGTTCGTTTTCGTGCATGCTACTGCACTATATGCTTTTACGGACTTGACGCGCTTTGGTTGGATTTTGCGCATATTAGGCGCATGATATGAGATGTGGTTTTGGTGCACACCGGATGCACTCAATTGGGATTTTCATTCGTGCATGTTAGTTGCACCGGATGCACTCTAGATGCACTTGATATTGTTGTCATGCACACCCGTTGCATTGGACAGAAGCTTCCGTGCACACCCGTTACACTTGGTTTTGGTTTTGTGCACATTCGTAGCCCTTATATTTGGACTTGATTTCCGTGCGCACTAGACGCATGTGAGTTTTGGATACGCCTTTTGAGGCTGATTTTTCTTTTGAGCACTTTGTTTTCGTTTTGGCACCATATTATATAGTGGCCAAACAAGACTTATCTGAGAACAGTACCTGAGTACTTTGTATACATTAAAAGATTACCAAGAGGGTTTTCAAAAGGAGCTATAGTCTCGCTATTTCCTACGTTTCTGTGAGCGACACGAACGTTTACAAAGGAAAACCTTTTGGGATATTTTGAAAACGACGGGACGTGTATTTAGGAAAACATATATGGACATATATTATTATTTTAAAATAAGCGTACGTTACTTATGCCGTGAGTTACGCATTCACGCGGCGATTTAGAAAAGATTTTTGCATGAGTTTTATTAGTTCTTGAAAGTTTTCCAAAGATGCGTACTATACACGTATTATAGTATTTGACTAGTGTATATTGGATTTCGGTAGTGGATTTTGAGATCTGTATCTCTATTGTTACTCCGAGGATATGCGTGCAAATCCGATGATTTGCATGACGCTTGACGGAGTTCGATTTCGAGTTTTGTACTCGTTTTCATGCGCACTTGACGCGCTGTGTTGTTTCTGCATCTTCCGTGATTTCGGAGCCCCGTTGATTTGAGCAGATTATTGAAATGTTTTAGATTATGGGGGTTTAAATTTAAATTCGGAGACCGAATTTATTTAAGGGTGGAACACTGTAACATTTCAGAAAATATAAAATATTATTTTTGGAATTTAATATTAAAATAATATTTTTCCCGAAAACTGCCCGATTTGCGAAATTGGTGTTTTCGAAAAAGGGTATAAGTATATACTAATAATTGTGAAATAAATGGAAATTAAAATGATTTATTCAATTAAAAATATATTTAAACGATATGGCATTTTTAAAATTTATTATATGAAGTTTGGGTAAAAACCCGATTAGTGCACAGCTAATCACGATTAAACCAAATCCGTGTTTCTACAGTTTTTCATGGCTAGTGCACCATGTCATGTTGAATTTTGGTTACATGTTTTCTTGTATTGTTTTGGGGTTTTATATGGTTGGTTTTAAAAGAATAAGAAAAGGGTTAAAAAGAGAGAGTGATTGCAGAGAGAAAAGGAGGGTGAGAATAAGAGAGAGAGGGGGCGGCCATTCTTTTCCCCTTCTCATATTTTTCATTCATCTTCTTCCTCCTCACTTCCCTCCACCCTCAACCCTAGATCCATCTCAAAATACACCTCAAAACCCTAAACCCTCTTCACAAAAGTTGATCCCCTCCTTCTCCTCTACACATTGGGCCAAGAAAAGTGGGATTTTGACAACGTTGGCAAACTATGGTTTTTCTTGAGTTGCATCCATGAGGTATATCTTCTTCCATTTAGTGTAGTTTTGATTTCCTAGCATTTTTTTAAGTTTAGAAGTCGTTTAGTGATGGATTTTTGAACTTAGAAATTCCTAGAGAGGGATTTGAGTGTTGTGTGGATTGGGTGATACTTAGTGGCTGTTACAAGGCCCTAGAGACCAATTCTTGACCTGGACCAGTGACCAAACCCCTAAATACGAACTTTAGATTCGTCGATATCGGGTTTCTATGGATTTAGTGATGGTATATAGGAATCTGGGATGACCTGAGACCACCACAAAATAAGTTCCCTTGGCAGAGATATGTGCTGGTGATTATGAAGCAACCCCTGAAACCCAAGACCAAAATTCCAAAATCCAGCCGCAAATTTATTCATTTTGGCCGTAATTTGTGGCCCAATTTTGGTGGAATTGGTTGATTTTTGGTTGGTGGGTCCCTTAGGAGATATATGGAGCAACCCCATATGCAAAATTGGCTAGTTTGACCTGAGTCAAAATCTGGGAGCACATTGGGGTGTTTTTGGCTTTGTTTTCCGTATTTTGAAATGTTTGGTTTTGCTATTTGGATTTGTTTTGGGTTGTTGGATGTTTGTACATCGACAACAAGGGTTGTTTGATTATTTTTGCACGTGTAGGCCATAGGTTCTAACCTATGAGAGCACCGTGTGCCGTATCGGTTTTTCGGATTCGATTTTAATAAACGATTGCGATTGTGTATTATTGTAGGTACCTTCGCGTGGATTCCGAGGTGACGGAGCATGGCGTCATCGACTTCGGCAAGCAAGAACCAATGTGAGTAGATCTATATCTACCAGGGATGTCGGGTGGATGGCGTATAGCACCCCCGCAAAGTTTTGATGGAAACTGATTTATAGAATATGGTTAAGGAAACCTAGATTTGGAAACCAGTGTTAGAGTTAAATGATAGTTAGTGAAACCATATTAGAAACTAGGATAGTTAGAAGTGATATAATATGGCTAATATGTGATGACGAGAATTGAGGATGATGTTTGACGATATTGCCGTTTAGGATACTATAGAACTAGATAGTCGACGTAGATGTGTCATCCGAACCATACATATTTCTAAACCGAAGAATCATATGCATCTTTTAAACAGATACCTTGAGGTACGTTACGGAATTTCAAATGATATCTTTTCCTTAAAAAGACCGTAACCTCTATTTTCAAAACTACGATTCGCTTCTTTAAAAATCTGATTGTATGGTTCGGATGTGTATGTTAGATTAGATACTTATACTTATAATAGAGATAGAATGTTTATGTAAACTCGACTTGATGTGAGATATAAATGCGATGAAAAGAATATAAGACGAATATGATGATCTAATGATATGTTGGTATACGGATGCGAGTCGATTGGGATCAGTGATACCTTGTCGGTCCCCTGATATGAGATCGTTATGGATGTGACCTGGGACATAGGTGTAAGTCCATGCTACCTCTCCCGGTACTTACGGACTTGCGGAATTTGATGAAAAACGATTTTCTAGAGGCGGTAACATGGACTCCAAACGGATCTTTGTTAAACTATCTACCTAACAACCTAACTAAGAGTTGTTAACTACTCGGTTAGGGGGTTATACCTTTCTTTCTTGAACTCCTTCGTCTTCAACTCTCGATGGTGTACGGATCGGCTTCACCCCGTCGTCTCCTTGCGCCGAAGATCGATCCACCCGAAAGCTTCTGCCTTTGGCTTCTTCTTCGAACTTTGAAGAAACTAGTTCACTCGGTTTGCTAAACCTTATGAACTAGAGTGAGTAGATGAGAGTGTGTTGGGATTTTCCTCTATGGTCTTGCTTCTCAACACATGAGACAAGTGAACCATAGACTAGAGTGAGGGAGAGCAAGAGGAAGAGGATGAGAGCTCAAGAACAAGAGAGAGAAAGGAAAATGAGAGAATGAGCAAGACTTTTCTCTCTTGGCTCTCATAATCCAAAGCCATCATACCAAATCATAGCAATCAAGTATTATGTGATGGTTTAAGCTACAATAGCCATATCATTTCATGCACTAATTTTGCACAAGATAAACAAGCAAGCAAAAGTCTTTGCCATGAAATGATAGCTATTGTCATGATGATGGTCAACTAGTCCAACCTAGTCAACCGGTCAACAAAGTCAACAAGTCAACAAAGTCAACCCCTCAACAACCATGTCACCATAATACTTAATTAATATTATTGTTAATTATATTTCATATTCTCATTAGGGTTTAGCAAAAAATCAATAGTCAACAGTCAACAGTCAACAACCCTAATGAGAATCCTCTGCCTCTGTCTCTCCATCAACTGTTCATACACACCCGTATCCGCGTTCCGAGGAACATGAATACATACGAGATAAAACCAATCCCAAAACGTACACTAGGATCTGGCTTAAACCAAAGCCCGCTAGTGTTAACTGTCCGGACACTAAACGTGCACAAGTGCACGGATGTGACCGAACCCTGTCGTAAAACCATGCGACCTGTCGCAAAACCAAGCGACCTCTACTCTTTTGCCTAAAGGCGAATAGCTTTCTGTGTGGGACTCTAAAGACTCGACACTACGCTGGCAGTGGGTTTAACCACATACCGCAAGCGGCACTAGCTGTGCGTAACGGTCCCCAGGTAGATGCTGACAAGAAGACTGACGAGGTGAAACCCATCTAAACTCCTACTGAGCTTGAATGTGACAGTCTCTGTACAGTCCGGTCTGTTCGTCTGATACATCGCATGGCGGGCCTAGGGGGCGGTAAACGTCAGTCCCCTAATAGCGGTACAAGTCGTGTCGGAGTGAAGCCCAATACACCCTGAGATAACACTGGAAGCCTACCAGTATATCTCGCTTGACCTGGCCAGGGACTACTCGTGTAATGGCTCTCCTAGACACAGCGCGATGTCAACCCCCCATACCGGGAAAGACGATTCCTGTCTAACCTTCACTGCCTCCAAGTGCTTCGGGACTGCACCCAACTACTACCTGTTTGCACGACTCCTTTGAGCCGTGGTAGGGTAGTAATCAAAGTACAGTGGGAACACACTCGAGGCGAAGTGACAGTGTCAAGTCAGCGGACTAAGCTGTACTCATGTCACCTGGGAACTGATAACTGACGATAGGTATAATACCAACCAGTCAGTTCCCGACGAGTCCTGTCCAGTGTACTCGTAACCTAACGAGCATCCGCATACTATCTCAAGTACGACGTACTGAAGGCTGTGGGACAGACCGTCTCCCGTGCTGGGATGAGAAGCGCATACGCTAGTCTACTCCGGAGTATCGATGCCCTGTCTCGATAGTCCTGCGACTAGGGACCTGCATAAGGATGTGCGTGTGGATTACCCAGCTCCAACGAGTGTGACTGCCATCACAACGCTGGTAATCAAGCAAAGATCCTAAGGGCACCACTAATGTGTATAGGTGATATACTAAAAATAAACACATGTACACATTGAAGTAGAAACAAACCAAGTAGCATACTACTATTTTGAGCAAGATTGTATATACAAGGTGAATATCCCAAGCTTCCATTAAGTAATATACAAACTAGTATGATACAATAATGGCCTCTAGGGCATATACACTAACAATCTCCCACTTGCACTAAGGCCATGTACTGGCGTATCGAAGACCTATCATCTCGATCAGCCGCTCGAACTGAGTCTGGGGCAAGGCCTTGGTGAATGGATCTGCAGTGTTATCTTCTGAAGCAACCCACCGAACCTCGATCTCCTGGCGATCCATGATCTCCCTGATCAGGTGATACCGCCTCAAGATGTGTCTGGACTTCTGATGGGACCTTGGTTCCTTTGCTAAAGCTATAGCCCCGTTGTTGTCGCAATACAGAGGTATTGGATCAACAATGGACGGAACCACCTGAAGTTCAGTTAAGAACTTCCTCATCCAGACAGCTTCTTTTGCGGCATCAGATGCAGCGATGTATTCCGCTTCCATAGTCTAGTCAGCAACGGTTTCCTGTTTGGAACTCTTCCAACACACCGCCCCTCCATTGAGGGTAAAGACAAAACCCGACATGGACTTGGAATCATCCTTGTCACTCTGGAAGCTGGAGTCAGCAAAGGCTTCGATCTGGAGGTCTTTTCCGCCATATACCAAGAACATCTCCATAGTCCTTCTCAGGTACTTGAGAATGTTCTTTACCGCTATCCAGTGTTTCTCACCAGGGTTTTACTGATACCGGCTTACTACACTCAGTACATAAGCTACATCCGGTCTGGTACACAACATCGCATACATTATAGAGCCTACCGCAGAAGCGTAGGGTATAATAGACATGGATCCCTTTCGAAATTAGTCTTGGGAGACATCTCTTTTGAGAGGGTGATCCCGTGACAAGCCGGTAGATTACCGTGCTTGGAATCTTCCATACTGAATCTTTTCAGTATGGTGTCGATGTACCTGGACTGTGAAAGTCCTAATATCCTCTTGGATCTATCACGATGGATCCAGATCCCCAGGATGTATGAGGCATCACCCGGGTCTTTCATGGAGAACCTGTGTGACAAGAACCCCTTGACAGATTATAGCATAGGAATGTCATTTCCTATTAAGAGAATGTCATCCACGTATAAAACGAGGAATACTACAGTTCTCGCTACAAATCTACTATAGATGCATGGTTCATCTGGATTTTTGATAAAGCCAAATTCTTTGACCGTCTCATCAAAACAGATGTTCCAACTCCGCGATGCCTGCTTTAGTCCATAGATAGACTTATGCAACTTGCACACCTTTCCGCTGCTCCCACTCTGAATGAAACCCTCTGGCTGGTCTATATAGACACACTCCTCTAAATTTCCATTTAGAAAAGCGGTCTTTACGTCCATCTGCCAGATCTCATAATCGTGGAAGGAAGCAATAGCAAGAAGGATCCGAATGGATTTCAGCATAGCCACTGGAGAAAAGGTTTCGTCATAGTCCAAACCAGGTCTTTGACGAAAACCCTTTGCAACAAGTCCAGCCTTATAGGTCTCAACCTGTCCATCTACACCAATCTTCCTTTTGAAGATCCACTTGCATCCTATGGGTTTTACCCCATCTGGAGCAATGTCCAACGTCCATACTTTGTTGGTGTACATGGACTCCATTTCGGTCCGCATTGCATCCAGCCATTTTACCGAGTCAACGCTCTGAACGGCCTACTGGAAGCTAGTAGGCTCTTCATAATCTATGATGCAATCCTCTCTATCCCCGTCTATGAGAAAACCGTAGTATCTCTCGGGCGGATGAGACTGCCTACTACTCATGCGGAGCGGCGTAGGAATGTCCTGTTCTTTTGAACCCTCTGGTTCCACTAAGCTTTCAGTAATAGTCTGTTGTTCTGGAATTTCTTCCAGTTCTACTGCGCTCCCACTAATTTCCTTTTCTAAGAACTGGTGTTCTAGAAAGTGGGCATGACGAGAAACAAAAACCTTTTGTTCCTCTTCGCAGTAAAAGAAATATCCCTTGGAGTTCTTCGGATATCCCATAAACTTGCACTGTACTGAGAGTGCCTCGAGTTTGTCCACATGCTGCTTTTTGACAAAAGCTGGACTTCCCCATGTCTTAATGTGATTAAGATAGGGCCTCTTCCCACACCACATCTCATATGGTCTGGTAGGCACAGTCTTAGTGGGAACTCGGTTCAAAAGGTATGCAGCTGATTCCAGTGCATATCCCCAGAATGATCGCGGTAACTCAGCGTTACTCATCATGGACCGTACCATATCCAATAGGGTTCGGTTCCGTCTCTCCGATACACCGTTATGTTGCGGAGTGTATGGAGGAGTAAGCTGAGAGAGAATTCCGTTCTCTTTTAAATATTCCAGGAACTCGGCACTCAAGTATTCACCACCTCGATCCGATCTTAGAATCTTGATACTTTTGCCGGTTTGTTTTTCTACTTCATTCTTATATTCCTGGAATTTTCTAAAGGCTTCGGACTTATGTTTCATTAAGAAGACATAACCGTACCTTGAAAAGTTATCCGTAAAAGTAATGAAGTATGAATAACCGCTTCGCGCATGTGTAGACATTGGACCGCACACGTCGCTGTGTACGAGTCCCAAGAGCTCGCTCGCTCTTACTCCGTGTCCAATGAACGGAGTCTTTGTCATCTTTCCTTTGAGACAAGATTGACAAGTGGCATACGATTGATATTCGAACGGATTCAAATATCCTTCTGTATGTAACTCAGTCAACCTTCTCTCATTGATGAGACCCAGTCTATAATGCCATAAGAAAGTCTGATTGATTTCTGGAGACTTTCTTTTGTGTGTATTCTAGACATTGAAAATCTGAGGTTGGTTTAATACGTATATACCATTGCTCAATGTACCTGACCCAATCAAAACTTGATTAAGGTGAATGTTTACAACATTGCTTACAAACGCAAATTCATAACCTTCTTTAGAAACCAAAGATACAGAAATGATATTACAAGTTTCATTGGGTACAAAAAAGCAATTACGCAAAACCAAAACATGTCCATCTAACATTCCCAGGTGATAGTCCCCCACGGCCTTAGCATCCATGCTAGCTCCGTTTGCAACTTTGAGGGTCATGTCACCTGCCTTCAAAAACCTACGGTTTCTCAACGCCTGCAAAGAATTACAGATATGAGATCCTGATCCGGTATCCAATACCCAGGAAGTAGAGTTTATTGAAAGACAGTTTTCAATAACAAACACACCTGAAGCTGATGCCACAACCTGCTTCAGATCCTGTGTTCTGGCCTTCCAAGCCCTGCAATCTTTCTTCCAGTGTCCACTCTTATGACAATAGAAGCATTCTTCTTTATCCACAAGCTTCCCCACTTTCTTTGTTTCTTTTGCCTTTCACTTCGTATCCACTTTACTAACACCGCCCCTTGGTTTGGCGGGGGCTTTCTGTAAGTCCATGCTAACTCTCCCGGTACTTTCGGGCATGCGGAATTTGGTGAAGAACAATTTTTCTAGAGGTGGTAACGTGGACTCAAAACCGGATCTTTATTAAACATCTAACTAACAACCTAACTAGGAGTTGTTAACTACTCGGTTAGGTGGTTATACCTTTCTTTCTTGATCTCCTTCGTATTCAAGCCTCGATGGTTGTCCGGACCGGCTTCACTCCGTCGTCTCCTTGCGCCGAAGATAGATCCACCTCGAAAGCTTCTAGCTTTAGCTTCTTCTTCGATCTTTAAAGAAACTAGTTCACAGGGTTTGCTAAACCTTGTGAACTAGAGTGAGTAGAGAAGAGTGTGTTGGGATTTTCTCTATGGTTCTTGTTTCTCAACACATGAGACAAGTGAACCATAGACTAAAGAGAGGGAGAGCAAGAGGAAGGAGATGAGAGCTCAAGAACAAGAGAGAGAATGAGAATGATAGAATGAGAGAGGACTTTTCTCTCTTGGCTCTCATAATCCAAAACCATCATCACAAAAATAATAATCAAGTATTGTTTAAAATGGTTCAAGTCAAAATGGCTAAATCATTTCATGCACTCATTTCTCACAAGAGAAACAAGCAAGTAAAAAGTCTTTGCCATGAAATGATAGCCATTGTCATCATGATGGTCAACTAGTCCAACCTAGTCAACCGGTCAACAAAGTCAACAAGTCAACAAAGTCAACCCCTCAACAACCATGTCACCAAAATACTTAATTAATATTATTGTTAATCATATATCATATTCTCTTTAAGGTTGACCAAAAAGTCAATAGTCAACAGTCAACGGTCAACAACCCTAATGAGAATCCTCTGCCTCTGCCTCTCCGTCAACTGTGCATACACACCCGCATCCGCGTTCCGAGGAACACGAATACATACTGGATAAATCCAATCCCAAAACGTACACTACGATCTGGCTTAAACCAAAGCCCGCTAGTGTAAACTGTCCGGACACTGTACGTGCATAAGTGCACGGATGTGACCGAACCCTGTCGCAAAACCATGCGACCTGCCGCAAAACCATGCGACCTCTACTCTTTTGCCTAAAGGCGAATAGCTTTCTGTGTGGGACTCTAAAGACTCGACACTACGCTGGCAGTGGGTTTAACCACAGACCGCAAGCGGCACTAGCTGTGCGTAACGGTCCCTAGGTAGATACCGACAAGAAGACTGACGAGGTGAAACCCATCTGAACTCCTACTGAGCCTGAATGTGACAATCTCCGTACAGTCCGGTCTGTTCGTCTGATACATCGCATGGCAGGCCTAGGGGGCGGTAAACGTCAGTCCTTTAATAGCGGTACAAGTCATGTCGGAGTGAAGCCCAATACACCCTGAGATAACACTGGAAGCCTACCAGTATATCTCGGTTGCCCTGGCCAGGGACTACTCGTGTAATGGCTCTCCTAGACACAGCGCGATGTCAACCCCCAATACCAGGAGAGACGATTCCTGTCTAACTGTCACTGACTCCAAGTGCTTCCGGACTGCACCCAACTACTACCTGTTTGCACGACTCCTTTGAGCCGTGGTAGGGTAGTAATCAAAGTACAGTGGGAACACACTCGAGGCGAAGTGATAGTGTCAAGTCAGCGGACTAAGCTGTACTCATGTCACCTGGGAACTGATAACTGACGATAGGTATAATACCAACCGGTCAGTTCCCGACGAGTCCTGTCCAGTGTACTCGTAACCCAACGAGCACCCGCATACTATCTCCAGTACGACGTACTGATGGCTGTGGGACAGACCATATCCCACACTGGGATGAGAAACGCATGCGCTAGTCTACTCCGGAGTATCGATGCCCTGTCTCGATAGTCCTGCGACCAGGGACCTGCATAAGGATGTGCTTATAGATTACCCAGCCCCCACTAGTGTGACTGCCATCACAACGCTGGTAATCAAGCAAAGATCCTAAGGGCTCCACTAATGTGTATAGGTGATATACTAAAATAAACACATATACACATTGAAGTAGAAACAAACCAAGTAGCATACTACTATATTGAGCAAGATTGTTTATACAAGGTGAATATCCCAAGCATCCATTAAGTAATATACAAACTAGTATGATACAATAATGGCCTCTAGGGCATATACACTAACAATCTCCCACTTGCACTAAGGCCATGTACTGGCGTATCGAAGACCTATCATCTCGATCAGCCGCTCGAACTGAGTCTGGGGTAAGGCCTTGGTGAAAGGATCTGCAGTGTTATCTTCTGAAGCAACCCTCCGAACCTCGATCTCCTGGCGATCCACGATCTCCCTGATCAGGTGATACCGCCTCAAGATGTGTCTGGATCTCTGATAGGACCTGGGTTCCTTCGCTAAAGCTATAGCCCCGTTGTTGTCGCAATACAGAGGTATTGGATCAACAATGGACGGAACCACCTGAAGTTCTTTCAAGAACTTCCTCATCCAGACAGCTTCTTTTGCGGCATCTGATGCAGCGATGTATTCCGCTTCCATCGTCGAGTCTGCAACGGTTTCCTGTTTGGAACTCTTCCAACACACCGCCCCTCCACTGAGGGTAAAGACAAAACCCGACATGGACTTGGAATCATCCTTGTCACTCTGGAAGCTGGAGTCAGCAAAGGCTTCGATCTGGAGGTCTTTTCCGCCATACACCAAGAACATCTCCTTAGTCCTTCTCAGGTACTTGAGAATGTTCTTTACTGCTATCCAGTGTTTCTCCCTAGGGTTTGACTGATACCGGCTTACCACACTCAGTGCATAAGCTACATCCGGTCTGGTACACAACATCGCATACATTATAGAGCCTACCGTAGAAGCATAGGGTATAATAGACATGCGATCCCTCTCCAAATCAGTCTTGGGAGACATCTCTTTAGAGAGGGTGATCCCGTGACAAGCCGGTAGGTTACCACGCTTGGAATCTTCCATACTGAATCTTTTCAGTATGGTGTCGATATACCTGGACTGTGAAAGTCCTAATATCCTCTTGGATCTATCACGATGGATCCGGATCCCTAGGATGTATGAGGCATCACCCAGGTCTTTCATGGAGAATCTGTGTGACAAGAACCCCTTGACAGATTGTAGCATAGGAATGTCATTTCCTATTAAGAGAATGTCATCCACGTATAAAACGAGGAATACAACAGTTCTCGCTACAAATCTACTATAGATGCATGGTTCATCTGGATTTTTGATAAAACCAAATTCCTTGACCGTCTCATCAAAACAGATGTTCCAAATCCGCGATGCCTGCTTTAGTCCATAGATGGACTTAAGCAACTTGCACACCTTTCCGCTGCTCCCACTCTGAATGAAACCCTCTGGTTGGTCCATATAGACACACACCTCTAAATTTCCATTTAGAAGAGCGGTCTTTACGTCCATTTGCCAGATCTCATAATCGTGGAAGGCAGCAATGGAAAGAAGGATCCGAATGGATTTCAGCATAACCACTGGAGAAAAGTTTTCGTCATAGTCCAAGCCAGGTCTTTGACGGAAACCCTTTGCAACAAGTCTAGCTTTATAGGTCTCAACCTGTCCATCTACACCAATCTTCCTTTTGAAGATCCACTTGCATCCTACGGGTTTTACCCCGTCTGGAGCAATGTCCAACGTCCATACCTTGTTGGTGTACATGGACTCCATTTCGGTCCGCATTGCATCCAGCCATTTTACCGAGTCAATGCTCTGAACGGCCTGCTGGAAGCTAGTAGGCTCATCATAATCTATGATGCAATCCTCTCTATCCCCGTCTATGAGAAAACCGTAGTATCTCTCGGGCGGATGAGACTGCCTACTACTCCTGCGGAGCGGCGTAGGAATGTCTTGTTCTTTTGAACCCTCTGGTTCCACTAAGCTTTCAGTAATAGTTCGTGGTTCTGGAATTTCTTCCAGTTCTACTGTGCTCCCACTTATCTGGGTTTCCAAAAACTCAGTTTCCAAGAAATAGGCATGACGAGAAACAAAAACCTTTTGTTCCTCTTCGCAGTAGAAGAAATATCCCTTGGAGTTCTTTGGATATCCCACGAACTTGCACTGTACTGAGCGTGTCTCGAGCTTGTCCGCATGCTGCTTTTTGACAAAAGCTGGACTTCCCCATGTCTTAATGTTATTAAGATAGGGTCTCTTCCCACATCACATCTCATATGGTGTAGTAGGCACAGTCTTAGTGGGAACTCGGTTCAAAAGGTATGCAGCTGATTCTAGCGCATACCCCCAGAATGATCGCGGTAACTCAGCGTTACTCATCATGGACCGTACCATATACAATAGGGTTCGGTTCCGTCTCTCCGATACACCGTTATGTTGCGGAGTGTATGGAGGAGTAAGCTGAGAGAGAATTCCGTTCTCTTTTAAATAGTTCAGGAAGTCGGCACTCAAGTATTCACCACCTCGATCCGATCTTAGGATCTTGATACTTTTGCCGGTTTGTTTTTCTACTTCATTCTTATATTCCTGGAATTTTCCAAAGGTTTCGGACTTATGTTTTATTAAGAAGACATAACCGTACCTTGAAAAGTCTTCCGTGAAAGTAATGAAGTAAGAATAACTGCTTCGCGCATGTGTAGACATTGGACCGCACACGTCGCTGTGTACGAGTCCCAAGAGCTCGCTCGCCCTTACTCCGTGTCCAGTGAACGGAGTCTTTATCATCTTTCCTTTGAGACAGGATTGACAAGTGGCATACGATTGATATTCGAACGGATTCAAATATCCTTCTATATGTAACTTCGTCAACCTTCTCTCATTGATGTGACCCAGTCTACAATGCCACAAGAAAGTCTGATTTATTTTCGGAGACTTTTATTTGTGTGTATTCTGGACATTGAAAATCTGTGGTTGGTTTAACACGTATATACCATTGCTTAATGTACCCGACCCAATCAGAACTTGATTAAGGTGAATGTTTACAATATTGATTACAAACGCAAATTCATAACCATCTTTAGAAACCAAAGATACAGAAATGATATTACAAGTTGCGTTGGGTACAAAAAAGCAATTACGCAAAACTAAAACATGTCCATCTGACATTCCCAGGTGATAGTCCCCCATGGCCTTAGCATCTGTTAGCTCCGTTTGCAACTTTGAGGGTCATGTCACCTGCTTCAAAACCCTACGGTTTCTCAACGCCTGCAAAGAATTACAGATATGAGATCCTGATCCGGTATCCAATACCCAGAAAGTAGAGTTTATTGAAAGACAGTTTTCAATAACATACACACCTGAAGCTGAAGCCGCAACCTGCTTCAGATCCTGTGTTCTGGCTTTCCAAGCCCTGCAATCATTCTTCCAGTGTCCCTTCTTATGACAATAGAAGCATTCTTCCTTATCCACAAGCTTTCCCACTTTATTTGTTGGTTTTGCCTTTCCCTTCGTATCCACTTTACTAACACCGCCCCTTGGTTTGGCGGGGGCTTTCTTCTTCTTTCCCTTGGCTTTCGCCTAGGACCTAGAAGAGGAAGATCCTCCTACAAACAAAGTGGATGTTTCCCTACCTTTCTGTAGGGTGCCCTCTGCGCTCCTCAGCATGTTGAGGAGTTCTGAAAGTTCAACTTCCTTTTCTTGTAAGTTGAAGTTCAGTATGAACTGGGCGTAAGTGGAAGGAAGGGACTGGAGAATCAAGTCCGTATAGAGCTCATTCTCCAACGTGGTCCCAAGGTCCGCGAGCTCCTCAATGTAGCCAATCATTTTAAGCACGTGTTCCGCTACCGATGATCCGACGGCCAATCTTGCCGAAAATAACTTCTTCGACACTTCGTATCTTGCGATACGAGACTGCTCTCCATACAGTTCTTTTGTATGGAGAAATATGGATTCGAGGTCCATATTCTCGTGCCTCCTCTGATGTTCGTTGTCCATAGAGGCAAGCACGAGGAACTTGGCCTTCGCGCAATCTAGTTCCCAGGTCTTATGGATTTCCTTATCCGCGATGCTGGTTTTGGGACCTGGGACAGGGGGAGCTTTGGTGGTAAGAAGATACCCCAGCTTGTCGTAAGTGATTGTCATCTTGATATTCCTGAGCCAATCTTTGTAGTTTGGCCCTGTCAGTTTGTTTTTATCTAGAAGTAACTTAAGTCCAGTCATGTCGATTGGTCGCTGCAATTAGGAGAGAGAAGAAACACTCAGCATGATGCTCTTGCAAGTTTAGAATGGTTTTTAGTTTGTCTAAACAGGATGGCTCCCACTGTTTCTCGAATCCATCCTCAAACCAAAAAGAAAGAATTAGTCAGGATCAATCTCACCGTACAATACTTGCTTAACCGTTCAGCCAGACCAGTGTCGGTACTTCGAGGGAGGTTTTCCAACACTTTCGCGAAGTTCCTTAATTAAATAACCTCTTTTCCCTGGGGACGTAACCCCGCTAACACCTTTCTAGACACCTACTTGGTTTATAGCATTGATCGTTAGGTGAGAAATTTCCCGAGGAGTAGCATATACTCACAGTAGGATCGGGATCCAAATATCATTGCGTGACGAAACTGAAGGAATCCTACCAGAATCATCACACTCCAAATGGTATGCAACACTGGCAAGTTTCAGTTCTTTTGAAACTCCCGATGTGGATTTTTACCCCATGCTCTTATGACCTTGACTTTGGCCAACAAATCATAAGTCACATGTCAAGTTCTACCCGTCGTTCTCCAGGTTAATTTGAATCCACCCGTACCTACCCTTAACTTTGGCCAACAAGGCAGTACGACTGTCCCAAACCAACGCATCTATCTATGCTGCACATGAATACCCAATAGCTACCAATCACTATGCCTTGACTTTGGCCAACAAACATAGCTTGAATACTATTGACTATTCATGTGAAACGACGGAGGGCTACGAATGGTTTTGGCTAAACCGTGAACGTAGTGAACTTGATATAATCGATGGAACGAGATAGCTTTTAAAAGGAGTGGCTCAAGCTCCGCATTTAAAAGTTAGTTTTGAAAAGAACCGAGTGGTTTTCCGAAAGTGTTCCAACGATTTTAACTTGGTTTATTTTCTTGCATTAGTTCTTTTAATGCGTGATATTCTTGCATTAGTTCTTTTAATGTGTCCCATCATTTAATCCTACCATTGCAGAAAACAACCAAAATATGACGTACGCTTATGCCATTCGCATTCGCCACGGGGCCCCGTCATTACCCGTTAGGTTACTTAACTAACGACAGAGCGGGGGCTGGGCTAGCGCGGCTGTAAAACATAAGCAACGCCTAAATAATATCATATATAGATATATTGCAATGATAGACATTTCAGATCACAGATGAACACATTGGATATACTAGGAACCTGCAATTTGTACGAGCCTGTAACGAAAAGCAGATTACACGGTCGCGGTGAATAGCCAATACCCCACCCAAGACCCCTACGGGTGCGGCAAATTACCCGCCAAGTACCCGAAGCGAAGCAACCTCCCTCAACCCCGTGAGTAGGCCACTCGGCACTTCGGCATACCCGGTAGTTTGTGCACCCCCTCCATGGGTCTATCCTAGAAGCAAAATCAGTAAAAAGAAATTATACAATGACGGCTACAACCCCGACCCGGTTGTGCGGTCATACAAATAATTATTACATCAATTTACAAATTTACATGAATTGAAAGAAAAGAAAACTCTCGTCTCACAACCCCCGGCTATTCACCCGCGACAATCCAATGAATTCATATACACATTCCAATAACATTACAGATCACAGATTTTTATAACCCCCACTAATCGACATATAGCGATTAGCAGACGTTCAATACAAATATCACATCACAGAAAAACCCGTCAGCTTAAGTCTTTTAGAAGTTCGATCAAAAATACGGATTTTCAGGCCCCAAACACAAAATTTTCATTCTGGAAAATCTGGGCAGAAAATACATATTCCAAAAATCCCAAAATACCCCACTGAACAAACTGCAACCAAAATTTCCCACTGCCGAGTCAACTCGGCCGCGGAACCGCGGCGGGAGCATGCTCCCGCCGCGTTTCCGCGGCGCTTTGATCGGTTCAGTGGACGAAATTTTGTCAGATTGTTATAAAAACCCTGAGCCGAATTTTAAAATATGATTTATCATTTTTGGAACAGAGGAAAAATTCGACAGCAAGCATGATATCGGGGTTCATTTCGGGACTTTTTCTTTGATCGATCTTCTAGCTACTTTGCTAACATGTTAGATAGAGTTTAACTAGTCTCTGATACCACTGTAAGTCCATGCTACCTCTCCCGGTACTTTCGGGCATGCGGAATTTGGTGAAAAACAATTTTTCTAGAGATGGTAACATGGACTCAAAACCGGATCTTTGTTAAACATCTAACTAACAACCTAACTAGGAGTTGTTAACTACTCGGTTAGGTGGTTATACCTTTCTTTCTTGATCTCCTTCGTCTTCAAGCCTCGATGGTTGTCCGGACCGGCTTCACTCCGTCGTCTCCTTGCGCCGAAGATAGATCCACCTCGAAAGCTTCTACCTTTAGCTTCTTCTTCGATCTTTGAAGAAACTAGTTAACATGGTTTGCTAAACCTTGTGAACTAGAGTGAGTAGAGAAGAGTGTGTTGGGATTTTCTCTATGGTTCTTGTTTCTCAACACATGAGACAAGTGAACCATAGACTAAAGAGAGGGAGAGCAAGAGGAAGGAGATGAGAGCTCAAGAACAAGAGAGAGAATGAGAATGATAGAATGAGAGAGGACTTTTCTCTCTTGGCTCTCATAATCCAAAACCATCATCACAAAAATAATAATCAAGTATTGTGTAAAATGGTTCAAGTCAAAATGGCTAAATCATTTCATGCACTCATTTCTCACAAGAGAAACAATCAAGTAAAAAGTCTTTGCCATGAAATGATAGCCATCGTCATCATGATGGTAAACTAGTCCAACCTAGTCAACCGGTCAACAAAGTCAACAAGTCAACAAAGTCAACCCCTCAACAACCATGTCACCACAATACTTAATTAATATTATTGTTAATCATATATCATATTCTCATTAGGGTTGACCAAAAAATCAACGGTCAACAGTCAACGGTTAACAACCCTAATGAGAATCCTCTGCCTCTGCCTCTCCGTCAACTGTGCATACACACCCGCATCCGCGTTCCGAGGAACACGAATACATACTGGATAAATCCAATCCCAATACGTACACTACGATCTGGCTTAAACCAAAGCCCGCTAGTGTAAACTGTCCGGACACTGTACATGCATAAGTGCACGGATGTGACCGAACCCTGTCGCAAAACCATGCGACCTGCCGCAAAACCATGCGACCTCTACTCTTTTGCCTAAAGGCGAATAGCTTTCTGTGTGGGACTCTAAAGACTCGACACTACGCTGGCAGTGGGTTTAACCACAGACCGCAAGCGGCACTAGCTGTGCGTAACGGTCCCCAGGTAGATGCCGATAAGAAGACAGACGAGGTGAAACCCATCTGAACTCCTACTGAGCCTGAATGTGACAATCTCCGTACAGTCCGGTCTGTTCGTCTGATACATCGCATGGCGGGCCTAGGGGGGCGGTAAACGTCAGTCCCCTAATAGCGGTACAAGTCGTGTCGGAGTGAAGCCCAATACACCCTGAGATAACACTGGAAGCCTACCAGTATATCTCGGTTGCCCTGGCCAGGGACTACTCGTGTAATGGCTCTCCTAGACACAGCGCGATGTCAACCCCCAATACCGGGAGAGACGAATCCTGTCTAACCGTCACTGCCTCCAAGTGCTTCGGGACTGCACCCAACTACTACCTGTTTGCACGACTCCTTTGAGCCGTGGTAGGGTAGTAATCAAAGTACAGTGGGAACACACTCGAGGCGAAGTGATAGTGTCAAGTCAGCGGACTAAGCTGTACTCATGTCACCTGGGAACTGATAACTGACGATAGGTATAATACCAACCGGTCAGTTCCCGACGAGTCCTTTCCAGTGTACTCGTAACCCAACGAGCACCCGCATACTATCTCCAGTACGACGTACTGATGGCTGTGGGACAGACCATCTCCCACACTGGGATGAGAAGCGCATGCGCTAGTCTACTCCGGAGTATCGATGCCCTGTCTCGATAGTCCTATGACCAGGGACCTGCATAAGGATGTGCTTATAGATTACCCAGCCCCCACTAGTGTGACTGCCATCACAATGCTGGTAATCAAGCAAAGATCCTAAGGGCTCCACTAATGTTTATAGGTGATATACTAAAATAAACACATGTACACATTGAATTAGAAACAAACCAAGTAGCATACTACTATATTGAGCAAGATTGTTTATACAAGGTGAATATCCCAAGATTCCATTAAGTAATATACAAACTAGTATGATACAGTAATGGCCTCTAGGGCATATACACTAACACTTTCTTCTTCTTTCCCTTGGCTTTCGCCTTGGACCTAGAAGTGGATGATCCTCCTACAAACAAAGTGGATGTTTCCCTACCTTTCTGTAGGGTGCCCTCTGTGCTCCTCAGCATGTTGAGGAGTTCTGAAAGTTCAACTTCCTTTTCTTGTAAGTTGAAGTTCAGGATAAACTGGGCGTAAGTGGAAGGAAGGGACTGGAGAATCAAGTCCATATAGAGCTCATTCTCCAACGTGGTCGCAAGGTCCGCGAGCTCTTCTATGTAGCCAATCATCTTAAGCACGTGTTCCGCTACCGATGATCCGACGGCCAACCTTGCCGAAAATAACTTCTTCGACACTTCGTATCTTGCGATACGAGACTGCTCTCCATACAGTTCTTTTGTATGAAGAAATATGGATTCGAGGTCCATATTCTCGTGCCTCCTCTGATGTTCGTTGTCCATAGAGGCAAGCACGAGGCACTTAGCCTTCGCGCAGTCGATTTCCCAGGTCTTACGGATTTCCTTATCCGCGACGCTTATTTTGGGACCTGGGACAGGGGGAGCTTTAGTGGTAAGAAGATACCCCAGCTTGTCGTAAGTGATTGCCATTTTGACATTCCTGAGTCAATCTTTGTAGTTTGGCCCTGTCAGTATGTTTTTATCTAGAAGTAACTTAAGTCCAGTCATGTCGATTGGTCGCTGCAATTAGGAGAGAGAGAAGAAACACTCAGCATGATGCTCTTGCAAGTTTAGAGTGGTTTTTAGTTTGTCTAAACAGGATGGCTCCCACTGTTTCTCGAATCCCTCCTCAAACCAAAAAGGAAGAAGTAGTCAGGATCAATCTCACCGTACAATTCTTGCTTAACCGTTCGGCCAGGCTGGTGTCGGTACTTCGAGGGAGGTTTTCCAACGCTTTCGCGAAGTTCCTTAATTAAATAAGCTCTTTTCCCTGTGGGCGTAGCTCCGCTAACACCTTTCTAGACACCTACTTGGTTTATAGCATTGATCGTTAAGTGAGAAATTTCCCGAGGAGTAGCATATACTCACAGCAGGATCGGGATCCAAATATCATCGCGTGATAAAACTGAAGGAATCCTACCAGAATCATCACACTCCAAATGGTATGCAGCGCTAGCAAGTTTCAGTACTTATGAAACTCCCGATGTGGATTTTTGCCCCATGCTCTTATGACCTTGACTTTGGCCAAAATATCATAAGTCACATGTCAAGTTCTACCCGTCATTCTCCAGGTTAATTTGAGCCCACCCGCACATACCCTTGACTTTGGCCAAAATGGTAGAACGACTACCCCAACCCAACACATCTATCTATGCTGCACATGAATACCCAATAGCTACCCAACACTATGCTTTGACTTTGGCTAACATACATAGCTTGAATACTATTGACCATTCATGTGAAACGACGGAGGGCTACGAATGGTTTTGGCGAAACCGTGAACGTAGTGAACTTGATATAATCGATGGAACGAGATAGCTTTTAAAAAGGAGTGGCTCAAGCTCCGCATTTAAAAGTTGGTTTTGAAAAGAACCGAGTGGTTTTTCGAAAGTGTTCCAACGACTTTTACTTGGTTTATTTTCTTGCATTAGTTCTTTTAATGCATATTTTTCTTGCATTAGTTCTTTTAATGCGTCCCATCATTTAATCCTACTATTGCAGAAAACAACGAAAATATGACGTACGCTTATGCCATTCGCATTCGCCATGGTGCCCCGTCATTACCCGTTAGGTTACTTAACTAACGACAGAGCGGGGGATGGGCTAGCGCGGCTGTAAAACATAAGCAACGCCTAAATAATATCATATATAGATATATATTGCAATGATAGCCATTTCAGATCACAGATGAACACTTTGGATATTCTAGGAACCCGCAATTCGTACGAGCCTGTAACGAAAAGCAGATTACACGGTCACGATGAATAGCCAATACCCCACCTAAGACCCCTACGGGTGCGGCAAACTACCCGCCAAGTACACGAAGCGAAGCAACCTCCCTCAACACCGTGAGTAGGCCACTCGGTACTTCGGGATACCCGGTAGTTTGTGCACCCCCTCCATGGGTCTATCCTAGGAGCAAAAACAGTAAAAAGAAATTATACAATGACGGCTACAACCCCGACCCGGTTGTGCGGCCATACAAATAATATTACATCAATTTACAAATTTACATGAATTGAAAGAAAAGAAAACTCTCATCTCACAACCCCCGGCTATTCACCCGCGACAATCCAATGAATTCATATACACATACCAACATCATCACAGATCACAGATTTGTATAACCCCCACTAATCGACATATAGCGATTAGCAGACATTCAATACAAATATCACATCAAAGAAAAATACCCGTCAGCTTTAGTCTTTAGAAACTCGATCAAAATACGGTTTTTAAAGCCCCAAAAACAAATTTTTCTTTCTGGAAAATCTGGGCTGAAAAAACATATACCAAAAATCCCAAAATACCCCACTGAGTATACTGCAGTAAAGAAGATCCAGAGAAAAGCTAAGACGGCCGCGGAACCGCGGCAAATAACAAGCTATTGCCGCGTTTCCACGGCGGTTTGATGGGTTCTCTGCACCGTTTTTCTACAGTATCTTATAAAAACCCTGAGCCGATTTTTAAAGTATGATTTATTATTTTTACAGAACTTAAAAAATAGAAAGCAAGTTTGATTTCCGGGTCTATTTCGGGACATTTTCTCCGATCGAATTTCTAGTTACTATACTAACATGTTAGGTAGTGTTTAACTAGGCTCTGATACCACTGTAAGTCCATGCTACCTCTCCCGGTACTTACGGGCTTGCGGAATTTGATGAAAAACGATTTTCTAGAGGCGGTAACATGGACTCAAAATGGATCTTTGTTAAACTATCTACCTAACAAATTAACTAAGAGTTGTTAACTACTCGGTTAGGGGGTTATACCTTTCTTTCTTGAACTCCTTCGTCTTCAACTCTCGATGGTGTACGGATCGGCTTCACCCCGTCGTCTCCTTGCGCCGAAGATCGATCCACCCGAAAGCTTCTACCTTTGGCTTCTTCTTCGAACTTTGAAGAAACTAGTTCACTCGGTTTGCTAAACCTTATGAACTAGAGTGAGTAGAAGAGAGTGTGTTGGGATTTTCCTCTATGGTTCTTCCTTCTCAACACATGAGACAAGTGAACCATAGACTAGAGAGAAGGAGTGCAAGAGGAAGAGGATGAGAGCTCAAGAACAAGAGAGAGAAAGGAAAATGAGAGAATGAGCAAGACTTTTCTCTCTTGGCTCTCATAATCCAAAGCCATCATAACAAATCATAGCAATCAAGTATTATGTGATGGTTTAAGCTACAATAACCATATCATTTCATGCACTCATTTTGCACAAGATAAACAAGCAAGCAAAAGTCTTTGCCATGAAATGATAGCTATTGTCATCATGATGGTCAACTAGTCCAACCTAGTCAACCGGTCAACAAAGTCAATAAGTCAACAAAGTCAACCCCTCAACAACCATGTCACCATAATACTTAATTAATATTATTGTTAATTATATTTCATATTCTCATTAGGGTTTAGCAAAAAGTCAATAGTCAACAGTAAACAGTCAACAACCCTAATGAGAATCCTCTGCCTCTGTCTCTCCGTCAACTGTGCATACACACCCGCATCCGCGTTCCGAGGAACACGAATACATACGATATAAAACCAATCCCAAAACGTACACTAGGTCTGGCTTAAACCAAAGCCCGCTAGAGTTAACTGTCCGGACACTAAACGTGCACAAGTGCACGGATGTGACCGAACCCTGTCGCAAAACCATGCGACCTGTCGCAAAACCATGCGACCTCTACTCTTTTGCCTAAAGGCGAATAGCTTTCTGTGTGGGACTCTAAAGACTCGACACTACGCTGGCAGTGGGTTTAACCACAGACCGCAAGCGGCACTAGCTGTGCGTAACGGTCCCCAGGTAGATGCCGACAAGAAGACTGACGAGGTGAAACCCATCTGAACTCCTGCTGAGCCTGAATGTGACAGTCTCCGTACAGTCCGGTCTGTTCGTCTGATACATCGCATGGCGGGCCTAGGGGGCGGTAAACGTCAGTCCCCTAATAGCGGTACAAGTCGTGTCGGAGTGAAGCCCATAACACCCTGAGATAACACTGGAAACCTACCAGTATATCTCACTTGCCCTGGCCAGGGACTACTCGTGTAATGGCTCTCCTAGACACAGCGCGATGTCAACCCACAATACCGGGAGAGACGAATCCTGTCTAACCGTCACTGCCTCCAAGTGCTTCGGGACTGCACCCAACTACTACCTGTTTGCACGACTCCTTTGAGCCGTGGTAGGGTAGTAATCAAAGTACAGTGGGAACACACTCGAGGTGAAGTGACAGTGTCAAGTCAGCAGACTAAGCTGTACTCATGTCACCTGGGAACTGATAACTGACGATAAGTATAATACCAACCAGTCAGTTCCCGACGAGTCCTGTCCAGTATACTCGTAACCTAACGAGCACCCGCATACTATCTTAAGTACGACGTACTGAAGGCTGTGGGACAGACCGTCTCCCGTGCTGGGATGAGAAGCGCATACGCTAGTCTACTCCGGAGTATCGATGCCCTGTCTCGATAGTCCTGCGACTAGGGACCTGCATAAGGATGTGCTTGTAGATTACCCAGTCTCCACGAGTGTGACTGCCATCACAACGCTGGTAATCAAGCAAAGATCTTAAGGGCTCCACTAATGTGTATAGGTGATATACTAAAAATAAATACATGTACACATTGAAGTAAAAACAAACCAAGTACCATACTACTATTTTGAGCAAGATTGTATATACAAGGTGAATATCCCAAGCTTCCATTAAGTAATATACAAACTAGTATGATACAGTAATGGCCTCAGGGCATATACACTAACAATAGGTATATATATATGTGTGTGTGTGTAGAATGTTGTGAATCATGGATGATAGGCCGTACGTGATATTAGGTCGTACCCTCATTGTCATATAGGTTGATAGGATCCCTATTGGTTTAATGCCGTCGTACGATGATCTTTTCCGTACGTGATGAGTTAGTTTGATGATTGATCCATACCCTTGACTAGAGGATGCCGTACGATGGATTATACCGTACGTGATGTTGTGTGGCTAGATGCAGATTGATAGATTCAGCGACTCGGAAATGTTAGATACGTATACCTGTCAGCATTTACATGTGATTTATCTTATGCCGCATTCATGTTATTCGCAATGCATTGCTTATACCCGTGCTAGTACACTTACACCATTATCGATGATGCGTATGTTGCACGTACACAGATTTGCCGGCACACACACAACATCATCGATAATTGCCATGTCACTACACAGTAGGATTGCTGCATTATGATGTGACTCCTTGCATAATTTACTTACTATTGTTGCATATGCACCTTTATACGATGTTGTATTTGACTTTGGAGAAATTGGGAACCGCGGGATATATTTTAAAAACTGGAATCATTTTAAAGAGCTGTTTTCCCTTAATATGTCATATTTATGTTCTATGTTGCATGATATACGGATATGCTTACATTTCTATTATATGTCGCATGTAGGGTTCCTAGGCACGCTGATGAGGTCTCACATGGCATCAACCATACCAATTTCAAACTTTACGGTGCCGAGAAACCCTAGACTAGATCGTTAACTAGATTTTTCGGCGAAACAAATGCAACTAGTAAACTACTTTACTAAGAGAACGGAAATACAACCTTTGTAGATCCGGTCCTCCACCTCCATAGCTCCGCAATGAAGTCTCCTCGCTGTCCAAATGGAATCCCGGGCTCTAGCGTCGGCTTCATCGGAGAAATGGGCGGGCAAGGTCGTCGGCTTCGTGCCGAAGATGATCTACGTCGAAGCATCGCTAGATCAAGCTCCCACTTCACCAAGTCATGAAACTTGTGAAGAAAACACACTCTACTACTTGGCAAGAGGTAGAGGGTGAAGAAATAGGAAGTGGATAGACTTTAGAATTGGATTTCTCACTCTTTTTCATCAATCACCATTGATGAAGTCTAGCTTTTCTTCTTTGAAGAAGATGAAGAAGAAGAAGCTAATATTATGATATGTCTCATAATAAGAATAATAAAATCATTCTTATCATAATCATGAACCATGGTCAAGTGTAGAGAACTAACTAAGGTTTAAGTGAATGGTTAGGGTTAAGCATGAGACAAAATGGTCACTTGGTCAAAGCTTCATGAAGCTTCAACATGCATCCAAAGAAAGCCACCATTTTGCATTATGCTTAATATTTTTTTTTCCAAAAAGAATAAATAGATAAATAAATGAGAAAAGGAAATGAAACCCTAACCACTTAAGTAACCATGGTTTAATTCTTTACACAAACCCAAACTAGCATGTATCATCAAACATGATACTATCTTGTGCACAAAAAAATATATCATATATATATATACAATGTGCACAAACAAGTGAGAAAATCCATTTAAAGTGAACCAATACTAGTTAATGCAAAGTAATATATCAAATATATAATTATGCATTAAATCATTAAATCAACACTTGATTTAATGATCCGGTCATATCGCATATAACCGACTAATATCTACAGTAACAACTTATCGAATCAACACTTGATCCGATAACCCGGCTATATCGCATATAACCGATCAATGTCACAAATCGCGAGAATCGAATACAGTATCACATACTGGTATCATTCTCGGTCCCGCACATATCTCATATGCGCTCCTATTTCGTTTTTCTTGAGCCAGGAAACCTCTGTGTAGGACTCTAAAGACTCGTCAATACGCCGGTAGCAGGTGATGATCATATCAAACACCCACAAGCCGCAAGCGGTCTGCTAAACGTAACGGCCACCCGGGTTTTGAGCGATCAGAAGATCGATGAGCAAGCCCGCTCAGACTCCTGTGAATCCAACCAGTAACACTTACCGTACAGTCCGGTCTGATCGTCTGATATGTCGCATATCTCGCCTAGGGGTGGTAAACGTCAGACCCCAATAGCTTGATAAGTCGTGTCGATATGAGGTCTATAACAATTCGAGAAACTACTGGTAACACTTACCAGTAAATCTCAGCAACCCTGGCCAGGGATTTCCGGTTATAGCCAATCGAACACAGCGCAACATCAACTCCCTATACCGGGAAAGAAGAATCCCCTCCTATCGCTCATTGCCTCCATGTGATTCGGGACTGTACCCAAAAACCACCGTTTTACATGCCCTCTTGGACGTGGTAAGGTGAAAATCAAAGCACAGTGGGAACCACACAAGACTCTATGACGATCTCGGGTCAACAGACTACTCTGTACCAGTGTCACCAGAGAACTGCCATCTGACGTAAGGTATAATACCATCTGGGAGTTCTCGGCGAGTCCGTCCAGTGTACCCAGTCTCCACTGAGCACCCGTATATCATCTCTGATGTCAAACACCAATGGATATGGGATCATCCATCGCCCATCTGTATGGGCCGAGAAGGTATACGCTAGTCTACTCTGGTATATCGATGCCCCGTCTCGATACACCCACGACTAGGGACTTTGAAGGATGTACTTATGGACTACCATGTCCCCACTAGTATGATCCACATCATAGTCCAGGTAGTCAAGTACACATCCTAAGGGCTTTACCAACATGTATCAGAGAGACAATCAATGTACACGTTAAGGTAAAGAGCAACCAGATAGCATACTATCATGTCGAGCAAGAAAGTCCTCCCTATATATGCCCCAGCATCCACTACAATATACATCCAATGTACAGTAATGGCCTCTAGGGCATACATATAACTAACAATCTCCCACTTGCACTAGGGCCATCTGTAGCAGTGGTTGTAGTATCTCATACTCAACCATCCCACAAAAGTCTCTCTCTGGGAATAGGCCTTCGTGAGTGGATCCGCCGTGTTGTCCTCAGAGTCTACTCTCCTAACCTCGATCACCCTGGAGATCAACTATCTCCATGATCAGGTGATTCTGCCTTAGAATATGTCTGGATCACTGATGGGACCTTTGTTCCTTGGCATAAGCCACAACTCCATTGTTTCACAATGGTAGGAACGTAGTTCATCTCATGAACCAATATACACCCAAACAGCCTCTTCGGTAGCATCTTAAGTAGCGATGTATCCTGCCTTTATCGTCTAGATAGCCACGGTATCTTGCTTGGAACTCTTCCAACATACCGTCCCTCCACTGAGGGTAAAGACAATGCCTGTGACTAACATTCAGTCGTCTTTATCACCCTGGAACACTTCCAGTGATTCTCCCCAGGATCATTTGATACCATCTCACTTCAACTAGTGAGAATCCTAACATCCATTTAGATCTATCTCATAGATCCAAAACCCAGGATTTAGTAGGTATAACTTTGATCCTATGTGGAGAATCATTGTGATAAGCGGAGATTGATCGAGCGTAGCATAGGAAACTCCTTCCCTATCAAGAGTATGTCATCCACGTACTCTACGAGGATCGTCACCATACTCCCTACTACCTTTTTGTTTATACAAGGTTCATCTACCATTTTGATGATGTCAAACTCTTTGACTACTTCATCAAAATAGACGTTCCAACTCCGCGATGCCTGCTTTATCCTATAAAGCATCTTGCACACGTTTCCGCTGCTCCCACGGTTTACGAAGCCCTCTGACCGTGTACTTATAGACTCTCTCTTCTAAAACATCATTTAGAAAAGCAGTCATGACACCCAACCACCAGATATCGTAGTCATGGTATGTAGACATGGCAAGTAGAATCTGGATGGACTTAAGCATAGGCACTGGAAAAGGTTTCATCATTATCCACGCCTGGTCGATGACGAAAACCTTTAACAAGTCTAGCTTTGAAAGTCTCAACTTTTCCAAGTACACCAAGTAATCGTCTTAAGATATACTTTCTCCTGATGGGGATTTAACCCTTCTGATATAGCAACCAAAGTCCATACTTTGTTGGTGTATAAGGATTCCATCTCAGATCACTAAGCATCCAGCCATTCTTACAGAGTCCCACTCCTGATGGCCAGCTCGAAACTATTGGGTCATCATCTCATGATGCAATCCTCGCTCCCACTGTCATAGAGGAACCGAAGTATCTCTCAGGTGGGTGAGGAACCTTACTAGATCGGCGGAGAGGCTGAGGTTCGTTGGTAATCTACTGAATTCTTTGGTTCTACCAAATCATCTGCTGTAGTTTGTATAGCTGGAACCTTTCCAGTTCTATATAACTTACATTGCCTCGAGCTTGTCCGGATTTTGCTTTCACACATAGGCCGGACAACCCCAAATCTTAACCAACTTAAGATATGCGCTCTTCCCTTTCCATATCACATATGAAGCGGTAGGCAACTAATTTGATTTGAACCCTATTCAATAGGTATGCAGCTTCTCAAGTGCATAACTCCCAAAAGGAAAAAGGTAACTCAGTAGTACTCATCATAGAGCACACCATATCACATAGGGTGCTATTGCTCTGCCCCGATATACCATCGTGCTATGGTGTATACGGAGGAGTAATGCTGAGAGAGAATCTTATTCTCCTTTAGAATAATCCAGGATTTCCGTGCTCAAGTATTCTCCTCCTCGATCTCATCAAAGGACATAATACTTATACCTGTTATTGGTTCTCTACTTCTAACTTATATTCTGTGAATATCTCAAAAGGTTCGGACTTGTGTTTCAACAGGAACATAGGTCTGAATCTTGAGAGATTATCAGAGAATGTAACGAAGTACAAAGAACCAGTCTTGGCATGTGTAGACAGGGGACCTACATACATCAACATGTATCATCCCAAGAGTTCATTAACTTTTTCTCTGTTTCCAGTAAACGGAGCTATGGTCATCTTGTCTCTGTGACATGACTGGCAAGTTTCACAAGATGTAAATTCAAACTGATTTAAATATGCATCTAGATGTAACTTCAGCTAGTCGGGTCGCATTGATATGACCTAGTCTACAATACCTCAAGAAGGATTCGTTCATTTCTGAACTCATCCTCTTGTGTGTGTTCAGTATTCTAAGAACTGTAGTTTGATTTAGAACATTAATGCTTTTAGATAACGTGCCTGAACCGATCAACTTTTGATATAGGAAATGTTCAAAACATTATCCAACTATACAAAATTTTATCATTTCTTTACTAATAAAGAGATAGATATGATTTTGTATATCAGGTTCGGTATCTAATAACATTCGTTCAGAATCAATGTATTGGTAATACAGGGTGACACTGACCAACAGACTTGGCTGCAACTCTTGCCCCGTTTTCTGTCTCATGAAACTTATCACCCGTTCTCAGTTCTCTACCTTTCTGTAGCCCTATGTAACTGATTACATATCTGGGATCCTGATCTGGTATCACATACCCAGGACGTAAAGGATACTAAGAAACAGTTCTCTGTAATGAACACACCCGAAGATGATACATCAGCATGCACTCTCTTCGTTTGGGCGGCATAGGAATTCTGGTATTCCCCTATTTCCTGCTCTGTCTTATAACAATTATAAGTTGGAGCGGGACTAACGTTCCCCAGCTCAGTATAACAAGCGGGTTCGGTCAATAATCCGTATTATTATCTTGATTAAGGCGTGATATGGTCGCTACCTGGAGAGAGAGAGAAGAAAACACTCAGCGTGCGCTCTTGCAAGATCAGATTGGTTATATTTTATCTAATCAGGATGGCTCCCACTGCTTTTTATCAAATCTTCCTTCAAACCCTAAAAGGAAAGACTAGCCGGGATTAATTACACACTACAAGTTCGCCAATCTTTCAGCCAGGCCAGTGTCGGTACTTTGAGGGAGGTCCCCCGTGCTTTCGCACGAACCTAATTAGTGTAAACCTCGTTTTCCCAGAGGCGTAACCCCGTTGACACCTTTCTAGACACCTACTTGATCGGCTAATTGTAATGTATAAAACTCTCCCAGGAGTAACTTTTACTCGCAGCGGGTATTGGGATCCAACTATCTCATAGAAGGTATGCAATCTCATTGCAAATTTCAACACTTGAAATTCCCGATAATATTTTGCCCCTAACCTCCTATGACCTTGACAAAGGCCAACAAACCATAGGATGCTAGTCAAGTTCAACCCGTCATTTCCTGATTGAATTAAACCCACCCGCACGACCCTTGACAAAGGCCAACAAGGTCGCACGACTAACCTAACCCAATCTGCATCATATGCATAAGCAGATAAGCACCAGTCAGCTACCGCATACTGCGCCTTGACAAAGGCCAACAAACGCAGCACGAATACTATCTACTACTTATCTGAAATGACGGAGGGCTACGATAGGTTTTTCTGAAAACCTATTGCGTGATGAACTTGATATCATTGTAGAATCAAATGATTTTAAAATGGAGTGCTTTTGAGGCTTTTCTAGTTTTGCTAAAGGAGTCACTCCCGGTGAAGGGATCGTCGGTCCTTTCCTCGTCGATTGAGGTGCGGGATATATCATATATATCACTGTGCAAAGCAGAACTCTTAAAAGCAATCAAAAGACAAACCGAGTGTGTAGCATCTGCCAGTTATTGCTAAAGGTGTCACTCCCGGTGAAGGGATCTCGGTCTTTTCCTCATCGAATAAGGTGCAGGATATATCAAATATACCGCTGTGCAAAGCAAGAACTGTAGCTACCTGTTTTGTTTAAAATTTGATTCTACAACATCTTTAGGTTTCTTTTACTTTCATTAATCACATTAATGAAGTCCCATCATTTAAGTACCTAAACATCACAGATAAATACGACGTACACTTATGCCATCCGCATTCGCCTCGATGTCCCCTCGTGCACCGTTAGGTTAGGTAACTAACGGCAGAGCGGGGCAGGGCTAGCGCGGGTGTAAAACATAAGTAACGTCTATATAATATATCATATATACTATATACAGTATTTATCACAGAACATCACATGATCACATCACAGATATCGCAGCAGAAGAATCATATGAAATATTGGATATACTAGGACGTCCGTGTTTTCAATACGAGCCAGTATAAAACACGGATTCCACGGTCGTGATGAATAGCAAAACCCACACCCCTAGACCCCTACGAGAGCGGCAAGCAACCCTACCAATTCTAGAGTTAGGAGACCCGGACTCGACTCCTCGAGTTGGTCTCCCACTGGACTCCAGAATCCGGTTACTTGTGCTCCCCTCCTTGGGTCTATCCTAGTGCGGAAAAGTAAATAATATACAAACGGTGACATCTTCCGCAACCTGGAAGTGCCCCAAATAAAAGAATATTACATACAAGTTTTTACATGAATGAAAATGAAAAACACTCATCTCACATAAAAACCCCCGGCTATTCAAACACGACGATCCAATATAACATATCCAGCAACACATAACATCACATGTCATCAACGTAAGTAAATATGCGCATCTCAATTGTCGTTGACATATAGTAACGAAAACGGCGATATCATATATTACATTTACGGTCACAGAAAAGAAAGTGTAAAACTACAACAGTTGGAATCCACAACCTGCATAGACATCGCATGCCTAATCAAATGAATTCCTTGGACATCGCATGCCTAACAATTATAAGCCCCGCATTTTAGTCTCAAAATCGAAAACACTTTTCAATACCAAGTCGGGCAATTCAACAAGATTCCCGACATCCTGATCGAATGCTCGTCGCAAAATTCAGTAGACGGCCGCACCCCCGATACCGTCGACGAAGTGCACCAAGATGGAACACCGCTACCACGAGCACCCGGACGGATGCTTTCGGCGACGGGGTTCTCCTACAGTCACTTGGTCGGGGCTATGGAGTGAGTCTGTCTATTAAGTTTACCCGGCGAGTATCTGCGTACGCTACGTGATTGCGACGGACTTTTGATCACATCAAAATTCCGTAGCAACCGATCAAGTGAGACTAAACTGCTATGTTTATAGCATTCATTCAGTTATCTCATAACTGCTTGTGAATTCCAATTATTGTATCACATTCCGAATAAGATAGAAAATGTTAAACTTTCCGATCGAACAATCGAACACCCAAGTTTTCCCGAAAGAGCTCAACACATGAAACAAGTCTAAAAACATTCAGTTCGTGCCTCAGTACCAACGGTCCAGCCGTAGAAGGGTCAAGCCAACGCCTCACATGTGGCACGCCGTACCCCCCAAATCCCGAAGGTTCAAAGGGCAGTTCAAGACGGTCACATAATCGAGTTAAGGTTTGTTGTCTTCTAGAGGGTCCATCGAGTTTCTTGCACTACTTAGAACGTCTTTAAACCACGGAAAAATCCAACACATGGAAATTTCCCGGAAGGGGAAAAAGTGGGTATTTATATCCAGTCGAACTTTTTAACAGTTTCGGAAAAACATAAACGAAGTTAAATTATCCGATCAAATTAACGAATCCCCAATAAAACCCTAGAAAACTCAACACTTGAGTGGAATTAAAAAAATTCACATAAAAAATTAACAAGAAAGGACCTAAGAATAATTACATGAAATTTCAGGGACTAAGTCACAATTTTGGCCGCGGAACCGCCGCAAAACCCCTGGTTTCGCCGCGGTTCAGCGGTCAAATTGTTGAATTAGACGTCCAAACTTCACCGTAATTCTTAGTTTTTCCTGCATAAGTTTCTAAGAATTTTTAATTTGGAAAAAGCCACAGTTTGTAAAAATGTACAGAGAAGGGTATAATCGGGGGATTCCGGCTTCGATCGGACTTCTAACTTCGTATACACTTCGTCTAAAGCTCTAGCTAGGCTCTGATACCACTGTAGGGTTCCTAGGCACGCTGATGAGGTCTCACATGGCATCAACCATGCCAATTTCAAACTTTACGGTGCCGAGAAACCCTAAACTAGATCGTTAACTAGATTTTTAGGCGAAACAAATGCAACTAGTAAACTATTTTACTAAGAGAACGGAAATACAACCTTTGTAGATCCGTTCCTCCACCTCCATAGCTCCTCAATGAAGTCTCCTCGCTGTCCAAATGGAATCCCGGGCTCTAGCGTCGGCTTCATCGGAGAAATGGGCGGGCAAGGTCGTCGGCTTCGTGCCGAAGATGATCTACGTCGAAGCATCGCTAGATCAAGCTCCCACTTCACCAAGTCATGAAACTTGTGAAGAAAACACACTCTACTACTTGGCAAGAGGTAGAGGATGAAGAAATAGGAAGTGGGTAGACTTTAGAATTGGATTTCTCACTCTTTTTCATCAAGCACCATTGATGAAGTCTAGCTTTTCTTCTTTGAAGAAGATGAAGAAGAAGAAGCTAATATTATGATATGTCTCATAATAAGAATAATAAAATCATTCTTATCATAATCATGAACCATGGTCAAGTGTAGAGAACTAACTAAGGTTTAAGTGAATGGTTAGGGTTAAGCATGAGACAAAATGGTCACTTGGTCAAAGCTTCATGAAGCTTCAACATGCATCCAAAGAAAGCCACCATTTTGCATTATGCTTAATATTTTTTTTTCCAAAAAGAATAAATAGATAAATAAATGAGAAAAGGAAATGAAACCCTAACCACTTAAGTAACCATGGTTTAATTCTTTACACAAACCCAAACTAGCATGTATCATCAAACATGATATTATCTTGTGCACAAAAAAATATATCATATATATATATACAATGTGCACAAACAAGTGAGAAAATCCATTTAAAGTGAACCAATACTAGTTAATGCAAAAGTAATATATCAAATATATAATTATGCATTAAATCATTAAATCAACACTTGATTTAATGATCCGGTCATATCGCATATAACCGACTAATATCTACAGTAACAACTTATCGAATCAACACTTGATCCGATAACCCGGCTATATCGCATATAACCGATCAATGTCACAAATCGCGAGAATCGAATACAGTATCACATACTGGTATCATTCTCGGTCCCGCACATATCTCATATGCGCTCCTATTTCGTTTTGCTTGAGCCAGGAAACCTCTGTGTAGGACTCTAAAGACTCGTCAATACGCCGGCAGCAGGTGATGATCATATCAAACACCCACAAGTCGCAAACGGTCTGCTAAACGTAACGGCCACCCGGGTATTGAGCGATCAGAAGATCGACGAGCAAGCCCGCTCAGACTCCTGTGAATCCAACCAGTAACACTTACCGTACAGTCCGGTCTGATCGTCTGATATGTCGCATATCTCGCCTAGGGGTGGTAAACGTCAGACCCCAATAGCTTGATAAGTCGTGTCGATATGAGGTCTATAACAATTCGAGAAACTACTGGTAACACTTACCAGTAAATCTCAGCAACCCTGGCCAGGGATTTCCGGTTATAGCCAATCGAACACAGCGCAACATCAACTCCCTATACCGGGAGAGAAGAATCCCCTCCTATCGCTCATTGCCTCCATGTGATTCGAGACTGTACCTAAAAACCACCGTTTTGCATGCCCTCTTGGACGTGGTAAGGTGAAAATCAAAGCACAGTGGGAACCACACAAGACTCTATGACGATCTCGGGTCAACAGACTACTCTGTACCAGTGTCACCAGAGAACTGCCATCTGACGTAAGGTATAATACCATCTGGGAGTTCTCGGCAAGTCCGTCCAGTGTACCCAGTCTCCACTGAGCACCCGTATATCATCTCTGATGTCAAACACCAATGGATATGGGATCATCCATCGCCCATCTGTATGGGTCGAGAAGGTATACGCTAGTCTACTCTGGTATATCGATGCCCCGTCTCGATACACCCACGACTAGGGACTTTGAAGGATGTACTTATGGACTACCATGTCCCCACTAGTATGATCCGCATCATAGTCCAGGTAGTCAAGTACACATCCTAAGGGCTTTACCAACATGTATCAGAGAGACAATCATTGTACACGTTAAGGTAAAGAGCAACCAGATAGCATACTATCATGTCGAGCAAGAAAGTCCTCCCTATATATGCCCCAGCATCCACAACAATATACATCCATTGTACAGTAATGGCCTCTAGGGCATACATATAACTAACATCGCATACATCATGCTTTATGATTTTATGCATTGAGATATGCTGTTTTCATAAGATTTCTGGATTTGAGAACCGTGGCTATTTCCAAATAAAGTATGTACTGTTTTAAAAACCCGGTTTCTCTTGATATGATATTACAGTGCGTCCACCATGCGTATTCTCGGTTCTGAGACGTGTGACATGTGAAACCCGATTCGAGGAGCTGGATGAGGCCGATTGCGGGTAAATGGTAGACCCGGTATGGTACCCCAGGGCGAGAACGGATCGCTGTACAGTAGACGGTGAGCCTGGCAGAGGGACTACTACCTACCGGTGATGGTTGGATCTGGCGGTCATCCGGAGGATACTGACCAGAGACGAGAGATGGATATGGGTTGACCCGTACTGCCACGGCCGAGAGCCGATTCCCCAGACGGAACCCGTAAGCCAATCCGGACTGACGGAGCCCGATATATGAGGATTAACGTGTCGATGCTGGACACGGGTTTCATGATGTTTTCGGGTGTCGATATTGGACACCCTGGTTCCATGATTATTATGTGTCGCGAGGGACACCCGTTGATATATATCCTCATACTTTCATGCATTCTTTTATGATATTTTCATGCATGACATTGATTATATGGTTGGACGAGATCCATGTGCATACAAACATTGGTTATATTATTGGATTATATCAGCATACTCATAGACTTGAGTTTATTGTTGGCACATGATGACCTGGTCACCCTAGATATCATAGTATTACCTTCATGATATAGTTGACCTAGGAGTCGTTGTTTATTCGATTTCTACCTGTAGATGTTTTTCTACTCACGAGTTGGCAACTCACCCCCATTGTGCCACGGTTCTTACAGGTTGACCGCATGGATCAGTAGCGGCATCGCTGGCACATACCTTCATTTGGGTGTTTTGCATTGGTAGGTGGGGCATTTGTATCGTACCCACTCTTGTATTTATATTTCTTATTGTATCTAGTCAACTTCATCAATCAAAATCAGTAAATTGTATAAGTAATGAGACTTAGTGAGATTGTGGTTGCAAGACTTAGAGCGAGGGGTTTTCCGCTACTTGTGTCTTTTATGTCTTGCTTTTCCTTATCTTTGTGGTGATCTTCGCCGTTGGGCGTCGTGTGTGTGTGTGTGTGTGTGTGTGTGTGTGTGTGTGTGTGTATTGCCTTGCGTTGTTGTGATCCGCCGTTTGGCGCAGATCTAGCTCCCGCTTGGGGATGCCATTATTCTTGTTATGTATTGTGGTTTGGATCAAAATATACAAAGGAGGTGCTGCCCAAATTTTCAAAAGACTAAATATGTTTTCAAACAAGTAAATTTCACTTGCATTATTCATGTTCCTTTTCTATGCATTTTAGAAACTTGATTTCGTTATATTTTTATTTTAAAACTTCACCTCCTTTACTTTCTTAAAATTTTTTAGATTTCTGGGTTTCAGCTTACTTGAATTACGTTACGCCTTTAGACGTTGCGTGATTTAAGTGCTGGTAACGAGATAATATTTCGGGTTGTGACAGTCATGCCGGAGCAGAGCCCAATACACCCTAAGAAACTACTGGAGTACCACCAGTATATCTCGACTGCCCTGGCTAGGGACTTTGTGTAATGGCTTTCCGAACACAGCGCAATATCAACCCCCAATACCGGGAGTGACGAATCCTATCTGACCGCTATTGCCTCCAAGTGCTTCAGGACTACACCCAAATACTACCTATTTGCTAGACTCCTTTGAGCCGTGGTTGGGTAGTAATCTAAGTGCAATAGGAACACACTCGAGACGAAGTAGCGATGGCAAGTCAATGGACCAACTTGGACTCATGTCACCGGGGAACTGCTACCCGACGATAGGTATAATACCAACCAGCAGTTCCCATCGAGTCATGTCCAGTGTAACTCATAACCTAATGAGCACCTGTATACTATCTCCAGTACATCGTACTAATGGCTGTGGGATAGACTATTTCTCCTGATGGGATGAGAAACGTATACATTAGTCTACTCTGGAGTATCGATGCCCGTCTCGATAATCATATGACTAGGGACCTGTATAAGGATGTGCTTATAGACTACCCAGCCCCTACTAGTGTAACTGCCATCACAACGCTGGTAGTCAAGCAAAGATCCTAAGAGCAATACCAATATGTGTAAGCGATATGCTAAAAGAAACACATGCATATATCGAGGTAGATACAAACCAAGTAGCAAATTACTATATCGAGCAAGACTGCTATTATAACTGTGAAGATCCCAAGCTTCCAATATTTAATATACAATCCAGTATGATACAATAATGGCCTCTAGGGAATATATCACTAACAATCTCCCATTTGCACTAAGGCCATGTATTGGCATATCGCAGACCTATCATCTCGATTAGTCGCTCGAACAGTGTCAGAGGGATGGCCTTTGTGAGTGGATCTGCAGTGTTGTTCTCTCACTCTACTCTCCGCACCTCGATCTTCTGTCGATCAATGATCTCCCTGATTAGGTGGAACCACCTCAAGATGTGTCTGGACTTCTGATGGGACCTTGGTTCCATCGCCAAAGGTTTAGCGCCGTTGTTGTCACAATACAGCGGTATTGGATCAACAATGGATGGAACGGCCTGAAGTTCTGCCATGAACTTCCTGATCCAGACTGCTTCCTTCACGGCGTCAGATGCAGCTATATACTCCACTTCCATCGTCGAGTCAGCAACGGTGTCCTGTTTGGAGCTTTTCTAATAGACCGCCCCTCCATTGAGGGTAAAGACATAACCCGACATGGACTTGGAGTCATCCTTGTCACTCTGGAAGCCGGAGTCAGCGAAGGCCTCAATCTGGAGGTCTTCTCTGTCGTACACCAAGAACGTCTCTCTAGTCCATCTCAGGTACTTGAGAATGTTCTTCCCTGCTGTCCAGTGCTTCTCCCCTAGGTTCGACTGATACCTGCTTACAACGCTTAGTGTGTAAACTACATTTGGTCGGTACACAACATCGCATACATCATAGAGCCTACTGTAGAAGCGTAGGGTATAGTAGATATGCGATCCCTTTCCAAATCAGTCTTGGGAGACCTTTCTTTGGAGAGGGTGATTTCGTGACAAGCCGGTAGATTACCACGCTTTGAATCTTCCATACTGAATCTTTTCAGTATGGTGTCGATGTACCTTGACTGTGAAAGTCCCAATATCCATTTAGATCTATCACGATAAATCTGGATCCCTAAAATGTAGGAGGCATCACCCAGGTCCTTTATGGAGAACCTTTGTGACAAGAATCCTTTGACTGATTGTAGTATAGGAATGTCATTTCCTATCAAGAGAATGTTATCCACGTACAAGACGAGGAATACCACACTTCTCGCTACAACTTTACTATAGATGCATGGTTCATCTGGATTTTTGATGAAGCCAAATTCCTTGACCGTCTCATCAAAATAGATGTTCCAACTCCGCGATGCCTGCTTTAATCCATAAATGGATTTAAGCAACTTGCACACTCTTCCGCTGCTCCCACTCTCTAGGAAACCATACGGCTGATCCATATAGACACACTCTTCCAAATTTCCATTTAGAAAAGCGGTCTTTACGTCCATCTTCCAAATCGTATAATCGTGGAAGGCAACAATGGTAAGAAGGATCCGAATGGATTTGAGCATAGCCTCTGGAGAAAAGGTTTCATCATAGTCCAAACCATGTATTTGATGAAAACCTTTCATAACAAGTCTAGCCTTATAAGTTTCAACCTATCCATCTACACCAATCTTCTTTCTGAAGATCCATTTGCAGCCTATGAGTTTTACCCCTTCTAGAGCAATGTCCAAAGTCCATACTTTGTTGGTGTACATGGACTCCATTTCGGTCCGCATTGCATCCAGCCATTTTACCGAGTCTCTGCTCTGAATGGCTTGCTGGAAGCTAGTTGGCTCATCATCGTCGATGATGCATTCCTCTTTATCCCCATCTATAAGAAAACCGTAGTATCTCTCGGGTGGATGAGACTGCCTACTAGTCCTGTGGAGTGGCATGGGGATATTCGGTTCTTTCGAAACTTCTGGTTCTACCATACTTTCAGTAATAGCTTGTAGTTCTAGAATTTCTTCCAGTTCTATTGCACTCTCACTTATCTTTTTTTTCTAAAATTTGAGTTTCCAAAAAGTGGGCATGCCGAGAAACAAAGACATTTTGTTCCTCTGCGTAATAGAAAAGATACCCCTTTGAGTTCTTTGGGTATCCCACAAACTTACACAGTACTGAGCGTGCCTCGAGCTTGTCCGTATGCTGCTTTTTTATAAGAGCTGGACATCCCCATATCTTCAGATACCGAAGATAGGGTTTCTTCCCACTCCACATATGATATGGTATGGTAGGCACAGTCTTGGTAGGAACCTTGTTCCAAAGATATGCAGCTGATTCTAGTGCATAGCCCCAGAAGGATCGCGGCAACTCAGCGTTACTCATCATGGAACGTACCATATCCAATAAGGTTCGGTTCCGCCTTTCTGATACACCGTTTTGTTGAAGTGTGTGTGGAGAAGTAAGCTGAGAGAGAATTCCATTCTTTTTTAAGTAATCCAGGAACTCGGCACTTAAGTATTCACCACCTCAATCAGATCTCAGTGTCTTGATACTTTTGCCGATTTGTTTTTCCACTTAATTCTTATATTCCCGGAATTTCTCAAAAGCCCCGGATTTATGTTTCATCAAGAATACATGTCCATACCTTGAGAAATCATCTGTAAAAGTAATGAAATAGGAATAACCACCACTTGCATGTGTAGACATTGGACCACGCACGTCGCTGTTTATGAGTCCTAAGAGCTCGATCGCTCTTTCTCCGTGTCCAGTGAACGGAGTCTTTGTCATCTCTCTTTTGAGATAAGATTGGCAAGTTGCATAGGACTGATATTCGAACGGATCCAAATATCCCTCTTTATGAAACTTCGTCAACCATGTTTCATTGATGTGACCCAGTCTACAATACCATAAGAAAGCCTGATTTAATTCTAGAGACTTTGTTTTAAGTGTGTTCTGGATGTTGAAAACCTGAGCTTGATTTAATACGTATATGTCGTTATCTAATGTACCTAACCCAATCAAATTTTGATTAAGGTGGATGTGTACCACATCGCTTAAAAATGTAAAATCATATCCTTCTTTAGAAAGTAAAGATACATATATGATATTACAAGACAGACTAGGTACATACAAACAGTTACGTAAAATCAAAATCTTCCCACTTTTCAATCCTAGGTGATATTCCCCTATGGATACAGCGTCCACGTACATTTCGTTAGAAACTTTGAGAGTCATATCACCTGTCTTGATAACTCTATAGTTTCTTAAAGCCTGTAATGAATTACAGATATGAGATCCTGATCCGGTATCTAGTATCCAGAAAGTAGAGTTAATTGACATACAGTTTTCAATCATAAACACACCCGAAGCCGAAGCCACAACATGCATCGAATCCTGTTTTCTGGATTTCCAAGCCCAGCAATCCTTCTAACAGTGCGCTTTCCCAAAACAACAGAAACACCATTCCTTCCCTAATTTTGGCCCCGAATCTTTTTCCCTTCCCTTTCCCTCTACCTTACTGACATTGTCATGCCCCGCTTCCCAAAATATGGAATATAGGAGGTGGCGAGGCCAGCCATGCTCCTACGGTCAAGGAATAATCCTGCTGTAGTCACACTTCGGTTTCTAGCATCACACGGTAATCAATAAACACAGCACAGAAGTAAAGGAAACACATCACTACTTGATTACACTAACTTTCATTGTTCACAGTTTACAATAGAACGAAAGAAAAGAAACTACTAAACAACTGCGAATACAAGGTTGATTTATGGAAAGCGGTAAAGTACTGAATGCACGAACATCTAGATCTCTGCAAGCTCGAAGGGTAGGTCCGACTCCTGAATCCATTCCTCTTCAAACTCTGAGCATGCATACTCAGGTCGTCAGGGCGACACAATAGCAATATTATAATAGTATTAATGGGGCAAGAAAAATAAAAGTAATAACGGTATGTCAATAAACAATGCAATGTATGATCTGTGTCCCTATCGGTCTCTAAGTCACTTTTGGAATCAAGTTGAAGAAAGGAATGATCATGTTTAACGAGGGTCTCGTACGTACCCAAGACTACGGCCCACTGTTGCCCGGGACATAACCCTGTCACCCGGACCGCTGGGTCCAAACCTAATATACAAGAGTCGTTGTTCGAATGATCATCCTCTAAATCAATGACCTCGCTGAATACAAGTTCCTTTCTACTTCGATTTCCCCCTTTTTCCTCAGGTTTCACTATCTATGAGTATGGGCTAGTTGTGAACAAGTACGTATCAATAACACTGCTTTATTCACTATTCACTGTATGGTTCACTATCACGAATCATTCACTTTTACCGGCGTACTCGACACATCTAAAATGATATTATTCATGTTCGACAATGCACTATTCACTGAAAATTAATAAGGACACTCATTATCACTAGAGATATTGCAGTCGGGTAAAATGTGAATCATGTCGCTAAACAATTTATATGCAAAACTAGTCATTATGCGTCTCGTGAACTTATATAAATCGTATTAAATCATACGTTCAGAATTAGGTAAAATGATACAAAAGTGGTAATAAGTAAACTCAGTCAGAAGTTCAACGAAATTAGTTTCAAGTCAATCGGGTTTCGGGTTCGCAAATTACAGCCGTTTCATTTTATGTGTCCCCTGCTGGAAGTTCAGTTCCTGAACTGAAAGTCCATTTCGTAACACAGTATTCACCCTGTTGGGATCAAAATTAGGTGATGCTGCAGTTGGATAATATTTAGTTTTATCAGTTAGGTTCCCAAATCTCTAGACGGATCGATAATATCCACTGTGTACTGGGATTTATGTATTGTTTAATATCGGAATATACATTCTGTCCCTGCTTGGGACCGCAATACATACTGATGGTTTAAAATATGATTAAAATAGAAAATGATGGCAAAAGTGAACGAAACCACTTCCAATAGTTATATAACAGATATATATTCACTATGGTATAGGGTTCCTCATAATACAATTTTCACACAGAGACATTAAAGCATTTCTAATCAAGTGTTGGCAAGCAGTGCTGCTCTGGACTGTAGCCCAGAGCCGCACTCCCGACCAGATTCCATAACCATTATAACATAGAAACAGATTATAACCTATATGGGGTTCTAGTTCATCTAGTTATCTTAGATATGAGCCCTCGAACACCACATTACGGTGTATAACCAATTTATTATGATTTTCACAAAATTCGGGTACGGAAATTTTCAGATTCTACGGATCTAAATGGGAATGACATTTCACGGTGTTAAAGTCCGTATTTTCAAGCCAACTCTTAACACAGTATTCATTATCACTAGGGTAATCTTTTATGCTTAATTTCCATCATTTTAAGAGGGCTTTTAGATTATGGTTTGCATCGAACACTTACATTAACATTTGATTCGCAACCGAAATGAATACACTATAGCATGTAGCAAGTATTTGAACTTGCCTGGTGACGGCGACGATCGGTGACACGACAGAAGCGACGGTGATGAACGGAACGTCACATTGTATGCACGGACTAAGCATGACACGGCATGGAAACACAAAGAGTTTGGCCTCGGCTCAAGCTCGGTGCGGCGATAGTGGAGCTCGGTTGATGAAAACGGGGATGTTGGTTACGGCAGCAAGGGTCTCAGGGTTGGTGAACGATGGAGATGGTGGCCAGAGCTATGGTGGGTACGGTGGTCGGTGATGATGAGTTAGCTATGGTGTTGGGGTTATCGGGCACAACTGGGGCTGTGCCGGGTCGGGACTCGCAGTGGTGTCGGGTGTTGAAGGGAGAGGGAGGTGAAGAGAGGGGGACAGTAACGAGGGGAAACCGATGAGGTGGCCGGCTGTATGAGGCGACGGCGATAGAGGAGATGGTTGTGCGGGAGTTCAGTGATGAGTTCGTCGGGGCTGGGTGCAGGGATATAGCTCGGTGGTGAGATGGGTGCTGGAGGTGAAGGAGAGGGAAGCTCAAGGGAGAGTGTGAGGGGTCGCTGACGGCGGTGATGAAGTTCGGAGTAGTAGGCGTCGGTGGGGGTAAGGGTGTTGGGTTTTTGGCAGGGTTTTTTCTCGAGAATGATGGCGAGGCGAGCTCGGGGTTGGGTTGTCACGGGGTTTTGTTAGGGAGAAGAGAGAGACGAGGTCGAGGGTGGAGGTGAGGTGAGGGCAGGCAACGTGGGGGTTCAGAAGTGGGTTCTTCATAGGGGGGAGAGAGAGAGGCGGGAGTTTTTATCGGTAGGGGGAGAGAGAGAGAGAGAACATGAGAGTGAGAGAGAAAACGTGATCGAGAGGAGAGCGAATGAGAACGAGGGAGAAGAGAAGAGTGGGTCGGTGATTGTTAGGGACACACTGTGTTCAAGTTTAGTTTTAAATACCGCAATCAAGACGGTTTCGCTTGTAGCTAGCCGGTTGAGTACGGGTCGTCCGCAGGGAGATGGGAGTCTTTTTCAAAGTGTTTTAACGAGTTAAGTCCTGTTTTCAGATTTTGTTGTGGTTATCTAAGTGTAAGTTGATATTTAAAGAGAGCTTGTTAGGGTGAGGATTAGGTTAGTTTGAGTTAGGAGTCTCCACATCTTTCGTTGCCCTACTTAATATCGGTGTTACGGTAATCGGCAACAACGGGGATTAGCACGACTAGGAAGGAACTTGCGAGTATAAGCTAGGCTTTCCAACGCATAGTCCTTCCTTTTGGTGCTTGTCCGTCCGTTCTTGGCTCTTATCCATAACCTCCGGTTAATTCAACCACAACCGGTCTCACTACGGAATCACCGCTATCATGTAGGATAGGGTGCCGTAAGGAGCGGATTGTGGTTCAATTAACGGGAGTCGATTTAAGATGTTGGGCAAGGAAAGAGTGAGAGAGATTTCCTTCTCTCAAACTTCCCTTATCCTACCCTAACAAGTATAAAACTACTCATACTTCATAATACGGAAAAATAAAACAAACAAAAGAGGAAGATAGAAAGAAGGAGGCTAGAAGAATACGACTAACTATTTGCGACCTCACCTTGGCGAGGATCAAGCGTAAGTATCATTGTCGTATGAATGATAAAGGAAAAGAGAGAAGAAAGAAACAATCAAACAAATAACAACAACTACTTAACAATTAAAATTACAACAAATTAGGACAAGTAAAGAAAGAGACAAGCATGATAAAAATTGGTCTTCTTTATTCATCACTCTTCACTCAAAAGCTCACTACAAGTTTAATGGAGAAGAGGTGAGAAGAGGAAGAAGAACAAGACTAAAACTAGGCAAAAAATGAGAATACAAAAATTGACCCTTTCTTCACAAAATTCTGGGCTATTTATAGGCCAAGAAATGAAACCCTAGGGCAACCAACAGAACCCTGATGCAATGACCAAACTGCCCCCAAAAGCCCATGCTCTGACCTGACTGTACGGCCGCGGATCCGCCGCCTAAGCCCCCCTATGGCCGCGGATCCGCGCCCCTATAGTCGACTTAGGGTGTGGGCTTCTGAGTACTTTCCTGTTCTCCTGTCCCCTCTTGTCTGGTGTGGGTATTTTCTGATAATTCATTCCTATTTCTTCCATAATTTCTATTGAGCAAAGGTGGACTTTTTTGTGGATGATTACCTCGAGCTCCGCGTAGATCTCTTGGATTTTGTGCTACCATTGAGCCTTGTGCATAAGAATGACATTGAGTTGACACTTTGTCTTCCTAAACTGGTATCTGGCAACATACGGATGAAGAGCGGAGACCGTGTTTTATCTGTGGTTGGCAGGAACCGGATTTTGTCGTGTTTTTCATGAATTTCTTCGTTTGAGAACCGGGAACCTGTATCCTGCAATTGACTAGCAAACACGGCTCAAGAGTATCTACCGATATGCAATGTGATAAAAATTGGGCGGTATGAAAATGCAAAAATCTGATATGAACAAATACCCCCAAACTTATCATTTGCTCGTCTCGAGCAAAGCCCATTTATTCACAAAAAATTTCCTAACCTCACTTTCGCAGGGAACGCGATTGCACTGAGCATGTGCAACAAGCCGTTAAACCTCTAGGTGTCCGTAGTAGGAGGAGTGTTGTCTCCTGAGGGTTTTCAGCGGATACTACCCACAAAATCCGGTCAAGTTGGTTTTGTAAAATAACTAAGCTTCAAACCCTAAAGTTTTGTTTTAGAAAATAACAATTCTATAATCCTAAGTCTAGATCATCGAACCTTTATTTTTCACACCTCGCTTCTTATTTAACTACAGATTTTATATGTCTTTACGTGCAGTGCAAATAGTGTCGTTAAGTTCCCGAAAGGTCGAATAAAGTCATCTTGTCTCACAATAAAGCCCAGATAACAATTTTAAAAGGATCACATAAGTTTTATAAAGAGTTAAGCATTTTTCAAGTTTCGTTTTCCAGTAAGGTTTCAACTTCAGAATTTCTATCTTCCATAACAGGAAACTAAGTCGTATTTTTCACTCCACCTTTTTCTTGTTTTCATTTCATACACACCTCTGTGAACGTGCAATAGTCTTTATCATAGAATAAAACCTTCATATCTCCGTTAAAATTTTTATAAAAGCCTGTCTTTTATCAAGATTATTCTCACACAAAGAACCGTTAGGAATTTTAACTCGGAGAGAACACTTGCTTGACTTTGTTTTAAACTGGACTTTCTAGGTTTCTTAGCGAGCTTTGGGCCAATGCACCCAAACCAGTTGGTTTTAGGGCATTAGGTGTAGAAACACCCCAGCGGATTTAATTACTCAAGTTACCTAGGTCCAAAAACAAAAGACAGTTTGGCGTAAAAATCAAATGATTTGATACGAACGGAGATATAACCGGCAGTTCAAATATTTTTTGGATAAAAGACGTGTTTAGTGGGTTTGGTGTGTAATCATTCCAATCAAGTTTTAGATGGGTTATTTTTCAGACTTAGTTCCAATTACGGCATCAATAACATTCCTTCATATTCGCTTTACTTCATAAACTATTCTTGACATTACTTATTTCAGAACAAACCTATTTGATCCTTAGAAAATCATTTATCTGTTTAAAAGTTTTTTAAACATAAAAGACTTGTCATCTAATTCCCAAAAACTTACGACACGTGTAGTGTGATGTAAAGACGTATATCAGCTATAGTTAACTTCAAAGGAGAGTTATCTTTCAGGTTTTTCAAAATCCAAACATAAGATCTAGTTATTCCTATTTTTTCAAACAAAAACCGTCGAATGTTGAATCCGAATTCTTCCACAAGCTAACTTGACAAAAAGTTTTTATATTTTTTAGAAAATTTTCAAATTTTTATGGATTTTATGGATTTAAATATGCAGATGCAAAATATACATATGAATGCAAAGGTAAGAAATGCGTACCGAGCGTACCCCCAAACTTAAACTGGACAGTGTCCTCACTGTCGTTGCATGAAGAGATCAGTTTGAAGGTTCAAAATTGTCGGTTAGTGATATACAAATTTTATTTGTTTTTGTTTTTAAAGAAAAGAAAAAGAATATACACAAATATAAACAAAACGGTTTGTACATACCCCCAAACTTATTTGGAACAGTGTCCGCTGTTCGTGGCTGGATAACCGAAGTTTGGAGGTAGGCAGAGGAAGATCATTCAGGGTAAACCGGCTCCTGTAAGAACAGGAGCTCCTCTGTTGGTTCGGCGCTAAGGTACGGTTTGCATCGGTGTCCGTTCACTTTGAAGAGTGAACCGTCCTTTGGATTTTCCAAATCCACAGCGCCCTGCGGATACACATTCCGCACAAAATACGGCCCTTTCCAGCGAGATCTCAACTTTCCAGGATGGAAGTGAAGTCGGGTGTCGTAAAGCAGTACCTGCTGACCAGGTACGAAGGTTTTGCGCAAAAGGTGTTTATCGTGAAACACCTTCGTTCGATTCTTAATGACAACCGCGTTATCGTAAGCCTCATCCCTAAGCTCGTTCAGTTCATTCAGCTGCAGCTTCCGATGGCTGCCCGCATCCTCAAGAGACAGATTCAGCTCCTTTATCGCCCAAAAAGCGCGATGCTCGATTTCGACAGGAAGGTGGCAGGCTTTTCCGTACACAAGCCGATAGGGAGACATGCCAAGGTCGGTCTTATAAGCGGTTCTAAATGCCCAAAGGGCATCAGTGAGTTTCAGAGACCAATCCTTACGGTTCTTGGAAACCGTCTTCTCCAATATCTGCTTGATTTGCCGATTTGAAATTTCGGCCTGCCCGCAGGTTTGGGGGTGGTAGGGCGTAGAGAGCTTATGATTTATGGAGTATTTCCGCATCAAGGCTTCGAAAGTTTTATTGCAGAAATGACTTCCATTGTCGCTAATGATCGCTCGGGGGTGCCCAAACCGTGAGAAAATGTTTTCTTTAAGACGACAACCTTGTTGTCGTTAGTCCGGCTGGGCACAGCCTCGACCCATTTAGAGACGTAATCAACAGCTAGAAGAATGTACAAGTTCCCAAAAGAGTTGGGAAACGGCCCCATGAAGTCTATCCCCCAAACATCGAAAATCTCCACAACCAAGATCGGTTGGAGCGGCATCTCGTTCCTCCGGGATATCCGGCCCATGTGTTGGCACCGGGAGCAAGTCTTGCAATAATCGTGAGCGTCTTTGAAAAGTTGTGGCCAGTAGAAACCACATTGCAAGATCTTCTCAGCTGTCTTTCTGGGCCCAAAATGCCCGCCACACGCTTGATCGTGGCAAAATGACAGCACACTCTTGAATTCCTCATCAGGGACACACCGACGAATAATCTGGTCGGGACAGTACTTGAACAAGTAGGGTTCGTCCCAGTAAAAGTGTTTTACTTGGGATAAGAAGCGAAGTCTGTCCTGACTTGACCATTCGGTCGGTAGTAATCCCGTGGCCAAATAGTTCACAATATCTGCAAACCAGGGTTCGCAAGATACTGTCAAGAGCTGTTCATCCGGGAAAACGTCATTGATCGGAATTGGAAGCGAAGGCGATGAAGGAAGTCGTGAGAGATGGTCGGCAACCACATTTTCACATCCTCGTTTGTCCTTAATGACAAGGTCAAACTCTTGAAGCAAGAGGATCCAACGGATTAACCGAGATTTTGCATCTTTCTTCGCAAAAAGATGGCGCAAAGCTGAATGGTCCGTGTAGACAATGACTGGAGAGCCGATGAGGTAGGGCCTGAACTTTTCTAGAGCAAATACAACAGCTAAGAATTCCTTCTCAGTCGTTGTATAATTGAGTTGGGCGTCGTTCAGGGTTCGGCTCGCGTAATAGATTACATGCGGCATCTTGTTGATGTGCTGTCCAAGGACAGCACCGATGGCAAAGTCGGATGCATCGCACATAATCTCGAATGGGTGCGTCCAGTCAGGAGAAGAGAGAACGGGAGCAGAAGTGAGTGAGCGTTTCAGTGACTCGAATGCAGTCACACAGCTCGAGTTGAAGTCGAAAGGCATGTCCTTGGCCAGCAAAAGTGTCAAGGGCCTAGCAATCTTTCTAAAGTCCTTGATAAACCGTCTATAGAAACCGGCATGGCCAAGGAAGGCTCGGATATCTCTGACGCATCGGGGAGGAGGCAGATGGGAAATGACCTCAATCTTTGCTTTGTCAACCTCTATGCCATTTTGCGAGATGATATGTCCTAAGACAATACCTTCGCGCACCATGAAGTGGCATTTCTCCCAGTTCAAAGTGAGATTCTTGTCCTTACATCGGGTAAGGACAGCGTCAAGATGCAGCAAACACTCGTCAAAGGAGTCGCCGAAGATGGAGAAGTCATCCATGAAAATCTCCAGAAATTTTTCCACCATGTCCGAAAAAATTCCCATCATACACCGCTGGAAGGTAGCGGGCGCATTGCATAACCCAAAGGGCATGCGTCGATATGCAAACGTGCCGAAAGGACAAGTGAAAGTGGTCTTGTCCTGGTCTTTTTCGGCGATGGGAATTTGATTATAGCCAGAGTAGCCATCAAGAAAACAATAGTACTCATGTCCGGCCAATCGTTCCAGCATCTGGTCAATGAAAGGTAGCGGAAAGTGGTCTTTCCGCGTTGCGGCGTTGAGTTTTCTGTAATCAATGCAAACTCGCCACCCAGTTTGGGTGCGAGTAGGGATTAACTCATTCGCCTCGTTGGTTATGACCGTGATGCCCGACTTCTTGGGGACAACATGAATGGGGTTAACCCACTGGCTATCAGAGATAGGGTAAATGATACCACTATCTAGACATTTGACGATCTCCTTCTTCACAGCCTCCTTCATGACTGGATTAAGACGTCTTTGTGGATCCCGGGCTGGTTTGGCATCATCCATCAGATGAATATGATGCTCAACGATCAGGGGACTAATCCCCTTGATGTCCGCCATGGACCAGCCAAAAGCTTGCCTGTTGCTGTGCAAGAACGCGAGAAGGGCTTTCTCTTGCTCTGGAGCTAGAGACGCCGAAATGATGACAGGGAGGGTCTCGTTCTCACCTAAGTAAGCATACTTAAGGTGAGACGGCAACGGCTTGAGTTCGAGCGTTGGAGGTGAAATGATGGAAGGCAAGACTGGTGCAAGGGTCTCGAACTCAAAGGACTCCAGCAAAGGTTCAAAACGAGTGTAGGCAACCGAGTCGGATGGTTCAGGTAACTCATCCGAAAAGTCGAAAGATTCAAACTCGGGTTGTGCGCGGCTAAGATCGTTCAAGAATGTGAAACACTCGTATTCGTTGTCGGGCGCAGAAGCAGCAGCAGGTTCGAAGAGAAACGCACTAGTGGCGTCAAGATTATCGTGTTCAAACAGAAACTCCTCGAATTCACACTCTTCTGGTGTGATCTCCTGGATCGAGCAAACATCCAATATATGAGCATTAGGTTCGGCGGGCTGATTCCCCAACCTAAAAATGTTGAGTTCAATCGTCATATTTCCAAAAGAGAGGTTCATTGAACCATTGCGACAATTGATCACAGCATTTGAGGTTGCGAGAAATGGGCGACCGAGTATCACCGGAATTTGATTCCGGGGGTTAGCTACAGGCTGTGTATCTAAGACAATGAAGTCGACGGGGAATATGAAGTCCCCGACTTTTATTAACACATCCTCTAGCTCACCCCTAGGATGGGTGATCGATCGGTCGGCCATCTGGAGAGTGCAGTGGGTGGGTTTCAGCTCTCCGACGCCTAATTGCTCGTATACTGAATACGGAAGCAAGTTAACACTGGCACCAAGAACTAATAGTGCGCGGTTGATGTTCTTATCCCCAATAGTAATTGAAATCGTAGGACAGCCAGGGTCCTTCCGTTTTTGTGGTAAAGATTGGGTAAGGGCATCACTCACAGCACTAGCCAAGAAAACTTTCTTGGGTACCTGAGACTTCCTCTTTTTCGTGCACAAGTCCTTTAAGATTTTCGCGTAAGATGGGACTTGTTGGACAGCATCTAAAAGAGGAATGTTAATGTTAACTTGCTTGAATAACTCCAAAATCTTCTCCATTTGTGGATTTTGTTTGTTAGACCTCAACCGGTTTGGAAATGGAACATTTTGAAAATTGGTTGAGTCTAATGCTGGAGGAGATTTTGGAGTTGGAACGGATCCCAGAATAGGTGTTTTCGTGGAGTGAGAAGTGGGTCCGTTCAGAGCAGAAGAAAAGGAAGGAGAGCCTGTTGAAGAATGGAGAATAGGCTCAGAAGACGAAGAAGAAGAAGAAGAAGAAGAAGAAGAAGAAGCGGCCGGGGTGTCATCGTTGATTTGCTTGCCAATGTTGTTCTGCAGCATCCTCCCTGATCTCAGTGTGGTCACGGCACTCACATTATGGTTTTGTTGTTCAAGAGCAACATGTGCATTATGTGGGTGACCGGGATTTGGAAGTGGCTAGGACGGGAGCTTCCCCTTCTCTCGCTCGCTCAAGGCCGCGTTCAGTTGTGCAATCTGGGCCTCGATGGTCTTGATGCTTTGCCCGTGTGCGGCAGTGTGTTGCACTAAAGATTGAATCGAAGACTGGATGTTAGCGGTGGATTGGGTCGACTGTTTAACGAACGCCTCCAGACTTCGCTCGAGCGAGGAAACCTTATCGTTGTTGGACGGAACAAAGTTGTTCGTCTGGTTTTGGTAAGGTTGGGGTTGGAAGGGCTGCTGATACTGATGCTGAGTTTTTTGTGGCGCTTGTTGTTGCGGTGGAGGGGCCCTTTGGAAATTGTTTCCCTGGAATTGATTCTGATTCTGATTCCAGGCGAAATTGGGGTGGTTCCTCCAACCGGGATTGTAGGTGGAAGAGTATGGATCATTCCTCGGTCTTTGCTGGAAGGCAGCATTAACCTGATCCTGTCCTTGCGAGGGTGGATTGTAAGGACACTCTTCGGTCAAGTGGGAAGGATCGGAACAACAAGCGCAGATGGTACGAAGGGGGAGAACAGGTGTGGGGGCAGGAGCAGAAAATTTGCTCTCTATCGCTTCAAGCTTTCGTGTTATTGCAGCCATTTCAGCTTTCATCGCAATAGAGACATCGAGTTGGTGGATTCCTACCCTAGACTGACCGGTAGAAGTGGAGGTAGAAGAAGAAGAAGTCGGTCTAGTGCTCTCCCATTGTAGCGTTTGCTCCGCAAGATCGTCAAAGAACTGCCACGCTTCCTCGTCAGATTTGGATAGGAAGTGGCCCTGACAGATGGTTTCCAGCAACTGCTTCGTTGCTGGGTTCAGTCCCTCGTATAAGGTTTGGCAGAGCTGCCATTTCTCTATACCGTGGTGAGGACACTGAACAAGAAGGTCTTTGTATCGGTCAAAGCACTTCCAGAAGGGTTCAGAAGGAAGCTGGGAGAATTGGTTGATTTCATTTCGAATTCTTGCGGTCTTATGATTTGGGTAGAATTTTTTTAGAAACGCTTTAACAAACTCGTCCCAGCTGGTGATTGAGTGGGAAGCGGTGCTATACAGCCATTTTTCAGCGAGATCGCATAGAGTGAACGGAATGACCCGTAGACGTATAGCATCGTCCGAGAGCTGGGTTGTTTTCATCATGGCACAGACATTTTGAAATTTGTTGATGAAGATATAGGCATCTTCAGATTCAAGCCCATGAAAACGTGGAAGCATGTTGATGAAATGGGGCTTAATTTCAAAGTTGTCCCAATTGGCCGGAGGAAGAGAAAGGCAGGTGGGAAGTGCAGAACGGATGGGGTAGAAACGATCCTGGAGCGCGATTCGCTGCGGCGCTACAACAGGCGGAGGTGGTGGAAGATTGGTCTCCGTAGGAGGTGGAGCCAATCCAGGGGTGGTCAAAGAGATGTTCGGATTAAATCCCGACATCGCGGAAGAAAAACTTGGTGAAGGTGAAGGTGAAGGTGAAGATGTATGAACAGAATTCCGGTCAACGTCGGAGTTGACCGGCAAAGGAAGGGGTGAAAGAGGAGTGGACGGAGTATCGACTTCGGAGTCGATCGCGTAGTCAGTAGCGACTAACGTAACGCGGACAAGACGGGCGCTAGTGTCCCGTGTCCAAGCGGACATACACTAAACGAGTTTAGTATAGTCAAAGTGGAGAAGGTGAGGGTAAGAAAACGTCAATGGAGAAAGGCGATGAGTGGTGGGTGAAAATGGATTTGGCGACAAAAGGGCAAGTTTTTATAAAAGTTTTTTGATTTTTTTTTTCTTTTTTTTTTTTTTTAGAAAGAGATTTACAGAAGTATGTACGGAAATACGGCTTAAGCAATCACAAACAAGATATGCACAATCACACCTAGATCTAGGGTATCCTAGGTCTACTAGACCTGCTCCTAAACTTGATTGTCGAAGTTAAACAATGTCGAGAAACGGGCTTAAAAATACACTGATCACGAGGCCAAGTAAGTGCAGAGATAAGGGGAGGTTGTCCAACGCTTTCGCGAAGTTCCTTAATTAAATAACCCTTTCTCTTTCGGCGGTTGCGCCTTTAACACTTTCCTAGACACCCCGTAAACAATATACGGTTAAACGAGGTTCTAAACAAGGTTTATCTTCTCCTAATGAGCACGAAGTCCTTAGGGCTGAAGTCTAGTATTTTTTAATTACAATGGACAATGCATATGCTTTAGTGATTTTTGGGGTCCTGGGAAGGGTGATGAAATCCCCCCCCAATCTGGATTGGTTTCAAGCCCCTTAAGTTCGTATTAAAGAATGCAAAACAGTAACAAATCAACTGCAAACAATTTTTATTTTGCGGCGCAAAGAATCCTGCACAAGAACAGTTTATTGGAGGGGGGAGAAGAATTTGTGCAAAGAAGCCTGCAGAAAACACAATTCAGTGGAGTTCAGAGGAGAGGGGAGAGGCAGAGAGAGTTACCCAGAAAAAATGGCAGCCCAAAGGCTCCAACAGGCCGCGGATCCGCGGCCTAATCCCTCTGTTGCCGCGGATCAGCGGCAGTAACAGAGAATTGGTGCTTCATTTTTTGTGTGGGTGCTGGTGTGGGTCTTCTCTGCTTGTCTGGATCTTCTGAATTTTTACTTGCTCACTGTATCAGCTCCAGATCTTAACAGTAGACCGTATGGTTCGTTTTTTGTCCGTCGCGGTGTAGCCGCGAAATGTGGGTCTATCTTCCCACGTCTTTGGCACTGTACTTGAACTCCGTATTATTCAACGTCTTTGGCGTCGATCTTGAACTTCGTATTTTCCTGCACACTTGCACAAAAGCTAATCAAAAACAACAAGATGGTTTTTTACAATGTATATATTTTTTTCGTTTTTTTTTTTATACTTACAAATTAACCCGAAATTACACAAGGAAATAAACTACCGTCTCCCCGGCAGCGGCGCCATTTGATTGTTAGAATACATGCGTGTTCATCCGTTCTTGGCTCTTATCCATAACCTCTGGTTAATTCAACCACAACCGGTCTCACTACGGAATCACCGCTATCATGTAGGATAGGGTGCCGTAAGGAGCGGATTGTGGTTCAATTAACGGGAGTCGATTTAAGATGTTGGGCAAGGAAAGAGTGAGAGAGATTTCCTTCTCTCAAACTTCCCTTATCCTACCGTAACAAGTATAAAACTACTCACACTTCATAATACGGAAAAATAAAACAAACAAAAGAGGAAGATAGAAAGAAGGAGGCTAGAAGAATACGACTAACTATTTGCGACCTCACCTTGGCGAGGATCAAGCGTAAGTATCATTGTCGTATGAATGATAAAGAAAAAGAGAGAAGAAAGAAACAATCAAACAAATAACAACAACTACTTAACAATTAAAATTACAACAAATTAGGACAAGTAAAGAAAGAGACAAGCATGATAAAAATTGGTCTTCTTTATTCATCACTCTTCACTCAAAAGCTCACTACAAGTTTAATGGAGAAGAGGTGAGAAGAGGAAGAAGAACAAGACTAAAACTAGGCAAAAAATGAGAATACAAAAATTGACCCTTTCTTCACAAAATTCTGGGCTATTTATAGGCCAAGAAATGAAACCCTAGGGCAACCAACAGAACCCTGATGCAATGACCAAACTGCCCCCAAAAGCCCATGCTCTGACCTGACTGTACGGCCGCGGATCCGCCGCCTAAGCCCCCCTATGGCCGCGGATCCGCGCCCCTATAGTCGACTTAGGGTGTGGGCTTCTGAGTACTTTCCTGTTCTCCTGTCCCCTCTTGTCTGGTGTGGGTATTTTCTGATAATTCATTCCTATTTCTTCCAGAATTTCTATTGAGCAAAGGTGGACTTTTTGTGGATGATTACCTCGAGCTCCGCGTAGATCTCTTGGATTTTGTGCTACCATTGAGCCTTGTGCATAAGAATGACATTGAGTTGACACTTTGTCTTCCTAAACTGTTATCTGGCAACATACGGATGAAGAGCGGAGACCGTGTTTTATCTGTGGTTGGCAGGAACCGGATTTTGTCGTGTTTTTCATGAATTTCTTCGTTTGAGAACCGGGAACCTGTATCCTGCAATTGACTAGCAAACACGGCTCAAGAGTATCTACCGATATGCAATGTGATAAAAATTAGGTGGTATGAAAATGCAAAAATCTGATATGAACAGTCGGGTCGGGTCGGTTAGGGTTTGGGTTTAGAATTTTGGATTTGTGTTAGAGTTTAGGTAATAATTTAATAAATAAAATAATAAAAATATTTTTAAAAATGTGTAAAAATTCTAGGAAAAATCTGAAAAATACGGGAAATAAATATACGGAAGCTGGGGATTTACATCATACCCTCCTTACAAAAATTTCATCCTCGAAATTAAAACGAAAACAACGGTACAACAACACTACCCAAACAGATACGGAAAACGTGCACGGATGTCCTCCTCGCGTTCCCAGGTAGACTCTCCTGGAGAACGACCACCATAAGAAACTTGAACTAAGGGAATGACTTTTTTCTTTAGCACTTTTTCCCCACGATCGAGGATGGTGGTAGGCTGCTCCTCGTAGGATAGATCGGTGCCCAAATCTAACTCCGAATGGTCCAGAATATGGCTGTCATCTCGAACGTAGCGTCTCAATTGTGACACATGAAATGTGTTTTGTACGCCCGCTAACGATGGGGGTAGGGCAAGACGGTTAGCCACATCTCCTACTCGCTCCAATACCTCGAATGATCCGATGAAAATGAAAACTTCATTCTCGATTTTACGAGAATTTTTATGAAAGCGTTTCATTTTCTTCTCTTCCATGGAAGTTTCATCCGCGACTTCGAAACCTAATAACACCGCGGGTAGGTGAGATCTTCAGAAACACATGATCTCCGACCTTAAATTCTAGCACTCATCTACTGGCATCCGCCCAACTCTTCTGTCGGTTCTGAGCCATCTTAATGCGCTGGTTGATCATCTGGACCTTGTCTACCGTCTGAACAATAAGTTTGGGGCCCAGTAATCTTCGCTCACCCATATCATCCCAACAAACAGGGGATCGACATTTCCGCTCGTAAAGTGCTTAGAATGGGGCCATCTGGATGCTAGCTTGGAAACTGTTGTTGTAAGAAAACTCCACTAGATGAAGGTGATCCTCCCAAGAACCCTGGAAATCTAGCATGCAAGCCCTTAACATGTCCTCGAGCGTCTGAATAGTACGCTTGGACTGTCCGTCCGTCTGTGGATGGTAAGCCGTGCTGAACATGAGACGTGTACCCAGACTCTCCAGTAAGCTCTTCCAAAAGTGCGAAACAAATCTGTTATCTCGATCCGACACTATACTGACCGGAACTCCGTGAAGTCGCACTACTTCTTGCATGTATTTCACCACAAGCGACTCTGTCGACTGTCCCATCCAGAAGGGTATAAAGTGTGCTTCTTTCATAAGACGGTCGACAATAAACCAAACGGCGTTGTTGCCTCTTGGACTCCGTGGTAAAGCAGTCACAAAATCCATAGTGATGTGCTCCCATTTCCATTTGGGTATCGGAAGCGGTTGCAACAGTCCAGCTGTTCTCTAGTGTTCAGCCTTTACTTGCTGGCATACTAAGCACTTGGATACAAACCGTGCAATCTCTCGCTTCATCCCGTTCAACCGATAGTGTTGTTTCAGATCTTGATACATTTTCGTGCCTCCCGAATGTACATGATAAGCTGAACTATGAGCCTCAGCTAGCACTTCTTCTCGAACATGCCCCTTGGGAACGGAGTCTGCTACCGATCCTCAAAGACCCGTCTCGATGTATGAGTAAGTCTGTCCTCAGTCCGGCTTCCACCTGCTCTATGAACTTCTGCAATCGAGGATCATCAGCTTGTGCAGCCTTAATGCGATCTACAAGTGAAGACTGCATCTGTAACCGCCATAACTTCCTGATTGTACCCGGTGTAACAACCTCTAGTTCGAGCTTCTGAAAATCCTCAATGATGCTCTCTGACTGGTCAACCTCATGACTGCTGGTTTGCGACTAATAGCGTCGGGTATGACATTTACCTTCCCTGTATGATACTATAAGTCCAAGTCGTAGTCCGCCATTAATTCTAGCCTTCGGCGTTGTCTCATATTCAATTCCCTCTGAGTGAACACGTATTTCTGACTCTTGTGATCCGTGTACACTTCCACCTTTTCTCCTAATAAGTAATGTCTCCAGATCTTCAATGCAAAAACCACTGCAGCTAACTAGAAGTCGTGTGTTGGGTAGTTCCTCTCATGATACTTCAGCTGCCGTGAGGCATAAGCATCTTCCCGAACGTGCTGCATCAGGAAGCAGTCTAAACCTTTCCTTGAAGCATCGTTGTGTATCACCAAACCACCTGAATTATCTGGAACTGTAAGAATAGGTGACGTGGTCAATTTCTTCTTCAGTACCTCAAAAGCCTGAGTACAATCCTCCGTCCATACGTACGGTACTTCCTTCCATGTCAGCTTTGTCAAAGGTTCAGCGACTCGTGCAAAGTCTTGAATGAACCGCCGATAATATCCTGCCAATCCCAGGAAGCTTCTGATCTCGGCCACTGATTTCGGTGTCGGCCAATCCCTAACAGATTCTATCTTCGCTAGATCCACTGAGATGCCTTCTCCCGAAACAACGTGTCCCAAGAACTGCACTTTGTCGAGCCAGAACTCACACTTTCTCAATTTTGCGTGTAGCTTCTCTTCCCGAAGAATTTATAGTACCATTCGCAAGTGTTCGGCGTGCTCCTCTCGAGTCTTAGAGTAGACTAGTATGCCGTCAATAAATACAATGACAAACGTGTCAAAGTATTTTGCAAAAAATCTATTCATCAGATCCATAAATATAGCTGGAGCATTAGTAACACCGAACGGCATCACAAGAAACTCATAATGCCCATATCGGGTCCTGAAAGTCGTCTTGCATATATCTTCGGCCATTACTCTGATCTGGTGATAGCCTGAATGAAGATACAGCTTCCAAAATACCTTGGCGCCATCCAACTAATCAAATAAGTCGTCGATACGCGGAATGGGGTATTTGTTCTTTATCGTAACTCTGTTCAGCTCCCGGTAGTCTATGCACATCCGTAGCGATCCATCCTTTTTCTTCACCAACAAGACTGGTGCACCCCACGGCGAAGCGCTTGGGTGAATAAATCCTTTCTTCAGAAGTTCTCCAATTTGCTTCTTCAATTCTGCCAACTCAACTTGTGCCATTCTGTACGGTGCCTTGGAAACTGGTATTGTACCTGGAATCAAATCTATTGAGAATCCCAAGACGCGGGGAGGTGGTAGACCTGGTAAATCTTCAGGAAACACGTCAAGAAAATCCCGAACGATTTATGGAGCGGGGTTTTCATCAATCTCCATAGCTGTCAATACCTTCGGTTTGGCTCTATACTTGGCTGGCTCCAAAGACTAGCTTCCTCCTTCAAAAACAAACTCTGGGTGATGGGGAATACGGATAGTCACATTCCTAGCTCGGCGATCAATAATCGCATGGAATGTACTCATCCAATCCATCCCGAGATTTGCGTCATAGCTGCCTGTTCTGATTAAAAGGAAATTCGCATAGAATTCTCTGCCACACACTACAACTAGACAAGATCTACATTCTCAACTAGATACTATAACACCATTACCCGTATGTATTTCCCAACCCTTGGTCAATGGTTCATGTGGTATAGAGTGTGTATCAACGAAATGTGCAGATATGAAATAGTGTGATGCCCCAGAATCAAACAGTACTCCAGCTGGCATAGAATGAACGAGTAGAATCCCTATAACAACTTTACCTAAGGCCTCTGCCTGCTCGGCGGTCAGGGTGAAAGCCCGCCCTTGACCGCGGCCTGTGTTGGTTTGCTTATGTTATAGTGACCTCTGCTGCTGCGGTCCAGACCCTCCCTGTAGCTCTGTTCACTGATGTCACGACCTGAAGGTACGGAACGTGACTGGCACTTAAATTACGAAATATCCCAAGGCGTACGTAATCTAAGTAAGCTAAAGCCCAGAAATCTAAACCATTTAAAGAAATAAAGTAAAGGAAAACTTAGCTTAAAAAGGAGATGTAGTAAAACAAAGTCACATTAAAGCATTTTAAAACATCAAATTTTCCTGAAAATTTCCGCAGAGTGACTTTTGTAAATACTGGCCCCTAATGGAAACAAAACAAGAATACATATAAGTAATGAATAAAGGCATCCCTAAGCAGGAGCTAGCTCTTCGCCAATGGCGGAATCACAACCACATGAAATATGTATATCAAAAGTGCGAAATAAGCATCTGAAAGCAAGAAATGAGAAACACCGAGTCAGCTCAACTGAGCATCGACACCAAATACCACAAATACAAGTCTCACGAGTCTCACTGTCTAGTCCAATATACAAGGGTAGATGGAGTATACTAAATACAAATAATAATACAAGATGGAACAAAAGTATCCTCGCAACCCACCTATGAGCAAAGCTGCAAATCGATGCATTGAAGCAAAAAGAGGAAGTACGCCCGCCGCTACTCCACTGACGGGTCGAACCTGTAAGATACCGTGGCACAACGGGGGTGAGTTGCCAACTCGTGAGTTGTAAGTAACATCTAATAAGGCTATCGTAAGCATGCACGCAAATGCGTCACAACCTATACTAACATGAATGCATAATCAAACACGAAACCTGAACAAGTCTGGTATGAGAAAATCTTTGTTCTTATCTTAGAAAAACCTCTGTGCAATAAACTGAAGTATCATCAATGAAATCAACAGAAAATCCGTGTCAAGCATCAACACAATATATATATATATCCTAATATCTCAATATCTCTATGTCTCAATGTCTAAATATCTCTATATCTCAATGTCTCAATATCTCGGGCTCCGTCAGTCCGGATCGACCCATATCTTCAAATCTCACAACTCCGTCGGTATCCTCCGGATATCCGCCACGTCAAAAATAACTGGTCGGTAGTGCTCCCCTGCCGGGCTCAATGCCATCTATGCGATCTTCTTGCCCTGAGGTACCGCACTGGGTCCACCATGTACCCGCAGACGGTGTATCTCCCTCCTCGAATCGGGTATATGATATAGCTCAAGAACCGAGAAAACTCATGGTGGACACCACACACATCATATCAAGAGAAAACCGCAAATTTCTATTTTTAAAATGATAATAGGTTTATAAAATTCTTACGGTTTTCCCCAAAATCCAGAAATCTCATAAGTACTGAAATCCTCAAGACGAATCACAATATGTAAACATGTCGATGATGATGGAAGTCTATGATATGGTAGTATATACCATGCGAAGTACGGCCAGAAGGTATGCATGAATCATGATGCAATGAGATATGTATATATGACTAACAATCCTACGTATCCATCTTAATGAAATGAATATACAAGTACAAGTCTATAGATCATATATGATGCAAATGCACAGATACCGATTCTAAGCAAGTTTTATAGTGTTCATGACATAGAAATTACCAATGGCGTGTGTGTTCACATAAAATAGTGCACGTGCGGCATGGACCAATGATAATGGTGCAAGTGTCATATGAGATAATATCATATATATAAGGTGATGCAATGAAATGAGATGAATGACTAGAAGACTACGCATATAAATACAAGTATTACTAGTAATCCTGACTATCGGGCGCCTCACGCCATCCAGACGATACCCCAATATACGTGTACATCTACTTACCGGGACGCTTCGGCTAATCTGAACCAATCTCAGCCTTGTCTTTCCGCACCACGTCCGACGCTTCTGCACCCAATCCTAGGATCGCACACAAGTAAATAAGAGGATAGATATGTAAATAATCGCGGAAACAAACGATACAAGACAACCAACGCGCACTAACTAGACACGTACGCACTTGGTGCACAAAACGTGGTCGCGACAACGCCACAAACCACAACTAGGGTATCTATACGTGAGAACTACCAAGCTTAGAACCCGATCGCACCAATCGCGCATTCACAACACAGTAAATACATTAGGAAATAGGTAGTAAATCATCAAAACCTCAAACTTAATTAAAACCTATTTATTCCGAAAACCTAGTAAGCAACAATTTACCATTTTAGTTCAAATCTAGATGTTTTAACAAAATTAGTGGCCAAAATGTTCATTTAATATCTTAATTTGGCTACACAATTATTAAATACATTTTAATCTCACCTATTTTAGATTAATCATGAAATTAGTTTGCAAGATTATATAATTATGACAATTTAAAAGTAACAATTAGCAAATTAACAACTAGTTTAGATTTTTCAAGCCTTAAGATGTTAAACTACACATTCTAACCATAATCAAGTGATAAAACCCTAACTCTAATTTAAACCCTTTTCTTAAAAATTCAAACTTTCAATTAGAACCAAAATAATACCTAAATACGTTACCTTAAAGCAATTTACCAACAAATTAACCATTGGGTTAAGATTTATACCTCAAAGATTTGTAGATCTAACTTGCAAACTTAGCCTCCAAAATGACATCTTGCTTCTAGATCCAAGCTAGTTTAGGTCAAGAATTTTTGGGTCAAAGTTTAATGATGAATTAGTGAGACTTTGTATGATTTTTGATGCAAAAATAGAGAATTTTTGAAGAGAAATGAGGTGGAGAAATAGGGGAGGGGACTGCAGGAATTGGGCTCGGCCAACTGAGGGGAGGGGAGGGGTGAGTGAGTGTGTGTGGATGTCAAGTCAAGAAAAACCCCCATTTTCCCATTTATTAATTTATTTCCTAATTAACCCTAGAATAGTCTAGAACCATGGAGACAATTGTAGAAAGAAAGAACATGTTATAAACTAGGTTTTTAAATTTTCATGGTTCACTTATGTATAATTAACCCATTCCAATTTGTAATTATCACTAATTAAATCTATAAGTGAAAGCTTAAAACAATATTTAAAAATAATTAATTTAAGAAAAATATTTAAGAAAACTAGCAATTTATAAGTGACTAATTAAGTACCAAATACTAGCATTTACATAGCTAAAATAGGTATAATTAAGTTTATGTGGAAAAATAATTATATCTTGATTTTTACGGAAAACACAAGTTATATTACCGATTATCGAAAAATTCTCCTAAACGATTTTTAAAACGTTACAATCTTCCCCCTTAAAGATATTCGGTCCCCGAATTTAAAATCTAACTATGCGTACCCTCGAAGAGATAGGAATAGTTCACTCTCATCTCGTCCTCGGCTTCCCATGTGATCTCTTCGCCGCTCGGGCCACGCCAAAGAACCATTATGTTCGGTATGACCTTAAACCTCAGTTTCTTCACCTGCCGATCTAGAATGACTACCGGCTACACGGAGAAGAAAGATCGTGCTCCAGCCGGATTGTCTGATACTGTATCGTGTGAGAGTGGTCATGAAGGTACTTGTGAAGCATTGCTAAATGAAACACGGGGTGAACATCTGGAAAGCTAGGTGGAAGAACCAAACGATAAGTAATTGTGCCGATACGCTCGAGAATCTCAAAAGAACCCATATACCTAGAACTAAACCTTCATTCCTTTCCGAATCTCAACACGCCCCTTATTGGAGAAACCCTCAAGAAAACATAATCACCTTTAGCGAATTCAAGTCTGCGACGGCGTCTATCAGCAATAGATTTCTGCCTGCTCTAGGCCGCTCACATCATATCCCGAATCAACTAAATCCCTTCGGTCATATCCTGCACAATCTGTGGCCCCAAAATACTGCTCTCACTGAGCTCTTTCCAACATATGGGTGATCGACATTTCCTCTCATATAATGCCTCGAAGGGTGCCATCTGAATCGTCTCCTGGAAGCTGTTAATGTAGGAGAACTCTATCAAGAGTATGTAACAATCCCAACTGCCATCAAAATCTAGAACGCAAGCTCGGAACATGTCCTCAAGAGTCTGTATGGTCCGCTCTGATTGAACGTCGGTCTGCGGATAGAAAACTGCACTGAAACTCAATTGGGTGTCCAAAGTCTCTTAATGTTTCTACAATAGTCGACTGGTGAACCGGGTGCCTCTTTGGACATAATACAAGTCGGAACGCCGTGTAGTCGCACAATCTCATCAACATATATCTGAGCATACTGAACAAATCAGAAAATGGTCCTTACTGGCAGAAGTGAGCTGCTTCCATCAATCGATCTACGATCACCCAAATAGAGTCATACCCTCAACTGGTCCTAAGTAGACCCACGATAAAATCCATAGAGATCTGCACCCATTTCCACTCAAGAATGGGTAAAGGTTGTAATTCTCCTGCTGGCCTCTGATGCTCAGCCTTGACTTGCTGACAAGTCAGCATCCCGAAACAAAATCTGTGACATCTCTCTTCATCTCTTCACACTAGTAGACTTCTCTCAAATCATAATACATCTTGGTGGAACCCGGATGAACACTATATGCTGACTGATGCGCCTCCTCTAAGATCTCGCGTCTCAGTCCCTCGGAATCTGGCACACACAGTCGAGTCCCAAATCGTATTACTCCCTAATCATCGATCAAGAACTCTGAATCTCTTCCCTGTCGAACCTGCTCCAAGATCTCTGACAAACGAACGTCATCGGACTATGCCTCACATATATGATCAAATAACTGTGGATGTGCACGGACACGGACAAGTTGTCTCTCGGTCAACGTAAACTCGAACTGTACTCGGTTGTCACAAAGAATCTGCTAATCTGTCGTCGACTGTCTCTGAACTGTGCTTAAACAAGAAAAGCTACCTCTGGGCCTCCAACTCAAAGCATCTGCCACAACATTCACCTTGCCCGGACAATAAAGAATCTCGCAGTCATAGTCTTTCACTAGCTCCATCCATCGGTGTTGTCTTAAATTTAGATCTCGCTGCTGAAAGATATACTTTAAGCTTCTTATGGTCCGTAAATATCTAGCACGACTCGACGTATAAGTAGTGTCTTCAAATCTTAAGTGCAAAAATCACCGCAGCCATCTTTAAGTCATGCGTGGAATAGTTCTGCTCGTGCTTCTTCAAATGCCGAGAAGCATCGCAATAACCAACAAAACCGCCTGATCCTGAAGGCAAAAATAATATTGGCACCGTAGTCAAACGGGTCTTTAACTGCTGAAAGCTCTGCTCGCATGCCTCGGTCCAAAGAAAAGAAACTCCCTTCTGAGTCAACCTAGTCAACGTTGCATCTATATGCGAAAAATCCTGTACGAAATATCAATAGTATCCGTCCAAACCCAAAATGCTGCGAACCTCTGTCACTGATACAGGTCTGGGATAGTGCTGAATGGCCTCGATCCTTCATCGGTTCCATACATATACTATCTCTCGTAACTACATGACCCAAGAAGTCAACACCATCCATCCAGAAAACACACTTGGATAATTTAGCGAATAGCTGGTGCTCCCTCAAAATCTGCAACAAAATCCTCAAATTCTATCCCGGCTTCCCTCGGCTCCGGAAGTATATTAAGGTGTCATCAACAAACACAATGATAACTGATCAAGAAACGGCCTGAATATGCGGTTCATCCAATCCATAAACGCTGCTGGGGCATTGGTGAGCTCGAACGACATCACCAATAACTCATAATGCCCGTAACGTATGCGAAAAGCAGTCTTCGGAATATCATCCTCTCGAACCCACAACTGGTAGTAGCCTGACTTCAAGTCAATCTTCGAAAAATGTCCCGCACCCTGGAACTAATCAAATAAATTGTCGATGCGAGGTAAGGGATATTTGTTCCGCACAGTAGCCCAATTCAACTGACGAATATCGACGCACAAATACAACTGCCGTCTTTCTTCTTGACGAGCAGGACAGGAGCACCCCAAAGGTGACACACTCGGATGAACAAGCCCTTTTATCCAACAAATCTTGCAACTGATCCTTCAGTTCTTTAAGCTCCGCCGGGTCCATCCGATATGGCGGTATAGAAAAAGGCACCATGCCGGGAATGAAGTCAAAGCAGATCCCAATATCGCGCTCTGGCGACAAACCAAGGAACTTGTCAGGAAAGACATCTTGAAATTCCTTCACAATCGGGACCTGGTCCAACGGGACCTCTGCAACTCTAACATCACAAACATACGCTAAGAATCCCTGACATCCTTTCCTCAAGAACGGAGTAGCGCGAAGAGAAGAAATCAAACTGGGAAAGGCAACGCTACGGTCTCCCTGGAAAACAAGAACTGGCTCACCCAGAAAACGAAACCCGACCGCCTTCTCACGGTAGTCCATGGATGCATAACACGTGTCTAACTAATCCATGCCCAGAAGAACATCAAGGTCTAACATATCGAAAAGAATCAAATTGACAGAAGAATCCCTATCTCCGATACGAACAAAACAAACACGAATGAGAAACATATCGAGCGACAAAAGATTAGCCTACGGAAGAAATCACAACAAGCGACTGATTTAGCAAGGACTACTATCGGCTAGACTTCGATACAAATTATGTGGATACCATTTCAAACGACACCAGAAAGAAATACGCATCGGAAGAAAATACCGAAAGAATACCAGTCAGAACGGTGTCTATCTAACCGCCTCTGAGCTGGCATACTGGTACGAATCCGCTTCGGTCCAGAAACGACTGAAGTCTCAAAAATGCGCTCCTCTAACAGTAAGGTTGCATTCATAGCAGCGACGTAAGTGTCAAAATGCTGGACACCAATAGCAAGAAATAACTGCATTTCCAATCTCCACACCAACCTCTTTATCCGTTTCTCTTCAGTATCCACCAGGTAAGGAGCATATCAGACCGCTGAGTAAACTAAATGTCGTACTCGGACACTGTCATCCCTGGGGTCATGCGCAAAGACTCAAAAATACGAGCTCGGGCATCTCAAACGCTCTCCGAAAGGAAACGAGTAAGAAATACAGCTGTGAACTCATCCCAAGTCATAGGAGGTAGATCTGCAGTTTGGCCTCTCTCAACTGACTTGCACCACGTCTGAGCAAGACCCTCTAGACGAAAGCTCGAAAGCTCAACCCATATCTCTTCAGAACATCTCGGTGAACGACAAATCCTAGCCATCCTGTCGAGGATTGTCTACGGATCCTCCGCTGCATCTGTGCCGGTAAAAACTGGAGACTTCATCCTCAAAAACTCCTGTAAGGATATAGAAATAATCTCGGTAACAACAGAAACAGCTGTCTGAGAAGCAGGTACAATCACAGTCCCCACAGTAGGAGGGACATCATCGGCTCTCGGAGCTCGGTTAAACTCAACTAACAATCGAATCATCTGTCATAAGTCCTAAATACTCGACTCTAGCCTAGCTATCCATCCTGGAGAAGGTAGATCACTCTGTCCCTGAGGGGTAGGCGTACTGCCATGATCGTTCCTCGTCTCAAATGAGCCTGCTCTAATCTCATTCCCGGCGGCAGCCCTCTGGCCCTCGTAGTCTCCGGCGGCATAGCGGCTGGACTAAGAAACATAATTGATTTGATTATTGCGATCGAAACAAGAGGACATATGGAATCAAGGAAGGAAATATAAGCAAATATATATATCCTAAGGTCACTTAGGCGGAGTATCGTATCGTAAGTATGCTGCGGAACATACACACGCTACGCCACTCCGCTTAAGTCACCTACTCCATCTACCAAGGGTCATCCTACACTCAGAAAGGTAAAACCTATCGCTCTGATACTAACTTTATCACGACCCGAAGGTACGGAACGTGACTGGCACTTAAATTACGAAACGTCCCAAGGCGTACGTAATCTAAGTAAGCCAAAACCCAGAAATCTAAACCATTTAAAGAAATAGAGTAAAGGAAAACTTAGCTTAAAAAGGAGATGTAGTAATATAAAGTCACATTAAAGCATTTTAGAACATTAAATTTTCCTGAAAATTTCGGCAGTCTCTTTTGTAAATACTGGCCCCAAACGGGTACAAAACAAGAATACATATAAGTAATGAATAAAGGGATCCCCAAGCGGGAGCTAGCTCTTCGCCAATGGCGGAATCATAACCACATGCAATATGTATATCAAAAGTGCAAAATAAGCATCTGAAAGCAAGAAATGAGAAACACCGCGTCGGCTCAAGTGAGTATCAACACCAAATACCACAAATACAAGTCTCACGAGTCTCACCGTCTAGTCCAATATACAAGGGTAGATGGAGTATACTAGACACAAATAATAATACAAGATGGAACAAAAGTATCCTCGCAACCCACCTATGAACAAAGCTGCAAATCAATGCAATGAAGCAAAAAGAGGAAGTACGCCCGCCGCTACTGTGCTGACGGGTCGAACCTGCAAGATATTGTGGCACAACGGGGGTGAGTTGCCAACTCGTGAGTTGTAAGTAACATCTAATAAGGCTATCGTAAGCATGCACGCAATTGCGTTACAACCTACGCATATCGATATAATACGATATACTAACATGAATGCATAATCAAACACGAAACCTGAACAAGTCTGGTATGAGAAAATCTTTGTTCTTATCTTAGAAAAGCCTCTGTGCAATAAACTGAAGTATCATCAATGAAATCAATAGAAAATCCGTGTCAAGCATCGACAAAATATATATATATATATATCCCAATATCTCAATGTCTCAATATCTCTATGTCTCAATGTCTCAATATCTCTATATCTCAATGTCTCAATATCTTAATGTCTCAATGTCTCAATATCTCAATATCTCGGGCTCCGTCAGTCCGGATCGACCCATATCATCAAATCTCACGACTACGTCGGTATCCTCCGGATATCCGCCGCGTCAAAAATAACCGGTCGGTAGTGCTCCCCTTCCGGGCTCAACACCATCTATACGATCTTCTTGCCCCGAGATACCGCACCGGGTCCACCATGTGCCCGCAGACGGTGCATCCCCCTCCTCAAATCGGGGATATGATACAGCTCAAGAACAGAGAAAACTCATGGTGGACACCACACACATCATATCACGAGAAAAAAGCAAATTTCTATTTTTAAAATGATAATATGTTTATAAAATTCTTGCGGTTTTTCCCAAAATCCAGAAATCTCATAAGTACTGAAATCCTCAAGAAGAATCACAATATGTAAACATGTTGATGATGATGGAAGTCTATGATACGGCAGTATATACCATGCGAAGTACGTCCAGAAGCTATGCGTGAATCATGATGCAATGAGGTATGTATATATGACTAACAGTCCTACGTATCCATCTTAATGAAATGAATATACAAGTACAAGTCTACAAATCATATATGATGCAAATGGACGGATACCGATTCTAAGCAAGTTTTATAGTGTTCATGACATAGCAATTACCAATGGCGTGTGTGTTCACATAAAATAGTGCACGTGCGGCATGGACCAATGGTAATGGTGAAAGTGTCCTATGAGATAATATCATATATATATAAGATAATGCAATGCAATGAGATGAATGACTAGGAGACTACGCATATAAATACAAGCACTACGAGTAATCCTGACTATCGGGCGCCTCGCGCCATCGAGACGAATCCCCTCATAGATGTGTACATCTACTCACCGGGACGCTTCTGCTAATCTGATCCAATCTCAGCCTTGTCTTTACGCGCCACGTCCGATGCCTCTGCACCCGATCCTAGGATCGCACACAAGTAAATAAGAATATAGATATGTAAATAATCGCAGAAACAAATGATACAAGACAACCAACGTGCACTAACTAGACGCGTACGCACTTGGTGCACAAAACACGCTCGCGACAACGCCGCAAACAACAACTAGGGTCGCTATACGTGACAACTACCAAACCTAGAACCCGATCGCACCAATCACGCATTCACAACACACTAAATACATTAGGAAATAGGTAGTAAATCATCAAAACCTCAAACTTAATTAAAACATATTTATTCGGAAAAACTAGCAAGCAACAATTTACCAATTTAGTTCAAATCTAGATGTTTTAGCAAAACTAGTGGCCAAAATGTTCATTTAATATCTTAATTAGGCTACACAATTATTAACTAGATTTTAATCTCACCTATTTTAGATTAATCATGAAATTATTTTGCAAGATTATATAATTATGACAATTTAAAAGTAACAATTAGCAAATTAACAACTAGTTTAGATTTTTCAAGTCTTAAGATGTTAAACTACACATTCTAACCATAATCAAGTGATAAACCCTAACTCTAATTCAAACCCTTTTCGTAAAAATTCAAACCTGCAATTAGAACCCAAATAATAACTAAATAAGTTAGCTTAAATCAATTTACCAACAAATTAACCATTGGGATAAGATTTATACCTCAATGATTTCTAGATCTAACTTGCAAACTTAGCCTCCAAAATGCCATCTTGCTTCTAGATCCAAGCTAGTTTAAGTCAAGAACTTTTGGGTGAAGGTTTAATGATGAATTAGTGAGACTTTTTGAAGAGAAATGTGGTGGAGTAATGGGGGAGGGGACTGCAGGAATTGGGCTCGGCTAAGTGAGGGGAGGGGAGAGGTGAGTGAGTGTGTGTGGATGTCAAGTCAAGAAAACCCCCCATTTTCCCATTTATTAATTCTTTTCCTAATTAATTTATTTCCTAATTAACCCTAGAATTGTTAGCTATAGTGCCCTCAAGTCAATTATTGGATCGCAGGCATGTGATTGCAATGATTGAGGGGGGACCTATACCGGTAGAACAGTCTTACTCAAGATAATAGTATGCTATCTGGTTTGTCTTTATCATCGTGTACATGCTTCAGGTGACACTACAGATCACTATTACATGTTGATAAAGCCCATAGGATTCTTTCTTGACTGCCAGCAGTATGATGGCGATCATATACGTAGGAGCTTTGTGGTCTATAGGCACATCCTTAAAATGTCCCTAGTCGTGGGAGTTTCGAGATTGGGCATCAATACTCCAGAGTAGACTAGTGAATACTGATCGAGACCCCGATGAGGGGCGGTGGCCAGTCTCACAAGCCATTAGTGTCAGTTGGTTCACCTAAGATGTATACAGGTGCTCATTGGGTTATGGGTACACCGGACAGACTCCCCGGGAACATGCTAGTTGGTATTATACCTATTGTCAGATAGCAGTTCCCTGGTGACATATGTACATGTTAGTCTATCGACCTGAGATCGTCATTTGTCTCGTTTGAGTTCCCACTGTGCTTTGATTACTACCCTACCACGGCTCAAAAGAGTCGTAAAAACAGGTTTTAGTTGGGTACAGTCCCGAGCCACAGGGAGGCAGTGAGCGGATCGTCAGGGGATTCGTCTCTCCCGGTATTGGGGTTGATGTCGCGGTGTGCACGGATGGCCATCACCAGAAATCCTTGGCCAAGGTAGTCGAGAATTACTGATCTAAGATCGGTAGTTTCTCTGGTGGTGATAAGTTTCATACCGACAATGAATGTCAAGTTATTAGGGGTCTAACTTTATCCATCCCCTAGACTCGATATGCGATACTCATAGACGAACGGACCGGACTGTATGTATATTGTCACTGTAAGGCTCAGTAGGGGTTTCAGGATGATTTTTCTCGTCGGCCTCCCTTTCGCTCAATACCTGGGTAGCCGTTACGTACAGCTAGTACCACTGACGTGCTTTTGGTTAAACCTACTGCCAGCGTATTGACAAGTCTTTAGAGTCCCACACATAGGGTTTGCCTGGTTCGGGCGAAACGTTATAAAGGCCGTATCGTTTTATAGCAGGGTTCAATCATATACGTGCACTTGTTGTAGCGTTTTGAAAATCGTTTCGGTGAAATTTCGAAAAAATCGGTAGAATAAGGGGGTTTTCTGTAAAAAGTCAAAATGCAAATATCTTATTATAAAAATTAAATATACATATTCTAGCTATGTAATTGCTATTATTTGGTGTTTATTGAGCCGCTGGTGAAATTTCAAATTTTCTGAAAAAAATATTATTTTATTATTATTTAAGCCGTCACTAATACATTTAATTAGGGAAAATTACAAATTGGAATGAGTTGAAACAAATTTTGTGCATCATAAAACATTAAATAAAATTTTAACATGTGGTTTTTGGAACGAAATCATTTGCCAAAACGGTTTAGAAATTATTGAAGAAAAAAGGCTTTTTTTAGCGTAAATGGATGTTTGGGGTATTGTATTTATCATTTTTCACCACCCCACACCCGTGCCCACACCCACACACCCCCACTTACCCCTCTCCATGGCTGAATTCAGCACCCACCATATCTTTTCCCCACTTGATTTTCAAGGAAAAAGAAATGAAAGAAAAGAAAAGAAAATGAGTGAAGTAGTTAGACTTTTGACTTTGTTTGACCTTGACTTTGCCCCACTTTCTCTACCTCCCTCTCTCTCCTCCCCCACTCCCATTTCTGGTCGAAATCCCTTCTCCATACAGCAGCAGCCCCCCTCCATTTTCCCCTCTCCTTTCTCTTCAAAACTTCATCAAAAATTGCCCAAAATCCATCAAAAAAAAATCCCAAAACCCAAATCCGACTCCTACCCATTTTAGCTTAGCCCGTATAGCATGCATCCTTGTGAAAAGAGAGCATTTTGGGAGGCCATGGAGTCTTGTGGACCTTCATATATTTTTGGGTATAATTCTAAAACTTTTTGCTTAAATTGTTACTTGTTTCTTAAAGCTAATTTAAATTAAGTGTTAACTTGGATATGTGAGTTTAATTGCAAGTTTTGGATTTCAAGTTAGGGTTTATTGTGGAAATGAGTTGTGTTTGATTGTGCATGGTTTAGTGAAGTGGTTTAACATAATTAGTTTTGTAGAAAACTAATCTAGTTGTTAATTACAAGTTGTTACTTGAAAAATTGTGTTAATTTGCTAATTGCTTACTAGGTTTTTGAAATTTGTTAAATTCTTGGGATTAAAAATGTGATTAGGGTTTTCTTGGCTTCATTAACTTTATTAAGTGTGGTTTAATGCTTTGGATCATGCAAATCTAAGCTAGATTGTAGTTTGTGCATTTTTGCTTTGAAATTGTTAAAAAAGGGTATTTTTGTAAACTAGAATATTAGGATTTTTGGAATTTAATGAGATTAAATTCCGGAAAATTTTTATACGACTTATTTAAGATATTTAATAAGTATATTGGCCGCGACTTTCATTTAAACATCATGTTTTGTACAAAAACGGCGAATTGTGCTTGCTAGATTTTCGGAAAAATGACTTTTTAAGTGAAAATAGGGTTTTTGTGAGTTTTAACCTAGTTTATATTAAAATTAGTGTTCGTGAATGTGCAAATGAGTGTGATTGGATTTTTCTCGATGGTTTGACATTTGTACATCGAAATCGAGGGTTGGTTTTACTATTCTTGCATGCGTGGGCGATAGGTTTGGACCTATGCGTGATACGCGTGCCGATTTGATTTTCGTATGGCGTTTCGATTTCGAATTTAGTTTTAATGCGATATGGTACGTTATGATATGTAGGTACCCCCATGTGGACTTCGAGACGACAAGCAAGCGCGTGGCGACGTCGGCACCGGCTATCGAGGACCAGGTGAGTAGATTTATATCTACGGGGAGAAGTCGGGTGGATGGCGTATAGCACCCCCGCAGTCCATGGTGGTGTATACGGATGCGTATACACACCAACAATTATTATATGTTTTTGGGATTAATAACGGTGCTCAGGATGGATATTAGTGTGTTGGATTATTTTAGCATTGCGAACCCTAGGGTAGTGTTGCACTACACATACACACATACATACTTGTATACTTTCCTATTGATATGTGCTCATGGGAGTCATTATAGCTATGTGTTCACATGGGTATGGGACTATGTGTTTACATACGGATTGAGGATGATACTTGGGATTGAACTGAGTCAATGAGATTCGATTTGAGGCCGTGAGATCGGTGATATAGCAGGGTTCGTATCTTAGATACGACATGACGTTGTAGCGGGTCCTTGACGTAGTGTTTCACACACGTCCATGCTTACGTAGGCGGTATCAGTATGGTACTATACGTAGATCAGTACCCCGATCATGATATTTGATAAAGAGGATACCAGGTGAATAGTATGATGAATGTGATATTGACCCGTACCCAGATTGGGATGCCGTACGACGGATTTACGTATGAGCTATATTGATGATTGATCCGCACTCTTAACTTGGGATGCCTGATTATAGATATGGTATCGGATATGATATTATTGAGGCGAGATCACCGACTATACATATACAGGTATGTATATGTATCGACTCAGATGATAGGCGGTTTCCTTACCTGTAGTTCAGCTTGTAGTTCAGCCGTATAGTTTAGTGTAGTTGTTAGATTAGATTAGACTTCTTACTTATTTCAAAAACTAACGAATCGTGGGCATTTTTAAAGACAGCTCAAGGGAATCTACGGATATTTCAAAAACGACGTATCTTTTCATAAAAACACCGTAGCCCCTATTTTCAAAACCCCATGATTCGTGTTATTTCAAAAGGCACCATTCCTGGGACTTATATTAGATTATTGCTGATTAGTTATCGTTGTGTCTAGTGTTCAGCTCCCGCACATTATTGCTGTTCGCTCTGCCTCGCATATTTATTTTGCTGCATATTCCATTATTGATATCATGCTGTTAGGACACCAGCACCATTACCGATGATGCGTATGTACCACGTACACCTATTTGCCGGCTCACACACATCTTCATCGGTAATTGCCATGTCACGTACACTTTAGAGAATATAATTGCTTGACTTAGATTGTTAGCTAGTAGTGTTGACATGATATTAGTGTACTTCCCTTATATGCCATATTAGACATTGTAGTTATTACCTACCACTACATGCATACTGTTATTCAGTTGTTCATGCCTAGTTCATTATCATTGACATATGCACTTGTGATGATTTCTTGAGATTTATGATATTTCTGGATTTCGGGGAAAGCCGCAAAATTTACAACTTATGATCTTTTAAAATATAAAATGTTGCGGTTTTCTAGTGATGTAAAGTGTCGTCCACCATGAGTTTGCTGTGGTTTTGGAGATCCGTGTCGAGGAGTGGAGGAACCGTCACGGGTACTTGGTGGGCCCGGTATAGTGCCCCGGGGCAAGAGGAATGTGGTGTTGACGTTGAGCCTGGCTGGGGAGCACTACCTACCGGTGATATTACCCGACGCGTCGGATATCCGGAGGATACCGTCGTGGTCTTGAGATGGATGGTAGGGGCCGGTCCGGACTGACGGCGCCCTAGATATTGAGATTGAGACATTGATATTTCGAGACAGTGAGATTTATGTTTTGTGTCGATGCTAGACACTGTTGATACTGATTTCATTATGATACCTCAGTTTAAAAATACGAAGGAAATCTCACTAATTTATGAAAACAGTTTCTTCATTTACATGTATTCTGTTTCATGCATTCATACCTCATTCATATGATATATTGCTACCTGAGGCACTGACACGGGCACATGAAATTATACTCGGGTTAGATATTACCCTAGTCATTGTTATAGGCTGCCTGTTATACTTATATTTGAGGATATATTATGATCATTGACCTAGGTTGCGTTATTTATGCGATTTCTGTGCGTAGATGTTTTTCTATTCACGAGTTGGCAACTCACCCCCGTTGTGCCCCAGTTTCTTGCAGATTTGCCGTACAGGTTTCATTACGGCTTGCGGGCTCAGTTTCATTCGGGTGATTTGCTAGTAGGTGGGTTTACTTGTATCATACCCCCATTATTTATCTTGTATATCATTATTCTGTTGTATCTAGAATTCCATCAACCAACCATGTATTTATTGAGATAGAGACCAGTGTTGGTTATTCTTTCGACCTTAGAGTCGCTCGTTATTTTTCTGGTGGTTTTGAGTTTCCTTTTGAGTTTTGATCCTCGCCGTTGGCGTTGTATATTATATTATTTGTGTGGTTGTGACCGTCGATTGACGAAGAGCTAGCTCCCGCTTGGGGATGCCCTTTTCTTGATTTCGTATACTATTCCTGTTGTATCCCGTTTGGGGGCCAGTATTTACAAAGGAGACTCTGCCGAAATTTTCAGTAAATTTTTTTGATGTTTTAAAAACCGCATAATTCGGCTTATGCTATTGAAATTACTTGCTTTAAGTTGTTTTTCCTGCACTCTACTATTTTCTTGGTTTGGATTTCTGGGTTTTCGGTTTACTTAGATTACGTACGCCTCGAGACGTTCGTAGTTTAAGTGCCGGTCATGTTCCGTACTTTCGGGTCGTGACACTTGTGCACGGATCATGATCGGACGGATAATACTAGTGAGCTTTGGTTTAAGAAGGATCCTAGTATTATATTGTTGGATTATTTTCGTCTTTTTTTATTCGTATTCAGTCGGAATAAGGATGCGGGTATGTATATACGGATGAGGGGTAATCTTGTAATTTATTACAAGATCACTTTAGAGTTGCCATTTCTTTTTGTGTTAAACATTTAGTTTAAATGTTTAATTGGTGAGAAAGTGTGAGTCATGGGTGAGCATTGATTCATGGCACATGCACTTGGTGACTCATGGTATTGGGTCATGTGTTGATTCATTGTGACATGGATGTTTTTGTTTTGGGTAAGATATTTGTTGTGAGATTTTTGGAGTGAGCTAGAGAGGCAGATCCTTTTTTTTTTGGTGCTGGGATATTTTTTTTCTTGAGTGGTTTTTTGTGCTCACAACAAATACTTACAGAACACTAGCCACTTCTTCACTTCCTTTTTCTTTAGCTCACACTTTCCGCTCTTGGCAACTTCTTCAACCTCCATCCAAACCCTCTCATGAGTTGAGAATCCTTGGGTGTTTTGAGACAAAGTAATCACACACATTCTCTACATCATCTTGGCTATCTAAGCTAGCAAACTAGATACCCGAGTTGCTTCGGTTTTGAGGCGGGAGCCCATATTACTAACTCTCGACGTGGATCGTCTTCGATGGGGGAGACCGGAGATCAAACTTGATCGAGGAAGCCGTGAGGAGCTTGGGATAGAGGTTGAAGACAGAAGGACTCGGATCGTTCGGTATAACCTCTCTAAACTCATTTTAATACAGCTAGTGTAGGGTTAATTGTACGATCTGGGAATCGGGTTCCGTTAGCGCCGGTTTTCTAAAAGTTTTTGTTCCGCATTTGGCCACTGATTGATGGTCGGGGTGCTTCCGTAACCCAACATGGTATCAAATCCAACAAATTAACCCCATACTAACTCATTACGACATTAGAAATCCGCCGTTTTTGTCGTGCAAAACTGCCGACAAAAACAGTTCTAAAAACTAAAAGTTTGCGATGTTTGCACACCCCGCGGGCTCACGGTTTGAACTGAGAAGACGCGGGGTGGTGCATGGGCACCCTAGGGAATCCCCAGAGGGGACCGAATGGCTAGACCCACTCCACAAGACCACCACAAGGTGGTCTTGGCAGTGGGGACCCGAAACTGCCCCACCTTGGGCAGTTTCGGGTCTGCCTCACCCCGTGGCCACCTTATGGTGGCCTAGGGGGTAGGGTACCCCCTATAGGCCCCCTGACTCGAAGTTAATTCCATGCTATAACTCCCCGTGAAGGTTCGGGTGCATTTCGTTTTGATTCGTACTTCCGAATTTTCTTAAAACGGTCGGTTTTTGGAACATTAGCTCACTGTTTTTTTCCTTGGTTTTGGAAATTGGTTTGGTTTGCTAATTGCGTGCGGAATTCTAATGTCGTAGTTTACAGTATATACATTACTATTTACGACCGTGAATGCCATTAGAGCGGTACAACTTTTCTAATTGCTATAATTCTTTTAGACGGGTTTGCGAACGTGACATTCACGTTGATGTTATGTGTTGTGTTGTGTGTTGGCTGGATCGTTGTGGTGGATAGCCTGGGTGCAATGTTAGTACAGTTTAGTTTTATTTGTACATTTGATATCGCGGGATGAGCATCCTACATGTAGACTGTCGTCACTTTCTGTTTGTATATTATTTATTTGGGGCATGACAGGGTTGAGGTCGATGTCATTGTTGTACTTATTTTCTTTTCTGTACTGGGATTACCCCGTGGTGGAATGCACGGATAGCCGGGTTTTAGAGGGCAACGGGCCCGCATCTCATGGCGTTGAGATGGTTGGGTCTCACTTTAGAATTGGTGGGCTATTCGCCGCACTCGTATGGGGTACAGGTTGACCCAAGGAGGAGTGCTCAAGTTACCGGATTCCGTGAAGTGCTGGGTGGCCTATTCACTTTGATGAATGGGGATGCCTCGCTTCTGGTTTTGGCGGGTAACTTGCCGCACTCGTAGGGGTCTAGGTTTTCATTGCACAGGCTATCCACATGACCCGGGGAACGTCGTGTTTCATTTGCGGCTCAAAGGAAACCCGGGGCTCCCAGATTATCAGTATTGTTCTGTGATGCTTATCGCTTATCTGTGATGTTGCATTTATCATATCTGGAGCGATTATTATATATTTTTTTATATATACTAGTAGATGTTGTATATGTTTTGCACCCATGCTAGTCCAGTCCCCGCTCTGTTGTTAGTTAAGTAACCTAACGGGTGATGACGGGACCCAGTGGCGAATGCGGATGGCATATACGTACATCATATTTTTGTTCTTTTCAGGTATGATTAATTGATGGGACCGCGTTGATTCTGATCAATGCAAGGAAAATAGACCTATTCGATGTTGTTAGAACAATTTTTAAAAGCTGTTATTACAAGGACGTTCTCTTTTATTTTGCACAGTGGTATTCGGTTATGAATATCCAGCACCTCATTCGACGAGGAAAGAGCCGAGATCCTTTCACCGGGAGTGACCTCTTGGGCAGATTTTTGCGTCAGGGTAATAACTTCATTATAGTCGATTACTTTTTTGCTTTGCATTATGGTATTCAGTGGGAATACCCTGCACCTCATTCTGCAAGGAAAGAGCCGAGATCCCTTCACCAGGAGTGACCTCTTTAGCAAAGGTTTTCGCCACTATATATTTGTAAAAAGCTATCCGGTTCCTTCAACGATATTAAGTTCATTACGTTAAAGGTTTTTTGCCAAAAACCATCCGTAGCCCTCCGTCATTTCAGACGGGTAACACTTAGTATTCATGCTATGTTTGTTGACCTTCGTCAAGGCATAGTGTATGGTAGCTGTTTGTTACCTTTCTGTTGCATAGATAGATGCGTTGGTTTGGGACATTCGTACAGCCTTGTTGACCTTCGTCAAGGGCGAGTACGGGTGGGTTCAAATTAACCTGGACAATGACAGGTAGAACTAGACATGTGACTTATGATTTGTTGACCTTCGTCAAGGTCATAAGAGCATGTGGTAAAAATCACATCGGGAGTTTCTAAAGAAACTGAAACTTGCCAAGCATGCGCATACCTTCTGGAGTGTGATAACTTGAGTGGATTCCATCAGGTTATCTTGCGATGATAGTTGGATCCCGATTCCCATTGATGAGTTGGTTTACTCCTCGGGTGATTTTAGATGATCCCGACTAATTCTTCTTTTGGGTTTGGAGGAGAATTTGAGGATACAGTGGGAGACATCTTGATTAGATAAAGTGATTACCATTTTGATCTAGGTTAGAGTGCTCGCTGAGTGTTTCTTTTCTCTCTCTCTCATTGGCAGCGACCATGACCCGACCCTAGACTAGAACTCATGAACCAACTTAACCGAACCTTCTTAAAACACATTGACTTTTGGATTGTCAGAGTTGCATACTTCATTGCCACTCCTAATTTTACCCTTTGCTTTTCTCCAGAACATTCCGTATCACTACGAAGATCCCATTTTCATTGGATATGACCATCGTATAGTTACATATGAACTCGAAGAAACTTGTTTCAGATTCGAGGATGGTTTCCGGTTCTGGAGAAAATGAATAGGACTATTCAGTTTTCTTTTCCATTTACCTTATCTCAGGTTGTGAGGGCTCCTAGGATTAGGAGAGTGTACCTATTGCGCTTATTGGATAGTCTTCTTCCAAACCATAGGCAGGTGCCGAAAGGTAAGGAAGGAAGAAAACCGATTAGCCTAAGTGTGGTATACAGAAGCTAATAAGTAAAGACAAAATTAAGGGATTAGAAAGAGGGCAAAAAAAATTGCGACTATTACCATTCATGACCAAACCGCGTATATCATCACCACTCCTACTTCACCTTTAAATTTATCCAGAACACCCCGTATCACTTCGAAGATCCACGCTTATTGGATAATCCATCGTATACTTACATACGTACTCGAAAGAACTTGTTCCAGTTCGAGGATAGATTCTGGTTCAGGAGAAATAGAATAAGGTTTATTCAGTTCTCTTTTATCTTTACATTCTCTCAGGTTGCGAGGGCTCCTAGGATTAGGAGAGTACACCTATTACACTTATTGGATAGTCTTCATTCAAACCATAGGCTGGTGCCGAACGGTAGGGAAGGAAGAAAACCATCTAGCCTAAGGGTGGTGTACAGAAGGTAATGAGAAAAGACAAATAAAAATAGCAGGGAAACAAATGCTTAACCTAAATGGATTTGGAGAGATGACAAGGAAATATAAGGTTATAGTCATGAATCTGGATAATGGAAGAGGCATTACTAGGAATACCCGGATACCCCTTTCGAAACATTTACATGTTTCAGTTTGACTGTGCATTGTTAATTGAAAACTGATTTTCCAATTAGATCCTTACTCCAGGGTATGTATTTATCAAGTTTGATCTCACATCTTTATGGTTTTACAGATGTTGAGTGGGAGTAAGTTATTGGGAATTAGGTGATTATATCCTCATTATATTGGAATTCGTTGTAATTGGTGATATTTGAGGAAATCGCCTGGGTTTTGCCTGACGGCAAATATTTGGTTTTCAATATCCGTTGTTATGCACCAATTTCAAACTGATATATCTGTACGTTTATTTCATAAAGTGAGATATAACTTTTTGAAATTATGTCCATGACATTTACCTATATCAGTTGATGGTTAGGTAAGGAGCATTTAACAGCTGTGTAATTCTTCTTAACCATAAGTACAGTTTTCAACCTACGACGCACAGGGTTTGAGTTATTCAACTCAGGGGACTTATACAAAGTATTGTATGTTGTCCAGTGTCCATTAGGACAGAGGGGTTGGTGCTCATACTATATTCTGTTTACTTGTGACTTCTCCAGTATTAGACAAGTGTTTCGTAGAAATACAAGGTCCAAGTTTTGAGAAGTTATAGGTATAAGAATAAAGTAGAGAACCATGTGTTGAAAGTATGAGGATTCTTCAAGGTGATCGAAGATGTAGATACTTTTGTTTGGTATTCAGTTGATAGTAATATTTTTGAGAACTTTTTTCTCTTTCAAGTTACTCATATTTGGATGCACTCCTAGTTGAGTAATGCTGATCGGCCTTCTTCCATTTGGTTGGCATGCACTAGAGACAACTGCATGATTTGAATCTGGTTCCAATTAAATCAGTGCCTCTGTTTCTATATTGTATATAGAATGGTTCATATCTTAACGATGTTAAGGTATATGGAGTTGTCCGGCTTATGCTTAAAACCAGACACTGGAAAAGTCAAGGCACGTTTCAGTAATGGCGGTTTGTGGGTTTTCCCGGGCTATGACGAGGGTTAACTTTCTACCATCTGGAAGATCAATAGTGATATTGTTCTTGACTCGCCATAGTTTTAGTAAAATGGAATTTTTCAGAAAACAGTAGGTGGAGTATGGTAGAACTGGAAGAGATTCCAGAACCACAAACGATTACTGAAAATTTAATAGAACCTAAAGATTCAATCATATTTGACATTCCATTAGCCACTCCGCAGATATGGTGGGTAACCTCAAGCACCCGAGAGGTACTCCGGTATCCTCAAAGATGTTGACAGGGAGGTTCTTGTTTACCCAGACTTGCCATTACTGCTGTTCTAGACTGTGAGACCTGGTAGGAGGATGAGTATAGCGTTGTTCTAAAGTTTACTTTAGAAGTGCATGTGTATATGACTCTGCCAGAGGGTTGTTGTAGTCTGTTGGAGCAGCGGAAGTATAGTGGACAAGTAGCTTGTGTCTATTTATAGACTAAAGCAAGTATGGCGGAGATAGATCATCTATTTTTGATGTAACAGTCATAAGTTTTTTTGACTTCATCAGAATAGAGGATGGATCTGTTAAGAAGGTAGTAGGGTGTGATGTCCTGGTATTTGAATGACATACACTTTGTAGGAAGTGAAATTCCTATACTATAGTCGGTTATACTGTGGTTGTCATACAGTGGTTTCTCCACATATGATATGGATATAATATCAGGCATTCTAGTTACTAAATCTATGGTTTTAGATCTAGATTTGGGTAGTTTCCCAATCTGGATACTTAGACAGTATTCTAAAGGTGTTTTAGAATGGACGACTCCTAGCATGGTGGTGTACCTGCAGGTGATGGAGTCACCCTCTCTAAAGGTGTCTTACAGACTAAATGGGAGAGGGATGTGCATGATTGGCATATCACTTGCTTGGGCAATTGAGTCAATCATGAGATGTCAAGTACCATATCAGATGTTGTTTTTGCACTAGATGCAATAAGTTTAATAATCCAATCCAGGAGAAACGTTCGGAAGCAGTTTTAGAATATAAGTGGGTGTTCTAGGGATATGGTAACGGCATCCTCCTTCGGGAGATGGTTATCATTCCAGGCTTCGAAGGTGACCTGGATGACAGAGTGACTGTCAGAGTTATAGTTTTCCCTCTTCTGAGGGACAGTATGTTGGACAAGTGGTCCAGGCAGATACTGAGGAAGGCATGGCGCAGGATACTGATTAAGTTCAGTGGACGATACAGCCTAAGAAGTTTGCTGGATTTGGAGTTCATTTATGAACTGGGTCCCATCAGATATCCAGGCATATTCTAAGACAATTATTGCTCATTTCGGGAGATGGCTTTCTCCGCGAACTTGAGATATAAAGAGACATAGAAAGAAACATTAGAGCGGATCCACTCACCGAGGCTATTTCTTGAACGCAATAGTTTCGTAAACGAGCTTTCTGAAACTGATTAGTAGAGAAGTTGGGTGTTCGGTATCACACGGGCTATGAGTATGCGACACCACAATAATTAGCCTTAAGTGCAAGTAGGAGATTGTTGGCTATAGTGCCCTCAAGTCAATTATTGGATCGCAGGCACGTGATTGCAATGATTGAGGGAGGACCTATACCGGTAGAACAGTCTTACTCGAGATAATAGTATGCTATCTGGTTTGTCTTTATCATCATGTACATGCTTCAAGTGACACTACAGATCACTACTACATGTTGATAGAGCCTATAAGATTCTAACTTAACTGCTAACAGTATGATGGCGATCATATACGTGGGAACTGGGTGGTCTATAGGCACATCCTTAAAATGTCCCTAGTCGTAGGAGTTTCGAGACTGGGAATCGATACTCCAGAGTACACTAGTGTATACTGATCGAGTCCTCGACGAGGGGCGGTGGCCGGTCTCACAAGCCATCAGTGTCAATTGGTTAACCTAAGATATATACAGGTGCTCATTGGGTTATGAGTACACCGGACGGACTCACCGGAAACATGCTAGTTGGTATTAAACCTATTATGATATAGCAGTTCCCTGGTGACATGTGTACAGGTTAGCCTATCGACTTGAGATCGTCATTTGTCTCGTGTGAGTTCGCACTATGCTTTGATTACTACCCTACCACGGCTCAAAGGAGTCGTGCAAACAGGTTTTAGTTGGGTACAGCCCCGAGCAACATGGTGGCAGTGAACGGATCGTCAGAGGATTCCACTCTCCCAGTATTGGGGGTTGATGTCGCGGTGTGCACGGATGGCCATCACCAGAAATCCTTAGCCAAGATAGTCGAGAATTACTGATCTAGGATCGGTGGTTTCTCATGTGGTGATAGGTTTCATACCGACACTGAATGTCAAGTTATTAGGGGTCTGAATTTATCCACCCCCTATACTCGATATGCGATACTCATAGAAGAACGGACCGGACTGTAAGTATATTGTCACTGTCAAGCTCAGTAGGGGTTTCAGGATGAGTTTTCTCGTCGGCCTCCCTTTCGCTCAATACCTGGGTAGCCATTACGTACAGCTAGTGCCACTGACGTGCTTGTGGTTAAACCCACTGCCAGCGTATTGACGAGTCTTCAGAGTCCCACACAGAGGGCTTTCCTGGTTCGGGCGAAACGTTGTAGAGGCCGTATGGTTTTATGGAAGGGTTCGATCATATACGTGCACTTGTGCACGGATCGTGATCGGACGGATAATACTAGTGGGATTTGGTTTAAGCCGGATCCTAGTATTATATTGTTGGATTATTTTCGTCTCGTTGTATTCGTATTCAGTCGGAATACGGATGTGGGTATGTATATACGGATGAGGGGTAATCTTGTAATTTATTACAAGATCACTTTAGAGTTGCCATTTCTTTTTGTGTTAAACATTTAGTTTAAATGTTTAATTGGTGGGAAAGTATGAGTCATGGGTGAGCATTGATTCATGGCACATGCACTTGGTGACTCATGGTATTGGGTGATGTGTTGATTCATTGTGACATTGATGTTTTTGTTTTGGGTAAGATATTTGTTGTGAGATTTTTGGAGTGAGCTAGAGAGGCAGATCCTTTTTTTTTGGTGTTGGAATTTTTTTTCTTGAGTGGTTTTTGTGCTCACAACAAATACTTACACAGCACTAGCCACTTCTTCACTTTCCTTTTTCTTTAGCTCACACTTTCCACTATTGGAAACTTCTTCAACCTCCACCCAAACCCTCTCATGAGTTGAGAATCCTTGGGTGTTTTGAGACAAAGTAATCACACACATTCTCTACTTCATCTTGGCTATCTAGGTTAGCAAACTAGATACCCGAGTTGCTTCGGTTTTGAGGCGGAAGCCTGTATTACTAACTCTCGACGTGGATCGTCTTCGATGGGGGAGACCGGAGATCAAACTTGATCGAGGAAGCCGCGAGGAGCTTGGGACAGAGGTTGAAGACTGAAGGACTCGGATCGTTCGGTATAACCTCTCTAAACTCCTTTTAATACAGCCAGTGTAGGGTTAATGGTACGATCCGGGAATCGGGTTCCGTTAGCACCGGTTTTCTAAAAAAATTTGTTCCACATATGGTCACGGATTGATGGACGGGTCGCTGCCGTAACCCAACTAGAATAGTCTAGAACCATGGAGACAATTGTAGAAAGAAAGAACATGTTGTAAACTAGGTTTTTAAATTGTCATGGTTCACTAATGTATAATTAACCCATTCCAATTTGTAATTATCACTAATTAAATTTATAAGTGAAACCTTAAAATAATATTTAAAAATAATTAATTTAGGAAAAATATTAAAGAAAACTAGCAATTTATAACTGACTAATTAAATTCCAAATACTAGCAATTACATAGCTAAAATAGGTATAATAAAGTCTATGTGGAAAAATAATTATATCTTGGTTTTTACGGAAAACACAAGTTATATTACCGCTTATCGGAAAATTCTCCTAAACGATTTTTAAAACGTTACAGTTGAGGGCAACCACTAACCCGGTGCTGGTTGGATCCGCAAATAAAACACTGTCCCATGGCATGGCGACGGTCCTTCTGGATGTGCCCGTCCCTGTGACAATAGCCGAAGACTAAGGCTTTACTCTGTGGATGCTGCTGAGGCACAAAGGGACGCTTCATCTGCGTCGTCCCCGGCCTGTGAATTGGTATGACCCCTCGGGACGATGTGTGAGTATGCGACGGAACTACTGGGGGCCTCCTATCACTCGAGCTAGGCCCCCTGAATTTATTGATTAGCTTCTCCTGAATTCGTGCAGCGTTGAGCACTTGTGTGAAAGTCTGCAACTCGAGTGACGCAATCAACTATTGCAGCTCAATGTCCAGTCCCTGCAAGAAACGTCTGGCCCTTGTGGCCTCTGAAGCGACCATATACGAAGAGAATCGGCTCAGACGGTTGAATTCTGCCGCATACACGTCAACGGGACTGCCGTTCTGCTTCAGTAAGATAAATCTTTCTTCCATCTCTGCCTTGGCGGTGGGGGGAAAATAGTGGTCCAAGAAACACTATTTGAACTTGCTCCACTCGATCGGCCCATCAAGTCTTCTCTTTTCGACGGACCACCAAGTACGGGCTTCGTCCTCCAGCTGGATCTTTATCACATTGACCTTCTCTTCATCAGGTACCCGTGCGGCTGTCAGTAGGTTCTCCACATTGACCATCCATTGTTCAACCTCGAGTGGTTCGACTTGTCCCGTAAACACAGCTGGGTGTAACCTACGGAAATCCGACACGATGCCAGTCCTGGAAGAAATAGCTGGTGTAGTGGTGCCCTCAGGGGCGGTAATGAGAGCAGTGGATCTCCTTAATGCGATAATTGCCCTGAGTCCTTCGGTAAGTAGGTCCGTCTTTCTCTCTTGGGCTTCCGCGAGGGTCAATAGTGCATTCAGGAACCTCTTTGTGCGATCCTGAGAACTAGAATCTGAGGAGAGGTCATGTCGTTGAAAAATGGATGAACGGATATGATTAGATACAAGGATGAAAGTGAGAGATAGTGAAGTGAAAATAATATTATAAAGCGTAGTTAATGTTATCACTTAATACTAAAACCTGGCACTGATACCAACAAAACTATGTCATGCCCCGCTTCCCAAAATACGAAATACGGGAGGCGACTAGGTCAGCCATGCTCCTACGGTCAAGGAATAATCCCCCCGTAGTCACACTTCGGCTTCTAGCATCACATAGTAATCAGTAAACACGGCGCAGAAGTAAAGGAAACACATCACTAGTTTATTACACTAACTTTCATTGTTCATTGTTTCCAATAGAACGAAAGAAAAGAAACTACTAACCAAGTGCGAATACAATTTTGATTTATGGAAAGTGGTAAAGTACTGAATGCACGACCGTCTAGATCTCTGCGAGCTCGAAGGGTAGGTCTAACTCCTGAATCCGGTCCTGTTCAATCTCTAAGCAAGCATACTCAGGTCATCAGGGCGACACAATAGCAATATTATAATAGTATTAACGGGGCAAGAAAAATAAAAGTAATAACGGTGGAGATAATAAATGCAGGCAATCGGTATGTCAATAAACAATGCAATGTATGATCTGTGTCACTATCGATCTCTAAGTCACTTTTGGAACCGAGTTGCAGAAATGAATGATCATGTTTAACGAGGGTCTCGTACGTACCCGAGACTACGGCCCACTGTTGCCCGAGATATAACTCTGTCAGCCGGACAGCTAGGTCCAAACCTAATATATAAGAGTTGTTGTTCGAATGATCATCCTCTAAATCATTGACCTCGCTAAATACAAGTTCCTTTCCACTTCGATTTTCGCCTTTTTCCCCAGGTTTCACTATCTATGAGTATGGGCTAGTTATGAACAAGTACACATCAATAACACTGCTTTATTCACTATTCATTGTATTGTTCACTATCACGAATCATTCACTTTTACTTGCGTACTCGACACATCTAAACCGATATTATTCATGTTCGACAATGCACTATTCACTGAAAATTAATAAGGACGCTCACTATCACTGGAGGTATTGCAGTCGGGTAAAATGTGAATCATGTCGCTAAACAATTTATATGCAAAACTAGTCATTATGCGTCTCGTGAACTTATATAAATCGTATTAAATCATACATTCAGAATTAAGTAAAATGATACAAAAGAAGTAAAAATTAATCTCGGTCAGAAGTTCAACAAAATTGGTTTCAAATCAATCGGGTTTCGGGTTCGCAAATTACAACCGTTTCATTTTAAGTGTCCCCTGCTGGAAGTTCAGTTCCTGAACTGAAAGTCCATTTCGTAACACAGTTTTCACCCTGTTAAGATCAAAATTAGGCGACCCTAAAATTGGATAATATTTAGGTTTATCAGTTAGGTTCCCAACTCTCTAGACGGATAGATAATAGCCTCTGTGTGCTGGGAGTTATGTACTGTTTAATATCGGGATATACATTCTGTCCCTGCTTGGGACTGCAATACATACTGATGGTTTAAAATGTGATTAAAATAGTAAACGATGGAAAAAGCGAACTAAACCACTTCCAATAGTTAGGTAACATATTTATCTTCACTACGGTATAGGGTTCCGCATAATACCATTTTCACACAGTGACATTTAAGCATTTCTAATCAAGTGTTGGTAAGCAGTGCTGCTCTGGACTGCAGCCAAGAGCCGCACTTGCGGCCAGTTTCCGTAACTGTTATAAAATAGAAACAGATTATAACCTATATGGGATTCTAGATAGTCGAGTCTTCTTCGATATGAGCCCTTGAACACCACATTCCGGTGTGTAACCAATTTATTATGATTTTCACAAAATTCAGGTACGAAAATTTTCAGATTCGACGGATCTAAATAGGGATGACATTTCTCAGTGTTAAAGTCCGTATTTTCAAGACAACTCTTAACATAGTATTCGTTATAACTAGGGTAATCTGTTATGATTAAATTCCATCATTTTAATAGGGATTTTAGATTATGGTTTGCATCGAACACTTATATTAACGTTTGATTCGCAACCGAAATGAATACACTATGACATGTAGCAAGTATTTGAACTTGCCTGATGACGGCGACGATCGGTGACACGACAGCAGCGATGGTGATGAATGGCATGGCACATTGTATGCACGGACTAGGCACGATAAGGCTCGGCAACGCAAAGAGTTTGGCCTTGGCTCGAGCTCGATGCGGCGATGGTAGAGCTCGGTTGATAGAAACGGGGCCGTTGGTTACGACAGCAAGGGTCTCGGGGTCGGTGAACGATGGAAATGGTGGCCGGAGCTGTGGTGGGCATGATGGTCGGTGATGATGAGTTAGCTGTGGTGTTGGTGTTCTCGGGCACAACTGGGGGTGTGCCGGGTCGGGACTCGCAGTGGTGTCGGGTGTTGAAGGGAGAGGGAGGTGAGGAGACGGGGACAGTGACGAGAGGAAACCGACGAGGTGGCCGGCGGCGTGAAGCAAAGGCGACAGAGGAGATAGATGCGTGGGTGTTCGGTGATGAGTTCGTCGGGGCTGGGTGCAAGGCTCGAGCTCGGTGGTGAGATGGGCGCTGGCGGTGAAGGTGAGGGAAGCTCGGGGGAGAGTGTAAGCGGTCGCCGACAGCGATGATGAAGGTCGGAGCAGTGGGCGTCGTGGGGGTAGGGGTGATTGGTTTTTGGCGGGGTTCTTGCTCGAGAATGATGGCGAGACGAGCTCCGGGTTGGGTTGTCATGGGGTTTTGTAGGGGAGAAGAGAGAGACGAGGTCCAGGGTGGAGGTGAGGGCAGGCGACATGGGGGTTCGGGCGTGGGTTCTTCATAGGAGAGAGAGAGAGGGGTGGGAGTTTTTATCAATAGGAGAGAGAGAGAACATGATCGTTAGAGAGAGAGAGACCATGGTAAGAGTGGGAGAGAGAGATAGAGAGTGATTCGAGAGGGGAGAGAGAGAGAAAACATGATCGAGAGGAGAGAGAGTGAGAACGAGGGAGAAGAGAAGAGCGGGTTGGAGCGGGTCGGGTCAGGTAGGTTAGGTTAGGGTTTGGGTTTAGAATTTAGGATTTGTGTTAGAGTTTAGGTAATAATTTAACAAATAAAATAATAAAAATATTTTTTAAAATGTGTAAAAATTATAGGAAAAATCTGAAAAATACGGGAAATAAATATACGGAAGCTGGGGATTTACAGACACCGCTTACCGGCTTGGTAGAGGCCTTCTTCTTCTCTCCCTTGGTTTTCACCTTGGATCTAGAAGAGGAAGATTACCTAATAAGCAGCGTGAGTGTCTCCCTGGATTCCTGCAGGGTGCCCTCAGCATTCCTCAATTTATTGAGGAGGTATGGAAGTGTAACTTCCTTCTTTTGAATTTTGAAATTCACGATAAACTGGGCGTAGGTGGCGGGGAGGGACTGCAGAATCAAGTCAATAAATGACTCGTTCTCCAACGTGGTCCCATGGTCCATGAGCTATTCAATATAGCTAATCATCGTAAGGACGTGGTCCCCTACCGATGACCCGATAGCCAATTTCGCGTGAAGCAATATTTTCATGGTCTTATATCTTGCGATACGAGATTGCTCTCCATATAAAACTTTGGTATAGAGGAAGATGGAAGCTATGTCCATCTTCTCGTCCTGCCTCTGGTGTTTACTATCCATTGAGGCTAACACGATGCACTTGGCTCTCACACAATCCTTTTCCCATGTCTTACGGATATCAACATCCACGAAGGTGGAATCTGGACCTGGGACGGCGGGGGGTTTTGTAGTAAGGAGGTAGTCCAGCTTGTCATAGGTAAATGCCATCTGGACATTCCTTAGCCAATCATTATAGTTTGGCCTACTCAATTTATTATTATCTAGTAACCTAAGTCCGGTCATTATGGTCACTACAATTAGGAGAGAGAAAAGAAACACTTAGTATGATGCTTTTGCAAGTTTAGATTGGTTATTAGTTTATCTAAACAGGATGGCTCTTACTGTTTCCTCAAATCCTTCCTCAAACCATAAAAGATAAATTAGTCAGGATTAATCACACTTTACAATTCTTGTTTAACCCTTCGGCCAGCCTAGTGTCGGTTCTTCGAGGGAGGTTTTCCAATGCTTTCGCGAAGTTCCTTAATTACATAAGCCGTTTTCCTTGGAGGCGTAGCCCCGCTAATACCGTTCTAGACACCTACTTGGTTTATAACATTGATTGTTTTCTTAGTCCTATGTATGCCCTAGAGGCTATTATTGTATATTATAGTGGATGCTTGGACACACACACACACACACACACACACACACACACATATATATAGAGAGAGGGGACTTTCTTGCTCGACATGATAGTATGCTATCTGGTTGCACTTTATCTTAACATATACACTTATTATTATTATGTCTCTTTGATACATGTTGATAAAGTCCTTAGGATGTTAGCTTGACTACCAGAACTATGATGCAGATCATACTAATGGGGCTCGTGTAGTCCGCTAGCACATCCTTTAACAGTTCCTAGTCAAGGGGATATCGAGACAGGGCATCGATATTCCAAAGTAGACTAGTGTGTACGTTTCTTGACCTTGTATGGGGCGATTGTTGATCCCACAACCATTGGTGTTTGACATCATAGATTGTACACAGGTGCTCATTAGAGAATGGGTAAACTGAACTGGACTCGCCGAGAACTCCTAAATGGTACCATACCTATCGTCATAGAGTCTTGTGTGGTTCCTACTGTTCTTTGATTTCCTCCCTACCACGGCTCAAAGGAGTCGTGCAAACAGGTAGATTTTGGGTACAGTCCTGAGTCATATGGAGGCAATGAGCGATAGGAGGGGTTTTGTCTCTCCCGGTATAGGGAGTTGATGTTGCGCTATGCTCGATTGTCTATAACAGCAAGTCCCTGGCCATGGCTGATGAGATTTACTGGTAAGTGTTATCAGTAGTTTCTCGAACGGTTATAGGCCACACATCGGCATGGCTTATCAAGTTACTGGGGTCTGACGATTCCACCCCTAGACTAGATATGCGACATATCAGACGAAGAGACCGAACCGTACGGTAAGTGTTGCTTATAGGCTTCAAGGGAGTTTGGACAAGCTTGCTTGTTGATCTTCTATTCGGTCAATACTTGGGTAGCCGTTACGTCCAGCTAGTACCGCTGACGGCTTGTGTGTGACTGATGTGATCATTACCTACTGCTGGCATATTGATGAGTCTTTAGAGTCCCACACAGAGGTTTCCTAGCTCAAGCGAAACGAAGTAGGGCACATATGGTGATATGTGCGGGAGCTTGATTAAATACGAGTATGTGATACCGTATTCTAATCTCGCGATATTTGATATTAGGTTAGGTTATATGTGATATAACCGAATTGTTGAATCAATTGTTGATTCAATGATATGTTATATGTGTATATATATTTGATACTGGTTGCTTGTATATGATATGACCAGATTATTGAATCAAGTGTTGATTTAATGTAGTATTGAATATTTGTCGGTTGTATGTGATATGACCGGGTTATTGAATCAAGTGTTGATTCGATAATGTGATATACATATAAGTGATATTAGTCAGTTATATATGATATAACCGGATTATTGATTGAAGTATTGATTTAATAATTTGATATATATTTTTATATTTGATATATTAACTAATATTGTGCTCACTAAAGATTTTCTTCTCTTTAAAATACATTTAATATAAATGTGATATATATTAATATATGTATTTATATATTGAGTCATGATAGATGATACATAGAATATGGGTGTATGAGACTCACACCAAGACCAAAGATAATTAGAGTTTTATTTATTAAGAGAAAATAAAAAATGAAATAGAAATGAGCATGGCTTGAGATGCTTGTAGAAGCTATGACTCATCCCACTAATTTTTATTTTACTCTAGATATTTTCAAACCCTAACCATTATCTTAAAACCATGGTTAACTCTCATTTCTATCACTTGAGAAATTTCCCTTCCTGAGTTCATTCTCTTTCTCTCTAGGTTTTCTTGAGTTGGATAAAGATAAAGAGAAAAGCATTTCTAAAGTGAGAAAAATTCCTACTTCATCAACCTACTCTCATCTAGCCCATTAGATTAGGTTGTTACTTCATTAATTCCTTAATTAGTGGAGAGGTAGCTTGAGTTAGAGTAACTTCCAGGTGGATCATCTTCGGCATCGAGGTTCCGTTAGCAAGCTCATTCCTTTCACCAAGTGGAGCCTAAGAAGAGTTCTAGGGATCACTACTTGGAGATAAGGGACTACTACTTGGAGCTTTAGAAGTGAAGGACCGGTCTACAAAGGTTGTATTCTCTATTCACTTAGTGTAAAGTTTTTTTACATGCAAAGAAACCCTAATTCTGTAGTTAGATTCTAGGTTAGTGTAGCTTAGCACTCTAGATTTTTAAAAATTGCATACTTGATGATTGCTAAAACCTAGTGGTAGTGCTAAGACACACTTTCATGTTTAGTAAAAAATCTCCCGAAGAGTAGCGGATACTCACAGTAGGATCGGGATCCAAATATCATCGTATGACAACTTTAAAGGAATCCAACCAAAATCATCACACTCCAAATTGTATGAAACACTAGCAAGTTTCAATTTCCTTAGAAACTCCCGATGTGGATTTTTGCCCCATGCTCTTATGACCTTGACGAAGGCCAACATATCATAAGTCGCAAGTCATGTTCTACCCGTCATTTTCCAGGTTGATTTGAACCCACTCGTACACACCCTTTACGAAGGCCAACATAGTAGTACGGTTGTCCTAAACCAACGTATCTATCTATGCTACATATGAATATCCAACAGCTACCAATCATTATGCATTGGCGAAGGTCAAAATACATAGCTTGAATACTATTGAATACCCATATGAAATGACGGAGGGCTACGAATGGTTTTGGAGAACCCGTGAACGTAATGAACTTGATATAGTCAAAGGAACCATAATAGCTTTTTAAAAGGAGTGGTTTAGGCTCCGCATTTAAAATTTTCTTTTTGAAGAAAACTGAGTCGTTTTGAAATTGTTCCAACGATTAAGCTTTGGTTTGTTTTTCCTTGCATTAATCAATGTTAATGTGGTCCCATCATTTAACCCTATCATTGCAGAAAAGAAATGAAAATAGAACGTACTCTTATGCCATCCGCATTCGCCATGGGGCCCCGTCATGAACCGTTAGGTTACTTAACTAACGGCAGAGTGGGGGCTGGACTAGCACGGGTGCAAATCATAAGCAACGTTTATTATATATCATATATATATTTATCCATTCATCTCATGTAGGGTTCCTAGGCACACCCATGAGGTTCTACAACTGATCAACCATGCTAAAATCAAAATTTTACTTGTGCCAAAGAACCCTAATGCTAGATCGTTACTAGAGGTAAGGCGAAACTAAGCAAGCAAACTACTTTGCTACTAAGTGAAAGAGACTACAATCTTTGTAGATCCGGTCCTCCGCTTCTCTAGCTCCGTGTTGACGTCCCTCTGCTGCGATCATCGGAATCCCGGACTCTAGCGTCGGTTTCATCGGAGAAATGGGCGGGCTAAGTCGTCGACTTCGATGCCGAAGATGATCTACGTCGAGGCAACTCTAACTCAAGCTCCATCTTCACTTGGTCATGAAACTTGTGAAGATAACACTCTCTACTACATGGCAAGTGGTAGAGGATGAAGAAATAGGAAGTGGGTTCATTTTGGATTTGGATTTCTCACATGGATTCATCACTTGGAATTTTCAAGAGAGCTTTCTTCTCTTCGTGAAGAAGAAGAAGAAGAAGAAGAAGAAAAGAAAAATGAATAATGAATTATCTCCAAAAGAAAATCAAGTGATGTCTATCATTTAGCAACTATGGGTGAGTAAACTCATGTAGAGAGTAAACTAGGGTTTAGGCTAATGGTTGGGTTAAGGAAAGAAACAAAATGGTCAAGACTTTCAAAGCTTCATGAAGCTTCAAGAGTAAAACAAAACAAGCCACCATTTTATTTCTTGCCAAAAATAAATAAAGAAAATAAATAAAACAAATGAAACCCTAACCATTAACTAAACATGGTGTATAGCATACACACACCCAAGTTTGCATGTATCATCAAACATGATACAATCATGTGCACAAAAATATATCACATATACTACTTGTGCACATCAAGTGAGAAAATCAATCTTAAGTGAACAAATACTAGTTAATGTAAAGTAATATATCATATATATAATTATACATTAAATCATTAAATCAACACTTGATTTAATGATCCGGTCACAACGCATATAACCGAATAATATCAAGTGTATCAATATATCGAATCAACATTTGATTCGATATCCCGGCTATATCTTATATAACTGTCCGATGATACGAATCGCGAGAGTAGAATTCAGTATCACATACTGGTATTATTCTCGTTCCCGCACATATCTCATATGCGCTCCTATTTCGTTTTGCTTGAGCCAGGAAACCTCTGTGTAGGACTCTAAAGACTCGTCAATACGCCGGTAGCAGGTGATGATCATATCAAGCACCCACAAGCTGCAAGCGGTCAGCTAAACGTAACGGCCACCCGGGTATTGAGCGATCAGAAGATCAACGAGCAAGCCCGCTCACATTCCTGTGAATCCAACCAGTAACACTTACCGTACAGTCCGGTCTGTTCGTCTGATATGTCGCATATCTCGCCTTGGGGTGGTAAACGTTAGACCCCAGTAGCTTGATAAGTCATGCCGACGTAAGGTCCATAACTAGCGTGAAACTACTGATAACTCTTACCAGCAAATCACAGCAACCCTGGCCAGGGATTTCCAGTTATGGCCAGTCGAGCATAGCGCAACATCAACCCCCAATACCGGGAGAGACGAATCCCCTCCTATCGCTCATTGCCTCCATGTGAATCGGGACTGTACCCAAAAACCACTTGTTTGCACGACTCAGTAGAGCCGTGGTAGGGTGGAAATCAAAGCACAGTGGGAGACACACAAGACTCTATGACGATCTCGGGTCAACAGACTAAGCTGTACTAGTGTCACCAGAGAACTGCCATCTGACGTGAGGTATAATACCATCTGGGAGTTCTCGGCGAGTCCGTTCAGTATACCCAGTCTCCACTGAGCACCCGCATACCATCTCTGATGTCAAACACCAATGGATATGGGATCATCCATCGCCCATCACATGGGTCGAGAAGATATACGCTAGTCTACTCTGGAATATCGATGCCCCGTCTCGATATTCCCACGACTGTGAACATTGAAGGATGTACTCATGGACTACCCAGGCCCCACTAGTATGATCTGCATCATAGTCCTGGAAGTCGAGTACACATCCTAAGGGCTTTATCAACATGTAATAGAGAGACAGAAAGTATACATGTTAAGATAAAGAGCAACCAGATAGCGTACTATCATGTCGAGCAAGAATGTCCTACCTATATATGTCCCAGCATCCACTACAATATACATCCTATGTACAGTAATGGCCTCTAGGGCATATATATAACTAACAATCTCCAACTTGCACCAGGGCCATCTGTACTAGTGGTTGCAGTATCTAATACTCAACCATCCCATATAAGTCTCTCTCTGGGAAAAGGCCTTTGTGAGTGGATCCGCCGTGTTGTCCTCTGAGTTTACCCTCCTAACCTCGATCACCCTGGAGATCAACTATCTCTATGATCAGGTGATGCTGCCTCAGAATATGTCTGGGTCACTGACGGGACCAGGGTTCCTGGGCCAAAGCCACACTTCCATTGTCACACAATGGTAGGAACCTAGTTCATCTTATGAACCAATATACACCCAAACTGCCTCTTTGGTAGTATCTTTAATAGCGATGTTATCAGCCTTTATCGTCTAGTCTGCCACGGTATCTAGCTTGGAACACTTCCAACATACCGTCCCTCCACTAAGGGTAAAGACAATGCCTGCGACTGATATTCAGTCGTCCTTATCACCCTGGAACCTTTCCAGTGATTCTCTCCAGGATCAACTGATACCATCTCACTATAACTAGTGAGAATCCTAACATCCATTTAGATCTATCTCATAGATCCAAAACCCAGGATTTAGGAGGTATCACTTTGATCCTATATAGAGAATCCATGTGATAAAAGGAGATTGACCGTGCGTAGCATAGGAAACTCTTTTCTTATCAAGAGTATGTTGTCCACGTACAATACGAGGATGACCACCTTACTCTCTACTACCTTTTTGTATATACAAGGTTCGTCTACCATTTTGATGAAGTCAAACTCTTTGACTACCACATCAAAACAGAAGTTCCAACTCCGCGATGCCTGCTTTATCCTGTAAAGCAACTTGCACACATTTCCGCTGCTCCCACTGTTTACGAAGCCCTCTGGCTGTGTACTTATAGACGTTCTCTTCTAAATCATTATTTAGAAAAGCAGTTATGGCACCCAACCACCAGATATCGTAGTCATGGTATGTAGCAATGTTATGTAGGATCCGGATGGACTTAAGCATAGCCACTGGAAAAGGTTTCATCATTATTCACGCCTGGTCGATGACGAAAACCTTTAACAAGTCTAGCTTTGAAAGTCTCAACTTTTTCATCTACACCAAGTAATCTTCTCAAGATATACTTGCTCCTGATGGGGATTTAACCCTTCAGATATAGCAACCAAAGTCCATACTTTGTTGGTGTACATGAATTCCATCTCAGATCGCTAAGCATCCAGCTATTCTTACAGAGTCCCTACTCTCGATGGCCTGCTCGAAACTAGTTGGGTCATCATCTCATGATGCAATCCTCGCTCCCACTGTCATCGAGAAACCGAAGTATCTCTCAGGCAGGTGAGGAACCATGCTAGATCGGTGGAGAGGCTGAGGTTCGTTGGGGACTATAGAATCCTTTGGTTCTGTCAAATCATCAGCTGTAGTTTGTATAACTGGAACTTTTCCAGTTCTACAGAACTGACCTTGCCTCGATCTTGTCCGGATTTTGCTTTCGACATAGGCCGGACAATCCCAAATCTTAACTTACTTAAGAGATTGGCTCTTCCCATGCCATATCTTATATGGAGTGGTAGGCACTGATTTGATTCGAACCTAATTCAATAGGTATGCAGCTTCTCAAGTGCACAACCCCTTAAAAGAAACAGGTAACTCAGTAATACTCATCATAGAGCACACCATATCTAATATGGTGCGATTGCTCCGCCCCGATACACCGTTATGCTGTGGTATATTCAGAGGAGTAATACGGAGAGAGAATCTCATTCTCCTTTAGAATAATCCAGGAATTCTATGTACAAGTATTCTCCTCCCTGATCTCATCATAGGACATAATACTTATACCCGTATTTTGGTTCTCTACTTCTAACTTATATTCTGTGAATTTCTCAAAAGCTTCAGACATGTGTTTCAAAATGAACATGTGTCCAAATCTTAAGAGATCATCGGTGAATGTAAGGAAGTACAAAGGACCAGTCCTGGCATGTGTAGACAGGGGACCTTGCATACATCACTATGTATCTGTCCCAAGAGTTCACTAACTCTTTCTCTGTTTCCAATAAACAGAGCTATGGTCATCTAATCTTTGTGACATGACTGGCAAGTTTCACAAGATGTAAATTCAAACTGATTTAAATATGCATCTAAAATATAACTTAAGCTAGTCGGGTCACATTGATATGACCTAGTCTATAATGCCTCAAGAAGGATTCGTTCGTTTCTGAACTCTTCCTCTTGTGTGTGTTCTTTATACTAGGAACTATAGTTTGATTTAGAACGTCAATGCTTTTAGATAAGGTACCTGAACCGATCAACTTTTGAAATGTTCAAAACAATATTCAACAATACAAAATTATATCCTTTCTTTACTAATAAAGAGACTGATATGATTTTGTATATCAGGTTCGGTATCTAATAGCATTTGTTCAGAATCAATGTATTGGTAATACAGGGTGACAGTGACCAACAGACTTGGATGCAACACTTGCACCGTTTTCCGTCTCATGAAACTTATCACCCGTTCTCAGTTCTCTACCTTTCTGTAGCCCTATGTAACCAATTACATATCTGGGATCCTGATCCGGCATCAAATACCTAGGACGTAGAGAATACAGAGAAACAGTTCTTTGTAGTCAACACACCCGAAAGAGATGCATCTCATGCACTTTCTTCGTTTGGGCGGCATGGGAATCCTGGTATTCCCCTATTTCCTGCTCTGTCTTATAACAATTATAAGTTGGAGCGGGACCAACGTTCCCCGGCTCTGTATAACAAGCGGGTTCGGTCAATACATCCATATTATTATCTTGATTAAGGCGTGATATGGTCGCTACCTGGAGAGAGAGATAGAAGAAAACACTCTGCGTGCACTCTTGCAAGATTAGAATGGTTATTTATTTTATCTAATCAGGATGGCTCCCACTGTTTTTATCAAATCTTCCTTCAAACCTTAAAAGGAAAGACTAGCCGGGATTAATTACACCCTATAAGTTCGCCAATCTTTCAGCCAGGCAAGTGTCGGTACTTTGAGGGAGGTTCCCCGTGCTTTCGCACTGATCTAATTACAGTAAACCACGTTTTCCCAGAGGCGTAACCCCGTTGACACCTTTCTAGACACCTACTTGATCGGCTAATTGCAAAGTGCAAAACTCTCCCAGGAGTAACAATTACTCGCAGTGGGTATCGGGATCCAACTATCATATAGAAGGTATGTAATCTCATTGAAAATTTCAACACTTGAAACTCCCGATAAAGGTTTTTACCCCTAGCACCTATGACCTTGGCTAAGGTCAACAAATCATAAGCACTAGTCAAGTTTTACCCGTCATTTCGTGATTAATTAGACCCACCCACATGATCCTTGGCTAAGGTCAACAAAGCCACATGACTGTCCTAACTAATCGCATCATATGCGGTGTAGGAAACATCACTTAGCTACCGTACACTGTGCCTTGACTATGGTCAACAAACACAGCACGAATACTAAGTACTCTACTTCCTAAAATGACAGAGGGTTGCGAATGGTTTTTAAGAAAACCTTTAACGCTTTGAACTTGATCTCGTTGGAGAATCAAATGGTTTTTAAATGGAGTGTTTTTTTAGGCTTTTCTAGTTTTGCTAAAGGGGTCACTCCCGGTGAAGGGATCGTCGGCCCTTTCCTCATCGAATAAGGTGCAGGATATATCATATATACCGCTGTGCAAAGCAAAAACTATAGAAGCAATCAAAAGACAAACCGAGGGTTGTAGCATCTGCCAGTTATTGCTAAAGGAGTCACTCCTGGTGAACGGATCTCGGTCCTTTCCTTATCGAATAAGGTGCAGGATGTTCTACAAGGCGCGATGCAAAGCAAGAACTGTAGCTACATGTTTTTAAGAAATTCGATTATACAACATCTTTTAGGTTTATTTTCTTTCATTAATCTCATTAATGAATGTCCCATCATTTAAGTCCACCTAAACATCACAGATAAATATAACGTACGCTTATGCCATCCGCATTCGCCTCGATGTCCCGACTGCACCGTTAGGTTAGGTAACTAACGCCAGAGCGAGGCAGGGCTAGCGCGGGTGTAAAACATAAGCAACGTCTATATAATATATCATATATACTATATACAATATCTATCTGAACATATCACATGATCACATCACAGATAACGCAGCAAAAAATATCATATGAAATATTGGATATACTAAGACGTCCGTGTTTTTAATACGAGCCAGTATAAAACATGGATTCCACGGTCGTGATGAATAGCCAATCCCACAACCCTAGACCCTTACGAGAGCGGCAAGCAACCCTACCAATTCTAGGGTTAGGAGACCCGGACTCGACTCCTCGAGTTGGTCTCCCACTGGACCCTAGAACCCGGTTACTTGTGCTCCCCTCCTTGGGTCTATCCTAATGCGGAAAAGTAAATAATATACATCAACGGTGACATCTTCCGCAACCTGGAAGTGACCCAATAAAAGAATATTACATACAAGTTTTTACATGAATGAAAATGAAAAACACTCATCTCACATAAAAAAACCCCGGCTATTCAAACACGACGATCCAATATAACATATCCAGCAACACATAATATCACATGTCATCAACATAAGTAAATATGCGCATCCTAATTGTCGTTGACATATAGCAACGAAACCGGCGATATCACATATTACACTTACGGTCACAGAAAAGAAAGTGTAAAACTACAACAGTTGGAATCCGCAAACTCTTTAGACATCGCATGCCTAACCAAATGAATTCCTTAGACATCGCATACCTAACAATCATAAACCCCGCATTTTAGTCTCAATATCGAAAACACTTTTCAATATAAAGTCGGGCAATTCAACAAGATTCCCGGCATCCAGAACGAATGCTCGTCGCAAACTTTAGTAGACGGCCACACCCCCGATACCGTCGACGAAGTGCACTAAGGCGGAACACCGCTGCCGCGAGCACCCGAATGGATACTTTCGGCAACGGGGTTCTCCTACAGTCACTTGGTCGGGGCTATGGGGCGTGGCTATCTATTAAGTTTACCGGCGAGTATCCGTGTACGCAACGTGATTGCGACGGACATTTGATCACATCAAAATCCCGTGGCAACCGATCAAGTGAGACTAAACTACTATGTTTATAACATCCAAATCAGTTATCTCATAACTACTTGTGGATTCCAAATATTGTATCACATTCCAGATAAATAGAAAATGTTAAACTTTCCGATCGAACAATAAAACACCGAAGTTTTCCCGAAACAGCTCAACACATGAAATAAGTTTTTTAAAAACATTCACTTCATGCCACAGTACCAACGGTCCAGCCGTAGAAGGGTCAAGCCAACGCCTCACATGTGGCATGCCGTACTGTCCCAAACCCTAAAGTTCAAAGGGCAGTTCAAAACGGTCACATAATCGAGTTAAGGTTTGTTTTCTTCTAGAAGGACCATCGAGTTACTTGCACTACTTAGAACGTTCTTAAACAACGGAAAAATCCAACACATGGAAATTTCCCGGCAGGGGAAAAATCGGGTACTTATATCCAGTCGAACTTTTTAACATATTCTAAAATTATCCGAAAAAACACATAGACGAAGTTAAACTTTCCGATCGAAACACCGAGTCCCCAATACAACCCAGAAAACTCAACTCTTGAGTAAACATTAAAAATTCCCAGAAAACACAGCAATAAAAGAAAGAAATTACTGTGCAAAAATCAAAGAATATTGTGACTGTACGGCAGCGGAACCGCCGCACGAGTCATGCTCGTGCCGCGGTTCCGCGGCGCCTTGATCTATTTAGGTGCACATTTTGCACAGTATTTCTTATAAAAGCCTGCTGATTTTTCTGCATATTTTTAATTTACAAAAATCACAGTTTTGAAAAATTGTACAGAGAAGGGTTTTGAATTAGGGTTTCGGGTTCGATCGGACTTCTAACATCGCCTACACTTCACCTAAAGCTCTAGCTAGGCTCTGATACCACTGTAGGCTTCCTAGGCACACCCATGAGGTTCTACAACTGATCAACCATGCCAAAATCAAAATTTTCCTTGTGCCAAAGAACCCTAATGCTAGATCGTTACTAGAGGTAAGGAGAAACTAAGCAAGCAAACTACTTTGCTACTAAGTGAAAGAGATTACAACCTTTGTAGATCCGGTCCTCCACTTCTCTAGCTCCGTGTTGACGTCCCTCCGCTGCGATCATCGGAATCCCGGAATCTAGCGTTGGTTTCATCGGAGAAATGGGCGGGCTAGGTCGTCGACTTCGATGTCGAAGATGATCTACGTCGAGGCAACTCTAACTCAAACTCCATCTTCACTTGGTCATGAAACTTGTGAAGATAACACTCTCTACTACATGGAAAGTGGTAGAGGATGAAGAAATAGGAAGTGAGTTCACTTTGGATTTGGATTTCTCACTTGGATTCATCACTTGGAATTTTCAAGAGAGCTTTCTTCTCTTCAAGAAGAAGAAGAAGAAGAAGAAGAAAAGAAAAATGAATAATGAATTATCTCCAAAAGAAAATCAAGTGATGTCTATCATTTAGCAACCATGGGTGAGTAAACTCATGTAGAGAGTAAACTAGGGTTTAGGCTAATGGTTGGGTTAAGGAAAGAAACAAAATGGTCAAGACTTTCAAAGCTTCATGAAGCTTCAAGAGTAAAACAAAATAAGCCACCATTTTATTTCTTGCCAAAAATAAATAAATAAAATAAATAAAACAAATGAAACCCTAACCATTAACTAAATATGGTGTATAGCATACACACACCCAAGTTTGCATGTATCATCAAACATGATACAATCAAGTGCACAAAAATATATCACATATACTACTTGTGCACATCAAGTGAGAAAATCAATCTTAAGTGAACAAATACTAGTTAATGTAAAGTAATATATCATATATATAATTATACATTAAATCATTAAATCAACACTTGATTTAATGATCCGGTCATAACGCATATAATCGAATAATATCGAGTGTATCAATATATCGAATCAACATTTGATTCGGTAACCCGGCTATATCTTATATAACCGTCCGATGATACGAATCGCGAGAATAGAATTCATTATCACATACTGGTATTATTCTCAGTCCCGCACATATCTCATATGCGCTCCTATTTCGTTTCGCTTGAGCCAGGAAACCTCTGTGTAGGACTCTAAAGACTCGTCAATACGCCGGCAGCAGGGGATGATCATATCAAGCACCCACAAGCCGCAAGCAGTCTGCTAAACGTAACGGCCGCCCGGGTATTGAGCGATCAGAAGATCAACGAGCAAGCCCGCTCACACTCCTGTGAATCCAACCAGTAACACTTACCGTACAGTCCGGTCTGTTCGTCTGATATGTCGCATATCTCGCCTAGGGGTGGTAAACGTCAGACCCCAGTAGCTTGATAAGTCATGCCGACGTAAGGTCCATAACAAGCGTGAAACTACTGATAACTCTTACCAGCAAATCACAGCAACCTTGGCCAGGGATTTCCAGTTATGGCCAGTCGAGCATAGCGCAACATCAACCCCCATTACCGGGAGAGACGAATCCCCTCCTATCGCTCATTGCCTCCATGTGAATCGGGACTGTACCCAAAAACCACCTGTTTGCACGACTAAGTAGAGCCGTGGTAGGGTGGAAATCAAAGCACAGTGGGAGACACACAAGACTCTATGACGATCTCGGATCAACAGACTAAGCTGTACCAGTGTCACCAGAGAACTGCCATCTGACGTGAGGTATAATACCATCTGGGAGTTCTCGGCGAGTCCGTTCAGTGTACCTAGTCTCCACTGAGCACCCGCATACCATCTCTGATGTCAAACACCAATGGATATGGGATTATCCATCGCCCATCACATGGGTCGAGAAGATATATGCTAGTCTACTCTGGAATATCGATACCCCGTCTCGATATTCCCACGACTAGGAACATTGAAGGATGTACTCATAGACTACCCAGGCCCCACTAGTATGATCTGGATCATAGTCCTGGAAGTTGAGTACACATCCTAAGGGCTTTATCAACATGTAACAGAGAGACAGAAAGTATACATGTTAAGATAAAGAGCAACCAGATAGCGTACTATCATGTCGAGCAAGAAAGTCCTACCTATATATGTCCCAGCATCCACTACAATATATATCCTATGTACAGTAATGGCCTATAGGGCATATATATAACTAACATCTCACGCAATAATATGCATTCCTGATCACTGATGAATATATTGGATATACTAGAAATTCCGCGTTTTGTTTAAGCTTATAACAAAAGACGGATTCAACGGTCGTGATGAATAGCCAAACCCCACCCTAGACCTTTATGGGTGCGGTAAAATTCCCGCCAAATTCCCGAAGTGAAGCAACCTCCATCAATAAAATGAGTAGGCCACTCGGCACTTCAAGAACCCGATAGTTTGTAGACCCCACATTGGGTCTATCCTAGGAGCAGAAAATAGTAAATGAAATAATACAACGGTGGCTACAACCTCAACCCGGATGTGCCCCGCAAAATAATATCACATCACATTTACAAATTACATGAATGAAAGAAAAGAAAAACACTCTTCTCACATCCCCTGGCTATTCATCCACGACAATCTAATACTCCATATACACAAACCAACATAGCATCACAGATATGTGCAACCCCCACTAATCGACGTATAGTAATTAGCGGACGTTTTGAAACACATATATAAACTGAAAACTTATAAACGACGTTAAAACTGCGACTTCGAAACACTCCAAAATTTCCCCAACAGAAAGATAACTAAATATGCAACCTGGGAAAAATCAAACATAACCTGGAACCCTAAATCCAAGTGTTAAGAACACAGAATAAAACCCAAGACAAACCACCACCTTAGAACAGGTCAGGCCTGTTTTTTCTTGCTTTTGGCCGGTCAAAACTCTGAGAATTTGTCTCGTTTTTGTTCGGTGTTCATATCACAATTAAAGGAGCACTCTGCAATTGTTTAAAAAAATTTAAAGGCTTTGAAAATTTCGACTGAAACTTGGATTCACGTTTCGTGTTTCGGAGTTATTTCGGTTTCGTAGTTCTACTTATCGTCTAATCTGTTAGTTAAGGTTTTCTAGGCTCTGATACCACTGTAAGTCGATATCGCACACCCCGCGGGTTCGCGGGGAGGCGGAATTTTCAAAAACGATTTATACAAAGATCGCAACATCGACAAAACTCGTGGATCTATTCGAAAACCTTAACTAAAAATTAACTATGGAGGTTTGACTACTATGATGATGGTTATACCTCCAAGAATCGGTCCTTCGGGTCTTGATCTCCTCCTTGCCTTGAGCGCCTCGGAGAGTGGATGGATGTTGCAACGTCGGTCTCCTCGCGTCAAAGATGACCTACCTAAGAGTACATGCTTCAAGCTTCAACTTTAAAACTGAAGTAACTAGGGTACTTAGATCGCTAATCCAAGTAGCCTAGATGATGTAGAGAGTCTAATAGATTGTTTTATCTCACTTGATCCTTTGTTTCACAACACATGTGAGGGTAATGATCACTTGAGGAAGGAGAGAAAATCAAGAGAGAGAATGGAAACTTGCAAATGAGCTAGGGGTTGTATGAGTGAAGAATGGCTCATATCTCATTACTCATTGAAGCATGGAATTTTTCACAATATAAAATCCTCACCAAACTTCAATAGTAATGCCAAACTAATAAACAAATAGCTAAGCCATGCTTCATACCATACCAATAATATCTCTCCCTTATCAACCTCATTAATCCATTTAATAAAATGGATAAATCAATAATGAGGTGTCCCTTCTAGAAGCATGTCTTGCCAAAATACAAGAATTCCCTCACCGTATATACATACCCGTATTCATATTCCGAAACATACGAATACAATGAGATGGTAACTATCCAATAATACAATACTAGTATCCGTCTTAAACCAAAGCCCACTAGTATTGTCCGTCCGAACATCATCCGTGTACAAGTACACGTATGTGATCGTAGCCCTGTCGTAAAACCATACGGCCTCTACATCTTTTTCCTGAAGCAGGGAAACTCTCTATGTGGGACTCTAAAGACTCGACAGTACGCTGGCAGTGGGTTTAACCATAAGCACGTCAGCAGTACTAGCTGAACGTAATGGCTACCCAAGTATTTGTCGATAAGAAGGTCGATGAGCAAACTCACCCGAACTCCTACTGAGCCTGTCTGTGAAAATCTCCGTACAGTCTGGTCTATTCGTCTAAGATACTCGCATATCGGGCCTAAGGGGTTGTTAAACGTCAGACCCCTAAAAGCTCAATAAGTCATGCTGGAGCACAGCTCAATACACCTTGAGAAACTACTGGAGTACCTACCAGTATATCTTGACTGCCCTGGCCAGGGACTTTATGTAATGGCTTTCCGAACACAGCGCGATATCAACCCCCAATACCGGGAGAGACGAATCCTATCTGACTGCTACTGCCTCCAAATGCTTCGGGACTACACCTAACTACTACCTGTTTGCACGACTCCTTTGAGCCGTGGTAGGGTAATAATCTAAGTGCAGTGGGAACACACTCGAGACAAAGTAGCGATAGCAAGTCAACGGACTAACCCGTACTTATGTCACCTGGGAACTGCTACCTGACGATAGGTATAATACCAACCAGCAGTTCCTATCGAGTCCTGTCCAGTGTAACTCATAACCTAATGAGCACCTGTATACTATCTCCAGTACGTCTTACTAATGGCTGTGTGGCAGACCATATCTTCTGCTAGGATGAGAAGTGTATACACTAGTCTATTCTGGAGTATCGATGCCCCATCTCGATAATCCTATGACTAGGGACCTTTATAAGGATGTGATTATAGACTACCCAGCCCCCACTAGTGTGACTGCCATCATAACACTGGTAGTCAAGCAAAGATCCAAAGGGCTTTACCAATATGTATAAGCAATATGCTAAACGAAACACATGCACATATTGAGGTAGATACAAACCAAATAGCAAACTACTATATCGAGCAAGACTGTTATTATAACTGTGAATATCCCGAGCCAATATGTAATATACAATTCAGTATGATACAATAATGGCCTCTAGGGCATATATCACTAACAAGTATCGCATATCGGGTCTAGGGGGTGGTAAACGTCAGACCCCTACTGAACTGATAAGTAGTGTCGATGTGGCTCAGGATCAATCCGAGAAACTACTGATCTAACTATCAGTAAATCTCAACTGCCTTGGCCAAGGTCTTATGGTTCTGGCAAACCGGACACAGTGCGATATCGACTCCTAATACTGGGAGAGACGAATCCCTGACAATCACCTACTGCCTCCTTGTGGCTCAGGACTGTACCCAACCAGAAACTGTTTGCACGTCTCAGTAGAGCCGTGGTAGGGTAGTGATCAAAGCACAGTGGGAACTCACAAAAAAAATGATGATCTCAGGTCTAAAGACTAACCTGTATTCATGTTACCTAAGAACTGCTATCTGACGATAGGTATAATACCATCTAGAGGTTCTCGACGAGTCCGTCCAATGTACTCATCCCCAATGAGCACATGTATACAATCATAGGTGATCACACCAATGGCTATGGAACCAACCAACACCCCTCATCGGGGTCTAGAAACGTATACACAAGTCTACTCTAGAATATCGATACCCAGTCTCGATATTCCTGCCACTTGGGACCTTTAAGAATGTGCTTATGGACTTCCCAACTCCCACTAGTATAATAGCCATCTTAACGCTGGTAGTCAAGCAAAATCCTATGGGCTTTATCTATATGTATCCGCCATATGTGATATCGATTATAACATATACACATGTTACGATAAAATCAAACCATAATAGTATACTACTGTATCGAGTTTTTATCAATATGTGTAAGCATTATAAAGCAACAAGATAAAGAAATACCCATATTATGACAAAGACATCTCAAATAATATACTATATACAACTGAGTAAGATTATCTTGTACATACATATTTCTAGTATCCTATACAATACATGCCTCTAAGGCATACATATCCAACAATCTCCTACTTGCACTAAAGCCTGTAATTAGTGTACCGAACACCCAACATCTACTCTAGGGCCAGTTGTTGGTGTATCGCATACCCAACATCTCAAAAAAGTCGCTCGAACAACGCTTGAGGGAGGGCCCTGCTAAATGGATCCGCCGTGTTGTCTTTCGTATCTACTCTCCGGACCTCGATCTCCTGGCGGTCTATGATCTCCCTGATTAGAGGATACCACCTCAAGATGTGTCTGGATTTCTGATGGGACTGTGGTTCCTTCGCTAAATCTATAGCCCCATTGTTATCACAAAACAAAGGTATGTGATTAACAATGGATGGAACCACCTCAAGTTCAGTAATGAACTTCTTCATCCAAACCGCCTCTTTTGCGGCATCGTTCACAGCAATATATTCATCCCCCATCGTCGAGTCTGCGACGGTATCCTTCTTGGAACTCTTCCAACAGACCGTCCCTCCGTTGACGGTAAACACAAAACCCGAGACAGACTTGCTGTCATCCTTATCGCTCTAGAAGCTTGAGTCGGTAAAGGACTCGACCTGAAGGTCTCCATTACCGTAAACCAAGAACATCTCCTTAGTCCTTTTCAGGTACTTGAGAATGTTCTTCACAGCTGTCCAATGATTCTCACCTAGGTTCGACAGATACCGGCTCACCATGCTAAGCGCGTATGCTACATCTGATCTGGTACACAGCGTCGCATACATTATAGATCCTACCGCTGAAACGTAGGGTATAGTGCTCATGTGAACCCTCTCCTCATCAGTCTTGGGAGACATCTCTTTGGAGAGGATGATTCCGTGCAATGCGGGTATATTACCGTGCTTGGAATCTTCCATACTAAATCTCTTTAGTATGGCCTCTATGTACCTGGACTGTGAAAGTCCCAACAATCTCTTGGATCTATCACTGTAGATCTTAATCTCTAGAATGTAGGAGGCATCATTCAGGTCCTTCATGGAGAACTTTTGTGACAAGAACAGTTTGACCGATTGCAGTATAAGAATTTCATTTCCTATCAATAAAATGTCATCCACGTACAAGACGAGAAATATGACAGTTCTCCCTACAATCTTCTTGTAGATATATAGCTCATCCTCATTTTTGATGAAGTCAAATTTCTTGACTGTCTCATCAAAACAGATGTCCCAGCTCCGCGGCGCTTTCTTCAATCCATAAATGGATTTAAGCAACTTGCACACCTTCTCGCTGCTCCTACTGTCTACGAATCCCTCCGGATGATCCATATAAATGTACTCATCTAAACTTCCATTTAGAAAAGTCGTTTTAACGTCCATCTTCAAGATATCATAGTCATGGAAGGCAGCAATGGCAAGTAGGATCCGAATGGATTTCAGCTTAGTCACTGGAGAAAAAGTTTCGTCATAGTCCACTCCTGGTCTTTGATGAAAACTTTTTGCAACAAGTCTAACCTTATAAGTTTCCACCTGTCCATCTGCACCAATCTTCTTTTTGAAGATCCACCTGCATCTAACAGGTTTTACCCCAGGTGGAGCAACATCCAAAGTCCAAACTTTGTTGTGTGCATGGACTCTATTTCTGATTTTATAGCATCAAGCCATTTTATAGAGTCCTTACGGTTAATGGCCTACTTGAAACTAGTAAGATCATCTTCTTCCAAGATACAATCCTCTCGTTCCCCATCTATGAGAAAACTATAGTATCTCTCGGGCGAACGAGAAATCCTACTAAATATGCAGGGTGGCTGAGGTTCGTCGGGTCCTATTGAATTTTCTCGTTCTACCAAATCTTCAGTTGTAGTTTGTGCTTCTGGAACTTCATCCAGTTCTACCGCGCTCCTACTGGTTTCTTTTGCAAGAAACTGCCATTCTAAAAATTTGGCATTCCGAGAAACAATAATCCTCTATTCCGCTGCGTGGTAGAATAGATATCCATTCGAATATTTTGGATATCCCACAAACTTACAAAATACTGATCGTGCCTCGAGTTTATCTGGGTTTTTCTTATTAACATAAGTAGGACAACCCAATATCTTAACACGTTTAAGATACAAACTCTTTCCACTCCATATTTCATATGGAGTTTTAGGCATGGATTTAGATGGAACTTGATTCAACAGATATGCTATTGTCTCGAGCGTATATCCCCATAATGAAAGAGGTAACTCGACATTACTCATCATGGAGTGAACCATATCCAGTAGGGTATGATTCCTCTGTTCCGATACACCTTTGTACTGTGGTGTATACGGAGGAGTAAGCTGAGAGAGAATTCTCTTCTCTTTTAAGTAGTCGAGGAATTCCGTACTCAAGTACTCCCCTCCTCGATCATATCGAAGGATCTTAATACTTTTTCCTGTCTGGTTCTCTACTTCTCTTTTATATTCTTTGAACTTCTTAAAAGCTTCAGATTTTAATTTCATAAGAAATACATATCCAAATCTAGAAAGATCATCAGTGAATGTAATGAAGTACGAGAAGCCACCTCTCGCATGTACAAACATCGGAACATATACATTACTATATATGAGTCCCAAGAGCTCTGTAGCCCTTTCTCCGTATCCGGTGAATGGAGATATGGTCATCTTTCCTTTGAAACATGACCGACAAGTTTCATAGGATGAAAATTCGAACGGATTCAGATATCCATCATATGCAACTTACTTAGTCTTTTCTCATTGATATGACCAAGTCTGCAATACCATAAGTAGGCTTCGTTCATATCTGAACTCTTCCTCTTGTGTGTGTTTTGTACATTGAAAACTGTGTTTTAATTTAAATGTAGATACCATTACACAGTGTACCTTCTGCAACCAATACCTGATTAAGGTAAATGTTCATGATATTTCTATCTAGAACAAAGTTATATCCATCTTTATCATGTAAAGAAACTGATATGATGTTGCAAAGTGTGGAAGGTAAATAATAGCAATTGTTCAACATTATAGTATTGCCGCTAGGCAATACTAGGTGATATTCACTGACGGCAGCAGCATCAACCTGTGCTCCGTTCCCTACTCTGAGGGACATATTACTGGGTCCAACCATTCTACTTATTCTCAGTCCTTGTAATAAATTACAGATATGAGATCCTGATCTGGTATCTAGTACCCAGGAGGTAGAGTTGATCGAAAAGCAGTTTTCAATAACAAATACACGCGAAGAAGATGCATTAGAATGCTTCTCCTTTAATAGGGTCATCTGAAATTCCTTACAGTCCTCTTTCTCTTGCCCATACTCGGGACGGTTGTCATAAGTTTATGCCAAACCGACGTTCCCTAGCCCAGTGTAATAAGCTGGTTCGGTCAAGTCAAACATGTTATTATCTTGATTAGGACGTGAAATGGTTGTTACCTGGAGAGAGAGAAAAGAAACACTCAGCGTGCGCTCTTGCAAGATCATATTGGTTATTAGTTTATCTAATCAGGATGGCTCCCATTGTTTCCTCGAATTTTCCTTCAAATCTTTAAAAGGATAACTAGTCGGGATCATTCGCACCTTACAAGTTCGCTAACCATTCAGCCAGGTGAGTGTTGGTACTATGAGGGAGGTTCCCCGTGCTCTCGCACGGACCTAATTAAAATAAACCTTGTTTCCGCAGAGGCGTAGCCCCATTAACACTTTTCTAGACACTTAATAGGTTAGCTAATTGTGAAATGAAAAATATCTTCCAAGAGTCTCATTAGTGGGATCGGGATCCAACTATCATCGCGTGATAACCTAGATGGAAGCCACTCTAGTTACCATGCTCCAGAAGGTATGCAACACTAGCAAGTTTCCTGTATATTTGAAACTCCCGACGTGGTTTTTGCCACTAAAGGCTTATGACCTTGACATAGTCAACATATCATAAGTCGCTAGTCAAGTTCAACTCATCATTGTCTTAGATTGCGTTAGACCCACACATATGACCCTTGACACAATCAATGGTTATACGACTGTCCTAACCAATCGCATCATATGCTACAAACAAGTACTTCTTAGCTACCGTACACTACGCCTTGACACAGTCAACATACGAAGCACGAATACTAAGCAACACTTGTAAGAAATGACGGAGGGGTACGGCTGGGTTTTTGGTGAAAAACACTTTAACGTAATGAACTTGATATTGTTGAAGGAACCGTGTAGTTTTGAAAAGGAGTGGTTCAGGCTCCACTTTTGAAAACTAGCGGTTTTGAAGAAAACCGAGTAATCTATAGTAACATAAACTTTTGCTCAAGAGGACACTCCCCGTGAAGGGATCTAGGCTCTTGCCTCCTCGAATGAGGTGCGGGATATTTCTAACCGAATACCACTATACAAAATGAAAGAGTATGACTATAGTTTTTCGAAATTTGTTCCAACATCTTTTAGGTTTCTTTTTCTTGCATTAATTAAAATTAACGCGGTCCCATCAATTAAATCCTATCATACCAAAAAAGAACGCAAATAAAATTTACGTATATGCCATCCGCATTCTCCATGGGCCCCGTCATGCACCGTTAGGTTACTTAACTAACGGCAGAGCGGGGGCAGGACTAGCGCGGATGAAAAACATATACAATATCTACTAATATATATATATATATATATATATATATATATAACCATTCGTCCCAGGCATGATATAAGCAACATCACAGAACATCAATAAGCAACATGGAATAATGGATAATCTAGGAGCCCCGGGTTTCATTTGAGCCGCAAATGAAACTCGACGTTCCCCGGTAGTGTGGATAGCCTATGCAATGAAATACCTAGACCCTAGCAAGTGCGGCAAGTTAACCGCCAATCTCGGAAGTGAAGCAACCCTAATCAACAAAGCGAATGGACCACCCAACACTTCACAGAATCCGGTAACTTGAACACGCCTCTGTGGGTCATCCTATACCCCTTACGAGTGCGGTGAATAGCCCGCCAATTCTAAAGTAAGGCCCCCTCTGTCTCAACGCCATGAGATGCGGGCCTGTTGCCCTCTAGAACCCGGCTATTCAAGCACTCCTCCGCTGGATAATCCTAGTAGAAAAGAAATATATATACAAACGGTGACAACTACCTCAACCCGGCCGTGCCCAATAAAAGAATATATAAACTGGCAGAGACGGCAGTCCACATGTCGGACGCTCACCCCGCAATAATGAATATACAAATGAATCAACACTGTACAACAACCATGGCACTATAGGCCATCCACCACGACAATCTATCCATAACATCAGTGCAACATAGAACATCAACGCGAATATCATGTTCTTAAACCCATATGATTGTACATATAGCAACCATTCGGATTATACCGCGCTTTGATATTCACAGTCGAAGAAACAAATGCACTAAAAACCAAGAATTTAAAATTTCGATCGATTAAAACTTTCCGTATTGGCCCCAAGTACAAACCAGTACACAAATGAATCTGGGCCAAAACCAAATATTCCAAAAATCATATTTCCATATATTATAGCCCTAGGAAAAATTTGGGGCACTGTAGCCAAAATTGGACCGCGGTTCAGTGGCCAAATGGTGCATTTGGCTTTTGTTCCGCCGTCGAATTTTGGATTTAAGTGCCTAAATTTTTTTTATTGGCTCTACACATAAATTTAATGCAACCAAAAATATTTTTTGAACAACTTTAAAATTCGAACAGCAAGCAAGGATGTGGAAATGTGATTCGGAAAATTCCGTCGATCGAAACTCTAAATTAGCACAAACTAGTCTAGTTAAGGTTATGGAGTGGTTCTGATACCATGTTGGTGAGTTGTGCTCACTCTATATCGAAGTAGAGAGGCGGAATGCATAAAAATTAAATTTTTAAGCAAGCACAACCAACATAACCCAAGTGATCAAACCATAACCCTAAACTAGCAACAACTATGATTTTTATCTACTATGAGAGAAGGTTATACCAGAAGATCCGTGTACTTCGGGTCTTAACTCCTTTTCTTAAGCTCCTAGGGATTTCCTAGATCAACCTTGATGGCCGGCTTTCTCGATCCTAGATGATCTATCCGAGAGTTTGAAATCTAAACTTAGCTTCACTAATGAAGCAACTCAACAAGCTAGTTTGCTAATCTAGGTTGCCAAGATGATGTAGTGAGTTTTCTAGTGTATTTCTATCTCTCTTCCTCCCTTAATTCTCAACTTATGAGATGGTAGGGAGGAAGATGAGGAAGAAGGTGGAGGAACACAAGAAAGGCTAGAGAGGAAAGAGAAGCTCAAGGTGAGAATGAGAAAAATCATCCCTTGAAATAATAATGCATTCATGGTTTTATAAAACATATTTTGCAATATAAATATATCAACCATACTTGAATAATTTGTACAAATGAATTATAAATTCATTTTTCAAGACTATTCAAGCATGGTTCTCACCATACCTCTCATTACTGTCTTTACACCTCATTTCCATTTAAAAGAATAAATGGATAAATAAGAAATAAAGTGTCCACCTTCTAGAATGCTTTCCGTATAAATAAGGAATATATTCTACCGTATATACATACCCGTATTCGTACCAAAATACGAATACCCAAGTGATAGAATAATACCACTAATATAATACTAGCATTAAATCAATATCTGATTTAACAAACCGGCTTAATCCTAAGTCCGCTAGTATTCTCAACCATCCAATCGAAAACCTAGATAACACTAGAATATACATATAGAAATATGTATATGTAAATTATTAAATAAATACCTTATTTAATAATCCGGCTTAATCCTAAGCCGGCTAGTATTATCGTTCGATCTGAACCCTGCTCGATCGAAAACCTGGAAGACACTAGAATATACATATCGAAATGTGTATATGTAAATTATTAAATAAATACTTTATTTAATAATCCGGCTAAATCCTAAGCCGGCTAGTATTATCATTCGATCGAAACCCTGCACGTATAAACATACGGCCACCACATCGTTTCGCCTGAACCAGAGAAACCCTCTGTGTGGGACTCTAAAGACTCGACAGTACGTTGGTAGTGGGTTTCACCACAAGCACGTCAGCGGCACTAGCTGTACGTAACGGCTACCCAGATACACGTCGATAAGAAAGCCGACGAGAAAGCTCATCCGAACCCTTACTGAGCCTGTCCGTGACAATCTTGGTACAGTCCGGTCTCTTCGTCTATGAGTATCGCATACCGGGTCTAGAGGTGGTAAACGTCAGACCCCTACTGACCCGATAAGTCGTGTCGATATGGCTCAGGACTAATCCGAGAAACTACTGATCTAACCATCAGTAAATCTCAACTGCCTTGGCCAAGGTCTTATGGTTCTGGCCAACCGGACATAATGCGATATCGACTCCTAATACCAGGAAAGACGAATGCCTGACAATCACTCACTGCATCCATGTGGTTCGGGACTGTATCCAACCAAAACCTGTTTGCACGACTCAGTTGAGCCGTGGTAGGGTGTGATCAAAGCACAGTGGGAACTCACACAAGACAAATGATGATCTCGGGTATAAAGACTAACCTGTACTTATGTCACCTGATAACCGCTATCTGATGATAGGTATAATATCATCTAGAGGTTCTCGGCGAGTCCGTCCAGTGTACTCCCCCTGAGTGAGCACCTGTATACAATCTTAGGTGATCACACCAATGGTTGTGGGAGCAACCACCGTCCCTCGTCGGGGTCTAGAAACGTATACACAAGTCTACTCTGGAATATCGATACCCAGTCTCGATATTCCTGCGATGTAATATTTTGGAAAATTATAAATATTAATTTATAATTTTAAATATGAATATAATAGGTTTACAAAAAATGATATCGCATATGAATTTTGGTATCGGAATTATATCCGTAAAAATGTGATTATTTTAGTAAATATGATGAAAAGTGTGTGATATCATAAAAATGTTATATTAATTATTTTAACATGACATGATATTATATATCGAGATAATGATAATTAAGTGTTAGAATAAGTATTTCATTCTTTTTACATATGAATTTAGATTTTTACATAAAGGGATTTTAAATTAAAGGAAAAGGTTTTTAATTGTTGTATGGTTGGTTATATTATAACCTAGGCTAAACCCTCACCCTCAACACACCTCACCCATGCTCACAATCATCCACCTCCTTCTTCCAACTTTACACCTCCTCCTTCCACCATGAAACCTCCTTCTTTCTCTACACACATCCTCACCCTAATCTTTCTTCTAACTTTTTAGGCAAGGTCTCAACTGAAACCATAGTTCTTCATGCTTTCCCCACCAAATATTCTAAGTACTTTCATATTAAGAAAGAATGAGAGGGTTCCCTCACCAATTGTGTTCACATCATCAAGCTTGATTAGCTACAACACTTAAGAACTTCATCATACAATTCTTGAGCTGGTGTTCTCTTATGAATCATCTCTATAGGTGTAATTCTATCTTTCTTTTCAAATATCAAATCTGTTCAATATCCGTTTTTATGTGCAGTGTCAAAAACATGAACTTTTGTGATATCTGTGAATGTATAATTGAATCTGGAACCATTAGATAATACCACTAGAAAAACTAATAAGACAGTAGTATACTGAGACCACTAGGAGACTTCAGTTAAAGCCCGAGCCCTAAACTCCACACTTGATCCGGCGAGATTCATCTTTTTGCCGACGCCGCCGGGCCACCTAAGGAGTTTTGTGTTGGTTTTTCTTTTGTAGCGTTATTTGGGTATTTTATAAGTTACTGTATTGTTTGATTTGTACCAATATGCATACAGAGAAATCTGAGAATGTTTTAGTAAGGGTTTTATCAAGTTTCCGACAATTCGATATGAGTTTTTCGTATTTCTGTACTGCGACTGAAACATTGACGTTCGTACGTTAATTTCATGGGCGTTTGTTCGTTTTTGGGGTAAGTGAGTTGTAGGTTCTAACCTACGGGTGCTTAGCTCGTTGTCTTGGTTTTCGATATGATATTTACATCAATATGATTTAATTACGATTATAGGTACGATCATGAAGGTTTCCGAGACGGAGTTGACGGACATTGCAATCGTGGATTCAATGAGCTCGACAAGTTGGTGAGTAGATTTACATCTACGGGGGAAGTCAGGTGGATGGCGTATAGCACCCTCCCCCCTCCCCCGAACCTTATAGCTAAGATAGTTATGATATTTAGTTACTTCTTAGTGATTAATTCAAGTTATTGGCATTAATGTTATGTTACATCTAGTATAGTATTCATGTGCATATAGTGTTATTCATGGTTTGGCGTAGTTGTATGAGGGATCATGTCGTACTTGAGATGATTTGGATATTATGATAATGTGGGTGTTGTACGAGGAATCATACCGTACTTGTGATGACGAGATTAGCATGCCGAATAACGGCCAAGTTTCCTTTAGACTCGTAGAATAATATTTTATCCTGTTTTAGAACGTAATACTTGTGTGAGCTATACTCTTTTAAAAACCAACGATTCGTTTCTATTTTAATGATAAAGGGCAAGGATGTGATGCCAATTTCTAAAACGAATATCTATTTTAACCAAAGGCAGCTTCCTTATTTCAAAACCAACGTTTCGTTTCATTTTCAAAGATAATGGTATAGCTCATAGCAAGTAGTTACATTCAATAATTACGCTTAGACTTACTTTACATGTTCACGATATATTTATCGATGTTATACGTTTCCGTGATACGAACACTCTGATAGAACACTGCACAACTACCAATGAGTATTATGTTACACAAGCACATATACATATGTTACACTACATCTCATTGGTACTGCCATGTCACTATAGGACCGCTATACTACCTAGTGCGTATGTAAATATCGATACAAGTACGATTTATACACTTATAGAACACTAGCACAAATACTAATGATTACCATGCTACACGAGTACAGACGCGTATGCTACACTACACATCATTAGTATTGCCATGACACAGTAGAATTGATACGTTTATTTGCTTGTATGACTTATTTACGTACTTTACCTTATTATCTATTAAGTATTGCGAATACCAGTACCATAGGTATTTATATTTGATTCTTATGAGTTTTCATGATGTTTTACTTTTGATGATATATATCAGTGGTATGGGATGCTGTTATATATGTATATATAAAATATATCATCAGAATGATCTATGCAAGTATTCTTATTCTGTACTTGATATTTCTAGATACGATGAGTTGACGTCCACCATGAGCTTGATGTTTTCTGATTGTTCTATTCCGAACCGAGTGGGGGAGATATACGGTTACGGACTTGCTACTTATCCGGGCTGAGTGGGGGAGTATACAGACGGATACATGGTGGACCCGGTCGAGACCGAGGGGCAGGATAGCCGCATTAGAGGCGGGGAACCTAGCGAGGATACTCGATACCGGAGATAGAGATGAGCATGGCAGATATCCAGGGGATACTGACCGGGGCTCGATTTGGGCACAGCGGGTATCCAGGGGATACCGACCAGGGCTAGGGATATCAGGTGGCGATCATCTGTTGAGATGGTGTCGACGGTATCTGCATTTCCGTGTCGGTGATGGACACGAGAGATTTGAGGATTTACGTGTCGGTGCTAGACACGGGGGATTTCTGATTTCGGATGTCGATGTTGGACATCCAAATATTAATATATTGCTATCGTATGAGGTATACCGTTATGTTATAAGTTATTGTAGCCGATCAGGACTAATCCGGGGGACAGTACATGCATACCTTTTTACGAGTATTTGCATATAGAAAGGAATTCAAAAATTGAGCTATAGCCTCATTATTTTGACGTGTCTGATATGACACTGGGATCTTTTAAATTGTAAACCTCTTAACACTCTTAACTAAAACAGCAAGACGTATATCTTAAATAAGATACCTATTATATTTCATACTATCACGTCTATTTTTATGCCGTGACATATGTATTCCGTGGCTATTTTAAAGAAGAGGTTTTACATATATATTTTCGTCTACTTTTGGGCTTATACCTAGATACAGGTCAATTGCATTGATATATTCTATTTTGGGTTCATGTGATAGATAGAGTTGCATTTATGTCACATTGCATATCATTTATTATATTAGTACAGGATTTGATAGTACTACACTTATGACATAGGTATCGTTGTGCATTTCGGTTTCTACCTTGTGATGTACTTTTATTCACTGAGTTGGCAACTCACCCCCGTTGTGCCACAGTTTCTTGCAGGTTTTACCGCTCGGATTATCGGTGGATTGTGCCACAACCTTCTTCTCGGTGATTTCGTTGGCAGGTGGGCTACTGTTGTTCGTGCCCACACTTGTATATTTATATATTCTTGTATCTAGTAAAACTCCATCAACTTAGAACTTGCATATTATGGACATAGAAGCGAGACATATAATTGTGTGTTTGTGGGCGTCGTACTCATTGGAGTCGACCTTTTCATATTGTTGATTTTGTTTCGCTTTTCTTTTCTTCGCCATTGTGCGTCGTATATTGTTTACTTGGTTGCTCCGTCGTTTAGGCGTGGAAGCTAGCTCCCGTTGGGATGCTATTTTTATTGTTATGTTTGTATCAGGTTTATTCAAAATTTACAAAGGAGGTGCTGTCGAATTTTAAAACGTCATAGATACTTTTCAAACATACTTAGTTAGACTTAAATGTTTATTTTAAACCGATCCCATCTGATGACTATTTTAAATTTCACCTCCAATATTTTCAAAAAAAAGGTTTAGATTCCGGGTTTCGGCTTACTTGGACCGCGTTGACGTCTTTAGATGTCACGTGGTTTAAGTGCCGGTCACGTGCCACATTTGGGTCGTGACAAAGTTGGTATCAGAGCGTTTGGTTTAACCTTTGTTCGAATCTAGATTTGACTATATGAAGTTTAGGCATACACTTTTGTTACCTAGGCTTTACCTTATTGGACTTAGACTTGACTTTGGGGGTTTTATACCCGAAATTTCGTTGTATAGGATGACCTTGGTTGATGGAGTAGGTACTAAGTAAAGTGGCGCATCGTATATATGTTCCGTGGCATATTTACGATATGATACTCCGCCTAAGTTAGTTTAGGATATAAATCTTGAGATCTTTCTTCTATTCGATCTGTTGATCTATCATCATCGATACATATTGATTGTTCCGGTCGCCATGTCTACGTGAGCCGAGAGGACTGTAGTTGGAGATACGGTCAGGGCAGACTTGTCTGGGACAACGAATGACCAGGGTTATTGGGTTGTCTAGCACGGCAGCAAGGTTTCGGGAGGCATCGTCCATGCCAATTTCAAAAATTTAGCCATACTAGCTAACCCAAACCTAGAATCGTATACTAGAAAATGCGACTGTTCTCCGCCGAAAAGACGCGACCGGGACGTTGGGACGTCCGGCCTGAATTTTGGGGGCAAATACTAATTGGTTTTATCCGTCCACCTCTCTGAAGATGCCAAGTTGATTTATGGCACCATGTATCAGAGGTGTAGACGGATACGGCCGATGGAGCAGACTTCATCAGATTCCCCCTCATTGTGAGGGTTTTTTGATTGTGAGGAGACTCTTCCCTGCAGGCGCAAGCCCCTGCAGTTAATTACGCTACCGTATCGCGGTAACCACTTTCTCCTTCTCCAGATGGTCACTTCGTGTCGTGTATGTTTGTTTGGTTTTTTGGTTGCCCGTGGATTGTATATGGAGACTAATTTATGTTGTCGCCCGTAGGGCGTGGATTAGTCCAAGTTCGTATTTTCTTAGATTTGAGTTTGGGTTGGGTTTAAGGATCGTTAATCTCATTGAGAGTAAGATCAACTTAAATATTTGTTTGAGGATACGTTAGTCTAATTTTAGACTAAAATCTACTCAACGGGGTTTGGGATCATTTAGACCCGATAACAGAGCATTTTTGGGATCTATCGTCTTAGTTTAGGGACGTTGCGGTCCATAGTTAGTTTTAGGGCATTGTGGTCCAATGGCTTTAAGGACATCGTAGTCCATGGCAGTTTAAAGACATCATAGTCTGTAAAGTTTAAAGACATCATAGTCTATGAGTTTAAGGACCTCACAGTCCATAAAGTTTAAGAACATCACAGTTCATGAGTTTAACGACCTCATAGTCCATAAAGTTTAAAGACATCATAGTCTGTATAGTTTAAAGACGTCATAGTCTGTGAGGTTCTGGCTTGACCAGTTTGGGGATGCGCCAAAAGTTATTGGTTATTGGGACCCTCCATCTCTCTGAAGACGTTGAAGGATTACAACGACATGTATCATAGGTATGAAAAGATATACCCTTGAACCAATGTCCCGATTTGGGGAAGTAGGATGAACATCAGTTTAGATGTCATATGTTGGGAGCTTATTAGCTGTCTTTGAAACTGAGATCGGTTTTGGAGACCCTGAGCGTGAGGGGCTCAATTGACAGTCTTTGAAAAATTTGGTCTGAGTCTGGCTAATGTTAGCCATTCATAGTGTTCAACACTAACATATTTATTCAGCGATCATGTGCTCCCACGTGATACTTTGAGGCAGTGCTAAACACTTGAGTTTGAGAGTGCTCACGTGTCGCACGTGATGCATTTAAAGGTGGTGTTGTTCGCTTGGTTTTATTCCCCATCTTCATATAAGTGTTAAACACTTTAGCCTTGTGGCCATCACGTGTGAGCACGTGAGGCGCTTGAAATAGTGTTAAACTTCCAGGATTTAAAGCGCTGCTTCTTTGGGTTCATTCTTTTGTTCAAGCACTGTTGGGTCACGCGAGATCACGTGAGGCGACCAAAAAGTGGGCGCCGCCTTTGATTTATTCCTTTTTTGCTCTGTAAGTGCCAAGCACTACTATGGAGTCACGTGTTATCACGTGACCCAATCTCGATTATTTTCTTTTGTTCGTCAAAGGCGCTCACGTGGGAGCACGTGATCGGCTGTTATCATATTGGGTGCCAATCTTTTTACGTGCTTGGAGATCCTGAGTTTCAAGACTTTCAAGCCCATTGTTTTATGAGAATTGGATTCTTAAGACTTAGTTCTTCGCTTGGGTTTGAGATCTGTATGATAGAATCTCCCCTGTGAGAATTATGTAGGGTTCCTAGGCACACTCAAGAGGTACCACAAGGCATCAACCATGCCAAAATCAAATTTTTCTAGGTGCCGAGAAACCCTAATGCTAGATCGTTAACTAGAGGCAAAGGCGAAACATGCAAATAAACAACTTTATTGCTAAGTGAACGGAAATACAACCTTTGTAGATCCAGTCCTCCACTTCCTTAGCTCCGTGATGACGTCCCTCCACTGGAACCATCGGAATCCTGGACTCTCGCGGTGGTTTCATCGGAGAAAAGATCGGGCTAGGTCGTTGACTTCGATGCCGAAGATGATCTACGTCGAGGCAACTCAAGATCAAGCTCTAACTTCACCAAGTCATGAAACTTGTGAAGAAAACACCCTATACTACATGGCAAGTGGTAGAGGATGAAGAAATAGGAAGTGGGTTCACTTTGGATTTGGATTTCTCACTTGAAATCATCACATGGAAATTTTCAAGAGAACTTTCTTCTCTTCATGAAAGGGAAGAAGAAGAAGAAAAAGAATAATGAATTAATTCCAAAAAGAAAAATGAAGTGATGGTTATCATAATGCAACCATGGGTGAGTGTAGAGAATAAACTAGGGTTTAGTTAAATGGTTAGGTTAAGGATAAAAACAAAATGGCTAAGACTTTGTCAAAACTATCATGAAGCTTCTAGTGTAAAACAAAGAAAGCCTCCCATTTTGTTTTTGCTAAAAGGAATAAATAATTAAAACAAATAAACCAAACCCTAACCATTAACTTAATCATAGTTTAAAGCAAACACATACCCAAGTTTGCATGTATCATCAAACATGATACAAGCAAGTGCACAAAAATATATCACATATATAACTTGTGCAAATCAAGTGAGAAAGTTAATCTTAAGTGAACAAATACTAGTTAATGTAAAGTAATATATCAAATATATAATTGTACATTAAATCATTAAATCAACACTTGATTTAATGATCCGGTCATAATGCATATAACCGACTAATATCAAGTGTATCAATGTATCGAATCAACACTTGATTCGCTAACCCGGTTATATCACATATAACCTGCCGATGATACAAATCGCGAGAATAGAATACAGTATCGCATACTGGTATTATTCTCGGTCCCGCGCATATCTCATATGCGCCCCTATTTCGTTTCGCTTGAGCCAGGAAACCTCTGTATAGGACTCTAAAGACTTGTCAATACGCCGGCAGTAGGTGATGATCATATTAAACACCTACAAGCCGCAAGCGGTCTGCTAAACGTAACGGCCACCCGGGTATTGAGCGATCAGAAGATCAACGAGCAAGCCCGCTCACACTCCTGTGAATCTAACCAGTAACACTTACCGTACAGTCCGGTCTCATCGTCTGATATGTCGCATATCTTGCCTAGGGGTGCTAAACGTCAGAACCCAATAGCTCGATAAGCCGTGTCGATATGAGGTCTATAACAGTTCGAGAAACAACTGGTAACACTTACCAGTAAATCTCAGCAACCCTGGCCAGAGATTTCCGGTTATAGCCAATCGAACACAGCGCAACATCAACTCCCTATACCGGGAGAGACGAATCCCCTCCTATCGCTCATTGCCTCCATGTGATTCGGGACTGTACCCAAAAACCACCGTTTTGCACGCCCTCTTGGACGTGGTAAGGTGGAAATCAAAGCACAGTGGGAATCATACAAGACTCTATGACGATCTCGGGTCAACAGACTACTCTGTACCAGTGTCACCAGAGAACTGCCATCTGACATAAGGTATAATACCATCTGGGAGTTCTCGGCGAGTCCGTCCAGTGTACCCAGTCTCCACTGAGCACCCATATATCATCTCTGATGTCAAACACCAATGGATATGGGATCATCCATCGCCCATCTGTATGGGTCGAGAAGGTATACGCTAGTCTACTCTGGTATATCGATGCCCCGTCTCGATACACCCATGACTAGGGACCTTGAAGGATGTACTTATGGACTACCATGTCCCCACTAGTATGATCCGCATCATAGTCCAGGTAGTCAAGTACACATCCTAAGGGCTTTACCAACATGTAACAGAGAGGCAATCAGTGTACACGTTAAAGTAAAGAGTTACCAGATAGCATACTATCATATCGAGCAAGAAAGTCATCCCTATATATGTCCAATCATCCACTACAATATACATCCTATGTATAGTAATGGCCTCTAGGGAATACATATAACTAACAATCTCCCACTTGCACTAGGGCCATCTGATAGCAGTGGTTGTAGTATCTCATACTCAACCATCCCATAAAAGTCTCTCTTTGGGAAAAGGCCTTTCGTGAGTGGATCCGCCGTGTTGTCCTCTGAGTCTACTCTCCTAACCTCGATCCCCTGGAGATCAACCATCTCCATGATGAGGTGATACTGCCTAAGAATATGTCTGGATCTCTGATGGGACGGTCGTTCCTAGGCATAAGCCACAACTCCATTGTCACATAATGGAAGGAACAAAGTTCATCTCATGAACTAATATACACCCAGACAGCCTATTTGGTAGCATCTTTGGTAGCGATGTATCCAGCCTTTATCGTCTAGTGTGCCACGGTATCTAGCTTGGAACTCTTCCAACATACCGTCCCTTTACTGAGGGTAAAGACAATGCGTGTGACTGACATTCAGTCGTACTTATCACGCTGGAACCCTTCCAGTGATTGCCCCCAGGATCGATTGATACCATCTCACTACAACTAGTGAGAATCCTAACATCCTATTAGATCTATCTCATAGATCCAAAACCCAGGATTTAGTAGGTATCATTTTGATCCTATATGTAGAATCCTTGTGATAAGCGGAGATTGACCGAGCGTAGCATAGGAAACTCCTTCCCTATCAAGAGTATGTCATCCACGTACTCTACGAGGATCATCACCATACTCCCTACTACCCTTTTGTTTATACAGGGTTCATCTACCATTTTGATGATGTCAAACTCTTTGACTAACACATCAAAACAGACGTTCCAACTCCGCGATGCCTGCTTTATCACATAAAGAATCTTGCACACGTTTTCGCTGCTCCCACTGTTTACGAAGCCTTCTGGCTGTGTACTTATAGACTTTCTCTTCTAAAATATTATTTAGAAAAGCAGTCATGACACCCAACCGCCAGATATTGTAGTCATGGTATGTAGCCGTGGCAAGTAGGATCTGGATGGACTTAAGCATAGGTACTTAGAAAAGGTTTCATCACAATCCATAGATGGTCAATGATGCAAACCTTTAACAAGTCTAGTTTTGAAAGTCTCAACTTTTCCATGTACACCAAGTAATCTTCTCAAGATATACTTGCTCCTGATGGGGATTTAACCCTTCAGATAAAGCAACCAAAGTCCATACTTTGTTGGTGTATAAGGATTCCATCTCAGATCGATAAGCATCCAGCCATTCTTACAGAGTCCTACTCCTGATGGCCAGCCCGAAACTAGTTGGGTCATCATCTCATGATGCAATCCTTGCTCCCACTGTCATAGTGAAACCGAAGTATCTCTCAGGTGGGTGAGGAAACCTACTAGATTGCCGGAGAGGCTGAGCTTTGTTGGTAACTATTGAATCCTTTGGTTCTACCAAATCATCAGCTGCAGTTTGTATAGCTGAAACCTTTCCAGTTCTACATAACTGACCTTGCCTCGAGCTCGTCCGGATTTTGCTTTTACACATAGGCCGGACAACCCTAAATCTTAACAAACTTAAGATATGGACTCTTCCCTTTCGATATCACATATGAAGTGGTAGGCATCTGATTTGATCGGAACCCTATTCAATAAGTATGCAGCTTCTCAAGCGTATAATTCCCAAAAGGAAATAGGAAACTCAGTAGTACTCATCATAGAGCACACCTTATCATATAGGGTGTGATTGCTCCGCCTCGATACACCGACGTGCTGTGGTGTAAACGGAGGAGTAATGCTGAGAGAGAATCTCATTCTCCTTTAGAATAATCCAGGAATTCCGTGCTCAAGTATTCTCCTCCTTGATCACATTAAAGGACATAATACTTTTATCCGTATTTTGGTTCTCTACTTCTAACTTATATTCTATGAATATCTCAAAAGGTTCGGACTTGTGTTTCAATAGGAACATATGTCTGAATCTTGAGAGATCATCAGAGAATGTAATGAAGTACAAAGAACCAGTCTTGGCATGTGTAGACAGGGGACCTTACATACATCAACATGTATCAATCCCAAGAGTTCACTAACTCTTTCTCTGTTTTCAGTAAACAGAGCTATGGTCATCTTATCTTTGTGACATGACTGGCAAGTTTCATAAGATGTAAATTCAAACTGATTTAAATATGCATCTAAATGTAACTTTAGCTAGTCGGGTCACATTGATCTGACCTAGTCTACAATACCTCAAGAAGGAATCGTTCAATTCTGAACTCTTCCTCTTGTATGTGTTGTGTATACCATGAACTGTAGTTTGATTTAGAACGTCAATGCTTTTAGATAACGTGCCTGAACTGATCAACTTTTGATATAGGAAATATTCAAAACATTATCCAACAATACAAAATTATATCCTTCTTTAATAAATAAAGAGACTGATATGATTTTGTGTATCAGGTTCGGTATCTAATAGCATTTGTTCAGAATCAATGTATTTGGAAATACAGGGTGACAGTGACCAACAGACTTGGCTGCAACACTTGCACCGTTTTCTGCCTCATGAAACTTATCACACGTTCTCAGTTCTCTACCTTTCTGTAGCCCATGTAACAAATTACATATGCGGGATCCTGATCTGGTATCATATACCCAGGACGTAAAGGATATTGAGAAACAGTCGTCTGTAATGAACACACCCGAAGATGATGCATCGGTATGCACTTTCTTCGTTTCGGCGGCACGGGAATTCTGGTAATCCCCTAATTCCTGCTCTGTCTTATAACATTTATAAGTTGGAGCGGGACCAACGTTCCCCAGCACAGTATAACAAGCGGGTTCGGTCAATACATCTGTTTTATTATCTTGATTAAGGCGTGACATGGTCGCTACCAGGAGAGAGAGAGAAGAAAACACTCTGCGTGCGCTCATGCAAGGTCAGATTGGTTATTATTTTATCTAATCAGGATGGCTCCCACTGTTTTTATCAAATCTTCCTTCAAACCCTAAAAGGAAAGACTAGCCGGGATTAATTACACGCTACAAGTTCGCCAATCTTTCAGCCAGGTCAGTGTCGGTACTTTGAGGGTGGTCCCCCGTGCTTTCGCACGAATCTAATTGATGTAAACCTTGTTTTCCCAGAGGCATAACCCCGTTGACACCATTCTAGACACCTACTTGATCGGCTAATTGTAATGTGTAAAACTCTCCCAGGAGTAACAATTACTCGCAGTGGGTATCGGGATCCAACTATCTCATAGAAGGTATGCAATCTCATTGCAAATTTCAACACTTGAAATTCCCGATAATTTTGCCCCTAGCGTCCTATGACCTTGACGGAGGCCAAACTACCCATAGTCCGCTAGTCAAGTTCAACCCGTCATTTCCTGATTGAATTAAACCCACCCGCACGATCCTTGACGGAGGCCAAACAACGCCGTACGAATACCCTAATCCAATCGCTTCGTATGCTAGCAGATAAGCATTAGTTAGCCACCGTACACTACGCCTTGACGGAGGCCAAACTACCGCAGCACGAATACTAACTAGTACTTATCTGAAATGACGAAGGGCTACGACAGGTTTTTCTGAAAACCTCTTGCGTAATGAACTTGATATCGTTGTAGAATCAAATGATTTTAAAAATGGAGTGTTTTTTAGGCTTTTCTAGTTTTGCTAAAGGGGTCACTCCCGGTGAAGGGATCGTCGGCCCTTTCCTCGTCGAATGAGGTGCAGGATATATCATATACATCACTGTGCATTGCAAAAACTATAGAAGCAATCAAAAAACAAACCGAGGGGTGTAGCATCTGCCAGTTATTGCTAAAGGGGTCACTCCCGGTGAAGGGATCTCGGTCCTTTCCTTATCGAATAAGGTGCAGGATGTTCTACAAGGAAAACCGCGATGCAAGCAAGAACTGTAGCTACCTGTTTTTGAAAATTTGATTCCACAACATCTTTTAGGTTTCTTTTCTTTCATTAATCATATTAATGAAGTCCCATCAATTAAGTTACCTAAACATCACAGATAAGTACGACGTACACTTATGCCATCCACATTCGCCTCGATGTCCCCTCGTGCACCGTTAGGTTAGGTAACTAACGGCAGAGCGGGGCAGGGCTAGCACGGGTGTTAAACATAAGTAACATCTATATAATATATCATATATACTATATACAGTATTTATCACAGAACATCAAATGATCACATCATAGATATCGCAGCAGAAGAATCATATGAAACATTGGATATACTAGGACGTCCGTGTTTTCAATACGAGCCAGTATAAAACACGGATTCCACGGTCGCGATGAATAGCCAAACCCACACCCCTAGACCCCTACGAGAGCGGCAAGCAACCCTACCAATTCTAGAGTTAGGAGACCCAGACTCGACTCCTCGAGTTGGTCTCCCACTGGACTCTAGAACCCGGTTACTTGTGCTCCCCTCTTGGGTCTATCCTAGTGCGGAGAAGTAAATAATATACAAAAGGTGACATCTTCCGCTACCTGGAAGTGCCCCAATAAAAGAATATTACATACAAGTTTTTACATGAATGAAAATGAAAAACGCTCATCTCACATAAAACCCCCGGCTATTCAAAACGCGACGATCCAATATAACATATCCAGCAACACATAACATCACATGTCATGAACGTAAGTAAATGTGCGCATCCCTATTGTCGTTGACATATAGCAACGAAACCGGCGATATCACATATTACACTTACGGTCGCAGAAAAGAAAGTGTAAAACTACAACAGTTGGAATCCGCAACCTAGTTAGACATCACATGCCTAACCATCTGAATTCCTTAGACATCACATGCCTAACAATTATAAATCCCGCATTTTAGTCTCATTATTGAAAACTCTTTTCAATATCAAGTCGGGCAATTCAACAAGATTCCCGACATACTGATGGAATGCTCGTCGCAAACTTTCGCAAACGGCCGCACCCCCGATGCCGTCGACGAAGTGCACCAAGGAGGAACACCGCTGCCGCGAGCACCCGAACGGATACTTTCGGCGACGGGGTTCTCCTACAGTCACTTGGTCGGGGCTATGGGGCATAGCTATCTATTAAGTTTACCGGCGAGTATCCGCGTACGCTACGTGATTGCGACGGACTTTTGATCACATCAAAATCCCGTGGCAACCGATCAATTGAGACTAAAGTTCTAGGTTTATAACATTCATATTAGTTATCTCATAACTACTTGTGAATTCCAAATATTGTATCATATTCCAGATAAATAGAAAATGTTAAACTTTTCGATCGAATATTCAAACACCCAAGTTTTCCCGGAACAGCTCAACACTTGAAATAAGTTTAAAAACCATTCACTTCATGGCACGGTACCAACGGTCCAGCCATAGAAGGGTCAAGCCAACGCCTCACATGTGGCACGCCGTACTGCCCCAAACCCCAAGGTTCAAAGGGCAGTTCAAGACGGTCACATAATCGAGTTAAGGTTTGTTGTCTTCTAGAGAGACCATCGCGTTACTTGCACTACTTAGAACGTCATTAAACTACGGAAAAATCCAACAATTGGAAATTTCCCGGCAGGGGAAAAAATGGGTATTTATATCCGGTCGAACTTTTCAACATATTCTAAAATTACATGGAAAAACACATAGACAAAGTTTGAAAATCCGTTCGAATCTTCGAACTCCCAATACAACCCAGAATACTCAACTCTTGAGAAGAAAATAAAAATACCCAGAAAATACAGGAATAAAAGTTAGGAATTACTGTGCAAACAGATCTGAAGGAAGCGACCGTACGGCCGCGGAACCGCCGCACGAGCCATGCTCGTGCCGCGTTTCCGTGGTGCTTTGAACGATTTAGGGGCACGTTTTGTACAGTAACTCCTAGAAAACCCTGCTTATTTTTCTGCATATTTTTAATTCACAAAAATCCACGATTTCAAAAAATGTACAAAGAAGGGTTTTGGATTAGGGTTTCGGGTTCGATCGGGTTTCTAACTTCGCCTACACATCGCCTAAGGCTCTAGCTAGGCTCTGATACTACTGTAGGGTTCCTAGACACACTCAAGAGGTACCACAAGGCATCAACCATGCCAAAATCAAATTTTTCTAGGTGCCGAGAAAACCTAATGCTAGATCGTTAACTAGAGGCAAAGGCGAAACATGCAAATAAACAACTTTATTGCTAAGTGAACGGAAATACAACCTTTGTAGATCCGGTCCTCCACTTCTTTGGCTCCGTGATGACGTCCCTCCGCTGGAACCATCGGAATCCTGGACTCTCGCGGTGGTTTCATCGGAGAAAAGATCGGGCTAGGTCGTTGACTTCGATGCCGAAGATGATCTACGTCGAGGCAACTCAAGATCAAGCTCTAACTTCATCAAGTCATGAAACTTGTGAAGAAAACACCATATACTACATGGCAAGTGGTAGAGGATGAAGAAATAGGAAGTGGGTTCACTTTGGATTTGGATTTCTCACTTGAAATCATCACCTAGAAATTTTCAAGAGAACTTTCTTCTCTTCATGAAGAGGAAGAAGAAGAAGAAAAAGAATAATGAATAATTCCAAAAAGAAAAATGAAGTGATGGTTATCATAATGCAACCATGGGTGAGTGTAGAGAATAAACTAGGGTTTAGTTAAATGGTTAGGTTAAGGATAAAAACAAAATGGCTAAGACTTTGTCAAAACTATCATGAAGCTTCTAGTGTAAAACAAAGAAAGCCTCCCATTTTGTTTTTGCCAAAAGGAATAAATAAATAAAACAAATAAACCAAACCCTAACCATTAACTTAATCATAGTTTAAAGCAAACACATACCCAAGTTTGCATGTATCATCAAATATGATACAAGCAAGTGCACAAAAATATGTCACATATATAACTTGTGCACATCAAGTGAGAAAGTTAATCTTAAGTGAACAAATACTAGTTAATGTAAAGCAATATATCAAATATATAATTATACATTAAATCATTAAATCAACAGTTGATTTAATGATCCGGTCATAATGCATATAACCGACTAATATCAAGTGTATCAATGTATCGAATCTACACTAGATTCGGTAACCCGGCTATATCACATATAACCTGCCGATGATACAAATCGCGAGAATAGAATACAGTATCGCATACTGGTATTATTCTCTGTCCCGTGCATATCTCATATGCGCTCCTATTTCGTTTCGCTTGATCCAGGAAACCTCTATGTAGGACTCTAAAGACTCGTCAATACGTCGGCAGTAGGTGATGATCATATCAAACACCCACAAGCCGCAAGCGGTCTGCTAAACATAACGGCCACCCAGGTATTGAGCGATCAGAATATCAACGAGCAAGCCCGCTCACACTTCTGTGAATCCAACCAGTAACACTTACCGTACAATCCGGTCTCGTCGTCTGATATGTCGCATATCTTGCCTTGGGGTGGTAAACGTCAGACCCCAATAGCTCGATAAGTCGTGTCGATATGAGGTCTATAATAGTTCGAGAAACTACTGGTAACACTTACCAGTAAATCTCAGCAACCCTGGCCAGGGATTTCCGGTTATAGCCAATCGAACACAGCGCAACATCAACTCCCTATACCGGGAGAGACGAATCCCCTCCTATCGCTCATTGCCTCCATGTGATTCGGGACTGTACCCAAAAAACACCATTTTGCACGCCCTCTTGGACGTGGTAAGGTGGAAATCAAAGCACAGTGGGAATCACACAAGACTCTATGACGATCTCGGGTCAACAGACTACACTGTACCAGTGTCACCAGAGAACTGCCATCTGACGTAAGGTATAATACCATCTGGGAGTTCTCGGCGAGTCCGTCCAGTGTACCCAGTCTCCACTGAGCACCCGTATATCATCTCTGATGTCAAACACCAATGGATATGGGATCATCCATCGCCCATCTGTATGGGTCGAGAAGGTATACACTAGTCTACTCTGGTATATCGATGCCCCGTCTCGATACACCCACGACTAGGGACCTTGAAGGATGTACTTATGGACTACCATGTCCCCACTAGTATGATCCGCATCATAGTCCAGGTAGTCAAGTACACATCCTAAGGGCTTTACCAACATGTAACAGAGAGACAATCAGTGTACACGTTAAAGTAAAGAGTAACCAGATAGCATACTATCATATCGAGCAAGAAAGTCATCCCTATAAATGTCCAAGCATCCACTACAATATTCATCCTATGTATAGTAATGGCCTCTAGGGCATACATATAACTAACAAATTAAATTCTCAACTTGTGGTGAGATCTGTTTCTGCAGATCTTTTACCATAAGGGAGAACAAAGTTCTCATATGAAAGGTTAAACTCTTGTTTCATTAGAGGAATTAAATTCCTATATACTTTTATTGGAGAATTAAATTCTCTGAACTTAGATCTCCCTCTTGGTTTTGGATCTGCATGGCAAAATCTCCCCGATGAGAATTAAATTCTCAACTTGTGGGGAGATCTGCTTCTGCAGATCTTTAACCAGAGGAAGAACTGAGTTGTTTTTAGAAGAGTTAAACTCTTATGGAGGTGAAAAAGAGATGAGATATTCTCTGTGTTTTTTCTTCTTCTTTTACCTTGGATTTTTCTTTTGTTTTAGCTTGAAGTTTTTGAAGGGGTTCCTTCTCTCTTTTTCTCTCTCTTCCGTCTGTCTATCCCTCTATCTCCTCTCTGTTTCTTTTCTCTTATTTATAGGAGAAAGAAGAGAATCAATTTGTTCAGAAAATCTCTCATTGAGAGATTTTGATCAACCAAAAGTGATCTTTTAAATCAATCATTGAATTTTATTCACCGTTGGATTTTTGATCCAAGGACTTCTGTTTTACAGAAGCTATTTCTTTTGTTGTTCTTAACAAGTTTAGGAAGATATTTCCTTGCACAGAATTTTTCTGTAGATTGGTGATTTTTAATCACCATTGGATCTTTAATCCAACGGCGCTCTGTTTTACAGAGCGTAATCTTTCTTGTTTAGAAAGATCCAAGGAGATATTTTACAAATAAGGCTTTTGGTCCCTTTTAATTAGAATTTACTTCTATTGGTTCAGAAGGCATAGGAGTCTATCACGTGTAGCACCTGACCCTACCAAATTAAGCCGACCAAAGATTGTCATGTGCTATCACGTGAGTTTCTTTTTGTCCAACTTGTTTGCTTTATTTAGGCGCCTTTATACTTTGTTTATAGAGGTCACGTTTGTGCACGTGAGGTTCAGTTTTGGCTTAGTTTTCTTAAGCGCGGCGCCTATCACGTGTGGGCATGTGATCCACCACTTGGGGACTTTTTCCCGTTGCTCTATTTATTTATTTATTTTCCGTAAGGGAACAAATTCTCCCACAACGTTGTTCTCACGTGGTTTGCACGTGAGTGCAACGCTGTCACTTTTACAGCCGTTGGATTGTCTAGGGGAACGGGAAGATGAACCGCCCTAGTCACGTCTTATAAATGCAAGGGTTTGGTTCCTTATACAGCCACTGTTTCCTTCATCTCCTTCCTTCTTCGTTTCCTTTGAGAATTTAATTCTCTTCCTCAGAGCTTAGTTCTCTGCCATTACAAATTACCAGAGTTTAACTCTACCAAAAGGAACCCCTTTTTTTAGATAACGCAGAGAACCCTTTTCTTGAAGAAAGCTTCTGGATTTTAAATCCATCATGAGAGCTTTGCTCACCTTTAAAACTCATCTCTTAAAGATCCAAAGATGTGATCTTTGAGCAGTGAACCTCCATATCTCAGGCATTTCCCTCTGATTTTTGAGGATTCATAGGATTTTGCATCTCATATATTTTTATGAGTTCTTGGAATTTAATTCCATCACATAAAAGGAATTTAATTCTCCTGGCGAAGAGCTTAGCTCTGAAAGATCAAGGGGACCCTTCGGGAATTTTATTCCCTGGTGTTCTCGAAAATCTTTTTATAGGGTTTTACCCTTATTCGCACAAATTTGAATTTGTTGGTACTTAACAGGAAAGTATATAACAGGACTTGTCTTCCCAAGAATTTGTTTGAATCCCAATGTTTGAATCGCACGAAATTATTTCTTATGAGGACAATCGCGCACAAGGCCGTTTTTAAGACCAGGAGTTTACAAACGCCCAATGTGTTGAGATTATGAATCATTTTAATGAACACAACGGTCGACTGCTTCGTCGTCGCTCCGCTCTTCTGAAGATTATAGTGAGAGCAATTTGGGGAGCACTTCCTGGATTTTATGAAGCCATGCCGCTTAATGCACTGGATGATACTGAAGATAAGGTGCACTCGGTGTATCTGACGGGCCTAATCTCAAAGAAATGACGAGATAATCTCACTGATATTGTAACGCTTTGAAATTCGTTTAGGATAATTTCGCGTTAATTAGTAATTATGCGTGTTTTTCATAAAAACCCGAGGATCTTATTTCCCTTCTTGACTAGTGATAATCGTGTTCTGAAGTGTTATATATATATATATATATATATATATATATATATATATAGGGTTATTAATTATAATTTAGTCGTGTTTACCCAAATTGGAAATTTTTGTGTTAAGTGTACACATGCACACTTAGCACACTTTTTGTGACTTAGGTTAAAAGTGTTAACTTGTTAACCCTTGTCTTACTTGCATGGTTCTATTATCCCCCACCCATTTTGAACCAAGTCAAACCCTTTTGAATTTTAAAATTTAAATAGAAAAATGGAGGTATGGTGGTTAGGTAAAGAATTTGACTTTGTTTGACCATTGCTTTCTCTCTCATTTCTCTCACTTTCCCTCATTTCTGAGTTCCAGCAGAAAAAGCAGCAGCAACAACAACATTTTCTTCATTTTCTCTTCCTTTTTCACTTCTCTTTGGATCCTCATTCAAACCCTACACCAAAAACCCATTTTTCTTCACAAAAAGCCTTGGAAAGGTGACCTTTTGAGGTGTTTGGTGGCAAGTCTGTACACTTGAGGGAAAGAGCAGGAATTTTGTTTTTTCTTAAGGTCTTTTGAAGGTATATAACTCACACTTAACACCCAATTTCCTATCTTGTAGTATTTTTAGCTAAAATCGTGTTTTATGTGCAATTTTGGGCTAATGAGGGGATCTTTGTGAAGTATGTGTTAAATCGGTATTTTTATGGCTTGGTTAACCTAATTAAGTGCTATTAGTGTTGTTTAAACCAGGTTTTTATTTTAGTTTCACAAAAATACCCTAAGGTATCGATTTAGTGCTAAAATGTTGATTTTAACTAGTTTGTGGCTCTGTTGGAATCTGCTAGTACCCCGGTTTCTTCAGTTCAAAATTGTAATTACTGGAGCATACACAATGGGTATAGAGTACACACACGAAACCCAGGAGCCTAATTCCCAAGGCGGGCCGCCGAAAAATGCATTCTGGCCGCAATTTACGGCCAGATGGGTGATCTGGGGGTTGGGGTTTGTATGGTAAGAGTCTGCTGCTATGTGAAGGCTTATGGTATATATAATTTTGTAAAATTGTTCCTGTAGCAAAATCTGGGGTCAATTACCCTATTTCTCGTATTTTAAATCTTCGCGACACGTGTGATACGTGTGTGACTTTGGGGTTTTCTGCTTATCGCGACGTGTCGGAGTAGCTTCAGGCGCGTAATCACACGTTTTAGCGTATCGCGCACGCACGTGCTTGGTTCGCGACGCGGGTTTCTAGTTGGCTTTAATGTCGTGCTTTTGTGGATTCGAGCTTATGTGTGATATTTTATGAAATTCTAGGTTCGCAGGCGAGTACGGCTGACGCCGCGAAGAAGGGGAAACAAGTCGTCGGCTACACTTAGCGCGAGACTACGTTGAGTAGATTTAACATCTACGGGGAAATCGCCCGCTTGACGTTATGCGTCAGGGCTGATAGGACCTTGTTGAAGCATATTGCATTTACATACATTGACGTTTCATGGATACTATTTTGTGCATACCACATTCTCTGCTACATGTATATGAATATAGAATTGTAAAACACAGCACTGTTATTAACGGTTCATGTTGCACGAGCACAAATCTGCATGTTACACACACACCGTTAGTAACTGCCATGACACTCACATTGTAGAATTTCCATGATCATTATACTGTAGTTCATCTCATATATGATTCGATGCAAGTTCATACTTGTGCACGTACTCCTTTACATATTCATACTTGTGCACGTACTCATTTACATATTCATACTTGTGCACGTACTCCTTTACATGTTCATACGTGTGCACGTACTTCTTTACATGTTCATACTTGTGCACGTACTCCTTTACATGTTCATACTTGTGCACGTACTCCTTTACATGTTCATACTTGTGCACGTACTCATTTACATACTTATGCATATTCAAACTGTACCTACCTGGATATGCTGATTTTGGTAGAAATTGGGAGCCGCATGATGCCTTTTGAAAAACTGAAACTATTTTAAAGAGCGGTATCTCCCTTTTACTTATAGTATGACTTGATGCACATATCACATCTCATTGACTTACACATTGGTTTTGGATTTCATGTGATTTCTGGTTTTGAGGACCGTGGAGTTATTTAAGAAAGTATGCACTATTTCAAAACCCGGTTTCCTCTTGATATGATATTTTGGTGCGTCCACCATGCGTTTTCTCGGTTCTAAGACGTGTGCTTGAAACCCGATTCGACGAGTTGGATGATCCGTTTGCGGGTTCGTGGTGGACCCGGTATGGTTCCTCGGGGCAAGAAATGTTTTCGTGGAGTAGACGATGAGCCTAGCAGGGTGGCGACTACCTACCGGTGATTGGTTGGACCTGACGGTTATCCGGAGGATACTGACCAGAGTCGATAGATAGATGCGGGATGACCCGTACTGCCGGGGCCGAGGGCCGATACCGCAAACAGAGCCCGTGGGCCGATCCGGACTGACGGAGCCCGATATATGAGGATTTACGTGTCGATGCTGGGCACGATTATTTCATGATATTTGAGTGCCGATGTTGGGCACTCGTGATTCTCAGCGATTTACAGGATTTGAGGGCTGATGAGAGTGCCGGCGCCTGAGTTTATTGGGATCTGGGTGCATTGATGGGCATCGATTATATTTTCCACGTTGACATTCCGTGTAGATGTTATATTTTCCATGCTCAACATTTATTATTTTGCTTCTCATCCTGTAGTTATATTACCTGATAGAGCACTTGCATGATTATTGCACATACTGCTTATCGCATATAGATATCATCTGCTGGCATATGATAGAGTAGCGCAGTACGTGCATGCTCGTGATTATCTTTATATGTTATCTCTATTCACGAGTTGGCAACTCACCCCCGTTATGCCACAGTATTTGCAGGTTGCCCCTCAGAGTAGTCTCGGCAGGCTGCTTCCTTGTATCTTTTTGGCTACGGATACTACTATATTTGGAGCGTGAGCTGTTTTGTTAGGTGGGTTGTGGTATCCAGTTATTTCCATTGTACACATATTTTTGTATCTAGTATTCTCCATCTACCTTTATATGTATGTGACTTAGAGACCAGTGTGAGGACGATGATGTATATTATTTGTATTCTGGTGTTGAGATCGTGTGAGCCGACTTTATTTATGCAGTTTATCATTCTGTGATGTTTTTCACTTATTGTTCATTTCTTCGCTACGTCGTCGTATATTTACTCTTGTGGTGTTTGATTCCGCCGTTAGGCGTGATTGCTTCCGTTTGGGATACTTTACTATATTGTGATCATTTTCACTCATATCCTGTTTTGTACCCGATTTCGGGGTTAGTTTTACAAAGGAAATGCAGCCAAAATTTTTAAGATAATAACTTAAAATTTAAAGATTGTTATTAAGTACTTAAGGTTTTCCAAATGTTTTAAATAAATGTTTTCAACACTCACTACTTTTAATGGTTTTGATTTCTGGGTTTCGGCTTACTTAGTCGCGTCACGCCTGTAGACGTTACGTGGTTAAGTGCCGGTCATGAGTCGAATTTCGGGTCGTGACAAAGTTGGTATCAGAGCGTAGGTTTTACCTTTCGGAGTGTAAGATGACCCTGGTATGATGGAGTAGGTAGTTGAAGCAGAGTGGCGTAGCGTGTGTATGTTCCGCGGCATACTCACGACACGGTACTCCGCCAAGGCGACCTTAGGGCTTATTGATTTAAATTTCCTTCATGAGTATATACATTCTCGCGATTCAATTTCCGTATCCTTATCGAATCCTGTTTCCTTTTCAGCCATTATGCCGCCAAAGACTACGAGGGCGCAGAGAGCGGCCGCGAGAGCAGAGATTAGAGTTTATTCGTCTGAGACGAGGACAGATCCGGGCAGTACACCCGTTGCAGCAGAGCAGACTGTTCCTCATCCGACAGACTCGATTGTCATGTTAGGGGCTGGTTTGCAGGAGATGCGCCATACGATGGGGTCCAGTATGCAGGAGATGCGCCAGATGCTGGGATCGTTAGTTGAGACACTTCGAGCGCAGCGACCATGGGTAGTTCCACCCGTTACAGAGACCGCGATGGTACCCACAGCACAGGCAGTTTCCCCTGCAGCTACAGAGGTTATCTCAGTATCGCTATCGGAGTTTATGAGGCTGAAGCTTCCGGTCTTCACAGGCACCGATGCAGCCGAGGACCCACAGTCTTTCATTGATAGGATGGACCGGATATGTCGTTCACTTAGATGCGCACACGTGAGATGGGTAGTGTTCGCGAGCTTTCGCCTGGAAGGTCTTGCGCAGAAATGGTGTGAATCGGTCGAGAAGGGAAGAGCAGCAGGTCTTCCTCCTATGACCTGGACAGAGTTCGTGACGATATTCCTTGCCCGCTTCCTTCCACTGAGTGTCAGAGATGCTAGAGCACGCAGGTTCGAGTCCTTACGTCAGACTCCAGAGATGTCAGTGGTAGAGTATGATGTGCTATTCACAGAGCTATCAGCTTATGACCCATACCTAGTGGCTACAGAGGAGATGCGAGTCAAGAGGTTTGTTCGAGGCTTACTTACCCCACTGTTCCTCGCGATCAGCGCGCAACATTGCGAGACTTATGCAGCAGCTGTAGATGCAGCCTTATTAGTCGAGGAGCGTCTTGCTGAGACTTCGGTAGTTCCAGGGCCGAAGAGAGTTTATACTGGTATATCAGCACGTAGACAAACATTTAGACGCCGCAACAGATTTCGTTCAGGTACGAGGAGTAGCAGAGGTTTGGGACGAGGCCAGATGTTTAGTTCGTATCCATGGGAGAGTCAGCAGCCATCACAGGGGTGCTTTAGGTGCGGCAGCCTACTTCACCTCGTTAGAGATTGTCCCGAGATACACCGGAGGGAGGCAGCAGTACTGCATGTCACCTTACCACCTTCACCACCCTCACCACCCCAGAGGGCGATGCCTATTGTACCTATTGTTGCTCCGCGTCAGACTCATGCAAAGAGGAGGCGTGGTCGAGGAGGATTTGCTCATAGAGGACGAGGTGACCGAGGTAGAGGACAGCCAGCTGCCGGCAGGGGACAGTCAATCGCAGGTGGAGGACAGGCACGGGTTTTTACTTTGACGCATCAGGACGCGCAGGGGTCCAATGCAGTGGTCTCAGGTATCCTTCCAGTATGTTCTACTGATGCACACGTGTTGTTCGATCCCGGATCCACGCACCCGTACGTATCCACACACTTTGTGCCGAGTTTGGGTAGAGTGTCTGGGTTGCTTGATCAGCCGCTTGTTGTGACCACTCCTGTGGGAGAGTCGTTTGTTGCTAAGCACGTGTTCCGATCCTGTATCGTCCGTATTGGCGAGAGAGAGTTGCCTGTCAACTTGATCCTTCTTGAGATGTTGAACTTCGACGTTCTTTTGGGCATGGATTGGTTAGCCACGTGCTATGCGTCTGTGGAATGCCGCGAGAAGACAGTTAGATTTTGTTTTCCCGACGAGTCGACTTTTGTTTTGCTGGGGGACCATGGTGCCGCCCCTCACAGTTTGATTTCTTCTTTTCGCGCTGGACAGCTTTTGAGGAAGGGATGTCAGGGATTTCTCGCCTATGTTTGCGATACTAGAGCTACAGAGGTTCCGTTGGATCAGGTTCCGGTTGTTAGCGAGTTCCCTGATGTGTTCCCTGACGAGCTTCCTGGGCTACCGCCTGAGCGTGATATTTCTTTCTGTATTGATCTGATTTCCGGCATGGGGCCTATTTCTATACCGCCTTATCGGATGGCACCAATGGAACTTAGAGAGTTGAAGGGTCAGTTGCAAGATTTGCTGGATAAGGGACTTATTCGACCCAGTGTTTCTCCTTAGGGTGCTCCGGTCCTGTTTGTTAAGAAGAAGGACGGCAGTTTGCGTCTGTGTATCGACTACCGTCAGCTGAACAGTGTTACAGTACGGAACAGGTATCCTTTGCCACGCATCGACGATTTGTTTGACCAGCTTCAAGGGGCAGGATACTTTTCGAGGATCGATTTGCGATCAGGCTACCATCAGTTGCGGGTTCGACAGGAGGACGTTCTGAAGACAGCTTTCCGCACGCGCTACGGCCATATGAGTTTTTGGTGATGTCGTTCGGACTCACCAATGCGCCAGCAGCATTCATGGACTTGATGAACCGTATTTTCCGGCTGTATCTTGATCTGTTCATCATTCTATTCATTGACGATATTCAGGTGTATTCCCGGAGTAGAGAGGAGCACGAGCAGCACCTACGGATTACACTACAGACTTTGAAGGAGCACCAGCTTTTTGCAAAATTCTCCAAGTGCGCATTCTGGCTGGACAGCGTAGACTTTTTGGGCCACGTAATTACACGAGATAGTATATGTGTGTACCCGAGGAAGATTGAGGTCGTTCAGCGTTGTCCCAGACCCACATCAGTTACGGAGATTCGCAGCTTTCTAGGGCTAGCCGGTTACTACAGGCGATTTGTGCAGGACTTCTCTCGTATTGCTACACCTTTGACCGGGTTGACCCGGAAGGGAGTTCCATTCGATTGGACGGAGGAGTGTGAGCACAGTTTTCAGCCGCTATGGACTCGACTGACTACGGCGCCAGTGTTATCATTGCCTTCAGGATCAGGCGGATTTGTGGTCTATTGTGATGCTTCTCGAGTGGGGCTAGGGTGCGTATTGATGCAGCATGACAGGGTGATCGCGTATGCTTCGCGACAATTGAAGAAACATGAACAGAACTACCCCACTCATGATTTACAGATGGCTACAGTGGTCTTTGCACTTAAGATCTGGCGACATTACCTATATGGCGAGTCGTGCCAGATATTCACTGATCTTAAGAGCTTAAAGTGTAACTCCATGTCACACACCCCATGAACTTGCGGGGAGGTGGAATATATGAAAAAAGATTATCAATGCTTCGTAACACGGACTTGAGGGCATGAATCATTTCTAAACCGTTACTAGCAAACTACGAAAGGTTAAACTACGAAAGATTCGAACTTATACCTCACGTTACTTGTCCTTCGGGTCTTCATCACTATCCTCCACTCCTTTTAAGCTCTTTGGAACGTCGGCACCTCAACGGCCTCCTCGAGTCAAAGACGATCCACTCGAGAGCTCCTACTCCAAGCTTAACCTCTAACTTGAGGTAACTAGGTTACTCAAAGTGCTAATCTAAACAACCTAGGTGATATAGAGTTGGATTATGGAAGTATTAGTCTAGCTAACCCTTGATCTCAACACATGAGAGGTTAGGGTTAGGGTTTGAAGAGGGAGAGCTTGAGGAGAGAGAAGGTGAAAGTGAGAATCCTTTTGGATGAATGAATCATTTGTGTATATATGAAACATATCATATATATTAAATGAATAACAAATAATGATATATCATCATGTTTCATTAATACACTAAGTGATTCATCACATGAGTCATATAAATCATAAATGATTCATTAACTCCATGTATGAATCACACCATGACTCACTTATCCAATTAATGCAAATGCCACCTTAACCCCCAAGTCACCATGCTTCATGAAGCTTCCCGACAAATTACGAGAATGCCCCTCCTATCCGTAAAAACACGGAAAACCTTTAGACTATATAAATCCAATAATCCGATACTAGAATCTGGCTTAAACCAAAGCCGACTAGTAAAAACTGTCCGAACATCGTACGTGCGTAAAAACGCGTATGCGTCCGAACCCTGTCGTAAAACCATACGACCTCTATATCGTTTCGCCCGAAGCAGGGAAACTCTCTGTGTGGGACTCTAAAGAATCAACACTACGCTGGCAGTGGGTTTAACCACAGACAGCAAGCGGCACTAGCTGTACGTAACGGTCCCCAGGTAGATGTCGATAAGAAGGCCGATGAGGAAACCCATCCGAACTCCTACTGAGCCTGCTGTGACAATCTTCGTACAATCCGGTCTGTTCGTCTAAGACTATCGCATATCGGGCCTAGGGGGCGGCAAGCATGAGTCCCCTAAAAGCGGTATAAGTCATGTCGGAGCATAGCCCATTACACCTTGAGAAACTACTGGAAAAACCTACCAGTAAATCTCGCTTGCCCTGGCCAGGGACTTTGCGTAATGGCTCTCTGACACAGCGCGATATCAACTTCCAATACCGGGAGAGACGAATCCTATCTAACCGCTACTGCCTCCAAGTGCTCGGGACTGCACCCAACTGCTACCTGTTTACACGACTCCTTTGAGCCATGGTAGGGTAGCAATCTAAGAACAGTGGGACACACTCGAGGCGAAGTAGCAGTGTCAAGTCTGCGGACTATGGTGTACTCATGTCACCTGGGAACTGTTAACTGACGATGGGTATAATCCTAACCAACAGTTCCCCGCGAGTCCTGTCCGGTGTACCCGTAACCTAACGAGCACCTATATACTATCTCCAGTACGACGTACTGATGGCTGTGGGAAAGAACATCTCCCTAACTGGGATGAGAAGCGTACACACTAGTCTACTCCGGAGTATCGATGCCCTGTCTCGATAATCCTACGACTAGGGACCTGTATAGGATGTTGCTTATAGACTACCCAGCCCTCACTAGTGTTACTGCCATTACAACGCTGGTAATCAAGCAAAGATCCTAAGGGCTCTACTAATATGTATAAGCGATACGTTACAAGAAACATATGCACATATTAAAGTAGACACAAACCAAGTAGCATACTACCATTTTTAGCAAGACTGTCAATACAACTGTGAATATCCCAAGCATCCATTAAGTAATATAAAAACTAGTATGATACAGTAATGGCCTTCTAGGGCATAAACACTAACAATCTCCCACTTGCACTAGGGCCATGTACTGGCATATCGCAGACCTATCATCTCGAATAGCCTCTCAAACTGCGTCTGAGGAATGGCCTTTGTGAATGGATCAGCAGTGTTATTTTCTGTATCTACTCTCTTTACCTCGATCTCCCGGCGATCGACGATCTCCCTGATCAGGTGATACCGCCTTAAGATGTGTCTGGACTTCTGATGGGACCTGGGTTCCTTCGCTAAAGCTATAGCGCCGTTGTTGTCGTAATACAGAGGTATTGGACCAACACTGGTAGGAACCACCTGAAGTTCTGTGAGGAACTTCTTCATCCAGACAGATTCTTTTGCGGCATCGCAAGCAGCTATGTACTCCGCTTCCATCGTTGAGTCAGCAACGGTGTCCTGCTTGGAACTCTTCCAACAGACCGCCCCTCCATTGAGGGTAAAGACATAACCCGACATGGACTTGGAGTCATCCTTGTCACTCTGGAAGCTGGAGTCAGCAAAGGCCTCGATCTGGAGGTCTTTTTCGCCATACACCAAGAACATCTCCTTAGTCCTCCTCAGGTACTTGAGAATGTTCTTTACTGCTATCCAGTGCTTCTCCCCTGGGTTTTCCTGATACCGGCTTACAACGCTCAATGCGTAAGCTACATCTGGTCTGGTACATAACATCACATACATTATAGAGCCTACCGCAGAAGCGTAGGATATAATCGACATGCGATCCCTTTCCAAATCAGTCTTGGGAGACATCTCTTTGGAAAGGGTGATTCCGTGACAAGCCGGTAGGTTACCACGCTTAGAATCATCTATACTGAATCTTTTCAATATGGTGTCTATGTATCTGGACTGCGAAAGTCCCAACATCCTCTTTGATCTATCAGGATAGATCTGGATCCCCAGAATGTAGGTGGCATCACCTAGGTCTTTCATGGAGAACTTCTGTGACAAGAATCTTTTGACTAACTGTAGCATAGGAATACATTTCCTATTAGGAGAATGTCATCCACGTACAAGACGAGGAATACAACTCTCCCTACAATCTTACTGTATATGCATGGTTCATCTGGATTTTTGATAAAGTCGAATTCTTTGACAGTATCATCAAAACAGATGTTCCAACCCCGCGATGCCTGCTTTAGTCTATAAATGGATTTAAGCAGCTTGCATACTTTACCGCTGCTCCCACTCTGAATGAATCCCTCTGGCTGATTCATATAGACGCTCTCTTCCAAATTACCATTTAGAAAGGCCTTCTTTACGTCCATCTGCCAGATCTCATAATCGTGGAAGGCAGCAATAGCAAGAAGGACCCGAATGGATTTGAGCATAGCCACTAGAGAAAAGGTTTCGTCATAGTCCAAACCAGGTCTTTGACGGAAACCCTTTGCAACAAGTCTAGCTTTATAGGTTTCAACCTGTCCATCTACACCAATCTTCTTTCTGAAGATCCACTTGCATCCTACGGATTTTACCCCATCTGGAGCAATGTCCAAAGTCCATACTTTGTTAGTGTACATGGACTCCATTTCGGTCCGCATTGCATCCAGCCATTTTACCGAGTCGCCGCTCTGAATGGCTTGCTGGAAGCTAGTAGGGTCATCATTATCAATGACGCAATCTTCTCGATACCCGTCTATGAGAAAACCGTAGTATCTCTCGGGCGGATGAGACTGCCTACTAGTTCTGCGGATAGTCGCTGGTATGTCCCTTTCTTCTGAAACTTCTTGTTCTACCAAACTTTCAGTAACAGCTTGTGGTTCCGGAATTTCTTCCAGTTCTACCGCGCTCCCACTCTACTGATTTTCTAAAGATTCAGTTTTTAAGAAATGGGGATGACGAGAAACAAAAACCTTTTGTTCCTCTGCGTAATAGAAATAATATCCCTTGGAGTTCTTTGGATATCCCACAAGCTTACACTGTACTGAGCGTGCCTCGAGCTTGTCCGGATGCTGCTTTTTTACAAAAGCTGGACATCCCCATGTCCTAAAGTGTTTAAGACAGGGTTTCTTCCCACTCCACATCTGATATGGTGTGGTAGGCACAGTCTTGGTTGGAACCTGGTTCAAAAGATATGCAGCTGATTCTAGTGCATAACCCTAGAAAGATCGCGGTAACTCAGCCTTACTCATCATGGAACGAACCATATCCAATAGGGTTCGATTCCTCCTTTCCGATACACCGTTGTGTTGTGGTGTGTATGGAGGAGTAAGCTGAGAGGGAATTCCATTCTCTTTTAAGTATCCCAGGAACTCGGCACTTAAGTATTCACTACCTCGATCAGATCTCGGTGTCTTGATACTTTTGCCTGTCTGTTTTTCCACTTCATTCTTGTATTCTTGGAATTTCTCAAAGGCCTCGGATTTATGCTTCATTAAGAAGATATATTCATACCTAGAGAAATCATCCGTAAAAGAAATGAAGTAGGAATAACCACCTCGCGCATGTGTAGACATTGGACCGCACACGTCACTGTGTACGAGTCCTAAGAGCTCCCTCGCTCTTACTCCGTGTCTGGTAAACGGAGTCTTTGTCATCTTTCCCATGAGACAAGATTCACAAGTGGCATAAGATTGATATTCGAACGGATTCAAATATCCTTCTCTATGTAACTTCGTTAATCGTGTTTCATTGATGTGACCTAGTCTACAATGCCATAAGAAAGCCTGATTTATTTCTGGAGACTTTCTTTTAAGTGTGTTCTGGACATTGAAAACCTGAGCTTGATTCAATACGTATATACCGTCATCTAATGTACCGGACCCAATCAGAACTTGATTTAGGTGGTTGTGAACTACATCGCTTACGAATGTAAAGTCATATCCCTCTCTCGAAAGTGAGGACACTGATATGATATTACAAGTCAAACTAGGTACATACAGACAGTTACGTAGAATCAATATCTGCCCACTTGTCAAACCTAGGCGATATTCTCCCACGGATTCAGCGTCCACGCTCATTCCGTTTATAACTCTGAGAGACAAATCACCTATCCTTATATCTCTACGGTTTCTCAAAGCATGTAATGAATTACAGATATGAGATCCTGCTTCCGTATCTAGTACCCAGGAAGTAGAGTTAATTGACAAACAGTTCTCAATTACAAACACACTAGAGGCTGAAGCCACAACATGCTTCGTATCCTGGCTAGTGGCTTCCAAAGCCCTGCAATCCTTCTGCCAATGCCCGATCCCATAATAATAGGAACATCCCTCCTTAGCTATACCAAGTCCCGAAACTTTTGCTCTTCCTTTTCCTCCTACTTTATTGACACCGTATTTCGGCTTTGTAGAGGTCTTCTTCTTTTCACCCTTTGCTTTCGCCCTGGATGTAGAAGAAGAAGGTCCCCCATTAAGCAGAGCTTGTGTCTCCCTGGTTTCTTTCAGGGTCTAAGTAGAGGGTAGGGACTGTGGAAATAAGTCAGCGTATGACCTGTTTCCCAACGTGGTCCCTAGGTCCTTGAGCTCATCAATATAGCTAGTCATTGTAAGGACGTTGTCCCCGACAGATGACCCGACAGCCAACCTCGCTTGAATTAAATCGTTCGAGGTCTCATATCTTGCGATATGAGATTGCTCTCCATATAAATCTTTGTTATGGAGAAAGATGGAAACTAAGTCCATCTTCTCATGTTGCTTCTGGTATACACCATCAACTGAAGCCAACACGAGACATTTAGCTTTTGCTTTATCCTTTTCCCTTGTCTGTCGGATATCCATATCCGCGACGGTGGAAACTGGACCTGGGACGGCAGGATCTTGAGTAGTAATAGGGTGGTCCAGCTTGTCATAGGCAATGGACATCTGGACAGACCTTTGCCAGTCATATAAGTTAGATTCAGTCAACTTGTTATCTAGATGTAACCTAGTCATGGTCACAAGGTCACTGCAATGAGAGAGAAAGAAGAAAACACTTCAATATGATGCACTTACAAGTTTAGATTGGTTTTTAATTTATCTCCCACTGTTTCTCGAATCCTTCCTCAAACCTTAAAAGAAGAATTAGCCAGGACTATTCTCTCTGTACAATACTTGCTTAACCGTTCAGCCAGGCTAGTGTCGGTACTTCGAGGGAGGTTTTCCAACGCTTTCGCGAAGTTCCTTAATTAAATAACCTCTTTTCTCTGGGGGCGTAGCCCCGCTGACACCTTTCTCGTCACCTACTTGGTTTATAGCATTGATCGTTAAGTGAAGAATCTCCTGATAAGTAGCATATACTCACAGTAGGATCGGAATCCAAATATCATCGTATGATAATGTTGAAGGAATCCTACCAACATTCATCAAACTCCAAATGGTATGCAACACTAGCAAGTTTCAGTTTCTTTAGAAACTCCCGATGTGGATATTTGTCCCATGTTCTTATGACCTTGACTAAGGGCCAACAAATCATAAGTCACATGTCAAGTTCAACCCATCATTATCTTGTCAATTTGAACCCACCCGTATATACTCTTGACTAAGGGCCAAACAAAGTAATACGACTGTCCCAAACCAACTCATCTATCTATACAACAAATGAATACCCCAGCAGCTACCAATCACTATGTCTTGACTAAGGGCCAAACAAACATAGCTTGAATACTACTGACCATTCATAAGAAATGACGGAGGGCTACGACTGGTTTTGGCGAAACCGTGAACGCAGTGAACTTGATATAATCGAAGGAACCTGATAGCTTTTTAAGAGGAGTGGTTAAAGCTCCGCAATTAAAAATTCTGCTCTTTTAAAATAACCGAGTGTTTATTTTAAAATTTGTTCCAACGATTCAACTTTGGTTTATTTTCTTTGCATTAAAATAACGTGTCCCGTCATTTAACCTATCATTGCAGAAAACAACGAAAATACAACGTCCTCTTATGCCATCCACATTCGCCACTGGGTCCCGTCATCACCCGTTAGGTTACTTAACTAACAACAGGGCGGGGGCTGGGCTAGCGCGGGTGTAAAACATAAGTGACGTCTAAATAGCTATCATATATAGATATTGTACATTCGTCAGACGCAATAATAGGCATTCCAGATCTCAGATGAACATTATTGGATATACAAGCAATCCGCGTTTGCATTGAGCCTGCAACAAAAGACGGATTACACAGTTGTGATGAATAGCCTTTATCCCACCCTAGACCCTCACGGGTACGAAAAACTACCCGCCAAGTACCCGAAGTGAAGCGGTCTCCCTCAACAACGTGAGTAGGCCACTAAACACTTCGACGTACTCGGTAGTTTGTGTACCCTACCTTGGGTCTATCCTAGGAGCAAAAATCAGTAAATGAAATAATACAACAGTGGCTACAACTGCAACCTGGATGTGCCCCGCAAAAGAATATTACATCATATTACAATTTACATCGAATGAATGAATATAAAACCCATCTCAAACCCCGGCTAATCATCACAACGATCCAATCAAGTTCATATACACAAACAGTAAACATTACAGAAATGTGCAACCCCCTGCCAACCGACATACTTGCAGTTAGGGGAGGTTTACGAACACATTAATCATTACAGATAAAAACCCGGTTAGCAAATAACTTAGAATATCGATCGACAACCTTTTTCCGTGTCTACCCCAAATGCAAGCTAGCACAGAAGTAACCTGGGTAGAAACAGAATATACAGGTAAACAAAACACCATAATATATGAATTACTGTGCAAATCCGATCAACTCGGAGTTGACTCAGCGGCGGATCCGCGGCCAAAAGCACTATTGTGCCGCGGATCCGCTGCCATCTAACCGAGTTGAGTGCTCGTATTTTCCCAGTTTTCTTATATTTCCCTGCTGTGAATTTTAAGGCCTATCAAATAATTTTTCTGACACTTTTAAAATCAACAGAAACTGTTAGGGTGCTCGGGGTGTTATTTTCGTGTTTTCCGTCGATCAAAGTTCTAATTAGTTGCTAACAAGCTAGTAATGGTTTAGTTGGCTCTAATACCACTGTAAGTCCATGTCACATACCCCACGAACTTGTGGGGAGGCGGAATATATGAAAAACGATTATCAAAGCTTCGTAACACGTACTTGAGAGCATGAATCGTGTCTAAACCGTTACTAGCAAACTACGAAAGGTTTAACTACTCTGATTAGAAGTTATACCTCACGTTACTTGTCCATTGGGTCTTCATCACTATCCTCCACTCCTTGTAGGCTCTTTGGAACGTCGGCACCTCAACGGCCTCCTCGAGTCAAAGACGATCCACTCGAGAGCTCCTACTCCAGGCTTAACCTTTAACTTGAGGTAACTAGGTTACTCAAAGTGCTAATCTAAGCAACCTAGGTGATATAGAGTTGGATTATGGAAGTATTAGTCTAGCTAACCCTTGATCTCAACACACGAGAGGTTAGGGTTAGGGTTTGAAGAGGGAGAGCTTGAGGAGAGAGAAGGTAAGAGTGAGAATCCTTTTGGATGAATGAATCATTTGTGTATATATGAAACATATCATGTATATTAAATGAATAACAAATAATGATATATCATCATGTTTTATTAATACACTAAGTGATTCATCACATGAGTCATATAAATCATAAATGATACATTAATTCCATGTATGAATCACACCATGACTCACTTATCCAATTAATGCAAATGCCACCTTAACCCCCAAGTCACTATGCTTCAAGAAGCTTCCCGACAAATTACGAGAACGCCCCTCCTATCCGTAAAAACACGGAAAAACTTTAGACTATATAAATCCAATAATCCGATACTAGAATTTGGCTTAAACCAAAGCCGACTAGTAAAAACTGTCCGAACATCGTACGTGCGTAAAAAAACGTATGCATCCAAACCCTGTCGTAAAACCATACGACCTCTATATCGTTTCGCCCGAAGCAGGGAAACTCTCTGTGTGGGACACTAAAGACTCGACACTATGCTGGCAGTGGGTTTAACCATAGACCGCAAACGGAACTAGATGTACGTAACGGTCCCCAGGTAGATGTCGATAAGAAGGTCGATGAGGAAACCCATCCGAACTCCTACTGAGCCTACTGTGACAATCTCCGTACAGTCCGGTCTGTTCGTCTAAGACTATCGCATATCGGGCCTAGGGGGCGGCAAGCGTGAGTCCCCTAAAAGCGGTATAAGTCGTGTCGGAGTGTAGCCCATTACACCTTGATAAACTTCTGGAAAACCTACCAGTAAATCTCGCTTGCCCTGGCCAGGGACTTTGCGTAATGGCTCTCTGACACAGCGCGATATCAACTCCCAATACCGGGAGAGAAGAACCCTATCTAACCGCCACTGCCTCCAAGTGCTGGGGACTGCACCCAACTGCTACCTGTTTGCACGACTCCTTTGAGCCGTGGTAGGGTAGCAATCTAAGAACAGTAGGACACACTTGAGGAGAAGTAGCAGTGTCAAGTCTGCGGACTATGCTGTACTCATGTCACCTGGGAACTGTTAACTGACGATGGGTATAATCCCAACCAACAGTTCCCCGTGAGTCCTGTCCGGTGTACCCGTAACCTAACGAGAACCTATATACTATCTCCAGTACGACGTACTGATGGCTGTGGGACAGACCATCTCCCCAACTGGGATGAGAAGCGTACACACTAGTCTACTCCGGAGTATCGATGCCCTGTCTCGATAATCCTATGACTAGGGACCTGTATAGGATGTTGCTTATAGACTACCCAGCTCCCATTAGTGTGACTGCCATCACAACGCTGGTAATCAAGAAAAAATCCTAAAGGCTCTTCTAATATGTCTAAGCGATACGTTACAAGAAACATATGCACATATTAAAGTAGACACAAACCAAGTAGCATACTACCATTTTTAGCAAGACTGTCAATACAACTGTGAATATCCCAAGCTTCCATTAAGTAATATACAAACTAGTATGATACAGTAATGGCCTTCTAGGGCATAAACACTAACATAAAGTATATATTTCAGCAGCGAGACCTGAATCTTAGATAGCGTCGTTGGATGGAGTTAGTGAAGGACCACGATTGCGAGATCTTGTACCACCCAGGCAGGGCTAATGTTGTGGCGGATGCTTTGAGCGGGAGACCCGGGGGTAGTCTATCTTGTTTGAGCGCAGTACAGAGGCAGTCTTCGGCAGATTGGCAGATTTTATAAGACAGCCGGGTGCAGTTCGAGTTTACGCCGATCGAGGGACAGCTTGAGCATGTTCGTGCACGCCTACAGTTGCTTGACCGTATACATGAGGCACAGTACAGTGATGACCGTTGTTCAGAGATCATGGCACAGATTGGACAGGGCAGATTTTCCGAGTTCGTGATCGATGATCAGGGGATACTGCGATTTGGGACTAGACTGTGTGTACCAGATGCTGAGGGACTGCGACGTGAGATTCTTGAGGAGGCACATCGATCGGTGTACAGTGTTCATCCGGGTTCTACCAAGATGTACCATGACATGAAAGATGTTTACTGGTGGGACGGAATGAAGTGGGACATCGCAGACTTCGTGTCGAGATGCCTGACTTGTCAGCAAGTCAAGGCCGACCACCAGAGGCCCGCGGGAGAGTTACAGCCGTTACCCATTCCAGAGTGGAAATGGGAACAGATTTCTATGGACTTCATTGTGGGTCTACCCAGGACTAGTCGAGGGTATGACTCCATCTGGGTGATCGTGGATCGTTTGACGAAAGCGGCTCACTTCCTACCGGTGGAGATGACTTTCGGATTTGCTCAGTATGCCCAGATATAAATCGACGAGATTGTACGACTGCATGGAGTTCCGACATGTATCGTGTCTGACAGAGGCACCCAGTTTACCAGCCGACTATGGCAGAGGCTTCAGGAGGCTTTGGGCACCCGCTTGAGTTCTAGCACAGCATTCCATCCGCAGACCGACGGACAGTCAGAGCAGACTATTCAGACTCTCGAGGACATGCTCCGAGCGTGCGTATTAGATTTCGGAGGTAGCTGGGATCATCATTTGCCCTTAGTAGAGTTCTCTTACAACAACAGTTTCCAGGATACCATTCAGATGGCACCATTTGAGGCTCTATATGGTAGGAGATGCAGATCGCCCGCCTGTTGGACAGAGTTCAGTGAGAGCAGTATCTTAGGGCCGCAGATTGTGGAGGAGACGACCGCGAAGATCCAGTTGATTCGTGATAGGATGAGAGCAGCCCAGAGTAGGCAGAGATCTTATGCGGACCGTCGTCGGCGCAAATTTGATTTTTCTATAAGTGATCATGTTTTCTTGAGGGTCTCCCCAATGAAAGGTGTGATGAGATTTGGGAAGAAGGGGAAGCTTAGTCCCAGATATGTGGGCCCCTTCGAGATCCTCGAGCGTGTTGGTGCAGTTGCGTATCGGTTAGCCCTTCCGTCCAGTTTTCCATATGTGCACCCCGTATTTCATGTTTCGATGCTCCGCAAGTATCTTCATGATCCTTCGCATGCGATTCAGCACCCGACGATCCAGCTTGAGCGCGACCTTTCCTATGCAGAGCAGCCGGTGGTCATTTTGGATCGACAGGTGAAGAAATTGAGATCGAAGGACATACCGTCCGTCAAGGTACTTTAGCGTGGCCCGAGTAGCGAGGAGGTCACTTGGGAGACCGAGAGCGAGATGAAGAAGAAATATCCCCATCTCTTTGAAGGTACGTGTTGTTACATATTTAAATTCGGGGACCGAATTTCTTTAAGGGGGGTAGATTGTAACGCTTTGAAATTCGTTTAGGATAATTTCGCGTTAATTAGTAATTATGCGTGTTTTTGACAAAAAGTGTGCTAAGTGTTATATATATATATATATATATATATATATATATATATATATATATATAGGGTTATTAATTATAATTTAGTCGTGTTTGCCCGAATTGGGAATTTTTGTGTCAAGTGTACACATGCACACATAGCACACTTTTTGTGACTTAGGTTAAAAGTGTTAACATGTTAACCCTTTTCTTACTTGCATGGTTCTATTATCCCCCACCCATTTTAAACCAAGTCAAACCCTTTTGAATTTTAAAATTTAAATAGAAAATGGAGGTATGGTGGTTAGGTAAAGAATTTGACTTTGTTTGACCATTGCTTTCTCTCTCATTTCTCTCACTTTCCCTCATTTCTGAGTTCCAGCAGAAAAAGCAAAAGCAGCAGCAACAACATTTTCTTCATTTTCTCTTCCTTTTTCACTTCTCTTTGAATCCTCATTCAAACCCTACACCAAAAACCCATTTTTCTTCACAAAAAGCCTTGGAAAGGTGACCTTTTGAGGTGTTTGGTGGCAAGTCTGTACACTTGAGGGAAAGAGCAGGAATTTTGGTTTTTCTTAAGGTCTTTTGAAGGTATATAACTCACACTTAACACCCTATTTCCTATCTTGTAGTATTTTTTAGCTAAAATCGTGTTTTATGTGCAATTTTGGGCTAATGAGGGGATCTTTGTGAAGTATGTGTTAAATCGGTATTTTTATGGCTTGGTTAACCTAATTAAGTGCTATTAGTGTTGTTTAAACCAGGTTTTTGTTTCAGTTTCACAAAAATACCCTAAGGTATCGATTTAGTGCTAAAATGTTGATTTTAACTAGTTTGTGGCTCTGTTGGAATCTGCTAGTACCCCGGTTTCTTCAGTTCAAAATTGTAATTACTGGAGCATACACAATGGGTATATAGTACACACACAAAACCCGGGAGCCCAATTCCCAAGGCGGGCCGCCGATAAATGCATTCTGGCCGCAATTTGCGGCCAGATGGGTGATCTGGGGGTTGGGGTTTGTATGGTAGGAGTCTGCTGCTATGTGAAGGCTTATAGTATATATAATTTTGTAAAATTTTTCCTGTAGCAAAATCTGGGGTCAATTACCCTATTTCTCGTATTTTAAACCTTCGCTACACGTGTGATACGCGTGTGGGTATGGGGTTTTCTGCGTATCGCTACGTATCGGTGTAGCTTCAGGCGCGTAATCACACGTTTTAGCGTATCGCGCACGCACGCGCTTGGTTCACGATGCGGGTTTCTAGGTTGCTTTAATGTCATGCTTTTGTGAATTCGAGCTTTTGTGTTATATTTTGTGAAATTCTAGGTTCACTGGCGAGTACGGCGAACGCCGCGAAGATGGGGAAACAAGTCGTCGGCAACACTTAGCGCGAGACTACGATGAGTAGATTTAACATCTACGGGGAAATCACCCGCATGGCGTGCATCAGGGCTGATAGGACCTTGTAGCAGCATATTGCATTTACATACATTGACGGTTCATGGATACTATTTATTGCATACCGCATTCTCTTCTACATGTATATGAACTTAGAATTGATAAAACACCGCACTGTTACTAACGGTTCATGTTGCACGAGCATAAATCTGCATGTTACACACATCGTTAGTAACTGCCATGACACTCACATTGTAGAATTGCCATGATCATTATACTGTAGTTCATCTCATATATGATTCGATACATGTTCATACTTGTGCACGTACTCCTTTACATGTTCATACTTGTGCACGTACCCTTTTACATGTTCATACTTGTGCACGTACTCCTTTACATGTTCATACTTGTGCACGTACTCATTCACATGTTCATACTTGTACACGTACTCATTTACATACTTGTGCATATTCAAACTGTACCTACCTGGATATGCTGATTTTTGTAGAAACTGGGAGCCACATGATGCCTTTTGAAAATCTGAAACTATTTTAAAGAGCGGTTTCTCCCTTTTACTTATAGTATGACTTGATGGACATATCACATCTTATTGACTTACACATTGGTTTTGGATTTCATGTGATTTTTGGTTTTGAGGACCGTGGAGTTATTTAAGAAAGTATGCACTATTTCAAAACCCGGTTTCCTCTTGATATGATATTTTGGTGCGTCCACCACACGTTTTCTCGGTTCTGAGACGTGTGCTTGAAACTCGATTCGAGGAGTTGGATAATCCATTTGCGGGTTCGTGGTGGACCCGGTATGGTGTTAGAGATAGTGCCCTCAGAGTCAGTTATTGGATCACAGGCACGTGATTGCAATGATTAAGGGAGGACCTATACCGGAAGGACAGTCTTACTCAGGATGATAGTATGCTATCTGGTTTATCTTTATCATCGTGTACTGCTTTAGGTGACCTTTCATGTCACTATTGCACGTTGATAGAGCCCCTAGGATTCTTGCTTGACTGCCAGCAATATAAGGGCGATCATATACGTGGGAGCTGGGGTCTATAAGCACATCCTTAAAAGGTCCCTAGTCGTGGGAGTTTTCGAGACAGGGCATCGATACTCCAGAGTAGACTAGTGTATACAGTCGAGACCCCGACGAGGGGCGGTGGCCGGTCTCACAAGCCACTGGTGTCAGTTGGTTCACCTAAGATGTATACAGGTGCTCATTGGGTTATGAGTACACCGGACAGGAATCGCCGGGAACATGCTAGTTGGGATTATACCAGACATCAGATAGCAGTTCCCTGGTGACATGTGTACAGGTTAGTTCATCGATCTGAGATCGTCATTTGTCTCGTGTGAGTTCCCACTGTGCTTTGATTACTACCCTACCACGGCTCGAAGGAGTCGTGCAAACAGGTTTTAGTTGGGTACAGTCCCAAGCCACATGGAGGCAGTGAGCGGATCGGCAGGGGTTTCGTCTCTCCCGGTATTGGGGGTGAGATCGCGCTGTGTCTAGGAGAGCCATTACACAAAGCCCTCGGCCGAGGCGGGAGATTTACTGGTAGGTATTCCAGTAGTATCTCAAGGTGTTCTGGGCTACACTCCGACACGACTTGTACCGCTTATGGGGGTCTGACTTTTACCAACCCCCTAGTGTAGGGTTCCTAGGCACACTATAGAGGTCTCACAAGGCATCAACCATGCCAATTTCAAAATTTATGAGTGCCGAGAAACCCTAACACGGATCGTCGGCTAGAATTCTAGGCGAAAAACGAATCTAGTTAACAATTTAACTAAAGATCGGAAGCTACAACCTTTGTAGATCCGGATATCCACTTTCTTAGCTCCACGTAGGCGTCCTCTCGCTGTCCTAGTCGGATCTCGGACTCTCGCATCGGCTTTATCGAAGAAATGAGCGGAATACGTCGTCGGCTTCGTGCCGAAGATGATCTACGTCGAGGTTGCACAAGTTCATGCTCCAACTTCACCAAGTTGTGAAACTTGTGAAGAAAACACCCAAAAAAACTTGGCAAGAGGTAGAGAGTGAAGAAATAGGAGGTGGGTTCACTTTAGAATTGGATTTTACTCACTTTTGAACAAGTTGCCATTGATGGCATCAAGGTTTCTTTCTTGAAGAAGAAGATCAAGAAGAAGAAAGAATATATGATAAGTGTTGAATTAAAAAGAAAAATAAATCAATATTTATCATAAGCTAACCAAGGTTAAGTGTAGAGAATAGACCATGGTCAATGGGAATGGTTAGGGTTAAGCAAGAAGACAAATGGTCTCTTTAGTCAAAAGCTTCATGAAGCTTCAACAAGCTTCATGTTAAAAAGAAACCATTTTCTTTTCTTTTATCTAATTAAATAAATAAAGAAAGGATAAATAAATAGATAAATAATACAAAACCATAACCATTATCATAACCATGGTTTAATTCTTTGCACTTAACTAAATGATCAAGTATCGTCAAACATGATACAAATGTGTGCACAAAAGTATATCACATATACTTCTTGCACATCTAGTGAGAAAATCCATATAAAGTGAACCAATACTAGCTAATGCAAAATAATATATCAAATATATAATTATACATTAAATCATTAAATCAACACTTGATTTAACGATCCGGTTATATCACATATAACCGACTAGTATCCAATGTATCGATTTATCGAATCAATGATTCGATAACTAGGTCATATCGCTTACAACCAATCGAAACATTCATCTCGAGAATGGAATACGGTATCACATACACGCATCATTCTCGGTCCTGCACATATCTCATATGTACTCCTATTTCGTTTCGCTTGAGCCAGGAAAGCTCTGTGTAGGACTCTAAAGACTCGTCAATATGCCGGTAGCAGATGATGATCATATCAAGCACCCACAAGCCGCAAGCGGTCTGCTAAACGTATCGGCCATCCGGGTATTGAGCGATCAGAAGATCGACGAGCTAGCCCGCTCACACTCCTGTGAATCCAACCAGTAACACTTACCGTACAGTCCGGTCTGTTCGTCTGATATGTCGCATAACAAGTCTAGGGGTGGTAAACGTCAGACCCCAATAACCGATAAGTCGTGCCGATGTGAGGCTCGTAACGGGTCGAGAAACTACTGGTAACACTTACCAGCAAATCTCTGATCAGCCCTGGCCAGGGACTTCCCTGTTACGGCCAATCGAGCACAGCGCAACATCAACCCCCAATACCGGGAGAGACGAAACCCCTCCTATCGCTCATTGCCTCCTTGTGACTCGGGACTGTACCCAAAGACCACCGTTTTGCACGCCCTCATGGACGTGGTAAGGTGGAGATCAAAGGACAGTAGGAATCACACAAGACTCTATGACGATCTCGGGTCTACAGACTAACCTGTACAAGTGTCACCTAAGAACTGCCATCTGACGTGAGGTATAATACCATCTGGGAGTTCTCGGCGAGTCCGTCCAGTGTACCCAGTCTCCACTGAGCACCCGTATACTATCTCTGATGTCAAACTCCAATGGATATGGGATCATCCATCGCCCATCTCATGGGTCGAGAAGCGTATACGCTAGTCTACACTGGTATATCGATGCCCTGTCTCGATACACCCACGACTAGGGACCTTGAAGGATGTACTTATGGACTACCATGTCCCCACTAGTATGATCTGCATCATAGTCCAGGTAGTCAAGTACACATCCTAAGGGCTTTACCAACATGTAACTATAAGACAGGTTAAAGAGACTAGTGTACATGTTAAGATAAAGAGCAACCAAATAGCATACTATCATATCGAGCAAGAAAGTCATCTCTATATATGTCCAAGCATCCAATATAGTATACATCATCTGTACAATACTAGCCTCTAGGGCATACATACAACTAACAATCTCCCACTTGCACTAGGGCCAGCTGCTGTAGTATCGCATACCGAGCATCCCGAAGAGTCTCTCAAACTGTATCTGGGGAATGGCCTTCGTGAGTGGATCCGCCGTGTTGTCCTTCGTGTCAACCCTCCTGATCTCGATCTCGCGGCGATCAACTATCTCCCGGATCAGGTGATACCGCCTCACAATATGCCTGGATCGCTGATGGGACCTAGGTTCCTTGGCCAAAGCCACCGCTCCATTGTTATCGCAATACAAAGGTATTGGATGCTCAATGGATGGAACCACTCCAAGTTCAGTAATGAACTTCTTGATCCAGACAGCCTCTTTGGCAGCATCGTTGGCAGCGATGTATTCAGCCTCCATCGTCGAGTCTGCCACGGTTTCCTGCTTGGAACTCTTCCAGCTAACCGCCCCTCCGTAAAGGGTAAAGACAAAGCCCGACTGCGACTTAGAGTCGTCCTTATCACTCTGGAAGCTCGAATCGGTAAAGGACTCCACTTGGAGTTCTCCGTTACCATACACCAAGAGCATCTCTTTAGTCCTTCGTAAGTACTTGAGAATGCTCTTCACAGCTGTCCAGTGACTCTTTCCAGGATCAGCTTGATACCTGCTCACTATACTTAGTGAGTATGCTACATCGGGTCTGGTACATAGCATCGCATACATGATAGAGCCTACAGCCGAAGCATAGGGTATCCCTTGCATGCGAGCTCTCTCCAAATCAGTCTTAGGAGACATCTCTTTGGAGAGAGTGACTCCAGAGATCGTGGGAAAGTTCCCACGCTTGGATTCTTCCATACTAAACCTCTTTAGTATGGTGTCAATGTACCTGGATTAGGACAATCCCAATATTCGTTTGGATCTATCTCTATAGATCCTGATTCCCAATATGCAGGAGGCATCACCAAGATCTTTCATCGAGAATCTTTGTGATAAGAAGAGCTTGACCGAATGCAGCATAGGAATATCATTTCCTATCAAGAGTATGTCGTCCACGTACAATACGAGGAAGACAACCTTACTCTCTACTACCTTCCTGTAGATACAAGGTTCATCTGGGTTTTTGACGAAATCAAACTCTTTGATAATGACATCAAAGCAGATGTTCCAACTCCGCAATGCTTGCTTTAATCCATAAATGGATTTAAGCAGCTTGCACACCTTGCCGCTGCTCCCACTGTCTACGAAGCCCTCTGGCTGAGTCATGTACACGCACTCTTCTAAATCACCATTTAGAAAGGCGGTCTTAACATCCATTTGCCAGATTTCGTAATCATGGTATGCAGCGATGGCAAGCATGATCCGGATAGATTTAAGCATAGCCACTAGAGAAAAGGTTTCGTCATAGTCCACACCTGGTCTTTGGCGAAAACCTTTTGCAACAAGTCTAGCTTTGAAAGTCTCCACTTTCCCATCAACACCAAGTTTTTTCTTGAAGATCCATTTGCTCCCAATTGGTTTTACCCCTTCAGGAGCAACTTCCAAAGTCCATACTTTGTTGGTGTACATGGAATCCATCTCGGACCGCATAGCATCCAGCCATTTCACTGAGTCCCCACTCGTGATGGCCTGCTCGAAGCTAGTTGGGTCATTATCCTCCATGATGCAATCCTCACTGCCACCATCAATGAGAAAACCATAGTATCTCTCAGGTGGTCGAGAAACCCTACTAGATCGGCGGAGAGGCTGGGGTACGTCGGGCACCACTGAATCCTCTGGTTCTACTAAATCATTAGTTGCAGTTTGTGGTGCTGGAACCTCTTCCAGTTCTACCTCTTTGCCATTAATTTCTTTTGCAAGAAATTCCCTTTCCAAAAAGGTGGCATGTTGAGCAATAAACACTCTTTGTTCCTCAGCTTGGTAGAAAAAATATCCTTGAGAATTCTTAGGATATCCCACAAACTTGCAAAGGACGGATCGTGCCTCGAGTTTGTCCGGATTTTGCTTTTTGACATAGGCCGGACAACCCCATATCTTAATTCGTTTAAAATATGGTCTCTTCCCACTCCATATCTCATATGGTGTGGTAGGTACAGATTTAGACGGAACCAGATTCAATAGGTATATGGCTGTCTCAAGCGCATACCCCCAAAAGGAAATAGGTAACTTAGCATTGCTCATCATCGAACGCACCATATCTAATAGGGTGCGATTCCTTCGTTCCGATACACCGTTGTGCTGTGGTGTATAAGGAGGAGTAAGCTGAGAGAGAATCCCATTCTCTTTTAGATAATCCAGGAATTCACTGCTTAAGTATTCACCTCCTCGATCAGATCGAAGAATCTTAATACTTTTGCCCGTTTGGTTCTCTACCTCGTGCTTATATTCTTTGAATTTCTCAAAAGCTTCAGACTTGTGTTTCAACAGGAACACATGCCCGTATCTAGAGAGATCGTCAGTGAATGTAATGAAGTAGGAAGAACCATTTCTGGTGTGTGTAGACATAGGACCGCATACATCACTATGCACCAGTCCCAAGAGTTCAGTAACTCTTTCTCCGTGTCCCGTAAACGGAGTTTTGGTCATTTTTCCTTTGAGACATGAATGGCAAGTGTCATAAGATGATAATTCGAATGAATTCAAATATCCATTCTTATGCAACTTAGCCAGTCGTGTCTCATTGATATGGCCAAGTCTACAGTGCCACAAGAAGGATTCGTTCATTTCTGAGCTTTTCCTCTTGTGTGTGTTTTGTATATTGAAGACTGTATTTTGATTGAGAATGAATATGCCATTATGTAGCGAGCCTGATGCAATCAACTTTTGATCTAGGAATATGTTCATAACATTATCCTTTACTACAAAATTATATCCTTCTTTACTTAATAAAGAAACTGATATAATGTTCCACATCATGTTCGGTATATAATAGCACTCATTCAGGACTAGTGTATCACCATTTGGTAATACCAGGTGATATATGCCAACTACTTTGGCTGGAACATTTTCCCCATTCCCTACTTGAACGGAATGATCACCTTTTCCCAGTTCTCTACCTTTTCGTAGCCCATGTAACTGCTTACATATATGGGATCCTGATCCGGTATCTAATACCCAGGACGTAGGGTGAACTGAGAAACAGTTCTCAATAACAAACACACCCGAAGAAGGTGCATCATCATGCACGTTCTCCGTTTGGGCGGCGTGAGAATCTATATATTCTCCTGTTTCCTGTTCAGTCTTATAACATTTATAAGATAGAACGGGTCCAACGTTCCCCTGCACAGTATAACATGCGGGTTCGGTCAATACATCCATATTATTATCTTGATTAAGGCATGAAATGGTCGCTACCTAAAGAGAGAGAGAAGAAAAACACTTTAGCGTATGCTCTTGCAAGATCAGATTGGTTATTATCTTATCTAATCAGGATGGCTCCCACTGATTTGTATCAAATCTTCCTTCAAACCCTAAAAGGAAAGACTAGCCGGGATTAATTACACCCTACAACTTCGTCGATCTTTCAGCCAGGCCAGTGTCGGTACTTTGAGGGAGGTCCCCCGTGCTTTCGCACGAACCTAATTAATGTAAACCTCGTTTTCCCAGAGGCGTAACCTCGTTAACATCTTTCTAGACACCAACTTGATCGGCTAATTGTAATGTGTAAAACTCTCCCAGGAGTAACTCTTACTCGCAGTGGGTATCGGGATCCAACTATCTCATAGAAGGTATGCAATCTCATTGCAAATTTCAACACTTGAAATTCCCGATAATGCTTTTGCCCCTAGCGATCTATGACCTTGACTAAGTCAACAAACCATAAATCGCAAGTCAAGTTCAACCCGTACATTTCCCGATTGAATTAAACCCACCCGTACGACCCTTGACTGAGTCAACAAGGCCGTGCGAATTCTCTAATCCAATCACATCTCATGTTGTTACAGATAAACATAATTTAGCTACCATACACTATGCCTTGACTAAGTCAACAAACATATCACGAATACTAAATAATATCTATCTGAAATGACGGAGGGCTACGCGGGTTCTTTCAGAAAAAACCATGAGCGTAATGAACTTGATATCGTTGTAGAATCAAATGAAGTTTTGAAATGGAGTGATTTTGAGGCTTTTCTAGTTTTGCTAAAGGGGTCACTCCCGGTGAAGGGATCGTCGGCCCTTTCCTCGTCGAATGAGGTGCAGGATATATCATATATATCACTATGCAAAGCAGAAACTATAGAAGCAGTCAAAAGCAAACCGAGTGTGTAGCATCTGCCAGTTATTGCTAAAGGAGTCACTCCCGGTGAAAGGATCTCGGTCCTTTCCTTATCGAATAAGGTGCAGGGCATATCATATATACCGCTGTGCAAAGCAAGAACTGTAGCTACCTGTTTTGTTTAAAATTTGATTCTACAACATCATTTGGTTTCTTTTCTTTCATTAAGAACATTAATGAGGTCCCATCATTTAAATACCTAAACATCACAGATAAATACGACGTACACTTATGCCATCCGCATTCGCCTCGATGTCCCCTCGTGCACCGTTAGGTTAGGTAACTAACGACAGAGCAGGGCAGGGCTAGTGCGGGTGCAAAACATAAGTAACGTCTATATAATATATCATATATACTATATACTGTATCTATCATAGAACATCACACGATCACATCACAGATATCGCAGCAGAAGAATCATATGAAACATTGGATATACTAGGACGTCCGTGTTTTCAATACGAGCCAGTATAAAACACGGATTCCACGGTCGTGATGAATAGCCAATCCCATACCCCTAGACCCCTACGAGAGCGGCAAGCAACCCTGCCAATTCTAGGGTTAGGAGACCCGGACTCGACTCCTCGAGTTGGTCTCCCACTAGACCCCAGAACCCGGTTACTTGTGCTCCCCTCCTTGGGTCTATCCTAATGCGGAAAAGTAAATAATATACAAAAGGTGACAACTTCCGCTACCTGGAAGTGCCCCAAATAAAAGAATATTACATACAAGTTTTTACATGAATGAAAATGAAAAACACTCACCTCACATAAAAACCTCCGGCTATTCGAACACGACGATCCAATATAACATATCCAGCAATACATAACGTCACATGTCATCAACGTAAGTAAGTATGCATACCCCAATTGTCGTTGACGTATAGCAACGAAACCGACGATATGAACATACTACACTTACGGTCACAGAAAAGAAAGTGTAAAACTACAACAGTTGGAATCCGCAACCTCTTTAGACATCACATGCCTAATCAAATGAAATACTTAGACATCACATGCCTAACAGTTATAAACCCCGCATTTTAGTCTCATTATCGAAAACTCTTTTCAATATCAAGTGAAACTAAACCGCTAGATTTATAACATTCATTCAGTTATCTCATAACTTTTGTGAATTCCAATTATTGTATCACATTCCAGATAATTAGAAAATGTTAAACTTTCCGATCGAACAGTCGAATACCCAAGTTTTCCCGATACAGCTCAACACATGAAATAAGTCTAGAAACATTCAGTTCGTGCCTCAGTACCAACGGTCCATCCGTAGAAGGGTCAAGCCAACGCCTCACATGTGGCACGCCGTACTGCCCCAAACCCGAAGGTTCAAAGGGCAGTTCAAAATGGTCACATAATCGAGTTAAGGTTTGTTGTCTTCTAGAGGGTCCATCGCGTTACTTGCACTACTTAGAACGTCGTTAAACTACGGAAAAATCCAACACTTGGAAATTTCCCGACAGGGGAAAAGTTGGGTATTTATATCCGGTCGAACTTTTTAACAAATTCAAAAATTATCCGGAAATACACAAAGACGAAGTTTGATAATCCGGTCGAAACACCGAAGCTCCAAAACACCCCAGAAAATTCAACTCTTGAATAATTATTAAAAATACCCATAAAACTCAGCTGCAGAAACTATGAATTACTGTGCAGAGGAGGATGGCTGACGTCATTCTTTAGCCGCGGAACCGCCGCCTAAGCAGGCTTAGGCCGCGGTTCCGCCGCGCATTACACTGTTCATTGAATAAAAATTGCACCGTAATTCTTAGAATTCCCTGCTGAATTTTTTAGGCATTTTTAATATTGAAAAATCCCAGAATTTAGAAAAAGTCCAGAGAGCACTTGGGTTTTAGGGTTTCGGGTTCGTTCGGGTTTCAAACGTCGTCTAGACTTCGCATAAGGCTCTAGCTAGGCTTTGATACCACTGTAGGGTTCCTAGGCACACTATAGAGGTCTCACAAGGCATCAACCATGCCAATTTCAAAATTTATGAGTGCCGAGAAACCCAAACACGGATCGTCGGCTAGAATTCTAGGCGAAAAACGAATCTAGTTAACAATTTAACTAAAGATAGGAAGCTACAACCTTTGTAGATCCGGATATCCACTTTCTTAGCTCCACGTAGGCGTCCTCTCGCTGTCCTAGTCGGATCTCGGACTCTCGCATCGGCTTCATCGAAGAAATGAGCGGAATAGGTCGTCGGCTTCGTGCCGAAGATGATCTACGTCGAGGTTGCACAAGTTCAAGCTCCAACTTCACCAAGTTGTGAAACTTGTGAAGAAAACACCCAAAACAACTTGGCAAGAGGTAGAGGGTGAAGAAATAGGAGGTGGGTTCACTTTAGAATTGGATTTTACTCACTTTTGAACAAGTTGCCATTGATGGCATCAAGGTTTCTTTCTTGAAGAAGAAGATCAAAAAGAAGAAAGAATATGATAAGTGTTGAATTAAAAAGAAAAATAAATCAATACTTATCATAAGCTAACCAAGGTTAAGTGTAGAGAATAGACCATGGTCAATGGGAATGGTTAGGGTTAAGCAAGAAGACAAATGGTCTCTTTAGTCAAAGCTTCATGAAGCTTCAACAAGCTTCATGATAAAAAGAAACCATTTTCTTTTCTTTTATCTAATTAAATAAATAAAGAAAGGATAAATAAATAGATAAATAATACAAAACCCTAACCATTATCATGACCATGGTTTAATTCTTTGCACTTAACTAAATGATCAAGTATCGTCAAACATGATACAAATGTGTGCACAAAAGTATATCACATATACTTCTTGCACATCTAGTGAGAAAATCCATATAAAGTGAACCAATACTAGCTAATGCAAAATAATATATCAAATATATAATTATACATTAAATCATTAAATCAACACTTGATTTAACGATCCGGTTATATCACATATAACCGACTAGTATCCAATGTATCGATTTATCGAATCAATGATTCGATAACTAGGTCATATTGCATACAACCAATCGAAACATTCATCTCGAGAATGGAATATGGTATCACATACACGCATCATTCTCGGTCCTGCACATATCTCATATGTACTCCTATTTCGTTTCGCTTGAGCCAGGAAACCTCTGTGTAGGACTCTAAAGACTCGTCAATACGCCGGTAGCAGATGATGATCATATCAAGCACCCACAAGCCGCAAGCGGTCTGCTAAACGTAACGGCCATCCGGGTATTGAGCGATCAGAAGATCGACGAGCTAGCCCGCTCACACTCCTGTGAATCCAACCAGTAACACTTACCGTACAGTCCGATCTGTTCGTCTGATATGTCGCATAACAAGTCTAGGGGTGGTAAACGTCAGACCCCAATAACCGATAAGTCGTGCCGATGTGAGGGTCATAACGGGTCGAGAAACTACTGGTAACACTTACCAGCAAATCTCTGATCAGCCCTGGCCAGGGACTTCCCTGTTACGGCCAATCGAGCACAGCGCAACATCAACCCCCAATACCGGGAGAGACGAAACCCCTCCTATCGCTCATTGCCTCCATGTGACTCGGGACTGTACCCAAAGACCACCATTTTGCACGCCCTCATGGACGTGGTAAGGTGGAGATCAAAGCACAGTGGGAATCACATAAGACTCTATGACGATCTCGGGTCTACAGACTAACCTGTACAAGTGTCACCTGAGAACTGCCATCTGACGTGAGGTATAATACCATCTGGGAGTTCTCGGCGAGTCCGTCCAGTGTACCCAGTCTCCACTGAGCACCCGTATACTATCTCTGATGTCAAACACCAATGGATATGGGATCATCCATCGCCCATCTCATGGGTCGAGAAGCGTATACGCTAGTCTACACTGGTATATCGATGCCCTGTCTCGATACACCCACGACTGGGGACCTTGAAGGATGTACTTATGGACTACCATGTCCCCACTAGTATGATCTGCATCATAGTCCAGATAGTCAAGTACACATCCTAAGGGCTTTACCAACATGTAACTATAAGACAGGTTAAAGAGACTAGTGTACATGTTAAGATAAAGAGCAACCAAATAGCATACTATCATATCGAGCAAGAAAGTCATCTCTATATATGTCCAAGCATCCAATATAATATACATCATCTGTACAATACTGGCCTCTAGGGCATACATACAACTAACACCTAGGCCCGCCATGCGATACTCATAGACGAACGGACCAGACTGTATGGATATTGTCACTGACAAGCTCAGTAGGGTGTCAGGATGAGTTCGCTCATGGACCTCCCTTTTTGTCAATACTTGCTAGCCCGCTACGTACGGCTAATACCTCTGACGTGCTAGTAGTTAAATCCACAGCCAAAGTATTGACGAATCTTTAGAGTCCCCCACAGACAGTTTCTCAAGTTTCTGGCGAAACGTTGTAGAGACCGTATGATATATGGCAGGGTTCGATCTTATACGTGCGGTATTGCACGGATCATGATCGGACGGATCATACTAGTGGGCTTTGGTTTAAGCCGGATCCTTGTATTAGATTTGTTGTATTACTTTAGTCTCATCGCATTCGCATTCAGTCGGAATGCGGGTGCAGGTATGTATATATAGGTGAGGGGTATCCTTGTGATCCGTCACGAGTTTACTTTAGATGTTGCCGGATTCTCTTTGTTATGGCAAACATTTGGATTAATGTTTTCTTAAGGAAATAATGAGCTAGAAATCATCATGAAAATGCATTAATGTGACATAGACTTATATCATGAGTCATGGTCTCTTTTTTAGCAAATGTGTAACATTAATGAATTGTTTTATGTCATGAAATGAGATGGAGAGAGAGAGGGGCTGCCTAGTGTTGGTAGTGAGCTCTCATATTATTCTACACTCTCTCACTATCATGATAACAAGAGAAAAGAAAAGAAAAAGAAAAAGCTCTTATTCTTCTTCTTCCTCTAGATTTTTTTTTCCATCAATAGCAACTCTTCAACCTCCATCCAAAGCTATGGATGCAAGAGACAAAGTGATCACAAACATTCTCTACAACACCTTGGACGCATCGGCTAGCACACTTCACGCCCGAGTTGCTTCGGATGAAGCGGGAGCCCGTAAAAAGACTTCTCGATGTGGTGCCCTTTCCGACGAGGAGATGAAGACCGGAGATTCCGAGAGGTGATCGGAGTGGAGGCCGAAGACCGAAGGACACGGATCGCTCTGTATAGCTCTCTACCCTTTCTCTTGATTGCTAGCATTGGGTTAATGGTTAAGATCCTGGGTTTTAGGATGCGGTAGTGCCGGTTTAAAGCTAAGAAAAATTTTCGTTTCCGCATTTTGGCCTCGGATAGACGGCCGGGGCGCTACCGTAGTCCTACATGGTATCAGAGCCACGCCATTAAGCATTACTAGCTTGCTCTAGCATGTTTAGAACTTCAATCGAACAAAAATTCTGAAACTGCGTTTTCAAATGTGCAGTTTCTGTCGAAATTTTTCTGTTGTCAAAAAATTATTTGGTGTGCTGTAGAAAATCAGGCAGGGTTTTTGGAGACCACTGAAGAAAAATGGTTGCATGATGTCACTGTAGCGCCGCGGAACCGCGGCCGTAACCTATTTTTGGCCGCGGTTCCGCCGTCGAATAGTGACATCACTGGACCATTTTTCCTACAGTGATTCCTGACTTGAGAAAGTGGTTTCTAGTTATTTTATTTTGGGCCCAGATTTATTTGAGTACTGGGTATTGTGCTTGGGGCCCACTTTGGGAATTTTAGTCGATCGAAAATTTTAACATGTTAGTTCACAGTATTTACATTATATCTGCGACTATGAATGTCACTTGATCGGTAAATCATGTCTAACTGCTATAACCATTTTAGATGGATTTGCGAACGTGACATTCACATTGATGTTCTGTGTTGTGCTGTGATGTTGCGGATCTGTCATGGTGGATAGCCTGGATGCAATGGTAGTACAGTTTGGTTTTATATGTACATTTAATATTGCGGGGCGAGCGTCCGACATGTGGACCGCCGTCACTGCCTGTTTGTATATTATTCTTTTGGGACACGACCGGGCTGAGGTCGATGTACCCGTTGTATGTATATTTTACTTTCTGTACTAGGATTACCCCGCGGTGGAGTGCACGGATAGCCGGGTTCTAGAGAGCAACGGGCCCGCATCATATGGCATTGAGACGGAGGGGGCTTCGCTCTGGAATTGGCGGGCAATTCGCCGCACTCGTAGGGGGTACAGGTTGACCCAGGAGGGGTGTCCAAGTTACCGGATTCCGAGAAGTGCTGGGTGGTCCATTCACGTTGCTGAAGGGGGCTGCCTCGCTTCAGGTTTTGGCGGGTAACTTGCCACGCCCGTAGGGGTCTAGGATTTCATTTCACAGGCTATCCACACGACCAGGGGAACGTCGAGTTTCAGCAGCGGCTCTATGAAACCCGGGGCTTCCAGATAATCTGTATTGTTCTGTGATGCTTATTACATTTCTGTTATATTGCATTTTATCACGCCTTGAGCGAATATTATATATTGATATATATACTAGTAGATGTTGTATATGTTTTGCACCCGCGCTAGTCCAGTCCCCGCTCTGTCGTTAGTTAAGTAACCTAACGGGTGATGACGGGACCCAGTGGCGAATGCGGGTGGCATATACGTACATCGTATTTTCGTTCTTTATTGGTGTGATCAATTGATGGGACTGCGTTGATTCGGATCAATGCAACCTAAACAAACCTATTCTGAAGTTGTCGGAACATTTTTCAAAAAACTGTTATTGCAAGGTCGTTCTCTTTTGTTTTGCACAGTGGTATTCGGTTATGAATATCCAGCACCTCAGTCGACGAGGCAAGGGCCGAGATCCTTTCACCGGGAGTGACCCCTTGGACAGAAGTTTGCGTCAGGGTAATAACTTCACTATAGCCGATTGCCTTTTGCTTTGCATCGTGGTATTTGGTTGGAATATCCTGCACCTCATTCTACGGGGAAAGAGCCAAGATCCCTTCACCGGGAGTGACCTCTTTAGCAAAGGGTTTTCGCTACTATATTTTTATAAAAAGTTATGCAGTTCCTTCGACGATATCAAGTTCATTACGCTAAAGTTTTTTCGCCAAAAACCAGCCGTAACCCTCCGTCATTTCTTACGGGTATTATTTAGTATTCGTGCTGCGTTTGTTGACCTAGTCAAGACGTAGTGTTCGGTAGCTATGTGGTGGTTGTTTATTGCATAAATGGGATTGGTTAGGACAGTCGTGCGGCCTTGTTGACCTAGTCAAGGGCACGTACGGTTGGGTTTAATGCAATCCAGAATAATGACGGGTTGAACTTGACTAGCGGTTTATGGTTTGTTGACCTAGTCAAGGTCATAAGCCGCTTGGGGTAAAAACACATATCGGGAGTTTCTAAAGAAACTGAAACTTGCCAGGCATGTGCATACCTTCTGGAGTGTGATAACGTGAGTGGATTCCGTCACGTTATCATGCGATGATAGTTCGATCCCAATTCCCACTGATGAGTTGGTTTACTCCTCGGGTGATCCCGACTAATTCTTCTTTCAGGTTTGGAGGAGAATTTGACGGTACAGTGGGAGGTTTTCTGATTAGATAAAGTAACAACCATTCTGATCTAGGTTAGAGTGCAAGCTGGGTGTTTCTTTTCTCTCTCTCTCTGGCAGCGATCATGCCCCGACCCTTGATTATGACTCAATGACCGAGATTAACCGAACCTTCTTAAACACTGGCTTTTGGGTTGTCAGAGTTGCAAACCTCATTGCCACTCCTAATTTTACCCTTTTCTCCAGGTCACCCCGTATTACTACGAACGTCCACTTCCATTGGATAAAACCATCGTATGGTTATATACGAACTCGAAGGAATTTATTCGAGGATGGTTTCCGGTTCTGGAGAAAACGAATAGGACTATTCAGTTGTCTTTTCCTTTTACCTTCTCTCAGGTTGCGAGTACTCCTTGGTTTAGGAGATAGTACACCTATTACGCAAATTGGATAGTCTTCTTCCAAATCTTAGGCTGGTGCCGAACGGTAGGGGATGAAGAAAACCAATTAGCATAACGATGGTGTACAGAAGGTATTAAGTAAAGACATATCAAGGGATTAGTAAGAGGGCAAAGTAAAATGCGACTGCTATTCACGACCAAACCAAGTATTTCATTACCACTCCCACTTCACCTTTGTATTTCTTCAGGACACTCCGTATCACTACGAAGATCCACAGTTTATTAGATACTCCATCGTATTGTTATATACGAACTCGAAAGGAACTTGTTCCAGTTCGGGGATGGATTCTGGTTCAGGAGAAATAGGAATAAGGTTTATTTGGTTGTCTTTTATCTTCACCTTCTCTCGCATTGCGAGTGCTCCTAGGATTAGGACAGTACACCCCTTATGCTTATTGGATAGTCTTCTTCCAAACCATAGGCTAGTGCTGAACGGTAGGGAAGGAAGAAAACCATTTAGCCTAAGAGGGTGTACAGAAGGTAATGACTAAAGACATATAAAGGGATTTGGAGAGATGGCAAAGAATTATACGGTTACAGTTGTGAATCTGGATAATGGAAGAGGCATTACTAGGAATACCCGGATACCCCTACGAAACATTTCAATGTTTCAGTTTCACTGTGTACTGTTAAAAGAAAACTGATTTCCCAATTAAACACTTGCACCAGGGTATGTAATTACCAGGTATGATTCTCACATCTGTATGGTTTGACAGATGATGAGTGGGAGTATGTTATTGGGAATTAGGTGATCATCCTCATTATATCAGGATTCGTTGTAATTGGTGATATTTGAGGAAGTCACCTGGGTTGTTTGCCGGACGACAAATATTTGGTTTTGAATATCCGTTTTTATGCACCAATTTCAAATTGATATATCTGTACGTCTATTTTTATAGAGTGAGATATGACTTTTTGAAATTATGTCTGTAACATTTACCTATATCAGTAGATGGTTAGGTAAGGAGCATTAAACAGCGGTGTAATTCTTCTTAACCATAAGTACAGTTTTCAACCTACGACACACAGGGAATGAGTTATTAGACTCAGGGGACTTATACAGAGTATTGTATGTTGTCCAGTGTCCGTTAGGACAGAGGGGTTAGTACTCGTACTATATTCTGTTTACTTGTGACTTCTCTAGTTCGTAGACATGTGTTTCTTAGAAACACAAGGTCCAAGTTTTGAGAAGTTATAGGTATATGAATAAAGTAGAGAACCAGGTATTGCAAGTATCATGATTCTTCAAGGTGATCGAAGATGTAGATACTTGTATATGGTATTCAGTTAATAGTAATGATTTTAAGAGATCTTCCTTCTCTTTCGGGTTACTCATATCTGGATGCATTCCTAAGTTGAGTAACACTGATCGGCCTCTTTCCATTTAGTTGACATGCACTGGAAACAGCTGCATGATTTGAATCTGGTTCCAATTAAATCAGTGCCTCTATTTCTATATTGGATATAGAATAGTTCATATCTTAACTATGTTAAGGTACGGGGAGTCGTCCAGCTTATGCTTAAAACCAGACTCTGGATAACTTAAGGCACGTTTCTGTAATGGCTGTTTGTGGGTTGACCCGGGCTATGACGAGGGTTGACTTTCTACCATCTGGAAGATCAATAGTGATATTGTTCTAGACTCGCCATAGTTTTAAAAAAAATGGATTTTTTCAGAAAACAGTAGTGGGAATATGGTAGAACTGGAAGTGATTCCAGAACCGCAAACGATTACTGAAAATTTTATAAGAACCTAAAGATTCATTCTGATTTGACATTCCATTAGCCACTCCGCAGATATGGTGGGTAACCTCAGGCGCTCGAGAGGTACTTTGATAGCCTCAAGGACGGTGACAGGGAGGTTCTTGTTTACCCAGACTTGCCATTGCTGTTGTTCCAGGCTGCGAGACCCAGCAGGAGGATGAGTATAGCGTCGTTCTAAACTAGCTTTGGAAGTGCACGTATATATGACTCCGCCAGAGGGCGGTCGTAGTCAGTGGGAGCAGCGGAAGCATTGGTGGACAAGTGGCTTATGTCTATTTATAGACTAAAGCAGATGTAATGGAGATAGATCATCTATTTCTGATGTGACAGTCATAGGTTTGACTTCATCAGAATAGGGGATGGATCTGTTAAGAAGGTAGTAGGGTGTGATATCCTGGTATTTGGATGACATACACAGAGTAGGAAGTGAAATTCCTATACTACAATCGGTTGTATTTTGGTTGTCACACGGTGGTTTCTCCACATGGGACTTGGATATAATATCAAGACATTCTGGTTACTGGATCTATGGTTTTAGATCTAGATTTGGGTAGTTTCCCAATCTAGGTACTTAGACAGCATTCTAAAGGTGTTTTAGAATGGACGACTCCTAGTACGGTAGTATACCTACAGGTGATGGAGTCACCCTCTCTAAAGGTGTCTTACAGACTAAAGGGGAGAGGGATGTGCATAATTGGCAGATCACTTGCTTAGGCAATTGAGTCAATCATGAGATGTCAAGTACCACACCAAATGTTGTTTTTGCAGTAGATGCAATAAGTTGATAATAATCCAATCCTGGAAAACCAATCGGAAGCAGTTTTAGAACATAAGTAGATGTTCTATGGATATGATAACGACAGCCTCATTCGGGAGACGGTTATCATTCCAGGCTTCCAAGGTGACCTGGATGACAGAGTGGCTGTCAGAGTTATAGTTTTTCCTCTGACGAGGGGCAGTAGTTTGGACAGGAGGTCCAAGCGGATACCGAGGGATGTTAGTTGTATGTATGCCCTAGAGGCCAGTATTGTACAGATTATGTATATTATATTGGATGCTTGGACATATATAGAGATGACTTTCTTGCTCGACATGATAGTATGCTATCTGGTTGCTCTTTATCTTAACATGTACACTAGTCTCTTTATACTGTCTTATAGTTACATATTGGTAAAGCCCTTAGGATTTGTACTTGACTACCTGGACTATGATGCAGATCATACTAGTGGGGACATGGTAGTCCATAAGTACATCCTTCAAGGTCCCTAGTCGTGGGTGTATCGAGACGGGGCATCGATATACCAGAGTAGACTAGCGTATACGCTTCTCGACCCATGTGATGGGCGATGGATGATCCCATATCCATTGGTGTTTGACATCAGAGATGGTATACGGGTGCTCAGTGAAGACTGGGTACACTGGACGGACTCGCCGAGAACTCCCAGATGGTATTATACCTCATGTCAGATGGCAGTTCTCAGGTGACACTTATACAGGTTAGTCTGTAGACCCGAGATCGTCATAGAGTCTTGTGTGATTCCCACTGTGCTTTGATCTCCACCTTACCACGTCCATGAGGGCGTGCAAAACGGTGGTCTTTGGGTACAGTCCCGAGTCACATGGAGGCAATGAGCGATAGGAGGGGTTTCGTCTCTCCCGGTATTGGGAGTTGATGTTGCGCAGTGCTCGATTGGCCGTAGCAGGGAAGTCCCTGGCCAGGGCTGATCAGAGATTTACTGGTAAGTGTTACCAGTAGTTTCTCGACCCGTTACGAGCCTCACATCGGCACGACTTATCGGGTTATTGGGGTCTGACGTATACCACCCCTAGACTTGATATGCGACGTATCAGACGAAGAGACTGGACTGTATGGTAAGTGTTACTGGTCGGATTCGCAGGAGTGTGAGCGGGCTAGCTCGTTGATCTTCTGATCGCTCAATACCCGGGTGGCCGTTACGTTTAGCAGACCGCTTGCGGCTTGTGGGTGCTTGATATGATCATCATCTGCTACCGGCGTATTGACGAGTCTTTAGAGTCCTACACAGAGGTTTCCTGGCTCAAGCGAAACGAAATAGGAGCGCATATGAGATATGTGCGGGACCGAGAATAATGCGTGTATGTGATACCGCATTTCATTCTAGCGATATATGTTTCGATTGGTCATATTCGATATGACCTAGTTATCGAATCATTGATTCGATAAATCGATACATTGGATTCTAGTCGGTTATGTGCGACATGACCGGATCATTGAATCAAATGTTGATTTAATGATTTAATGCATAATTATATATTTGATATATTGCATTGCATTAATTAGTATTGGTTCACTTTAAACGGATTTTTCTCACTTGATGCACATTGTATATGTGATATGCTTTAGTGCACTACTTTGTATCATGTTTGATGATACTTGATCATATAGTTAAGTTTATAGAATTAATCCATGGTTAATTTGATAATTAGGGTTTTGCATATTCATTTATTTATTTATTTGTTTATTTATTTATTTGAAATGGATTAAGATAAGAATGGTGGCTTTATTTGTTTTATATTGAAGCTTCATGAAGCTTTGACTTTGCTAACCATCCTTATCTTCATGCTTAACCCTAACCCATCCAAGTGACCATGGTTAATTCTCTACACTTAACCCTAGTTCAAGTTATGATAAGTATTTGATTTAAATTTATTTTTATCACAAGACTTATCATATTCTTTTCTTGAGCTCATCTTCTTCTTCTTCTGCAAGCTTGCTACAACAATGGCAACTTGAGATCTAGTGAGATAAATCCAATTCTAAAGTGAACCCACCTCCTATTTCTTCACCCTCTACCTCTTGCCAAGTTATTTTGGGTGTTTACTTCACAAGTTTCACAAGTTTGTGAAGTCGGAGCTTGAGTTTGTGCAACCTCGACGTAGATCGTCTTTGACACAAAGCCGACGACCTATTCCGCTTGTTTTCTCGATGAAGCCGATGATCGAGTCGAGGATTCATGATGGACAGCGAGGACATGACCACGTGGAGCTAAGGAGGCAGAAATCCGGATCTACAAAGGTTGTAGCATCTCAACTTTAGTTAAATAGTTAACTAGTTTTCCGTTTCGCCTAAACATCTAGTTTAAGATCCGTAGTCTAGGGTTTCTCGGCACTAAAAATTTTAAATTGGCATGTTCGATGCCTTGTGAGACCTTACTAAAGTGCCTAGGAACCTTTCACTGGTATCAGAGCCTAGCTAGAGCCTTAGGCGAAGCGTAGACGGAATTTAAAGTCCGAACGACCCAAAACCGAAACCCAAAATATGCTCTCTGTACTTTTTTGAAAACAGTGGATTTTTCCAAATTAAAAATTGCTAAAAAATTTAGCAGGAAAAAATAAGAATTACGGTGCAAAAAGTTTCTGGTGAACAGTGTTTTTCGCGGCGGATCAGCGGCAGAAACATGGCTTCTGCGGCTGATCAGCGGCCAATTGGTGACGTCAGCCCACTTTGTTTGCACAGTAACTCCTGATAAATTCTGCTGAGTTTTCTGGGAATTTTTAATATTGATTCAAGAGTTGAATTTTCTGCAATTGTTTTGGGGATTCGGTGTTTCGATCGGGTATCAAATTTTGTCTATTTGGCTTTCCGGATAAATTTTAGAATATGTTAAAAAGTTCGACCGGATATAAATACCCAATTTTTCCCCTGTCGGGAAATTTCCAAGTGTTGGATTTTTCCGTAGTTTAACGACGTTCTAAGTAGTGCAAGTAACTCGATGGTCCCTCTAGAAGACAACAAACCTTAACTCGATTATGTGACCGTCTTGAACTGCCCTTTGAACCTTCGGGTTTGGGGCAGTATGGCGTGCCACATGTGAGGCGTTGGCTTGACCCTTCTACGGCTGGACCGTTGGTACTGAGGTACGAACTGAATGTTGTTAGACTTATTTCATGTGTTGATCTGTATTGGGAAAACTTGGGTGTTCGATTGTTCGATCGGAAAGTTTAACATTTTCTGTTTATCTGGAATGTGATACAATAATTGGAATTCACAAGTAGTTATGAGATAACTGAATGAATGTTATAAATCTAGCAATTTAGTCCCATATGATATTGAAAAGAGTTTTCGATAATGAGACTAAAATGCGGGATTTATATCTGATTAGGCATGTGATGTCTAAAGCCGTTGCGGATTCCAATTGTTGTAGTTTTACACTTTCTTTTCTGTGACCGTAAGTGTAGTATGTTCATATCGCCGGTTTCGTTGCTATACGTCAACGACAATTGGGGTATGCATACTTACTTACATTGATGACATGTGATGTTATGTGTTGCTGGATATGTTATATTGGATCGTCGTGTTTGAATAGCCGGGGTTTTTTTTATGTGAGATGAGTGTTTTTCATTTTCATTCATGTATAAAAACTTGTATGTAATATTCTTTCATTTGGGGCGCTTCCAGGTAGCGGAAGTTGTCACCATTTGTATATTATTTACTTTTCCGCATTAGGATAGACCCAAGGAGGGGAGCACAAGTAACCGGGTTCTGGGGTCCAGTGGGAGACCAACTCGAGGAGTCGAGTCCGGGTCTCCTAACCCTAGAATTGGCAGGGTTGCTTGCCGCTCTCGTAGGGGTCTAGGGGTGTGGGATTGGCTATTCATCACGACCGTGGAATCCGTGTTTTATACTGGCTCGTATTGAAAACACGGACGTCCTAGTATATCCAATATTTCATATGATTATTCTGGTGCGATCTATGTGATGTGATCATGAGATGTTCTGTGATGGATATAGTATATAGTATATATGATATATTATATAGACGTTACTTATGTTTTACACCCGCGCTAGCCCTGCCCTGCTCTGTCGTTAGTTACCTAACCTAACGGTGCACGAGGGGACATCGAGGCGAATGCGGATGGCATAAGTGTACGTCATATCTATCTGTGATGTTTAGGTATTTAAATGATGGGACTTCATTGATGTGATTAATGAAAGGAAAGAAACCTAAGATGTTGTAGAATCAGATTTTAAATAAAACAGGTAGCTACAGTTCTTGCTTTGCATAGCGGTATATATGATATACCCCGCACCTTATTCGATGAGGAAAGGACCGAGATCCCTTCACCGGGAGTGACTCCTTTAGCAATAACTGGCAGATGCTACACTCGGTTTGCTTTTGACTGCTTTTGGGTTTTTGCTTTGCACAGCGATATATATGATATATCCCGCACCTCATTCGACGAGGAAAGGACCGAGATCCCTTCGCCGGGAGTGACTCCTTTAGGAAAACTGGAAAAGCCTCAAAATCGCTCCATTTCAAAACTTCATTTGATTCTACAACGATATCAAGTTCATTACGCAATAGGTTTTCAGAAAAACCTAGCGTAGCCCTCCGTCATTTCAGATAAGTCCTGTTTAGTATTCGTGCTGCGTTTGTTGACCTTGTCAAGGCGCAGTGTGCGGTAGCTAACCAGTATTTGTCTGCTTATGCATATGATGCAGATTGGGTTAGGGTAGTCGTACGGCCTTGTTGACCTTGTCAAGGGTCGTGCGGGTGGGTTTGATTCAATCAAGAAATGACGGGTTGAACTTGACTTGCGGTCTATGGTTTGTTGACCTTGTCAAGGTCATAGATCGTTCGGGGCAAAATATTATCGGGAATTTCAAGTGTTGAAATTTGCAATAAGATTGCATACCTTCTATGAGATAGTTGGATCCCGATACCCACTGCGAGTAAGAGTTACTCCTGGGAGAGTTTTATACATTACAATTAGCCGATCAAGTAGGTGTCTAGAAAGGTGTTAACGAGGTTACGCCTCTGGGAAAACGAGGTTTACATTAATTAGGTTCGTGGGAAAGCACGGGGGACCTCCCTCAAAGTACCGACATTGGCCTGGCTGAAAGATTGGCGAACTTGTAGTGTGTAATTAATCCCGGCTAGTCTTTCCTTTTAGGGTTTGAAGGAAGATTTGATAAAAAGCAGTGGGAGCCATCCTGATTAGATAAGATAATAACCAATCTGATCTTGCACGAGCTTACGCTAAAGTGTTTTCTTCTCTCTCTCTCCAGGTAGCGACCATTTCATGCCTTAATCAAGATAATAATATGGATGTATTGACCGAACCCGCATGTTATACTGTGCTGGGGAACGTTGGTTCCGTTCTTTCCTATAAGAGTTATAGGAATGAACAGGATATAGGGGAATACCAGGATTCCCATGCCACCCGAATGAAGAAAGTACATGTTGATGCATTTTCTTCGGGTGTGTTCGTTACTGAGAACTGTTTCTCCATTTGCTCTACGTCCTGGGTATTGGATACCGGGTCAGGATCCCATATATATAATCAGTTACATGGGCTAAGGAAAGGTAGAGAACTTGGAGAAGGTGATAAAGACATTAGAGTTGGAAATGGTGCAATTGTTGCAGCTAAGACTGTCGGGGAATATCACCTTGTATTACCAACTGGTGATACAATGGTTCTGAATGAATGCTATTACATACCGAACCTGATATGCAACATTATATCGGTTTCTTTATTGAGTAAAGAGGGATATAATTTTGTATTGCAGGACAATGTTATGAACATTTTCCGTGACCAAAAGTTGGTTGGATCAGGCACGTTGTGCAATGGCATTTATGTTCTAAATCAATCAACAGTTCTGAGCATAACAAACACACACAAGAGGAAGAGTTCTGAACTCAACGAATCCTTCTTGTGGCATTGTAGACTGGGTCACATCAATGCGACACGACTAGCTAAGTTGCATAAGGATGGATATTTAAATCCGTTTGAATTTTCATCCTATGACACTTGCCAGTCATGTCTCAAAGACAAGATGACCAAGACTCCGTTTACGGGACACGGAGAAAGAGTTACCGAACTCTTAGGACTAATACATAGTGATGTATGCGGTCCCATGTCTACACATGCCAGGGATGGTTCTTCATACTTCATTACATTCACTGACGATCTCTCTAGGTTCGGGTATGTGTTCCTGATGAAACACAAATCAGAAGCTTTTAAGAAATTTAGGGAATATAAACAAGAAGTTGAGAACCAAACCGGAAAAAGTATTAAAATCCTTCGATCTGATCGAGGAGGTGAATACTTGAGCAATGAATTCCTGGACTTCCTAAAAGAGAATGGGATTCTCTCTCAGCTGACTCCTCCATATACACCACAGCACAACGGTGTATCTGAACGGAGGAACCGCACCCTATTAGATATGGTGCGCTCTATGATGAGTACAGCTGAGTTACCTATTTCCTTCTGGGGTTATGCGCTGGAGACAGCAGCATACCTATTGAATCAAGTTCCATCTAAATATGTACCTACCACACCATATGAGATATGGAGTGGGAAGAGACCATATTTTAAACGAGTTAAGATATGGGGTTGTCCGGCCTATGTCAAAAGACAAAATCCAGACAAGCTCGAGGCACGGTCAGTTCTCTGCAAGTTTGTGGGATATCCAAAGAATTCTTATGGGTATTTTTTCTACCACAGTGAGGAACAAAAAGTGTTTGTTGCTCAACATGCCACCTTTTTAGAAAAGGAATTCCTTGAAAAAGAAATTAGTGGCAAAGTGGTAGAGCTGGAAGAGGTTCCAAATACACAAATCGTAACTGAAGATTTAGTGGAACCAGAAGATTCAGTAGCTCCCAATGAACCTCAGCCTCTCCGCCGATCCAGTAGGGTTCCTCGCCAGCCTGAGAGATACTACGGTTTTCTCATGGACGGTGGAAGCGAGGATTGCATCATGGAGGATGATGACCCAACTAGCTTCGAGCAGGCCATCACGAGTGGGGACTCAGTGAAATGGCTGGATGCTATGCGGTCCGAGATGGATTCCATGTACACCAACAAAGTATGGACTTTAGAAGTTGCTCCTGAAGGGGTAAAACCCATTGGGAGCAAGTGGATCTTTAAGAAGAAACTTGGTGTAGATGGGAAAGTGGAAACTTTCAAAGCTAGACTTGTAGCAAAGGGTTTTCGTCAAAGACCAGGTGTGGACTATGACGAAACCTTTTCTCCAGTGGCTATGCTTAAATCCATCCGAATCATGCTTGCCATTGCTGCCTTTCATGACTACGAAATCTGGCAAATGGATGTTAAGACCGCCTTTCTAGATGGTGATTTAGAAGAGTGCGTGTACATGACTCAGCCAGAGGGCTTCGTAGACAGTGGGAGCAGCAGGAAGGTGTGCAAGCTGCTTAAATCCATTTATGGATTAAAGCAAGCATCGCGGAGTTGGAACATCTGCTTTGACGTCGTTATCAAAGAGTTTGATTTCGTCAAAAATCCAGATGAACCTTGTATCTACAAGAAGATGGCAGAGAGTAAGGTTGTCTTCCTCGTATTGTACGTGGACGACATACTCTTGATAGGAAATGATATTCCTATGCTGCAATCGGTCAAGCTCTTCTTATCACAAAGATTCTCAATGAAAGATCTTGGTGATGCCTCCTGCATATTGGGGATTAGGATCTATAGAGATAGATCCAAACGGATTTTGGGATTGTCCTAATCCAGGTACATTGACACCATACTAAAGAGGTTTAGTATGGAAGAGTCCAAGCGTGGGAACTTACCCACGATCTCTGGAGTCACTCTCTCCAAAGAGATGTCTCCCAAGACTGATTTGGAGAGAGCTCGCATGCAAGGGATACCCTATGCTTCGGCAGTAGGCTCTATCATGTATGCGATGCTATGTACCAGACCCGATGTAGCATACTCACTTAGTGTAGTGAGCAGGTATCAAGCTGATCCTCGAGAGAGTCACTGGACAGCTGTGAAGAGCATTCTCAAGTACTTGCGAAGGACTAGAGATATGTTCTTGGTTTATGGTAACGGAGAACTCCAAGTGGAGTCCTTTACCGATTCGAGCTTCCAGAGTGATAAGGATGACTCTAAGTCGCAGTCGGGCTTTGTCTTTACCCTTTACGGAGGGGCGGTTAGCTGGAAGAGTTCCAAGCAGGAAACCGTGGCAGACTCGACGATGGAGGCTGAATACATCGCTGCCAACGATGCTGCTAAAGAAGCTGTTTGGATCAAGAAGTTCATTACTGAACTTGGTGTGGTTCCATCCATTGAGCGTCCAATACCTTTGTATTGCGATAACAATGGAGCGGTGGCTTTGGCCAAGGAACCCAGGTCCCATCAGCGGTCCAGGCATATTCTGAGGCGGTATCACCTGATCCGGGAGATAGTTGATCGCCGGGAGATCGAGGTCAGGAGAGTTGACACGAAGAACAACACGGCGGATCCACTCACGAAGGCCATTCCCCAGATACAGTTTGAGAGACTCTTCGGGATGCTCGGTATGAGATACTACACCAGCTGGCCCTAGTGCAAGTGGTAGATTGTTAGTTGTATGTATGCCCTAGAGGCCAGTATTGTACAGATTATGTATATTATATTGGATGCTTGGACATATATAGAGATGACTTTCTTGCTCGACATGATAGTATGCTATCTGGTTGCTCTTTATCTTAACATGTACACTAGTCTCTTTATACTGTCTTATAGTTACATGTTGGTAAAGCCCTTAGGATTTGTACTTGACTACCTGGACTATGATGCAGATCATACTAGTGGGGACATGGTAGTCCATAAGTACATCCTTCAAGGTCCCTAGTCGTGGGTGTATCGAGACGGGGCATCGATATACCAGAGTAGACTAGCGTATACGCTTCTCGACCCATGTGATGGGCGATGGATGATCCCATATCCATTGGTGTTTGACATCAGATATGGTATACGGGTGCTCAGTGAAGACTGGGTACACTGGACGGACTCGCCGAGAACTCCCAGATGGTATTATACCTCACGTCAGATGGCAGTTCTCAGGTGACACTTAAACAGGTTAGTCTGTAGACCCGAGATCGTCATAGAGTCTTGTGTGATTCCCACTGTGCTTTGATCTCCACCTTACCACGTCCATGAGGGCGTGCAAAACGGTGGTCTTTGGGTACAGTCCCGAGTCACATGGAGGCAATGAGCGATAGGAGGGGTTTCGTCTCTCCCGGTATTGGGAGTTGATGTTGCGCAGTGCTCGATTGGCCGTAGCAGGGAAGTCCCTGGCCAGGGCTGATCAGAGATTTACTGGTAAGTGTTACCAGTAGTTTCTCGACCCGTTACGAGCCTCACATCGGCACGACTTATCGGGTTATTGGGGTCTGACGTATACCACCCCTAGACTTGATATGCGACGTATCAGACGAAGAGACTGGACTGTATGGTAAGTGTTACTGGTCGGATTCGCAGGAGTGTGAGCGGGCTAGCTCGTCGATCTTCTGATCGCTCAATACCCGGGTAGCCGTTACGTTTAGCAGACCGCTTGCGGCTTGTGGGTGCTTGATATGATCATCATCTGCTACCGGCGTATTGACGAGTCTTTAGAGTCCTACACAGAGGTTTCCTGGCTCAAGCGAAACGAAATAGGAGCGCATATGAAATATGTGCGGGACCGAGAATAATGCGTGTATGTGATACCGCATTTCATTCTCGCGATATATGTTTCGATTGGTCATATTCGATATGACCTAGTTATCGAATCATTGATTCGATAAATCGATACCTTGGATTCTAGTCGGTTATGTGCGACATGACCGGATCATTGAATCAAATGTTGATTTAATGATTTAATGCATAATTATATATTTGATATATTGCATTGCATTAACTAGTATTGGTTCACTTTAAACGGATTTTTCTCACTTGATGCACATTGTATATGTGATATGCTTTTGTGCACTACTTTGTATCATGTTTGATGATACTTGATCATATAGTTAAGTTTATAGAATTAATCCATGGTTAATTTGATAATTAGGGTTTTGCATATTCATTTATTTATTTATTTGTTTATTTATTTATTTGAAATGGATTAAGATAAGAATGGTGGCTTTATTTGTTTTATATTGAAGCTTCATGAAGCTTTGACTTTGCTAACCATCCTTATCTTCATGCTTAACCCTAACCCATCCAAGTGACCATGGTTAATTCTCTACACTTAACCCTAGTTCAAGTTATGATAAGTATTTGATTTAAATTTATTTTTATCACAAGACTTATCATATTCTTTTCTTGAGCTCATCTTCTTCTTCTTCTTCAAGCTTGCTACAACAATGGCAACTTGAGATCTAGTGAGATAAATCCAATTCTAAAGTGAACCCACCTCCTATTTCTTCACCCTCTACCTCTTGCAAAGTTGTTTTGGGTGTTTATTTCACAAGTTTCACAAGTTTGTGAAGTCGGAGCTTGAGTTTGTGCAACCTCGACGTAGATCGTCTTTGACACAAAGCCGATGACCTATTCCGCTTTTTTTCCCGATGAAGCCGATGATCGAGTCGAGGATTCATGATGGACAGCGAGGACATGACCACGTGGAGCTAAGGAGGCGGAAATCCGGATCTACAAAGGTTGTAGCATCTCAACTTTAGTTAAATAGTTAAATAGTTTTCCGTTTCGCCTAAACATCTAGTTTAAGATCCGTAGTCTAGGGTTTCTCGGCACTAAAAATTTTAAATTGGCATGTTCGATGCCTTGTGAGACCTTACTAGAGTGCCTAGGAACCTTTCAAGGGAGGCATGGCGCAGGATACTGATTGGTTTCAGTTAATGATACAGTCTAAGAAGTTTGGATTTGGAGTTCATTTATGAACCAGGTCCCATCAGATATCCAAACATATTCTAAGACAGGTATTGCTTATTTCGGGAGATGGGTTTCTCCGCGAACTTGAGATAAAGAGAGACATAGAAAGATACATCACAACGGATCCACTCACTGAGGCTATTCCTCGAACGCAATAGTTTCACAAACGAGCTTTGTGAGACTGACTAGTAGAGGAGTTGGGTGTTCGGTATCACACGGGCTGTGAGTATGCGACATCGCAATAATTAGCCTTGAGTGCAAGTTAGAGATTGTTGGAGATAGTTCCCTCAGAGTCAATTATTGGATCACAGGCACGTGATTGCAATGATTGAGGGAGGACCTATACCGGTACGACAGTCTTACTCAAAATGATAGTATGCTATCTGGTTTATCCTTATCATCGTGTACTCCTTTAGGTAACCTTACATGTCACAATTGCACGTTGATAGAACCCCTAGGATTCTTACTTGACTTCCAGCAGTATGTGGGCGATCATATACGTGGTAGCTGGGGTCTATAAGCACATCCTTAAAAGGTCCCTAGTCGTGGGAGTTTTCGAGACAGGGCATCGATACTCCAGAGTAGCCTAGTGTATACAGTCGAGACCCCGACGAAGGGCGGTGGCCGGTCTCACAAGCCACTGGTGTCAGTTGGTTCACCTAAGATGTATACAGGTGCATATTGGGTTATAAGTACACCAGACAGGACTCGCCAGGAACATGCTAGTTGGGATTATACTAGACGTCAGATAGCAGTTCCCTGGTGACATGTGTACAGGTTAGTTCATCGACCTGAGATCGTCATTTGCCTCGTGTGAGTTCCCACTGTGCTTTGATTACTACCCTACCACGGCTCGAAGGAGTCGTGCAACAGGTTTTCGTTGGGGACAGTCCCGAGCCACATGAAGGTAGTGAGCGGATCGGCAGGGGTTTTGTCTCTCCCGGTATCGGGGGTGAGATCGCGCTGTGTCTAGGAGAGCCATTACACAAAGCCCTCGGCCGAGGCGGGAGATTTACTGGTAGGTATTCCAGTAGTATCTCAGGGTGTTCTGGGCTACACTCCGACACGACTTGTACCGCTTATGGGGGTCTGACTTTTACCAACCCCGTAGGCCCGCCATGCGATACTCATAGACGAACAGACCGGACTGTATAGATATTGTCACTGACAGGCTCAGTAGGGTGTCAGGATGAGTTCGCTCATCGACCTCCCTTTTAGTCAATACTTGGTAGCCCATTATGTACGGCTAATACCTCTGACGTGCTAGTGGTTAAATCCACAGCCAAAGTATTGACGAGTCTTTAGAGTCCCCCACAGACAGTTTCTCAAGTTTCGGGCGAAACGTTGTAGAGGCCGTATGATATATGGCAGGGTTCGATCTTATACGTGCGGTATTGCACGGATCATGATCGGACGGATCATACTAGTGGGCTTTGGTTTAAGCCAGATCCTAATATTAGATTTGTTGGATTACTTTAGTCTCATCGCATTCGCATTCAGTCGGAATGCGGGTGCAGGTATGTATATACAGGTGAGGGATATCCTTGTGATCCGTCACGAGTTTACTTTAGATGTTGCCGGATTCTCTTTGTTATGGCAAACATTTGGATTAATGTTTTCTTAAGGAAATAATGAGCAAGAAATCATCATGACAATGCATTAATGTGACATGGACTTATATCATGAGTCATGGTCTCTTTTTTAGCAAATGTCTCACATTAATGAACTGTTTTATGTCATGAAATGAGATGGAGAGAGAGAGGGGCTGCCTAGTGTTGGTAGTGAGCTCTCATATTATTCTACACTCTCTCACTCTCATGATAACAAGAGAAAAGAAAAGAAAAAGAAAAGGCTCTTGTTCTTCTTCTTCTTCCTCTAGCTTTTTGCTTCCATCAATGGCAACACTTCAACCACCATCCAAAGCTCTGGATGCAAGAGACAAAGTGATCACAAACATTCTCTACAACATCTTGGACGCGTCGGCTAGCACACTTCGCGCCCGAGTTGCTTCGGATGAAGCGGGAGCCCGTAAAAAGACTTCTCGATGTGGTGCCCTTTCCGACGAGGAGATGAAGACCGGAGATTCCGCGAGGAGATCGGAGTGGAGGCCGAAGACCGAAGGACACGGATTGCTCGGTATAGCTCTCTACCCTTTCTCTTGATTGCTAGCATTGGGTTAATGGTTACAATCCGGGGTTTTAGGATGCGGTAGTGCCGGTTTAAAGCTAAGAAAAATTTTTGTTTCTGCATTTTGGCCTCGGATAGACGGCCGGGGCGCTACCGTAGTCCTACATGGTATCAGAGCCACGCCATTAACCTTTACTAGCTTGCTCTAGCGTGTTTAGAACTTCGATCGAACAAAAATTCTGAAACTGCGTTTTCAAATGTGCAGTTTCTGTCGAAATTTTTCTGTTGTCAAAAAATTATTTGATGTGCTGCAGAAAATCAGGCAGGGTTTTTGGAGACCACTGAAGAAAAATGGTTGCATGATGTCACTGTAGCGCCGCGGAACCGCGGCCGTAACTTTTTTTTGGCCGCGGTTCTGCCGCCGAATAGTGACATCACTGGACCATTTTTCCTACAGTGATTCCTGACTTGAAAAAGTGGTTTCTGGTTATTTTATTTTGGGCCCAGATTTATTTGAGTACTGAGTATTGTGCTTGGGGCCCACTTTGGGAATTTTAGTCGATCGAAAATTTGAACATGTTAGTTCACAGTATTTACATTATATCTGCGACCGTGAATGTCACTTGATCGGTAAATCCGGTCTAACTGCTATAGCCCTTTTAGAAGGATTTGCGAACGTGACATTCACGTTGATGTTCTGTGTTGTGCTGTGATGTTGCGGATCTGTCGTGGTGGATAGTCTGGATGCAATGGTAGTACAGTTTGGTTTTATATATACATTTGATATTGCGGGGAGAGCGTCCGACATGTGGACTGCCGTCACTGCCTGTTTGTATATTATTCTTTTGGGGCACGACCGGGCTGAGGTCGATGTACCCGTTATATGTATATTTTACTTTCTGTACTAGGATTACCCCGTGGTGGGGTGCACGGATAGCCGGGGTCTAGAGGGCAACGAGCCCACATCTTATGGCATTGAGACGGAGGGGGCTTCACTCTGGAATTGGCGGGCTATTCGCCGCACTCGTAGGGGGTACAGGTTGACCCAGGAGGGGTGTCCAAGTTACCGGATACCGAGAAGTGCTGGGTGGTCCATTCACGTTGCTGAAGGGGGCTGCCTCGCTTCAAGTTTTGGCGGGTAACTTGCCGCGCCCGTAGGGGTGTAGGATTTCATTTCACAGGCTATCCACACGACCGGGGGAACGTCGGGTTTCAGCAGCGGCTCCGTGAAACCCGGGGCTTCCAGATTATCTGTATTGTTCTGTGATGCTTATTACATTTCTGTGATGTTGCATTTTATCACGCCTTGAGAGAATATTATATATTGATAAATATACTAGTAGATGTTGTATATGTTTTGCACCCGCGCTAGTCCAGTCCCCGCTCTGTCGTTAGTTAAGTAACCTAACGGGTGATGACGGGACACAGTGGCGAATGCGGGTGGCATATACGTACATCGTATTTTCGTTCTTTATTGGTGTGATCAATTGATGGGACTGCGTTGATTCGGATCAATGCAAGCTAAACAAACCTATTCTGATGTTGTTGGAACATTTTTCAAAAAGCTGTTATTGCAAGGACGTTCTCTTTTGTTTTGCACAGTGGTATTCGGTTATGAATATCCAGCACCTCAGTCGACGAGGCAAGGGCCGAGATCCCTTCACTGGGAGTGACCCCTTCGACAGAAGTTTGCATCAGGGTAATAACTTCACTATAGCCGATTGCCTTTTGCTTTGCATCATGGTATTTGGTTGGAATATCCTGCACCTCATTCTATGGGGAAAGAGCCGAGATCCCTTCACCGGGAGTGACCTCTTTAGCAAAGGGTTTTCGCCACTATATTTTTATAAAAAGTTATGCAGTTCCTTCGACGATATCAAGTTCATTACGCTAAAGTTTTTTCGCCAAAAACCAGCTGTAGCCCTCCGTCATTTCTTACGGGTATTATTTAGTATTCGTGCTGCGTTTGTTGAACTAGTCAAGACGTAGTGTTCGGTAGCTATGTGGTGCTTGTTTGTTGCATAAATATGATTGGTTAGGACAGTCGTGCGGCCTTGTTGACTTAGTTAAGGGCACGTACGGTTGGGTTTAATGCAATCCAGAATAATGACGGGTTGAACTTGACTAGCGGTTTATGGTTTGTTGACCTAGTCAAGGTCATAAGCCGCTTGGGATAAAAACACACATCGGGAGTTTCTAAAAAAACTGAAACTTGCCAGGCATGCGCATACCTTCTGGAGTGTGATAACATGAGTGGATTCTGTTACGTTATCATGCGATGATAGTTTGATCCCGATTCACACTGATGAGTTGGTTTACTCCTCGGGTGATCCCGACTAATTCTTCTTTCAGGTTTGGAGGAGAATTTGACGGTACAGTGGGAGGTTTCCTGATTAAATAAAGTAACAACCATTCTAATCTAGGTTAGAGTGCACGCTGAGTGTTTCTTTTCTCTCTCTCTCTGGCAGCGACCATGACCCGACCCTTGATTATGACTTAATGACCAAGATTAACCGAACCTTCTTAAACACTGGCTTTTGGATTGTCAGAGTTGCAAACCTCATTGCCACTCCTACTTTTACCCTTTTCTCCAGGACACCCCGTATTACTACGAACGTCCACTTCCATTAGATAAAACCATCGTATGGTTATATACGAACTCGAAGGAATTTATTCGAGGATGGTTTTCGGTTCTGGAGAAAACGAATAGGACTATTCAGTTGTCTTTTCCTTTTACCTTCTCTCAGGATGCGAGTACTCCTTGGTTTAGGAGATAGTACACCTATTACGCAAATTAGATAGTCTTCTTCCAAACCTTAGGCTGGTGCCGAACGGTGGGGAATGAAGAAAACCAATAAGCATAACGATGGTGTACAGAAGGTATTAAGTAAAGACATATCATGGGATTAGTAAGAGGGCAAAGTAAACTGCGACTGCTATTCACGACCAAACCAAGTATTTCATTACCACTGCCACTTCACCTTTGTATTTCTCCAGGACACTCCGTATCACTACGAAGATCCACAGTTTATTGGATACTCTATCGTATGGTTATATACGAACTCGAAAGGAACTTGTTCCAGTTCGGGGATGGATTCTGGTTCAGGAGAAATAGGAATAAGGTTTATTCGGTTTGTCTTTTATCTTCACCTTCTCTCGCATTGCGAGTGCTCCTAGGATTAGGACAGTACACCCATTATGCTTATTGGATAGTCTTCTTCCAAACGATAGGCTGGTGCCGAACGGTAGGGAAGGAAGAAAACCATTTAGCCTAAGAGGGTGTACAGAAGGTAATGACTAAAGACATATAAAGGGATTTGGAGAGATGGCAAAGAATTATACGGTTACAGTTGTGAATCTGGATAATAGAAGAGGCATTACTAGGAATACCCGGATACCCCTACGAAACATTTCAACGTTCAGTTTCACTGTGTACTGTTAAAAGAAAACTGATTTCCCAATTAAACAATTGTTCCAGGGTATGTAATTACGAGGTATGATTCTCACATCTGTATGGTTTTACAGATGATGAGTGGGAGTAAGTTATTGGGAATTAGGTGATCATCCTCATTATATCGAGATTTGTTGTAATTGGTGATATTTGAGGAAGTCACCTGGGTTGTTTGCCGGACGACAAATATTTGGTTTTGAATATCCGTTGTTATGCATCAATTTCAAATTGATATATCTGTACGTCTATTTTTATAGAGTGAGATATGACTTTTTGAAATTATGTCTGTAACATTTACCTATATCAGTAGATGGTTAGGTAAGGAGCATTAAACAGCGGTGTAATTCTTCTTAACCATAAGTACAGTTTTCAACCTACGACACACAAGGAATGAGTTATTAGACTCAGGGGACTTATACAGAGTATTGTATGTTGTCCAGTGTCCGTTAGGACAGAGGGGTTGGTACTCGTACTATATTCTGTTTACTTGTGACTTCTCTAGTTCTTAGACATGTGTTTCGTAGAAACACAAGGTCCAAGTTTTGAGAAGTTATAGGTATATGAATAAAGTAGAGAACCAGGTATTGCAAGTATCATGATTCTTCAAGGTGATCGAAGATGTAGATACTTGTATATGGTATTCAGTTGATAGTAATGATTTTAAGAGAACTTCCTTCTCTTTCGGGTTACTCATATCTGGATGCATTCCTAAGTTGAGTAACACTGATCGGCCTCTTTCCATTTAGTTGACATGCACTGGAAATAGCTGCATGATTTGAATCTGGTTCCAATTAAATCAGTGCCACTATTTCTATATTGGATATAGAATAGTTCATATCTTAACTTTGTTAAGGTACGAGGAGTCGTCCAGCTTATGCTTAAAACCAGACTCTGGATAACTCAAGGCACGTTTCTGTAATGGCTGTTTGTGGGTTGACCCGGGCTATGACGAGGGTTGACTTTCTACCATCTGGAAGATCAATAGTGATATTGTTCTAGACTCGCCACAGTTTTAATAAAAATGGATTTTTTCAGAAAACAGTAGTGGGAATATGGTAGAACTAGAAGTGATTCCAGAACCGCAAACAATTACTGAAAATTTTATAAGAACCTAAAGATTCATTCTGATTTGACATTCCATTAGCCACTTCGCAGATATGGTGGGTAACCTCAGGCGCTCGAGAGGTACTTCGGTAGCCTCAAGGACGGTGACAGGGAGGTTCTTGTTTACCCAGACTTACCATTGCTGTTGTTCCAGGCTGCGAGACCCAGCAGGAGGATGAGTATAGCGTCGTTCTAAACTAGCTTTAGAAGTGCACGTGTATATGACTCCGCCAGAGGGTTGTCGTAGTCAGTGGGAGCAGCGGAAGCATTGGTGGACAAGTGGCTTATGTCTATTTATAGACTAAAGCAGATGTAGCGGAGATAGATCATCTATTTCTGATGTGACAGTCATAGGTTTGACTTCATCAGAATAGGGGATGGATCTGTTAAGAAGGTAGTAGGGTGTGATATCCTGGTATTTGGATGACATACACAGAGTAGGAAGTGAAATTCCTATACTACAATCGGTTGTATTTTGGTTGTCACACAGTGGTTTCTCCACATTGGACTTGGATATAATATCAAGACATTCTGGTTACTGGATCTATGGTTTTAGATCTAGATTTGGGTAGTTTCCCAATCTAGGTACTTAGACAGCATTCTAAAGGTGTTTTAGAATGGACGACTCCTAGCACGGTAGTATACCTGCAGGTGATGGAGTCACCCTCTGTAAAGGTGTCTTACAGACTAAAGGGGAGAGGGATGTGCATGATTGGCAGATCACTTGCTTAGGCAATTGAGTCAATCATGAGATGTCAAGTACCACACCAAATGTTGTTTTTGCAGTAGATGCAATAAGTTGATAATAATCCAATCCTGGAAAACCAATCGGAAGCAATTTTAGAACATAAGTAGATGTTCTATGGATATGATAACGACAGCATCATTCGGGAGACGGTTATCATTCCAGGCTTCCAAGGTGACCTGGATGACAGAGTGGCTGTCAGAGTTATAGTTTTTCCTCTGACGAGGGGCAGTAGTTTGGACAGGAGATACAAGGGGATACTGAGGGAGGAATGGCGCAGGATACTGATTGGTTTCAGTTGATGATACAATCTAAGAAGTTTGGATTTGGAGTTCATTTATGAACCAGGTCCCATCAGATATCCATACATATTCTAGGACAGGTATTGCTCATTTCGGGAGATGGGTTTCTCCGCGAACTTGAGATAAAGAGAGACATAGAAAGATACATCACAGCGGATCCACTCACTGAGGCTATTCCTCGAACGCAATAGTTTCGCAAACGAGCTTTGTGAGACTGACTAGTAGAGGAGTTAGGTGTTCGGTATCACACGGGCTGTGAGTATGCGACATTTCAATAATTATCCTTGAGTGCAAGTTGGAGATTGTTGGAGATAGTGCCCTCAGAGTCAATTATTGGATCACAGACACGTGATTGCAATGATTGAGGGAGGACCTATACCGGTAGGACGGTCTTACTCAAGATGATAGTATGCTATCTGGTTTATCATTATCATCGTGTACTGCTTTAGGTGACCTTACATGTCACTATTGCACGTTGATAGAGCCCCTAGGATTCTTGCTTGACTTCCAGCAGTATGAGGGCGATCATATACGTGGGAGCTGGGGTCTATAAGCACATTCTTAAAAGGTCCCTAGTCGTGGGAGTTTTCGAGACAGGGCATCGATACTCCAGAGTAGACTAGTGTATATAGTCGAGACCCCGACGAGGAGCGGTGGCCGGTCTCATAAGCCACTGGTGTCAGTTGGTTCACCTAAGATGTATACAGGTGCTCATTGGGTTATGAGTACACCGGACAGGACTCGCCGGGAACATGCTAGTTGGGATTATACCAGACATCAGATAGCAGTTCCCTGGAGACATGTGTACAGGTTAGTTCATCGACCTGAGATCGTCATTTGTCTCATGTGAGTTCCCACTGTGCTTTGATTACTACCCTACGACGGCTCGAAGGAGTCGTGCAAACAGGTTTTAGTTGGGTACAGTCCCGAGCCACATGGAGGCAGTGAGCGGATAGGCAGGGGTTTTGTCTCTCCCGGTATTGGGGGTGAGATCGTGCTGTGTCTAGGAGAGCCATTACACAAAGCCCTCGGCCAAGGCGGGAGATTTACTAGTAGGTATTCCAGTAGTATCTCAGGGTGTTCTGGGCTACACTCCGACACGACTTGTACCGCTTATGGGGATCTGACTTTTACCAACCCCCTAGGCCCGCCATGCGATACTCATATACGAACATACCGGACTGTATGGATGTTGTCACTGACAGGCTCAGTAGGGTGTCAGGATGAGTTCGCTCATCGACCTCCCTTTTAGTCAATACTTAGTAGCCCGTTACATACGGCTAATACCTCTGACGTGCTAGTTGTTAAATCCACAGCCAAAGTATTGAATAGTCTTTAGAGTCCCCCACAGACAGTTTCTCAAGTTTCGGGCGAAATGTTGTAGAGGCCGTATGATATATGGCAGGGTTCGATCTTATACGTGCGGTATTGCACGGATCATGATCGGACGGATCATACTAGTGGGCTTTGGTTTAAGCCGGATCCTAGTATTAGTTTTGTTGGATTACTTTAGTCTCATCGCATTCACATTAAGTCGGAATGCGGGTGCAGGTATGTATATACAGGTGAGGGGTATCCTTGTGATCCGTCACGAGTTTACTTTAGATGTTGCCGGATTCTCTTTGTTATGGCAAACATTTGGATTAATGTTTGCTTAAGGAAATAATGAGCTAGAAATCATCATGACAATGCATTAATGTGACATAGACTTATATCATGAGTCATGGTCTCTTTTTTAGCAAATGTGTCACATTAATGAATTGTTTTATGTCATGAAATGAGATGGAGAGAGAGAGGGGCTGCCTAGTGTTGGTAGTGAGCTCTCATATTATTCTACACTCTCTCACTTTCATGATAACAAGAGAAAAGAAAAGAAAAAGAAAAGGCTCTTGTTCTTCTTCTTCTTCCTCTAGCTTTTTGCTTCCATCAATGGCAACACTTCAACCTCCATCCAAAGCTATGCATGCAAGAGACAAAGTGATCACAAACATTCTCTACAACACCTTGGACGCGTCGGCTAGCACACTTCGCACCCGAGTTGCTTCGGATGAAGCGGGAGCCCGTAAAAAGACTTCTCGATGTGGTGCCATTTCCGACGAGGAGTTGAAGACCGGAGATTCCGCGAGGAGATCGGAGTGGAGGCCAAAGGACACGGAACGCTCAGTATAGCTCTGTACCCTTTCTCTTGATTGCTAGCATTAGGTTAATGGTTACGATCTGGGGTTTTAGGATGCGGTAGTGCCGGTTTAAAGATAAGAAAAACTTTCGTTTCCGCATTTTAGCCTCGGATAGACGGCCGGGGCGCTACCATAGTCCTACATATGGTTCCCCAGGGCGAGAAATGTTTTTCATGGAGTAGACGATGAGCCTGGATGGTTAGCGACTACCTACCGGTGATTTGTTGAACCTGGCGGTTATCCGGAGGATACTGACCAGAGTCGATAGATGGATGCTGGATGACCCGTACTTCCGGTGCCGAGGGCCGATACCGCAGACGGAGCGCGTGGGCCGATCCGGACTGACGGAGCCCGATATATGAGGATTTACGTGTCGATGCTGGGTATGATTATTTCATGATATTTGAGTGCCGATGTTGGGCACTCATGATTCTCTGAGATTTACAGGATTTGAGGGCCGATGAGAATGTCGGCGCCTGAATTTATTGGGATCTGGGTGCCTTGATGGGCACCGATTATATTTTCCACGTTGATATTCCGTGTAGATATTATAAGCATTCATTTTTTTGCATCTCATCCTGTAGTTATATTACCTGATAGAGCACTTGCTTGATTATTGCACATACTGCTTATCGCATATAGATATCATCTGCTGGCATATGATAGAGTAGCGCAGTACGTGCATGCTCGCGATTACCTTTATATGTTATCTCTATTCATGAGTTGGCAACTCACCCCCGTTGTGCCATAGTATTTGCAGGTTTCCCCTCAGAGTAGTCGCGGCAGGCTGCTTCCTTGTATCTTTTTGGCTACGGATACCACTACAGTTGGAGTGTGAGCTGTTTTGTTAGGTGGGTTGTGGTATCCAATTATTTCCATTGTACACATATTTTTGTATCTAGTATTCTCCATCAACCTTTATATGTATGTGACTTAGAGACCAGTGTGAGGACGATGATGTATATTATTTGTATTCTGGTGTCGAGCTCATGTGAGCCGACTTTACTTATGCAGTTTATCATTCTGTGATGTTTTTCACTTATTGTTCATTTCTTCGCTACGGCGTCGTATATTTACTCTTGTGGTGTTTGATTCCGCCGTTGGGCGTGATTGCTTCCGTTTGGGATGATTTACTATATTGCGTATCATTTTCACTCATATCCTGTTTTGTACCCGATTTCGGGGTTAGTTTTACAAAGGAAATGCTGCCAAAATTTTTAAGATAATAACTTAAACTTTAAAGATTGTTATTAACTACTTAAGGTTTTCCAAATGTTTTAAACAAATGTTTTTAACACTCACTACTTTTAATGGTTTTGACTTCTGGGTTTCGGCTTACTTAGTCGCGTCACGCCTGTAGACGTTACGTGGTTAAGTGCCGGTCACGAGTCGAACTTCGGCGTCGTGACAGATATTTTGCATCAAGTTTTCCAACAGAAGACGATAATCGCTGCTTATCAGAGGGCGGAGGATATTAGCGAGGATCTTGCCTCATGCATTCGTGAGAGGATGCACACTAGAATGGTCTGAAATGCCAGAAACATTTTAGACGGCCTTACTTTCGAATTTCTCAATCCGTGTCCTGGATTTAATGTTTTACCATTGTAAACATTTTCTTTTATTTTTGTATGAATTTTTAAAGTATAAATGACAAAACTTTCCTTTCCTCTTCTTTATCTTTACTTGCGTTCTTTATGAAGTTTTGTCATGCTGTTGTTGGTGCTCACGTGTTTGGCGCATGAGATACTGCTGAGGATTTCAATCTTTTCTTGGCGCCTGCTCACGTGCATTTGCGGTACCGTTTTAATTTAAAATAAGGACCAAGGCTGGTGCTCACGTGTTATGCACGTTGCTCTGCTGATGGGGTCATTTCGTCTCCCTACTCTGAAGTCACTTCTTTTCATTTCCAATGCTTTCCCCTATTTCCGGGCCTTGGGAATAGTTCCACCATGCACAACATTTTCTGTGCATAGCATTGAATGCTTCTCTTTATAACCTGAAACCGTACCTTTCTTCCTCTCTTCAAAGAGAAACCTATTTAGACCTTAGGGTGATCATCTTTGAGAAACCGACCAAGTGTTATGTCTTGCAACCACCTCTACGCTAGTCATTAACCATAGGAGGTACCCGTCGAGGAGATGATTCCTCGCTTTGATGCGCGGCTAGTGGATCCTCTTCTCTCCAATGCCGAATGTGACGTGGTGATGTACGAACTCCTAATTCGTAAGTGCGCTCCTGTTCCTATGGGTTCCATTTGGCTACGGATGGTCTTTTTGTCTGTGCTTGCCGACATCCCTCCTCATCCGACAGAGATGACTCCGGCGATCCTCGATGTGGTAGAGGACAATATCGAGTGTTTCTATGAGGCATGCTTGATTACCCGGGCTCTGAAGGATCGCTCGATTCATCTACTGGGTCAGATAAGAGCCCGGCGGGCCGTCATGTCCGCTTTTGCTGATGAGCATGGCGCTAATCGGTGGGGAGCAACTCCTCGTGAAAACCGTCGCTTCGACGTGTTAGAGAAGGCATAGAGGGAGCTGGAGAATTTTGTATTTTGTTTTGTTAACCCTTGTATCTCTGATCCCATATTTGGTGATCTTTTTCCTATCGAGTAGTGTATTTAGATCAATGTATTTCTCTTATTATTAATCGCTGAATGCTTTCTGTTGAATTTTTCTGTTTGACGTATATTCGCACGTGCATCCCACCTGTGTACATGAGCCTTATACTTGACCCCTAGGAATTTCACTTTATGCGCGAACACTATCATCATGTTGTCCATAAATCAGCGCATTTGGGATACCATTTCCGTTTAAACAGGCCTATAGTCGTGAGTGCATGCTCAATGGGATACATACCGAAGACTTTCTTTGTTGCCAGAAAGAGAAAATAGTGTGTGCGTGTTTTGGGTCGAGGATTGGCGTCGAGTGGAGGTCTGCTCAAGAGAACGTGCAAAACGGTGGCTTTTGGGTACAGTCCCGAGTCACATGGAGGCAATGAGCGATAGGAGGGGTTTCGTCTCTCCCGGTAATGGAAGTTGATGTTGCGCTGTGCTCGATTGGCTATAACAGGAAGTCCATGGCCAAGGCTGCTTCAGAGATATATTGGTAAGTGTTATCAGTAGTTTCTCGACCCGTTATGAGCCTCATATCGACACTTATCGAGTTACTGGGGTCTGACATTTACCACCCCTAGACGAGATATGCGACATATCAGACGAATAGATCGGACTGTACGGTAGTGTTACTGATTGGATTCGCAGGAGTGTGAGCAGGCTTGCTTGTTGATCTTCTGATCGCTCAATATCCGGGTGGCCGTTACGTTTAGCAGACCGCTTGCGGCTTGTGGGTGTTTAATATGATCATCACCTACTGCCGGCATATTGACGAGTCTTTAGAGTCCTACACAGGGGTTTCCTAGCTCAAGCGAAACGGAGTAGGAGCACATATATGATATGTGCGGTACCGAGATTGATATGATATGAGATACCATATTCTATTCTCGCAATTCGTTACATTGATCGGTTGTATGCGATATAGCCGGGTTATCGGATCAAGTGTTGATTCGATAAGTTGTTACACATGATATTAGTCGGTTATAGCCGGATTATTAAATCAAGAGTTGATTTAATAATTTAATGTATAATTATATATTTGATATATTACATTATATTAACTAGTATTAGCTCACTTAAGATTTCTTTTCTCACTAGATTGTGCACATTGTATATATGTGATATATGCAAGTGTACATGTTTGTGTCATGATTGATGATACGCACAAGATGGGTGTATGAGACTTAAACCATTTAAAGGTTAAATTAGGGTTTTATATATTGCTTAAAGAATAACAAAAGAGAATGACTTAGTCAAAGTTGTCAAGCTTAAGTGAAGCTTGTAGAAACTTTGACAAAGTCAACTCTTTTGTCATTCATTAAGATATTATCAAACCCAACCCTTAACAATAGCGTGTGGTTTATTCTCTACAAGAGTTAAGCATGATAGCTTTAACTCACCCATGGTTACATAATTCATTTGGATGAATTATTCACAAGACTTCTTCTTCCTCTTCAAGCTCCATGAAAATCTTACTAGCTCTAATGGAGGTATGAGAAAAAGTGTGAGAAAATCAATTCTAAAGTGAGCCCAGTCCCTACTTCATCATCCTATACTACTTTCCATTTAGTATAGGGTGTTCTCTTCACAAAGTTCATGACCTAGTGAAGAAATAGCTTGGGTTAGTGTCTCCCCGACGTAGATCATCTTCGGCCTCGAAGTCATCGAAGCAAGCACGTTCGTTTCTTCGCGGAGCCTCTCTAGAGTCCAGAGTTTACGATCGCAGCGAAAGGGACTTCTACACGGAGCTATTGAAGTGAAGGACCGGTCTACAAAGGTTGTATTCCTTGCTCTCTTTACTTATTGCAAAGTGTTTTCATTTGATTCCGTATTATTTCTAGTAAACGATTTATGTTTAGGGTTAGCTAAAATGGCAAAATTTTAATTTGGCATGGCCGATGCCTCCCGAAACCTTGCTTCCGTCATAGGTAACCCTTCAGTGGTATTAGATACATGCTAGAAATAAATACGGATTTTTTTAAGATCACGAAACCGAAATAACTCCGTATCTTGAAACGCTAAATCCATGTTTCTGTTGATTTTAAAACAAGCTCCAAAAATTTTTCAAACAAGTGCAGAATAATATTTGGGTAGTGTGATGAACATGGGTGAAAATTGGGACCATGTGGTCGGATTTTGGCCGAGCACATGGCCACCAAAACCGAGGAGGCCGGCCCTGCAAGGGTAAAATGGTCCCAAATTTTTCCTATGTTTTGGACTCTGGGATTTGGTGTTTTAGGTGTTGTTTATTTTTGCTACTTTGTCATGTGATGATTAATTCAATGCAAAGGTAACTCAGAGTGTTTCGTATTCGTAGTTTGAACATTGTTTCGAGTGTTTCACATATTGTCTAGACGAAGTTAAAAAGTTCGATCGAATGTCAAAATCCCATTTTTCCAAGTTTAACGTATTCGGAAAAATTTGCAAGTGATTCTTTGGACCCTCTAGAAGAACGTAAACCTTAACTCGATTATGTGGCCGTCAAAACCGCCACTTGAACCCTAGGGTTTGCGGTAGTTTAGCGTTGTCACATGTGAGGCGTTGGTTTGACCCTTCTACGGCTGGATCATAGGTAATGTGGCATTTTCTGGGTATTATTGAAACTGTGCTCAAGCGTTGAGCTGTCGGGAAATTGTGGGACTTTGATGAATCGATCGAAGAGTTTATCGTCGTCCGGATATTATATGATGGGATACAATATTTGGAATCCACATGTTGTTATGAGATAACTAGTTTGAATGTTATAAATCTTACAGTTTAGTGTCATTTTGACCGGTTGCCACAGGATTTTGATGCGATCAAAAGTCCGTTGCAATCACGTAGAGTATGCGGATACTCGCCGGATAAACTTAACAGATAGCCATGCCCCATAGCCCCGACCAAGTGACTGTAGGAGAACCCCGTCGCCAAAAGCATCCGTTCGGGTGTTCCGCCTTAGTGCACTTCGTCGACGGTATCGGGGGGTGCGGCCGTCTACTAAAGTTTCCGACGAGCATTCGATCAGGATGTCGGGAATCTTGTTGAATTGCCCGACTAGATATTGAAAAGTGTTTTCGAGATCGAGACTAAAATGCGAGGTTTATAATTGTTAGGCATGCGATGTCTAAGAAATTCATTTAGTTAGGCATGCGATGTCTAAGGAGGTTGCGGATTCCAACTGTTGTAGTTTTTCAGTTTCTTTTCTGCGACTGTAAGTGTAATATGTGGTGTATCGCCGGTTTCGTTGCTATATGTCAACGACAATTGGGATACGCATATTTACTTACGTTGATGACATGTGATGTTATGTGTTGCTGTGATATGTTATATTGGATCGTCGTGTTTGAATAGCCGGGGTTTTTATGTGAGATGAGGGATTTTATTTTCATTCATGTAAAATTCATTGTATGTAATATTCCTTTATTGGGGCACTTCCGGATTGAGGATGATGTCACCATTGTATATTATTTACTTTTCCGCATTAGGATAGACCCAAGGCAGGGAGCACATGTAACCGGGTTCTAGGGTCTATTGGGAGACCATCTCGAGGAGTCGAGACCGGGTCTCCTAACTCTAGAATTGGTAGGGTTGCTTGCTGCTCTTGTAGGGTTCTAGGGGTGTGGGACTGGCTATTCATCACGACCGTAGAATCCGTGTTTTATACAGGCTTAAAATAAAACACGGAAATCCTAGTATATCCAATATTTCATATGTTGTTCTTCTGCTGCGATATCTGTGATGTGATCATTTGATATGTTGAGATGGATACAGGATATAGTATATGTGATATATTATATAGACTTTGCTTATGTTTTACACCCGCGCTAGCACTGCCCCGCTCTGCCGTTAGTTACCTAACGTAACGGTGCATGAGGGGACATCGAGACGAATGCGGATGGCATAAGCGTACGTTGTATTTATCTCTGATTCTTAGGTAACTTAAAATGATGGGACTTCATTAATGAGATTAATGAAATAAAAGAAACCTAAAGTTGTTGTGGAATCGAATTTTCAAAAACTGGCAGCTCTAGTTGTTGTTTTGCATAGCGTTGTTCCTTGTAGAACATCCAGCACCTTATTCGATAAGGAAAAAGCCGACGATCCCTTCACCGGGAGTGACCTCTTTAGCGAAACTAGTAAAAGCCTCAAAAACACTCCATTTTAAATCATTTGAATTTACGACGAGATCAAGGTCATTACGCAAAGGGTTTTCTTAAAAACCTGTCGTAGCCCTCCGTCATTTCAGATAAGTATTTCATAGTATTCGTGCTGCGTTTGTTGGCCTCTGTCAAGGCGTAGTGTGCGGTAGCTATTTATGCTTATCTACATAAGCATATGATGCGATTGATTTAGGGTAGTCGTGCGATCTTGTTGACCTCTGTCAAGGGTCGTGCGGGTGGGTTTACTTCAATCAGGAAATGACGGGTTGAACTTGACTAGCTGCCTATGGTGTTTTGACCTCTGTCAAGGTCATAGGACGCTATGGGTAAAATATTATCGGGAATTTCAAGTGTTGAAATTTGCAATGAGATTGCATGCCTCCTATGAGATAGTTGGATCCCAATACCCACTACGAGTAAGAGTTATTCCTGGGAGAGTTTTACACATTACAATTAGCCGATCAAGTAGGTGTCTAGAAAGGCGTCAACGGGGTTACTGTAAGTGCACGGCGGCGCCCCGGCCGTCAATCCGACGGCCAAACGCGGAAACGGTGGTAAACTTAAATTTTTGCGGACTTGGCAAAACGGCACCACCGCGCACTAAACCCCGGATCGTTAACCATTAACAAGTCTAAGCTACTAAGAGGATGGGTTAGAGATATACCGACGATCCAAGTCCTCCGGTCTTCATCTCCACTCCGATCTCCTCGCGGGATCTCCGTCCATCTCCTCCTCGTCGGAAAGGGCACCACGAAGCCGGGTACTTTTACGGGCTCCCACCTCAATACCGAGGCAACTCGCGCATGAAGCCGGCAACTCGACATGCTCAAGATATGCTGTAGGAAGATAGTGTAGAGTGTATGTCTCACTTTGGGGTTGGTTGCCATTTGTGGATGATGGAGGAAACAAGGTAAGAAAAATGGTGCTTGCATTTTTCTAGCATCAAAAATGAGATCAAGAATGCTACTCTCTCAAAAATGAAGCTCTCATTTTCTTCTCTTTTCTTCTTCTCTCTTTTCTTCTTCTCTCTTTCTTTCTACCATTTTTCATCAAGTCATAAGAATAAGGTGGAGGAATGAATATGAAGCATAACCATAGAAGGAAGGTGAGTGTAGGAAAAGTAGAAAGGTGACTATATCCTAAACATCATCATAACAATCTTTCTTATCAACCTCAAATCCTTTCTAATCTCATTAATACAAATCAAGTGATGGTTGAAAAGAAAAGATGCTTTCATAAAAAATCATCTTACAAATAAAACCTCCACCAAAGTGTTATTTGCAAAACTGCAAATAACCCCCTCCATCAGAAAAGTCCGGCCGGGAAAGAACAAAGGAAAACCGGCCGGAACGGAAAGCAAACTGGCAACTCCAGAAAACTGGTCCCGTAATAAATTACAGGAAAACCCCCATACTGTGCATACACACCCGCATCTGTATTCCGTCCGGATACAAATGCAATGAGACAAAATCTACACTGTACTAAACTAGGACCGGCTTAATCAAAGCCGGCTAGTAATATCCGTTCGATCCTGATCCATGCAATACCGCACGTATCTGATCGAACCCTGCCATATAACCATACGGCCACTAGTACAAACCGTCCGATCCTGATCCGTGCAATACCGCACGTATCTGATCGGACCCTGCCATATCTCCATACGGCCTCTACAGCGTTTCGCCCGAAACTTGAGTAACTGTAAGTGTGGTGGACTCTAAAGACTCGTCAATACTATGGCTGTGGATTTAACCACTAGCACGTCAGAGGTATAAGCCAATACGTTACGGGCCACCAGCTATTGACCAAAAGGGACGTCGATGAGCGAACTCATCCTGACACCCTACTGAGCCTGTCAGTGACAATATCCGTGCAGTCCGGTCCGTTCGTCTATGAGTATCGCATGGCGGGCCTAGGGGGTTGGTAAAAGTCAGACCCCCAAAAGCGGTACAAGTCGTGTCGGAGTGTAGCCCAGAACACCCTGAGATACTACTGGAATACCTACCAGTAAATCTCCTTGCCTTGGCCAAGGACTTTGTGTAATGGCTCTCCTAGACACAGCACGACCTCACCCCCAATACCGGGAGAGGCGAACCCCTGAAGATACGCTCACTGCCTCCATGTGGCTCGGGACTGTACCCAACTAAAACCTGTTTGCACGACTCCTTTGAGCCGTGGTAGGGTAGTAATCAAAGTACAGTGGGAACTCACACGAGACAAATGACGATCCCCAGGTCGATGAACTAACCTGCACACATGTCACCAGGGAACTGCCATCTGACGTCTGGTATATGACCAACTAGCATGTTCCCGGCGAGTCCTGTCCGGTGTACTCATAACCCAACGAGCACCTGTATACATCTTAGGTGATCCAACTGACACCAGTGGCTTGTGAGACCGGCCACCGCCCCTCGTCGGGGTCTCGACTGTATACACTAGTCTACTAATGGAGTATCGATGCCCAGTCTCGAAACTCCCACGACTAGGGACCTTTTAAGGATAAGCTTATAGACCGCCAGCTCCCACTTATATGATCGCCCTCATACTGCTGGTGGTCAAGCAAGAATCCTAGGGGCTCTATCAACGTGTAATAGCGACGTGTCAGGTCACCTAAAACAGTACACGATGATAAAGGTAAACCAGATAGCATACTATCATCTCGAGTAAGACTGTCCTACCGGGATAGGTCCTCCCTCAATCATTACAATCACATACCTGTGACCTAATAATTGACTCTGAGGGCACTATCTCCAACAATCTCCCACTTGCACTCAAGGCTAATTATTGCGATGTCGCATACTCACAGCCCGTGTGATACCGAACACCCAACTCCTCTACTAGTCAGTCTCACAAAGCCCGTTTGCGAAACTCTTGCGTTCGAGGAATAGCCTCAGTGAGTGGATCCGCCTGTGGTGTCTCTTTCTATGTCTCTCTATATCTCAAGTTCACGGAGAAAACCATCTCCCGAAATGAGCAATACCTGTCTTAGAATGTCTGGATGTATGATGGGACCTAGCTCATAAATGAACTCTAAATCCAAACTTCTTAGACTGTATCGTCAACTGAACTTAATCAGTATCCCGCGCCATGCCACCCTCAGTATTGCCTTGGACCACCTGTCCAAAATACTGCCCCTCGTCAGAAGGAAAACTATAACTCTGACAACCTCCTTGTCGTCCATGTCACCTTGGAAGCCTGGAATGATAACCGTCTCCTAAAAGAGGCAGCCGTTATCATTTCCCTAGAACATTCACTTATGTTCTAGAACTGCTTCCGACTGTTTCTCCAGGACTGGATCAATGTCAACTTATTGCATCTAGTGCAAGAACAACATCTGGTGTGGTACTTCACATCTCATGATTGACTCAATTGCCTGAGCAAGTGATCTGCCAATCATGCACATCCCTCTCCCCTTTAGTCTGTAAGACACCTTTAGAGAGGGTGACTCCATCATCTGCAGGTATACAACCGTGCCAGGAGTCGTCCATTCTAAATACTCTTAGAATGCTGTCTAAGTACCCTGATTGGGAAACCACCCAAATCTAGATCTAAAACCATAGATCTAGTAACCAGTATGTCAGACATAAAGTCCAAGTCCTTTGTGGAGAAACTACTGTGTGACGACCAAAGTATAACCGATCGTAGTGTAGGAGTTTCTTTTCCTACTCTGTGTATATCATCCAAATACCAGGATATCACACCCTACTACCTTCTCAACAGATCCATCCCCTATTCTGATGAAGTCAAAACCATGACTGTCACGTCAGAAATAGATGATCTATCTCCGCTACATCTGCTCTAGTCTATAAATAGACATAAGCAACCTGTCCACCAATGCTTCCGCTGCTCCCACTGACTACGACAACCCTCTGGCAGAGTCATATAGGCGTACACTTCCAAAGCAAGTTTAGAACGACGCTATACTCATCCTCCTGCTGGGTCTCGCAGCCTGGAACAACAACAATGGCAAGTGTGGGTAAACAAGAACTTCCCTGTCACCGTCCTTGAGGCTACCGGAGTACCTCTCGGGTGCCTGAAGTTACCCACCTTATCTGCGGAGCGGCCAATGGAATGTCAAATCAGATTGAATCTTTAGGTTCCTTATCAAATCTTCAGTAATCGTTTGCGGTTCTGGAATCACTTCCAGTTCTACCATACTCCCACTGCTGTTTTCTGAAAAAATCCATTTTTAATAAAACTGTGGCGAGTCTAGAACAATATTGCTATTGTTCATCCAGATGGTAGAAAATCAACCCGCGTCATAGCCTGGGTCAACCCACAAACAGCCATTACAGAAACGTGCCTTGAGTTATCCAGAGTCTGGTTTTAATCATAAGCCAGACAACTCCCCGTACCTTAACAATGTTAAGATATGAACTGTACTATATCCAATATAGAAACAAAGGCACTGATTTAATTTAACCAGATTCAAATCATGCAGCTGTCCCCAGCGCATGTCAACTAAATGGAAAGAGGCCGATCAGCGTTACTCAACTTAGGAATGCTTCCAATTATGAGTAACCTGAAAGAGAAGCAATTTCTCTTAATTATTACTATCAACTGAATACCATACACAAGTATCTACATCTTCGATCACTTTGAAGAATCCCGATACTTGCTATACCTGGTTCTCTACTCTATTCAAATACCTATAACTCCTCAAAACTTAGACCCTGTGTTTCCACGAAACACATGTCTAAGGGCTAGAGAAGTTAAAAGTAAACAGAATATAGTACGAGGACCAAGCTCTCTGTCCTAATGGACACTGGACAATATACAATACTCTGTATAAGTCCGCTGAGTCTAACAACTCATTCACTGTGTGTCGTAGATTGAAAACTGTACTTATGGTTAAGAAGAATTACACCGCTGTTTAATGCTCCTTACCTAACCATCCACTGATATAGGTAAATGTCATCGACATAATATCAAAAGGTATATCTCACTCTATGAAAATAGACGTACAGATATATCAATTTGAAATTGGTGCACAACAGCGGATATTCAAAACCAAATATTTGCCGACCGGCAAACAACCCAGGCGATCTCCTCAAATATCACCGATTACAACGAATCCCGATATAATAAGGATGATCACCCAATTCCCACTAACTTACTCCCACTCATCATCTGTAAAACCATACAGATGTGAGAATTATACCTGGTAAATACATACCCTGGAGTAAGTGTCTAATCGGGAAATCAGTTTTCCATTAACAGTACACAGTGAAACTGAAACATTGAAATGTTTCGTTGGGGTATCCTGGTATTCCTAGTAATGCCTCATCCATTATCCAAATTCACAACTGTAACCGTATAATTCTTTGCCACCTCTCCAAATCCCTTCATATGTCTTTAGTCTTTACCTTCTGTACACCCCTTTAGGCCAATTGGTTTTCTACCTTCCCTACCGTTCGGCACCAGCCTATGGTTTGGAAGAAGACTATCCAAAAAGCATAAAGGGTGTACTGTCCTAATCCTAGGAGCACTCGCAACGCGAGAGAAGGTGAAGATAAAAGACATCTGAATGTACTTTATTCCTATTTCTCCTGAACCAGGATCCATCCCCGAACTGGAACAAGTTCCTTTCGAGTTCGTATATAACCATACGATGGATTATCCAATAAAATGGGATCTTCGTAGTGATACGGAGTGTCCTGGAGAAATACAAAGGTGATGTGGGAGTGGTAACGAAATATTTGTTTTGGTCGTGAATATCTGTTGCAATTTACTTTGCCCTCTTACTGATCCCTTGTTTTGTCTGAACTTAATACCTTCTGCACACCATCGTTATGCTAATTGGTTTTCTTCATTCCCTACCGGTCGGCACCAGCCTATGGTTTGGAAGAAGACTATCCAATTTGCATAATAGGTGTACTACTCCTAAACTAAGGAGTACTCGCAACCTGAGAGAGGGTGAAAAGAAAAGACAACTGAATAATCCTATCCGTTTTCTCCAGAACCGGAAACCATCCTCGAATTCCTTCGAGTTCGTATCTAACCATACGATGGTTTTGTCCAATGGAAGTGGACGTTCGTAGTAATACGGGGTGTCCTGGAGAAAAGGGTAAAAGTATGAGTGGCAATGAGGTCTGCAACTCTGACAATCCAAAAGCCAGTGTTAAGTAGGTTCGGTCAATTTGGTCACTGAGTCAAAGTCTAGGGTCGGGTCAATGGTCGCTGCCAGAGAGAGAGAGAAAAGAAACACTCAGCGTGCACTCTAACCTAGATCAGAATGGTTACCAATTTATCTAATCTGGAAACCTCCCACTGTACCTCAAATTCTCCTCCAAACCTGAAAGAAGAATTAGTCGGGGTCACCCGAGGAGTATACCAACTCATCAATGGGAATCGGGATCCAACTCTCATCGCATGACAACGTGACGGAATCCGCTCACGGTATCACACTCCAGAAGGTATGCGCATATCTGGCAAGTTTCAGTTCTTTTGAAACTCCCGATGTGATTTCTGCCCCATGCTCTTATGACCTTGACGAAGGTCAACAAATCATAAGTCACATGTCAAGTTCTACCCGTCATTATCCAGGGTTAATCTGAATCCACCCGTACAAGCCCTTGACGAAGGTCAACAAGGCTATACGACTATCCCAAACCAACGCATCTATCTATGCAGCAGAAAGGTAACAAGCAGCTACCATACACTATGCCTTGACGAAGGTCAACAAACATAGCATGAATACTACGTGCTACCCGTCTGAAACGACGGAGGGCTACGAATGGTTTCTGGCGAAAACCTTTAACGTAATGAACTTGATATCGTTGAAGGAACGGATAGCTTTTTGAAAATATAGTGACGAAAACCGTTGCTAAAGAGGTCACTCCCGGTGAAGGGATCTCGGCTCTTTCCCCGTAGAATGGGGTGCAGGATATTCCAACTGAATACCACGGTGCAAAGCAAAAGTAATCGGCTATAGTGAAGTTAATGCCCTGACGCAAACCTTTTGTCCAAGGGGTCACTCCCGGTGAAGGGATCTCGGCCCTTGCCTCGTCGACTGAGGAGCAGGATATTCCAATGAATACCACGATGCAAAACAAAAGTAAACGTCCTTGCAATAACAGCTTTTTGAAAAAGTGTTCCAACAACATCAGATAAGGTTTGTTTAACTTGCATTGATCCGAATCAACGCAGTCCCATCAATTAATCACACCACAAAGAACGAAAATATACTGACGTACGTATATGCCATCCGCATTCGCCACTGGGTCCCGTCATTACCCGTTAGGTTAGCTTACTAACGACAGAGCGGGGACTGGACTAGCGCGGATGCAAAACATATACAACATCTACTAATATATATACCAATATATTATATTTCGCTCAAGGCGTGAAAGAAATGCAACATCACAGAGAATGAACAGCATCACAGAAACAATACAGATATCTGGGATCCCCGGGTTTCACAGAGCCGCTGAAACCCGACGTTCCCCTGGTCGTGTGGATAGCCTGTGCAATGAAATCCTAGACCCCTACGGGCGCGGCAAGTCACCCGCCAAAACCTGAAGCGAGGCAGCCCCCTTCAGCGCCGTGAATGGACCACCCAGCACTTCACGGAATCCGGTAACTTGGGCACCCCTCCTGGGTCAACCTGTACCCCCTACGAGTGCGGCGAATAGCCCGCCAATCCTAGAGTGAAGCCCCCTCCGTCTCAATGCCATGAGATGCGGGCTTGTTGCCCTCCAGAACCCGGCTATCCGTGCACCCCTCCGCGGGGCAATCCTAGTACAGAAAGTAAAATATACATGCAACGGGTACATCGACCGCAACCAGGTCGTGCCCCAAAAGAATAATACAAACAGGCAGTGACGGCAGTCCACATGTCGGACGCTCGCCCCGCAATATCAAATGTACATAATACAACAGCACAGTACTAGCATTGCATCCAGGCTATCCCCACGACCGATCCGCAACATCACAGCAAATACATAGAACATCAACGTGAAAGTCACGTTCGCAAATCTGTCTAACCGGGCTATAGCAGTTAGACAGGATTTACCGATCGAGTGACATTCACGGTCGCAGATATAATGTAAATACTGTGAAAAATGTGTTTAAAATTTTCCGATTGATCAAACAATTAACAAGTGGGCCCCCAATCAAAACTGTAGCACTCACAGAAATCCTGGGCCCAATTTAAATATTCCAAAACCCATATTTTAAGCCCAGAAGGCCTCTGTAAAAAATTGGTGAAGTGATGTGAATAGTGCGCGGCGGAAGGGCCGCACAAATGGGGTTTTCGCGGCGGTTCCGCGCTCCAACTGTGGAGTTACTTCATCAAATTTTTACAGAACTCTTAGATTTTCCAGTGCATCAATATTTTATAACCTGAAAAATTTTTCGAGACCAAAAATTTTCAACAGAAACTGATGCGAACTAAAATGCAGTTTTGGAACTTTTTGATCGATCGGAAATGCAAACACATTACACAAAGCTAGACTAAGTTAATGGCGAGGCTCTGATACCACTGTAAGTGCACGGCGGCGCCCCGGCCGTCAATCCGACGGCCAAACGCGGAAACGGTGGTAAACTTAAATTTTTGCGGACTTGGCAAAACGGCACCACCGCGCACTAAACCCCGGATCGTTAACCATTAACAAGTCTAAGATACTAAGAGGATGTGTTAGAGATATACCGACGATCCAAGTCCTCCGGTCTTCATCTCCACTCCGATCTCCTCGCGGGATCTCCGTCCATCTCCTCCTCGTCGGAAAGGGCACCACAAAGCCGGGTACTTTTACGGGCTCCCACCTCAATACCGAGGCAACTCGCGCATGAAGCCGGCAACTCGACATGCTCAAGATATGCTGTAGGAAGATAGTGTAGAGTGTATGTCTCACTTTGGGGTTGGTTGCCATTTGTGGATGATGGAGGAAACAAGGTAAGAAAAATGGTGCTTGCATTTTTCTAGCATCAAAAATGAGATCAAGAATGCTACTCTCTCAAAAATGAAGCTCTCATTTTCTTCTCTTTTCTTCTTCTCTCTTTTCTTCTTCTCTCTTTCTTTCTACCATTTTTCATCAAGTCATAAGAATAAGGTGGAGGAATGAATATGAAGCATAACCATAGAAGGAAGGTGAGTGTAGGAAAAGTAGAAAGGTGACTATATCCTAAACATCATCATAACAATCTTTCTTATCAACCTCAAATCCTTTCTAATCTCATTAATACAAATCAAGTGATGGTTGAAAAGAAAAGATGCTTTCATAAAAAATCATCTTACAAATAAAACCTCCACCAAAGTGTTATTTGCAAAACTGCAAATAACCCCCTCCATCAGAAAAGTCCGGCCGGGAAAGAACAAAGGAAAACCGGCCGGAACGGAAAGCAAACTGGCAACTCCAGAAAACTGGTCCCGTAATAAATTACAGGAAAACCCCCATACTGTGCATACACACCCGCATCTGTATTCCGTCCGGATACAAATGCAATGAGACAAAATCTACACTGTACTAAACTAGGACCGGCTTAATCAAAGCCGGCTAGTAATATCCGTTCGATCCTGATCCGTGCAATACCGCACGTATCTGATCGAACCCTGCCATATAACCATACGGCCACTAGTACAAACCGTCCGATCCTGATCCGTGCAATACCGCACGTATCTGATCGGACCCTGCCATATCTCCATACGGCCTCTACAGCGTTTCGCCCGAAACTTGAGTAACTGTAAGTGTGGTGGACTCTAAAGACTCGTCAATACTATGGCTGTGGATTTAACCACTAGCACGTCAGAGGTATAAGCCAATACGTGACGGGCCACCAGCTATTGACCAAAAGGGACGTCGATGAGCGAACTCATCCTGACACCCTACTGAGCCTGTCAGTGACAATATCCGTGCAGTCCGGTCCGTTCGTCTATGAGTATCGCATGGCGGGCCTAGGGGGTTGGTAAAAGTCAGACCCCCAAAAGCGGTACAAGTCGTGTCGGAGTGTAGCCCAGAACACCCTGAGATACTACTGGAATACCTACCAGTAAATCTCCTTGCCTTGGCCAAGGACTTTGTGTAATGGCTCTCCTAGACACAGCACGACCTCACCCCCAATACCGGGAGAGACGAACCCCTGAAGATACGCTCACTGCCTCCATGTGGCTCGGGACTGTACCCAACTAAAACCTGTTTGCACGACTCCTTTGAGCCGTGGTAGGGTAGTAATCAAAGTACAGTGGGAACTCACACTAGACAAATGACGATCCCCAGGTCGATGAACTAACCTGCACACATGTCACCAGGGAACTGCCATCTGACGTCTGGTATATGACCAACTAGCTTGTTCCCGGCGAGTCCTGTCCGGTGTACTCATAACCCAACGAGCACCTGTATACATCTTAGGTGATCCAACTGACACCAGTGGCTTGTGAGACCGGCCACCGCCCCTCGTCGGGGTCTCGACTGTATACACTAGTCTACTAATGGAGTATCGATGCCCAGTCTCGAAACTCCCACGACTAGGGACCTTTTAAGGATAAGCTTATAGACCGCCAGCTCCCACTTATATGATCGCCCTCATACTGCTGGTGGTCAAGCAAGAATCCTAGGGGCTCTATCAACGTGTAATAGCGACGTGTCAGGTCACCTAAAACAGTACACGATGATAAAGGTAAACCAGATAGCATACTATCATCTCGAGTAAGACTGTCCTACCGGGATAGGTCCTCCCTCAATCATTACAATCACATACCTGTGACCTAATAATTGACTCTGAGGGCACTATCTCCAACAGTTACGCCTCTGGGAAAACGAGCTTTATTTTAATTAGGTCCGTGCGAAAGCACGGGGAACCTCCCTCAAAGTACCGGCACTGGCCTGGCTGAAAGATTGGCGAACTTGTAGGGTGTAATTAATCCCAGCTAGTCTTTCCTTTTAGGGTTTGAAGGAAGATTTGACTAAAACAGTGGGAGACATCCTGATTAGATATATTAATAACCAATCTAATCTTGCAAGAGCATACTCTGAGTGTCTTCTTCTCTCTCTCTCCAGGTAGAGACCATGTCATGCCTTAATCAATATAATAATACGGATGTATTGACCAAACCCGCTTGTTATACTGCGCTAGGGAACGTTGGTCCCGCTCCAACATATAATTGTTATAAGACAGAGCAGGAAATAGGGAATTACCAGAATTCCCGTGCCGCCCAAACGAAGAAAGTACTTGATGATGCATTTTCTTCGGGTGTGTTAATTACAGAGAACCGTTTCTCAGTATCCTCTACGTCCTGGGTATGAGATACCAGATCAGGATCCCGCAAATGTAATATGTTACATGGGCTATAGAAAGGTAGAGAACTGAGAAAGGATGATAAGTTTTAAGAGTTAAAAATGGTGCAAGTGTTGCAGCCAAGTCTGTTGGCAGTTATCACCCTGTATTACCAAATACAATAATTCTGAACGAATGTTATTAGATACCGAACCTGATATACAACATCATATCAGTCTCTTTATTTGTAAAAAGGATATAATTTTGTATTGTTGGATATTGTTTTGAACATTTCCTATATCAAGAGTTGATCGGTTCAGGCACGTTATCTAAAAGCATATACGTTCTAAATCAAACTACAGTTCTTAACGTACTGAACACACACAAGAGGAAAAATTCAGAAATGAATGAATCCTTCTTGAGGCATTGTAGACTAGGTCATATCAATGCGACCCGACTAGCTAAGTTACATAAAGATGCATATTTAAATCAGTTTGAATTTACATCTTGTGAAACTTTCCAGTCATGTCACAAAGATAAGATGACCAAATCTCTGTTTATTAGAAACAGAGAAAGAGTTAGTGAACTTTTGGAATTGATACATGATGATGTATGTAGGTCCCCTGTCTACATATGCCAGGACTGGTTCTTTGTACTTCATTACATTCACTGATGATCTCTAAAGATTCGCACTTTTGTTCCTGTTGAAACACATGTCTGAACCTTTTGAGATATTCAAAGAATATAAGTTAGAAGTAGAGAAACAAAAAGGGTATAAGTATTATGTCCTATGATGTGATCAGGGAGGAGAATACTTTGGCATGGAATTTCTGGACTATTCTAAAGGAGAATAAGATTCTCTCTCAACATTACTCCTCCATATACTCAACAGTGCGTTGGTATATCGGGGCGGAGCAATCGCACCCTATGTGATATGGTGTGCTCTATGATGAGTACTACTGAGTTGCCTATTTTCTTTTGGGGGTTATGCACTTGTGAAGCTGCATACCTATTGAATAGGGTTCCAACCAAATCAGGTACCTATCACTCCATATGTGATATGGAATGGGAAAAGCCCATGTCTTAAGTCTGTTAAGATTTGGGTATGTCCGGCCTATGCCAAAAGCAAAATTCGGACAAGCTCGAGGCAAGGTCAGTTCTGTGGAAGTTTGTTGGATATCCTAAGCATTCACAAGGGAATATCTTCTACCACACTGAGGAGCAAAAGATGTTTTGTTTCTCAGCATACCACCTTTGGGAAAGGGAATTTCTTGTGAAGAAATTAGTGGTTATGAGGTAGAACTGGAAGGAGTTCCAGATATACAAACTGCAGCTGATGATTTGGTAGAACCGAAGGATTCAATAGTTCCCAACGAACCTCAGCCTCTCCGCCGATCTGGTAGGGTTTTTCATCCGCCTGAGAGATACTTCGGTTTCTCTATGACAGTGGGAGAGAGGATTGCATCGTGAGATGATGACCCAACTAGTTTCGAGCAGGCCATCAAGAGTGGTGACTCTATGAGAATGGCTGGATTCTAAGCGATCTGAGATGAAATCCATATACACCAACAAAGTATGGACTTTGGTTGCTTTATCTGAAGGGTTAAATCTCCATCAGGAGCAAGTAAATCTTGAGAAGATTACTAGGTGTACGTGGAAAAGTTGAGACTTTCAAAGGTAAGACTAGTTGTAAAAGGTTCTCGTCATCGACCAGGTATGGATAATGATGAAATCTTTTCTAGTGCCTATGCTAAAGTCCATCCAGATCCTACTTGCCACTGCTACATACATGACTACGAAGTCTGGCGGTTGGGTGTCATGACTGCTTTTCTAAATATTGATTTAGAAGAGAGCGTCTATAAGTACACAGCCAGAGGGCTTCGTAGACAGTGGGAGCAGCGGAAACGTATGCAAGTTGCTTAATGAGTTAAAGCAGGCATCGCGGAGTTGGAACATCTGTTTTGATGTGGTAGTAAAAGAGTTTGACTTCATCAAAATAGTAGATGAACCTTGTATATACAAAAAGGTAGTAGGAAGTATGGTGGTGATCCTCGTATTGTACGTGGATGACATACTCTTGATAGGAAAAGAGTTTCCAATGCAACGGTTGGTCAATCTCCTCTTATCACAAGGATTCTCCATATAGGATCAAGGTGATACCTCCTAAATCCTGGGTTTTGGATCTATGAGATAGATCTAATTAGATGTTAGCATTCTCACTAGGTGTAGTGAGATGGTATCAATCGATCCTGGGGTGAATCACTGGATAGCTTCCAGAGTGGTAAGGTCAACTGAATGTCAGTCACAGGCATTGTCTTTTCCCTCAGTGGAGAGACGGTATGTTGAAAGAGTTCCAAGCTAGATACCGTGACAAACTAGACGATAAAGGCTGGATACATTGCTACCAAGGATACTACCAAATTGGTAGTCTGGATGTATATAAGTTCATGAGATGAACTTCGTTCTTACCATTGTATGACAATGGAGTTATGGCTTATGCCTAGGAACCCCCGTCCCATCAGTGATCCAGACATATTCTTAGGAAGTATCACCTGATCATAGAGATGGTTGATCTCCAGGGAGATCGAGGATAGGAGAATAGACACAGAGGACAACAGCGCGGATCCACTCACAAAGGCCTATTTCCCAGTAGAGACTTTTATGGGATGGTTGAGTATGAGATACTTCAACCACTATTGATTGTTGGGTATGGGATACTACAATAGATAGCCCAAGTGCAAGTGGGAGATTGTTAGTTATATGTGTGCCCTAGAGGCCATTACTGTACATACGATGTATATTGTAGTGGATGCTTGGACATATATAGAGTGGACTTTCTTGCTCGACATGATAGTATGCTATCTGGTTGCTCTTTATCTTAATATATACACTGATTGTCTCTATGTTACATGTTGATAAAGCACTTAGGATGAGTACTTGACTACCAGGACTATGATGCAGATCATGCTAGTGGGGACAGTGTAGTCGCTAAGTACATCCTTCAAATGTTCCTAGTCGTAGGTGTATCGAGACAGGGCATCGATATACCAGAGTAGACTAGCGTATATCTCGACCCATGTAGATAGGCGATGGATGATCCCATATCCATTGGTGTTTGACATCAGAGACAGTATACGGGTGCTCAGTGAAGACTTGGTACACTGGACGGGCTCGCCGAGAATTCCCAGATGGTATTATACCTATCGTCAGATGGCAGTTCTCTGGTGACAATGGTACAGGTTAGTCTGTACACCCGAGATCGTCATAGAGTCTTGTGTGATTCCCACTGTGCTTTGATTTCCACCTTACCACGTTCAAGAGAACGTGCAAAATGGTGGATTTTGGGTACAGTCCCGAGTCACATGGAGGCAATGAGCGATAGGAGGGGTTTCGTCTCTCCCGGTATTGGGAGTTGATGTTGTGCTCTGCTCGATTGGCTATAACAGGAAGTCCTTGGCCAAGGCTGCTTCAGAGATATACTGGTAAGTGTTATCAGTAGTTTCTTAACCCGTTATGAGCCTCATATCGACACGACTTATCGAGTTACTGGAGTCTGACATTTACCACCCCTAGACGAGATATGCGACATATCAGACGAAGAGACCGGACTGTACAGTAGTGTAACTGATTGGATTCACAGGAGTGTGAGCAGGCTTGTTTGTTGATCTTCTGATCGCTCAATACCCGGGTGGCCATTACGTTTAGCAGACCGCTTGCGGCTAGTGGGTGTTTGATATAATCATCACCTACTGCCGGCGTATTGACGAGTCTTTATAGTCCTACACAGGGGTTTTCTAGCTCAAGCGAAATAGAGTAGGAGCACATATGTGATATGTGCGGGACCGAGATTTATACGATATGAGATACCGTATTCTATTCTCGTGATTCGTGACATTGATCGGTTGTATGCGATATAGCCGGGTTATCGGATCAAGTGTTGATTCGATAAGTTGTTACACATGATATTAGTCGGTTATACCCGGATTATTAAATCAAGAGTTGATTTAATAATTTAATGTATAATTATATATTTGATATATTACATTATATTAACTAGTATTAGCTAACTTAAGATTTCTTTTCTCACTAGATTGTGCACATTGTATATATGTGATATATGCAAGTGTACATGTTTGTGTCATGTTTGATGATACACACAAGATGGGTGTATGAGACTTAAACCATTTAAAGGTTAAATTTGGGTTTTATATATTGCTTAAAGAATAACAAAAGAGAATGACTTAGTCAAAGTTGTCAAGCTTAAGTGAAGCTTGTAGAAACTTTGACAAAGTAAACTCTTTTGTCATTCATTAAGATATTATCAAACCCATCCATTAACCATAGTGTGTGGTTTATTCTCTACATGAGTTAAGCATGATAGCTTTAACTCACCCATGGTTACATAATTCATTTTGATGAATTATTCACAAGACTTCTTCTTCCTCTTCAAGCTCCATGAAAAGCTTACTAGCTCTAATGGAGGTATGAGAAAAAGTGTGAGAAAATCAATTATAAAGTGAGCCCACTTCCTACTTCATCATCCTCTACTACTTGCCATTTAGTATAGAGTGTTCTCTTCACAAAGTTCTTGACCAAGTGAAGAAATAGCTTGGGTTAGTGTCTCCCCGACGTAGATCATCTTCGGCCTCGAAGTCATCGAAGCATGCACGTTCGTTTCTTCGCGGAGCCTCTCTAGAGTCCGGTGTTTACGATCGCGGCGAAGGGGACTTCTACACGGAACTATTGAATTGAAGGACCGGTCTACAAAGGTTGTATTCCTTGCTCTCTTTACTTATTGCAAAGTGTTTGCATTTGATTCCGTATTATTTCTAGTAAACGATTCTTAGTTAGGGTTAGTTAAAACGGCAAAATTTTAATTTGGCGTGGACGATGCCTCCCGAAACTATGCTGCCGTTGTAGACAATCCTGCACATTGCAGTTTAAAGACATCATAGTCTGTAAAGTTTAAAGATATCATAGTCTATGAGTTTAAGGACCTCACAGTCCATAAAGTTTAAGGACATCATAGTCCATGAGTTTAAGGACCTCATAGTCCATAAACCTTAAAGACATCATAGTCTGTATAGTTTAAAGACGTCATGGTCTGTGAGGTTCTGGCTTGACCAGTTTAGGGATGCGCTAAAAGTTATTGGTTATTGGGACCCTCCATCGCTCTGAAGACGTTGAAGGATTACAACGACATGTATCAGAGGTATGAAGAGATGTACCCTTCAACCAATGTCCCGATTTGGGGATATGGGATGAACATCAGTTTAGATGTCATCTGTTGGGAGCTTATTAGCTGTCTTTGAAACTGAGATCGGTTTTGGAGACCCTGAGCGTGAGGGGCTCAATTGACAGTCTTTGGAAAATTTGGTCCGAGTCTGGCTAATGTTAGCCATTCATAGTGTTCAACACTAACATATTTATTCAGCGCTCACGTGCTCCCACGTGATACTTTGAGGCAGTGTTAAACACTGGAGTTTGAGAGTGCTCACGTGTCGCACGTGATGCGTTTAAAGGTGGTGTTGTTCGCTTGGTTTTATTCCCCATCTTCATGTAAGTGTTAAACACTTTAGCCTTGTGGCCATCACGTGTGAACACGTGAGGCGCTTGAAATAGTGTTAAACTTCAAAGATTTGAAGCGCTGCTTCTTTGGGTTCATTCTTTTGTTCAAGCGCTATTGGGTCACGCGAGATCATGTGAGGCGACCCAAAAGTGGGAGCAGCCTTTGATTTATTCCATTTTTGCTCTGTATGTGCCAAGCACTACTATGGAGTCACGTGTGATCACGTGAGCCAATCTCGATAATTTTCTTTTGTTCATCAAAGGCGCTCACGTGGAAGAACGTGATCAGCTGTTATTATGTTGGGTGCTAATCTTTTTACGTTCATGGAGATCCTGAGTTTCGAGACTTTCAAGCCCATTGTTTTATGAGAATTGGATTCTTAAGACATAGTTCTTCTTTTGGATTTGAGATCTGTATGACAGAATCTCCCCGATGAGAATTAAATTCTCAACTTGTGAGAAGATCTGTTTCTGCAGATCTTTTACCATAAGAGAGAACTAAGTTCTCATATAAAGGGTTAAACCCTTGTTTCATTAGAGGAATTAAATTGCTAGGAATTAAATTCCTATATAATTTTATGGGAGAATTAAATTCTCTGAACTTAGATCTCCCTCTAGGTTTTGGATCTGCATGGCAAAATCACCCCTATGAGAATTAAATTCTCAACTTGAGGGGAGATCTGCTTCTGCAGATCTTTAACCAAAGGAAGAACTAAGTTCTTTTTAGAAGAGTTAAACTCTTATGGAGGTGAAAAAGAGATGAGATATTCTCTGTGTTTGTTCTTCTTCTTTTACCTCGGATTTTTCTTTTGTTTTAGCTGGAAGGTTTTGAAGGGGTTCCTTCTCTCTTTCTCTCTCTCATCCGTCTGTCTATCCCTCTATCTCCTCTCTGTTTCTTTGCTCTTATTTATAGGAGAAAGAAGAGAATCAATTTGTTTAGAAAATCTCTCATTGAGAGATTTTGATCAACCAAAAGTGAACTTTTAGATCAATCGGTGAATTTTATTCACCGTTGGATTTTTGATCCAAGGACTTCTGTTTTACAGAAATTATTTCTTTTGTTGTTCTTAACAAGTTTAGGAAGATATTTCCTTGCACAGATTTTTTCTGTAGATTGGTGATTTTTAATCGCTTTTGAATCTTTAATCCAACGGCGCTCTGTATTACAGAGCGTAATCTTTCTTGTTTAGAAAGATCCAAGGAGATATTTTCCAAATAAGGCTTTTGGTCCCTTTTAATTAGAATTTACTTCTATTGGTTAAGAAGGCATAGGAGTCTATCATGTGTAGCATGTGACCTCACCAAATTAAGCCGACCAAAGGGTGTCATGTGCTATCACGCGAGTTTCTTTTTGTCCAACTTGTTTGCTTTATTCAGGCGCCTGTATACTTTGTTTATAGAGGTCACGTGTCAGCACGTGAGGTTCAGTTTTGGCTTAGTTTTGTTAAGTGCAGCGCCTATCACGTGTGGGCACGTGATGCTCTACTTGGGGAATTTTTCCCGTTGCTCTATTTATTTATTTATTTTCCGTAAGGGAACAACGACGAATCGATATGTAAACAGCTTTACATCTAAAGTGAACAAGGAAAACAACCTTTGTAGACCGGTCCTTCACTTCAATAGCTCCATGTAGTAGTCCCTTCGCTGCGATCATGAACTCCCGGACTCTAGAGAGGCTCCCATGAAGAAATGAACAAGCTTGCATGGAAGTCTTCGAGGCCGAAGATGATCTACGTCAAGGAGACACTAACCCAAGCTACCTTTTCACTAATTGTGGAATTAGTGAAGCAAACACCCTATACTAAATGGAAAGTAGAAGAGGATGATGAAGTACGAATTTTGCTCACTTTAGAAATGACTTTCTCACATTTTTTCTCACTTAAGAAAAAGCTAGCAAGCTTTTCTCAAAGAAGAAGAAGATGAATAATGAGCAAGAGAGAATGAACTCATGAGGTGAGAAAATAAACCATGGTGAGTATATGACATACACTAACCCTTATAGAGAGTTAACCATCGCTAGCTTTGATGGTTGGGTTTATAAATATCTTAAATAAAACAAAACTTATGGACTTGGTCAAAGAACAAGCAAGCTTCTCCAAGCTTCTTGCCATGACAAAATCCAAAAATTTTGAATTACCTAATTAATTAAAAACCCTAGATTATAGAAAGCATGGTGTAAGTCATACACACACCCATGAAGCATGTATCATCAAGCATGACACAAAATCTTGTACACTAATATATATCACATATATACAATGTGCACAAAATCAAGTGAGAAAATAAATCTTAAGTGAATGAGTATTAGTTAATGTAACTTAATATATCAAATATATAACTATACATTAAATTATTAAATCAACACTTGATTTAAAAATCCGGCTATATCACATATAACCGACTAATATCATGTGTATCAACTTATCGAATCAACACTTGATTCGATAACCCGGTTATATCACATATAACCGACCGATAACATAAATCGCGAGAATAGAATACGATGTCACATATCGTATTAATCCGGTCCCGCACATATCACATATTTTCTCCTACTCCGTTTCGCTTGAGCCAGGAAACCTCTGTGTAGGACTATAAAGACTCGTCAATACGCCGGCAGTAGGTGATGATCATATCAAACACCCACAAGCTGCAAGCGGTCTGCTAAACGTAACGGCCACCCAGGTATTGAACGATCAGAAGATCAACAAGCATGCCTGCTCATACTCCTACGAATCCAATCAGTAACACTACCGTACAGTCCGGTCTCTTCGTCTGATATGCCGCATATCTCGTCTAGGGGTTGTAAACGTCAGACCCCAGTAACTCGATAAGTCATGCCGATATGAGGCTCATAACGGGTCGAGAAACTACTGATAACACTTACCAATATATCTCTGAAGCAGCCCTAGCCAGGGACTTCCAGTTATAGCCAATCGAGCACATCGCAACATCAACTCCCAATACCGGGAGAGACGAAACCCCTCCTATCACTCATTGCCTCCATGTGATTCGGGACTGTACCCAAAAGCCACCATTTTGCACGTTCTCTTGAACGTGGTAAGGTGGAAATCAAAGCACAGTGGGAATCACATAAGACTCTATGACGATCTTGGGTCTACAGACTAACCTGTACCAGTGTCACCAGAGAACTGCCATCTGACGATAGGTATAATACCATCTAGGAGTTCTCGGCGAGTCCGTTCAGTGTACCCAGTCTCTACTGAGCACCCGTATATTATCTCTGATGTCAAACACCAATGGATATGGGGTCATCCATCACCCATCTACATGGGTCGAGAAGCTACACGCTAGTCAACTCTGGTATATCGATGCCCTGTCTCGATACACCTATGACTAGGAACATTTGTTGGATGTACTTACCGACTGCTCTGTCCCCACTAGTATGATCTGCATCATAATCCTGGTAGTCAAGTACTCATCCTAAGGGCTTTATCAACATGTAACATAGAGGCAATCAATATACATGTTAAGATAAAGAGCAACCAGGTAGCATACTATCATGTCGAGCAAGAAAGTCCTCCCTATATATGTCCAAGCATCCACTACAATATACATCGTATGTACAGTAATGGCCTCTAGGGCATACATATAACTAACAATCTCCCACTTGCATTAGGGCCATCTGTTGCAGTATCCAATACTAAACAATCAGTAGTGGTTGAAGTATCTCATACTCAACCATCCCATAAAAGTCTCTCTTGGGAAAAGGCCTTTATGAGTGGATCCGCCATGTTGTCCTCTGTGTCTACTCTCCTAACGTCGATCTCCCTGGAGATCATCCATCTCCATGATCAGGTGATACTGCCTAAGAATATGTCTGGATCACTGATGGGACGGGAGTTCCTTGGCCAAAGCCACAACTCTATTGTCACACAATGGTAGGAACGAAGTTCATCTCAAGAACTAATATACATCCAGACTTGCCTCTTTGGTAGCATCCTTGGTAGCGATGTATCCAGCCTTTATTGTCTAGTTTTCCATGGTATCTAGCTTTGAACTCTTCCAACATACCGTCCCTCCACTGAGGGTAAAGACAATGCATGTGACTGACATTCATTCGATCTTACAACCCTGGAAGCGATCCAGTGATTCTCCCCAGGATCGATTGATACCATCTCACTACACCTAGTGAGAATCCTAACATCCACTTAGATATATCATATTGATCCAAAACCCAGGATTTAGGAGGTATCGCCTTGATCCTATATGGAGAATCAATGTGATATGAGGAGATTGACCGAGTGTAGCATAGGAAACTCTTTTCCTATCAAGAATATGCTATCCATGTACAATACAAGGAAGACCACCTTACACTCTACTACCTTTTTGTATATACAAGGTTCATATACCATTTTGATGATGTCAAACTCTTTGACTACCATATCAAAACAGATGTTCCATCTTCGAGATGCCTTCTTTAACCCATAAAGCAACTTGCACACGTTTCCGCTGCTCCCACTGTTTACGAAGGCCTCTAGCTGTATACTTATAGACGCTCTCTTCTAAATCACTATTTAGAAAAGCAGTCATGACACCCAACCGCCAGATATCGTAGTCATGGTATGTAGCAATGGCAAGTAGGATCCGGATGGACTTAATCATAGGCACTAGAAAAGGTTTCATCATTATCCACACATGGTCGATGACAAGAATCTTTTGCAACATGTCTTAGCTTTGAAAGTCTCAACTTTTCCATGTACACCAAGTAATCTTCTCAAGATATACTTTCTCCTAATGGGGATTTAACCCTTCAGATAAAGCAACCAAAGTCCATACTTTGTTGGTGTGTATGGATTCCATCTCAGATCGCTTAGCATCCAGCCATTCTTACAGTGTCCCCACTCCTGATGGCCTGCTCGAAACTAGTTAGGTCATCATCTCATGATGCAATCCTCGCTCCCACTGTCAAAGAGAAAACCGAAGTATCTCTCAAGTGGATGAGGAACCCTACTAGATCGGCGAAGAGGCTGAGGTTCATTGGGAACTATTAAATCTTTTGGTTCTACCAAATCATCAGCTGCAGTTTGTAAAGCTGGAACTCCTTCCAGTTCTACCTCATGACCACAAATTTGTTTCCAAAATAAATTCCTTTTCTAAAAAGGTGGTTATGCTGAGAAATAAAACACCTTTTGTTCCTTGTTGCGGTAGAAGATATTCCCTTGCGAATGCTTGGGATATCCAACAAAATTCTACAGAACTGACCTTGCCTCGAGCTTGGCCGGATCTTGCTTTTGACATAGGCCGGACAACCCCAAATCTTAACTTACATAAGAGATGGGCTCTTCCCATACCATATCGCATATGGAGTGGTAGGCTCCTGATTTGGTTGGAACCCAATTCAATAGGTATACAGCTTCTCAAGTGCATAACCCCCAAAAGAAAATAGGCAACTCATTGGTACTCATCATAGAGCACACCATATCTAATAAGGTGCGATTGCTCCGCCCTGATACAATGACGTGTTGTGGTGTATTCGGAAGAGTAATGCTGAGAGAGAATCTTATTCACCTTTAGAATAGTCCAGGAATTCCATGCTCAAGTATTCTCCTCCCTGATCTCATCAAAGGACATAATACTTATACCCGTTTTGGTTCTCTACTTCTTACTTATATTCTTTGAATTTCTCAAAAGGTTCAGACTTGTGTTTCAAGAGGAACATATGTCCGAATTTTGAGAGATCATCAGTGAATGTAATGAAGTACAAAGAACCAGTTCTGGCATGTGTAGACAGGGGACCTACATACATCATCATGCATCAATCCCAAGAGTTCATCTAATACTTCTCTGTTTCCAATAAACGGAGCTATGGTCATGTTTATCTTTGAGACATGATTGGAAAGTTTCACAAGATATAAATTCAAACTAATTTAAATATGTATTTTTATGTAACTTAGCTAGTCGGGTCGAATTGATATGACCTAGTCTACAATGCCTCAAGAAGGATTCGTTCATTTCTGAACTCTTCCCCTTGAGTGTATTCTGTACATTAAGAACCGTGGTTTGATTTAGAACGTATATGCTTTTAGATAACATGCCTGAACTGATCAACACTTGATATAGGAAATGTTCAAAACATTATCCAACAATACAAAATTATATCCTTCTTTACTTAATAAAGAGACTGATATGATATTGTATATCAGGTTCGGTATCTAATAACATTCGTTCAGAATCAATGTATTTGGTAATACAGGGTGATAACTGCCAATATCTTGGCTGCAACAATTGCACCATTTCCAACTCTTGAAACTTATCACCCATTCCCAGTTCTCTACCTATCTGTATCTCATGTAACAGATTACATATATGGGATCCTGATCCGGTATCTCATACCTAGGACCTAGAGGATACTGAGAAATAGTTCTCTACAATGAACACACCCGAAGAAGATGCATCAATATGCACTTTCTTCGTTTGGGCGGCACGGGAATCCTGGTATTCCCCTATTTCCTGCTCGGTCTTATAACAATTATAAGTTGGAGCGGGACCAAACTTCCCCAGCTCAGTATAACAAGCTGGTTCGGTCAATACATCCGTATTATTATCTTGATTAAGGTGTGACATGGTCTCTACCTAGAGAGAGAGAGAAGAAAACACACAGCGTATGCTCTTGCAAGATTAGATTGGTTATTATTTTATCTAATCAGGATGGCTCCCACTGTTTTTATCAAATCTTCCATCAAACCTTAAAAGGTAAGACTAGCCGAGATTAATTACACCTTACAAGTTCGCCAATCTTTCAGCCAGGCCAGTGTCGGTACTTTGAGGGAGGTTCCCCGTTCTTTCCCACGGACCTAATTAAAATAAACCTCGTTTTCCCAGGGCCGTAACCCCGTTGACACCATTTTAGAAACCTACTTGATCGGCTAATTGTAAAGTGCAAAACTCTCCCAGGAGTACCTCTTACCCGCAGTAGGTATCGGGATCCAACTATCTCATAGAAGGTATGCAATCTCATTGCAAATTTCAACACTTGAAATTCCCGGGAATATTTTTCCCCTAGCAACTTATGACCATAACAAGGTCAACAAATCATAAGCGCTAGCCAAGTTCAACCCGTCATTTCCTGATTGAATTAAACCCGCCCGCACGACCCTTAACAAGGTCAACAAAGTCGCACGACTACCCTAATCCAATCGCATCATATGCTTATGCAGATAAGCACTAATCAGCTATCGCACACTACGCCTTAACATGGTCAACAAACGTAGCACGAATACTAAGTAGTACTTATCTAAAATGACGGAGGGCTACGACAGGTTTTTAAGAAAACCTTTTGCGTAATGAACATGATATCATTGTAGAATTGATTGATTTTAAAAAGGAGTGTTTTTTAGGCTTTTACGAGTTTTGCTAAAGAGGTCACTCCCGGTGAAGGGATCTCGGCTCTTTCCTTATCGAATAAGGTGCAGGATATTTCACAAATATCACTATGCATAGCAAAAAACTATATAAGCAATCAAAAGAAGAAACCGTGGGTTCTAACATCTGCCAGTTATTGCTAAAGAGGTCACTCCCGGTGAAGGGATCTCGGCTCTTTCCTTATCGAATAAGGTGCTGGATATTCTACAAGGAATACCGCTATACAAAGCAAAAACTAGAGCTACCTGTTTTTGTAAATTCGATTCCACAACATCTTTAGGTTTATTTTCTTTCATTAATCTCATTAATGAAGTCCCATCATTTAAGTTACCTAAGCATCACAGATAAATACAACGTATGCTTTTGCCATCTGCATTCGCCTCGATGTCCCATCATGCACTGTTAGGTTAGGTAACTAACGGCAGAGCGGAGCAGGGCTAGCGTGGGTGTAAAACATAAGCAATGTCTATATAATATATCACATATACTATATACAGTATCTATCTCATCATACAAAGTGATCACATCACAGAATATCAGTAATAGAAGAACATATATGAAATATTGGATATACTAGGAATTCCGTGTTTTAAATTAAACCTGTACAAAACACGGATTCCACGGTCGCGATGAATAGCCAATCCCATATCCCTAGACCCCTACGAGGGCGGCAAGCATCCCTACCAATTCTAGAGTTAGGAGACCCGATCTCGACTCCTCAAGATGGTCTCCTACTGGACCCTAGAACCCGGTTATTTGTGCTCCTCGCCTTGGGTCTATCCTAATGCGGAAAAGTAAATAATATACATCAACGGTGACATCTTCCTCAACCCGGAAGTTCCCCAATAAAAGAATATTACATACATTGAATTTTACATGAATGAAAATGAAAAACTCTCATCTCACATAAAACCCCCGGCTATTCAAACACGACGATCCAATATAACATATCCCAGCAACACATAACATCACATGTCATCAACATAAGTAAATATGTGTATCCCAATTGTCGTTGACGTATAGCAACGAAATCGGCGATACACCACATATTTCACTTACGGTCGCAGAAAACAAAGTGAAAACTACAACAATTGGAATCCGCAACCACCATAGACATCATAAACCAGAAATATCACATACTTTGGATTTCATGCCTAACCAAATGAATTCCTTAGACATCGCATGCCTAACAATTATAAACCACGCATTTTAGTCTCGATATTGAAAACACTTTTTAATATCAAGTCGGGCATATCAACAAGATTCCCGACATCCTGATCGAATGCTCGTCGGAAACTTTAGCAGACGACCGCACCCCCCCGGAATCCGTCGACAAAGTTCACTAAGGCGGAACACCGCGGCCGCGAGCACCCGAACGGATGCTTTTGGCGACGGGTTCTGCTACAGTCACTTGGTCGGGGCTATGGGGCGTGGCTATCTAATAAGGTTACCCGGCGAGTATCCGTGTACGCAACGTGATTGCGACAGACTTTTGATCACATCAAAATCCTTTCACAACCGATCAAATGAGACTAAACTGCTAGATTTATAAAATTCAAATTAGTTATCTCATAACTACATTTATGGATTCCAAATATTGTATCCCATCACATGATATCCGGACGACATTAAACTTTTCGATCGATTCATCAAAGTCCCACAATTCCCCGACAGCTCAACACTTGAGCACAGTTCAATAATACCTAGAACATGCCACAGTACCTATGAACCAGCCGTAGAAGGGAAGACCCAAGCTACATTAATGGCACCGCGGAACTGCCGCAAACCCTAAGGTTCGAAAGAGTTTCCATGGTCATTATGTCAAGTTAGGGTTTCATTCTTCTAGAGGGTTCACAGAATTACTTGCATGATTTTCCGAATACGTTAACTTGGAAAAATGAGTTTTTGACATTCGTTCGAACTTTTTAACTTCGCCTGGACAATATGTGAATACCCGAAACAATGTTAAAACTACGAATATGAAACACTTTGAATTGCTTATAGTGTAAGATCACATTACATGAAAAATTAGCAAAAACAAACAACACCTGAAACACCAAAACCCCGATTCTGGAACACAAAAAAAATTTGAAGCCAAAATTCCTATACAGAACCGGCCCGCTCGGTTTTGAGCTTCATCTGCTCGGCCAAAATCCGGCCAAAGTGCCTCGAATTTCTTCTGTGTACATGTCATATCACATACAACATTCTGCAGTTGTTTAAAAAAAATTTTGAAGACTTTTTAAAATCGACAGAAACCAAGTTTTGGCGTTGCAAGTTTCGGAGTATTTCGATTTCGTAATCTTAAGAAAATCCGTCTAATTTTCTAGCATGGCTCTGATACCACTGCAGGGTTGTCTAGCACGGCAGCAAGGTTTTGGGAGGCATCATCCATAACAATTTCAAAAATTTAGCCGTACTAGCTAACCCTAACCTAGAATCGTATACTAGAAAATGAGACGAATCGATATGTAAACAGCTTTACATCTAAAGTGAACAAGGAATACAACCTTTGTAGACCGGTCTTTCACTTCAATAGCTCTATGTACTAGTCTCTTCGCTGCGATCATGAACTCCCGGACTCTAGAGAGGCTCCCATGAAGAAATTAACAAGCTTGTATCGAAGTCTTCAAGGCCGAAGATGATCTACGTCGAGAAGACACTAACCCAAGCTAACTCTTCACAAATTATGGAATTAGTGAAGCAAACACCCCATACTAAATGGCAAGTAGTAGAGGATGATGAAGTAGGAATTTTGCTCACTTTACAAATGATTTTCTCACATATTTTCTCACTTAAGAAAAAGCTAGCAAGCTTTTCTCAATGAAGAAGAAGATGAATAATGAGCAAGAGAGAATGAACTCATGAGGTGAGAAAATAAACCATGGTGAGTATATGACATACACTAACCTTTGTAAAGAGTTAACCATAGCTAGCTATGATGGTTGGGTTTATAAATATCTTAAGTAAAACAAAACTTGTGGACTTAGTCAAAGAACTAGCAAGCTTCTCCAAGCTTCTTGCCATGACAAAATCCAACAATTTTGAATTACCTAATTAATTAAAAACCCTAGATTATAGAAAGCATGGTGTAAGTCATACACACACCCATGAAGCATGTATCATCAAGCATGACACAAAATCTTGTACACTAATATATATCACATATATACAATGTGCACAAAATCAAGTGAGAAAATAAATCTTAATTGAATGAGTATTAGTTAATGTAACTTAATATATCAAATATATAATTATACATTAAATTATTAAATCAACACTTGATTTAATAATCCGGCTATATCACATATAACCGACTAATATCATGTGTATCAACTTATCGAATCAACACTTGATTCGATAACCCGGCTATATCACATATAACCGACCGATAAAACAAATCGCGAGAATAGAATACGGTGTCACATATCGTATTAATCTCGGTCCCGCACATATCATATATTTTCTCCTACTCCGTTTCGCTTGAGACAGGAAACCTCTGTGTAGGACTCTAAAGACTCGTCAATACGCCGGCAGTAGGTGATGATCATATCAAACACCCACAAGCTGCAAGCGGTCTGCTAAACGTAACGGCCACCCAGGTATTGAACGATCAGAAGATCAACAAGTATGCCTGCTCATACTCCTGCGAATCCAATCAGTAACACAACCGTACAGTCCGGTCTCTTCTTCTGATATGCCGCATATCTCTTCTAGGGGTGGTAAACGTCAGACCCCAGTAACTCGATAAGTCGTGCCGATATGAGGCTCATAACGGGTCGAGAAACCACTGATAACACTTACCAGTATATCTCTGAAGCAGCCCTGGCCAGGGACTTCCTGTTATAGCCAATCGAGCGCAGCGCAACATCAACTCCCAATACCGTGAGAGACGAAACCCTTTTTATCGCTCATTGCCTCCATGTGATTCGGTACTGTACCCAAAAGCAACCATTTTGAACGTCCTCTTGAACATGGTAAGGTGGAAATCAAAGCACGGTGGGAATCACACAAGACTCTATGACGATCTCGGGTCTACAAACTAACCTGTACCAGTGTCACCAGAGAACTGCTATCTGACGATATGTATAATACCATCTAGGCGTTCTCGACGAGTCCGTTCAGTGTACACAGTCTCCACTGAGCACCCGTATACCATCTCTAATGTCAAACACCAATGGATATGGGATCATCCATCGCCCATCTACATGGGTCAAGAAGCTACATGCTAGTCTACTCTGGTATATCGATACTCTGTCTCGATACACCTACGACTAGGGACATTTGAAGGATGTACTTACCGACTACCCCTACTAGTATGATCTGCATCATAATCCTGGTAGTCAGTACTCATACTAAGGGTTTTATCAACACGTAACATAGAGGCAATCAGTATACATGTTAAGATAATGACCAACCAGATAGCATACTATCATGTCAAGCAAGAAAGTCCTCCCTATATATGTCCAAGCATCCATTACAACATACATCGTATGTACAGTAATGGCCTCTAGGGCATACATATAACAAGCAAGGGTGACATTCCAGTGACATAGGTACATGTTGTTTATCCTTAATTGATCGAGTTTCTAATGTTGAAGCGAGTTTCTTCGGGATCCGCAACAGAGGGTCGGGTCATTGCTGGAGATCAGCCGGACGTGAGGCGTGATGTGTTCCGAAGATCGTGGTGTTGCCTACTGTTCAGACGGTGGTACCAATCGTTGCTGAGATTGTCGAGGTGTTGCTTCCAGAATTCATGAAGTTATAGGTGGCCGATGTTTACGAGTATAGATGGATTAGAGGATTCGTAGTCATTCAGATGAGGGGTGGCTAGGATATTTAATCCGTTGTGGAGCTCCGATGCGAGATTGGTGAAGTTGATTAGCGTCTTTTGATGGGTTCTGCTCATACCTGATGAAGTTGCTTGAGAGAGATCGTATTGTCCGACGAGTTAGGACAAGTTCGTGAAGGTAAGATTAGCTAAGTTCTTCCACAGAGTGTCAGAGATGCCGGATTCGTATTTCGAGTTTTATGTAAGGCTCTGGGCATGGTCATAACCAAGTATGACTTGCAGTTCGTGTAACTATCGCGATATGCTCCTTAATTGATTGATATTGGAGAGTAATAGAATAGGAGATTGGTGAAAAGTCTTAGTGGGCAGTTGTTCTTCACCGTCGATATTGAAGATTCGATGCGTATGCAGAGGCGCGTACGACCACACTTTCAGAGGAAAATCTTGAGGAGATAGCAGTTGTTACGAAAAAGAAAGTGGATTCAGTAATGAGTGCTAGTTCCGGGCAGACTGGATAGATGATATCAGTGTTAGGAATATGTATGCCCTAGAGGCCATTATTGTACATTTGATGTATATTATAGTGGATGATGCTTGGACACACACACATATATATATAGGACTTTCTTGCTCGACATGATAGTATGCTATCTGGTTACTCTTTATCTTAACATGTTGACTGGTATTCTTTACTGTCTTGCTCTCACATGTTGATAAAGCCCTTAGGATATGTACTTGACCACCAGGATTATGATGAGATCATACTAGTGGGGCCAGGGTAGTCCACAAGTACATCCTTTAATCAGTTCCCAGTCGAGGGAATATCAAGACTAGGGCATCGATATTCCAAAGTAGACTAGTGTGTACGTTTCTTGTCCCTTAGAAGGTGATGGTTGATCCCACAACCATTGGTGTGCGACATCAAAGATTGTACACAGGTGCTCATTGGAGAATGGGTACACCAAACGGACTCGCCGAGGACTCCTAATTGGTAGTATACCTATCGTCAGATAGAAGTCCTACGGTGACACTGGTACAAGCTAGTCTGTAGACCCGAGATCGTCATAGAGTCTTGTGTGGCTCCCAATATGCTTTGATTTCCTCCCTACCACGGCTCAAAGGAGTCGTGCAAACAGGTGGATTTTGGGTACAGTCCCGAGTCACATGGAGGCAATTAGCGATAGGAGGGGTTTCGTCTCTCCCGGTATTGGGGGTTGATGTTGCGCTATGCTCGATTGGCTATAACTGGAAGTCCCTGGCCAGGGATGCTGCTGAGATTTACTGATAAGTGTTATCAGTAGTTTCTCGAACCGTTATAGGCCAGACATCGGCATGACTTATCACGTTACTGGGGTCTGACGTTTACCACCCCTAGACATGATATGTGACATATCAGACGAAGAGACCAGACTGTACGGTAGTGTTACTGATAGGCTTCAGGAGAGTCTGGACAAGCTTGATTGTTGATCTTCTAATCGCTCAAAACCCAGGTAGCCGTTACGTCCAGCTAGTACCGCTGACGGCTTGTAGGAGACTGATGTGATCATCACCTACTGCTGGTGTATTGACAAGTCTTTAGAGTCCCACATAGAAGTTTCCTGGTTCAAGAGAAACGAAGTAGGACACATAGGTGATATGTGTTTGGGCCCGATTAAATACGTGTATGTGATGCCGTATTGTAATCTGGCAGTTATCTGTTATCTGTTGTCAAGATAGGTTATATATGATATAACCAGATTATCGAATCAAGTATTGATTTGATAATGTGATACACAGATAAATGATATTAGTCGGTCATATGTGATATAACCGGATTATTAAATCAAGTGTTGATTTAGTAATGTGATATATATTATATGTGATATAATTATATCTAAACTAATATCATTAGCTCACTAATTATTGTTCATAATATATATATATATATATATTAACATATATGATATATTTATATATATATATATATATATATATATATATGAAGTATGGTATTTTCTATTTTTATGAAAAATAGAAAATGAGGTGGAAAATGGAAGCATAGTTGCAAGCATGGGTTTTATTCTTTGTTTATTCATCTTGACTCGCTATTCAAGCATGGTTGCAATTTTATATTGCAAAATTCCATGCATGTATGAGTGGGGGTCAAGGGTTGCCGTTGATTCTCAATTCATTCAAACACTTAGCCATTTTTCCATGCTTGCTTCTTCTTGAGCTCTCTAGCTCTCATCTTCTTCTTCCTCATATTACTTCAAAAATCCAAACCCTCACATATGATGTGAATCATGGATTTTTGAATACATAAGTGAGCAAATCTAATCCCCTACTTCATCATTCTACACTGGACTAGCTATCAAGTGTAGAGTGTTTTCTTCACTAAAGTGTTTAGTGAAGAAAGAGCTTGACCTAGTGAGCTTCGGGTGGATCATTTTCGACGCGAAAATCTATGAGGATGTTCGTTCAACTCGAAGTGGAGTCTAGAGGATTCAAGAGGACTACTAAAAGGAGCTTAAGAGGAGAAAGACTTGATCCTATAGGGTATAACTCCTTAAATTTTCTTAAGTTGTTCACATCACATTACTAAAAACCCTAAAATTCTGGCAATGATCTTGTGTAGTCTAGCTTAGCACCTAAAAAATTTGATTTTGGCATGCTTGATGCCACTTGGGACACCTTGACGGTGATAGGGTAGACATTAATGGTATCAGAGCGGAGCAAGAACATTAGGGTAGCTTGTAGCGACATTGGAAATCCGCCGTTTTTGTCGCGCGAAAACTGCCGACAAAAACAGTTTCGAATACCATGTTTTGAGTTGTTTGCACACCCCGCGGGCTCACGGTTTGAACCGAGAAGACATGGGGTGGAACATGGGCACCCCTAGGAACCCCCGGGGGGACCGAACATCTGGGCCCACTCCCCAAGACCACCATAAGGTGGTCTTGGCGGTGGGGAGCCGAAACTGCCCCACCATAGGCAGTTTCGGGTCTGCCTCACCCCCTGGCCACCTCGTGGTGGCCTCGAGGGTGGGGTATCCCCTTTAGGCCCCCAACTCGAAGTTAATTTCATGCTCTAACTCTCCGCGAATGCCACGACCCGAAATTTGGCACGTGACGGCCCTTAAACTACGCAACGTCTACAGACGTAACGCAATTTAAGTAAGACGAAAACCCAGCAATCTAAATCATCAAAAGTAGTAAGTGATAAGAACATTGTTAAAACTTTTGAAAATCTCAAGTACAAATTCTTTAAAGTACAACGTTTCTTTCTTAAAAATTTTGGCAGCACCTCCTTTGTAGAAACTAACCCCAAAAATGGGTACAACATAAATATAAGTAAAGCATCCCCAACGGGAGCAAATCCACGCCCAACGGCGGAAAACAACCATCACAACAGATATACGATGCCGTAGCGAAGAAATAAAAGACGATAGAAGTAAAACTGCATAAAAGACCTCCAAGTCACCAAAAATATACAATATCGTCCTCACAACTCGTCTCTAAGTCAGTACATGAGAATGGTAGATGGAAAGTACAAGGTACAAAGATAAACCGGCATTTTTAGGGAAATTGACTGTTTTTCATGGCATCATATCATCCTTGTATTGCGCAACACTTGTTTCGAAGTCTGTGCAGGAAATTCCAGGAACCGAGCCAAAATTGTCAAAGTGCTGATCAAAATTACGCCAAGTCTAAGATTTTTGATCTGGTATTTATACAGAGGGAACTATAATATTCAACATGTCAGATAAATACCAAGAAGACATCAGAAGGTAGTACAGGAAATTATGCACAGTAAAGCGCTCACGTGACCGTGGATCCGCGGCCGGAGCAGGCACGTGCCGCGGATCCGCGGCATGATGATGTCATCAGCAGCTCAGGTTTTCCTCATGTGCTTCTTTCTAATGGCCAAGCTCCCAGAACTCTCCAGAAACTCCACGTGGCTTCATCTAGAAGGCTCGGCCTAACAACCTAGTTCAAGAAGCCTCCCTCGAACTAACTTCTTCTAGAAGCCTCTCTCTCTAACAAACTTTTGGAGGGAAATTTGAATTTTGAATCCTAGATCTAGAGTTACAAGGCCTATAAAAGGAAACCAAGATCTAGGATTAAAAGGTCGTTGAAGGTTGTTTATTCTATCACCTCTTTCACCCACAAGTTGAGTGACACAACTTGTGCCTCAAAACCCTAACCTTAATTCCAATTCCAAAGCCAAGATCAAGAATTTCGAGTACCAAATCAAGCTTGAAGCCTTCGATCCTGTAGGAAACGACGCCGGACTTCATCGGAGCAAGTGATCCAAGCCGATCCGCAACTCAAGGAGCCGAGCGAAGCCGAAATCGACGATCATGTTCCTTTCTCTTGTAGATCTTGAGAGTTGTAACTAAATTGTTGATAAATAATGGTGAAATTTCTTTATCTTGCTTTCTTTAAATTCTTGCATCATGATTCGATCTCAATTTGTGATTGTGGTTCTTGTTGTGATGTTTGAGTAAAACTCCGCTCGTGAAGGAGTCGAGACGATCAATAGATGATGATGTGACAAATCTTGAAATGATTCTTAAGTCCTACGAGTTTGTAAACCCTAGCAAATTGAAGAATCGATGACCTAGTTTCGATGCGATGCTTTCCTGATTTTGTTCGCTCGAAATTAGGGATCCACGATCGATTCTTGAATTTACTAGAGGCTAGAATGTGAATGATATCGACGAAGGAACAAGGGATAAAAGATGAAACCCTAGTTTCATAAGAAATCCCTAATTCTCGTTGATGATCATCGATCTAGTATCAATTCATCGATGGATAAGAATACGAAATCTCTAGATTTCATCACATCTATTGATCTGATCGATTCCTACGAGCCTCACTTCGATTCTTGATATTTGGTTTGGAAATTATCATATCTCAATTCTTGATTTTAATGTTTTCTTGTTATTAGATATTGATTTTTCTAATTCTTGAACTTCATTTTACAAGTCATGAATTGTTCTTTCTTTTCTTTTCTTTAAATTTTCGACTCATCTAATTCGAAATACGAACGATTACACTTTCCCTGTGGACGATCCGCACTTACTAACGCGCTATATTCGACACCGTTATTGATTGCGGTCAAAATATTTTTGGTTGTGATTTCTATACAATTTTCTACATACACGCCGGAAATTCGTATCAATCAAATGGTGCCGTTGCCGATCTGTCGAAAATAATGTATTTTTAACACGTCAATTTCCCTATCTTTTGCATTCATCTAGAGGTGTTCGGTTTGCATATTACACATATTAGCAAAACAGCTGTAAAATACAAGATTACCTGTGTTGTATACTAAAACCGGCATTTTTAGGGAAATTGACTGTTTTTCATGGCATCATATTGTTAGTTATATGTATGCCCTAGAGGCCATTACTATACATAGGATGTATATTGTAGTGGATGCTGGGACATATATAGGGAGGACTTTCTTGCTCGACATGATAGTATGCTATCTGGTTGAACTTTACCTTAACGTGTACACTGTTTGTCTCTCTGTTACATGTTGGTAAAGCCCTTAGGATCTGTACTTGACTACCTGGACTATGATGCGGATCATACTAGTGGGGACATGGTAGTCCATAAGTACATCCTTCACAGTCCCTAGTCGTGGGTGTATCGAGACGGGGCATCGATATACCAGAGTAGACTAGCGTGTACCTTCTCGACCCATACAGATGGGCGATGGATGATCCCATATCCATCGGTGTTTGACATCAGAGGAGATATACGGGTGCTCAGTAGAGACTGGGTACACTGGACGGACTCGCCGAGAACTCCCAGATGGTATTATACCTCACGTCAGATGGCAGTTCTCTGGTGACACTAGTACAGAGTAGTCTGTTGACCCGAGATCGTCATAGAGTCTTGTGTGGTTCCCACTGTGCTTTGATTTCCATCTTACCACGTCCAAGAGGGCGTGCAAAACGGTGGTTTTTGGGTACAGTCCCGAGTCACATGGAGGCAATGAGCGATAGGAGGGGATTCGTCTCTCCCGGTATATGGGGGTTGATGTTGCACTGTGTTCGATCGGCTATAACAGGAAGTCCCTGGCCAGGGCTACTCAGAGAATTGCTGGTAAGTGTTACCAGTAGTTTCTCGACCCGTTATGAGCCTCATATCGACACGACTTATTGAGCTATTGGGGTCTGACGTTTACCACCCCTAGGCGAGATATGCGACATATCAGACGATCAGACCGGACTGTACGGTAGTGTTACTGGTCGGATTCACTGGAGTGTGAGCGGGCTTGCTCGTCGATCTTCAGATCGCTCAATACCCGGGTGGCCGTTACGTTTAGCAGACCGCTTGCGGCTTGTGGATGTTTGATATGATCATCATCTGCTGCCGGCGTATTGACGAGTCTTTAGAGTCCTACACAGAGGTTTCCTGGTTCAAGCGAAACGAAATAGGAGCGCATATGAGATATGTGCGGGACCGAGAATAATGCGTGTATGTGATACCGTATTCTATTCTCGCGATAAATATATCGAAAGGTTGTATGCGATATAACCTAGTTATCGATTCAAGCGTTGATTCGATAAGCCGATATATTAGATACCAGTCGGTTATGTGCGCATAACCGGATCATTGAATCAAGTGTTGATTTAATGATTTAATGCATATTTATATATATGATATATTACTTTGCATCAACTAGTATCGGTTTACTTAAGATGGATTTTCTCACTCGGATATGCGCATTACATATGCGATATGATTTTGTGCATTTGATTGTATCATGTTTGATGATACATGTTTACTTGGTTAAGTGCAAAGATTTAAACCATGGTTAAAAGAATGGTTAGGGTTTCTTTTCCTTTATTTATCTATCTATTTATTTATTTATTTATTGATTTTTGGAAAATAAAAGGCAAGAGAAAAGGATGGTGGCTATTTTTGTTTTAAGTTGAAACTTCATGAAGCTTTGACCTAAGTCCACCATTCTTATCTCATTCTTAACCCTAACCATACAACTAACCTTGGTTAACTCTCTACACTTTACCATAGTTAAAATTATGATAAGAATTCATTTTTCTTTTCATTATTCTAATAACTTATCATAATGTTTTTCTTCTTCTTCTTCATGCTTCAAGTGAAGAAGCTTGAAGTCCATCAATGGTGATTGATGCATATGAGTGAGAAATCCAATTCTAAAGTCTACCCACTTCCTATTTCTTCATCCTCTACCTCTTGCCAAGTAGTAGAGTGTGTTTCCTTCACAAGATTTTAGGGTTTGGTGAAGGTGGAGCTTGATTCATCGATGCTTCGACGTAGATCATCTTCGGCATGGACATCGACGACCTAGCTTGCCCATTCTCCGACGAAGTCGACTCTAGAGCCCGGATTTGATTTGGACAGCGGAGATGACCTCGTTGCGGAGCCGTGGAGGTGGATATCCGGATCTACAAAGGTTGTAATTTCCGTATCTTTTTAGTTAACTGTTAACTAGTTCTTGTTCGCCTAGATATCTAGCAAACGATCCGTACTTTAGGGTTTGTAGGCACCATAATTTTTGAAATTGCCATGGTTGATGGCTTGGGAGACCTCACTAGAGTGCCTAGGAACCCTGCAGTGGTATCAGAGCCTAGCTAGAGCCTTAGGCGAAGTCCCGACGACGTTTGAAACCCGATCGAACCGAAATCCAAAACCGTAAAATGCTCTCTGGACTTTTTCTAAAAATTCGGATTTTTGTCAATTAAAAATATGTAGAAAATCAAGCAGGGTGTTATTAGAATTACTGTGAAATACGAGGGGCTAATTCGACTTTTACACCGCGCAAGCGCGGCACATGCTAGGCATGTGCGGCGCTTCCGCGGCAGTACTGTAGCCTTGTTTAATATTTTCTGCACAGTAACTCTTGTAATATAATGCTATGTTTTCTGGGATATTTTTATTGTGACTTTACAGAAGAGTATTTTGGGGTACTATTGGGAATCAGTATTTCTATCGGATTATCAAATTTCGTCTTTTGTGTTTTCCGGATAAATTTTAGAATATGTTAAAAAGTTCGACCGGATATAAATACCCAAATTTTCCCCTGTCGGGAAATTTCCAAGTGTTGGATTTTTCCGTAGTTTAACGACGTTCTAAGTAGTGCAAGTAACACGATGGTCCCTCTAGAAGACACAAACCTTAACTCGATTATGTGACCGTCTTGAACTGCCCTTTGAACCTTCGGGTTTGGGGCAGTACGGCGTGCCACATGTGAGGCGTTGGCTTGACCCTTCTACGGCTGGATCGTTGGTACTGAGGCACGAACGGAATGTTGTTAGACTTGTTTCATGTGTTGATCTGTTTCGGGAAAACTTGGGTGTTCGATTGTTCGATCGGAAAGTTTAACATTTTCTGTTTATCTGGAATGGGATACAATAATTGGAATTCACAATGAGTTATATGATAACTAAATGAATGTTATAAACATAGCAGTTTAGTCTCACTTGATCGGTTGCCACGGAATTTTGATGTGATCAAAAGTCCGTTGCAATCACGTAGCGTACGCGGATACTCGCCGGGTAAACTTAATAGACAGCCTCACTCCATAGCCCCGACCAAGTGACTGTAGGAGAACCCCGTCGCCGAAAGCATCCCTCCGGGTGCTCGCGGTAGCGGTGTTCCGCCTTGGTGCACTTCGTCGCCGGTATCGGGGGTGCGGCCGCCTACTTAAGTTTGCGACGAGCATTCGATCAGACTGTCGGGAATCCTGTTGAATTCCCTGACTAGATATTGAAAAGAGTTTTCGATTTTGAGACTAAAATGCGGGGTTTATAATTGTTAGGCATGCGATGTCTAAGTAATTCATTTGGTCAGGCATGCGATGTCTGAGGTGGTTGCGGATTCCAACTGTTGTAGTTTTACACTTTCTTTTCTGTGACCGTAAGTGTAATATGTGATATCGCCGGTTTCGTTGCTATATGTCAACGACAATTGGGATGGACATATTTACTTACGTTGATGACATCTGATGTTATGTGTTGCTGGATATGTTATATTGGATCGTCGTGTTTGAATAGCCGGGGGTTTTTATGTGAGATGAGTGTTTTTCATTTTCATTCATGTAAAAACTTGTATGTAATATTCTTTTATTGGGGCGCTTCCAGGTTGCGGAAGTTGTCACCTGTTGTATATTATTTACTTTTCCGCACTAGGATAGACCCAAGGAGGAGGGCACAAGTAACCGGGTTCTGGAGTCCAGTGGGAGACCAACTCGAGGAGTCGAGTCCGGGTCTCCTAACTCCAGAATTGGTAGGGTTGCTTGCCGCTCTCGTAGGGGTCTAGGGGTGTGGGTTTGGCTATTCATCACGACCGTGGAATCCGTGTTTTATACTGGCTCGTATTGAAAACACGGACGTCCTAGTATATCCAATATTTCATATGATTCTTCTGCTGCGATATCTGTGATGAGATCATGTGATGTTTCTGTGATGGATATAGTATATAGTATATATGATATATTATATAGACGTTACTTATGTTTTACACCCGCGCTAGCCCTGCCCTGCTCTGCCGTTAGTTACCTAACCTAACGGTGCACGAGGGGACATCGAGGCGAATGCGGATGGCATAAGTGTACGTCATATCTATCTGTGATGTTTAGGTACATAAATGATGGGACTTCATTAATGTGATTAATGAAATTAAAAGAAACCTAAGATGTTGTAGAATCGAATTTCAAAATAAAATAGGTAGCTACAGTTCTTGCTTTGCACAGAGGTATATGTGATATATCCTGCACCTCATCCGACGAGGAAAGGACCGAGATCCCTTCACCGGGAGTGACTCCTTTAGCAATAACTGGCAGATGCTACACATTCGGTTTGTCTTTTGATTGCTTTTAAGTGTTTTGCTTTGCACAGTGATATATGTGATATATCCAGCACCTCATTCGACGAGGAAAGGACCGACGATCCCTTCACCGGGAGTGACTCCTTTAGCAAAACTAGAAAAGCCTCAAAAACACTCCATTTCAAAATTCATTCGATCCTACAACGATATCAAGTTCATTACGCAATAGGTTTTCAGAAAAACCTGTCGTAGCCCTCCGTCATTTCAGATACGTACTAGTTAGTATTCGTGCTGCGGTTGTTTGGCCTCCGTCAAGGCGTAGTGTACGGTAGCTAACTAGTGCTTATCTGCTAGCATATGATGCGATTGGATTAGGGTATTCGTACGGCGTTGTTTGGCCTCCGTCAAGGGTCGTGCGGGTGGGTTTAATTCAATCAGGAAATGACGGGTTGAACTTGACTAGCGGACTATGGGTTGTTTGGCCTCCGTCAAGGTCATAGCGAGCTAGGGGCAAAACATTATCGGGAATTTCAAGTGTTGAAATTTGCAATGAGATTGCATACCTTCTATGAGATAGTTGGATCCCGATACCCGCTGCGAGTAAGTGTTACTCCTGGGAGAGTTTTATACATTACAATTAGCCGATCAAGTAGGTGTCTAGAAAGGTGTCAACGGGGTTACGCCTCTGGGAAAACGAGGTTTACAGTAATTAGGTTCGTGCGAAAGCACGGGGGACCTCCCTCAAAGTACCGACACTGGCCTGGCTGAAAGATTGGCGAACTTGTAGTGTGTAATTAATCCCGGCTAGTCTTTCCTTTTAGGGTTTGAAGGAAGATTTGATAAAAAGCAGTGGGAGCCATCCTGATTAGATAAAATAATAACCAATCTATTCTTGACAGAGCGCACGCTGAGTGTTTTCTTCTCTCTCTCTCCAGGTAGCGACCATATCACGCCTTAATCAAGATAATAATACGGATTATTGACCGAACCCGCTTGTTATACTGAGCTGGGGAACGTTGGTCCCGCTCCAACTTATAATTGTTATAAGACAGAGCAGGAAATTGGGGATTACCAGAATTCCCGTGTCGCCCAAACGAAGAGAGTGCATGCTGATGCATCATCTTCGGGTGTGTTCATTACGAAGAACTGTTTCTCAGTATCCTTTACGTCCTGGGTATGTGATACCAGATCAGGATCCCAGATATGTAATTTGTTACATAGGGCTACAGAGAGGTAGAGAACTGAGAACGGATGATAAGTTTCATGAGGCAGAAAACGGGGCAAGTGTTGCAGCCGAGTCTGTCGGTCACTGTCACCCTGTATTACAATACATTGATTCTGAACGAATGTTATTAGATACCGAACCTGATATACCAAATCATATCACTCTCTTTGTTAGAAAAGAAAGGATATAATTTTGTATTGTTGGATAATGTTTTGAACATTTCCTATATCAAAAGTTGATCGGTTCAGGCACGTTATCTAAAAGCATTGATGTTCTAAATCAAACTACAGTTCTTAGTATACGGAACACACACAAGAGGAAGAGTTCAGAAATGAACGAATCCTTCTTGAGGTATTGTAGACTAGGTCATATCAATGCGACCCGACTGGCTGAGTTACATTTAGATGCATATTTAAATCAGTTTGAATTTACATCTTCTGAAACTCGCCAGTCATGTCACAAAGATAAGATGACCATAGCTCCGTTTACTGAAACAGAGAAAGAGTTAGTAAACTCTTGGGATGATACATGTTGATGTATGTAGGTCCCCTGTCTACATATGCCAGGACTGGTTCTTTATACTTCATTATGTTCTCTGATGATCTCTTTAGATTCAGACCTATGTTCCTGTTGAAACACAAGTCCGAACCTTTTGAGATATTCACGGAATATAAGAGAGAAGTAGAGAACCAGAATAAGGGTATAAGTATTATGTCCTATGATGAGATCAAGGAGGAGAATACTTGAGCACGGAAATACTGGACTATTCTAAAGGAGAATGAGATTCTCTCTCAGCATTACTCCTCCGTATACACCATAGCACGATGGTATATCGGGGCGGAGCAATCACACCCTATATGATATGGTGTGCTCTATGATGAGTATTACTGAGTTACCTTTTTCCTTAGGGGGTTATGCACTTGAGAAGCTGCATACCTATTGAATAGGGTTCGAATCAAATCAATGCCTACCACTTCATATGTGATATGAAAAGCGAAGAGCCCATGTCTTAAGTTAGTTAAGATTTGGGGTTGTCCGGCCTATGTCTAAAAGCAAAATCCGGACAAGCTCGAGGCAAGGTCAGTTATGTACAACTGGAAAGGTTCCAGCTATACTAACTACAGCTGATGATTTGAAAGAACCAAAGGATTCGATAGTTACCAACGAACCTCAGCCTCTCCGCCGATCTAGTAGGGTTCCTCACCCACCTGAGAGATACTTCTGTTTCTCTATGACAGTGGGAGCGAGGATTGCATCATGAGATGATGACCCAACTAGTTTCGAGCTGGCCATCAGGAGTAAGACTCTGTAAGAATGGCTGGATGTTTAGCGATCTGAGATGGAATCCTTATACGCCAACAAAGTATGGACTTTAGCTGCAAGATCTGAAGGGTTAAATCCCCATCAGGAGCAAGTATATCTTGAGAAGATTACTTGGTGTACATGGAAGAGTTGAGACTTTCAAAGCTAGACTTGTTAAAGGTTTTCGTCAATGACCAGGCGTGGATCATGATGAAACCTTTTCAAGTGACTATGCTTAAGTCCATCCAGATCCTACTTACCACGGCTACATACCATGACTACGATATCTGGTGGTTGGGTGTCTTGACTGCTTTTCTAAATGATGATTTAGAAGAGTGCGTCTGTAAGTACACAGCCAGAGGGCTTCGTAGACAGTGGGAGCAGCGGAAACGTGTGCAAGATGCTCTATAGGATAAAGCAGGCATCGCGGAGTTGGAACATCTATTTTGATGAATTAGTCAAAGAGTTTGACATCATCAAAATGGTAGATGAACCTTGTATAAACAAAAAGGTAGTAGGGAGTATGGTGACGATCCTCGTAGAGTACGTGGATGACATACTCTTGATAAGAAAAGAGTTTCTTATGCTATGCTCGATCAATCTCCGCTTATCACAATGATTCTCCATATAGGATCAAAGTGATACCTCCTAAATCCTGGATTTTGGATCTATGAGATAGATTTAATTGGATGTTAGGATTCTCACTAGTTGTAGTGAGACGGTATCAACCGATCCTGGGAAGAATCACTGGAATAGTTCCAGGGTGATAAAGACGACTGAATATCAGTCGCAGGCATTGTCTTTACCCTCAGTAAAGGGACGGTATGTTGGAAGAGTTCCAAGCAGGATACCGTGACATACTAGACGATAAAGGCAGGATACATCGCTACTTAAGATGCTACCAAAGAGGCTGTTTGGGTGTATATTGGTTCATGAGATGAACTATGTTCCTCCCATTGTGTGACAATGGAGTTGTGGCTTATCCCGAGGAACGCCCGTCCCATCAGTGATCCAGACTTATTCTAAGGCAGCATCGCCTGATCATGGAGATGGTTGATCTCCAAGGTGATCGAGGTTTGGAGAGTAGACTCAGAGGACAACACAGCGGATCCACTCACAAAGGCCTGTTCCCAGAGAGAGACTTTTATGGGATGGTTCAGTATGAGATACTGCAACCACTGCTACTGATGGCCCTAGTGCAAGTGGGAGATTGTTAGTTATATGTATGCCCTAGAGGCCATTACTATACATAGGATGTATATTGTAGTGGATGCTGGGACATATATAGGGAGGACTTTCTTGCTCGACATGATAGTATGCTATCTGGTTGAACTTTACCTTAACGTGTACACTGTTTGTCTCTCTGTTACATGTTGGTAAAGCCCTTAGGATCTGTACTTGACTACCTGGACTATGATGCGGATCATACTAGTGGGGACATGGTAGTCCATAAGTACATCCTTCACAGTCCCTAGTCGTGGGTGTATCGAGACGGGGCATCGATATACCAGAGTAGACTAGCGTGTACCTTCTCGACCCATACAGATGGGCGATGGATGATCCCATATCCATCGGTGTTTGACATCAGAGGAGATATACGGGTGCTCAGTAGAGACTGGGTACACTGGACGGACTCGCCGAGAACTCCCAGATGGTATTATACCTCACGTCAGATGGCAGTTCTCTGGTGACACTAGTACAGAGTAGTCTGTTGACCCGAGATCGTCATAGAGTCTTGTGTGGTTCCCACTGTGCTTTGATTTCCATCTTACCACGTCCAAGAGGGCGTGCAAAACGGTGGTTTTTGGGTACAGTCCCGAGTCACATGGAGGCAATGAGCGATAGGAGGGGATTCGTCTCTCCCGGTATATGGGGGTTGATGTTGCACTGTGTTCGATCGGCTATAACAGGAAGTCCCTGGCCAGGGCTACTCAGAGAATTGCTGGTAAGTGTTACCAGTAGTTTCTCGACCCGTTATGAGCCTCATATCGACACGACTTATTGAGCTATTGGGGTCTGACGTTTACCACCCCTAGGCGAGATATGCGACATATCAGACGATCAGACCGGACTGTACGGTAGTGTTACTGGTCGGATTCACTGGAGTGTGAGCGGGCTTGCTCGTCGATCTTCAGATCGCTCAATACCCGGGTGGCCGTTACGTTTAGCAGACCGCTTGCGGCTTGTGGATGTTTGATATGATCATCATCTGCTGCCGGCGTATTGACGAGTCTTTAGAGTCCTACACAGAGGTTTCCTGGTTCAAGCGAAACGAAATAGGAGCGCATATGAGATATGTGCGGGACCGAGAATAATGCGTGTATGTGATACCGTATTCTATTCTCGCGATAAATATATCGAAAGGTTGTATGCGATATAACCTAGTTATCGATTCAAGCGTTGATTCGATAAGCCGATATATTAGATACCAGTCGGTTATGTGCGCATAACCGGATCATTGAATCAAGTGTTGATTTAATGATTTAATGCATATTTATATATATGATATATTACTTTGCATCAACTAGTATCGGTTTACTTAAGATGGATTTTCTCACTCGGATATGCGCATTACATATGCGATATGATTTTGTGCATTTGATTGTATCATGTTTGATGATACATGTTTACTTGGTTAAGTGCAAAGATTTAAACCATGGTTAAAAGAATGGTTAGGGTTTCTTTTCCTTTATTTATCTATCTATTTATTTATTTATTTATTGATTTTTGGAAAATAAAAGGCAAGAGAAAAGGATGGTGGCTATTTTTGTTTTAAGTTGAAACTTCATGAAGCTTTGACCTAAGTCCACCATTCTTATCTCATTCTTAACCCTAACCATACAACTAACCTTGGTTAACTCTCTACACTTTACCATAGTTAAAATTATGATAAGAATTCATTTTTCTTTTCATTATTCTAATAACTTATCATAATGTTTTTCTTCTTCTTCTTCATGCTTCAAGTGAAGAAGCTTGAAGTCCATCAATGGTGATTGATGCATATGAGTGAGAAATCCAATTCTAAAGTCTACCCACTTCCTATTTCTTCATCCTCTACCTCTTGCCAAGTAGTAGAGTGTGTTTCCTTCACAAGATTTTAGGGTTTGGTGAAGGTGGAGCTTGATTCATCGATGCTTCGACGTAGATCATCTTCGGCATGGACATCGACGACCTAGCTTGCCCATTCTCCGACGAAGTCGACTCTAGAGCCCGGATTTGATTTGGACAGCGGAGATGACCTCGTTGCGGAGCCGTGGAGGTGGATATCCGGATCTACAAAGGTTGTAATTTCCGTATCTTTTTAGTTAACTGTTAACTAGTTCTTGTTCGCCTAGATATCTAGCAAACGATCCGTACTTTAGGGTTTGTAGGCACCATAATTTTTGAAATTGCCATGGTTGATGGCTTGGGAGACCTCACTAGAGTGCCTAGGAACCCTGCACATATCATCCTTGTATTGCGCAACACTTGTTTCGAAGTCTGTGTAGGAAATTCCAGGAATCGAGCCAAAATTGTCAAAGTGCTGATCAAAATTACGCCAAGTCTAAGATTTTTGATCTGGCATTTATACAGAGGGAACTATAATATTCAACATGTCAGATAAATACCAAGAAGACATCAGAAGGCAGTACAGGAAATTGTGCACACTAAAGCGCTCACATGACCGCGGATCCGCTGCATGATGACGTCATCAGCAGCTCAGGTTTTCCCCATGTGCTTCTTTCTAATGGCCAAGCTCCCAGAACTCTCTAGAAACTCCACGTGGCTTCATCTAGAAGGCTCGGCCTAACAACCTAGTTCTAGAAGCCTCCCTCCAACTAACTTCTTCTAGAAGCCTCTCTCTCTAACAAACTTTTGGAGGGAAATTTGAATTTTGAATCCTAGATCTAGGGTTACAAGGCCTATAAAAGGAAACCTAGATCTAGGATCAAAAGGTTGTTGAAGGTTGTTCATTATATCACCTCTTCCACCCACAAGTTGAGTGACACAACTTGTGCCTCAAAACCATAACCCTAATTCCAATTCCAAAGCCAAGATCAAGAATTTCGAGTACCAAATCAAGCTTGAAGCCTTCGATCCTTTAGGAAGCAACGCCGGACATCATCGGAGCAAGTGATCCAAGCCGATCCGCGACTCAAGGAGCCGAGCGAAGCCGAAATCGACGATCATGTTCCTTCCTCTTGTAGATCTTGAGAGTTGTAACTAAATTGTTGATAAATAAAGGTGAAATTTCTTTATCTTGCTTTCTTTAAAATCTTGCATCATGATTCGATCTCAATTTGTGATTGTGGTTCTTGTTGTGATGTTTGAGTAAAACTCCGCTCGTGAAGGAGTCGAGGAGATCAATAGATGATGATGTGACAAATCTTGAAACGATTCTTATGTCCTACGAGTTTGTAAACCTTAGCAAATTGAAGAATCGACGACCTAGTTTCGATGCGATGCTTTCTTGATTGTGTTCGCTCAAAATTAGGGATCCACGATCGATTCTTGAATTTACTAGAGGCTAGAATGTGAATGATATCGACGAAGGAACAAGGGATAGAAAATGAAACCCTAGTTTCACAAGAAATCCCTAATTCTCATTGATCATCATCGATCTAGTATCAATTCATCGATGAATAAGAATACGTAATCACTAGATTTCATCACATCTATAGATCCGATCGATTCCTACGAGCCTCACTTCGATTCTTGATATTTGGTTTGGAAATCATCATATCTCAATTCTTGATTTTAATGTTTTCTTGTTATTAGATCTAGATTTTTTTAATTCTTGATCTTCATTTTACAAATCATGAATTGTTCTTTCTTTTCTTTTCTTTAAATTTTCGACTCATCTAGTTCGAAATACGAACTATTACACTTTCCCTGTGGACGATGCACACTTACTAACGCGCTGCATTCGACACCGTTATTTATTGCGGTCAAAATATTTTTGGTTGTGATTTCTATACAATTTTCTACATACACGCCGGAAATTCGTATCGATCAAATGGCGCCGTTGCCGGGGATAGTGCGCTAATTCGTTCGTTTTTGAAATTTGAGTTGAAAAGTTTATTCCATCTATATTTTTAGATCAAAATTCGCGCAAAACACTAACCGATTCGTTGTGATTTGTTGCGAGGAAATCTGGAATCATTGGAGCTAGAGAAAAATTATTCTGAGCATTCTAGAGAGCTAAGGGAGTCAACATAAGCTCTCTGTAAACTTTTGGTGCAGTGAACAGTTGAAGGAACCGCGGATCCGCGGTTTATAGCTCCTCCCGCGGCGGAAATGCGACGGTGCTGAGGTATCTCTGTGCAAAAATTTTCAGGTGAAATTCTAACTTTCTTATCTCCTCCTCTGTCTGCTCCAATAACAATTTTCTGCAGGTTTTCTTTGCAAAATTCGCAGCGCCGCAAAAAGCTAAATTTATGCGTGTTTGATCTTGGTTGTTTGCATTATTAATACGAAATTTAAGGGGCACGGCCAAATCCAGATTAGGTGGGGAGTTCATTACCCTTCCTAAGCCCCGAAAATCACAAACTTGCATCCGCATTACCCTTATTAACTAAAAGAAATCTAGACATGACTCTAAGGACCGTCGCGCTCACTTAGGACAGAAGATGGCCGTGGGTAATTCATTGCTTATCCGCGTTTCTTTTGTGGTGTCTAAGGCAAGTGTGTTGAAGGCTAGTGGTTACTTAATTAGGCCCACTACCTACGTAGTGGAGAACCTCCCACTTACCTGGCACTTACCTGGCCATAGGAGAGACAAAGAGGCAGTGGAGGATTGATCCTCCGACTTGTCTTTTGGAAGTAAGGAGAGGTCTTGAGCTTTGACCTAGGTGACCATTAGACTTAGGGTTTTTCTTGTTGCATTTGTTGTGATCGCATCATTTTTTCAAAAATCCGTATATTTTTCAAAACAAACACCAACACTTTATTCATTCCCCTAATTATTACCAACGCTGCCACTTGTGCTACAACCATTTAGCACAATGTTAGGCTGGACACGGGATTCCATTTCCCGTCTTGTCCGCGTTTCTTTTATCGACCCCAGAGTCGGTAATTCTTCGTCTTCTTCCCCACCACCCACCACGACCGCGATGGACCCAAATCCATCAAACTTTAACACCACTTTGCCACCGCCCGCAGGTGCATAGAATCCTCCATGCATTTCTCTCCAAGAGAGATGCTATCCTACACGTGTTCCCTTTCCCACCTGTCTTTCTATACCACCTGCCAACGGGAAAAATTTTGAAATCAACCCCCAATTCATCAAACTGTTACCCAAATTTCATGGTCTTGATTCTGAAAACGCATACATGTTTATTTCCAAATTTGAAAACGTATGTGCTTTGATAGGAAATTCACAACTGTCTTTGGATGCTCTGCGTTTACGTCTTCTCCCATTCACTTTGTGCGACTTAGCCGAGAAGTGGCTTTACATCACACCCGCACATTCTATTTCAACATGGGACGAATTCGTTGTAGCATTCCTTAAGAAATTTTATCCCAATCACAAGACCAGCCGTGTTCGGAGCGAAATCTTCAAATTTACCCAACTTCCTAATGAACCATTTTGGAAATGCTTTGAACGGTTCAAGGATCTTCTTATCCAATGTCCTCATCACGGAATCTCCAGATGGGATTTGTGTCGAATTATCTATGAGGGTATTGATCTCACTACTAGACAGATGCTTGAAATCATGTGTCATTGCCAATTCCTATCTAAAGATGATGGTGAAGCTTGGAAATACCTAGAAGATTTAGCTCAAAACACATCACAATGGGAAAGTATTAGACCACCACCGCCTAGGGAAGAGGTCAATCGGCTCGATGTTTCCGTCATAATGAAAGCCGAAATGGCCACAATACAAAGGAAACTCGACGCTATAGAAAACAAAATCTCTTCAGCCTCCCTAAACCAATACACACTTTCCAAAATCGTGTGTGGCTGCTGTTCAAACCCTTCACATTTGACGGAAGAATGTCCTTTGAATATACCGTTTCAAGGTCATACTAATGCTGCATTTCAGTAAAGACCTGGAAACGATCCTTCTTCTTCCTCATATAATCAAGATTGGAGGAATCACCCTGATTTTTCTTGGATCCAACACCAACCTCAACACACGGATCTAAACCCGAACACTTTTCAAAGGGTCCCTCCACAGCAACAGCAACCACCACAACCGATTCAGCATCCCTTCCAACCACACAATTTTCAAAATCCGGCCAACATTTTTGCACCACATGAAAACTCTTTGCAATTGGCCGGTACTGATAATCCTCTACACTAATACAAACCTTGGTTACTTTCATGAAACAATCCATCCAAGGGTCGGCAAGTTTTCAATCTTCCAACGATAATACGATAAAGATCATTCTCACTCAAAATGAGAATATTAAATCGATGGAAGAACAAATTGAACGAATAACAGCCGAAATAAGTGCTAGAGAAGAAGGGAATCTTCTATCTAAACCCCTACCTGATCCTGGGCCTTCACATTGCACTAATGTGGATGCCTTTACAACGTTGAGATCTGAAAGAGTGCTAGACAATCATGTGGGTAAACAGATTGATATTAAGGAATCAAGTGAACCCCAGGCTTCCACTTCCACATCCACTCACACTTCTACTTCTTACCCTATTTTGTCTAATTTACCGTCTTCTTCCGAGTCTATTCTCTATTTTCCCAACGGCTCGACACCTCAGCCCAGCTCTTCTAATCCACAGAAAATGATCCCCACTCCTATTCTTAGATCGTTCCCACCCACACGATCTTCTCCAGTGTTGGACCCCGACCTTATTGCCCAAGCTCCTTATCCGAATCAGTTAAGGGGAAACAGACCAAGTCCACAAAATCGTGTGATCAAATGGCGCCGTTGCCGGGGAGACGGTAGCGTATTTTCTTTCTTGTTATTCGGGTTAATATTCTTTTTGTATATATTTATAAAAAAAAAATCTTTTTGTTATTTTTAATCATTTTTGTGGGCAAGTGTGCAGATTTTGCGTATTTGCAAACTGCGATTGTGGGAGCAAAGTGTGCATTCAAGGCTAAGGTGATTGCAAAGTACGGTGCCAAAGATCCGGGTAGTTTGACCCGCGCAAGCGAACTTTTCAAGCTTACCGGATTTGATTCAACGGGGGTTTCCTAACCCAAAACTTAACGGTACGTACTTTACTAACACCTTCTTCTCAAATCCGACGCTTCCAATATACTACTCTTTGCAGGATTCTTTGCAAGTTCGCTAGCAAACGCTAAAAATTGACTAACCCGTATTTGTTGCAGTGCCGTGCTTAAACTAAAAAAACGATTTTTTGATTCTTTATAGAATTTTTATTGAATTTCGCATTGCATACATTAATACGGACTTAAGGGCAAGCGAACCCCACAATATACGGTAAAGGATTTCATCACCTTTTCCGTGGCCCACAAATCACGAACTTGAGCATAACGTTTACCCGCACAAAATTTAAAAGAAACTAGACTTTAAGCCTTAAGGACTTCGCGCTCACTAGGAGAAGTTAACTGTGTTTAGAACCTTGCTTAACGGTATATTGTTTACGGGGTGTCTAGAAAAGTGTTAACGGCGAAACCGCCAAAAGAGAAAGGGTTATTTAATTAAGGAACTTTGCGAAAGCGTTGGAAAACCTCCCCTTATCTCTGCACTTACTTGGCCTCGTGATCAGTGTATCTTGTGCCCGTTTCTCGACACAGTTTTACTTCGACAATCAAGTTCTGGAGCAGGTCTAGTTGACCTAGGTGAACCCTAGAACGATTAGGTGTGTGGTATTTTTGTGTCGTGATTGTTTTTGTCCATATTCTTTTTTGTGTGTATATTTCATTCTTTTGTTAATATCTAAAAAAAAATTTTAAAAAAAATTAAAAATTAAAAAATCACTTTTTTCCCCCTCCTTTTCTCTGCCTTTCTTTCTTTCTCTTTTCATATCATGGGTACTCCACCTCGCAAAACTCTTGCTGAACTTTGGTAGCCACAACCAGATATTACTTCTTACGGTTCTTGCTTTGGCCGAACTTCGAACGACCCCTCCATGCCCAAAATTTCATTGAGAGATCGGATAGACGCGTCTAGGACAAACAATTTGACTCCGCAATCCACTTCGTATCAACCATTTCATACATTCACCCCTTCTTACGTTGATACCCCTTCTTCGAGTCATGTTGCAACTCCAAGACCTATGTCTATTGCAGAACGTATTGAACAATCCCGTAGCCGATCTTTCACTCCTTTCACCACTTCAAATTCTTGGGATCAACAATTCCATTCACCTTCCTATCCAAATGTTGATCCTGCTCCTGTCCAGCCATTCAATTCCTACCAATCCTACCCTACTTTTTCTCCTTCCCTAGACATTGCTTCAGAACCGCCATTTGGGAGTTTTCAGTATCCAAACAACTTCGAATCTTTTACTGAAACCCATTCACAACCCATGTCTAGTCTGGAACAGTCGTTGGAAGACTTTAGGGTAGTGTCAAGCCAACAGATGATGGATTTGAATGCGTCCATGGCCGCTCTCATACAACCTACTCACCCGGTAGCTAGTTTCCAACTAGCTCCAAATTTTCCAATGTATGAAGAGGCGGTAGGACAGGCTGAGAATTTGAGTGGAGAGAGTGAGATATACCCCCTTCCAAATCAAACCTACCCGTCCCAAATTGAATCCCACAACTCCTGTTTTGAAAGTCTATCGAGTATCCCACATGCTTTATCAATTGAAGATAGAATGATTAATGAGTTGTGCGACTTTGTAGTGTTTGATTTACCCGATTGTGAAGGGTCACTTCCAAGTGAAACCAATCCCAATCCTTTTGACCTCTACACCTCCATCTTAGAACCAGAATCGATTAATATCCATGCTTTTGATGAGGTGTCTGAGAATATTGATTTTCACTTGATTAAGGATATTGACGCTGGGGATATTGTGGATGATGAACCCGTAGATTTGGCTGAGTTTGTCTCTTCAAATCATCATCCCGAGTCATTAAATGTTTTTCCCGAACCCTATATGTGTCTGGATTTTGATGAAATAGGCATGGATGAGATAAATTTTGAGGAGAATATTGAGGATAGTACTGAGGATGAAACAGTTTTAATTGATGAGTCGAATTTTCCAATTCATCCTGTTCCTTTCATTGACTGTGTGCACCCTCCTGAACCTTTAACCGATACCCTTCCTCAATCACTTCCCCCCATTCTTTCCATCATTCCGACCTTGCAAGAAACCGTATCATTTTCACTTCCTGTGTCTGGTTTACCAAGTTCGGCGTACCCATGGTTTCTCACGAATCTTGAGGGATTTGACCCCATTTCTCGACGGGTTAATAGATTAGCACAATCGCTTTTTACACATCGCTCATCACAAATTGTGCTAATCTATTTACTCCATTTGCACCCTCAAGTTCGTATTCCACTTTTTTTCCCTTCCGCCATTCTTCTTCCTCTCATATACCGAGACCATATCCCGCTTCTCTCCGCATATGGTCTCGCGTATTCTCCATCTCTTTTCTCTACGCCTTCTTTCACCAGCCACTGTTTTATCACGATAAGATCTTTGAATGGTTGGTATTAACTTTTTGCCTGTGTAAGGCCTTGTATAGCTTGATACTGTTCTCTTTCCCCCCTAATCCTGAATTTCAACGCTTAACAGTGGAAACACTGTTTTACTTAAGTTTGGGGGGGGAAATTTTTTTGTTTATATATTTTTTTTTTCCCTTTTGTTTTGTATATAACTTGTTTTTAGGGAGCGCCGACAATTTTGACCCTCTTGGTGTAGCCTGACAGTGAGGGCACTGTCCAGTTTAAGTTTGGGGGTGTGCTCGGTAAGCTTTCTTCCTTCGCATTCATTTGTATATTTTGCATTTGCGTACCTCATTAAAAAACCCACAAAAATCGAAAATTTTTCCAAAAATATAAAAACTTTGTCGTCAAGTTAGCTAGTAGGGTAACTTAGATTTTTATTCTGAAAGTTTAGTTGATATGTTAGAAATAACTAAATTCTAGACTTAGGAATTGAAAATCCTTAAAATAACCCTCATTCTGTCTAAACTTTGGTAAGTATACGTCCTTACAGTTTTTTGAGTTCAGTTCTTGAGTTAAGTCAAGATGAAGGGAAAGTATTGAAGCTTTACTGGAGGATAAGTCTGAAAAATAGTTTCTTTTCTCGAGTTCAAATTTAGAATGTATATACCCTACAAACTGCACTTACACGCACCTTGAAACTTGGGATAGTAGAGGATACCTAGAAATACTCTTGCCTGAAAGCCTAGTATGAAAGAAAAAACGGTATTTAAAGCTAAACACCAAAAGAGCATATTGAAAAATATATCCGGTCTTGAAAAAGAAAAAGAAAAAAGAAAATGAAAAAGAAAAAGAAAAAAATAGAATAAAGTCAAGACCTGGAAACTGCTATTTACGCTTTAAAGTTCACACATTCAGTAATCGGTCGTTAGTGCCTTAAGAAGCATTAATAGTCGCATGAAAGGTGTGTGAACAAATCCGTCCATCCTTAATGAAAAGAAGTAGTATTAGGTATTAGGGCAAGGGTATTATAGCTTGAATTGAATTCTTGAGTGTAGGGGTGCAAATATACACACACGTAGGGGTATACAATCGATGTTTGGATAAAAGATAGAAATAAAGAATAAGACTTGTGTTTTCTGTAAAGTTGATAAAAATCCCTGATTTGAGGCCGCACTTTAGAAGGAAAACTCAGGAGATCCAAGGTTAAATAGATAGGAGGTGTGAAAAATAAGGGTTGGATATTTCTAACCTAGGATGATAGAGTTTCTAACGTAAATACTAAACTGTAGGAGTAGAATCGATATTAACTTATGACACTAGCTTGACGGGATTTTGTGGGTGTAATCCGCTGAAAACCCTCAGGAGACAACACTCCTCCTACTAGGGACACCTAGAGGTTTAACGGCTTGTTGCACGCGCTCGGTGCAATCGCGTTCCCTGCGAAAGTGCGGTTAGGATTTTATTTTTGTGAATAATTGGTTTTGCTCGGGACGAGCAAAAGTTAAGTTTGGGGGTATTTGTTCATACCAGAATATTGCATTTTATACCTCCCATTCTTACGCTCGTGTGTTTATAGGTAGGTGCTTTTAATCCGTGTTTGTTACATATTTACAAATTACAGGTTTTCAGTCCAAATATTGCAAATCAAGACAGAATCTCCACAGTTACACCAAATACAGAACATCTGTTGACAGCAGATAAAAGCCGGGTTCCGGTCATCCATATCCGTCCAGTGCCGAGTACCAGTTCCAGAGACAAGACATATGACAGTGGTCAATCGTGTCTTGGACAAGCACAGAGCACGAGGGGGGCTTTTTTGTAACTTCCCATAGGTTTTGAATGTTGCCCTAGATTTCCAGATCCCTGCCTATAAATACTCCAGATCTGAGCCAAGCCAAGGGTCCAATTTTTGTGTTCATTCTTTGTTCCTCTTTTGTAGTTTTTTGTGTAGTTCTTCTTCTTCTTCTTCATTCTTTTTCCATGAAAATTGTAGTGATAGCTTTTTGAGTGGAAGATCAATGAAGATGAGGGCTTTTGTATCATTCTCTTTTGTTTAACTTCCCCTTGAGATTCTTGCTTTCTCTTGATCTTTCAACCTCTTCATTGAGCTTGAAAGGTTAAGAGTTTGTTATTGATCTCAAGGGTCGTATTTTCTTACGGAATTAGCACTTCATTTCACATGCGTTCTCTACCCTTCTCTTGATCTTGCAACCTCTTGATTGAGCTTGCAAGTTTAAGGGTTGACTATTGATCCCATGCTTGTCTTGAGTTCTAGTTTCTTGTTCTTTTTATTGCTTATTTATTACTTGCTTTTTATTACCTTGCTTTACTTTCTTGCAATTTATATTCATGCACTTAACTACTTGTAATCTTTTCTTTTCTTTGTTCTTTTCTTTTGCTCTTTTTGGTTCCTTTTGTGAATGAATGTAATTATCGTTGTTAAGAATAAATACGGTATTGTAAGTTAAGATTTTCTTTTCTCATTTCCTTTTCCCGTTATTTTCCATTGAACTCCGCCCGAACCATACGCAAGCGCTCCGTTAGGCACCCTACCCTGACAAGGTAGCGGTGATTCCTAACCGCGACCGGTTGCGTTCGGTTTGGCCGGAGGCGAAAGCAAGAGACAAGAACGGAAGGACAAGGGTAAATAAGCCGGATTCCATGAATACCGCGCTTAAATCCCCTAATCCACGTTGTTGCCGATTGCTCTAGCTTCAATCGGTCAAGACTCGGCTCAAAGGTTTTGAGTACGGATATCTTTAGATTACACTTTCGTATATTTTCTTAACAACTTCATACTTGCAAATAAATACACATAGGTTAGCTCGAACAAACATATACTCATTCTTTATTGACTCGTCTAAAACAAGAAAGGACATACAACCATCTCCCTGTGGATCGACCCGTGCTCAACCGGCTAGCTGCATAGCGACACCGTCCTGATCGCGGTAAACTTTAGAATTTTGAATATCCGAAACGCTTTTGGCGTGCGATCAGTTAACATCAACATCTCTCTTCTAGATGCTATCCAACAAGTCCCCGCTTATGCGAAAAGTCTTAAAGACTTGTGCACTAGAAAGAGGAAGACTCAAGTGCCCAAGAAGATATTCATGGCAAAGACAGTAGACACAACTTTCCCTCAACAATTACTGAGGAAACGTAAGGATCCTGGCTATCCTACTATTTCAATTTCTATCGGGGAAAAACACATTAAGCGTGCTCTACTCGACCTTGGCGCAAGTACTAACCTGCTTCCTTTCTCGGTTTACGAGCAGTTAGGGATCGGAGAGTTAAAAACCCTCGAGCATAACTCTCAAGATGGCTGACCGATCAATCACCAAACCTAGGGGTGAACTGGAGGATGTGTTAATAAAAATCGAGGAATTTGTATTCCCTGTGGATTTTATTGTACTTGATACGCGGCCTGTAGCGAACCCACGGAACCAAATTCCGGTGATTCTAGGTCGTCCCTTTTTGGCTAGTTCCAACGCTGTAATCAACTGTAGAAACGGCTCTATGAACATATCTTTTGGGAATAGGTCAATTGAGCTCAATATTTACAAGTTGGGAAGTGTACCCTCCGAACCTACTACTCAGGTCTGTTCTGTCGACTTAATGGATGTTGACAGCAGCGAATTTGATCAGCCTCATGATACCGATCTAGACTCTTTTCATATGTTGTTGTTTGACCCAACTATGTATCATACACATACAGAATCTTCCGCCGAGTTGTCCAGGTCAACAAATAACACTGATTATGAACTGCTTTTAGAGTCTGGAGATCACCCAGCGCTTTGTGAAGACATTATTCTCCGGGGTATTAATGGGACTTTTTAGGAGATCTTCGCTGATGAACTCGTATTTTTGAATGATACGGGTGTTGAGATGAATCATCTCCCAATCAATAAATTGAACCTCCACCCCTTCTTCTGGACTGTAAAAAGAATGCGAGTAATCCATCACATTCACTTCATCGTCTCTCCAAAATAAGACGCAAACACATTCTATTCCACCACTTACCCTTTCCCCACTTCTTCTTCCACCAACTTGAGCACTACATTGATAAAATCTTCGAATGGTTGGTGTTGACCTTCGGTCTTTGCAAAGCTTGGCATCGACCAATGATTTTTGACCCCCTCATGTGATTTTCAAAGATTAACATGGCTTAACTCAAGTTTGGGGGGGTATAATCTGGCTCTTGAAAAGAATAATTTTTACAGAAAATTTATGAGCCAAAAATAAGTTTGGGGGAGGATTTTCACTTAAATATTTTGCCCCCATTAATAAATTTCCTCCCAGGCTTACAGGTTTTTGATATATAGTGGATGGCAACAGTGAGGACACTTTTGAAAACAAGTTTGGGGGAAGTTTGTGCTTATTTTCGCATCATTTGCATATCACTTTGCATAAGCACAAAACATTTTTCAAAACCTATAAAAATTTAAAAATTTTGAAAAAATAAAATATTTTTGTACATAAATAAGATAATAAAAGATTAGATAGTGAAAAATTACATCCAAAAGATTGGAAAAATTTAAGAAAACCTAGAAAATTAGAAGTTTTCTTATACAAACTAGTAATAAGTAGTTATGAGCCGTTGTCCCAAGGGTTAGTAAGATGAAGGAAGTCACTAATATGAGGATAAAAATAAGTCTGAAAAATAGTTTCTATTATGGAAGCTAAACATTTTGAACGTTGATACCCTGCTATTCGCACTTACACACGTCTTGAAGCTCGGGATAGTAGAGGATACCTTGAAATGCTCTTATCTAAAAGACAAAGTATGAAGGAAATAAAAAATGAATAAAAATATAAAATGGTGAAGAAAAACGAACACTGGTTTTGTTATCGCCAAGGCAGCAATAAAAAAATATAGCGAGGGTGCCTCTTCACCTAGTGCCCTAAGGACAACTGGTCTGGGAGTCACTGCTAAGCCTTAGGTGGTGCAAGACGAGGAAAATACACCGTATAAGCAAGCACATGAGTAATCGGTCGGTTAGTACCTCAAGAAATATTAACGGTCGCATGAAAGTGTGTGAGCAAATTCATCTAAATATTCATTAATTAAAAAGTACTGAGGCGGATGGACAAGAGTATGATAGCTTGAATTGAATTCTCTGGGTGTAGGGATGTATATTAAACACACGTAGGGTTATATGATCGATGTTTGGAAGAAAGATAGGAATGAAGAATAAAGACGATGTTTTATTGAGGGGTTATGTGATTTCTAATATCTTTTCATGACTATTAAGATAGCGCTCATGACAACCGAAAAGCTAGCATAGTTGGAAACCCTAATTTTTAAAGTCTTTCTTTTACAATTCTTATCTTTAAATGTAATATTCACGGTCTTCCTTTTATTATTGGATTTTGTGGGTGCAATCCGCTGAAAACCCTCAGGAGACAACACTCCTCCTACTAGGGACACCTAGTGGTTTAAAGGCTTGTTGCACGTGCTCAGTGCAATCGTGTTGCCTACGAAAGTGCGGTAGTTAGTTTTTCTCTTTCTTTATTTTATCCTTCTCTTTTTAATAAAACAGTTCGCTCGAGACGACCGAAAATAATTTTGGGGGAATTTGATCAGTCGAAAATAATGTATTTTTAACACGTCAATTTCCCTATCTTTTGCATTCATCTAGAGGTGTTCGGTTTGCATATTACACATAATAGCAAAACAGCTGTAAAATACAATATTACCTGTGTTGTATACTAAAACTGGCATTTTTAGGGAAATTGACTGTTTTTCATGGCATTGCATCATCCTTGTATTGCGCAACACTTGTTTCGAAGTCTGTGCAGGAAATTCCAGGAACCGAGCCAAAATTGTCAAAGTGCTGATCAAAATTACGCCAAGTCTAAGATTTTTGATCTGGAATTTATACAGAGGGAACTATAATATTCAACATGTCAGATAAATACCAAGAAGACATCAGAAGGCAGTACAGGAAATTGTGTACACTAAAGCGCTCACGTGACCGCGAATCCGCGGCCGGAGCAGGCACGTGCCGCGGATCCGCGGCATGATGACGTCATCAGCAGCTCAGGTTTTCCCCATGTGCTTCTTTCTAATGGCCAAGCTCCCAGAATTCTCCAGAAACTCCACGTGGCTTCATCTAGAAGGCTCGGCCTAACAACCTAGTTCTAGAAGCCTCCCTCGAACTAACTTCTTCTAGAAGCCTCTCTCTCTAACAAACTTTTTGAGGAAAATTTGAATTTTGAATCCTAGATCTAGGGTTACAAGGCCTATAAAAGGAAACCTAGATCTAGGATCAAAAGGTTGTTGATGGTTTTTCATTCTATCACCTCTTCCACCCACAAGTTGAGTGACACAGCTTGTGCCTCAAAACCCTGACCCTAATTCCAATTCCAAAGCCAAGATCAAGAATTTCGAGTACCAAATCAAGCTTGAAGCCTTCGATCCTTTAGGAAGCGACGCCGGACATCATCGGAGCAAGTGATCCAAGCCGATCCGCGACTCAAGGAGCCGAGCGAAGCCAAAATCGACGATCATGTTCCTTCCTCTTGTAGATCTTGAGAGTTGTAACTAAATTGTTGATAAATAAAGGTGAAATTTCTTTATCTTGCTTTCTTTATATTCTTGCATCATGATTCGATCTTAATTTGTGATTGTGGTTCTTGTTGTGATGTTTGAGTAAAACTCCGCTCGTGAAGGAGTCGAGACGATCAATAGATGATGATGTGACAAATCTTGAAACGGTTCTTAAGTCCTACGAGTTTGTAAACCCTAGCAAATTGAAGAATCGACGACCTAGTTTCGATGCGATGCTTTCTTGATTGTGTTCGCTCGAAATTAGGGATCCACGATCGATTCTTGAATTTACTAGAGGCTAGAATGTGAATGATATCGACGAAGGAACAAGGGATAGAAGATGAAACCCTAATTTCACAAGAAATCCCTAATTCTCGTTGATCATCATCGATATAGTATCAATTCATCAATGGATAAGAATATGTAATCGCTAGATTTCATCACATCTATAGATCCGATCGATTCCTACGAGCCTCACTTTGATTCTTGATATTTGGTTTGGAAATCATCATATCTCAATTCTTGATTTTAATGTTTTCTTGTTATTAGATCTAGATTTTTCTAATTCTTGAACTTCATTTTACAAATCATGAATTGTTCTTTCTTTTCTTTTCTTTAAATTTTCGACTCATCTAATTCGAAATACGAATGATTACACTTTCCCTGTGGACGATCCGCACTTACTAACGCGCTACATTCGACACCGTTATTGATTGCGGTCAAAATATTTTTGGTTGTGATTTCTATACAATTTTCTACATACACGCCGGAAATTCGTATCAATCACGAGGCCCATCGGCATGTCTCGTCAATCATCTTTCCTCGGAGAACCAACCGGGTTCCACCATGTACCCACACACGGACTCGACGCCTCCTCGCATGGGGTAATATATAAGCTCAGAACCGAGAAATCTCATGGTGGAAGCTGAAATATCATATCAAGAGAAACCGGGTTTTTCAAATAATGCATAATTTCATGAAACAACCACGGTCCTCAAATCCAGAAAACATCAAGTAATGAATAAGTATAATTGTATGAATCAATACATATATATTAGCGTCCCACTCTACTAATATATATATATATATATATATATATATGCATATATAACAGCGTCCCATTCCACTGTTATATATACTTAGGAGTAAAAATATCAGGGAACATCATTTGAAATCCATGAATGTAATATATGCAACATGAAACGGTAATATGAGCATATAAAAGAAAAACCGCTATTTAACTGCAACAAGTTAATATATATCATGCGGTTCCTAATCTCTCCAAGTCCATACAACATCAAATAAAGGTAAACATGTAGCTATAGCCAGGTATGCGTAACTATATCGGTATAAAAAGATATGTGTATCAACCTATCAATAACGTTGTAATACCCTCCAGGTATATGTATAAGTATGTATGCAAGAGATACATGTAGCTATGTCTTATGTGTGAATATACCTATCACTAATGGTACAATACCATATAGGTATATAGATAACTAGCATGTAAGCATGTCAAGGCATATGTGTAAGCATGTAGGTATACAGGTATGCTATATGTCATACGCAAAATGGAATATGAGTCAATGTGTCGCGACCGGAAATATTAGCTCGTGACCAGCACTTGAATCACGCAACGTCTAAAGGCGTAACGGAATTCAAGTAAGCTGAAACCCAGAAATCTAAACCTTTTAAGGAAAATAAAGGAGGTGAGGTTTTGAAATAAAGGTATACTGAAATCAATTTTTCTTAATGCATAGAAAAGGAACATGAATGATGCAAGTGAAATTTACTAGTTTGAAAACATATTTCGTCTTTTAAAAATTTTGACAGCACCTCCTTTGTATATTTTGGTCCAAAACCACAAATACATAATAATGATAAAGGCATCCCCAAGCGGGAGCTAGCTCTTCGCCAAACGGCGGATCACAACCACGCAATACAGTATAAATAAGTATATGACGACCAACGGCGAAGTTCACCACAAAAAGATAAATAAAAAGGCAAGACATCAAAACCACAAGTAGCGAAAAAACTCTCGCTCTAAGTCTCGCAACCACAATCCCACTAAGTCTCATTACTTAAACAATTTACAAATTTTGATTGATGGAGTTAACTAGATACAATAATGAAATATAGATACAAGAGTGGGTACGATACAAATGTCCCACCTACCAATGCAAAACACCCGAATGCAACTGTGTGCCAGCGAAGTCGCTACCGATCCAAGCGGTCAACCTGCAAGAACTGTGGCATAACGGGGGTGAGTTGCCAACTCGTGAGTGGAAAATATCAACAGATAGAAATCGAATAAACAACGACTCCTAGGTCAACTATATCATAAAGGTAATACTATGATATCTAGGGTGACCAGGTCTGTATATGTGCCAACGAAGTAGTCAATACCTATATGCATGCGGATAACGTCCAACAGTAATAATCAATGCATGTATGCATGTGGATCTCGTCCACCCATATAATCAATGTATGTATGCATGTAGAGCCCGTCCACCCATATAATCAATGTCTGTATGCATGTAAATATCATGAAATAGTGTGCATGAAAGTATGGGGATATATATATATATATCAACGGTGTCCCTCACGACACATCAAAATCATGGAACCTGAGTGCCTAGCATCGACACTCGAAAACATCATGAAAACCATTCCCAGCATCGACACGCAAATCCTTATATATCGGGCTCCGTCAGTCCGGATCGGCCCACGGGCTCCGTCAGTCCGGATCGGCCCATATCATCTCTCGAATCCGGTCGGTATCCTCCGGATATCCGCTGAGCCCAAATACTATCACCGGTAGGTAGTAGTCCCTCTACCAGGCTCACTGTCTACTACACAGCGATCCGTTCTTGCCCCGGGATACCATAACGGGTCCACCATGTACCCGCAATCGGCCTCATCCGCCTCCTCGAATCGGGTTTCACATGTCGCTCTCAGCACCGAGAAAACACACGGTGGACGCACTGAAATATCATATCTAGAGAAACTGGGTTTTTAAAATAACACATAATCTCTTTTGAAATGTCCACGTTTCTCAATCCAGAAATCTCATGAAAACAGTATATCTCAATGCGTAAAATAATAGAGCATGATGTATGCGACATATAAGAGAAATGCGAGCATATTCGTGTATCATACAACATGGAACAGTGATATGACATATTAAGGGAAAACCGCTCTTTTTAAAATGATTCCAGTTTTAAAATATATCATGCGGTTCCCAATCCCCCAATAAAAACCAGTTCTCTATGTATGTATAATATGTATATGCGCAAGTATAGATGTACCAATGTATATGTGCACCAATATGAATATACAATGTGTATGTGCGCAAATGTGGATATATCAATGTCTATGTGCATCAATATGGATATACAAATGTGTATATGCGCAAGTATGGATGTATCAATATATATGCGCAAGCAGGTTATGCTAAGAGTCATATCATGATGCAGCAACCCTACTGTGTAGTGACATGGCAATTATCGATGATGAAGTTTGTGAGCCTACAATCAGTGTACGTGTAACATACGCATCATCGATAATGGTGCAGGTGTACTAGCACAAGTATAAGTAACGCGATGCGAATAACATGAATGCAGCATAAGGTAAATCATATGCAAATGCTGATGGGTATACGTATCTAACATGATCGAGTCGGTGAATCAATCAATCGGCATCCAGCCATACAATGACACGTACGGTATAATCCATCATACGGCATCCTCTAGTCAAGGATATGGATCAATCATCAAGTCAAACACATCACGCACGGAAAATCATCGTACGACGGCTTTAAGCTAAAAGGTATCCTATCATCCTATAAGACAAATGAGGGTACAACCTAATATCATGTGCGTCCTATCATCCATGATTCACAACATTCTATATATGTATATATATCTATGTACCTATGTCCCGGTTCACGTCTGCAATAATCTCATATCAGGGGACCGGCAGGTTATAAATCATCTCGATCGACTCGCATCCGTATACCAACATATCATCATATCATCATATCCATATTATATTCTTTCATCGCATTTATATCTCTCATCAAGTCGAGTTCACATAAACATTCTATCTCTACTATAAGCATAAGTATTTAATCTATCATACACACCTGAACCATACAAGCAGACTTTAAAAGAAGCGAATCGTAGTTTTGAAAATAGGGGTTACGGTGTTTTAAGGAAAAGATATCATTTGAAAATCCGTAACATCCCTCAAGGTATATATTTAAAAGATACATATGATTCTTCGGTTTAGAAAAAGGTATGGTTCGGATGACATCTCTACATCGACTATCTAGTCCTATAGTACCCTAAACGGCAATATCGTCAAACATCATCCTCAAATCCCGTCATCACATAATAGCCGTATTATATCATTTCTAACTATCCTTAGTTTCTAATATAGCATCGCTAACTATCTTTTATTTATAAGCCTAGTTCCTAATCTAGGTTTCCTTAACCATATTCTATAAATCAATTATCCATCAAACTTTGCGGAGGTGCTATTCGCCATCCACCCGACATCCCCGTGGATATAGATCCACTCACCTTGCTTCTTGCTTGCCGAAGTCGATGACGCTACGCTCCGTCGCCTCGGAATCCATGCGAAGGTACCTACAATAATAAACATTCGCAATACGTATTAAAATCAAGGCGGAAAACCAAAACGGCACACGTTTCGCTCATAGGTTAAAACCTATAGCTTCGCATGCAAAACACGACAATTAACCCCGGCCGTCGACGTCCAAACGCCACACGAAGGAAACACAATACCAAATACCAAAATCAAGTTAAAACGAAGTCGTAAAATAATGCATCAACTCATGGAAATGGTCCCAGATTTTACCCTAAGCCAAAATGGTCAATTCTGCATATATGGAGGGTCTAATTTACAGCTAAAGGGACCCCAGAACAAATACGAACCAATTCCAACCCACCCTGGCCGCAATTTGCGGCCAGATTGAATAAATCTGCGGCTTGGTCTTTGGGTTAGGGGCTCGGGTCTCAGTTGTAGCTTCCTAGGTGCCAGCACGACTCCCAGTATTCGCAAAATTATTTTTAGTGCCCCCAGGTTACTCCAGATCCCAAAATACCCTCACAATTCACACATTTACCCGATGTCGGGGTTTCTAAATCCGTGTTTTGGGTTTCTGAGCTCTGGTCCAGGTCATGAATTATCTCAAAAGTCATATTAATAGCCACAAACATCTCCAATTTCCCAAACCCTTCTCTTGGAATTTTCCAAGTTCACAAATCCAATACTAAATGACGTCTAAACTTAAACAAAATCTAGGAAATCAAAACTACTCTAAATGAAAAGAGATATACCTCATGGTTACACCCAAACAAAACCCTAGAAGTCCCAATGTTGTCAAAATCCGACTTTTCTTGGTTCATTGCGATGAAGGTGAGGAGGTGATCATTTTTTTGTGAAAGGGTATAGGGTTTTGGGGATTATTTGTGTAGGGTTCCTAGGCGCCCTAGTGAGGTCTCACAAGGCATCGAACATGCCATTTTCAAAAAATCTAGGTGCCGAGAAGCCCGACTACGGATCGTTTGCTAGATATTTAGGCGAAAATGCAAACTAGTTAACACTTAACTAAGGGATACGGATATACAACCTTTGTAGATCCGTTTGTCCACCTCCATATCTCCATGAAGAAGTCATCTCCGCTGTCCAAAAAGAATCCGGGCTCTAGCGTCGACTTCATCGGAGAATAAGCGAGCTAGGTCGTCGATGTCCATGCCGAAGATGATCTACGTCGAGGCATCGCTAAATCAAGCTCCGACTTCACCAAGTCAAGAAACTTGTGAAGAAAACACACTCTACTACTTGGCAAGAGATAGAGGATGAAGAAATAGGAAGTGGGTTCAATTTAGAATTGGATTTCTCACTCTTTATCATCAATCACCATTGATGACCTCAAGGTTTTCTTCTTGAGTTCAAGGAAGAAGAAGAAAAATGATATGATAAGTTATGATAAGTTATTTAAAAATGAAAAGAATATCCAAACTTATCATAATACTAACTATGGTTATGTGTAGAGAATTAATCATGGTTCAATGCAATGGTTAGGGTTAAGCTAAAATACAAAATGGTCAAAGTCTTCATGAAGCTTCAACAAGCTTCCAAACAAAGCCACCATTTTGCATTATGCTTATCATTTTCCAAAATGAATAAAAAAATAAATAAATAGATATGAAAATGAAAACCCTAACCATTACATAACCATGGTTTAAACTTTACACAAAACACAAGTTAGCATGCATCATCAAACATGATACATACAAGTGTACAAAAGTATATCACATATACAATGTGCACAAACCAAGTGAGAAAATCCGTTTAAAGTGAACCAATACTAGTTAGTGCAAAGTAATATATCAAATATATAATTATGCATTAAATCATTGAATCAACACTTGATTCAATGATCCGGTCATGTCGCACACAACCGACTAGTATATAATGTATCGGCTTATCGAATCAACGCTTGAATCGATAACTAGGTTATATCGCATACAACCATTCGATACATTCATCGCGAGAATGAAATACGGTATCACATACACGCATTATTCTCGGTCCTGCACATATCTCATATGCGCTCCTATTTCGTTTCGCTTGAGCCAGGAAACCTCTGTGTAGGACTCTAAAGACTCGTCAATACGCCGGCAGCGGATGATGATCATATCAAACATCCACAAGCCGCAAGCGGTCTGCTAAACGTAACGGCCACCCGGGTATTGAGCGATCAGAAGATCGACGAGCAAGCCTGCTCACACTCCAGTGAATCCAACCAGTAACACTACCGTACAGTCCGGTCTGATCGTCTGATATGTCGCATATCTCGCCTAAGGGTGGTAAACGTCAGATCCCAATAGCTCGATAAGTCGTGTCAATATGAGGTCTATAACACTTCGAGAAACTACTGGTAACACTTACCAGTAAATCTCAGCAACCCTGGCCAGGGATTTCCTGTTATAGCCAATCGAACACAGCGCAACATCAACCCCCTATACCGGGAGAGACGAATCCCCTCCTATCGCTCATTGCCTCCATGTGACTCGGGACTGTACCCAAAAACCACCGTTTTGCACGCCCTCTTGGACGTGGTAAGATGGAAATCAAAGCACAGTGGGAACCACACAAGTCTCTATGACGATCTCGGGTAAACAGACTACTCTGTACCAGTGTCACCAGAGAACTGCCATCTGACGTGAGGTATATTACCATCTGGGAGTTCTCGGCGAGTCCGTCCAGTGTACCCAGTCTCTACTGAGCACCCGTATATCATCTCTGATGTGAAACACCAATGGATATGGGATCATCCATCGCCCATCTATATGGGTCGAGAAGGTACACGCTAGTCTACTCTGATATATCGATGCCCCGTCTCGATACACCCACGACTAGGGACTTTGAAGGATGTACTTATGGACTACCATGTCCCCACTAGTATGATCCGCATCATAGTCCAGGTAGTTAAGTACAGATCCTAAGGGCTTTACCAACATGTAACAGAGAGACAATCAGCATACACGTTAAGGTAAAGGGTAACCAGATAGCATACTATCATGTCGAGCAAGAAAGTCCTCCCTATATATGTCCCAGCATCCACTACAATATACATCCTATGTACAGTAATGGCCTCTAGGGCATACATATAACTAACAATCTCCCACTTGCACTAGGGCCATCTGTAGCAGTGGTTGTAGTATCTCATACTCAACCATCCCATAAAAGTCTCTCTCTGGGAACAGGCCTTTGTGAGTGGATCCGCTGTGTTGTCCTCTGAGTCTACTCTCCTAACCTCGATCTCCCTGGAGATCAACTATCTATATGATCAGGCGATACTGCCTTAGAATAAGTCTGGATCACTGATGGGACGGGCGTTCCTTGGCATAAGCCACAACTCCATTGTCTCACAATGGTTGGAACATAGTTCATCTCATGAACCAATATACACCCAAACAGCCTCTTTGGTAGCATCTTAAGTAGCGATGTATCCTGCCTTCATCGTATAGTATGTCACGGTATCCAGCTCGGAACTCTTCCAACATACCGTCCCTTTACTTAGGGTAAAGACAATGCCTGTGACTGACATTCAGTCGTCTTTATCACCCTGGAACACTTCCAGTGATTCTCCCCAGGATCGATTGATACCATCTTATTACAACTAGTGAGAATCCTAACATCCAATTAGATCTATCTCATAGATCCAAATACCAGGATTTAGGAGGTATCACTTTGATCCTATATGGAGAATCTTTGTGATAGGCGGAGATTGACCGAGCGTAGCATAGGAAACTCTTTCCTTATCAAGAGTATGTCATCCACGTACTCTATGAGGATCAGCACCATACTCCCTACTACCTTTTTGTTTATACAAGGTTCATCTACCATTTTGATTATGTCAAACTCTTTGACCAATTCATCAAAACAGACGTTCCAACTCCGCGATGCCTGCTTTATCCTATAAAGCATCTTGTACACGTTTCCGCTGCTCCCACTGTTTACGAAGCCCTCTGGCTGTGTACTTATAGATGCTCTCTTCTAAATCATCATTTAGAAAAGCAGTCAAGACACCCAACCACCAGATATCGTAGTCATGGTATGTAGCCGTGACAAGTAGGATCTGGATGGACTTAAGCATAGCTACTTGAAAAGGTTTCATCATTATCCACACCTGGTCAATGATGCAAACTTTCAACAAGTCTAGCTTTGAAAGTCTCAACTTTTCCATGTACACCAAGTAATCTTCTCAAGATATACTTGCTCCTGATGGGGATTTAACCCTTCAGATATAGCAACCAAAGTCCATACTTTGTTGGTGTATATGGATTCCATCTCAGATCGCTAAGCATCCAGCCATTCTTACAGAGACTTACTCTTGATAGCCAGCTCGAAGCTATTTGGGTCATCATCTCATGATGGAATCCTCGCTCCCACTGTCATAGAGAAACCGAAGTATCTCTCAGGTGGGTGAGGAACCCTACTAGATCGGCGGAGAGGCTGAGGTTCGTTAGAACCTACTGAATCCTTTGGTTCTATCAAATCATCAGCTGCAGTCTGTATAGCTGGAACATTTCCAGTTCTACATAACAATCCTTGCCTCGAGCTTGTCCGGATTTTGCTTTTAGACATAGGCCGGACAACCCCAAATCTTAACTAACTTAAGATATGGGCTCTTCCCTTTCCATATCACATATGAAGTGGTAGGCAACTGATTTGATCGGAACCCTATTCAATAGGTATGCAGCTTCTTAAGTGCACAACTCCCTGAAGGAAAAAGGTAACTCAGTTGTACTCATCATAGAGCACACCTTATCATATAGGGTATGATTGCTCCGCCCCGATATACCATCGTGCTATGGTGTATTCGGAAGAGTAATGCTGAGAGAGAATCTCATTCTCCTTTAGAATAGTCCAAGAATTCCGTGCTCAAGTATTCTCCTCCTTGATCTCATCATAGGACATAATACTTATACCCGTATTGGTTCTCTACTTCTAACTTATATTCTGTGAATATCTCAAAAGGTTCGGACTTGTGTTTCAACAGGAACATATGTCTGAATCTCGAGAGATTATCAGAGAATGTAATGAAGTACAAAGAACCGGTCTTGGCATGTGTAGACAGGGGACCTACATACATCAACATGTATCATCCCAAGAGTTCACTAACTCTTTCTCTGTTTCCAATAAACAGGGCTATGGTCATCTTATCTCTGTGACATGACTGGCAAGTTTCACTTATCTCTGTGACATGACTGGCAAGTTTCACAAGATGTAAATTCAAACTAATTTAAATATACATCTAAATGTAACTTCAGCTAGTCGGGTCACATTGATCTGACCTAGTCTACAATACCTCAAGAAGAATCCGTTCATTTCTGATCTCTTCCTCTTGTGTGTGTTCTGTATACTAAGAACTGTAGTTTGATTTAGAACATCAATGCTTTTAGATAACATGCCTGAACCGATCAACTTTTGATATAGGAAATGTTCAAAACATTATCCAACAATACAAAATTTTATCATTTCTTTACTAATAAAGAGATAGATACGATTTTGTATATCAGGTTCGGTATCTAATAACATTCGTTCAGAATCAATGTATTGATAATACAGGGTGACAGTGACCAACAGACCTGGCTGCAACTCTTGCCCCGTTTTCTGCCTCATGAAACTTATCACCCGTTCTCAGTTCTCTACCTTTCTGCAGCCCTATGTAACAGATTACATATCTGGGATCCTGATCTGGTATCATATACCCAGGATGTAGAGGATACAGAGAAACAGTTCTTTATAAAGAATACACCCGAAGATGATGCATCAGCATGCACTCTCTTCGTTTGGGCGGCACGGGAAATCTGGTATTCCCCAATTTCCTGCTCTGTCTTATAACAATTATAAGTTGGAGCGGGACCAACGTTCCCCAGCTCAGTATAACAAGCGGGTTCGGTCAATAATCCGTATTATTATCTTGATTAAGGCGTGATATGGTCGCTACCTGGAGAGAGAGAGAGAAGAAAACACTCAGCGTGCGCTCTTGCAAGAATAGATTGGTTATTATTTTATCTAATCAGGATGGCTCCCACTGCTTTTTATCAAATCTTCCTTCAAACCCTAAAAGGAAAGACTAGCCGGGATTAATTACACACTACAAGTTCGCCAATCTTTCAGCCAGGCCAGTGTCGGTACTTTGAGGGAGGTCCCCCGTGCTTTCGCACGAACCTAATTAATGTAAACCTCGTTTTCCCAGAGGCGTAACCCCGTTGACACCTTTCTAGACACCTACTTGATCGGCTAATTGTAATGTATAAAACTCTCCCAGGAGTAACTCTTACTCGCAGCGGGTATCGGGATCCAACTATCTCATAGAAGGTATGCAATCTCATTGCAAATTTCAACACTTGAAATTCCCGATAATATTTTGCCCCTAGCAGCTATATGACCTTAACATAGTCAAAAAATCATAAGTGCTAGTCAAGTTCAACCCGTCATTTCCCGATTGAATTAAACTCACCCGCACGACCCTTAACATAGTCAACAAAGTCGCACGACTACCCTAATCCAATCGCATCATATGCTTATGCAGATAAGCACTAATTAGCTACCGCACACTACGCCTTAACATAGTCAACAAACGTAGCACGAATAATAACCAGTACTTATCTGAAATGACGGAGGGCTACGACAGGTTTTTCTGAAAACCTATTGCGTAATGAACTTGATATCGTTGTAGGATCGAATGAATTTTGAAATGGAGTGCTTTTGAGGCTTTTCTAGTTTTGCTAAAGGAGTCACTCCCGGTGAAGGGATCGTCGGTCCTTTCCTCGTCGAATGAGGTGCGGGATATATCATATATATCACTGTGCAAAGCAAAAACTCTTAAAAGCAATCAAAAGACAAACCGAGTGTATAGCATCTGCCAGTTATTGCTAAAGGAGTCACTCCCGGTGAAGGGATCTCGGTCCTTTCCTTATCGAATAAGGTGCAGGATATATCATATATACCGCTGTGCAAAGCAAGAACTGTAGCTACCTATTTTATTTTGAAATTCGATTCTACAACATCTTAGGTTTCTTTTATTTCATTAATCACATTAATGAAGTCCCATCATTAAAGTACCTAAACATCACAGATAGATATGACGTACACTTATGCCATCCGTATTCGCCTCGATGTCCCCTCGTGCACCGTTAGGTTAGGTAACTAACGACAGAGCAGGGCAGGGCTAGCGCGGGTGTAAAACATAAGTAACGCCTATATAATATATCATATATACTATATACTGTATCTATCACAGAACATCACATGATCGCATCACAGATATCGCAGCAGAAGAATCATATGAAATATTGGATATACTAGGACGTCCGTGTTTTCAATACGAGCCAGTATAAAACACGGATTCCACAGTCGTGATGAATAGCCAAACCCACACCCCTAGACCCCTACGAGAGCGACAAGCAACCCTACCAATTCTAGAGTTAGGAGACCCGGACTCGACTCCTCGAGTTGGTCTCCCACTGGACTCCAGAACCCGGTTACTTGTGCCCTCCTCCTTGGGTCTATCCTAGTGCAGAAAAGTAAATAATATACAAACGGTGACAACTTCCGCAACCTGGAAGCGCCCCAATAAAAGAATATTACATACAAGTTTTTACATGAATGAAAATGAAAAACACTCATCTCACATAAAAACCCCCGGCTAGTCAAACACGACGATCCAATATAACATATCCAGCAACACATAACATCACATGTCATCAACGTAAGTAAATATGTCCATCCCAATTGTCGTTGACATATAGAAACGAAACCGGCGATATCACATATTACACTTACGGTCACAGAAAAGAAAGTGTAAAACTACAACAGTTGGAATCCGCAACCACCTCAGACATCGCATGCCTGACCAAATGAATTCCTTAGACATCGCATGCCTAACAATTATAAACCCCGCATTTTAGTCTCATTATCGAAAACACTTTTCAATATCAAGTCGGGTAATTCAACAAGATTCCCGACATTTTGATCGAATGCTCGTCGCAAACTTTAGTAGGCGGCCGCACCCCCGATACCGTCGACGAAGTGCACCAAGGCGGAACACCGCTGCCGCGAGCACCCGAACGGATGCTTTCGGCGACGGGGTTCTCCTACAGTCACTTGGTCGGGGCTATGGAGTGAGGCTGTCTATTAAGTTTACCCGGCGAGTATCCGCGTACACTACATGATTGCGACGGACTTTTGATCACATCAAAATTCCGTGGCAACCGATCACGTGAGACTAAACTGCTATGTTTATAACATTCATTCAGTTATCACATAACTACTTGTGAATTCCAATTATTGTATCCCATTCCGGATAATTAGAAAAATGTTAAACTTTCCGATTGAACATTCGAACACCCAAGCTTTCCCGATACAGATCAACACATGAAATAAGTCTAACAACATTCAGTTCGTGCCTCAGTACCGACGGTCCAGCCGTAGAAGGGTTAAGCCAACGCCTCACATGTGGCACGCCGTACTGCCCCAAACCCGAAGGTTCAAAGGGCAGTTCAAGACGGTCACATAATCGAGTTAAGGTTTGTTGTCTTCTAGAGGGTCCATCGCATTACTTGCACTACTTAGAACGTCGTTAAACTACGGAAAGATCCAACACTTGGAAATTTCCCGACAGGGGAAAAATTGGGTATTTATATCCGGTCGAACTTTTTAACATATTCTAAAAATTATCCGGAAAGCCACATAGACAAAATCTGATAATCCGATCGAACGATCGAATCCCCAAAACAACCCAGAAAATTCAACTTTGGAATAAATTTTAAAAATTCCCAGAAAACTCAGAAGAATTTATCAGGAATTACTGTGCAGAAATGAGGAGCTGACGTCATCATGGGACCGCGGAACCGCCGCATAAGCAGGGCTTATGCCGCGGTTCGGCCGCAAGTTGTACTGTTCACTTCTCAATTTTTGCATCGTAATTCTTATTTTTCTCTTCTGAATTTTTTAGCAATTTTTAATTTTGAAAAATCCCAGATTTTAGAAAATTTCCAGAGAGCAATTTTGCGGGTAGGGTTTCGGTTCGATCGGGTTTCAGATTCCGTCTAGACTTCTCCTAAGGCTCTAGCTAGGCTCTGATACCACTGTAGGATTCCTAGGCACCCTAGTGAGGTCTCACAAGGCATCGAACATGCCATTTTCAAAAAATCTAGGTGCCGAGAAGCCCGACTACGGATCGTTTGCTAGATATTTAGGCGAAAATGCAAACTAGTTAACACTTAACTAAGGGATACGGATATACAACCTTTGTAGATCCGTTTGTCCACCTCCATATCTCCATGAAGAAGTCATCTCCACTGTCCAAAAAGAATCCGGGCTCTAGTGTCGACTTCATCGGAGAATAAGCGAGCTAGGTCGTCGATGTCCATGCCGAAGATGATCTACGTCGAGGCATCGCTAAATCAAGCTCCGACTTCACCAAGTCAAGAAACTTGTGAAGAAAACACACTCTACTACTTGGCAAGAGGTAGAGGATGAAGAAATAGGAAGTGGGTTCAATTTAGAATTGGATTTCTCACTCTTTATCATCAATCACCATTGATGACCTCAAGGTTTTCTTCTTGAGTTCAAGGAAGAAGAAGAAAAATGATATGATAAGTTATGATAAGTTATTTAAAAATGAAAAGAATATCCAAACTTATCATAATCCTAACTATGGTTATGTGTAGAGAATTAATCATGGTTCAATGCAATGGTTAGGGTTAAGCTAAAATACAAAATGGTCAAAGTCTTCATGAAGCTTCAACAAGCTTCCAAACAAAGCCACCATTTTGCATTATGCTTATCATTTTCCAAAATGAATAAACAAATAAATAAATAGATATGAAAATGAAAACCCTAACCATTACATAACCATGGTTTAAACTTTACACAAAACACAAGTTAGCATGCATCATCAAACATGATACATACAAGTGTACAAAAGTATATCACATATACAATGTGCACAAACCAAGTGAGAAAATCCGTTTAAAGTGAACCAATACTAGTTAGTGCAAAGTAATATATCAAATATATAATTATGCATTAAATCATTGAATCAACACTTGATTCAATGATCCGGTCAAGTCGCACACAACCGACTAGTATATAATGTATCGGCTTATCGAATCAACGCTTGAATCGATAACTAGGTTATATCTCATACAACCATTCGATACATTCATCGCGAGAATGAAATAAGGTATCACATACACGCATTATTCTCGGTCCTGCACATATCTCATATGCGCTCCTATTTCGTTTCTCTTGAGCCAGGAAACCTCTGTGTAGGACTCTAAAGACTCGTCAATACGCCGGCAGCGGATGATGATCATATCAAACATCCACAAGCCGCAAGCGGTCTGCTAAACGTAACGGCCACCCGGGTATTGAGCGATCAGAAGATCGACGAGCAAGCCTGCTCACACTCCAGTGAATCCAACCAGTAACACTACCGTACAGTCCGGTCTGATCGTTTGATATGTCGCATATCTCGCCTAAGGGTGGTAAACGTCAGACCCCAATAGCTCGATAAGACGTGTCGATATGAGGTCTATAACACTTCGAGAAACTACTGGTAACACTTACCAGTAAATCTCAGCAACCCTGGCCAGGGATTTCCTGTTATAGCCAATCGAACACAGCGCAACATCAACCCCCTATACCGGGAGAGACGAATCCCCTCCTATCGCTCATTGCCTCCATGTGACTCGGGACTGTACCCAAAAACCACCGTTTTGCACGCCCTCTTGGACGTGGTAAGATGGAAATTAAAGCACAGTGGGAACCACACAAGACTCTATGACGATCTCGGGTCAACAGACTACTCTGTACCAGTGTCACCAGAGAACTGCCATCTGACGTGAGGTATATTACCATCTGGGAGTTCTCGGCGAGTCCGTCCAGTGTACCCAGTCTCTACTGAGCACCCGTATATCATCTTTGATGTCAAACACCAATGGATATGGGATCATCCATCGCCCATCTATATGGGTCGAGAAGGTACACGCTAGTCTACTCTGATATATCGATGCCCCGTCTCGATACACCCACGACTAGGGACTTTGAAGGATGTACTTATGGACTACCATGTCCCCACTAGTATGATCCGCATCATAGTCCAGGTAGTTAAGTACAGATCCTAAGGGCTTTACCAACATGTAACAGAGAGACAATCAGCATACACGTTAAGGTAAAGGGTAACCAGATAGCATACTATCATGTCGAGCAAGAAAGTCCTCCCTATATATGTCCCAGCATCCACTACAATATACATCCTATGTACAGTAATGGCCTCTAGGGCATACATATAACTAACAATTTGGAGATGGATATAGAGTTCTAAGTGGAGGGAAGTGGCTTGAGGAAGATGAAGTGGGGAAAAAGATGGGGGAATGAACCATGGTAGCAGCCCCCCTCCCTCTCTCACTATTATTCTCACTTCTCTCTCTCACAAAAGTATACCAACCCTAATCATTATGTCCCCTTTTGACTTTTTCTCTCTCTTTCTCTCCACCAATACACCATAACACATAACCCAAATGAAATGAAACATGTAACAAAATGAAACGTGGCATGGTGCACTAACCATGGAAACTGTAGGAACACGGATTTGGCTTAATCGCGATTAACAGTGCACTAATCGAGTTTTTTTTATCAAAACCGCATATAATAAATTTTAAAAACGCCAAACCCTTTAATTATATTTTTAAATGAATAAATCATTTTAATTTCCATTTATTTCATAAATATTGGTATATATTTATACCCTTTTTCGAAAACCTCAATTTCGCAAATCGGGTAGTTTTCGGGAAATATATTATTTTAATATTAAATTCCAAAAATAATATTTTATATTTTCTGAAATATTACAATCTTCCCCCCTTAAATAAATTCGGTCCCCGAATTTAAATTTAAACCCCCAAAATCTAAAATATTTCAGTAATCAGCTCAGATCAACGGGGCTCCGAAATCATGGAAAACGCAAAAATAACACAACGCGTCAAGTGCGCATGAAAATGAGTACAAATCCCAAAATCGAACTCCGTCAAGCGTCACGCAAATCATCGGATTCACACGTATATCCTCGGAGTAACAATAGAGATGCAGATCTCGAAATCCACTACTGAAATCCAATATACACTAGTCAACTACTATAATACGTGTATAGTACGCATCTTTGAAAACTCCAAAATCTGAATAAATTACATGCAAAATCTTTTCTAAATCGCCGCGGAAATGGTAACTCACGGCATAACTGACGGACGCTCATTTTAAAATAATAATATATGTCCATCTATATTTTTTTAAATACACGTTCCGTCGTTTTCAAAATATCCCAAAAGGTTTTCCTTTATAAGCGTTCGTGCCGGTCACGGACACGTAGGAAATAGTGAGGCTATAGCTCATTTGGAAAACCTCTTGATAAGCTTTTAATTCATGCGAGTACTCGGGTACTGTCCTCAGATCAGTCATGTTCGGCTACTACATAACATAGTGCCCTTCATGAAAACAAAGTGCTCAAAAGCAAAATCAGTCTCAAAAGGCGTATCCAAAAATCACGTGCATCTGGTGCACACGGAAATCAAACCCAAATACAGGTGCCACGATATGCACAAAGCAAAACTAAGTGCAATGGGTATGCAAAAAAGCATCTGTCCACTGCCACTGGTGTGCATGACAACAATATCTGGTGCACCTATTGTGCACGAAAACCACATCTGGTGCATTAAATGCACGAAATACAATCAATAACTCAAACGCATAAAAAGCAACACCGAGTACACCAAGGTGTATAAAATCATAAATATGTGCAACTGCGTGCACAAAACGCACATCAATGCACTACAAACACATATAAGTTATACCGAGTGCAAAATCAAATCGAGTGCGTACCACACGCACAAAATCAAATCAACCGTATGAAATCCATGAAATCATAAACATGTGCAGCCAAAGCACAAAACCGAATCTAACGTGTAATAGGTATGCATAAATCGCAAATCAACACAACGGTGTATAAAATATATATATCAAGTGCAATAACAATGCACAAAATGTAAATACCCAGTAGGTGCAGCCATGGTGCACGAAATCAATATCAGGAAACCCGTCATCAAAACTCAAATCCAAGCGATATAAGCGTGATACTCGGATCACAAACGCAAATCGCAATAAAGGACATTGAGGTACACCTCCTACAATGTCGAAAAATATATCGGTGCGTCCAAAAACCGACAGAACAAGTACATCCGCTTGCCTCTTGCACATGGTCTGGCGTCCTCTGTCTCTGGGTACTCATCTTCTCCTCGGATTACCAATCCCGCAATCCATTGGCTCATCGGCCCTGTCAGGTGTGCTAACGGGGACAATTCCGTTCTGTCACTTCTCTAGTCATCTCCCAGTCAATCATCACGACCACTCGTACGGTAGCACGTCACTGGCGTCGGCCTCTGGCTCTCTGAATAAACATGACACATCTGATCCTAGATGCAAATCTCATTACAGCAGTGTCCCGAAAGGAATCCTGCTTAAGGTCTCTTCCGATCTCGCCTATGCCGAACTGTACGGAGGCTGGTACTATTACATAATCTTTTCTCATTTTCTGGACATCTGCGTGTCCCGTACACCTTTCGTCGAAAACTGGCCGTATCTCAACGCCTCTGTATGCATATCAGATCTCTAATCTCGATGGGGAGCAGAAACAGCTCATTAGCATCTCGCATGAACCTCTGGCTCCACTTGCCTTTATCATCGTCCACCTTGACGTCACGTCATGCTATCTATGTACAGCAATAGTTCTTAGCCACGGTCAATCCGAAGTCTCTCACACGGACTCGAAGTCACGAACTCAGTATCTTCATCACTCTATAGAAGATATCTGGCCGAACACGTCCTCGGAAACTCGTCCCAACCATCAGAGGAATACTCAATACTCGTCCGTCCTCGATCAACTCACAACGCATCAGGGTGAGGTCCTCTGTCCGAAGCTGGTCAGCTTTCTGATCTCTTATCACATGATATCTGGACGACGCCAAACTTTTCGATCGAGTCATCGAGGTCCCAAAATTTCTCGAAGGCTCAACACTTGAGCGCATTCTAAAAATATCTGGTACATACCACAGCACCTCTGGACCAGCCGTAGAAGGGCAAACCCACGCCTCACTGATGGCACCGCTAGACTGCAACAAACCCTAAAGTTCAAAGCGGTTATATGGTCATCATGTCGAGTTAGGATTTCATTCTTCTAAAGGGTCCACAGAATTACTTGCTTGTTCCTCCGAACACTTTAAACTTGGGAAAAATGGGTTTCTGACGCTCGCTCGAACTCTTTAGCTTCGCCTATACAACATGTGAATATTCATCGCCCGCATGCTAAACAATGCCTCAATCCTCCAGGAAAGACGATACATCAACGGTCATCTCTGGATCGGTCTGCTCTAGATCTGAGTAAGACTCTCCATACTGAAAATCTTCAACTCAACTGGGCCTGCGTCGGCGCATCAATCTGACGAATCACCTTCGTGTCTCAAATCGGGGTAGACTAGCTATCATCTGTCGCATTTCTGCTTGGAAGCTCCGGCGATCTTAGCTCGTAAACTCTAGAAGCGGCATCCCATCATCTCAGCAACGGCTGGGTCATCTGTCTGCATGGTAGGCGACATCAAAATCTTTGAGGTACGCTGCACATCAACAGTCCTCTCGCAACTGGCTGCTCTAACAATGGCCCGATCATCTGGTGTAAAACCAAACACTCGCCTCAACAGGAGGTCACAACACAACACTACATCGAGACGTTCCCATGTCACCAGAAAACACAAGGTTCGGCCCTCGTACCAGACGAGCTCGCCCTGACCGCAACACTAGTAGCAGCTCAAACTGCGCTCAAACTATGGTGGCAGGAACCTCAATCGAGTATCGAAGAGAGCGGATCAACGGCAAGAAAGGAAACGATGGATCCAGAATGGATTCATGATCATATGACGGAACAGTATCAATGAGAGTATGATCATGGAAACGAATAGAATCGAGGATCTCAAATGGATGTATAATCATGGGTACGAAGAGAATCATAGATCTCAAAATATGTACATCCTAAAGTTTCTCAAGTGGAGTATCGTATCGTAAATATGCCGCGGAACATACGTACGGTACGTCACTCTACTCAAGCTACCTACTCCATCAATCAGGGTCAGCCTATGAAACGAAAGTTCGGGTATAATACCCCCCCTTTCAAGTCTACGTTCCGTAAGGTCAAGCCTGGGTTCCGAAATACATACCCGGCCTAGACTCCGCATAGTCAAACATAGACTCGAACCAAGGTTAAACCTAGCGCTATGATACCAACTTTGTCACGACCAGAAATATTAGCTCGTGACCAGCACTTGAATCACGCAACGTCTAAAGGCGTAACAGAATTCAAATAAGCCGAAACCCAGAAATCTAAACCTTTTAAGGAAAATAAAGGAGGTGAGGTTTTGAAATAAAGGTATATTGAAATCAAGTTTTCTTAATGCATAGAAAAGGAACATGAATGATGCAAGTGAAATTTACTAGTTTGAAAACATGTTTCGTCTTTTAAAAATTTTGACAGCACCTCATTTGTATATTTTGGTCCAAAACCACAAATACGTAATAATGATAAAGGCATCCCCAAGCGGGAGCTAGCTCTTCGCCAAACGGCGGATCACAACCACGCAATACAGTATAAATAAGTATACGACGCCCAACGGCGAAGTTCACCACAAAAAGATAAATAAAAAGGCAAGACATCAAAACCACAAGTAGCGAAAAAACCCTCGCTCTAAGTCTCACATCCACAATCCCACTAAGTCTCATTACTTAAACAATTTGCAAATTTTGATTGATGGAGTTAACTAGATACAATAATGAAATATATATACAAGAGTGGGTACGATACAAATGTCCCACCTACCAATGCAAAACACCTGAATGCAACTGTGTGCCAGCGAAGTCGCTACCGATCCAAGCGGTCAACCTGCAAGAACTGTGGCACAACGGGGTTGAGTTGCCAACTCGTGAGTGGAAAAATATCAACAGATAGAAATCGAATAAACAACGACTCCTAGGTTAACTATATCATAAAGGTAATACTATGATATCTATGGTGACCGGGTCTGTATATGTGCCAACAAGGTAGTCAATACCTATATGCATGAGGATAACGTCCAAAAGTAATAATCAATGCATGTATGCATGTGGATCTCATCCACCCATATAATCAATGTATGTATGCATGTGGAGCTCGTCCACCCATATAATCAATGTCTGTATCCACGTAAATATCATGAAAGAGTGTGCATGAAAGTATGAGGATATATATATATCAACGGTGTCCCTCACGACACATCAAAATCATGGAACCTGAGTTCCTAGCATCGACACTCGAAAACATCATGAAAACTGTGCCCAGCATCGACACGCAAATCCTCATATATCGGGCTCCGTCAGTCCGGATCGGCCCACGGGCTCCGTCAGTCTGGATCGGCCCAAATCATCTCTCGACTCCGGTCGGTATTCTCTGGATATCCGCCGAGCCTAAATACTATCACCGGTAGGTAGTAGTCCCTCTGCTAGGCTCACCGTCTACTGCACAGCGATCCGTTCTCGCCCCGGGGTACCATACCGGGTCCACCATCTACCCGCAATCGGCCTCGTCCGCCTCCTTGAATCGGGTTTCACATGTCGCTCTCAGCACCGAGAAAACACATGGTGGGCGCACTGAAATATCATATCAAGAGAAACCGGGATTTTAAAATAACACATAATCTCTTTTGAAATGTCCACGGTTCTCAATCCAGAAATCTCATGAAAACAGTATATCTCAATGCGTAAAATAATAGAGCATGATGTATGCGACATATAAGAGAAATGCGAGCATATTCGTGTATTATGCAACATGGAACAGTGATATGACATATTAAGGGGAAACCGCTCTTTTTAAAATGATTCCAGTTTTAAAATATATCCTGCGGTTCCCAATCCCCCAATAAAAACAAGTTCTCTATGTAGATATAATATGTATATGCGCAAGTATAGATGTACCAATGTATATGTGCACCAATATGAATATACAATGTGTATGTACGCAAATGTGGATGTATCAATGTCTATGTGCATCAATATGGATATACAAATGTGTATATGCGCAAGTATGGATGTATCAATGTATATGCGCAAGCAGGTTATGCTAAGAGTCATATCATGATGCAGCAATCCTACTGTGTAGTGACATGGCAATTATCGATGATGAAGTGTGTGAGCCTACAATCACTGTACGCGTAACATACACATCATCGATAATGGTGCAGGTGTACTAGCACAAGTATAAGTAATGCGATGCGAATAACACAGCATAAGGTAAATCATAGGCAAATGCTGACGGGTATACGTATCTAACATGATCGAGTCAATCAATCAATCGGCATCCAGCCACACAATGACACGTACGGTATAATCTATCGTACGGCATCCTCTAGTCAAGGGTATGGATCAATCATCAAGTCAAACTCATCACGCATGGAAAATCATCGTACGGCGGCTTTAAGCTAAAAGGGATCCTATCAACCTATAAGACAAATGAGGGTACGGCCTAATATCACGTACGGCCTATCATCCTGTTAGTGTATATGCCCTAGAGGCCATTACTGTATCATACTAGTTTGTATATTACTTAATGGAAGCTTGGGATATTCACCTTGTATAAACAATCTTGCTCAATATAGTAGTATGCTACTTGGTTTGTTTCTACTTCAATGTGTACATGTGTTTATTTTAGTATATCACCTATACGCATTAGTGGAGCCCTTAGGATCTTTGCCTGATTACCAGCGTTGTGATGGCAGTCACACTAGTGGGGGCTGGGTAATCTATAAGCACATACTTATACAGGTCCCTAGTCGCAGGACTATCGAGACAGGGCATCGATACTCCGGAGTAGACTAGCGTATGCGCTTCTCATCCCAGTGTGGGAGATGGTCTGTCCCACAGCCATCAGTACGTCGTACTGGAGATAGTATACGGGTGCTTGTTGGGTTACGAGTACACTGGACAGGACTCGTCGGGAACTGACAGGTTGGTATTATACCTATCATCAGTTATCAGTTCCCAAGTGACATGAGTACAGCTTAGTCCGCTGACTTGACACTGGCACATCGCCTCGAGTGTGTTCCCACTGCATTTTGATCACTACCCTACCACGGCTCAAAGGAGTCGTGCAAACAGGTAATGGTTGGGTGCAGTCCCAAAGCACTTGGAGGCAGTGACGGTTAGACAGGATTCGCCCGGTATTGAGGGTTGACATCGCGCTGTGTCTAGGAGAGCCATTACACGAGTAGTCCCTGGCCAGGGCAAGCGAGATATACTGGTAGGCTTCCAGTGTTATCTCAGGGTGTTTTGGGCTTCAGTCCGACACGACTTGTACCGCTATTTGGGGACTGACGTTTACCGCCCCCTAGGCCTGACATGCGATGTATCAGACGAACAGACCGGACTGTACAGAGAATGTCACATTCAGACTCAGTAGGAGTTCAGATGGGTTTTACCTCGTCAGTCTTCTTATCGGCATCTACCTGGGGACCGTTACGCACAGCTAGTGCCGCTTGCGGTCTGTGGTTAAACCCACTGCCAGCGTAGCGTCGAGTCTTTAGAGTCCCACACAGAGGGCTATTCGCCTCTGGGCAAAACTGAGTAGAGGTCGCATGGTTTTGCGGCAGGGTCCGTTCTCATCCGCGCACTTGTGCACGTTTAGAGTCCGGACGGATTATACTAGCAGGCTCTGGTTTGAGCCAGATACTGGTATATGTTTTGGGGTTGCTTTTATCTCTCAGTATTCTTGTTCCTCGGAACGAGAATGCAGGTGTGTATGCACAGTTGTTTGAGGCGGAGGAAGAAGTCTTTCATTAGGGTTTCGGAACGGGTGCGTATGCACAGTTGACAGTCGTATTTTTCCAAACCCTAATGGATTTATGAAATATCAATTAATAATAGTAATTAAATGAAATTGTGTCATGGTTGATTTTGTTGTCTTGTTGACCATGGTTGACTTGTTGACCATGGTTGAATGTTTGACCATCATCATTACTTTGCAAGGATACTCCTTGATTCTAGCTTACATTCATTTAATGAAGTGATGATAGTGGTCATTCCAAAAACAACCATCAACTATTTCATTTTGAATTATTATTATTAATTAGATAATTCTTTTTTCTTTTGTTATGGTTACAAAAGGAAAATGAGCTCATTCTATCATATTGATTCTCTCTCCTCATTTCATCTTCTTCTTCCTCAAGCTCAAGGAGAATCCTTCTCATGTGTTGAGAATCCCTCTCCTTGAAAATAAAACACCCCATAGATACTCTCTACTCTCTCTAGGGTTCAAGGTTTAGCAAGCCGGAGATCCTAGTTCACTCTAAGTTCGAGAAAGAGCCCGAAGGTTGAACCCTCAGGTGGATCCATCTTTGACGGAAGAAGGCTACGAGGAAAGAACCATCAACCTCTGCTAGGTTTCAAGAAGAAGGAGTTCAAGTTAGGTATAACCACTTTGCCGAGTAGTTAACTCTCCTTTGCATGTTTGCTAGTTTAGTTTAGAAAAGATCCCGACTTTGTTAGTCCATGTTGCCCCATGCGCTAAAAATTTGATTTTTATACCGTTTCCGCCTCCCCCTAAGAACCGGGGGTCGCAACGTGGACTTAAAGTGGTATCAGAGCCTAACTAAACTTAAACTAGCTTTGTAGTAAAGTGTATGGAAGTTCGATCGAGAAAAATCGCAAAACCGGAAAAACCAAAACCCTAAGTTTCTGTTGAAATTTTTTGTGCTCGAAATGTAAAAAGTTTTACTCCTAAAATCGGCTCAGGGTTTTGTAAAAACACCCACAAAATACGATCGCATGATTCCTTCAAAGCGCCGCGGTTCCGCGGCAATGGGTGGCTTAGGCCGCGGAACCGCCGCCGTTTTGTCTCTTCTTGTGGTCCTGTTTTGTGCAGTGTTCTTCTGGTAGGGTTTTGGGATTTTTAAGATATGTCATTTGTGCCCAGTTTTTCCAGAAAAGAGATTTGTTTTTGGGGGCCTATAAATCCGTATTTTTATCGAACTTCACTGCACTTTGACTACGATGGTTATATCTGTGATGTTTGCATGTATTGAACGTCGGCTAATCGCTATATGTCGATTAGTCGGGGTTATACACATCTGTGATCTGTGTTTGTTGATGGTATGTGTATATGAATGGATTGGATTGTCGCGGGTGAAAAGACGGGATGGATGTGAGATGAGTGTTGTTTTTCTTTCATTCATGTAAAATGTAAATTGATGTAATATTATTATTTGTATGGACGCACAACCGGGTCGGGGTTGTAGCCGTTATTGTATAATTCTTTTTACTGTTTTTGCTCCTAGGATAGACCCATGGAGGGGTGCACAAACTACCGGGTACTTGGCGGGTAGTTTGCCGCACCCGTAGGGGTCTTGGATGGGGTATTGGCTATTCACCGCGACCGTGTAATCCGCTTTTCGTTGCAGGCTCGAACGGATTGCGGATTCCTAGTATATCCAATGTATTCATCTGTGATCTGTAATGTCTATCATTGCTATATATTTATAACTATTTAGGCGTTGCTTATGTTTTACAGCCGCGCTAGCCCAGCCCCCGCTCTGTCGTTAGTTAAGTAACCTAACGGGTGATGACGGGGCCCCGTGGCGAATGCGAATGGCATAAGCGTACGTCATATTTTGGTTGTTTTCTGCAATGGTAGGATTAAATGATGGGACGCATTAAAAGAACTAATGCAAGAATATCACGCATTAAAAGAACTAATGCAAGATAATAAACCAAGTTAAAGTCGTTGGAACACTTTCGAAAAACCACTCGGTTCTTTTCAAAACTAACTTTTAAATGCGGAGCTTGAGCCACTCCTTTTAAAAGCTATCTCGTTCCATCGATTATATCAAGTTCACTACGTTCACGGTTTCGCCAAAACCATTCGTAGCCCTCCATCATTTCAGTTAAATATACGGTAGTATTCAAGCTATGTATTTTGACCTCACGCCAAGGCATAGTGATTGGTAGCTGCCGGATATTTATCTGTTGCATAGATAGAATGCGTTGGTTTGAGACAGTCGTACTGCCATTTTGGCCTACGTCAAGGGTAGGTACGGGTGGGTTCAAATTAACCGGGATAATGATGGGAAGAACTTGACATGTGACTTATGGCATTTTGACCTCACGCCAAGGTCATAAGAGCATGGGGCAAAAATCCACATCGGGAGTTTCATAAGTACTAAAACTTGCTAGATTTGCATACCATTTGGAGTGTGGTGATTCTGGTAAGATTCCTTCAGTTTCGTCACGCGATGATATTTGGATCCCGATCCTACTGTGAGTATATGCTACTCCTCGGGAAATTTCTCACCAAACGATCAATGCTATAAACCTAGTAGGTGCCTAGAAAGGTGTTAGCAGGGCTACGCCCCCAGGGAAAAGAGGTTCTTAAATTAAGGAACTTCGCGAAAGCGTTGGAAAACCTCCCTCGAAGTACCAACACTGGCCTGGCTGAACGGTTAAGCAAGTATTGTGCGGTGGGATTGATCTCGACTGATTCTTCCTTTATAGTTTGAGGAGGGATTCGAGAGACAGTGGGAGCCATCCTGTTTAGACAAATTAAAAACCACTCTAAACTTGCAAGAGCATCATGCTAAAGTGTTTCTTCTCTCTCCCCCTGCAGCGACCAAATCGAAATGACTGGACTTAAGTTACTTCTAGATAAAAACATACTGACAGGGCCAAACTACAAAGATTGGCTCAGGAATGTCAAAATGGCAATCACTTACGACAAGCTGGGGTATCTTCTTACCACCAAAGCTCCCCCCGTCCCAGGTCCCACCTCCAGCGTCGCGGATAAGGAAATCCGTAAGACTTGGGAGATTGATTGCGCGAAGGCCAGGTGCCTCGTGCTTGCCTCCATGGACAACGAACATCAGAGGAGGCACGAGAATATGGACTTGGAATCCATATTTCTTCATACAAAAGAACTGTATGGAGAGCAGTCTCGTATCGCAAGATACGAAGTGTCGAAGAAGTTATTTTCGGCAAAGTTGGCCGTCGGATCATCGGTAGCGGACCACGTGCTTATGATGATTGGCTACACTGAGGAGCTCGCGGAACTTGGGACCACGTTGGAAAGTGAACTCTATACGGATTTAATTCTTCAGTCCCTTCCATCCACTTACGCCCAGTTTATACTGAACTTCAACTTACAAGAAAAAGAAGTTGAACTTTCAGAACTCCTCAACATGCTGAGGAGCGCAGAGGGCACCCTACAGAAAGGTAGGGAAACACCCGCTTTGTTTATAGGAGGATCTTCTTCTTCTAGGTCCAAGGCGAAAGCCAAGGGAAAGAGGAAGAAAGCCCCCGCCAAACCAAGGGGCGGTGTTAGTAAAGTGGGTACGAAGGGAAAGGAAAAGGCAACAAAGATAGCGGGGAAGCTTGTGGGAAAGGAAGAATGCTTCTATTGTCATAAGAGTGGACACTGGAAGAAAGATTGCAGGGCTTGGAAGGCCAGGACACAGGAACTGAAGCAGGTTGCTGCTTCAGCTTCAGGTGTATATGTTATTGAAAACTGTCTTTCTATAAACTCTACTTCCTGGGTATTGGATACCGGATCAGGATCTCATATCTGTAATTCCTTGCAGGCGTTGAGAAACCGTAGGTTTTTGAAGGCAGGTGACATGACCCTCAGAGTTGCGAACGGAGCTAGCATGGATGCTAAAGCCGTGGGGGACTATCACCTGGGAATGTCAGATGGGCATGTTTTGGTTTTGCGTAATTGCTTTTTTGTACCCAACGCAACTTGTAATATCATTTCTGTATCTTTGGTTTCTAAAGAAGGTTATGAATTTGCGTTTGTAAGTAATGTTGTAAACATTCACCTTAATCAAGTTCTGATTGGGTCAGGTACATTGAGCAATGGTATATACGTATTGAACCAACCACAGATTTTCAATGTCCAGAATACACACAAAAGAAAGTCTCCGGAAATCAATCAGACTTTCTTATGGCATTGTAGACTGGGTCACATCAATGAGAGAAGGTTGACTAAGTTACATACAGAAGGGTATTTGGATCCGTTCGAATATCAATCGTATGCCACTTGTCAATCCTGTCTCAAAGGAAAGATGAAAAAGACTCTGTTCACTGGACACGGAGTAAGAGCAAGCGAGCTCTTGGGACTCGTACACAGCGACGTGTGCGGTCCAATGTCTACACATGCGGGAAGCGGTTATTCTTACTTCATTACTTTTACGGATGACTTTTCAAGGTACGGTTATGTCTTCTTAATGAAACATAAGTCCGAAGCCTTTGAAAAGTTCCACGAATATAAGAATGAAGTAGAAAAACAAACCGGCAAAAGTATCAAGATTCTAAGATCGGATCGAGGTGGAGAATACTTAAGTGCCGAGTTTCTGAATTACTTAAAAGAGAATGGGATTCTCTCTCAGCTTACTCCTCCATACACTCCGCAACATAACGGTGTATCGGAGAGACGGAACCGGACCCTATTGGATATGGTACGGTCCATGATGAGTAACGCTGAGTTACCGCGATCATTCTGGGGGTATGCGCTAGAAACAGCTGCATACCTTTTGAACCGAGTTCCTACTAAGACTGTGCCTACCACACCATATGAGTTATGGAGTGGGAAGAAACCCTATCTTCAGTACCTGAAGATTTGGGGATGTCCAGCTTATGTCAAAAAGCAGTATACGGACAAGCTCGAGGCACGCTCAGTACTGTGCAAGTTTGTGGGATACCCAAAGAACTCCAAGGGGTATCTTTTCTATTACGCAGAGGAACAAAAAGTCCTTGTTTCTCGTAATGCCCATTTTCTGAAACATCAGTTCTTAGAAAAAGAAGTAAGTGGGAGCGCAATAGAACTGGAAGAAATTCCAGAACCTCAGACTATTACTGAAAGCTTAGTGGAACCAGAGGGTTCGAAAGAACAAGACATTCCTACGCCGCTCCGCAGGACTAGTAGGCAGTCTCATCCGCCCGAGAGGTACTACGGTTTTCTCATAGACGGGGATAGAGAGGATTGCATCATAGATTATGATGAGCCTACTAGCTTCCAGCAGGCCGTTCAGAGCGTTGACTCGGTAAAATGGCTGGATGCAATGCGGACCGAAATGGAGTCCATGTACACAAACAAAGTATGGACGTTGGACATTGCTCCAGACGGGGTAAAACCCGTAGGATGCAAGTGGATCTTCAACAGGAAGATTGGTGTAGATGGACAGGTTGAGACCTATAAAGCTAGACTTGTAGCAAAGGGTTTCCGTCAAAGACCTGGTTTGGACTATGACGAAACCTTTTCTCCAGTGGCTATGCTGAAATTCATTCGGATCCTTCTTGCCATTGCTATCTTCCACGATTATGAGATTTGGCAAATGGACGTAAAAAACGCTTTTCTAAATGGAAATTTAGAGGAGTGTGTCTATATGGACCAGCCAGAGGGTTTCATTCAGAGTGGGAGCAGCGGAAAGGTGTGCAAGTTGCTTAAGTCCATCTATGGACTAAAGCAGGCATCGCGGAGTTGGAACATCTGTTTTGATGAGACGGTCAAGGAATTTGGCTTTATCAAAAATCCAGATGAACCATGCATCTATAGTAGATTTGTAGCGAGAACTGTAGTATTCCTCGTTTTATACGTGGATGACATTCTCTTAATAGGAAATGACATTCCTATGCTACAATCTGTCAAGGGGTTCTTGTCACACAGGTTCTCCATGAAAGACCTGGGTGATGCCTCATACATCCTGGGGATCCGGATCCATCGTGATAGATCCAAGAGGATATTAGGACTTTCACAGTCCAGGTACATCGATACCATACTGAAAAGATTCAGTATGGAAGATTCCGAGCGCGGTAACCTACCGGCTTATCACGGAATCACCCTCTCTAAAGAGATGTCCCCCAAGACTGATTTGGAGAGGGATCGCATGTCTATTATACCCTACGCTTCTGCGGTAGGCTCTATAATGTATGCGATGTTGTGTACCAGACCGGATGTAGCTTATGCACCGAGTGTGGTAAGCCGGTATCAGTCAAACCCTTGGGAGAAACACTGGATAGCGGTAAAGAACATTCTCAAGTACCTGAGAAGGACTAAGGAGATGTTCTTGGTGTATGGCGGAAAAGACCTCCAGATCGAGGCCTTTGCTGACTCCAGCTTTCAGAGTGACAAAGATGATTCCAAGTCCATGTCGGGTTTTGTCTTTACCCTCAATGGAGGGGCGGTGTGTTGGAAGAGTTCCAAACAGGAAACCGTTGCAGACTCGACAATGGAAGCGGAATACATCGCTGCATCTGATGCCGCAAAAGAAGCTGTCTGGATGAGGAAGTTCTTGAAAGAACTTCAGGTGGTTCCGTCCATTGTTGACCCAATACCTCTGTATTGCGACAACAACGGGGCTATAGCTTTAGCGAAGGAACCCAGGTCCCATCAGAGATCCAGGCACATCTTGAGGCGGTATCACCTGATCAGGGAGATCGTGGATCGCAAGGAGATCGAGGTTCGGAGGGTTGCTTCAGAAGAAAACACAGCAGATCCATTCACCAAGGCCCTGCCCCAGACTCATTTCGAGCGGCTGATCGAGATGATTGGTCTTCGATACGCCAGTACATGGCCTTAGTGCAAGTGGGAGATTGTTAATGTATATGCCCTAGAGGCCATTACTGTATCATACTAGTTTGTATATTACTTAATGGAAGCTTGGGATATTCACCTTGTATAAACAATCTTGCTCAATATAGTAGTATGCTACTTGGTTTGTTTCTACTTCAATGTGTACATGTGTTTATTTTAGTATATCACCTATACGCATTAGTGGAGCCCTTAGGATCTTTGCTTGATAACCAGCGTTGTGATGGCAGTCATACTAGTGGGGGCTGGGTAATCTATAAGCACATCCTTATGCAGGTCCCTAGTCGCAGGAATATCGAGACAGGGCATCGATACTCCGGAGTAGACTAGCGTATGCGCTTCTCATCCCAGTGTGGGAGATGGTCTGTCCCACAGCCATCAGTACGTCGTACTGGAGATAGTATACGGGTGCTCGTTGGGTTACGAGTACACTGGACAGGAATCGTCGGGAACTGATAGGTTGGTATTATACCTATCGTCAGTTATCAGTTCCCAGGTGACATGAGTACAGCTTAGTCCGCTGACTTGATACTGGCACTTCGCCTCGAGTGTGTTCCCACTGCATTTTGATCACTACCCTACCACGGCTCAAAGGAGTCGTGCAAACAGGTAATGGTTGGGTGCAGTCCCGAAGCACTTGGAGGCAGTGATGGTTAGACAGGATTCGTCTCTCCCGGTATTGGGGGTTGACATCGCGCTGGGTCTAGGAGAGCCATTACACGAGTAGTCCCTAGTCAGGGCAAGCGAGCTATACTGGTAGGCTTCCAGTGTTATCTCAGGGTGTTTTGGGCTTCACTCCGACACGACTTGTACCGCTATTGGGGTATTGACGTTTACCGCCCCCTAGGCCTGACATACGATGTATCAGACGAACAGACCGGACTGTACGGAGAATGTCACATTCAGACTCAGTAGGAGTTCAGATGTGTTTTACCTCGTCAGTCTTCTTATCGGCATCTACCTGGGGACCGTTACGCACAGCTAGTGCCGCTTGCGGTCTGTGGTTAAACCCACTGCCAGCGTAGCGTCGAGTCTTTAGAGTCCCACACAGAGGGCTATTCGCCTCTGGGCAAAATTGAGTAGAGGTCGCATGGTTTTGCGGCAGGGTTCGTTCTCATCCGCGCACTTGTGCACGTTTGGAGTCCGGACGGATTATACTAGCAGGCTCTGGTTTGAGCCAGATACTGGTATATGTTTTGGGGTTGCTTTTATCTCTCAGTATTCTTGTTCCTCGGAACGAGAATGCAGGTGTGTATGCACAGTTGTTTGAGGCGGAGGAAGAGGTCTTTCATTAAGGTTTCGGAACGGGTGCGTATGCACAGTTGACAGTCGTCTTTTTCCAAACCCTAATGGATTTATGAAATATCAATTAATAATTGTAATTAAATGAAATTGTGTCATGGTTGATTTTGTTGACTTGTTGACCATGGTTGACTTGTTGACCATGGTTGAATGTTTGACCATCATCATTACTTTGCAAGGATACTCCTTGATTCTAGCTTACATTCATTTAATGAAGTGATGATAGTGGTCATTCCAAAAACAACCATCAACTATTTCATTTTGAATTATTATTATTAATTAGATAATTCTTTTTCCTTTTGTTATGGTTGCAAAAGGAAAATGAGCTCATTCTATCATATTGATTCTCTCTCCTCATTTCATCTTCTTCTTCCTCAAGCTCAAGGAGAATCCTTCTCATGTGTTGAGAATCCCTCTCCTTGAAAAGAAAACACCCCATAGATACTCTCTACTCTCTCTAGGGTTCAAGGTTTAGCAAGCCGGAGATCCTAGTTCACTCTAAGTTCGAGAAAGAGCCCGAAGGTTGAACCCTCAGGTGGATCCATCTTTGACGGAAGAAGGCTACGAGGAAAGAACCATCAACCTCTACTAGGTTTCAAGAAGAAGGAGTTCAAGTTAGGTATAACCACTTTGCCGAGTAGTTAACTCTCCTTTGCATGTTTGCTAGTTTAGTTTAGAAAAGATCCCGACTTTGTTAGTCCATGTTGCCCCATGCGCTAAAAATTTGATTTTTATACCGTTTCCGCCTCCCCGTAAGAACCGGGGGTCGCAACGTGGACTTACACATCCATGATTCACAACATTCTATATATGTATATATATCTATGTACCTATGTCCCGGTTCACGTCCGCAATAATCTCATATCAGGGAACAGGCAGGGTATAAATCATCTCGATCGACTCGCATCCGTATACCAACATATCATCATATCATCATATCCGTCTTATATTATTTCATCGCATCTATATCTCTCATCAAGTTGAGTTCACATAAACATTCTATCGCTACTATAATCATAAGTATCTAATCTATCATACACACCCGAACCATACAAGCAGATTTTAAAAGAAACGAATCGTAATTTTGAAAATAGGGGTTACGGTGTTTTAAGGAAAAGATATCATTTGAAAATCCGTAACATCCCTCAAGGTATATATTTAAAAGATACATATGATTCTTCGGTTTAGAAAAAGGTATGGTTCGGATGACACCTCTAATCGACTATCTAGTCCTATAGTACCCTAAACGGCAATATCGTCAAACATCATCCTCAAATCCCGTCATCACATAATAGCCGTATTATATCATTTCTAACTATGCTTAGCTTCTAATATAGCATCGCTAACTATCCTTTATTTATAACCCTAGTTTCATAATCTAGGTTTCCTTAACCATATTCTATAAATCAGTTTTCCATCAAACTTTGCGGGGATGCTATACGCCATCCACCCAACATCCCCCGTGGATATAGATCCACTCACCTTGCTCCTTACTTGCCGAAGTCGATGACGCCACGCTCCGTCACCTCGGAATCTACGCAAAGGTACCTACAATAATAAACATTCGCAATACGTATTAAAATCAAGGCGGAAAACCAAAACGGCACACGTTTCGCTCATAGGTTAAAACCTATAGCTTCGCATGCAAAACACGACAAATAACCCTGGTCGTTGACGTCCAAACGCCACACGACGGAAACACAATACCCAATACCAAAACCAAGTCAAAACGAAGTCGTAAAACAATGCATCAACTCATGGAAATGGTCCCAGATTTTACCCTAAGCCAAAATGGTCAATTCTGCATATATGGAGGGTCTAATTTACAGCTAAAGGGACCCCAGAACAAATACGAACCAATTCCAACCCACCCTGGCCGCAATTTGCGGCCATATTGAATAAATCTGTGGCCTGGTCTTTGGGTTAGGGGCTCGGGTCTCAGTGGTAGCTTCTTAGGTGCCTGCACGACTCCCAGTATTCGCAAAATTATTTTTAGTGCCCCCAGGGTTACTCCAGATTCCAAAATACCCTCACAATTCACACAGTTACCCGATGTCGAGGTTTCTAAATCCGTGTTTTGGGTTTCTAAGCTCTGGTCCAGGTCATGAATCATCTCAAAAGTCATATTAACAGCCACAAACATCACCAATTTCCCAAACCCTTCTCTTGGAATTTTCCAAGTTCACAAATCCAATACTAAACGACATCTAAACTTAAACAAAAGCTAGGAAATCAAAACTACTCTAAATGAAAAGAGATATACCTCATGGTTACACCCAAACAAAACCCTAGAAGTCCCAATGTTGTCAAAATCCGACTTTTCTTGGTTCATTGCGATGAGGGTGAGGAGGTGATCATTTTATTTGTGAAAGGGTATAGGGTTTTGTGGATTATTTGGAGATGGATCTAGAGTTCTAAGTGGAGGGAAGTGGCTTGAGGTAGATGAAGAGGGGAAAAAGATGGGGGAATGAACCATGACAGCAGCCCCCCCTCTCACTATTATTCTCACTTCTCTCTCACACAAAAGTATACCTACCCTAATCATTATGTCCCCTTTTGACTTTTCTTTTTCTTTTTCTCTTTCTCCCCACCAATTCACCATAACACATAACCCAAATGAAATGAAACATGTACAAAATGAAACATGTTATGGTGCACTAACCATGGAAACTGTATGAACACGGATTTGGCTTAATCAAGATTAGTAGTGCACTAATCGAGGTTTTTTTTATCAAAACCATATATAATAAATTTTAAAAACGCCAAACCCTTTAATTATATTTTTTAAATGAATAAATCATTTTAATTTCCATTTATTTCACAAATATTGGTATATATTTATACCCTTTTTCGAAAACCCCAATTTCACAAATCGGGCAGTTTTCGGGAAATATATTATTTAAATATTAAATTCCAAAAATAATATTTTATATTTTCTGAAATATTACACAATGTCTCAATATCCCTAACCAATAAAATATCATAAGGTATAGGTGCTGTGCGTGTCATGGCAATTATTGACGGTGTGTGTGTAGCATGCAATTTGTGCTCGTGAAACATGAACCGTCAATAATAGTGTTGTGTCTCATTAATACTAAGTCCATACACGATAGGAAATGAGATGTGCCACAAAGGTACACATGCACAATCAATGTCCATATACATCTAACTAAAAGTCATATCATTTAATCTAGCCCAGACGCATAACGCCATGCGGGCGATTCCTCTGTAGATGTTAAATCTACTTACAACAATCCTGTCTAAGTAAAGACAACCACTCGCTTTTCCTTCTTCGCAGTGCCCGAAGTCCCCTCCTGCGATCCTGAAAGCAAATAACAATATAACAAGTATATATTAGCAATCGACTAATAACACGTACCAACTACGTTTTACCGACGCACCAACTCCAAACATACTCTCAAGTGTTCGTTAAGTGGCTAACGCGCGTAGAGACACTACGAATCCAACATAAGAGCAAAAGCTAAACAAAGACACGTACGACATTGGCACGACCCTAGCTAGGAACGCAAAGCGACACAACTACCAAGCCTAGACCCTGTTCGTACCGATCGCGCATTCACAACACAATAATAAATGTAGAATCTAATATAAATAACGTCGCAACGTCAAAAGAAACCAACGCCAAAACTTACCGAAATCTAGTAAGCAACACAAATCATTTTAGAACAAAACTACAAGTTTTTACCAAAACTAGAATTTACAAACATCACAATATAGAAAGATTAAACCATTCTTACCTTTACTAGAATTTTAATCTTACCTAATTAGAATTAGAAAAAGTTTAGTTTGCTAATTAGGCTAATTATACAATTAGGAAATATCATTTAACAAACTAGCAACTAGGTTAAGTTTTCATCAAGCTTAACTAATCAATTAACCATTTTCACTAATCAAAACCTAACTTGATTATCTAAAAACCATCTCTTGAATTTCAAAACATTCATACTAAAGCTTTAAATAATAATCTAATTAAGTTTGTTTAAAGATTTAAAACAACTATTAAGGATTAGGGTTAGGGTTTTATACCTCACAAGAAACACCGCTCGGAACTAGAAAACCAAAGTTAGCCTCCAAAAACCAAGACTTTTGTGCAGATCCAAGCTAGATTAGTGATGGAGAATAAAGGGTTATGTTTTGTTTAAGAGTTTTGTGGATTTATTTAAGAATTTTGATGAAATTAGAGAGCTTGAAGATGATGAAATGAGTGAAGCAAATGAAGTGGGCAGATTAGGGGGGCTCGGCCAAATGAGTGGGGGGGTGTTTTGTGCAAAAGTAAAGAAAGTTCTAGCAAAATAAACAATAAATGCTCATTAATGCAACTATGCCACCTTTTCTATTCTTTTCTTTATTTAAAAAAACCATAATTGCCTACAAATATCTAGATATTTAGGTGAGAAAGAATTAAGCTTAAACTAGTGATTAACTTAGCATAGATTCATATTAGTAGTAATTAACCCAAACCAAAAAGTAATTACCACTGATAAAGTGCACAAATAAAGCATTAAGATAATATTTAATTAAGAAAAAATTCTATGTGAACTAAAACTTCCAATTGACCCCCAAAACCCGCGCACTAGCTTCATTCTAGCTAAACTAGGTGCTGTCAAGTCTATACAGAAGTTTGATCACAATCGGGTTAAAACGGAAAACACCGACTATTTTACTCTAAAAACGGAAATTTCGCAAAACGATTTCTAAAACGTTACAATCTTCCCCCCTTAAAAAAATTCGGTCCCCGAATTTAAAATTCATCTACGCGTACCTTCAAAGAGATGAGGGAAAGACTTCCGCATCTCGCTCGCAGCCACTCAAGTGATCACCTCACTAGACGGCTACGCCAAAGAACCTTCACATATAGCAGACCTTTGACAGAAGTTTCTCCACCTGCCGATCCACAAAAACTATCGGCTGCTGGTGAACGAAAGATTGCGTCCCAAAGTATGGTCTGGTGCTGAATCATGTGAGAAAGATCATGAAGGTAATTGCGAAGTATCGACACAAGGAATACGGGGTGAATACTCAAAAATCTGGGCGGAAGTGCCATATTAGAGGCAACGGTACTAACTCGCTTCAAGGATCTCAAGAGGACCTACAATTCTGGGACTAAACTATTGGAGATAGTGTCCTCGGAGTCAATTATTGGATCACAGGCACGTGATTGCAATGATTGAGGGAGGACCTATGCCGGTAGGACAGTCTTACTCAAAATGATAGTATGCTATCTGGTTTATCTTTATCATCGTGTACTGTTTCAGGTGACCTTACAGGTCACTATTGCACGTTGATAGAGCCCTTAGGATTCTTTCTTGACAGCCAGCAGTATGATGGCGATCATATACGTGGGAGCTAGGGTCTATAAGCACATCCTTAAAAGGTCCCTAGTCGTGGGAGTTTTCGAGACAGGGCATCGATACTCCAGAGTAGACTAGTGTATACAGTCGAGACCCCGACGAGGGGCGGTGGCCGGTCTCACAAGCCACTGGTGTCAGTTGGTTCACCTAAGATGTATACAGGTGTTCATTGGGTTATGAGTACACCGGACAGGACTCGCCGGGAACATGCTAGTTGGTCTTATACCTGACGTCAGATAGCAGTTCCCTGGTGACATGTGTACAGGTTAGTTCATCGAGTTGAGATCGTCATTCGTCTCGTGTGAGTTCCCACTGTACTTTGATTACTACCCTACCACGGCTCAAAGGAGTCATGCAAACAGGTTTTAGTTGAGTACAGTCTCGAGCCATAAGGAGGTAGTGAGCGGATCTGCAGGGGTTCGTCTCTCCCGGTATTGGGGGTGAGGTCGCGCTGTGTCTAGAGAGCCATTACACGAAGTCCTTGGCCAAGGAAGGAGATTTACTGGTAGGTATTCCAGTAGTATCTCAGGGTGTTCTGGGCTACACTCCGACACGACTTGTACCGCTTTTGGGGGTCTGACTTTTACCAACCCCCTAGGCCCGCCATACGATGCTCATAGACGAACGGACCGGACCGTACGGATATTGTCACTGACAGGCTCAGTAGGGTGGCAGGATGAGTTCGCTCATCGACGTCCCTTTTGGTCAATACCTGGTAGCCCGTCACGTATGGCTAATACCTCTGACGTGCTAGTGGTTAAATCCACAACCAAAGTATTGACGAGTCTTTAGAGTCCCCCACAGACCGTTTCTCAAGTTTCGGGCGAAACGCTGCAGAGGCCGTATGGAGATATGGCAGGGTTCGATCATATACGTGCGGTATAGCGCGGATCATGATCGGACGGATAATACTAGCGGGCTTTGGTTTAAGCCGGATCCTAGTATTGTACAGTGTAGATTTTGTCTCATTGCATTTGTATTCGGTCGCAATACAAATGCTGGTATGTATATACAGTTGCGGGGTTTTCCTGTAATTTATTACGGGATCAGTTTTTTGAAGTTGCCAGTTTGCTTTCCGTTTCGGCCAATTTTCCTTTGTTCTTTCTTTGGCTGAAAGTTGGTGTGGAGGGGCTTATTTGCAAATGTGCAAATTAGCAAAGTGGAGGGTGGTTTTTGCAAGTTGTTGCTTCATGATGGTTCAACCATCATTTGACTTCTTGGTTCATCATTACTTGACTTTTGTTTTGATGAGATTGGTGATGGGTTTATGAGTGTGGACTTAGTTGTGATGATGATTCTTAATCATCACCTTTCTCTTTCTATCTTGTATGATTGCGAACCCCCCCTTTTTTTGAAATCACTCCCATTTTCTCCTTCACGAAGAATGGCCGGCCACACTTGTAGGGGCTATCCAAAATTTGAGTAGAGAAATTGATCTCTTTTGCTTGCAACAAAAATTCTCTAGTTGATCTAAAAAGCTTACTACTCTTCCTTCACATCGATATGGCAACTTCATTAACCCCATTGAGACAAAAGAGTTCTACACTATCCTACAGCATTCTTGGACACGTCGACTCGCCAACATCGTGCCCAAGTTGCCTCGGTCCAGAGGTGGGAGCCCGTAAAAGAACCCGGCGATGTGGTGCCCTTCCGACGATGATATGAAGACCGGAGATTCCGCGGGGAGATCAGGATGACGACGAGAAGACCGAAGGACACGGATCTCTCGGTATATCTCTCTATCCATTCTCTAGTTAGCTAGGAGTAGGTTAATGGCCCGATCCGGGTTTTTATTACGCGGTAGCGCCAGTTTTAAAAGTTAAAGAAAAGTATCGTTTCCGCATTTTGGCCTCGTTCAGACGGCCGGGGCGCTGCCGTGCACCAACATGGTATCAGAGCCACGCCATTAACCTAGTCTAGTTTGCTCTAACGTGTTTACAAGTTCGATCGAACGGATTTTCCAAAACCGTGTTTCCAAGTGCATCAGTTTCTGTCGATTTTATTTGTGCTCGAAAGTTTTTTTTGAGTGTTTCAGAAATACATGCAGGGATTTTTAAGACTTCTGTGAAAAACTAGTAATGTGATACTGTAGATAGGCCACGGAACCGCGGCCAAACCTATGTTTCGGTTGCGGTTCCTCCGCAGTAAAGTGTGATCACCATACAAATTTTCTACAGAGCTCTTTAGACTTGGAAATGGGGTTATTGGTATATTCTGTTTGGGCCTAGATTTTCTTTGAGTGCTACAGTTGTGCTTGGGGCCCACTTCGGAAAATTTAGTCGATCGAAAATTTTAAACATGTTAGTTCACAGTATTTACATTATATCAGCGACCGTGAATGTCATTTGATCGGTAAATCCTGTCTAACTGCTATAGCCCTTTTAGACGGATTTGCGAACGTGACATTCACGTTGATGTTTTGTATTGTACTGTGATATTGCGGATTGGTCGTGGGGATAGCCTGGATGCAATGGTAGTACAGTTTGGTTTATTATGTACATTTGATATTGCGGGGCGAGCGTCCGACATGTGGACTGCCGTTACTGCCTATTTGTATATTAATTTTTTTGGGCACGACCGGGTTGAGGTCGATGTACCCATTGTATATATTTTACTTTCTATACTAGGATTACCCAAGGTGGGGTGCACGGATAGCCGGGTTCTAGAGGGAAACGAGCCCGCATCTCATGGCGTTGAGACGGAGGGGGCTTCACTCTAGAATTGGCGGGCTATTCGCCGCACTCGTAGGGGCTATAGATTGACCCAAGGAGGGGTGCCCAAGTTACCGGATTCCATGAAGTGCAGGGTGGTCCATTCACGTTGTTGAAGGGGGCTGCCTCCCTTCAGGTTTTGGCGGGTAACTTGCCGCGCCCGTAGGGGTCTAGGATTTCATTGCACAGGCTATCTACACGACCATGGGAACGTCGGGTTTCAGTAGCGGCTCTATGAAACCCGGGGATCCCAGATATCTGTATTGTTCTGTGATGCTTATTACATTTCTGTGATGTTGCATTTTATCACGCCTTGAGCGAATATTATATATTGATATATATACTAGTAGATGTTGTATATGTTTTGCATCCGCGCTAGTCCAGCCCCCGCTCTGTCGTTAGTTAAGTAACCTAACGGGTAATGACAGGACCCAGTGGCGAATGGAGATGGCATATACGTACAACATTATTTTCGTTCTTTATTGGTGTGATCAATTGATGGGACTGCATTGATTCGGATCAATGCAAGCTAAACAAACCTATTCTGATGTTGTTGGAACATTTTTCAAAAAGCTGTTATTGCAAGGACGTTCTCTTTTGTTTTGCACAGTGGTATTCAGTTGGAATATCCTGCACCTCAGTCGACAAGGCAAGGGCCGAGATCCCTTCACCGGGAGTAACCCCTTGGACAGGAGTTTGCGTCAGGGCAATAACTTCACTATAGTCGATTACTTTTGCTTTTCATCGTGGTATTCAGTTGGAATATCCTGCACCTCATTCTACGGGGAAAGAGCCGAGATCCCTTCACTGGGAGTGACCTCTTTAGCAATGGTTTTCGCCACTATACTTTTATAAAAAGCTATCTGGTTCCTTCAACGATATCAAGTTCATTACGCTAAAGGTTTTTCGCCAAAAACCAGTCGTAGCCCTCCGTCATTTCAGATTAGTATTGCTTAGTATTCATGCTACGTATGTCGTGCTCAGCCGAGGCGTAGTGTGCGGTAGCTCTGTAATGCTTTTCTGTCTCATGGATATGTGATTGGTTAGGACAGTCCTACGGTCATTTAGGCTCAGTCAAGGACTCGTGCCAGTGGGTCTAATACAATCAAGATAATGACGGGTTGAACTTGACTAGGATCCTTTGATATGTTGGCTCAGTCAAGGTCACTTGGGTCCTAGGGGTAAAAACACACGTCGGGAGTTTCTAAGGAAACTGAAACTTTCCAGGCAAGCGCATACCTTCTGGAGTGTGATAACGTGAGTGGATTCCGTCACGTTATCATGCGATGATAGTTGGATCCCGATTCCCGCTGATGAGTTGGTTTACTCCTCGGGTGATCCCGACTAATTCTTCTTTCAGGATTGGAGGAGAATTTGAGGTTGCAGTGGGAGGTTTCCTGATTAGATAAATTGATAACCATTCTGATCTAGATTAGAGTGCACGCTGAGTGTTTCTTTTCTCTCTCTCTTTGGCAGCGACCATGGCCCGACCCTTGACTATGACTCAGTGACCAAGATTAACCGAACCTTCTTAAAACACTGGCTTTTGGATTGTCAGAGTTGCATACCTCATTGTCACTCCTAATTTTACCCTTTTCTCTAGGACACCCCGTATTACTACGAACGTCCACTTCCATTAGATAAAACCATCGTATTGTTATGTACGAACTCGAGGGAATTTATTCGAGGATGGTTTCCGGTTCTAGAGAAAACGGATTGGACTATTCAGTTGTCTTTTCCTTTTACCTTCTCTTAGGTTGTGAGTGTTCCTTGGATTAGGACAGCACACCTATTACGCTTATTGGATAGTCTTCTTCCAAACCATAAACTGGTGCCGAACGGTAGGGAATGAAGAAAACCAATTAGCCTAACGATGGTGTGCAGAAGGTATTAATTAAAGACAAATAAAGGGATTAGTAAGGGGGCAAAGTAAACTGCGACTGCTATTCACGACCAAACCAAGTATTTCTTCGCCAATCCTACATCACCTTTGTATTTCTCCAAAACACTCTGTATCACTACGAAGATCCACAGTTATCTGGATACTCCATCGTATGGTTATATACGAACTCAAAAGGAACTTGTTCCAGTTCGGGGATGGATTCTGGTTCAGGAGAAATAAGAATAAGGTTTTATTCGGTTGTCTTTTATCTTCACCTTCTCTCGCATTGCGAGTGCTCCTAGGATTAGGACAGTACACCCATTATGCTTATTGGATAGTCTTCTTCCAAACCATAGGCTGGTGCCGAACGGTAGGGAAGGAAGAAAACCATTTAGCCTAAGAGGGTGTACAAAAGGTAATGACTAAAGACATATGAAGGGATTTGTGGAGATGGCAAAGAAATATACGGTTACAGTTGTGAATCTGGATAATGGAAGAAGCACTACTAGGAATACCTGGATACCCCTACGAAATATTTCAATGTTTCAGTTTTACTGTGCTATATTTGGTTCTGCCAGAGGGTTGTCGTAGTCAGTGGGAGTACTATATTTGGTTTACTTATGACTTCTCTAGTTTTTAGACAAGTGTTTCGTAGAAACACAAGGTCCAAGTTTTGAGAAGTTATAGGTATATGAATAAAGTAGAGAACCAGGTATTGCAAGTATCAGGAATCTTCAAGGTGATCGAAGATGTAGATACTTGTGTATTGTATTCAGTTGACAGTAATGATTAAGAGAATTTGCTTCTCTTTCAGGTTACTCATAATTGGAAGCACTCCTAAGTTGAGTAATGCTGATCGGCCTTCTTCTATTTAGTTGACATGCACTGGAGACAGTTGCATGATTTGAGACTGGTTCCAATTAAATCCGTGCCTCTGTTTCTATATTGGATATAGAACAGTTCATATCTTAACGATGTTAAGGTACGGGGAGTTGTCCGGCATATGCTTAAAACCAGACTCTGGATAACTCAAGGCACGTTTCTGTAATGGCTGTTTGTGGGCTGACCCAGGCTATGACGAGGGTTGACTTTCTACCATCTGGAAGATCAATAATGATATTGGTCTAGACTCACCACATTTTTAAGTAAAATGGATTTTTCAAAAAACAGAAGTGGGAGTATGGTAGAACTGGAAGTGATTCCAGAACCGCAAACGATTACTGAAAATTTGATAAGAACCTAAAGATTCAATCTGGTTTAACATTCCATTATCCACTCCGCAGATAAGGTGGGTAACCTCAGGCACTCGAAAGGTACTTCGGTATGCTCAATGACGATGACAGGGAGGTTCTTGTTTACCCAGACTTGACACTACTGTTGTTCCAGACTATGAGACCCGGCAGGAAGATGAATATAGCGTCGTTCTAAACTGGCTTTAGAAGTGTACGTGTATATGATTCTGCCAGAGGGTTGTCGTAGTCAGTGGGAGTAGCGGAAGCATTGGTGGACAAGTGGCTTATGTCTATTTATAGACTAAAGCAGATATAGCGGAGATAGATCATCTATTTCTGATATGTCAGTCATAGGTTTGACTTCATCAGAATAGGGGATGGATCTGTTAAGAAGGTAGTAGGGTGTGATGTCCTGGTATTTGGATGACATACACAGAGTAGGAAGTGAAGTTCATATACTACGATCAGTTATGGTTTGGTTGTCACACAGTGGTTTCTCCACATAAGGAGTTGGATATTATATCAAACATTCTGGTTACTAGATCTATGGTTTTAGATCTAGATTTGGGAAGTGTCCCAATCTGGGTACTTAGACAGCATTCTAAAGGTGTTTTAGGATGGACGACTCCTGGCATGGTAGAGTACCTGCAAGTGATGGAGTCACCCTCTCTGAAGGTATCCTACAGAATAAAGGGAGAGGGATGTGCATGATTGGCAGATCACTTGCTTAGGCAATTTAGTCAATCATGAGATGTCAAGTACCACACCAGATGTTGTTTTTGCAGTAGATGCAATAAGTTGATATTGATCCTATCCTGGAGAAACATTCGGAAGCAGTTTTAGAACATAAGTGGATGTTCTAAGGATATGATAACATCAGCGTCATTCAGGAGACGGTTATCATTCCAGGCTTCCAAGGTGACCTGGACGGCAGAGTGACTGTCAGAGTTATAGTTTTCCCTCTGACTGTAAGTCTACGCTAGCGCCCCGGCCGTCTACAGACGCCAAATGCGGAACAAAAACTTTTTAACTGGCGCTATCGTATACTTTAACCCGGATCTGCCATTATTTCTAAACTAACAAACTGTAAAGAGTGTAGAAAGGTTATACCGAACGATCCGAGTCCTTCGTTCTTTAATTATCATCCCACGCTCCGTTGCAGCTGCTCCGATCTCGTCGATCTCCGATCTGCTCGTCCAGGTGGCACCACATCACTGATTCTTTAAACGGGCTCCCGCCTCTGACTCGAGGCAACTCGGTCGTCAAGTTTGCTAAAAGAGACGACCAAGAATGATGTAGAGAATGAGTAGATGACTTTGTCTCACTTCGTCCAAGTCCGTGGACGATCGGTAAATGAAGTTGCCGATGGAAATGAAATGGAACAAGAAATGAACTATGAAATTTCCATGTATCAAAACTTTAGTCTTTTCTTTTAGCAACCATAATTTCTCAAAATGAGTGAGTGAGGAGGAGAGAGGGGCCGGCCACTATTTAACCAAGAGGGAGGTGAGTGTAGGAGCAAGTGGTGACCATAAGAAATGAACCTTATCATAACAAAAGATCTTAAGCAATCCAAAAGACATTAATTAAAACCATGAGTCACAAAAACCTAGTCACCATTTAATAAATGCAAAGAAAGATGCATGAATCTAGTCACCAATCTAGAAGCTTCTAGAAGCACGACTCACCTCATCCAAGAAAAGATAAATCCGTCTTTAACCGAATGTTAAAAGACGGCTGATAGAAAACTGGAAACTGGCAACTTCCAAAAGTGATCCTGAAACAACTTTCAGGATAAACCCGTATCTGTATAAATATACCCGCTTTTGTATTACAACCGAATACAAATGCAACTGAGACAAAGATATTATACCTACTCAATATAATACTCGGATCCGGCTTAAACCAAAGCCGACCAGTATCATCTGCCCGAAAAATAACACGTGCGTAAACGCACGTGCATTTTCCGAACCCTGCCATAAAACCATACGGCCTCTACAACGTTTCGCCCGAACTTGGGAAATTGTCTGTGGGGGACTCTAATGACTCGTCAGTACCCTGGCAGTGGGTTTAACCACAAACCGTCAGCGGCACTAGCAATGCGTAACGGCTGCCCACGGACTGACCTCAAGGGAGGCCGGTGAGCGAACTCATCCGGAAACCCTACTGAGCCTAACAGTGACAATGTATATACAGTCCAGTCCGTTCGTCTATGAGTATCGCATATCTGCCTAGGGGGCTAGTAACGTCAGACCCCCAATAGCAGTATAAGTCGTGTCGGAGTGTAGCCCAATAACACCCTGAGATACTACTGGAGTACCTACCAGTAAATCTCCTGCCATGGCCATGGACTATGTGTAATGGCTCTCCTAGACACAGCATGACCTCGCCCCCAATACCGGGAGAGACGAATCCCCTGCCGATCCGCTCACGTGCCTCCATATGGCTCGGGACTGTACCCAAAAGCTACCTGTTTGCACGACTCATTTGAGCCGTGGTAGGGTAGAAATCAAAGCACAGTGGGAACTCACACGAGACAAATGACGACCTCAGGTCGATGAACTAACCTGTACACATGTCACCAGGGAACTGCTATCTGACGATAGGTATAGTACTAACTAGCAGATTCCCGGCGAGTCCTGTCCGGTGTACTCATAACCCAATGAGCACCTCTATACATCTTAGGTGATCCAACTGACACCAGTGACTTGTGAGACCGGCCACCGCCCCTCGTCGGGGTCTCGACTGTATACACTAGTCTACTCCGGAGTATCGATGCCCTGTCCCGAAAACTCCCACGACTAGGGACCACAATTAAGGATATGCGTATAAACTACCCAACTCTCACGTATATGATCGCGATCATACAGTTGGTAGTAAAGCAAGATCCTAAGGGCTCTATCAAAGTGTAACATGTAATTAGTCACCTGAACATGTACACGACTGATAAAGGCAAACCAGATAGCATACTATCATCTCGAGTAAGACTGTCCTACCGGTATAGGTCCTCCGCAATCATTGCAATCACGTACCTGCGATCCAATAATTGACTATGAGGGCACTATCTCCAACAATCTCCCACTTGCACTCAAGGCTAATTATTGCGATGTCGACTAGTCACAGCCCGTGTGAAACCGAACATCCAACTCCTCTACTAATCGGTTTCACAAAGCCCGTTTGTAAAACTATTGTGTTCGAGAAATAGCCTCAGTGAGTGGATCCGCCTAGATGTTTCTTTCTATATCTCTCTAAATCTCAAGTTCGCAGAGAAAGCCATCTCCCGAATCGAGTAATACCTGTATTAGAATATGTCTGGATATCTGATGGGACCTAGTTCATAAATGAACTCCAAATCCAAACTTCTTAGACTGTATCGATCACTGAACCTAATCAGTATCCGGCACCAAGCCTCCCACAGTATCCTCTTGGACCACCTGTCCATAATACCGTCCCTCTTGGTCAGAGGGAAAAACTATAACTCTGACAATCACTCTGTCAACCATGTCACCTTTGAAGCCTGGAATGATAATCATCTCCCGAAGGAGGCTGCCGTCATCAAATCCATGGAACATGTACTTATGTTCTAAAACTGCTTCCTTATGTTTTTCCAGGATTGGATTAATACAAACTTATTGCATCTAGTGCAAAAACAACATCTGGTGTGGTACTTGACATCTCACGATTGACTCAATTGCCTAAGCAAGTGATCTGTCAATCATGCACATCCCTCTCCCCTTTAGTCTATACGACACCTTTAGAGAGGGTGACTCCATCACCTGCAGGTACACCACCATGCTAGGAGTCAACTATTCTAAAAACCATTTGAATATCTGTCAATGTACCCACATTGGGAAACTACCCAAATCCAGATCTAAAACCATAGATCCAGAAACCAGAATGTCAAATATTATATCCATATCCTGTCTGGAGAAACAACTGTGTGACGACCACAGTACAACCGATCGTAGTATAGGAATTTTACTTCCTACTCTGTGTATGTCATCCAAATACCATGACATCACACCCTACTACCTTCTTAACAGATCCATCCCCTATTCTGATTGAAGTCAAACCCATGACTGTCACATCAAAACTAGATGATCTTTCTCCGCTATAACTGCTCTATAAATAGACATAAGCTACTTGCCCACTATGCTTCCGATGCTCCCACTGACTATGACAACCCTCCTACCGGGTCTCATAGCCTGGAACAACAGTAGTGTCAAGTCTGGGTAGATAAGAACCTCCCTGTCACCGTCCTTGAGACTACCGGAGTACCTCTCGGGTGTCTGAGGTTACCCATCATATCTGTGGAGTGGCTTATTTGAATGTCAAGTTTGATTGAATATATAGGTCCTATTAAATTTTCCGTAATCGTTTGCGGTTCTGGAATCACTTCCAGTTCTACCATACTCCCACTTCTGTTTTCTGAAAAAGATCCATTTTACTAAATCTGTGGCGAGTCAAGAACAATATCACTATTGATCTTCCAAATGGTAGAATATCAACCCTCGTCATAGCCAGGGTCAACCCACAAACAGCAATTACAGAAACGTGCCCTGAGTTATCCAGAGTCTGGTTTTAAGCATAAGCTGGACAACTCCCCATACCTTAACATCTTTTAAGGTACGATCTATTCTATATCCAATATAGAAACTTTGGCACTTATTTAATTGGAACCTGATTCATATCATGCAGCTGTCTCCAGTGCATATTATCTTTAACGGAAAGAGGCTAATCAGCATTACTCAACTTAGGAATTCATCCAATTAAGAGTAACCTGAAAGAGAAACACGTTTCTCAAAACCATCACTATCATCTGAATACCAGTCACAAGAATCTACATCTTCGATCTCTTTGAAGAATCCCGACACTTGTGACACCTGGTTCTCTACTTTATTCTTATACCCATAACTTCTCAAAACATAGACCTTGTATTTCTACGAAACACTTGTCTAAATACTAGAGAAGTTATAAGTAAACAGAACATAGTACGAGGACCTACCCCTTTGTCCTGAAGGACACTGGACAACATACAATACAATGTATAAGTCCGCTGAGTTAAACAACTCAAAACCTGTGCGTCGTAGGTTGAAAACTGTACCCTGGCGATTTCCTCAAATATTGTAAGTGCACGGCGGCGCCCCGGCCGTCAATCCGACGGCCAAATGCGGAAGCGGTGATAAACTTTAAATTTTCTTGAACTGGCAAACCGCCGCGCACTAATACCCGGATCGAACCATTAATTAGTCCTAGCTAACTACAAGATAGGGAAGAGAAGTATACCGACAGATCCGAGTCCTTCGGTCTTCTCGTCGCCATCCCGATCTCCTGCGGAATGTCCCGTCTCCTCCTCGTCGCCGGAAGTGCACCACATCGCCTACATCGTTTACGGGCTCCCACCTCAATGCCGAGGCAACTCGGGCACGAAGCCGGCTACTCGACGTGCCCAAGATTCGCTGTAGAATATGTAGTCCTCAAGTCTCACTTTGGGGTTCATGGAGATGCCATTTTAGTGGTGGAGGAAGAAGAACTTGGAGAGAGGTGAAGGAAAAAATGTGATAGACCAAGAAGAATGAGAGTATCATATTTTTCCCACTCAAAAGAGAAGCATTTTCCTCATCCTAACAAAGTGGCCGGCCCCCCATTAGTGTGATTGGAGAGAGAGAGTAAGGTCAAGGGGGTGGGTGGAATGCAATGATGCAAGCAAGTGATGATGAAAGAATCCAATGATCACAACCATAACCCACACTCCAAAACAAGTAATCAACAACCATGATTGCTACAAAAAGTCAAGCAATCATGAAGCATGGAAGGTCAAGGGATGGGCTCCATCATGAAACCATCATGATAAAACAAAAATGCAAAGACCCCCTCCACAACCACTTATTTGCAACAATGCAAATAAGCCCTCCTCCACCAAACTTCGGCCAATGAACGGAACAATGGAAATCGGCCGAAACGGAAAGCAAACTGGCAACTCCAGAAAACTGGTCCCGTAATAAATTACAGGAAAACCCCGATACTGTGCATACACACCCGCATCTGTATTTCGACCGAAATACAAATGCAAGGAGACAAAATCTACACTGTACTATACTAGGATCCGGCTTATACCAAAGCCGGCTAGTAATATCCGTTCGATCCTGATCCGTGCAATACCGCACGTATCTGATCGAACCCTGCCATATAACCATACGGCCTATAGTACAGACTGTCCGATCCTGATCCGTGCAATACCGCACGTATCTGATCGGACCTTGCCATATCTCCATACGGCCTCTACAACCTTTCGCCCGAAAGCTGAGTAACTGAAATGTGGGGGACTCTAAAGACTCGTCAACACCTTGGTTGTGGATTTAACCACTAGCACGTTAGAGGTATAAGCCAATACATAACGGGCTACCAGGTATTGACCAAAAGGGACGTCTGTGAGCGAACTCAGCCTGACTCCCTACTGAGCCTGTCAGTGACAATATCCGTACAGTCCGGTCCGTTCGTCTATGAGCATCGCATGGCGGGCCTAGGGGGTTGGTAAAAGTCAGACCCCCAAAAGCGGTACAAGTCGTGTCGGAGTGTAGCCCAGAACACCCTGAGATACTACTGGAATACCTACCAGTAAATCTCCTTGCCTCGGCCGAGGGCTTCGTGTAATGGCTCTCCTAGACACAGCACGACCTCACCCCCAATACCGGGAGAAACGAACCCCTGAAGATACGCTCACTGCCTCCATGTGGCTCGGGACTGTACCCAACTAAAACCTGTTTGCACGACTCCTTTGAGCCGTGGTAGGGTAGTAATCAAAGTACAGTGGGAACTCACACAAGACAAATGACGATCCCCAGGTCGATGAACTAACCTGCACACATGTCACCAGGGAACTGCCATCTGACGTCTGGTATATCACCAACTAGCATATTCCCGGCGAGTCCTGTCCGGTGTACTCATAACCCAATGAGCACCTGTATACATCTTAGGTGAACCAACTGACACCAGTGGCTTGTGAGACCGGCCACCGCCCCTCGTCGGGGTCTCGACTGTATACACTAGTCTACTATGGAGAATCGATGCCCTGTCTCGAAACTCTCACGACTAGGGACCTTTTAAGGATATGCTTATAGACCCCCAGCTCCCACTTATATGATCGCCCTCATACTGCCGGTTGTCAAGCAAGAATCCTAGGGGCTCTATCAACGTGTAATAGCGACGTGTCAGGTCACTTAAAACAGTACACGATGATAAAGGTAAACCAGATAGCATACTATCATCTCGAGTAAGACTGTCCTACCGGGATAGGTCCTTCATCAATCATTACAATCACGTACCTGTGACCTAATAATTGACTCTGAGGGCACTATCTCCAACAATCTCCCACTTGCACTCATGGCTAATTATTGCGATGTCGCATACTCAAAGCCCGTGTGATACCGAACACCCAACTCTCTACTAGTCAGTCTCACAAAGCTCGTTTGCGAAACTATTGCGTTCGAGGAATAGCCTCAGTGAGTGGATCCGCTTTGTTGTCTCTTTCTATGTCTCTTTATTTCTCAAGTTCGCGGAGAAAGCCATCTCCCAAAATGAGCAATACCTGTCTTAGAATGTGTCTGGATGTCTGATGGGACATAGTTCATAAATGAACACCAAATCCAAACTTCTTAGACTGTATCGACAACTGAACTTAATCAGTATCCTGCGCCATGCCACCCTCAGTATTGCCTTGGACCACCTGTCCAAAATACTGCCCCTCATCAGAAGGAAAAACTATAACTCTGACAACCTCCTTGTCGTCCAGGTCACCTTGGAAGCCTGGAATGATAACTGTCTCCCGCATGAGGCTATCGTTATCATATCCCTAGAACATCCACTTATGTTCTATAACTGCTTCCGACTGCTTCCCCAGGATTGGATTAATATCAACTTATTGCATCTAGTGCAAGAACAACATCTGGTGTGGTACTTGACATCTCATGATTGACTCAATTGCCTAAGCAAGTGATCTGCCAATCATGCACATCCCTCTCTACTTTAGTCTATAAGACACCTTTAGAGAGGGTGACTCCATTATCTGCAGGTACACTAACGTGCCAGGAGTCGTCCATTCTAAATACTCTTAGAATGCTGTCTAAGTACCCTGATTGGGAAACCACCCAAATCCAGATCTAAAACCATAGATCTAGTAACCAGTATGTCTGATATAATGTTCAAGTCCCATGTGGAGAAACCACTGTGTGACGACCAAAGTATAACCGATCGTAGTATAGGAGTTTCTTTTCCTACTCTGTGCATGTCATCCAAATACCAGGACATCACGCCCTACTACCTTCTCAACAGATCCATCCCCTATTCTGATGAAGTCAAACCTATGACTGTCACGTCAGAAATAGATGATCTATCTCCGCTACATCTGCTTTAGTCTATAAATAGACATAAGCTACCTGTCCACCAATGCTTCCGCTGCTCCCACTGACTACGACAACCCTCTGGCAGAGTCATATAGACGTCCACTTCTAAAACTAGTTTAGAACGACGCTATACTCATCCTCCCGCCGGGTCTCGCAGCCTGGAACAACAGCAATGGTAATTGTGGGTAAACAAGAACTTCCCTGTCACCGTCCTTGAGGCTACCGGAGTACCTCTCGGGTGCCTGAAGTTACCCACCTTATCTGCGGAGTGGCCAATGGAATGTCAATCCAGATTGAATCTTTAGGTTCCTTATCAAATCTTCAGTAATCGTTTGTGGTTCTGGAATCACTTCCAGTTCTACCATACTCCCACTACTGTTTTCTGAAAAAATCCATTTTTATTAAAACTGTGGCGAGTCTAGAACAATATTGCTATTGTTCATCCAGATGGTAGAAAGTCAACCCGCGTCATAGCCTGGGTCAACCCACAAACAGCCATTACAGAAACGTGCCTTGAGTTGTCCAGTGTCTGGTTTTAAGCATAAGCCGGACAACTCCCCGTACCTTAACATCGTTAAGATATGAACTATTCTATATCCCATATAGGACCAGAGGCACTGATTTAATTGAACCAGATTCAAATCATGCAACTGTCTCCAGTGCATGTCAACTAAATGGAAGGAGGCCGATCAGCGTTACTCAACTTAGGAATGCTTCCAATTATGAGTAACCTGAAAAAGAAGCAAGTTCTCTTAGTCATTACTATCAACTTAATACCATACACAAGTATCTACATCTTCGATCTCTTTGAAGAATCCCGATACTTGCTACACCTGGTTCTCTACTCTATTCAAATACCTATAACTTCTCAAAATTCGGACCCTGTGTTTCCGCGAAACACTTGTCTAAAAACTAGAGAAGTCATAAGTAAACCGAATATAGTACGAGGACCAACCCCTCTGTCCTGATGGACCCTGGACAACATACAATACTCTGTATAAGTCCCTTGAGTCTGATAACTCATTCACTGTGTATCGTAAGCTGAAAACTGTACTTATGGTTAAGAAGAATTACACCGCTGCTTAATGCTCCTTACCTAACCATCCACTGATATAGGTAAATGTCGTAGACATAATTTCATAAAGATATATCTCACTCTATGAAAATAGACATACAGATATATCAATTTGAAATTGGTTCATAACAGCGGATATTCAAAACCAAATATTTGCCGACCGGCAAACTACCCAGGTGACTTCCTCAAATATCATCGATTACAACGAATCCCGATATAATGAGGATGATCATCCAATTCCCAATAACTTACTCCCACCCATCATCTGTAAAACCATACAGATGTGAAAATCGTACCTGGTAAATACATACCCTGGAGTAAGGACTAATTGGGAAATCAGTTTTCCTTTAACAGTACACAGTGAAACTGAAACATCGAAATGTTTCGATGGGGTATCCTGGTATTCCTAGTAATGCCTCTTCCAGATTCACGACTGTAACCGTATAATTCTTTGCCACCTCTCCAAATCCCTTCATATGTCTTTAGTCTTTACCTTCTGCACACCCCTTAGGCCAAATGGTTTTCTTCCTTCCCTACCGTTCGGCACCAGCCTATGGTTTGGAAGAAGACTATCCAATAAGCATAATGGGTGTACTGTCCTAATCCTAGGAACACTCGCAAAGCGAGAGAAGGTGAAGATAAAAGACAACCGAATAAACCTTATTCCTATTTCTCCTGGACCAGAATCCATCCCCGAACTGGAACAAGTTCCTTTCGAGTTCGTATATAACCATACGATGGAGTATCCAAATAAACTGTGGATCTTCATAGTGATACGGAGTGTCCTGGAGAAATACAAAGGTGATGTGGGAGTGGTAACGAAATATTTGGTTTGGTCGTGAATATCTGTTGCAATTTACTTTGCCCTCTTACTAATCCCTTGCTTTGTCTGAACTTAATACCTTCTGTACACCATCGTTAGGCTAATTGGTTTTCTTCATTCCCTACCGGTCGGCACCAGCCTAAGGTTTGGAAGAAGACAATCCAATTTGCGTAATAGGTGTACTACCCCTAAACCAAGGAGTACTCGTAACCTGAGAGAGGGTAAAAGGAAAAGACAACTGAATAATCCTATCCGTTTTCTCCAGAACCTGAAACCATCCTCGAATAAATTCCTTCGAGTTCGTATCTAACCATACGATGGTTTTGTCCAATGGAAGTGGACGTTCGTAGTAATACGGGGTGTCCTGGAGAAAAGGGTAAAAGTAGGAGTGGCAATGAGGTTTGCAACTCTGACAATCCAAAAGCCAGTGTTAAGAAGGTTCGGTCAACTTGGTCACTGAGTCATAGTCTTAGGGTCGGGTCAATGGTCGCTGCCAAAGAGAGAGAGAGAAAAGAAACACTCAGCGTGCACTCTAATCTAGATCAGAATGGTTACCAATTTATCTAATCTGGAAACCTCCCACTGTACCTCAAATTCTCCTCCAAACCTGAAAGAAGAATTAGTCGGGGTCACCCGAGGAGTAAACTAACTCATCAGTGGGAATCGGGATCCAACTATCACCGCATGATAACGTGACGGAATCCGCTCACGATATCACACTCCAGAAGGTATGCGCATATCTGGCAAGTTTCAGTTCTTTTGAAACTCCCGATGTGATTTCTGCCCCATGCTCTTATGACCTTGGCGTGAGGTCAAAATATCAAAAGTCACATGTCAAGTTCTGCCCAACATTATCCAGGTTAATTTGAACCCACCCGTACATACCCTTGACGTAGGCCAAAATAGTAGTACGACTGTCCCAAACCAACGCATCTATCTATGCAACAGATAAATACCCGGCAGCTACCAAACACTATGCCTTGGCGTGAGGTCAAAATACATAGCTTGAATACTACCGAATATTTAACTGAAATGATGGAGGGCTACGAATGGTTTCTGGCGAAAACCTTTAACGTAATGAACTTGATATCGTTGAAGGAACGGATAGCTTTTTAGAAATATAGTGACGACAACTTCCGCTAAAGAGGTCACTCCCGGTGAAGGGATCTCGGCTCTTTCCTCGTAGAATGAGGTGCAGGATATTCCAACTGAATACCACGGTGCAAAGCAAAAAGTAATCGGCTATAGTGAAGTTAATGCCCTGATGCAAACTTTTTGTCCAAGGGGTCACTCCCGGTGAAGGGATCTCGGCCCTTGCCTCGTCGACTGAGGAGCAGGATATTCTAAATGAATACCGCGATGCAAAACAAAAGTGAACGTCCTTGCAATAACAGCTTTTTGAAAGGTGTTCCAACAACATCAGATTAGGTTTGTTTTTAACTTGCATTGATCCGAATCAACGCAGTCCCATCAATTGATCACACCACAAAGAACGAAAATATACTGATGTACGTATATGCCATCCGCATTCGCCACTGGGTCCCGTCATTACTCGTTAGGTTAGCTAACTAACGACAGAGCGGGGACTGGACTAGCGCGGATGCAAAACATATACAACATCTACTAATATATATACCAATATATTATATTCGCTCAAGGCGTGATAAAATGCAACATCACAGAAAATGTACAGCATCACAGAAACAATACAGATATCTGGGATCCCCGGGTTTCACAGAGCCGCTGAAAACCCGACGTTCCCCTGGTCGTGTGGATAGCCTGTGCAATGAAAACCTAGACCCCTACGGGCGCGGCAAGTTACCCGCCAAAACCTGAAGCGAGGCAGCCCCCTTCAGCTCCGTGAATGGACCACCCAGCACTTCACGGAATCCGGTAACTTGGGCACCCCTCCTGGGTCAACCTGTACCCCCTACGAGTGCGGCGAATAGCCCGCCAATCCTACAGTGAAGCCCCCTCCGTCTCAATGCCATGAGATGCGGGCTTGTTGCCCTCTAGAACCCGGCTATCCGTGCACCCCTCCGCGGGGCAATCCTAGTACAGAAAGTAAAATATACATACACCGGGTACATCGACCGCAACCAGGTCGTACCCCAAAATAATAATACAAACAGGCAGTGACGGCAGTCCACAAGTCGGACGCTCGCCCCGCAATATCAAATGTACATAATACAACCACAACGGTACTAGCATTGCATCCAGGCTATCCCCCACGACCGATCCGCAACATCACAGCAAAAACAGAACATCAACGTGAAAGTCACGTTCGCAAATCCGTCTAACCGGGCTATAGCAGTTAGACCGGATTTACCGATCAAGTGACATTCACGGTCGCAGATATAATGTAAATACTGTGAAAAATGTGTTTAAAATATCCGACCGATCAAAATTTAACAAGTGGGCCCCAAAATAATACTGTAGCAGTTAAAGAAATTATGGGCCCAAAATTAATGTTCCAAAACCCCTAAAATAAGCCCAGAGGCCCACTGGAAGAATCCGACCCATTGAACCTTTCATTCTGCGGCGGAACCGCGGCCCCAGGTGGGTATTGGCCGCGGTTCCGCGCTCTGACTGAAAAGTCAACGGCTCGAATTTTCCCAGAAGTCTTATGTCATCCTGTACAGTACTTTTATACAACCTGAAAAATTTTTGGGGACCAAAAAATTTCAAAAGAAAACTGTCGTGAGCAAATACGGGGTTTTGGACATTTCGATCGATCGGAACTGAAAAACACATTACACAAAGCTAGACTAAGTTAATGGGGAGGCTCTGATACCACTGTAAGTGCACGGCGGCGCCCCGGCCGTCAATCCGACGGCCAAATGCGGAAGCGGTGATAAACTTTAAATTTTCTTGAACTGGCAAACCGCCGCGCACTAATACCCGGATCGAACCATTAATTAGTCCTAGCTAACTACAAGATAGGGAAGAGAAGTATACCGACAGATCCGAGTCCTCCGGTCTTCTCGTCGTCGTCCCGATCTCCTGCGGAATGTCCCATCTCCTCCTCGTCGCCGGAAGTGCACCACATCGCCTACATCGTTTACGGGCTCCCACCTCAATGCCGAGGCAACTCGGGCACGAAGCCGGCTACTCGACGTGCCCAAGATTCGCTGTAGAATATGTAGTCCTCAAGTCTCACTTTGGGGTTCATGGAGATGCCATTTTAGTGGTGGAGGAAGAAGAACTTGGAGAGAGGTGAAGGAAAAAATGTGATAGACCAAGAAGAATGAGAGTATCATATTTTTCCCACTCAAAAGAGAAGCATTTTCCTCATCCTAACAAAGTGGCCGGCCCCCCCATTAGTGTGATTGGAGAGAGAGAGTAAGGTCAAGGGGGTGGGTGGAATGCAATGATGCAAGCAAGTGATGATGAAAGAATCCAATGATCACAACCATAACCCACACTCTAAAACAAGTAATCAACAACCATGATTGCTACAAAAAGTCAAGCAATCATGAAGCATGGAAGGTCAAGGGATGGGCTGCATCATGAAACCATCATGATAAAACAAAAATGCAAAGACCCCCTCCACAACCACTTATTTGCAACAATGCAAATAAGCCCTCCTCCACCAAACTTCGGCCAATGAACGGAACAATGGAAATCGGCCGAAACGGAAAGAAAACTGGCAACTCCAGAAAACTGGTCCCGTAATAAATTACAGGAAAACCCCGATACTGTGCATACACACCCGCATCTGTATTTCGACCGAAATACAAATGCAAGGAGACAAAATCTACACTGTACTATACTAGGATCCGGCTTATACCAAAGCCGGCTAGTAATATCCGTTCGATCCTGATCTGTGCAATACCGCACGTATCTGATCGAACCCTGCCATATAACCATACGGCCTATAGTACAGACTGTCCGATCCTGATCCGTGCAATACCGTACGTATCTGATCGGACCTAGCCATATCTCCATACGGCCTCTACAACCTTTCGCCCGAAAGCTGAGTAACTGAAATGTGGGGGACTCTAAAGACTCGTCAACACCTTGGTTGTGGATTTAACCACTAGCACGTTAGAGGTATAAGCCAATACATAACGGGCTACCAGGTATTGACCAAAAGGGACGTCTGTGAGCGAACTCAGCCTGACTCCCTACTGAGCCTGTCAGTGACAATATCCGTACAGTCCGGTCCGTTCGTCTATGAGCATCGCATGGCGGGCCTAGGGGGTTGGTAAAAGTCAGACCCCCAAAAGCGGTACAAGTCATGTCGGAGTGTAGCCCAGAACACCCTGAGATACTACTGGAATACCTACCAGTAAATCTCCTTGCCTCAGCCGAGGGCTTCGTGTAATGGCTCTCCTAGACACAGCACGACCTCACCCCCAATACCGGGAGAGACGAACCCCTGAAGATACGCTCACTGCCTCCATGTGGCTCGGGACTGTACCCAACTAAAACCTGTTTGCACGACTCCTTTGAGCCGTGGTAGGGTAGTAATCAAAGTACAGTGGGAACTCACACAAGACAAATGACGATCCCCAGGTCGATGAACTAACCTGCACACATGTCACCAGGGAACTGCCATCTGACGTCTGGTATATCACCAACTAGCATGTTCCCGGCGAGTCCTGTCCGGTGTACTCATAACCCAATGAGCACCTGTATACATCTTAGGTGAACCAACTGACACCAGTGGCTTGTGAGACCGGCCACCGCCCCTCGTCGGGGTCTCGACTGTATACACTAGTCTACTATGGAGAATCGATGCCCTGTCTCGAAACTCTCACGACTAGGGACCTTTTAAGGATATGCTTATAGACCCCCAGCTCCCACTTATATGATCGCCCTCATACTGCCGGTGGTCAAGCAAGAATCCTAGGGGCTCTATCAACGTGTAATAGTGACGTGTCAGGTCACTTAAAACAGTACACGATGATAAAGGTAAACCAGATAGCATACTATCATCTCGAGTAAGGCTGTCCTACCGGGATAGGTCCTCCATCAATCATTACAATCACGTACCTGTGACCTAATAATTGACTCTGAGGGCACTATCTCCAACAAATATCACCAATTACAATGAATTCCGATATAATGAGGATAATCACCTAATTCCCAATAACTTACTCCCACTCATCATCTGTAAAACCATACAGATATGAGAATGAAACCTGGTAAATACATACCTTTAGAGTAAGTGTCTAATCGGGAAAACAGTTTTTCTTTAACAATGCACTGAAACATGAAAATGTTTCGTAGGGGTATCCTGGTATTCATAGCAATGCCTCTTCCATAATCCAATTCATGACTTCAACCGTATATTTTATTGCCATCTCTCCAAATCCCTTTATTTGTCTTTAGTCGTTACCTTCTGTACACCATCGTTAGGCTAAATGGTTTTCTTCCTTCCCTACCGTTCGGCACCAGCCTATGGTTTGGAAGAAGACTATCCAGTAAGCATAATAGGCGTACCCTCCTAAACCAAGGAGTACTCGCAACCTGAGAGAAGGTGATAATAAAAGACAACTGAATAAACCAATTCTATTTCTCCTGAACCTGGATCCATCCTCGAAGAAGTCCCTTCAAGTTCGTATATAACCATACGATGGATCTATCCAATGGAAGTGGATGTCAGTAGTAATACGGGTGTTCTGAGAAATGCAAAGGGTAGAAAAAGGAGTGGCAATGACTTATGCAACATAGACAATCCAAAAGCCAGTGTTTTAAGAAGGTTCGGTCAACTTGGTCACTGAGTCATAGTCTAGGGTCGGTCAAAGGTCGCTGCCAAAGAGAGAGAGAAAAGAAACACTCTGCGTGCACTCTAACCTAGATCAGAATGGTTATCACTTTATCTAATCCGGAAACCTCCCACTGTCCTGTCAAATTCTCCTCCAAACCTAAAGAAGAATCAATCGGGATCACCCGAAGAGTAAACCAACTCATCAGTGGGAATCGGGATCCAACTCTCATCGCATGATAACGTGATGGAATGCATCCACGTTACTCATACTCCAGAAGGTATGCGCATACTTGGCAAGTTTCAGTTTCTTTAGAAACTCCTGATATGATTTTTGCCCCATGCTCTTATAACCTTGGCTTTGGTCAAAATGTCATAAGTCACATGCCAAGTTCTACCCGTCACTATCTTGTCAATTTGAACCCACCCGCACATGCCCCTGACTTTGGCCAATCGGCAGAACGACTGTCCCAAACTAACTCATCTATCTATGCAACAATTGAATACCCAGCAGCTACCAAACACTATGCCTTAACTTTGGCTAAAATACATAGCTTGAATACTACTGAATACTCAAAAGAAGTGACGGAGGGCTACGGCTGGTTTTTGGCGAAAAACCTTTAACGTAGTGAACTTGATATCGCTGAAGGAACCTGATAGCTTTTTTTAAAATATAGTGGCAAAAACCTTTGCTAAAGAGGTCACTCCCGGTGAAGGAATCTCGGCTCTTTCCTCGTGGAATGAGGTGCAGGATATTCCACTGAATACCGCGGTGCAAAGCAACTTGTAATCGACTATAGTGAAGTTATTACCCTGACGCAAACTTCTGCCCAAGGGGTCAGTCCCGGTGAAGGGATATCGGCCCTTGCCCCGTCGAATGAGGTGCAGGATATTCCACTGAATACCGCTATGCAAAACAAAAGAAAACGTCTTTGCAATAACACCTTTTAAATTTGTTCCAACAACTGAAAACAGGTTTGTTTTATTTTGCATTGATCAGAATCAACGCAGTCCCATCAATCAATCACACCAGAAAAGAACGAAAATAAAATGTACGTATATGCCATCCGCATTCGTCACTGGGTCCCGTCATCACCCGTTAGGTTACTTAACTAACGACAGAGCGGGGACTGGACTAGCGCGGGTGTAAAACATATACAACATCTAATAGTATATAAACCAATATACAATAATCGCTCCAGGCGTGATAATATGCAACATTACAGAAAAGTAATAAGCATCACAGAACAATACAGATAATCTGGGATCCCCGAGTTTCACAGAGCCGCTGCTGAAACTCGACGTTCCCTTGTCGTGTGGATAGCCTGTGCAATGAAACTTAGACCCCTACGGGTGCGGCAAGTTACCCGCCAAAACCTGAAGCGAGGCAGCCCCCTACAGCAAAGTGAATGGACCACCCAGCACTTCACGGAATCCGGTAATCTTAGGCACCCCGCCTTGGGTCAACCTGTACCCCCTACGAGTGCGGCGAATAGTCTGCCAATTTTAGAGTGGGACCCCTCTGCCTCTCAAAGCCATGAGATGCGGACCCGTTGCCCTCCAGAACCCGGCTATCCGTGCACTCCGTCTCGGGGCAAAACCTAGTACAGTAATGGAAAAATAGTATAATAGGTACATCGACCGCAACCTGGTCGTGCCCCAAAAGAATATTATACAACAGGCAGTGACGGCAGTCCACAAGTTGGACGCTCGCCCCGCAATATCAAATGTACAAATAAACTCAAACTGCACTACCATTGCACACTGCTATCCACCACGACAAATCCGCAACATCACAGCACAACACAGAACATCAACGCGAATGTCACGTTCGCAAACCCGTCTAAAAGAACTATAGCAATCAGACGCGGTTTACCGATCAAATGACATTCCCGGTCGGAGATATAATGTAAGCACTGTAAACTAACATGTTTAAATTTCGATCGACAAAATATCATAAAGTGGGCCCCACGCAAATCTGTAGAACAGTAACAAAACCTGGGCCCAAAAGATATATACCAAAAACCCCAATTTCCAGAGGGGAACACACTGTACAAATTTGGGGCCATGATCGCTCAGAACGGCAGCGGATGCGCGGCCAAACCATGGGTTTGGCCGCGTTTCCGCGGCTGTCTTGTCGATTCACATGCTCAAATTTGTACGTCGTTCTTAAAAAACCCTGCACAGTTTTCTGAGATGTGTGAAATATTTTTAGGAGGCCATTTAAAATCGACAGAAACTGTCAAGCTTGGATTTTGCAGTTTTTGATTTCCGGTTCGATCGATGTTTTAAACGCGTTAGCACAAGTTAGTATAGCAAAATGGTGAGGCTCTGATACCACTGTAAGTCTACGCTAGCGCCCCGGCCGTCTACAGACGCCAAATGCGGAACAAAAACTTTTTAACTGGCGCTATCGTATACTTTAACCCGGATCTGCCATTATTGCTAAACTAACAAACTGTAAAGAGTGTAGAAAGGTTATACCGAAAGATCCGAGTCCTTCGTTCTTTAACCATCATCCCACGCTCCGTTGCAGCTGCTCCGATCTCGTCGATCTCCGATCTGCTCGTCCAGGTGGCACCACATCACTGATTCTTTAAACGGGCTCCCGCCTCTGACTCGAGGCAACTCGGTCGTCAAGTTTGCTAAAAGAGACGACCAAGAATGATGTAGAGAATGAGTAGATGACTTTGTCTCACTTCGTCCAAGTCCGTGGACGATCGGTAAATGAAGTTGCCGATGGAAATGAAATGGAACAAGAAATGAACTATGAAATTTCCATGTATCAAAACTTTAGTCTTTTCTTTTAGCAACCATAATTTCTCAAAATGAGTGAGTGAGGAGGAGAGAGGGGCTGGCCACTATTTAACCAAGAGGGAGGTGAGTGTAGGAGCAAGTGGTGACCATAAGAAATGAACCTTATCATAACAAAAGATCTTAAGCAATCCAAAAGACATTAATTAAAACCATGAGTCACAAAAACCTAGTCACCATTTAATAAATGCAAAGAAAGATGCATGAATCTAGTCACCAATCTAGAAGCTTCTAGAAGCATGACTCACCTCATCCAAGAAAAGATAAATCCGTCTTTAACCGAATGTTAAAAGACGGCTGATAGAAAACTGGAAACTGGCAACTTCCAAATGTGATCCTGAAACAACTTTCAGGATAAACCCGTATCTGTATAAATATACCCGCTTTTGTATTACAACCGAATACAAATGCAACTGAGACAAAGATATTATACCTACTCAATATAATACTCGGATCCGGCTTAAACCAAAGCCGACCAGTATCATCTGCCCGAAAAATAACACGTGCGTAAACGCACGTGCATTTTCCGAACCCTGCCATAAAACCATACGGCCTCTACAACGTTTCGCCCGAACTTGGGAAACTGTCTGTGGGGGACTCTAATGACTCATCAGTACCCTGGTAGTGGGTTTAACCACAAACCGTCAGCGGCACTAGCAATGCGTAACGGCTGCCCACGGACTGACCTCAAGGGAGGCCGGTGAGCGAACTCATCCGGAAACCCTACTGAGCCTAACAGTGACAATGTATATACAGTCCAGTCCGTTCGTCTATGAGTATCGCATATCTGCCTAGGGGGCTAGTAACGTCAGACCCCCAATAGCAGTATAAGTCGTGTCGGAGTGTAGCCCAATAACACCCTGAGATACTACTGGAGTACCTACCAGTAAATCTCCTGCCATGGCCATGGACTATGTGTAATGGCTCTCCTAGACACAGCATGACCTCGCCCCCAATACCGGGAGAGACGAATCCCCTGCCGATCCGCTCACGTGCCTCCATATGGCTCGGGACTGTACCCAAAAGCTACCTGTTTGCACGACTCATTTGAGCCGTGGTAGGGTAGAAATCAAAGCACAGTGGGAACTCACACGAGACAAATGACGACCTCAGGTCGATGAACTAACCTGTACACATGTCACCAGGGAACTGCTATCTGACAATAGGTATAGTACTAACTAGCAGATTCCCGGCGAGTCCTGTCCGGTGTACTCATAACCCAATGAGCACCTCTATACATCTTAGGTGATCCAACTGACACCAGTGACTTATGAGACCGGCCACCGCCCCTCGTCGGGGTCTCGACTGTATACACTAGTCTACTCCGGAGTATCGATGCCCTGTCTCGAAAACTCCCACGACTAGGGACCACAATTAAGGATATGCGTATAAACTACCCAACTCTCACGTATATGATCGCCATCATACAGTTGGTAGTAAAGCAAGATCCTAAGGGTTCTATCAAAGTGTAACATGTAATCAGTCACCTGAACATGTACACGACTGATAAAGGCAAACCAGATAGCATACTATCATCTCGAGTAAGACTGTCCTACCGGTATAGGTCCTCCGCAATCATTGCAATCACGTACCTGCGATCCAATAATTGACTATGAGGGCACTATCTCCAACACTGATGAGGGGCAGTACTATGGACAGGTGGTCCAGGCGGATACTGAGGGAGGCATGGCGCAGTATACAGATTAAGTTCAGTTGACGATACAGTCTAAGAAGTTTGGATTTGGAGTTCATTTATGAACTAGGTCCCATCAGATATCCAGACATATTCTAAGACAGGTATTGCTCATTTCGAGAGATGGGTTCCTCCGTGAACTTGAGATTAAGAGAGACATAGAAAGAAACATCAGAGCGGATCCACTCACTGAGGCTATTACTCGAATGCATTAGTTTCGCAAACGGGTTTTGTGAGACTGATTAGTAGAGGAGTTGGGTGTTCGGTATCACACGGGCTGTGAGTATGCGACATCGCAATAATTAGCCTTGAGTGCAAGTGGGAGATTGTTGGAGATAGTGCCCTCAGAGTCAATTATTGGATCACAGGCATGTAATTGCAATGATTGAGGGAGGACCTATGCCGGGAGGACAATCTTACTCAAGATGATAGTATGCTATGTGGTTTATCTTTATCATCGTGTACTGTTTCAGGTGACCTTACAGGTCACTATTGTACGTTGATAGAGCCCTTAGGATTCTTGCTTGACGGCCAGCAGTATGATGGCGATCATATACGTAGGAGCTGGGGTCTATAAGCACATCCTTAAAAGGTCCCCAGTCGTGGGAGTTTTCGAAACAGGGCATCGATACTCCAGAGTAGACTAGTGTATACAATCGAGACCCCGACGAGGGGCGGTGGCCAGTCTCACAAGCTACTGGTGTCAGTTGGTTCACCTAAGATGTATACAGGTGCTCATTGGGTTATGAGTACACCGGACAGGACTCGTCGGGAACATGCTAGTTGGTCTTATAACTGATGTCAGATAGCAGTTCCCTGGTGACATGTGTACAGGTTAGTTCATCGACCTAAGATCGTCATTTGTCTCGTGTGAGTTCCCACTGTACTTTGATTACTACCCTACCACGGCTCAAAGGAGTCGTGCAAACATGTTTTAGTTGGGTACAGTCTCGAGCCACATGGAGGCAGTGAGCGGATCTGCAGGGGTTCGTCTCTCCCGGTATTGGGGGTGAGGTCGCGCTGTGTCTAGGAGAGCAATTACACGAAGTCCTTAGCCAAGGCAGGAGATTTACTTGTAGGTATTCCAGTAGTATCTCAGGGTGTTCTGGGCTACACTCCAACACGACTTGTACCGCTTTTGGGGGTCTGACTTTTACCAACCCCCTAGGCCTGCCATGCGATGCTCATAGACGAACGGACCGGACTGTACGGATATTGTCACTGACAGGCTCAGTAGGGTGTCAGGATGAGTTCGCTCATCGACGTCCCTTTTGGTCAATACCTGGTAGCCCGTCACGTATGGCTAATACCTCTGACGTGCTAGTGGTTAAATCCACAACCAAAGTATTGACGAGTCTTTAGAGTCACCCACAGACCGTTTCTCAAGTTTCGGGCGAAACGCTGCAGAGGCCGTATAGAGATATGGCAGGGTTCGATCATATACGTGCGGTATGTTAGTGTATATGCCCTAGAGGCCATTACTGTATCATACTAACTTGTATATTACTTGATGGAAGCTTAGGATATTCACAGTTGTATAGACAATCTTGCTCAAAATGGTAGTATGCTACTTGGTTTATCTCTACTTCAATATGTGCATGTGTTTCTTTTAGCATACCGCTGATATACCTATTAGTAGAGCCCTTTGGATCTTTGCTTGATTACCAGCGTTGTGATGGCACTCACACTCATGGGGGCTGGGTAATCCATAAGCACATCCTTATACAGGTCCCTAGTCGTTGGACTATCGAGACAGGGCATCGATACTCCGGAGTAGACTAGCGTATGCGCTTCTCATCCCAGCGGGGGAGACGGTCTGTCCCACAGCCGTCAGTACGTCGTACTTGAGATAGTATGCGGGTGCTCGTTAGGTTACGAGTACACTGGACAGGACTCGTCGGGAACTATTGGTTGGTATTATACCTATCGTCAGTTATCAGTTCCCAGGTGACATGAGTACAGCTTAGTCCGCCGACTTGACACTGTCACTTCGCCTCGAGTGTGTTCCCACTGTACTTAGATTACTACCCTACCATGGCTCAAAGGAGTCGTGCAAACAGGTAGTAGTTGGGTGCAGTCCCGAAGCACTTAGAGGCAGTGACGGTTAGACAGGATTCGTCTCTCCCGGTATTGGGGGTTGACATCGCGCTGTGTCTAGGAGAGCCATTACACAAGTAGTCCCTGGCCAGGGCAAGCGAGATATACTGGTAGGTTTCCAGTGTTATCTCAGGGTGTTTTGGGCTACACTCCGACACGACTTGTACAGCTATTAGGGGACTGACGTTCACCGCCCCCTAGGCCCGCCATGCGATGTATCAGACGAATAGACCGGACTGTACGGAGATTGTCACATACAGGCTCAGTAGGAGTTCGGATGGGTTTACTGTTGGAGATAGTGCCCTCAAAGTCAACTATTGGATCGCAGGTACGTGATTGCAATGATTGAGGCAGGACCTATACCGATATGACAGTCTTACTCGAGATGATAGTATGCAATCTGGTTTTTCTTTATCATCGTATATATGCTTTAGTTCACTATTGCATGATGATAGCGCCCATAGGATTCTTTCTTAACTACCAGCAGTATGATGGCGATCATATACGTGGGAGCTGGGGTCTGTAAGCACATCCTTAAAAGTGTCCCTAGTCGTGGGAGTTTCGAGACAGGGCATCGATACTCCAGAGTAGACTAGTGTATACAGTCGAGACCCCGACGAGGGGCGGTGGCCGGTCTCATAAGCCACTGGTGTCAGTTGGATCACCTAAGATGTATACAGGTGCTCATTGAGTTATGAGTACACCGGACATGACTCGCCGGGAATCTGCTAGTTGGTATTATACATATCGTCAGATAGCAATTCCCTGGTGACATGTGTACAGGTTAGTTCATCGACCTGAGATCGTCATTTGTCTCGTGTGAGTTCCCACTGTGCTTAGATTACTATCCTACCACGCTCAAAGGAGTTGTGCAAACAGGTTTTAGTTGGGTACAGTCCCGAGCCACATTGGAGGCAAGTGAGCGGATCGTCGGGGATTCGTCTCTCCCGGTATTGGGGGTTGATATCGCGCAGTGCACGGGTGGCCATCACTAGGAATCCTCGGCCGAGGTAGTGGAGAATTACTGATTGGGATCAGTAATTTCTCAGGAGGTGATGGGCTTCATGCCGACACGATTTATCGCATTATTAGGGGTCTGACTTTATCCACCCCCTAGACTCGATATGCAATACTCTTTAGACGAATGGACCGGACTGTATATACATTGTCACTGTCAGGCTCGGTAGGGTTTATAGATGAGTTCGCTCGTCAGCTTCCCTTCCAATCAATACATAGGCAAAATGTTACGTGCAGCTTGTACCTCTGACGTGCAAGGGGTTATACCCAGTGTCAGTGTGTTGATGAGTCATTAGAGTCCCCTACAGACACTTTCTCAAGTTCGGGCAAAACGTTGTAGAGGCCGTATGGTGATATGGCAAGGTTCGGAAAAAGCACGTGCGTTTTCGCACGTGTCGTTTTTCGGGCAGATAATACTGGTAGGCTTTGGTTTAAGCCGGAACCCAGTATTATACTGTGTAGATATAATATCTTTGTCTCAGATGCATTTGTATTCGGTCGTAATACAAATATGGGTATGTTTATACTGATACGGGGTTATCCTGAAATTCGTTTCAGGATCACTTTTGGAAGTTGCCAGTTTCCAGTTTTCTATCAGCCGTCTTTTAACATTCGGTTAAAGACGGATTTATCTTTTCTTGAGATGAGTGTGGATGCTTCTAGAAGGTTCTAGAAGCGGTGAGGTGTTATTGTTTCATTGGTTGCTTTCTTTGTGTTCAAACTGTGTGTTCACACTAGATATTTATTTGTGTTCACACTTGATATTTATTTGTGTTCACACTAGATATTTTTGCTTATTGTCACCTCCCTCCTCCTACACTCACCCCCCACCTCCTATAAATGGCCGGCCCCTTCCCCCTCTCTCTCTCTCACTCACTTGATGGTTGTTGTTCACTAAAAAAAGATTATGACAGATTCGGGTTCATGAAAATTAGATAGCCTCTTTCTCATTTCACCCGATCCAAAAGGCAACTTCCATAACCGTTCGTCCGTGACCTTGGACGTAACGAGACAAAGTGTTCTACTCATTCTCTACTTCATCTTGGTCGTCTCTTTTAGCAAACTTGACGATCGAGTTGCCTCGGTTAAGAGGCGGGAGCCCGTTTAAAGATCCGTCGACGTGGTGCCACCTGGACGAGAAGACTGGAGTTCAAGGAGATCGGAGCAGCCGCAACAAGCATGGGATGAAGGTTGAAGACCGAAGGACTCGGATCATTCGGTATAACGTTTCTACCCACTTTTTAGTTTGTTAGTTTAGCTTTAATGACAGATCTGGGTTACGGTACACGATAGCGCCAGTTCGTAAAAAGTTTTTGTTCCGCATTTGGCGTCTGTTAGACGGCCGGGGCGCTACCGTGGACTTACAGTAGTATTAGAGCCTAACCATTAAGCTATACTAACTTGCGCTAACACATTTAAAACATCGATCGAACGGATTTCGCAAAAACTACATTTTTCAGGCCACTGAGTTTCTATTGATTTTAAATAGTGTATAAAAATAATTCTACACATCACAGAATATTCAGCAGGGTTTTCTAAGAACACCGTACAAATTTGGGCACGTGATTCGACAAGATCGCCGCGGAATCGTGGTCAAACATATGGTTTGACCACGCATCCGCGGCCATTGTGTGAGATCATGGCTCCAAATTTGCACAGTAGCTTCTTGGGTGGAATTTGTGGTTTCTGGTATATTCTTTTGGGCCCAGTGTTTTATTACTGTACAGTAGTTGTTCGTGGGGCCCACTTCGGGAAATTTAGTCGATCGAAATTTTAAATTTGTTAGTATGCTGTATTTACATTATATCTCCGACCGGGAATGTCATTTGATCGGTAAACCGCGTCTGTTTGCTATAGTTCTTTTAGATGGGTTTGCGAACGTGACATTCGCGTTGATGTTCTATGTTGTGCTGTGTTGTTGCGGATATGTCGTGGTGGATAGCAGGGTGCAATGATAGTGCAATTTGGATTTATATGTACATTTGATATTGCGGGGCGAGCGTCCAACATGTAGACTGCCGTCACTGCCTGTTTGTATAATATTCATTTGGGGCACGACCGGGTCGAGGTCGATGTACCCGTTATACATATTTTTATTTCTGTACTAGGTTTATCCCGTGAAGGAGTGCACGGATAGCCGGGTTCTAGAGGGCAACGGGTCCGTATCTCATGGCACTGAGTGGCACAGAGACCTCACTCTAGAATTGGCAGACTATTTGCCGCACTCGTAGGGGGTACAGTTTGACCCAAGGAGGGGTGCTCAATTTACCGGATTCCGTGAAGTGCCGGGTGTTCCATTCACTATGTTGTGGGGACTACCTCGCTTTAGGTTTTGGCGGGTAACTTGCCGCACCCGTAAGGGTCTAGGATTCATTGCACAGGCTATCCACACGACCAGGGGAACGTCGGGTTTCAGTAGCGGCTCTGTGAAACCCGGGGATCCCAGATTATCTGTATTGTTTGTGATGCTTATTACTTTTCTGTAATGTTGCATATTATCACGCCTGGAGCGATTATTGTATATTGGTATATATACTATTAGATGTTGTATATGTTTAACACCCACGCTAGTCTAGCCCCCGCTCTGTCGTTAGTTAAGTAACCTAACGGGTGATGACGAGACCCAGTGATGAATGCGGATGGCATATACGTACATTTTATTTTCGTTCTTTTCTGGTGTGATTGATTGATGGGACTGCATTGATTCTTATCAATGCAAGGATAAAACAAACCTATATTTGATGTTGTTGGAACAAATTTTAAAATTGTTATTACAAAGATGTTTCCTTTTGTTATGCATAGTGATATTCAGTTGGAATATCCTGCACCTCATTCGACGGGGCAAGGGCTGATATCCCTTCACCGGGAAAAACCCCTTGGGCAGAAGTTTACGTCAGGGTAGTAACTTTAATATAGTCGATTACAAGTTGCTTTGCATCGCGGTATTCAGTTGGAATATCCTGCACCTCATTCCACGAGGAAAGAGCCGAGATCCCTTCACCGGGAGTGACCTCTTTAGCAAAACGTTTTCGTCACTATATTTTATAAAAAGCTATCAGTTTCCTTCAACGAGATCAAGTTCATTACGTTAAAGGTTTTTCGCCAAAAACCAGTCGTAGCCCTCCGTCATTTCTTATGGATGGTCAGTAGTATTCAAGCTATGTATTTTGACCAACGCCAAGGCATAGTGTTTGGTAGCTGCTGGGTATTCATCTGTTGCATAGATATATGAGTTTGTTTGGGACAGTCGTTCTGCCATTTTGGCCAACGTCAAGGGCATGTGCGGGTAGGTTCAAATCGACCTGGATAGTGACGGGTAGAACTTGGCATGTGACTTATGATATTTTGACCAACGCCAAGGTCATAAGAGCATGGGGCAAAAATCACATCGGGAGTTTCTAAAGAAACTGAAACTTGCCAGATATGCGCATACCTTCTGGAGTGTGATAACTTGAGTGGCTTCCATCAAGTTATCATGTGATGATAGTTGGATCCTGATTCTCACTGATGAGTTGGTATACTCTTCGGGTGATCCCGACTAATTCTTCTTTCAGGTTTGGAGGAGAATTTGAGATTACAATGGGAGGTTTCCTGATTAGATAAAGTGATAACCATTCTGATCTAGGTTAGAGTGCACGCAGAGTGTTTCTTTTCTCTCTCTCTTTTTGGCAGCGACCTTTGACCGACCCTAGACTATGACAAAGTGACCAAGTTGACCGAACCTTCTTAAAATACAGACTTTTGGATTGTCCGAGTTGCATAAGTCATTGCCGCTCCTTCTTTTACCCTTTGCATTTCTCAGAACACCCCGTATCACTACGGATATCCACTTCCATTGGATAGATCCATCGTATGGTTATATACGAACTCGAAGGGACTTCTTCGAGGATGGATCCAGGTTCAGGAGAAATAGAATTGGTTTATTCAGTTGTCTTTTATTATCACCTTCTCTCAGGTTGCGAGGGCTCCTTAGTTTAGGAAAGTACACCTATTACGCTTATTGGATAGTCTTATTCCAAACCATAGGCTGGTGCCGAAAGGTAGGGATTGAAGAAAACCAATTAGCCTAAGTAGGGTGTACAGAAGGTAATATGTAAAGACAAAATAAAAGGGATTAGAAAGAGGGCAAAGTAAATTGCGACTGTTATCATTCACGACCAAACCGCGTACTTCATCGCTACTCCTATTTCATCTTTGCTTTTTCCCCAGTTCGGGAGAAATAGAATAAAGTATTATTCAGATTGTCTTTTATCATCACCTTCTCTCAAGTTGCGAGTACTCCTAGGATTAGGAGGGTACACCTATTATGCTTACTGGATAGTCTTCTTCCAAACCATAGGCTGATGCCGAACGGTAGGGAAGGAAGAAAACCATTTAGCCTAACGATGGTGTACAGAAGGTAACGACTAAAGACAAATAAAGGATTTGGAGAGATGGCAAAGAAATATAACGGTTACAGTCATGTATAGGATTATGGAAGAGGCATTACTATGAATACCAGGATACCCCTACGAAACATTTTTCATGTTTCAGTTTAACTGTGCATTGTTAATTGTAAACTGATTTCCTGATTACATACTTACTCCAGTGTATGTATTTACCAGGTTTCATTCTCATATCTGTATAGTTTTACAGATGATGAGTGGGAGTAAGTTATTGGGAATTAGGTGATCATCCTTATTATATCGGAATTCGTTGTAATTGGTGATATTTGAGGAAGTCGCCTAGGTACAGTTTTCAACCTACGATGCACAGGTATTGAGTTATTTGAACTCAGCGGACTTATACATAGTATTGTATGTTGTCCAGTGTCCGTCAGGACAAAAGGGTAGGTCCTCGTACTATGTTCTGTTTACTTGTGACTTCTCTAGTTTTTAGACAAGTGTTTCGTAGAAATACAATGTCTAAGTTTTGAGAAGTTTTGGGTATAAGAATAAAGTAGAGAACCGGGTATCACAAGTATCGGGATTATTCAAAGAGATCGAAAATGTAGATTCTTGTGAATGGTATTCAGTTGATAGTAATGATTTTGAGAAACTTGTTTCTCTTTCAGGTTACTCAAAATTGGATGGATTCATAAGTTGAGTAATACTGAGTAGCCTCTCTCCATTAAGTTGATATGCACTGGAGACAGCTGCATGATTTGAATCTGGTTCCAATTAAATTAGTGCCTCTATTTCTATATTGGATATAGAATGGTTCATATCTTAACGATGTTAAGATACGGGGAGTTGTCCAGCTTATGCTTAAAACCAGACACTGGATAACTCAAGGCACATTTCTGTAATGGCTGTTTGTGGGTTGACCCTGGCTTTGACGAGGGTTGACATTTTTACCATTTGGAAGATCAATAGTGATATTGTTCTAGACTCGCCACAGTTATAGTAAAATAGATTTTTTCAGAAAACAGTAGTGGGAGTACGGTAGAACTGGAAGTGATTCCAGAACCGCAAACGATTACGGAAAATTTAATAGGATCTATATATTCAAATCAGGTTTGACATTCCATTAGCCACACCACAGATATGGTGGGTAACCTTAGACACCCGAGAGATACTCCGGTAGCCTCAAGGACGGTGACAGGGAGGTTCTTGTTTACCCAGACTTGACACTACAGTTGTTCGAGGCTATGAGACCCGGCAGGAGGATAAGTATAACATCGTTCTAAACTAGCTTTAGAAGTGTACGTATATATTATTCTGCCAGAGGGTTGTCGTAGTCAGTGGGAGCAGCGGAAGCATAGTGGGCAAGTATCTTATGTCTATTGATAGACTTGAGCAAATATAGCGGAGATAAGATCATCTAATTTTTATGTGACAGTCATGGATTTGACTTCATCAGAATAGGGGATGGATCTGTTAAGAAGGTAGTAGGGTGTGACGTCCTGGTATTTCGATGACATACACAGAGTAGGAAGTAAAATTCCTATACTACGATCGGTTGTACTGTGGTCGTCACACAGTTGTTTCTCCACAAAGATATGGATATAATATCAGACATTCTGGTTTCTAGATCTATGGTTTTAGATCTGGATTTGGGTAGTTTCCCAATATGGGTACTTTGACAATATTCTAATAGTTTTTTAGAATAGATAACTCCTGGCATGGTGGTGTACATGCAGATGATGGAGTCACCCTCTCTATAGGTGTCTTAGAGACTAAAGGAGAGAGGGATGTGCATGATTGGCAGATCACTTGCTTAGGCAATTGAGTCAATCATGAGATGTCAAGTATCACACCAGATGTTGTTTTTGCACTTGATGCAATAAGTTTATATTAATCCAATCCTGAAGAAACGTAAGGAAGCAGTTTTAGAACATAAGGTGCATGTTCTATGGATTTGATGACGGCAGCCTCCTTCGGGAGACGGTTATCATTCCAGGCTTCCAAGGTAACATGGATGATAGAGTGATTGTCAGAGTTATAGTTTTCCCTCTGACAAGAGACAGTATTATGGACAGGTGGTCCAACAGGATACTGTGGGAGGTTTGGTGCTGGATACTGATTAGGTTCAGTTATCGATACTGTCTAAGAAGTTTGGATTTGGAGTTCATTTATGAACTAGGTCCCATCAGATATCCAGACATATTCTAAGACAGGTATTACTCGATTCGGGAGATGGCTTTCTCCGCGAACTTGAGATTAAGAGAGACATAGAAAGAAACATCAGGGCGGGTCCACTCACTGAGGCTATTTCTCGAACACAAGAGTTTTACAAACTAGCTTTGTGAAACTGATTAGTAGAGGAGTTGGATGTTCGGTATCACACGGGCTGTGAGAATGCAACATCACAATAATTAGTCTTAAGTGCAAGTGGGAGATTGTTGGAGATAGTGCCCTCAAAGTCAATTATTGGATCGCAGGTACGTGATTGCAATGATTGAGGCAGGACCTATACCAATATGACAGTCTTACTCGAGATGATAGTATGCTATCAGGTTTGTCTTTATCATCGTATATATGCTTTAGTTCACTATTGCATGATGATAGAGCCTATAGGATTCTTGCTTGACTACCAGCAGTATGATGGCGATCATATACGTGGGAGCTGGGGTCTGTAAGCACTTCCTTAAAAGTGTCCCTAGTCGTGGGAGTTTCGAAACAGGGCATCGATACTCCAGAGTAGACTAGTGTATACATTCGAGACCCCGACGAGGGGTGGTGGCCGGTCTCACAAGCCACTGGTGTCAGTTGGATCACCTAATATGTATATAAGTGCTCATTGAGTTATGAGTACACCGGACAGGACTCGCCGCGAATCTGCTAGTTGGTATTATACATATCGTCATATAGCAATTCCCTGGTGACATGTGTACAGGTTAGTTCATCAATCTGAGATCGTCATTTGTCTCGTGTGAGTTCCCACTGTGCTTAGATTACTACCCTACCACGCTCAAAGGAGTTGTGCAAACAGGTTTTAGTTGGGTACAGTCCCGTGCCATATTGGGGGCAAGTGAGCGGATCGTCGGGGATTCGTCTCTCCCGGTATTAGGGGTTGATATCGCGCAGTGCACGGGTGGCCATCACTAGGAATCCTCGGCCGAGGTAGTGGAGAATTACTGATTGGGATCAGTAATTTCTCAGGTGGTGATGGGCTTCATGCCGACACGATTTATCGCGTTATTAGGGGTCTGACTTTATCCACCCCCCTAGACTCGATATGCAATACTCTTTAGACGAATGGACCGGACTGTATATACATTGTTACTGTCAGGCTCAGTAGGGTTTATAGATGAGTTCGCTCGTCAGCTTCCCTTCCAATCAATACATAGGCAAAATGTTACGTGCAGCTTGTACCTCTGACGTGCTAGGGGTTATACCCAGTGCCAGTGTGTTGATGAGTCATTAGAGTCCCCCACAAACACTTTCCCAAGTTCGGGCGAAACGTTGTAAAGGTCGTATGGTGATATGGCAAGGTTCGGAAAAAGAACGTGCGTTTTCGCACGTGTCGTTTTTCGGGCAGATAATACTGGTAGGCTTTGGTTTAAGCCGGAACCCAGTATTATACTGTGTAGATATAATATCTTTGTCTCAGATGCATTTGTATTCGGTCGTAATACAAATGTGGGTATGTTTATACTGATACGGGGTTATCCTGAAATTCGTTTCAGGATCACTTTTGGAAGTTGCCAGTTTTCAGTTTTCAATCAGCCGTCTTTTAACATTCGGTTAAAGACGGATTTATCTTTTCTTGAGATGAGTGTGGATGCTTCTAGAAGGTTCTAGAAGCGGTGAGGTGTTATTGTTTCATTGGTTGTTTTCTTTGTGTTCACACTATAGATTTATTTGTGTTCATACTAGATATTTATTTGTGTTCACACTAGATATTTTTTCTTATTGCCACCTCCCTCCTCCTACACTCACCCTCCACCTCCTATAAATGGCCGGCCCCTTCCCCCCTCTCTCTCTCACTCACTTGATGGTTGTTGTTCACTAGAAAAAGATTATGATAGATTCGGGTTCATGAAAATTAGATAGCATCTTTCTCATTTCACCCGATCTAAAAGGAAACTTCCATAACCGTTCTTCCGTAACCTTGGACGTAACGAGACAAAGTGTTCTACTCATTCTCTACTTCATCTTGGTCGTCTCTTTTAGCAAACTTGACGATCGAGTTGCCTCGGTTCAGAGGCGGGAGCCCGTTTAAAGATCCGTCGACGTGGTGCCACCTGGACGAGAAGACTGGAGTTCAAGGAGATCGGAGCAGCCGCAACAAGCGTGGGATGATGGTTGAAGACCGAAGGACTTGGATCATTCGGTATAACGTTTCTACCCACTTTGTAGTTTGTTAGTTTAGCTTTAATGGCAGATCCGAGTTACGGTACACGATAGCGCCAGTTCGTAAAAAGTTTTTGTTCCGCATTTGGCGTCTGTTAGATGGCCGGGGAGCTGCCGTGGACTTACATTTTATATGTTTTACACCCGCGCTAGTCCAGCCCCCGCTACGATACCACTGTAATTCCACGGTACCACCCCGGCCGTCTAACAGACGCCAAATGCGGAACAAAAACTTTTAACGAAACTGGCGCTATCGTGTACCGTAACCCAGATCTGCTATTAAAGCTAAACTAACAAACTACAAAGGGGTAGAAACGTTATACCGAATGATCCGAGTCCTTCGGTCTTTAACCATCTTCCCATGCTTTGTTGCGGCTGCTCCGATCTCCTGAATCTCCAGTCTTGTCGTCCAGGTGGCACCACGTCGACGGATCTTTAAACGGGCTCCCGCCTCTGAACCGAGGCAACTCGATCGTCAAGTTTGCTAAAAGAGACGACCAAGATGAAGTAGAGAATGAGTAGAACACTTTGTCTCGTTACGTCCAAGGCTATAGACGAACGGTTAATGAAGTTGCCTTTTGGATCGATACGAAATGAGAAATGAAGTATATCAATTTCCATGAACCAAAATCCTTAATCTTTTGAAAAAAAACAACCATGATTCCCACCAAGGGTTTGGCCGGCCACTTATAGATGAGGAGGAGGGTGAGTGTAGGAGAGGGGGGGTGACCACAAGCAAAATATCTAGTGTGAACACAAAGTATGAAAACATTTAAAGCAAACCAATCACAATTAACCTAGTCACCTAGTCATTAATTGCACCATTAATGACCTAATGACTCACTAGCCTTGTCACCCTCTCTAGAACCTTCTAGAACACTGACTCACCTCATCAAGAAAAGATAAATCCGCTTTTAACCGAAAGTCAAAATACGGCTGATAGAAAACTGGAAACTGGCAACTTCCAAAAGTGATCCTGAAACGAATTTCAGGATAACCTCGTATCAGTATAAACCTACCCGTATTTGTATTACGACCGAATACAAACGCAACTGAGATAAAGATATTATATCTACACAGTATAATACTGGGTTCCGTCTTAAACCAAAGCCTACCAGTATTATCTGCCCGAAAAACGAAACGTGCGAAAACGCATGTGCTTTTTCCGAACCTTGCCCTAACACCATACGGCCTCTACAACGTTTCGCCCGAACTTGGGAAAGTGTCTGTGGGGGACTCTAATGACTCATCAACACACTGGCACTGGGTATAACCCCTAGCACGTCAGAGGTACAAGCCGCACGTAACGTTTTGCCTATGTATTGATTGGAAGGGAAGCTGACGAGCGAACTCATCTATAAACCCTACTGAGCCTGACAGTGACAATGTATATACAGTCCGGTCCATTTGTCTAAAGAGTATTGCATATCGAGTCTAGGGGGGTGGATAAAGTCAGACCCCTAATAACGCGATAAATCGTGTCGGCATGAAACCCATCACCACCTGAGAAATTACTGATCCCAATCAGTAATTCTCCACTACCTCGGCCGAGGATTCCTAGTGATGGCCACCCGTGCACTGCGCGATATCAACCCCCAATACCGGGAGAGACGAATCCCCGACGATCCGCTCACTTGCCTCCAATGTGGCTCGGGACTGTACCCAACTAAAACCTGTTTGCACAACTCATTTGAGCATGGTAGGGTAGTAATCTAAGCACAGTGAGAACTCTAATGACTCATCGGCCTTCTTATCGACATCTACCTGGGGACCGTTACGTACAGCTAGTGCCGCTTGCGGTCTGTGGTTAAACCCACTGCCAGCGTAGTGTCGAGTCTTTAGAGTCCCACACAGAGAGTTTCCCTGCATTGAGCGAAACGTGTAGAGGCCGTATGGTTTTACGGCAGGGCTACGATCACTTACGCGCACTTGTGTGCGTATGCTGTTCGGGCAGGCAATACTAGTGGGCTTTGGTTTAAGCCAGATCCTAGTATTGCACAGATGGATTTGATTTGTCTTCTGTGCGTTCGCATTCTACTGAATGCGGATATGGGTGTGTATGCACAGTTTTGAGGAGCGATGAAGGAGAAGGTGCCCCATTAGGGTTTTGGCAGTTGGTTCGGCCAAAACCGTAATGTGGCACACTCATTAGGGTTTTGAAAGTTTGTTTGGTCAAAATCGTTATGAGCCGGAGACATTGTTTACTAATCCTTTTTAGTGATAGATTTGTGATGGCTAATTGCATTGACCATTTGACCACTTAGACCTCTCTTGACTTTGTTGACCCGTTGACCGTGTTGACCATTGACCTTCAACAGAGATCTACACTCTTCTTTTATTTTCTTTTTAATTCTTGAGTTATGATAATGGTCAATTCAATGTGCCATCAACTCTATCATGATAGGATTAGTAATGATGATTTTTGTGTATTATTGCAACCATGGTTCATTTCATTTGGCTTAATCTTTTCATTATTCTCTTCTCATTCTCTCTCTTGAAATGAGAAGAAAAGAAAAGCTCCATGGTTGCTAAGCTTTCTCCTTCTTCTTCCTCCTCTTGATCTCATGTGTTGAGAGAAAAGGATCCCACAAATACAAATACATCCATACATCTCCTCTATACGTTATAGGGCTTCTTGACTAGCAATCACTTTGCCCTAGTTGCCTCGGCTCGAGGTGGAGCTCGGTGTACATCTCTCGGGTGGATCGTCTTCGACTCAAGACGGCCGTGAAGGTGCCCAAGGTCTGGATCGACGCTTGGAGCTTGGATGGATGAGCGGGACAGCGGAATGAAGACCCGAAGGACCGGTTCCGTGAGGTATACTTTCTACAACCATAGTAGTTAAAACCTCTAAGTGTTTACTAGTTTCTAGTTTATCAAAGATCCCGACTTTTTAGTCCATGTTGCCTTGCGCCAAAATCATTGTTTTTCTCCGTTTCCGCCACCCCGTAAGAACCGGGGTGAGCAACATGGACTTACACGGTATTGCACGGATCATGATCGGACGGATAATACTAGCGGGCTTTGGTTTAAGCCGGATCCTAGTATTGTACAGTGTAGATTTTGTCTCATTGCATTTGTATTCGGTCGCAATACAAATGCGGGTATGTATATACAGTCATGGGTTTTTCCTGTAATTTATTACGGGATCAATTTATTGAAGTTGCTAGTTTGCTTTCCGTTTCGGCCATTTTTCCTTTGTTCTTTCTTTGGCTGAAAATTGGTGTGGAGGGGCTTATTTGCAAATGTGCAAATTAGCAAAGTGGAGGGTGGTTTTTGCAAGTTGTTGCTTAATGATGGTTCAACCATCATTTGACTTCTTGGTTCATCATTACTTGACTTTTGTTTTGATGAGATTGGTGATGGGTTTATGAGTGTGGACTTTGTTGTGATGATGATTCTTAATCATCACCTTTCTCTCTCTTTCTTGTATGATTGCTAACCCTCCCCCCCCCTTTTTGACATCACTCCCATTTTCTCCTTCACCAAGAATGGCTGGCCACACTTGTAGGTGCTGTACAAAATTTGAGTAGAGAAATTGATCTCTTTTGCTTGCCACAAAAATTCTCTAGTTGATCTAAAAAGCTTACTACTCTTCCTTCACATCGATATGGCAACTTCCTTAACCCCATTGAGACAAAAGAGTTCTACACTATCCTACAGCATTCTTGGACACGTAGACTCGCCAACTTCGTGCCCGAGTTGCCTCGGTCCAGAGGTGGGAGCCCGTAAAAGAACCCGGTGATGTGGTGCCCTTCCGACGAGGATATGAAGACCGGAGATTCCATGGGGTGATCGGGATGACGACGAGAAGACCGAAGGACACGGATTGCTCGGTATATCTCTCTACCCCTTCTCTAGTTAGCTAGGAGTAGGTTAATGGCCCGATCAGGGTTTTTAGTACGCGGTAGCACCAGTTTTGAAAGTTAAAGAAAAGTATCATTTCCGCATTATGGCCTCGTTCAGACGGCCTGGGCGTTGCCTTGCACCTACATAAACTTCCCAAAACTCAACACGTCATTTCATCAGAAAAATCCATAGGAATACATGATCTGGCATTGCGAACTCAAGTCTGCAACCACCACGGTCGGCATAAGACTTCTGTCTGCACTGGGCTGCTCTCATCCTGACCTGAACCAACAGGTTCTTCTCCATAGTCTCATAACTAGCTGGGGTCCAAAAATCCTACTCTCGCAGAGTCAGAAAAATAGACTGGCGATCGACACGACCTACGAAACAAAACCTAAAGGTTGCCAATTGGAACGTCTCCTGATAATAGCTATCGAAGGAAAACCCTAACACTGGCAAGTGACAATCCCAACTGCCAACAACCACTTAGTACGTACGCACAAGCATATCCTCTAGAGTCTGTATAGTCCTCTCTGTCTGACCATCGACCAACGGATGGAAAGCAGAACTAAAGCTCAACCAGCACCCAAGGCTTCCTGAAGCTTCTGCCAAGAACGGCAAGTGAACAGGGTGCCTCCATTGGATACAACACATTAAGGAACTCCGTGCAAACGCACAAACTTAATGAAGAACAACTGAGCAAACTGAGCATAACCGGACAACAAACACCCAAAGGAGTCACACCCTGTCTAGACCTGGGTAGACACCACAACGAAATTCATGGAGATCTACTCCCATTCCTACTCTGGAACGGTTAAAGGTTGCAACTCTCTAGCCGGTCTCAATTGCTCAACCTTAGCTCACCAACAAGACAAGCACCTCGAAACGAAATCCGAAACCTCACTCTTCATCCCTGCCTACCCATAACTATCTCACAAGTCACGTCACATCTTGGTGGAACTTGGACGAACACAGAAAGCTGACTGGTGTGCCTGCTCTAGGATTTCGCGTCTCTACCCATCAGTATCAGGTACACACAAATGCGTCCCTAAACGTAGCACACCCTAGTCACAAATCAAGGACTATGAATCTTTACTCGGCCGAACATGCTCAAGAATCTCTGACAAACGAGCATCGGCGGGCTGTGCCTCGCGAAAGAGATTAAGGAAAAGTGGTCGGGCACGGACATGAGCAAGCTATTCCCCCTTTAGAAGAAGCGAACCAAGCTGTACTCCAGGATCACATAAGAACTGTAAATCTTCAGAAAACTGTCTCTGAACTACGCACAACTGGGACAAGCTAACCCCGGGCCTACGACTCAAGCATCAGCTACCACAATCGTCTTGCCACGGGTAATAAAGGATCTCACAATCACAATCATTTAAATGCTCCATCCAACGGTGCTGTCTCAACAATCAAAACCCGCTGTAGGAAGATGTACATTAAGCTCTGGAGGTCCGTAAAAATCTGACACGACTCTCCATACAAGTAGTGTCTCCAAATCTCCAACGCACGACCACCGCGGCCATCTCCAGATCATGAGTGGGATATCCTGCTCGTACTTCCTCCAACTGTCGGGAAGCATGAGCGATAACTCAATAGTGCCACATCAGTACACAATTGATCCCCGCTCGCAAAACATCACAGTTAAACAACAAAGTCGCCCGATCCAGAAAGCAAAGAAAGAACTGGTGCAGTTGTCAACCGAGTCTTAAACTGCTGAAAACTCCGCACGCATGCCTCAGTCCAAGAAAAAGAACTCCCTTCCTGGTCAACCCGGTCAACGGTGCAGCGCTATACAAGCAATCCTGCACGAAACGGCGGTAAAAACCGGCTAAGCCCAAAAGCTGCGGACCTCCGTCCCTGCTACAAGTCTGGGCCAAAGCTGTACGGCCTCGATTTTCCTCGGGTCCGTACGAAAACCGTCTCCCATAACCACATGACCTTAGGAAGTCAACACAATCAAGCACGAAGGAACACTCCGAGAATTTAGCAAACCGCTGGGGCTCTCCCAATGTCTGCAAAGAAAATCCTCAAGTGTTGCACGTGTTCCTCATGACTCTTGGAAAAGACCAGAATGTCATCAATAACACAACAATAAACTGGTCGAAGAACGGCCTGAAGAAATCTGGTTCATCACATCCACAAATGCTGCTAGGGCATTGGTGGATCCATGACACCACCAAAACTCATACTGCCCGTAGCACACACAAAAGCATTCTTCGGAATGTCATCACTCCGAACCCGAAACCAATGATGACCTGATCCCAAACAAACTTATAAAATGTCTCACACTCTGAAGCAAGTCGACCAAATCGTCAATGCGAGGTAAATGATACACATCTGCACCGTAACTCGGTTCAATTGACGATAAATCGACACACAACCTCAAACTGCCGTCATTCTCTTGACGAACAGAATAGGATCTCCTCAAAGCGAAACACTTAGACGTACAAGTTCCCCTACAAACAACTCTGCAGCTGATCCTTAAGCTCCCTAAGCTCCGCCGGCTCATCTGGAACAACGTCGGAAAACTCTTGCACGATGGAAAGCCGGTCCAATAAACCCACTGTGGCTACAGCATCCCGAATGAAAGCCAAGAATCCTCGACATACTCTCCTCAAAAGCCGACTAGCGAAAAAGGCTGAATTAAAGATGTGAGGGGCGGCACCACTGTCCTTCCGCACAACAAGAACTGACTCGCCGGGAAAACAAAACCTGACTATTTTCTCACGGCAGTCCACAGATGCCCAGCACGTAGCTAACCAGTCCGTGCCCAGGAGAACGTCAAATACAACGTCTCCAAAAGGATCAAAGCGACGGACGAATCTCTATCTCCTATCCGATTGGCACACGACTGATATACGTGTCGCGCAACAAAAGAATCGCTGACAGAAGTTAACATAACAAATGGCTGATCTAGCTAACACGTCTCTCGTCCCAAGCCTCTGCTACTCCCGCGACGTGCACGAAACCTGTCACGGAGACTAAACCTATGTCTCTGGGCTGGTACACCTGCACTAGCCCTCTTCTATCCTCGAACTCCTAAAGTCTCGGAAAGACGCTCCTCGTCAAATAGGGCTGCGTCCACTGGTGCTGTATGAGTAACACGATGCTGAGTGTTGATCGCAAGAAACAACTGGGTAACAAGGGTGGAAACCTCCTGTTACTGTGCTCGACTGGCCTCAACCAAAGACCTCATCGTCTGGCGCAAGTCATGCATCTCTGCCTCAAGCCTAGCGATACGATCTATCGAAGGCGGATCCATCTGCTCCTGTGCAACGAGCATGCCATCCTGGTCAGTCCTCATCCCATACGAGTCAACTCTAACCTCGGCCCTCGCTGCACCTCTCTGAGTCCGCATAGTCATCGGCGGCAAAGGCTATAATGGAAATAGGATTCGATATGAACACGGAAATCGAATCACAAGGATAAGTATCATCAAGGAATGAATTTCAAGCAATTAGTACTTAGGTCACTTTAGGCGGAGTACCGTGATCCTGAGTATGCCGCGGACATACACACACTACGTTACTCTGCTTAAGCTACCTACTCCATCATACCAAGGTCATCCTACATTCCGAAAGGTAAAACCTGGCTCTCTGATACCAACTTTGTCAAGACCCGAAATTTGGCACGTGACGGCCCTTAAACTACGCAACGTCTACAGGCGTGATGCAATTTAAGTAAGCCGAAAACCCAGCAATCTAAACCATCAAAAGTAGTAAGAGATAAGAACATTGTTAAAACTTTTGAAAATCTCAAGTACAAATTCTTTAAAGTCCAACTTTTCTTTCTTAAAAATTTTGGTAGCACCTCCTTTGTAGAAACTAACCCCAAAAATGGGTACAACATAAATATAAGTAAAGCATCCTCAACGGGAGCAAATCCATGCCCAACGGCGGAAAACAACCACCATAACATATATACGACGCCGTAGCGAAGAAATAAAAGACGACATAAGTAAAACTGCATAAAAGACCTCCAAGTCACCAAAAATATACAATATCGTCCTCACAACTCGTCTCTAAGTTAATACATGAGAATGGTAGATGGAGAGTACAAGGTACAAAGATAAACAAAGAGCATCATCGGATAACCGCAAAACCCACCTATAGCAAAACTGCATGCAGTGAGCCGAAGCGGTATCCGCTGCAAAAGATGATATGATAGGTAGAAGCCCTGCCTCGACTACTCTGAAGAAAAACCTGCAAACCATGTTGTAAGTCCGCGGCGGCGCCCCGGCCGTCGATCCGACGCCGGAAACGCGGAAGCAAAAACTTTGCAAACTAGCAAACCGGCACCACCGCGCACTTTTATCCCGGATCGGGCCATTAACCTAGCTACTAGCAAACTAGAAAAGAGTAGAGAAGCTATACCAAGCGATCCGTGTCCTTCGGTCTTCGTCTCCACTCCGATCTCCCGCGGATACTTCGTCCATCACGTCCTCGTCGGAAAGGGCACCACGTAGCCGAATACTTTTACGGGCTCCCACCTCTTGACCGAGGCGACTCGGGCGCGAAGTTGGCTAGCCGACGTGTCCAAGGTTTGCTGTAGACTAGTGTAGTAGGCTATGTCTCTTGAGGGTTAGAAGTTGCTATGTTTGGAGGGATCAAGAAAGAACTTTGGAGAGTAGTGAGGGTTTTTGAAGCAAACCAAAAGAGAAGATGATTTTCCCACAAAATGAATTCCTTTCTCTCTCTCCTCTAGGATGTGGCCGGCCCCTCTTGTAGTGGGTGGGAAATAAAAGATGAATAATTAACAAGAGGAGAAAAGAAAAGATAATGCAAGATAAAAGTCACACTCATTTCTCTTCTCATCAAATCACAAAACCATCACATGAAAGCAAAGAATGGACAAGAAAAGAATCTCATGATGATGAGGCCACAAATATGCAAGAAACCCCTCCACAAAAAGTAATTTGCACAATTGCAAATTACCCCCTCCATCGGAAAGTCCGGCCGCGAAAGAACAAAGGAAAACCGGCCGGAACGGAATGCAAACTGGCAACTTCAGAAAACTGATCCCGTAATAAATTACAGGAAAACCCCGCTACTGCAAATACATGCCCGCATTTGTATTCCTACTGAACACAAATGCAAAGAGACAAAACTACACTGTCTAATACTCGGATCCGGCTTAAGCCAATGCCGGCTAGTAAAAATCCATCCGATCACGATCCGTGCAATACCGCACGTATCTGATCGAACCCTGCCATATCTCCATACGGCCTCTACAGCGTTTCGCTCGAAACCTGAGTAACTGTGTATGGTGGACTCTAAAGACTCGTCAATACTATGGCTGTGGATTTAACCACTAGCACGTCAGAGGTATTAGCCATACGTGACGGGCCACCAGCTATTGTCAAAAAAGGACGTCGATGAGCAAACTCATCCTGACACCCTACTGAGCCTGTCAGCGACAATATCCGTACAGTCCGGTCCGTTCGTCTATGAGTATCGCATGGCGGGCCTAAGGGGTTGGTAAAATTCAGACCCCCAATAGCAGTACAAGTCGTGTCGAAGTGCAGCCCAGAACACCCTGAGATACTACTGGAATACCTACCAGCAAATCTCCTGCCTTGGCTAAAGACTTTTCATGTTCTGGCTCTCCTAGACACAGCGCGACCTCACCCCTAATACCGGGAGAGACGAACCCCTGCAGATCCGCTCACTGCCTCCATGTGGCTCGGGACTGTACCCAACTAAAACCTGTTTGCACGACTCCTTTGAGCCGTGGTAGGGTAGTAATCAAAGCACAGTGGGAACTCACACGAGACAAATGACGATCTCAGGTCGATGAACTAACCTGTACACATGTCACCAGGGAACTACTATCTGACATCAGGTATAATCCCAACTAGCAGGTTCCCGGCGAGTCCTGTCCGGTGTACTCATAACCCAATGAGCACCTGTATACATCTTAGTTGAACCAACTGACACCAGTGGCTTGTGAGACCGGCCACCGCCCCTCGTCGGGGTCTCGACTGTATACACTAGTCTACTTCAGAGTATCAATGCCCTGTCTCGAAACTCCCACGACTAGGGACCTTTTAAGGATGTGCTTATAGACTCCAGCTCTCACGTATATGATCGCCCTCATACTGCTGGTAGTCAAGAAAGAATCCTAGGGGATCTATCAACGTGTAATAGCGACTCGTAAGGTCACCTAAAGCAGTACACGATGATAAAGATAAACCAGATAGCATACTATCATCTCGAGTAAGACTGTCCTACCGGCATAGGTCCTCCCTCAATCATTGCAATCACATGCCTGTGATCCAATAATTGACTCTGAGGGCACTATATCCAACAATCTCCCACTTGCACTCAAGGCTAATTATTGCGATGTTGCATACTCACAGTCCGTGTGATACCGAATACCCAACTCCTCTACTAGCCAATCTCACAAAGCTCGTTTGCGAAACTATTGCGTTCGAGGAATAGCCTCAGTGAGTGGATCCGCTCTGGTGTTTCTTTCTATGTCTCTCTTTATCTCAAGTTCGCGGAGAAAGCCATCTCCCGAAATGAGCAATACCTGTCTTAGAATGTCTGGATGTCTGATGGGACCTAGCTCATAAATGAACTCCAAATCCAAACTTCTTAGACTGTATCGTTAACTGAACTTAATCAGTATCCTGCGCCATGCCTTCCCTCAGTATCTGCTTGGACCAGCTGTCCAAACTACTGCCCCTCATCAAAGGGAAAATTATAACTCTGACAGCCACTCTGCCATCCAGGTCACCTTAGAAGCCTGGAATGATAACCGTCTCCTAAAAGGAGGCTGCCGTTATCAAATCCCTAGAACACCCACTTATGTCCTAAAACTGCTTCCGATCGTTTCTCCAGGATTGGATTAATATCATCTTATTGCATTTACTGCAAGAACAACATCTGGTGTGGTACTTGACATCTCATGATTGACTCAATTGCCTAAGCAAGTGATCTGCCAATCATGCACATCCCTCTCCCCTTTAGTCTGTAAGACATCTTTAGAGAGGATGACTCCATCACCTGCAGGTATACTACCGTGCCAGGAGTCGTCCATTCTAAATACTCATAGAATGCTGTCTAAGTACCCAGATTTGGAAACCACCCAAATCTAGATCTAAAACCATAGATCTAGTAACCAGAATGTCTGATATAATATCCAAGTCCTATGTGGAGAAGCTACTGTGTGACGACCAAAGTTTAACCGACCGTAGTATAGGAATATCACTTCCTACTCTGTGTATGTCATCCAAATACCAGGACATCACACCCTACTACCTTCTCAACAGATCCATCCCCTATTCTGATAAAGTCAAACCTATGACTGTCACGTCAGAAATAGATGATCTATCTCCGCTATATCTGCTTTAGTCTATAAATAGACATAAGCCTGATGTCCACCAATGCTTCCGCTGCTCCCACTGACCACGACAACCCTCTGGCAGAGTCATATAGGCGTACACTTCTAAAACTAGTTCAGAACGACGCTATACTCATCCTCCTACCGGGTCTCACAGTCTGGAACAACAGCAATGACAAGTCTGGGTAAACAAGAACCTCCCTGCCACCGTCCTTGAGCATACCGAAGTACCTCTCGGGTGCCTGAGGTTACCCACCATATCTGCGGAGTGGCCAATGGAATGTCAAACCAGATTGAATCTTTAGGTTCTTATGAAATCTTCAGTAATCGTTTGCGGTTCTGGAATCACTTCCAGTTCTACCATACTCCCACTACCGTTTTCTGAAAAAAAAACCATTTTTGTTAAAATTGTGGCGAGTCTAGAACAATATCACTATTGATCTACCAGATGGTAGAATGTCAACCCTCGTCATAGCCCGGGTCAACCCACAAACAGCCATTACAGAAACGTGCCTTGAGTTATCCGGAGTCTGGTTTTAAGCATAAGCCGGACAACTCCCCGTATCTTAACAATGTCAAGATATGAACTGGTCTATATCCAATATAGAAACAGAGGCACTGATTTAATTGAACCAGATTCAAATCATGCAACTGTCTCTAGTGCATGTTAACTAAATGAAAGAGAGGCCGATCAGCGTTACTCAACTTAGGAGTACTTCCAATTATGAGTAACCTGAAAGAGAAGCTAGTTCTCTTAATCATTACTATCAACTGAATACCATACACAAGTATCTACATCTTCGATCATCTTGAAGAATCCCGATACTTGCAATACCTGGTTCTCTACTTTAATCTTATACTTACAACTTCTCAAAGCTCAGACCCTGTGTTTCCACGAAACGCCTGTCTAAGAACTAGAGAAGTCACAAGTAAACAGAATATAGTACGAGGACCTACCCTTCTGTCCTAATGGACACTGGACAACATACAATACTCTGTATAAGTCCCCTGAGTCTAGTAACTCATTCACTGTGTGTCGTAGGTTGAAAACTGTACTTAAGGTTAAGAAGAATTACACCGTTGTTCAATGCTCCTTACCTAACCATCCACTGATATAGGTAAATGTCATAAACATAATTTCAAAAAGGTATATCTCACTCTATAAAAATAGACGTACAGATATATCAATTTGAAATTGGTGCATAACAACGGATATTCAAAACCAAATATTTGCCGTCCGGCAAACAACCCAGGTGACTTCCTCAAATATCACCAATTACAACGAATCCCGATATAATGAGGATGATCACCTAATTCCCAATAACTTACTCCCACTCATCATCTGTAAAACCATACAGATGTGAGAATCCAACTTGGTAAATACATACCCTGGAGCAAGTGTCTAATTGGGAAATCAGTTTTCTTTTAACAGTACACAGTGAAACTGAAACATTGAAATGTTTCGATGGGGTATCCTGGTATTCCTAGTAATGCCTCTTCCATTATCCAGATTCACAACTGTAACCGTATGTTTCTTTGCCACCTCTCCAAATCCCTTTATATGTCTTTAGTCAATACCTTCTGTACACCCCTTTAGGCCAAATGGTTTTCTTCCTTCCCTACCATTCGGCACCAGCCTATGATTTGCAAGAAGACTATCCAATAAGCATAATGGGTGTACTGTCCTAATCCTAGGAGCAGTCGCAATGCGAGAGAAGGTGAGGATAAAAGACAACCGAATGAACTTTATTCCTATTTCTCCTGAACCAGGATCCATCCCCGAACTGGAACAAGTTCCTTTCGAGTTCGTATATAACCATACGATGGATTATCCAATAAACTTGGGATCTTCGTAGTGATACGGAGTGTCCTGGAGAAATACAAAGGTGATTTAGGATTGGCGAAGAAATACTTGGTTTGGTCGTGAATAGCAGTCGCAATTTATTTTGCCCTCTTACTAATCCCTTGCTTTGTCTTAACTTAATACCTTCTGTACACCGTTTAGGCTAATTGGTTTTCTTCATTCCCTACCGGTCGGCACCTGCCTATGGTTTGGAAGAAGACTATCCAATTTGCGTAATAGGTGTACTACTCCTAAACCAAGGAGTACTCGCAACCTGAGAGAAGGTAGAAGGAAAAGACAACTGAATAGTCATATTCGTTTTCTCCAGAACCGGAAACCATCCTCGAATAAAATACTTCGAGTTCGTATATAACCATACGATGGTTTTGTCCAATGGAAGTGGACGTTCGTAATAACACGGGGTGTCCTGGAGAAAAGGGTAAAAGTAGGAGTGGCAATGAGGTCTGCAACTCTGACAATCCAAAAGCCAGTGTTAAGAAGGTTCGGTCAACTTGGTCACTGAGTCATAGTCTAGGGTCGGGTCAATGGTCGCTGCCAAAGAGAGAGAGAAAAGAAACACTCAGCGTGCACTCTAGCCTAGATTAGAATGGTTATCACTTTATCTAATCTGGAAACCTCCCACTGTAACGTCAAATTCTTCCCCAAACCTGAAAGAATAATTAGCCGGGATCACCCGAGGAGTAAACCAACTCATCAGCGGGAATCGGGATCCAACTATCATCGCATTATAACGTGACGGAATCCGCTCACGTTATCATACTCCAGAAGGTATGCGCATATCTGGCAAGTTTCAGTTCTTTTGAAACTCCCGATGTGGATTTTTTCCCCATGCTCTTATGACCTTGACGAAGGTCAACAAATCATAAGTCACATGTCAAGTTCTACCAGTCATTGTCCAGGTTAATTTGAACACACCCGTACAAGCCCTTGACGAAGGTCAACAAGGCTATACGACTGTCCCAAACCAACGCAACTATCTATGCAGCAGAAAGGCAACAAGCAGCTACCATACACTATGCCTTGACGAAGGCCAACAAACATAGCATGAATACTACGTGCTACCCATCTGAAACGACGGAGGGCTACGAATGGTTTCTGGCGAAAACCTTTAACGTAATGAACTTGATATCGTTGAAGGAACTGATAGCTTTTTAGAAATATATAGTGACGAAAACTTTTGCTAAAGAGGTCACTTCCGGTGAAGGGATCTCGGCTCTTTCCCCGTAGAATGAGGTGCAGGATATTCCAACTGAATACCACGATGCAAAGCAAAAGTAATCGGCTATAGTGAAGTTATTGCCCTGACGCAAACTTTTGTCCAATGGGTCACTCCCGGTGAAGGGATCTCGGCCCTTGCCTCGTCGACTGAGGAGCAGGATATTCCAACTGAATACCACGATGCAAAACAAAAGAGAACGCCCTTGCAATAACAGCTTTTTGAAAAATGTTCCAACAACATCAGAAAGGTTTGTTTTAACTTGCATTGATCCAAATCAACGCAGTCCCATCAATTGGTCACACCAAAAAGAACGAATAATGACGTACGTATATGCCATCCGCATTCGCCACTGGGTCCCGTCATCACCCGTTAGGTTAGCTAACTAACGACAGAGCGGGGACTGGACTAGCGCGGATGCAAAACATATACAACATCTACTAGTATATATATAATATACAATTTTCGCTCAAGGCGTGATAAAAATGCAGCATCACAGAACAATACAGATATCTGGGATCCCCGGGTTTCATAGAGCCGCTACTGAAACCCGACGTTCTCCTGGTCGTATGGATAGCATGTGCAATGAAATCCTAGACCCCTACGGGCGCGGCAGGTCACCCGCCAAAACCTGAAGCGAGGCATCCCCCTTCAGCAACGTGAATGGACCACCCAGCACTTCACGGAATCCGGTAACTTGGGCACACCTCCTGGGTCAACCTGTACCCCCTACGAGTGCGGCGAATAGCCCTGTCAATTCTAGAGTAAAGCCCCCTCCATCTCAACGCCATGAGATGCGGGCTCGTTGCCCTCTAGAACCCGGCTACCCGTGCACCCCTCCGCGGGGTAATCCTAATACAGAAAGTAAAATATACATACAACAGGTACATCGACCGCAACCTGGTCGTGCCCTAAAAGAATAATACAAACAGGCAGTGACGGCAGTCCACAGGTCGGACGCTTGCCCCGCAATATCAAATGTACATATAAAACAAAACTGTACTAATATTGCATCCAGGCTATCCCCCACGACCAATCCGCAACAACACAGCATAATCACAGAACATCAACGTGAATGTCACGTTCGCAAATCCGTCTAAAAGGGCTATAGCAGATAGACTGGATTTACCGATCGAGTGACATTCACGGTCGCAGATATAATGTAAATACTGTGAACTAGCATGTTTAAAATATCCGATCGATCAAATTTATCGAAGTGGGCCCCAAGCAGTACTGTAGCACTTACAGAAAATCTGGGCCCAAAAAGAATATTCCAAAACCCCTATTTCCAAGTCTAAAGCCCTCTGGAAAAGTTTGGCACGCTGAACAGTTAAAAGCGCGGCGGAACCGCGGCCCAAGCATGGGTTTGGCCGCGGTCCCGCGGCGTTATGGTGAGATCTCGCGACCAAATTTTCACAGATTGCTTAGATTTCCATGCACAGTATTCTGCAACAACCTGAAAAATTTTTGGAGCTAAAAAAAAATCGACAGAAACCAGTGCACTGAAAATACGGATTTTGCGATTTGTGTTCGATCGGATTTTAAACATACTAGCGCAAGCTAGGCATGGTTAATGGCGTGGCTCTGATACCAATGTAAGTCCGCGGCGGCGCCCCGGCCGTCGATCCGACGCCGGAAACGCGGAAGCAAAAACATTGCAAACTAGCAAACCGGCACCACCGCGCACTTTTATCCCGGATCGGGCCATTAACCTAGCTACTAGCAAACTAGAAAAGAGTAGAGAAGCTATACCAAGCGATCCGTGTCCTTCGGTCTTCGTCTCCACTCCGATCTCCCGCGGATACTTCGTCCGTCACGTCCTCGTCGGAAAGGGCACCACGTAGCGGAATACTTTTACGGGCTCCCACCTCTTGACCGAGGCAACTCGGGCGCGAAGTTGGCTAGCCGACGCGTCCAAGGTTTGCTGTAGACTAGTGTAGTAGGCTATGTCTCTTGAGGGTTAGAAGTTGCCATGTATGGAGGGATCAAGAAAGAACTTTGGAGAGTAGTGAGGGTTTTTGAAGCAAACCAAAAGAGATGATGATTTTCCCACAAAATGAATTCCTCTCTCTCTCTCCTCTAGGATGTGGCCGGCCCCTCATGTAGTGGGTGGGAAATAAAAGATGAATAATTAACAAGAGGAGAAAAGAAAAGATAATGCAAGATAAAAGTCGCACTCATTTCTCTTCTCATCAAATCACAAAACCATCACATGAAAGCAAAGAATGGACAAGAAAAGAATCTCATGATGATGAGGCCACAAATATGCAAGAAACCCCTCCACGAAAAGTAATTTGCACAATTGCAAATTACCCCCTCCATCGGAAAGTCCGGCCGCGAAAGAACAAAGGAAAACCGGCCGGAACGGAATGCAAACTGGCAACTTCAGAAAACTGATCCCGTAATAAATTACAGGAAAACCCCGCTACTGCAAATACATGCCCGCATTTGTATTCCTACTGAACACAAATGCAAAGAGACAAAACTACATTGTCTAATACTCGGATCCGGCTTAAGCCAAAGCCGGCTAGTAAAAATCCATCCGATCACGATCCGTGCAATACCGCACATATCTGATCGAACCCTGCCATATCTCCATACGGCCTCTACAGCGTTTCGCCTGAAACCTGAGTAACTGTATGTGGTGGACTCTAAAGACTCGTCAATACTATGGCTGTGGATTTTACCACTAGCACCTCAGAGGTATTAGCCATACGTGACGGGCCACCAGCTATTGACAAAAAGGGACGTCGATGAGCAAACTCATCCTGACACCCTACAGAGCCTGTCAGTGACAATATCCGTACAGTCCGGTCCGTTCGTCTATGAGTAACGCATGGCGGGCCTAGGGGGTTGGTAAAAGTCAGACCCCCAATAGCGGTACAAGTCGTGTCGGAGTGCAGCCCAGAACACCCTGAGATACTACTGGAATACCTACCAGCAAATCTCCTGCCTTGGCCAAGGACTTTTCATGTTCTGGCTCTCCTAGACACAGCGCGACCTCACCCCCAATACCGGGAGAGACGAACCCCTGCAGATCCTTGTTAGTTATATGTATGCCCTAGAGGCCATTACTGTACATAGGATGTATATTGTAGTGGATGCTGGGACATATATAGGGAGGACTTTCTTGCTCGACATGATAGTATGCTATCTGGTTACACTTTTCCTTAACGTGTATGCTAATTGTCTCTCTGTTACATGTTGGTAAAGCCCTTAGGATCTGTACTTGACTACCTGGACTATGATGCGGATCATACTAGTGGGGACATGGTAGTCCATAAGTACATCCTTCAAAGTCCTTAGTCGTGGGTGTATCGAGACGGGGCATCGATATACCAGAGTAGACTAGCGTGTACCTTTTCGACCCATACAGATGGGCGATGGATGATCCCATATCCATTGGTGTTTGACATCAGAGATGATATACGGGTGCTCAGTAGAGACTGGGTACACTGAACGGACTCGCCGAGAACTCCCAGATGGTATTATACCTCACGTCAGATGGCAGTTCTCTGGTGACACTGGTACAGAGTAGTCTGTTGACCCGAGATCGTCATAGAGTCTTGTGTGGTTCCCACTGTGCTTTGATTTCCATCTTACCACGTCCAAGAGGGCGTGCAAAACGGTGGTTTTTGGGTACAGTCCCGAGTCACATGGAGGCAATGAGCGATAGGAGGGGATTCGTCTCTCCCGGTATAGGGAGTTGATGTTGTGCTGTGTTCGATTGGCTATAACAGGAAATCCCTGGCCAGGGTTGCTGAGATTTACTGGTAAGTGTTACCAGTAGTTTCTCGAACAGTTATAGACCTCATATCGACACGACTTATTGAGCTATTGGGGTCTGACGTATACCACCCCTAGGCGAGATATGCGACATATCAGACGATCAGACCGGACTGTACGGTAGTGTTACTGGTCGGATTCACTGGAGTGTGAGCGGGCTTGCTCGTCGATCTTCAGATCGCTCAATACCCGGGTGGCCGTTACGTTTAGCAGACCGCTTGCGGCTTGTGGATGCTTGATATGATCATCATCTGCTGCCGGCGTATTGACGAGTCTTTAGAGTCCTACACAGAGGTTTCCTGGCTCAAGCGAAACGAAATAGGAGCGCATATGAGATATGTGCGGGACCGAGAATAATGCGTGTATGTGATACCGTATTCTATTCTCGCGATAAATATATCGAATGGTTGTATGCGATATAACCTAGTTATCGATTCAAGCGTTGATTTGATAAGCCGATATATTGAATACTAGTCGGTTGTGTGTGACATAACCGGGTCATTGAATCAAGTGTTGATTTAATGATTTAATGCATATTTATATATTTGATATATTACTTTGCATCAACTAGTATCGGTTTACTTAAGATGGATTTTCTCACTCGGATGGGCGCATTGTATATGCGATATACTTTTGTGCACTTGATTGTATCATGTTTGATGATACATGTCATGCTAGGGTTCAAGTGTAAAGATTAAACCTTGGTTAATGAAATGGTTAGGGTTTATTATTTATTATTCATTTATCTTATTTAATTATCCTTTTTATTTTTGATAAATGAATAAAAGAAAAGAGAAAAGAATGGTGGCTAATTTTGTTCTTTAGTTGAAGCTTCATGAAGCTTTGTTCAAGTCAACCATTCTTATCTCATCCTTAACCCTAACCATTCCCACTAACCATGATTCATTCTCTACACTTGACTCTAGTTAAAATTATGATAAGAATTCATTTTCTTTTCTTATTCTTTAAAAAAAAAAACTTATCATAATATTATTCTTCTTCTTCTTCATTTCTTCAAGTGAAGAAAACTTGCCCCATCAATGGCAAGTGATGGAAATGAGTGAGAAATCCAATTCTAAAGTCAACCCACTTCCTATTTCTTCATCCTCTACCTCTTGCCAAGTAGTAGAGTGTGTTTCCTTCACAACTTTTCACGGTTTGGTGAAGGTGGAGCTTGATTCATCGATGCCTCGACGTAGATCATCTTCGGCATGGACATCGACGACCTAGCTTGCCCATTCTCCGACGAAGCCGACTCTAGAGCCCGGATTTGATTTGGACAGCGGAGACGACCTCGTTGCGGAGCCGTGGAGGTGGAGGACCGGATCTACAAAGGTTGTATTTCCGTATTCCCTTAGTTAATTGTTAACTAGTTAGCTTTTCGCCTAGAAATCTAGCCGACGATCCGTAGTTTAGGGTTTGTAGGCACCGTAAAATTTTAATTTGCCATGTTCGATGGCTTGGGAGACCTCACTAGAGTGCCTAGGAACCCTACAGTGGTATCAGAGCCTAGCTAGAGCCTTAGGCGAAGCGTAGACGGAGTTTGAAGTCCGATCGAACCGAAACCCAAACCTTAGAATGCTCTCTGTACATTTTTGAAATTCGTGGATTTTTTAGAATTAAAAATATGCAGAAATATCAGCAGGTAAATCTAAGAATTACGATGCAAAAATTACCTAATGATCCCTCAAAAGTGCGGCGGAACCGCGGCATTAGCGTGCTAATGCGGCCCTTCCGCCGCCGTTTTGTCTTATTAGGCACTCAATTTTGCACAGTAACTCCTATTTTTCAGTGCTGGTTTTCCTGGGAATTTTTAATCTGAAATAAAGAGTTAAGTATTTTGGGTTGTATTGGGAGTTCATATATTCGATCGGATTGTCAAACTTTGTCTATGTGTCGTTCCGGATAATTTTTTGAATATGTTAAAAAGTTCGACCGGATATAAATACCTAATTTTTCCCCTGTCGGGAAATTTCCAAGTGTTGGATATTTCCGTAGTTTAACGACGTTCTAAGTAGTGCAAGTAACGCGATGGTCCCTCTAGAAGACACAAACCTTAACTCGATTATGTGACCGTCTTGAACTGCCCTTTGAACCTTCGGGTTTGGGGCAGTACGGCGTGCCACATGTGAGGCGTTGGCTTGACCCTTCTACGGCTGGACCGTTGGTACTGAGGCACGAACGGAATGTTGTTAGACTTATTTCATGTGTTGAGCTGTATCGGGAAAACTTAGGTGTTAGATTGTTCGATCGAAAAGTTTAACATTTTCTATTTATCTGGAATGGGATAAAATAATTGGAATTCACAACTAGTTATGAGATAACTAAATGAATGTTATAAACGTAGCAATTTAGTCTCACTTGATCGGTTGCCACGGAATTTTGATGTGATCAAAAGTCCGTCGCAATCACGTAGCGTACGCGGATACTCGCCGGGTAAACTTAATAGACAGCCTCACTCCATAGCCCCAACCAAGTGACTGTAGGAGAACCCCGTCGCCGAAAGAATCCGTTCGGGTGCTCGCGGTAGCGGTGTTCCGCCTTGGTGCACTTCGTCGACGGTATCGGGGGTGCAGCCGCCTACTGAAGTTTGCGACGAGCATTCGATCAGGATGTCGGGAATCTTGTTGAATTGCCCGACTTAATATTGAAAAGAGTTTTCGATTTTGAGACTAAAATGCGGGGTTTATAATTGTTAGGCATGCGATGTCTAAGTAATTCATTTGGTCAGGCATGCGATGTCTGAGGTGGTTGCGGATTCCAACTGTTGTAGTTTTACACTTTCTTTTCTGTGACCGTAAGTGTAATATGTGATATCGCCGGTTTCGTTGCTATATGTCAACGACAATTGGGATGCGCATAGTTACTTACGTTGATGACATGTGATGTTATGTGATGCTGGATATGTTATATTGGATCGTCGTGTTTGAATAGCCGGGGGTTTTTATGTGAGATGAGTGTTTTTCATTTTCATTCATGTAAAAACTTGTATGTAATATTCTTTTGTTGGGGCGCTTCCAGGTTGCGGGAGTTGTCACCTGTTGTACATTATTTACTTTTCCGCACTAGGATAGACCCAAGGAGGAGGGCACAAGTAACCGGGTTCTGGAGTCCAGTGGGAGACCAACTCGAGGAGTCGAGTCCGGGTCTCCTAACTCTAGAATTGGTAAGGTTGCTTGCCGCTCTCGTAGGGGTCTAGGGGTGTGGGTTTGGCTATTCATCACGACCGTGGAATCCGTGTTTTATACAGGCTCGTATTGAAAACACGGACGTCCTAGTATATCCAATATTTCATATGTTTCTTCTGCTGCGATATATGTGATGTGATCATGTGATGTTTCTGTGATAGATACAGTATATAGTATATATGATATATTATATAGACGTTGCTTATGTTTTACACCCGCGCTAGCCCTGCCCTGCTCTGTCGTTAGTTACCTAACCTAACGGTGCACGAGGGGACATCGAGGCGAATGCGGATGGCATAAGTGTACGTTGTATTTATCTGTGATGTTTAGGTACTAAAATGATGGGACTTCATTAATATGATTAATGAAATAAAAGAAACCTAAGATGTTGTAGAATCGAATTTCAAAATAAAACAGGTAGCTACAGTTCTTGCTTTGCGCAGCGGTATATGTGATATATCCTGCACCTTATTCGATGAGGAAAGGACCGAGATCCCTTCACCGGGAGTGACTCCTTTAGCAATAACTGGCAGATGCTACAACTCGGTTTGTCTTTTGATTGCTTTTAACTGTTTTTGCTTTGCACAGCGATATATGTGATATATCCCGCACCTCATTCGACGAGGAAAGGACCGACGATCCCTTCTCCGGGAGTGACTCCTTTAGCAAAACTAGAAATGCCTCAAAAGCACTCCATTTTAAAATCATTCGATCCTACAACGATATCAAGTTCATTACGCAATAGGTTTTCAGAAAAATCTGTCGTAGCCCTCCGTCATTTCAGATAAGTGCTGTTTAGTATTCGTGCTGCGTTTGTTGACCTCCGTCAAGGCGCAGTGTGCGGTAGCTAACCAGTATTTATCTGCTTATGCATATGATGCAGATTGAGTTAGGGTAGTCGTGCGGCCTTGTTGACCTCCGTCAAGGGTCGTGCGGGTGGGTTTAATTCGATCAAGAAATGACGGGTTGAACTTGACTAGTAGCCTATGGTTTGTTGACCTCCGTCAAGGTCATAGGGTGCTAGGGGCAAAATATTATCGGGAATTTCAAGTGTTGAGATTTGCAATGAGATTGCATACCTTCTATGAGATAGTTGGATCCCGATACCCGCTGCGAGTAAGAGTTACTCCTGGGAGAGTTTTATACATTACAATTAGCCGATCAAGTAGGTGTCTAGAAAGGTGTCAACGGGGTTACGCCTCTGGGAAAACGGGTTTACATTAATTAGGTTCGTGCGAAAGCACGGGGGACCTCCCTCAAAGTACCGACACTGGCCTGGCTGAAAGATTGGCGAACTTGTAGTGTGTAATTAATCCCGGCTAGTCTTTCCTTTTAGGGTTTGAAGGAAGATTTGATAAAAAGCAGTGGGAGCCATCCTGATTAGATAAAATAATAACCAATCTATTCTTGACAGAGCGCACGCTGAGTGTTTTCTTCTCTCTCTCTCCTGGTAGCGACCATATCACGCCTTAATCAAGATAATAATACGGAATATTGACCGAACCCGCTTGTTATACTGAGCTGGGGAACGTTGGTCCCGCTCCAACTTATAATTGTTATAAGACAGAGCAGGATATTGGGGATTACCAGAATTCCCGTGCCGCCCAAACGAAGAAAATGCATGCTGATGCATCATCTTCGGGTGTGTTCGTTACAAAGAACTGTTTCTCAGTATCCTTTACATCCTGGGTATGTGATACCAGATCAGGATCCCAGATATGTAATATGTTACATAGGGCTACAGATAGGTAGAGAACTGAGAACGGGTGATAAGTTTCATGAGGCAGAAAACGGGGCAAGAGTTGCAGCCAAGTCTGTCGGTCACTGTCACCCTGTATTACCGATACATTGATTCTGAACGAATGTTGTTAGATACCGAACCTGATATACAAAATCATATCAGTCTCTTTATTAGTAAAGAAATGATATAATTTTGTATTGTTGGATAATGTTTTGAACATTTCCTATATCAAAAGTTGATCGGTTCAGGCACGTTATCTAAAAGCATTAATGTTCTAAATCAAATCACAGTTCTTAGTATATGGAACACACACAAGAGGAAGAGTTCAGAAATGAACGAATTCTTCTTGAGGCATTGTAGACTAGGTCATATCTATGCGACCCGACTGGCTGTAGTTACATTTAGATGCATGTTTAAATTAGTTTGAACTTACATCATGTGAAACTCGCCAGTCATGTCACAAAGATAAAATGACACTAGCTCTGTTTATTGGAAACAGAGAAAGAGTTAGTAAACTCTTGGGACTGATACATGTTGATGTATGTAAGGTCCCCTGTCTACACATGCCAGGACTGGTTCTTTATACTTCATTACGTTCTCTGATGATCTCTTTAGATTCAGACATATGTTCCTGTTGAAACATGAGTCCGAACCTTTTGAGATATTCACGGAATATAAGTTAGAAGTAGAGAACTAATACGGGTATAAGTATTATGTCCTATGATGAGATCAAGGAGAAGAATACTTGAGCACGGAAATCCTGGACTATTCTAAAGGATAATGAGATTCTCTCTCAGCATTACTCCTCCGTATACACCATTGCAAGATGGTATATCGGGGCGGAGCAATCACACCCTATATGATATGGTGTGCTCTATGATGAGTACTACTGAGTTACCTATTTCCTTTTTGGGAAATATGCGCTTGAGAAGCTGCATACCTATTGAATAGGGTTCGAATCAAATCAGTTGCCTACCACTTCATATTTGATATGGAAAGGGAAGAGCCCATATCTTAAGTTAGTTAAGATTTGGGGTTGTCCGGCCTATGTCTGAAAGCAAAATCCGGACAAGCTCGAGGCAAGGTCTATAATGTAGAACTGGAAAGGTTCCAGCTATACGAACTACAGCAGATGATTTGATAAAACCAAAGGATTCAGTAGAGACCAACGAACCTCAGCCTCTCCGCCGATCTAGTAGGGTTCCTCACCCACCTGAGAGATACTTCGGTTTCTCTATGACAGTGGGAGCGAGGATTACATCATAAGATGATGACCCAACTAGTTTCGGGCTGGCCATCAGGAGTGGGACTCTGTAAGAATGGCTGGATGCTTAGCGATCTGAGATGGAATCCTTATACGCCAACAAAGTATGGACTTTGGTTGCTATATCTGAAGGGTTAAATCCCCATCAGGAGCAAGTAAATCTTGAGAAGATTACTTGGTGTAGATGGAAAAGTTGAGACTTTCAAAGCTAGACTTGTTATAAGTTTGCATCATTGACCAGGTGTGAATAATGATGAAACCTTTTCAAGTAGCTATGCTTAAGTCCATCCAGATCCTACTTACCACGGCTACATACCATGACTGCGATATCTGGTGGTTGGGTGTCATGACTGCTTTTCTAAATGAAGTTTTAGAAGAGTGTGTCTATAAGTACACAGCCAGAGGGCTTCGTAGACAGTGGGAGCAGCGGAAACGTGTGCAAGATGCTTTATAGGATAAAGCAGGCATCGCGGAGTTGGAACATCTGTTTTGATGAATTAGTCAAAGAGTTTGACATCATCAAAATGGTAGATGAACCTTGTATAAACAAAAAGATAGTAGGGAGTATGATGACGATCCTCGTAGAGTACGTGGATGACATACTCTTGATAGGGAAGGAGTTTCCTATGCTACGCTCGATCAATCTCCGCTTATCACAATGATTCTCCACTTAGGATCAAAGTGATACCTACTAAATCCTGGATTTTGGATCTATGAGATAGATCTAAATGGATGTTAGAATTCTCACTAGATGTAGTGAGACGGTATCAACCGATCCTGGGGAGAATCACTGGAAGGGTTCCAGGGTGATAAGGACGACTGAATGTCAGTCGCAGGCATTGTCTTTACCCTCAGTAAAGGGACGGTATGTTGGAAGAGTTCCAAGCTAGATACCGTGACATACTAGACGATAAAGGCTGGATACATCGCTGCTTAAGATGCTACCCTAGAAGCTGTTTGGGTGTATATTGGTTCATGAGATGAACTATGTTCCTACCATTGTGAGACAATGGAGTTGTGGCTTATGCCAAGGAACGCCGGTCCCATCAGTGATCCAGACATATTCTAAGGCAGTATCACCTGATCATGGAGATGGTTGATCTCCAAAGTGATCGAGGTTTGGAGAGTAGACTCAGAGGACAACACAGCGGATCCACTCACAAAGGCCTGTTCCCAGAGAGAGACTTTTATGGGATGGTTGAGTATGAGATACTGCAACCACTGCTACAGATGGCCCTAGTCCAAGTGGGAGATTGTTAGTTATATGTATGCCCTAGAGGCCATTACTGTACATAGGATGTATATTGTAGTGGATGCTGGGACATATATAGGGAGGACTTTCTTGCTCGACATGATAGTATGCTATCTGGTTACACTTTTCCTTAACGTGTATGCCGATTGTCTCTCTGTTACATGTTGGTAAAGCCCTTAGGATCTGTACTTGACTACCTGGACTATGATGCGGATCATACTAGTGGGGACATGGTAGTCCATAAGTACATCCTTCAAAGTCCCTAGTCATGGGTGTATCGAGACGGGGCATCGATATACCAGAGCAGACTAGCGTGTACCTTCTCGACCCATACAGATGGGCGATGGATGATCCCATATCCATTGGTGTTTGACATCAGAGATGATATACGGGTGCTCAGTAGAGACTGGGTACACTGGACGGACTCGCCGAGAACTCCCAGATGGTATTATACCTCACGTCAGATGGCAGTTCTCTGGTGACACTGGTACAGAGTAGTCTGTTGACCCGAGATCGTCATAGAGTCTTGTGTGGTTCCCACTGTGCTTTGATTTCCATCTTACCATGTCCAAGAGGGCGTGCAAAACGGTGGTTTTTGGGTACAGTCCCGAGTCACATGGAGGCAATGAGCGATAGGAGGGGATTCGTCTCTCCCGGTATAGGGAGTTGATGTTGTGCTGTGTTCGATTGGCTATAACAGGAAATCCCTGGCCAGGGTTGCTGAGATTTACTGGTAAGTGTTACCAGTAGTTTCTCGAACAGTTATAGACCTCATATCGACATGACTTATTGAGCTATTGGGGTCTGACGTATACCACCCCTAGGCGAGATATGCGACATATCAGACGATCAGACCGGACTGTACGGTAGTGTTACTGGCCGGATTCACTGGAGTGTGAGCGGGCTTGCTCGTCGATCTTCAGATCGCTCAATACCCGGGTGGCCGTTACGTTTAGCAGACCGCTTGCGGCTTGTGGATGCTTGATATGATCATCATCTGCTGCCGGCGTATTGACGAGTCTTTAGAGTCCTACACAGAGGTTTCCTGGCTCAAGCGAAACGAAATAGGAGCGCATATGAGATATGTGCGGGACCGAGAATAATGCGTGTATGTGATACCGTATTCTATTCTCGCGATAAATATATCGAATGGTTGTATGCAATATAACCTAGTTATCGATTCAAGCGTTGATTCGATAAGCCGATATATTGAATACTAGTCGGTTGTGTGTGACATAACCGGGTCATTGAATCAAGTGTTGATTTAATGATTTAATGCATATTTATATATTTGATATATTACTTTGCATCAACTAGTATCGGTTTACTTAAGATGGATTTTCTCACTCGGATGGGCGCATTGTATATGCGATATACTTTTGTGCACTTGATTGTATCATGTTTGATGATACATGTCATGCTAGGGTTCAAGTGTAAAGATTAAACCTTGGTTAATGAAATGGTTAGGGTTTATTATTTATTATTCATTTATCTTATTTAATTATCCTTTTTATTTTTGATAAATGAATAAAAGAAAAGAGAAAAGAATGGTGGCTAATTTTGTTCTTTAGTTGAAGCTTCATGAAGCTTTGTTCAAGTCAACCATTCTTATCTCATCCTTAACCCTAACCATTCCCACTAACCATGATTCATTCTCTACACTTGACTCTAGTTAAAATTATGATAAGAATTCATTTTCTTTTCTTATTCTTTAAAAAAAAAAAACTTATCATAATATTCTTCTTCTTTTTCTTCATTTCTTCAAGTGAAGAAAACTTGCCCCATCAATGGCAAGTGATGGAAATGAGTGAGAAATCCAATTCTAAAGTCTACCCACTTCCTATTTCTTCATCCTCTACCTCTTGCCAAGTAGTAGAGTGTGTTTCCTTCACAACTTTTCACGGTTTGGTGAAGGTGGAGCTTGATTCATCGATGCCTCGACGTAGATCATCTTCGGCATGGACATCGACGACCTAGCTTGCCCATTCTCCGACGAAGCCGACTCTAGAGCCCGGATTTGATTTGGACAGCGGAGACGACCTCGTTGCGGAGCCGTGGAGGTGGAGGACCGGATCTACAAAGGTTGTATTTCCGTATTCCCTTAGTTAATTGTTAACTAGTTAGCTTTTCGCCTAGAAATCTAGCCGACGATCCGTAGTTTAGGGTTTGTAGGCACCGTAAAATTTTAATTTGCCATGTTCGATGGCTTGGGAGACCTCACTAGAGTGCCTAGGAACCCTACAATCCGCTCACTGCCTCCATGTGGCTCGGGACTGTACCCAACTAAAACCTGTTTGCACGACTCCTTTGAGCCTGGTAGGGTAGTAATCAAAGCACAGTGGGAACTCACACGAGACAAATGACGATCTCAGGTCGATGAACTAACCTGTACACATGTCACCAGGGAACTGCTATCTGACATCAGGTATAATCCCAACTAGCAGGTTCCCGGCGAGTCCTGTCCGGTGTACTCATAACCCAATGAGCTGCTGTATACTTCTTAGGTGAACCAACTGACACCAGTGGCTTATGAGACCGGCCACCGCCCCTCGTCGGGGTCTCGACTGTATACACTAGTCTACTTCGGAGTTTCAATGCCCTGTCTCGAAACTCCCACGACTAGGGACCTTTTAAGGATGTGCTTATAGACTCCAGCTCTCACGTATATGATCGCCCTCATACTGCTGGTAGTCAAGAAAGAATCCTAGGGGCTCTATCAACGTGTAATAGCGACTCATAAGGTCACCTAAAGTAGTACACGATGATAAAGATAAACCAGATAGCATACTATCATCTCGAGTAAGACTGTCCTACAGGCATAGGTCCTCCCTCAATCATTGCAATCACGTGCCTGTGATCCAATAATTGACTCTAAGGGCACTATATCCAACACATGTGGCACAACGGGGGTGAGTTTCCAGCTCGTGAATAGTAAATAACATATGCAGGTAATCGGAAGTATGCACGTACAATGCGAATATAAAAAATGCAAGCTGATAGCAATAAATGGCCATATGTATGCAACAGTCATGAAAGGTACTCTATCAGGTACTACTAATACATGAAGCAATGAATATAAAATAAATGCAGAGTATGGGATGTTCCCGCCAAAAATTTCTGCGCAAAAGATTCCAAGGTATCAAATTGCAGCGATACGCTTAAGAAAATGCAAACCAGTATCTTCCGGCCTGTAATTTGATAAACTGCCCATTGAGAAACTATTAAATTATGATGGTATTGAAAGAATCTCGAAAAAACCTTCGATTTGATATATTATGGGCCTCATAATTCATCCGAGATCAAAAATTATGAGCAAATGTGTTATGCACGTGTAATCTAAAGAAGATGATACGAACTAGTATTTTCCGAGCTGTATTTTGACAAACTCCGGAACGAGAAATGGCTAAATTCTGATGATATTGAAAGAATCTCAAAAAGTCCTTCGATTTGATATATTATGGGCCTCATAATTGATCCGAGATCAAAAGTTATGAGCAAATGTGTTATGCACGTGTAATCTAAAGTAATGCTCTACTACATGGGGAATGCATTTTTTAGTCCTACATCGGGAAAAGGAGAGATGGCTTATCTACCACTCCCATATAAATAAGAGGGGAAACCTCTTAGAAAGGATAGAGTTAAATCCTCAAAGGATTCAATACTCAAAGGAACTTAGTTCTCCAAAGGACCTTAGTTCTCCAAGATAGGAGCATGCTCCTCCCCATAATGCGCATATGCGCAAGCGCCATGTGCGCTACGTGCAACGCACGTGTGCCCGCCATGTGGCACTACGTGCAACGCACGTGCGCACCATATGAGAACATTTAATAATATTAAAAGGAGCATGTTCACCATATATAGAAGCCCTGCTTCTCCTCATAATGCGCATGTGCGCTATGTACAACGCACGTGTGCTCGCCACGCGCGCACCACGTGCAACGCAAGTGCGCACTACATGAGAACATTTAATAATATTAAAAGGAGCATGTTCTCCATATATAGAAGCCCTGCTTCTCCTCATAATGCGCATGTGCGCCACGTGCAACGTACGTGTGCCCGCCACGCGCGCACCACGTGCAACGCACGTGCGCACCACATGAGAATATTCAATTAAAAGGAGACTCGTTCTCCATAGGAGCTTGTTCCCCCCCATAATGCGCATATGCGCAAGATCCATGTGCGCTACGTGCAAATATGAGCGCCCAACACGTGCGACGCACGAGCGCCCAACACGTGCGACGCACATGCGTCCAACACGTGCGACGCACGTGCGCGAACGCAAAGAAGCCTTTTTCAGCAGCGAGAAGCTTAAGCTCCAGCCTATTCTTCCCCCCTAATGAGTGAGACATGGTTCAAAGGGTACATCCCTCCACACCTTTGTAGGGTTGCTAGGCACACGCACAAGGGTCTACGAGGCATCAACCATGCCCGATTAAAAATTTAGCCGTGCCGAACAACCCGAATACGGAACTTTAAAATAGAGATTAGGCGAAAACAAGCATGTTAACAACTTTAACACTAAGTGAGAGGGATTACAACCTTTGTAGATCCGGTCCTTCACTTCATATACTCCGTGTTGTGGTCCCTTCGCTGCGATCATCGGGATCCGGACTCTCGAGAGGTTCCACGAAGAGAAAAGACGCAACCTTTGCTTCCGATCTTCGATACTAAGATGATCTACCTTGAAGTTTCTTTAACACAAGCTAACACTCATGAAATGATGTGAACACCCTCATCTAAATGGCAAGGGAAGATGAGGATGATGAAGTAGGATTTTTGCTCTCTTTATTTATCTTTTTCTCATATTTATCCATCACAAAAATCAAAGCAAGAAACCATTTCAAGCAAAGAAGAAGAAGGAAGAAGATGAACAATAATGTTTTGTGATGAATAATAAAAGTTATCATAATTATTTATGCAACCATGGTTGTAGTAACCATTGTAGAGAGTTTACTAGGGTTAGGGTTTGGGTTGGGTTAAAAGGATGAGTCACAAAGAAATATCTATCATAATATCTTAACAAAGACAAAGTAAAGCTTCTAGAATCAACTAGAAGGTTTAACCCTAATCCAAACCCTAATCATGTTTAAACTCCTCTAATCATGTTGCATTAATAATTATAATATGTTACAATATTATATATCACATATACAATATTTATTGTAACAAAATAAAATAATACATTTAACATATATCGCATATATATCAATGTATTACCCGAGTGAGAAAAATAATCTTTTAGTGAGCAAATATTAGTTAATGTAATTTAATATATCATATATATTATTATACATTAAATTATCGAATCAACACTTGATCCGACAATCCGGCTATATCGCATATAACCAACTAATATTTATCCGTACCGATTCATCGAATCAACACTTGATCCGATGACCCGGCTGATATCAAATATCGTGAGAATATAATACGGTATCACATATCGCATTATCCTCGGTCCCGCACATATCACATATATGCCCCTACTCCGTTTTGCCTGAGTCAAGAAACTTCTGTGTAGGACTCTAAAGAATCGTCAATACGCCGGCAGTAGGTGATGATCATATCAAACACCCACAAGCTGCAAGCGGTCAGCTAAACGTAACAGCTACCCAGGTATTGAGCGCTCAGAAGATCAACAAGCAAGCCTGTACATTCTCCTGTGAATCCAAACAGTAACACTCCCATACAGTCCGGTCTCGTCGTCTGATATGTTGCATATCTCGCCTAGGGGTGGTAAACGTCAGACCCCAGTAGCTTGATAAGTCGTGTCGATTTAAGGTCTATAACAGTTCGAGAAACTACTGATAACACTTACCAGTAAATCTCAGCAACCCTGGCTAGGGATTTCCGGTTATAGCCAATCGAACACAACACAACATCAACTCCCTATACCGGGAGAGACGAATCCCCTCCTATCGCTCATTGCCTCCATGTGATTCGGGACTGTACCCAAAAGCCACCTTTTTGCACGCCCTCTTGGACGTGGTATGATGGAAATCAAAGCACAGTAGGAATCACACAAGACTCTATGACGATCTCGGGTCGACAGACTACTCTGTACCAGTGTCACCGGAGAACTGCCATCTGACGTATGGTATAATACCATCTGGGAGTTCTCGGCGAGTCCGTCCAGTGTACCCAGTCTCCACTGAGCACCCGTACACCATCCTTGATGTCAAACACCGATGGATATGGGATCATCCATCGCCCATCATATGGGTCAAGATGCGTATACGCTAGTCTACTCTGGTGTATCGATGCCCTGTCTCGATACACCCTCGACTAGGAACAGTTATAGGATGTACTCGTCGACTACCGTGGCCCCACTAGTATGATCTCATCATAGTCCCAGTAGTCGAGTACATATCCTAAGGGGTTTATCAACATGTAATATAGAGACAATCAGAGTACATGTTAAGATAAAGTACAACCAGATAGCATACTATCATGTCGAGCAAGAAAGTCCTCCCTATATATGTCCTAGCATCCACTACAATATACATCGTATGTACAGCAATGGCCTCTAGGGCATACATATAACTAACAATCTCCCACTTGCACTAGGGCCATCTGTTATGGTATCGCATACCCAACAATTAGCTGCGGTTGTAGTATCTCATACTCAACCATCCCATAAAAGTCTCTACTGGGAAAAAGGCCTTTGTGAGTGGATCCGCGCTGCCGTCATCTGTGTCTGCTCTCCTAACCTCGATATCCCTGGAGATCATCCATCTCCATGATCAGGTGATACTGCCTAAGAATTATATCTGGATTTCTGATGGGACGGTAGTTCCTTGGCTAAAGCCACAACTCCATTGTCACACAATGGCAGGAACGAAGTTCATCTTATGAACGTATGTATATCCAGACTGCCTCTTTTGTAGCATCCTTGGTAACGATGTATCTTGCCTTTAATCGTCTAGTATGTCACGGTATCTAGCTGTCACGGTATCTAGCTTGGAACTCTTCCAACATACCGTCCCTCCACGGAGGGTATAGACAATGCCTGCGACTGACATTCAGTCGTCTTTATCAGCCTGGAACCTTTTCAGTGATTCTCCCCAGGATCTATTGATACCATCTCACTACAACTAGCGAGTATCCTAACATCCAATTAGATCTATCTCATAGATCCAAAACCCAGGATTTAGGAGGTATCACTTTGATCCTATATGGAGAATCCTTGTGATAAGCGGAGATTGACTGAGCGTAGCATAGGAAACTCCTTCCATATCAAGAGTATGTCATCCACGTACTCTACGAAGATCACCACCGTACTCTCTACTACCTTTTCGTATATACAAGGTTCATCTACCATTTTGATGAAGTCAAACTCTTTGACTACCACATCAAAACAGATGTTCTAACTCCGCGATGCCTGTTTTATCATATAAAATATCGTGCACACGTTTCCACTGCTCCCACTGTCTACGAAGCCCTCTGGCTGTGTACTTATAGACGTTCTCTTCTAAAACATCACTTCGAAAAGCAGTCATGATACCCAACCACCAGATATCGTAGTCATGGTATGTAGCCGTGGCAAGTATGATCTGAATGGACTTAAGCATAGATCCTTAGAAAAGGTTTCAACATAATCCATACCTGGTCTATGATGCAAACCTTTAACAAGTCTAGCTTTGAAAGTCTCAACTTTTCCATGTACACCAAGTAATCTTCTCAAGATATACTTGCTCCTGATGAGGATTTAACCCTTCAGATAAAGCAACCAAAGTCCATACTTTGTTGGTGTATAAGGATTCCATCTCAGATCGATAAGCACCCAGCCATTCTTACAGAGTCCCACTCCTGATGGCCAGCCCGAAACTAGTTGGGTCATCATCTCATGATGCAATCCTCGCTCCCACTGTCATAGAGGAACCGAAGTATCTCTCAGGTGGGTGAGGAACCCTACTAGATCGGCGGAGAGGCTGAGGTTTGTTGGTAACTATTGAATCCTTTGGTTCTATCAAATCATCTGCTATAGTTTGTATAGCTGGAACATTTCCAGTTCTACATAACAGACCTTGCCTCGAGCTTGTCCGGATTTTGCTTTTAGACATAGGCCGGACAACCCCAAATCTTAACAAGCTTAAGATATAGGCTCTTCCCTTTCCATATCACATATGAAGTGGTAGGCAACTGATTTGATTTGAACCCTATTCAATAGGTATGCAGCTTCTCAAGTGCATAACTCCCTAAAGGAAATAGGAAACTCAGTAGTACTCATCATAGAGCACATCATATCGCATAGGGTGCTATGGCTCCACCCCGATACACCGACGTGCTGTGGTGTATACGGAGGAGTAATGCTGAGAGAGAATCTCATTCTCCTTTAGAATAGTCCAGGAATCCCGTGCTCAAGTATTCTCCTTCTTGATCTCATCAAAGGACATAATACTTATACCCGCATTTTTTTGGTTCTCTACTTCTAACTTCTATTCTGTGAATATCTCAAAAGCTTCGGACCTGTGTTTCAACAGAAACATATGTCTGAATCTTGAGAGATTATCAGAGAATGTAATGAAGTAGAAAGAACCGATCTTGGCATGTGTAGACAGGGGACCTTACATACATCAACATGTATCAATTCCAAGAGTTCACTAACTCTTTCTCTGTTTCCAATAAACAGAGCTATGGTCATCTTATCTTTGTGACATGACTGGCAAGTTTCATAAGATGTAAATTCAAACTAATTTAAATATGCATCTAAATGTAACTTTAGCCAGTCGGGTCGCATTGATATGACCTAGTCTACAATGCCTCAAGAAGGATTTGTTCATTTCTGAACTCTTCCTCTTGTGTGTGTTCTGTATACTAAGAACTGTAGTTTGATTTAGAACGTCAATGATTTTAGATAACGTGCCTGAACCGATCAACTCTTGATATAGGAAATGTTCAAAATATTATCCAACAATACAAAATTATATCCTTTCTTTACTAATAAAAAGACTGCTATGATTTTGTATATCAGGTCCGGTATCTAATAACATTCGTTCAGAATCAATGTATTCTGGTAATACAGGGTGATAGTGACCAACAGACTTGGCTGTAACACTTGCACCGTTTTCTGTCTCATGAAACTTATCACCCGTTCTCAGTTCTCTACCTATCTGTAGCCCATGTAACAGATTACATATACGGGATCCTGATCCGGTATCACATACCCAGGACGTAAAGGATACTGAGAAACAGTTCTGTGTAATGAACACACCCGTAGATGATGCATCAACATGCACTTTCTTCGTTTGGGCGGCACGGGAAATCTGGTATTCCCCAATTTCCTGCTCTGTCTTATAACAATTATAAGTTGGAGCGGGACCAACGTTCCCCAGCTCAGTATAACAAGCGGGTTCGGTCAATATATCTGTTTTATTATCTTGATTAAGGCGTGATATGGTCGCTATCTGGAGAGAGAGAGAGAAGAAAACACTCAGCGTATGCTCTTGCAAGATTAGATTGGTTATCTAATATATCTAATCAGGATGTCTCCCACTGTTTTAATCAAATCTTCCTTCAAACCCTAAAAGGAAAGATTAGCCGGGATTAATTACACGCTACAAGTTCGCCAATCTTTCAGCCAGGCCAGTGTCGGTACTTTGAGGGAGGTCCCCCGTGCTCTCGCACGAACCTAATTAATGTAAACCTCGTTTTCCCAGAGGCGTAACCCCGTTAACACCTTTCTAGACACCTACTTGATCGGCTAATTTGTAATGTGTAAAACTCTCCCAGGAGTAACTCTTACTCGCAGTGGGTATCGGGATCCAACTATCTTATAGAAGGTATGCAATCTCATTGCAAATTTCAACACTTGAAATTCCCAATAATATTTTACCCCTAGCATCTTATGACCTTGGCTAAGGTCAACAAATCATAAGTGCTAGCCAAGTTCAACCCGTCATTTCCCGATTGAATTAAACCCACCCACACGACCCTTGGCTAAGGTCAACAAAGTCGCACGACTACCCTAACTCAATCGCATCATATGCTTATACAGATAAGCACTAATCAGCTACCGCACACTACGCCTTGGCTATGGTCAACAAACGCAGCACGAATACTAACCAGTACTTATCTGAAATGACGGAGGGCTACGACGGGTTTTTCAGAAAACCCTTTGCGTAATGAACTTGATATCGTTGTAGAATCGAGTGATTTTAAATGGAGTGTTTTTGAGGCTTTTCTAGTTTTGCTAAAGGGGTCACTCCCGGTGAAGGGATCGTCGGCCCTTTCCTCATCGAATAAGGTGCAGGATATATCATATATACCACTATGCAAAGCAGAAACTATAGAAGCAATCAAAAGACAAACCGAGGGTTGTAGCATCTGCCAGTTATTGCTAAAGGAGTCACTCCTGGTGAAGGGATCTCGGTCCTTTCCTTATCGAATAAGGTACTGGATGTTCTACAAGGAACATCGCTATGCAAAGCAAGAACTAGAGCTACCAGTTTTTATAAAACAAGTTTCTACAACATCTAAGGTTTCATTTATTTCATTAATCTCATTAATGAAGTCCCATTTTATTATGCTTCACAAGCATCTCTTTTGAAAACGAAATCTGCAATATAACATATATCTCATATATATAATATAAACATTCGTCTCAGGCAGTAATATGATCTCATCACAGAACATTGCAGCAGAATAACATATATGAAATATTGGATATACTAGGACGTCCGTGTTTTCAATATGAGCCTTTATAAAACACGGATTCCACGGTCGCGATGAATAGCCAAACCCACATCCCTAGACCCCTACGAGAGCGGCAAGTAACACTGCCAATTCTAGGGTTAGGAGACCCGGTCTCGACTCCTCGAGATGGTTTCCCACTGGACCCTAGAACCCGGTTACTTGTGCTCCCCGCCTTGGGTCTACCTAATGCGGAAAAGTAAATAATATACAATGGTGACATCTTCCGCTACCTGGAAGTGCCCCAATAAAAGAATATTACATACAAATGAATTTTACATGAATGAAAAAGAAAAACTCTCATCTCACATAAAAACCCCGGCTATTCAAACGCGACGATCCAATACAACATATCACAGCAACACATAATATCTCATATCATCAACGTAAGCAAGTATGCGTATCCCGATTGTCGTTGATGTATAGCAACGAAGCCGGCGATACACCACATACTACGCTTACGGTCACAGAAAAGAAAGTGTAAAACTACAACAGTTGGAATCCGCAACCTCCTTAGACATCGCATGCCTAACCAAATGAATTCCTTTAGACATCGCATGCCTAACAATTATAAACCCCGCATTTTAGTCTCATTATCGAAAACTCTTTTCAATATAAAGTCGGGCAATTCAACAAGATTCCCGAAAAACTGATCGAATGCTCGTCGCAAACTTTAGTAGACGGCCGCACCCCCGATACCGTCGACGAAGTGCACTAAGGCGGAACACCGCTGCCGCGAGCACCCGAACGGATGCTTTCGGCGACGGGGTTTTCCTACAGTCACTTGGTCGGGGCTATGGAGTGTAGCTGTCTATTAAGTTTACCCGGCGAGTATCCGCGTACGCTACGTGATTGCGACGGACTTTTGATCATATCAAAATTCCGTGGCAACCGATCATCTGAGACTAAACTGCTATGTCTATAATATTCAAATTAGTTATCTCATAACTACCTGTGGATTCCAAATATTGTATCTGTTGGAGATAGTGCCCTCAGAGTCAATTATTAGGTCACAGGTACGTGATTGCAATAATTGATGGAGGACCTATCCCGGTAGGACAGTCTTGCTCGAGATGATAGTATGCTAACTGGTTTACCTTTATCATCGTGTACTGCTTTAGGTGACCTGACAAGTCGCTATTACACGTTGGTAAAGCCCCTAGGATTCTTGCTTGACCACCAGCAGTATGAGGGCGATCATATAAGTGGGAGCTGGGGGTCTATAAGCATATCCTTAAATGGTCCCTAGTCGTGAGAGTTTCGAGACAGGGCATCGATTCTCCAGAGTAGACTAGTGTATACAGTCGAGACCCCGACGAGGGGCGGTGGCCGGTCTCACAAGCCACTGGTGTCAGTTGGATCACCTAAGATGTATACAGGTGCTCATTGGGTTATGAGTACACCGGACAGGACTCGCCGGGAACATGCTAGTTGGTAATATACCAGACGTCAGATGGCAGTTCCCTGGTGACATGTGTGCAGGTTAGTTCATCGACCTGGGGATCGTCATTTGTCTCGTGTGAGTTCCCATTGTACTTTGATTACTACCCTACCACGGCTCAAAGGAGTCGTGCAAACAGGTTTTAGTTGGGTACAGTCCCGAGCCACATGGAGGCAGTGAGCGCATCTTCAGGGGTTCGTCTCTCCCGGTATTGGGGGTGAGGTCGTGCTGTGTCTAGGAGAGCCATTACACGAAGCCCTCGGCCGAGGCAAGGAGATTTACTGGTAGGTATTCCAGTAGTATCTCAGGGTGTTCTGGGCTACACTCCGACACGACTTGTACCGCTTTTGGGGGTCTGACTTTTACCAACCCCCTAGGCCCGCCATGCGATACTCATAGACGAACGGACCGGACTGTACGGATATTGTCACTGACAGGCTCAGTAGGGTGTCAGGCTGAGTTCGCTCACAGACGTCCCTTTTAGTCAGTACCTGGTAGCCCGTTACGTATTGGCTTATACCTCTGACGTGCTAGTGGTTAAATCCACAACCAAGGTGTTGACGAGTCTTTAGAGTCCCCCACATTCAGTTACTCAGCTTTCGGGCGAAAGGTTGTAGAGGCCGTATGGAGATATGGCAGGGTCCGATCAGATACGTGCGGTATTGCACGGATCAGGATCGGACAGTTTGTACTACAGGCCGTATGGTTATATGGCAGGGTTCGATCAGATACGTGCGGTATTGCACGGATCAGGATCGAACGGATATTACTAGCCGGTTTTGGTTTAAGCCGGATCCTAGTATAGTACAGTGTAGATTTTGTCTCATTGCATTTGTATTTCGGTCGAAATACAAAAGCGGGTGTGTATGCACAGTATCGGGGTTTTCCTGTAATTTATTACGGGACCAGTTTTCTGGAGTTGCCAGTTTGCTTTTCGTTTCGGCCAATTTCCTTTGTATCGTTCATTGGCCGAAGTTTGGTGGAGGAGGGCTTATTTGCATTGTTGCAAATAAGTGGTTGTGGAGGGGGTCTTTGCCTTTTTGTTGCATCATGATTATAGCACCATACCTTGACTTTCCTTTTTCATGATAGCTTGACTTTTAGTGGTCATGATGGTTGTTGATGGTTGGAGTTGTGTGTGGTTTTGCTTATGATCATATTCTTTCATGATTTGTTTTTGATGCCTTGCATTATTGTTCAAGCCACTCACTCCCTCTTGGTATTTTATCTCATTCTCTCCCTCCCTCAATGGAGATGACCGGCCATGTATAGGAGGAGGCTGCCCATATTGTTGGTGTGGGATTTGTTGTTCCTTTGATGCTCCAAAAATCCCACAAGTCCTTCCACATTGTTCTCATATCATTTCCTCCACTAAAAGGCAATTCCTACAACCCCAAAATGAGACATGGCTCACTACACATTCTACATCGAATCTTGGGCACGTCGACTAGCCAGCTTCGTGCCCGAGTTGCCTCGGCATTGAGGTGGGAGCCCGTAAAAGAAGTAGGCGATGTGGTGCATTTCCGGCGATGAGGTGGAGACCGGAGCTTCCGCAGGAGATCGGGACGACGACGAGAAGACCGGAGGACTCGGATCTGTCGGTATATCTCTCTTCCCCTTCTTGTAGATAGCTAGGACTAATTAATGGTTCGATCCGGGTATTAGTGCGTGGCGGTTTGCCAGTTCAAGTAAAATTTAAGTTTATCACCGCTTCCGCATTTGGCCGTCGGATTGACGGCCGGGGCGCCGCCGTGCACTTACAGTGGTATCAGAGACTTGCCATTAACTTAGTCTAGCTTGGTTTAATGTGTTTTGCATTTCCGATCGACCAAAATTCCAAAAACCATATTTTGATCACATCAGTTTTCTGTTGGAAATTTTTGGTGTCGAAAATTTTTTCAGGTTGTATAAAATTGATGTACTGGAAATTATAAGGATACTGTAGAAATTCGACACTGTGATTCACCAATGGGAGCGCGGAACCGCGGCCAAACCCCCCTTTGGGCCGCGGTTCCGCCGCACAATGGAGTGATCACTGTATCCAATTTCTACAGTTCCTTTCTGGGGTTAAAATTGGGGTTTTGGAATATTAAAATTGGGCCCAGAATTTCTTGATGTGCTACAGTAGTACTTGGGGGCCCACTTGTTAAAGTTTGATCGATCGGATATTTTAAACACATTATTTCACAGTATATACATTATATCTGCGACCGTGAATGTCACTTGATCGGTAAATCCAGTCTAACTGCTATAGCCCGGTTAGACGGATTTGCGAACGTGACTTTCACGTTGATGTTCTGTTTTTGCTGTGATGTTGCGGATCGGTCGTGGGGGATAGCCTGGATGCAATGCTAGTACAGTTCTGTTGTATTATGTACATTTGATATTGCGGGACGAGCGTCCGACATGTGGACTGCCGTCACTGCCTGTTTGTATTATTATTTTGGGGCACGACCTGGTTGCGGTCAATGTACCCGGTGTATGTATATTTTACTTTCTGTACTAGGATTGCCCCGCGGAGGGGTGCACGGATAGCCGGGTTCTGGAGGGCAACAAGCCCACATCTCATGGCATTGAGACGGAGGGGGCTTCACTCTAGGATTGACGGGCTATTCGCCGCACTCGTAGGGGGTACAGGTTGACCCAGGAGGGGTGCCCAAGTTACCGGATTCCGTGAAGTGCTGGGTGGTCCATTCACGGAGCTGAAGGGGGCTGCCTCGCTTCAGGTTTTGGCGGGTGACTTGCCGCGCCCGTAGGGGTCTAGGATTTCATTGCACAGGCTATCCACACGACCAGGGGAACGTCGGGTTTCAGCGGCTCTGTGAAACCCGGGGATCCCAGATATCTGTATTGTTCTGTGATCCTGTACATTTCTGTGATGTTGCATTTCTTTTCATGCCTTGAGCGAAATATAATATATTGGTATATATATTAGTAGATGTTGTATATGTTTTGCATCCGCGCTAGTCCAGTCCCCGCTCTGTCGTTAGTTAGCTAACCTAACGGGTAATGACGGGACCCAGTGGCGAATGCTGATGGCATATACGTACGTCATATTATTTTCGTTCTTTTTGGTGTGATCAATTGATGGGACTGCATTGATTCGGATCAATGCAAGTTAAAAACAAACCTAATCTGATGTTGTTGGAACACTTTTCAAAAAGCTGTTATTGCAAGGACGTTCACTTTTGTTTTGCATCGTGGTATTCAGTCGGAATATCCTGCTCCTCAGTCGATGAGGCAAGGGCCGAGATCCCTTCACCGGGAGTGACCCCTTGGACAGAACTTTGCGTCAGGGCATTAACTTCACTATAGCCGATTACTTTTGCTTTGCATCGTGGTATTCATTTGGAATATCCTGCACCCCATTCTACGGGGAAAGAGCCGAGATCCTTTCACCGGGAGTGACCTCTTTAGCAACGGTTTTCGTCACTATATTTTCAAAAAGCTATCCGTTCCTTCGACGATATCAAGTTCTTTACGTTAAAGGTTTTCGCCAGAAACCATTCGTAGCCCTCCGTCGTTTCATATGGGTGGTCAATAGTATTCAAGCTGTGTATGTTGGCCAAAGTCAAGGCACAGTGATTGGTAGCTATTGGGTATTCATATGCAGCATAGATAGATGCGTTGGTTTGGGACAGTCGTACTGCTATTTTGGCCAAAGTCAAGGGTAGGTACGGGTGGATTCAAATTAACCTGGAGAATGACGGGTAGAACTTGACATGTGACTTATGATATGTTGGCCAAAGTCAAGGTCATAAGAGCATGGGGCAGAAATCACATCGGGAGTTTCAAAAGAACTGAAACTTGCCAGATATGCGCATACCTTCTGGAGTGTGATACCGTGAGCGGATTCCGTCACGTTGTCATGCGATGAGAGTTGGATCCCGATTCCTACTGATGAGTTAGTTTACTCCTCGGGTAACCCCGACTAATTCTTCTTTCAGGTTTGGAGGAGAATTTGAGGTACAGTGGGAGGTTTCCAGATTAGATAAATTGGTAACCATTCTGATCTAGGTTAGAGTGCACGCTGAGTGTTTCTTTTCTCTCTCTTTTTGGCAGCCACCATTGACCCGACCCTAAGACTATGACTCAGTGACCAAGATTGACCGAACCTTCTTAAACACTGGCTTTTGGATTGTCAGAGTTGCAAACCTCATTGCCACTCCTACTTTTACCCTTTTCTCCAGGATACCCTGTATTACTACGAACGTCCACTTCCATTGGACAAAACCATCGTATGGTTATATACGAACTCGAAGGAATTTATTCGAGGATGGTTTCCGGTTCTGGAGAAAACGGATAGGACTATTCAGTTGTCTTTTCCTTTTACCTTCTCTCAGGTTGCGAGTACTCCTTGATTTAGGAGATAGTACACCTATTACGCAAATTGGATAGTCTTCTTCCAAACCTTAGGCTGGTGCCGACCGGTAGGGAATGAAGAAAACCAATTAGCCTAACGATGGTGTACAGAAGGTATTAAGTTAAGACAAATCAAGGGATTAATAAGAGGGCAAAGTAAATTGCAACAGATATTCACGACCAAACCAAGTATTCCTTCGCCAATCCTAAATCACCTTTGTATTTCTCCAGGACACTCCGTATCACTACGAAGATCCACAGTTTATTTGGATACTCCATCGTATGGTTATATACGAACTCGAAAGGAACTTGTTCCAGTTCGGGGATGGATTCTGGTTCAGGAGAAATAGGAATAAGATTTATTCAGGTGTCTTTTATCTTCACCTTCTCTCGCATTGCGAGTGTTCCTAGGATTAGGACAGTACACCCATTATGTTCATTGGATAGTCTTCTTCCAAACCATAGGCTGGTGCCGAACGGTAGGGAAGGAAGAAAACCATTTGGCCTAAAGGGGTGTACAGAAGGTAAAGAATAAAGACATATGAAGGGATTTGGAGAGGTGGCAAAGAATTATTCGGTTACAGTCGTGAATCAGGAAGAGGCATTACTAGGAATACCAGGATACCCCATCGAAACATTTCGATGTTTCAGTCTCACTGTGTACTGTTAAAGGAAAACTGATTTCCCGATTAGATACTTATTCCAGGGTATGTATTTACCAGTTACGATTCTCACATCTGTATGGCTTTACAGATGATGAGTGGGAGTAAGTTATTGGGAATTGGGTGGTCATCCTCATTATATCGGGATTCGTTGTAATCAGTGATATTTGAGGAAGTCACCCGGGTTGTTTGCCGGACGGCAAATGTTTGGTTTTGAATATCCGCTGTCATGCACCAATTTCAAATTGATATATCTGTACGTCTATTTTCATAGAGTGAGATATACCTTTTTGAAATTATGTCTGTGACATTTACCTATATCAGTGGATGGTTAGGTAAGGAGCATTAAACAGCGGTGTAATTCTTCTTAACCATAAGTACAGTTTTCAACCTACGACACACAGTGAATGAGTTATTAGACTCAAAGGACTTATACAGAGTATTGTATGATGTCCAGGGTCCATCAGGACAGAGGGGTTGGTCCTCGTACTATATTCGGTTTACTTACGACTTCTCTAGTTTTTAGACAGGTGTTTCGTGGAAACACAGAGTCCGAATTTGGAGAAGTTATAGGTAATTGAATAGAGTAGAGAACCAGGTGTAGCAAGTATCGGGATTCTTCAAAAAGATCGAAGATGTAGATACTTGTGAATGGTGTTCAGTTGATAGTAATGATAAAGAGATCTTGCTTCTCTTTCAGGTTACTCATAATTGGAAGCATTCCTAAGTTGAGTAACGCTGATCAGACTTCTTCCATTTAGTTGACATGCACTGGAGACAGCTGCATGATTTGAATCTGGTTCAATTAAATCAGTGCCTCTGTTTCTATATTGGATATAGAACAGTTCATATCTTAACGATGTTAAGGTACGGGGAGTTGTCCGGTTTATGCTTAAAACCAGACACTAGACAACTCAAGGCACGTTTCTGTAATGGCTGTTTGTAGGTTGACCCAGGCTATGACGAGGGTTGATTTTCTACCATCTGGATGAACAATAGCGATATTGTTCTAGACTCGCCACAGTTTTATTAAAAATGGATTTTTTCAGAAAACAGTAGTGGGAGTATGGTAGAACTGGAAGTGATTCCAGAACCACAAACGATTACTGAAGATTTGATAAGGAACTTAAAGATTCAATCTGGATTGACATTCCATTGGCCACTCCGCAGATAAGGTGGGTAACTTCAGGCACTCGAGAGGTACTACGGTAGCCTCAAGGACGGTGACAGGGAAGTTCTTGTTTACCCACAATTACCATTGCTGTTGTTCCAGGCTGTGAGACCCGGCGGGAGGATGAGTATAGCGTCGTTCTAAACTAGTTTTAGAAGTGTACGTCTATATGACTCTGCCAGAGGGTTATCATAGTCAGTGGGAGCAGCGGAAGCATTGGTGGACAGGTAGCTTATGTCTATTTATAGACTAAAGAAGATGTAGCGGAGATAGATCATCTATTTCTGACGTGACAGTCATAGGTTTGACTTCATCAGAATAAGGGATGGATCTGTTGAGAAGGTAGTAGGGTGTGATATCCTGGTATTTGGATGACATACACAGAGTAGGAAAAGAAACTCCTATACTACAATCGGTTATACTTTGGTCGTCACACAGTGTTTTCTCCACATAGGACTTGGATTTTATATCTGACATACTGGTTACTGGATCTATAGTTTTAGATCTAGATTTGGGTGGTTTCCCAATCTGGGTACTTAGACAGCATTCTATGAGTATTTAGGATGAACGACTCCTGGCACGGTAGTGTACCTGCAAGTGATGGAGTCACCCTCTCTAAAGATGTCTTACAGACTAAAGGGGAGAGGGATGTGCATGATTGGCAGATCACTTGCTTAGGCAATTGAGTCAATCATGAAATGTCAAGTACCACACCAGATGTTGTTCTTGCACTAGATGCAATAAGTTGACATTGATCCAATCCTGGAGAAACAGTCGGAAGCAGTTATAGAACATAAGTGGATGTTCTAGGGATATGATAACGATAGCCTCATGCGGGAGACAGTTATCATTCCAGGCTTCCAAGGTGACCTGGACGACAAGGAGGTTGTCAGAGTTATAGTTTTTTCTTCTGATGAGGGGCAGTATTTTGGACAGGTGGTCCAAGGCAATACTGAGGGAGGCATGGCGCAGGATACTGATTAAGTTCAGTTGACGATACAGTCTAAGAAGTTTGGATTTGGTGTTCATTTATGAACTATGTCCCATCAGACATCCAAACACATTCTAAGACAGGTATTGCTCATTTCGGGAGATGGGCTTCTCCGCGAACTTGAGATATAGAGAGACATAGAAAGAGACATCAAAGCGGATCCACTCACTGAGGCTATTCCTCGAACGCAATAGTTTCGCAAACGAGCTTTGTGAGACTGACTAGTAGAGGAGTTGGGTGTTCGGTATCACACGGGCTGTGAGTATGCGACATCGCAATAATTAGCCTTGAGTGCAAGTGGGAGATTGTTGGAGATAGTGCCCTCAGAGTCAATTATTAGGTCACAGGTACGTGATTGCAATGATAGATGGAGGACCTATCCCGGTAGGACAGTCTTGCTCGAGATGATAGTATACTATCTGGTTTACCTTTATCATCGTTTACTGCTTTAGGTGACCTGACAAATCGCTATTACACGTTGGTAAAGCCCCTAGGATTCTTGCTTGACCACCAGCAGTATGAGGGCGATCATATAAGTGGGAGCTGGGGGTCTATAAGCATATCCTTAAATGGTCCCTAGTCGTGAGAGTTTCAAGACAGGACATCGATTCTCCAGAGTAGACTAGTGTATACAGTCGAGACCCCGACGAGGGGCGGTGGCCGGTCTCACAAGCCACTGGTGTCAGTTGGATCACCTAAGATGTATACAGGTGCTCATTGGGTTATGAGTACACCGGACAGGACTCGCCGGGAACATGCTAGTTGGTAATATACCAGACGTCAGATGGCAGTTCCCTGGTGACATGTGTGCAAGTTAGTTCATCGACCTGGGGATCGTCATTTGTCTCGTGTGAGTTCCCACTGTACTTTGATTACTACCCTACCACGGCTCAAAGGAGTCGTGCAAACAGGTTTTAGTTGGGTACAGTCCCGAGCCACATGGAGGCAGTGAGCGCATCTTCAGGGGTTCGTCTCTCCCGGTATTGGGGGTGAGGTCGTGCTGTGTCTAGGAGAGCCATTACACGAAGCCCTCGGCCGAGGCAAGGAGATTTACTGGTAGGTATTCCAGTAGTATCTCAGGGTGTTCTGGGCTACACTCCGACACGACTTGTACCGCTTTTTGGGGTCTGACTTTTACCAACCCCCTAGGCCCCCCATGCGATACTCATAGACGAACGGACCGGACTGTACGGATATTGTCACTGACAGGCTCAGTAGGGTGTTAGGCTGAGTTCGCTCACAGACGTCCCTTTTAGTCAGTACCTGGTAGCCCGTTGCGTATTGGCTTATACCTCTGACGTGCTAGTGGTTAAATCCACAACCAAGGTGTTGACGAGTCTTTAGAGTCCCCCACATTCAGTTACTCAGCTTTCGGGCGAAAGGTTGTAAAGGCCGTATGGAGATATGGCAGGGTCCGATCAGATACGTGCGGTATTGCACGGATCAGGATCGGACAGTTTGTACTACAGGCCGTATGGTTATATGGCAGGGTTCGATCAGATACGTGCGGTATTGCACGGATCAGGATCGAACGGATATTACTAGCCGGTTTTTGTTTAAGCCGGATCCTAGTATAGTACAGTGTAGATTTTGTCTCATTGCATTTGTATTTCGGTCGAAATACAAAAGCGGGTGTGTATGCACAGTATCGGGGTTTTCCTGTAATTTATTACGGGACCTGTTTTCTGGAGTTGCCAGTTTGCTTTTCATTTCGGCCAATTTCCTTTTTATCGTTCATTGGCCGAAGTTTGGTGGAGGAGGGCTTATTTGCATTGTTGCAAATAAGTGGTTGTGGAGGGGGTCTTTGCCTTTTTGTTGCATCATGATTATAGCACCATACCTTGACTTTCCTTTTTCATGATAGCTTGACTTTTAGTGGTCATGATGGTTTTTGATGGTTGGAGTTGTGTGTGGTTTTGCTTATGATCATATTCTTTCATGATTTGTTTTTGATGCCTTGCATTATTGTTCAAGCCACTCACTCCCTCTTGGTATTCTATCTCATTCTCTCCCTCCCTCACTGGAGATGACCGGCCATGTATAGGAGGAGGCTGCCCATATTGTTGGTGTGGGATTTGTTGTTCCTTTGATGCTCCAAAAATCCCACAAGTCCTTCCACATTGTTCTCATATCATTTCCTCCACTAAAAGGCAATTCCTACAACCCCAAAATGAGACATGGCTCACTACACATTCTACATCGAATCTTGGGCACGTCGACTAGCCAGCTTCGTGCCCGAGTTGCCTCGGCATTGAGGTGGGAGCCCGTAAAAGAAGTAGGCGATGTGGTGCATTTCCGGCGACGAGGTGGAGACCGGAGCTTCCGCAGGAGATCGGGACGACGACGAGAAGACCGGAGGACTCGGATCTGTCGGTATATCTCTCTTCCCCTTCTTGTAGATAGCTAGGACTAATTAATGGTTCGATCCGGGTATTAGTGCGCGGCGGTTTGCCAGTTCAAGTAAAATTTAAGTTTATCACCGCTTCCGCATTTGGCCGTCGGATTGACGGCCGGGGCGCCACCGTGCACTTACAGTATCACATTCCAGATAAATAGAAAAAGTTAAACTTTCCGATCGAATCATCAAGCACCCAAGATTTTCCCAATATATCTCAACACTTGAAATCAGTTTAAAAACATTCATTACATGCCACAGTACCAATGGTCCAGCCGTAGAAGGGTCAAGCCAACGCCTCACATGTGGCACACCGTACTGCCCCAAACCCTAAGGTTCAAAAAGCAGTTCAAGACGGTCACATAATCGAGTTAAGGTTTGTTGTCTTCTAGAGGGTCCACCGAGTTACTTGCACGACTTAGAACATTCTTAAACACGAGAAAAATCCAACTTTTGAAAAATTTCCGACAGGCGAAAAAGTGAGTTATTGATATCCGTTCGAACTTTTTAACAGTTTCTAAAAATTACCCGGAAAACACATAGACAAAATCTGATAATCCGATCGAATCATCGAATCCCTAAACAACCCCAGAAAACTCTACTGTAGAATAAAAATTAAAAATTCCCAGAGAACTCAGCACTGTGTAATAGGAATTACTGTGCAAAATAGGAGGGGTGGCATCAGCAATTGGCCGCGGAACCGCCGCAGAAGCCAGGCTTCTGCCGTGGTTCCGCCGCACTTTTAACGAATTAGCCCCTCGAATTTCACAGTAATTCTAATAAGACCCTGCTGAATTTTTTAGAAATTTTTAATTGACAAAAATCCAAATTTTCAGAAAATTTCCATAGAGCATTTTGGAGTCGGGGTTTCGGGTTCGATCGGACTTTAAACTTCGTCTAGACTTCGCCTAAATCTCTAGCTTGGCTCTGATAACACTGTAGGGTTGCTAGGCACGCGCACAAGGGTCTACGAGACATCAACCATGCCCGATTAAAAATTTAGCCGTGCCGAACAACCCGAATACGGAACTTTAAACTAGAGATTAGGCGAAAACAAGCATGTTAACAACTTTAACACTAAGTGAGAGGGATTACAACCTTTGTAGATCCGGTCCTTCACTTCATATGCTCCGTGTTGTGGTCCCTTCGCTGCGATCATCGGGATCCGGACTCTCGAGAGGTTCCACGAAGAGAAAAGACGCAACCTTTGCTTCCGATCTTCGATACTAAGATGATCTACCTTGAAGTTTCTTTAACACAAGCTAACACTCATGAAATGATGTGAACACCCTCATCTAAATGGCAAGGGAAGATGAGGATGATGAAGTAGGATTTTTGCTCTCTTTATTTATCTTTTTCTCATATTTATCCATCACAAAAATCAAAGCAAGAAACCATTTCAAGCAAAGAAGAAGAAGGAAGAAGATGAACAATAATGTTTTGTGATGAATAATAAAAGTTATCATAATTATTTATGCAACCATGGTTGTAGTAACCATTGTAGAGAGTTTACTAGGGTTAGGGTTTGGGTTGGGTTAAAAGGATGAGTCACAAAGAAATATCTATCATAATATCTTAACAAAGACAAAGTAAAGCTTCTAGAATCAACTAGAAGGTTTAACCCTAATCCAAACCCTAATCATGTTTAAACTCCTCTAATCATGTTGCATTAATAATTATAATATGTTACAATATTATATATCACATATACAATATTTATTGTAACAAAATAAAATAATACATTTAACATATATCGCATATATATCAATGTATTACCCGAGTGAGAAAAAGAATCTTTTAGTGAGCAAATATTAGTTAATGTAATTTAATATATCATATATATTATTATACATTAAATTATCGAATCAACACTTGATCCGACAATCCGGCTATATCGCATATAACCGACTAATATTTATCCGTACCGATTCATCGAATCAACACTTGATCCGATGACCCGGCTGATATCAAATATCGCGAGAATATAATACGGTATCACATATCGCATTATCCTCGGTCCCGCACATATCACATATGTGCCCCTACTCCGTTTTGCCTGAGTCAAGAAACTTCTGTGTAGGACTCTAAAGAATCGTCAATACGCCGGCAGTAGGTGATGATCATATCAAACACCCACAAGCTGCAAGCGGTCAGCTAAACGTAACAGCTACCCAGGTATTGAGCGCTCAGAAGATCAATAAGCAAGCCTGTACATTCTCCTGTGAATCCAAACAGTAACACTCCCGTACAGTCCGGTCTCGTCATCTGATATGTTGCATATCTCGCCTAGGGGTGGTAAACGTCAGACCCCAGTAGCTTGATAAGTCGTGTCGATTTGAGGTCTATAACAGTTCGAGAAACTACTGATAACACTTACCAGTAAATCTCAGCAACCCTGGCCAGGGATTTCCGGTTATAGCCAATCGAACACAGCACAACATCAACTCCCTATACCGGGAGAGACGAATCCCCTCCTATCGCTCATTGCCTCCATGTGATTCGGGACTGTACCCAAAAGCCACCTTTTTGCACGCCCTCTTGGACGTGGTATGATGGAAATCAAAGCACCGTGGGAATCACACAAGACTCTATGACGATCTCGGGTCGACAGACTACTCTGTACCAGTGTCACCGGAGAACTGCCATCTGACGTATGGTATAATACCATCTGGGAGTTCTCAGCGAGTCCGTCCAGTGTACCCAGTCTCCACTGAGCACCCGTACACCATCCTTGATGTCAAACACCGATGGATATGGGATCATCCATCGCCCATCATATGGGTCAAGATGCGTATACGCTAGTCAACTCTGGTGTATCGATGCCCTGTCTCGATACACCCTCGACTAGGAACAGTTATAGGATGTACTCGTCGACTACCGTGGCCCCACTAGTATGATCTCATCATAGTCCCAGTAGTCGAGTACATATCCTAAGGGGTTTATCAACATGTAATATAGAGACAATCAGAGTACATGTTAAGATAAAGTACAACCAGATAGCATACTATCATGTCGAGCAAGAAAGTCCTCCCTATATATGTCCTAGCATCCACTACAATATACATCGTATGTACAGCAATGGCCTCTAGGGCATACATATAACTAACAACCTTCGATATATGGCACTGTAATCTCTCAGTGTCGTCGGAGAAGTGGTGGGTCCCAAAGACCAATGATCCTTCTTTCTAAAATAAAAAAAAGAGAAGAAGAGAGAATATTGATAGAGAAACAGAGAAAGAATTCAGAGAACTCCTAAAAAGAAAGTTTGAGAAGAAATCAGAAAGAAAAGAAGGTAAACCTTTGAAAAGAAGAATTTCTTCTGAAAAGATCAATGATCTAAGAACAAGATCAAGATCTTAAAATAAAAAGAAAAGATCAAATAATAAGAATAAAATAAGAAGTAATATACTTCTTTATTAGATCATTTGATCTACACAAAAGCATTGCCTTTTGATGAACCACTGGTTCTGGAATCTTAAAAAGATTCTTTTCTTGAATCCAAAATTGGATCAAGATATTAAAACAGTGCCTTGCACTTGTAAATCTGTACTGTTGCGCTCTTGGGTTGGCGCAAGCCACCAGAGAGCGCCACGTGTCAGCTTCAGAACAACTTGCGCTATGCGCTTTTAAAATAGAGCATTGCTCTATGAAATTAGTGCAACTCACCAGAGCGCGCCACGTGTCAGCAGCGCCGCGCACTGCGCTAACTGCGCTTGCGCTCACCAGAGCGTGACACGTGTCACCTCCACATGCGCTTACGCTCATTAATTAGCGCAAAGCGGCTGACAGGCCACATGACCACTGTCAGATAATTAATGCACTGCATTATTGAAAAGAAGGGCCGAGCCCAATTAAAAAGGCCTAACAGGCCTAATAAAATGCCATGCATTATTTTAAAAAGAGCAGAGCCCAAACAAAGGTCTGTCAGACCAAAACAGATGCTCTGCATCATAAAAATAAAGGGACAGAACCCAAATCAAATAGGCCTTACAGGCCAAAATAAAATGCAGTGCATTATTAAACAAGGGCAAAGCCCTAGTAAAGGCCTAATAGGCCGAACGCAAATAAAAATGTTGAACATTTTCAACTGGACTTAACCCAATCATGGCCATAAGTCCTCAAATTAAATTGACTAAGCACGACTGCTCCCTTAAATCAATTTACATCCGGTTCAAGGGTACATCTCCGAACTCCTCTGACACCTATCGTTGTAATCCTTCAACGACGTCAGAGAGGTGACGGGTCCCGACAACCATACATCGATACGGACTGTGGGGTCCTTAAACTCATGGACTTACGCGTCCTTAAACTAATGGACTAATGCGTCCTTAAACAGATTCATATGGACTGTGGGGTCCTTAAGCCCATGGACTAATGCGTTCTTAAACCAATGGACCGCAACGTCCTTAAACTACCTATGGACCACCATGTCCCTAAACTGGAATATGGACCCCCATGTCCCTAAACTGGCAATGGACCGCAATGTCCTTAAACTACCTATGGACCACTACGTCCCTAAACTGGAATAATAGAGCTCCCAAATGCTCTTTTGTCGGATCGAAACGATCCCGTTTAAGTTGATCTTAGCCTCAAATATGGCTAACGTATCCTTAAACATTCAAACAGACTATAGTCCCAAATTGGACTATAAGACCCTCAATCAACTTTGGTTCAAGGGTACATCTCCAAACTCATCTGACACCTATCGTTGTAATCCTTCAACGATGTCAGAGAGGTGACGGGTCCCGATGTCCATGCATACAATAGACCACTATGTCCCTAAACTGGAACAATAGAGCCCCCAAATGCTCTTTTGTCGGATCCAAACGATCCCGTTAAGTTGATCTTAGTCTCAAATCAGACTAACGTATTCTTAACGAACGTTTAAGTTGATCTTAGCCTCAATATGGCTAACGTATCCTTAAACTAAAACACCAAACCCAAATCTAAGTAAATACGGATTTGGACTAATCCACGTCCTACGGGCGACGGCATAACTTAGTCTCCGTATACAATCCACGGGCATCCACAAACAAAACAAACACATATGACACGAAGTGAAATTTCAGAGAAGGAGAAAGTGGCTACCGTGATGCGGTAGCGTATTTAACTGCAGGGGCTTGCGCCTGCAGGGAAAAGCATCCCCACAATCAAAAACCCATCAAACGAGGGCGAATCTGACGAAGTCTGCTACATCGGTCGCATCCGTCTAAACCTCCGATACATGGTGCCATAAATCAACTTGGCATCTTCGGAGAGGTAGACGGATAAAACCAAATAACATCTGCCCCGAATCTCAGGCAAGACGTCCTAATGTCGTCGTGGCCGCCATTCGGAGGGGAACAGATTCTGGCACGCCCGGTGGGACCTTTTCCTCTTTCCACTCCACACTTTGTGCGTCGTGTTTTTCCCACGATCAAATAATCGCGGTGTGTATGTTTTTGGTTGTCCTTAGGGGAGTGGATATTGAAGCCGGCATTTCGTCTCTATGAAGAATGGCATTTGCTCCCACCCTAGCAATTCACGCTTTGTCATACCCGGCGGAGTCAAGTATGGGTCACTTGCAGCCTCAAATCTCTGCAATCCGGCTTTTCAAGAAATTAACGGGCTTCTTTTTGGGTCGATGCTCCCACCTCCCACCCTCGGTGCCTCAACGCCGATGGAGGAAGCCCAGAGGATGTCTGTCGCCCACAGGCAGGCTCCACAAGCAGCAGCCTTGCCAACGGAATCGGTCCTCAAACAGCTGGCACATGCCAAAGACCAAGGTCGATGCAGGGGGAAGAATATTCAAGCTATTCAAGAAATCAATGGCTTCAAATTGCACTAACTGCAACAGCAACTCTCGCTCTGTCCCATCTGGAGGAGTAACCTACGGGCCCCAAGCGGCCTCCCTTTTCACTATGCCAGTGGAGCAGGTAACTCAAGCTACCACTGGGCTCTTCTTCGGGACCATGCTCCCGCCAACGAGCTTCAGCGCTCCTGTACCATCGCAAGAAGCTCCCAAGAAGTCGTTTTTCAGCGCTCATGTGCTTATTTACGCCTTACTTTGCATTATACTGTATATAAGCACACACAAAAAATTGTGATAATAAAAGAGTAGAAAGTGAAAAATTATATTTAAAAGATAGGAATAGTTTAAGAAAAACAAGAAAGTTAGATGTTTTCTTAAATGAAACTAGTAATAAGTGGTTATAAGCTGTTGTCCCAAAGGTTAGTAAGATGAAGGAAATTACTAATCTGAGGATAAAAATAAGCCTGAAAAATAGTTCCTATTCTGGAAGCCAAACATTTGAACGTTGAAACCCTACTATACGCACGTACACACATCTTGAAACTCGGGATAGTAGAGGATACCTTGAAATGCTCTTGTCTAGAAGCTAAAGTATGAAGAAAATAAAAGTGGAGAATAAAAGATAAAATGGTGAAAAGAAAAATGAACACCGGTTTTGTTATCACCGAGGCAGCAATAAAAAAATATAGCGAGGGTGCTTTATCACCTAGTGCCTTAGACCAACTGGTTTGGGAGCCACTGCTAAGCCTTAGGTGTTGCAAGACGAGGAAAAACACCTAATTAGCAAGCATATGAGTAATCGATCGGTTAGTACCTCAAGAAGTATTAACGGTCGCATGAAGAATGTGTGAGCAAATTCCATCTAAATATCTATTAAAAAGTACTGAGGTAGATGGACAAGAGTATGATTGCTTGAATTGAATTCTCTGAGTGTAGGGATGTCCAGTTCACACACGTAGGGGTATATGATCAATGTTTGGAAGAAAGGTAGGAATGAAAACTAAAGGCGATGTTTTATTGATGGATGATGTGATTTCTAACATCTTTTCATGACTATTAAGATAGGGCTCATAGCAACTGAAAAGCTGGTAGAGTTGAAAACTCTTATTTTCAAGTTCTTTCTTTTATAGTTCTTATCTTTATATAACTTTCACCATCTCTCTTTTTATTATACGATTTTGTGGGTGTAATCCGCTGAAAACCCTCAGGAGACAACACCCCTCCTACTAGGGATATACCACTGGCGCCGAGTAAGGAAGACCGGAGGCAACTCTCCTTCTGGAATGACTCCGCCGACTCCAACGGCGGAAATTGATGCTGCTGTTCCAACTGGAAACAGCTTTGAACCACTTAGGAAGGTCCACAAGAACTCTCCGACCGCTGTGCTGAAAAGATCTCCTCCACCTATGGAGAGCGCTACAAAGGTGAATCCGGAAAAGCCCCCTCAACGGCTGTCCTCTAAAATCTACAAGGTCTGGCGTCAAGTCCAAGACTCGGTAATTGATCAAGATTATCCCCGCCGACAGAAAAAGGTGAAAGTTCAGCGGGAAGAGGACCATCCTATCAAGCCACAAAGGCGATAGCTACTTGGGTGCCCGCTGCAACGGCTCCCTCAACCTCGACCGCCCATGAAAGAAGAGAAGGCCGGAGAAAATCCCTGGGTCTGCGACGAACTGCAAGACCACTGAACCCAAACACCCCAAGTCTGGGGGCATGATGGTACATACCGTTTATATGGAATCCGGAAATGTGGATAGCCATGTCTTCACAGGTCATAGACCACTTACACGATTAATGACTAAGGCTCAGGGGCAACAACAACAAAAGCTCCAAGAAATGCTGACAGCCATGGCCGCACTTACGGGACTGAAAGCAAGCCCGGAGACATCCTCGGAGCAGCGCTGTGAGAAAGAAACTAATGCCGAGTTTTTTCAGAGAATCCTCGAAAAGAAGGACAAAGAGGTAGCGGAACAAGCTGCCAACATAAATCAAATTCAAGACGAGGAAAAGGTTTGCTAAAGCCATATCAATGGGAATGAAGCTACCACCCTCTGAAGAAAACACTCTCGGTGGAGTAGAGATGCATCCTAATTACTGCCTATATCATCAGAAGATCGCACATCCCACTAAAGACTGCGACTCCTTTAAGTGTTGGTGGCAAGGGTATGTCGCTCACAGGCAACACTTCAACAGGACAAAGCGTGAAGCTCATAGACAGCGAAAAATACGACATATGAGCATAAAAGAGTTGCCGGCAATTGTCATAGGGATGACCCGATGGGATCACGAGTTCTCACCTTCGGGAGCGATTCCGACGAAAAAGCATCTCTCGGCCCTCTCTTCAAGGAGTCCATCTCTGAAGGATTGAGGAGTTGCGAGAACATTCAGCTGTGCAATTGCACGATACTCGGAGAGAATCTTGGACCCACAAACAACGGAGCGAACAAAAAGGATAAAGGAAAAGGAAAAACGGCCTTCGTCGCCAGCGCTCAACAACAATCAAGTGACCCTATACCGGTTTTTCGCCAAAGCAACAAGCGGCAACCTCTCTATGAGAAGTTGAAACGACCTTACTCATTTCCCCGGATGAAACAAAGAGGCTGTTCGAACTAGCAGTGCACAAAAGGCTTATCACTCTACCGGAGCCGAAACACCAGCTATAACTGAATGATGTCAACAATCCTGATTACTGCCCTTACCACCAAGTATTGGGCCATCCGATCGAAAACTGCTACGTTTTCAAAAACTGAGTTGAAGACCAATACCAACAGGATGAGTTCGCGTCGTCCGAAAACTGGAATGTGAGCCCGCCACAACCACATGCTCCAAGAAAGATGGATATGCCAGGGGCATCATGCTCATTCATAGGGAAAGCCCCATTGAACCAGCATCGTCCAGGGGACATCGATTCATCTTGGCGACGACTGATTATTTCTCCAAATGGGCAGAAGTAGTACCGCTGAGGGATGTAAAGACGGAGAATATCCTCCATTTCTTCAAGACGCACGTCATATATCGGTTTGGAACTCCGCGACGGATCATCTCCGATAACGGGCTAACTTACAGAAGCCACAAGATCAGTCGCTTCGTGCAACAACACAATATAGACTGGAGATATTCCTCGGTTTATAATCCGCGAGCTAATGGTCTAGCCGAGGCCTTCAACAAGAGCTTGACAAAGATCATGAAGAAGACGGTGTCCCGAAATAAGAAGGACTGGCACGAGAGACTGCAAGAATCTCTCTGGGCATATAGAACTACGTTCAAGATAGCCACGAACACAATGCCATATGCGTTGGTATTCGGTACAGAAGCAGTGCTCCCCCTCGAAATAGAGTTAACCTCTCTACGAGTGGCAGTCCACTATGAGCTAACAGACGAGGAAAATGCTCACCTTCGGCTTGAGGAACTTGATGCCCTTGATGAAACCCGGCTCATAGCGCAACAAAATCTGGAGGCCTATAAAGCAAAGATGGCGCGCTCATATGAAAGATTGACCTGGCCGAGGACATTCCGCCAAGGCGAACTCGTGCTAGTGGTCAAAAGACCTATGATCCCCAATCGCGCCAAGCAGGGAAAATTCGAGCCAAACTATGAAGGCCCGTACATCATAGACAAGGTCTACCAGGGTGGAGCCTATTTACTCATGGATATGCATGGTGAAAGGCCTTACAGGCCAATAAATGGTCGATTCCTAAAGAAATACTACGCTTAGTGAGTTACTGCTTAGGTCAATGATAGATGACGACGACTATGCCCGCTCGCTATCTTCCTAAGCTCAAACTTTATAAGCAGTAGCCAGCCTTTTCCTGGACGGACCGAAACGTCCTTAAACTAATGATAGACCGCAATGTCCTAAAACTTGCAAACGACCGAAATGTCTTTAAACTACTACCGCAGCATCCTCAGGCGGACGAGATAAAAAAATGGAATAAAGAATAAAATAATATATATATATAAATGAAATAAAAAACGGTACGTCCATAAGTAGAATGGGCACGGATGAAAACCCGAAAGGGCTCCGTGAGTAAAAACAGCAGGGCTACCGGTGAGTGTTCGTGAAAACCCGAAAGGGTGTGACCTCGTAAAAAAAAAGAATAAAAAGAATTAAAAAAATGGTATGTCCATAAGCAAAATGGGCACGGATGAAAACCCGAAAGGGCTCCGTGAGTAAAAACAACAGGACTACCGGCGAGTGTTTGTGAAAACCTGAGAGGGCGCAACCTCGTTAAAGGACACTTACAGGGTCCTCTCGAACTTGTAAGGAGAAACCACCTGCGTGAGATCCTTACGACTCACAAAGGAGCAATACACTTAGGGATCCTCACGATTCCTAAGGAGAAAATACACTTGCGAGATCCTCGCGACTCGTAAGGAGAATTCTCTTATGGGACCCTCACGGCTCATAAGATTTGAAAGTCTTAAGTTACAGAGACCTAAACCTGTGCTTAAGCAAACCCCACAACTTTCGATATTTCCCTACAAGTGGTTCAATACTGACCCTTGTATACAATCCATGGGCGCGAATAAACACTTCCCTAAAAAAGTCCCATCCGTGACTAGGGATATGCTCGTACAGCAAACAACCCTTATAAGTCCTCTCGACTTATAAGGAGAAAACCCTCTTGTAGGATCCTTACGACTTATAGAGGAACATACACTTAGGAATCCTCATGATGCCTAAGGAGAAAACACACCTACGAGATCCTCATGACTTGTAGGGAGAAATACCTTTGTGAGACCCTTACGGCTCATGAAGTTAAAAGCCTTAGTCGGCAGGACCTTAACCCTGTTCGCTAAGCTACCTTTGTTCGACATCGACAGAGGCAAATGATGATTCGCTCCTTGTAACATCCTAGTTATAGCGGTGCTGATGCCGAAATCGGTGTCTAATTTCAGGTTTACGGCGAAAAGCCGGTAGGCCGCACATGCATACAAAACAGCCGAAATGATTGGGCAACTCGCAATAAAAAGCAGCGAGTAAAAATAAAATAAATAGCCGAAATGATTGGGCAATCGCGACTTTCGCGATGTAAAAAGCTGAAATGATAGAGCATCGCAGAAAGAAATAAAAAAATGAAAGAATGAAATTTTTGCCCTGCAGAAAGGTCCATAGTGACCCCTGTATACAATCCATGGGCATAAACAAAAAAAAAGGAAAGGGGACTACATTTCCCCACCAGGCTGCGTCAAAGGGAAGTCAGATCTCGACGACCACATCTACAGCCTGGAGACCAACAGCGGCGTTCCTTCTCATTCCAGCAGGACATGGACGTGACATCACCAATCGGAGCCAGGACAAAGTCCCCAGTTCCAAGACTCTACGGTTCACAGACAACCTAGAGTCAGCCAATGACCTCCGTCATGGAAGCAAGTCAGCCAATGACCTCCGTCGCCGAAACAAGTTAGCCAATGACCTCCATCTCGGAAACAAGTCAGCCAATGACCTCCATTGCAGAAATAAGTCAGCTAATGACCTCCGTCTCGGAAACAAGTCAACCAACGTCCTCCATCTCGGAAACAAGTCGACCAACAACTTCCGTCTCGGAAACAAGTGAGCAAATGACCTCCATCGCGGAAACAAGTCAGCAAATGACCTCCGTCTCGGAAACAAGTCAGCCAACGACCTCCGTCTCGGAAACAAGTCAGCAAATGACCTCCGTCATGGAAACAAGTCAGCAAATGACCTCCGTCGCGGAAACAAGTCAGCCAACGACCTCCGTCTCGGAAACAAGTCAGCCAACGACCTCCGTCTCGGAACCAAGTCAGCCAACGACCTCCGTCTCGGAACCAAGTCAGCCAATGACCTCCGTCTCGGAAACAAGTCAGCCAATGACCTCCGTCGTGGAAACAAGTCAGCAAATGACCTCCGTCGCGGAAACAAGTCAGCCAATGACCTCCGTCTCAGAAACAAGTCAGCCAATGACCTCCGTCGTGGAAACAAGTCAGCAAATGACCTCCGTCTCAGAAACAAGTCAGCCAATGACCTCCGTCGCGGAAACAAGTCAGCCAATGACCTCCGTCACGGAAATAAGTCAGCCAATGACCTCCGTCGCGGAAACAAGTCATCCAATGACCTCCTTCGCGGAAACAAGTCAGCCAACGACCTCCGTCTCGGCAACAAGTCGCCAACGACCTCCGTCGCGGAAATAAGTCAGCCAAAAACCTCCGTCGCGGAAACAAGTCAACCAACGACCTCCGTCTCGGAAAAAAGTCAGCCAACGACCTCCGTCTCGGAAACAAGTCAGCCAACGACCTCCGTCTCGGAAACAAGTCAGCCAATGACCTCCGTCTCGGAAACAAGTCATCCAATGACCTCCGTCGCGGAAACAAGTCATCCAATGACCTCCGTCGCGGAAACAAGTCAGCCAAGGACCTCCGTCTCGGAAACAAGTCAGCCAAGGACCTCCGTCTCGGAAATAAGTCTGCCAAGGACCTCCGTCTCGGAAACAAGTCAGCCAATTACCTCCGTCGCGGAACAACGCTCCGACCCGGAAACAAGTCAGCCAACGACCTCCCCGTCGGAGCAATACTTCGACTCGGAAACAAGTCAGCTCACCAACCACTTACGAGTCCTCTCGACTTGTAAGGGAGAAAATTCTCTTATAAGATCCTTACGACTTATATGAGAAAACGCACTTAGGAATCCTCACGATTCCTAAGGAAAAAAATACACCTACGAGATCCTCTTGATCCGTAGGGAGAAAAGTCTTTATGAGACCCTCACGGCTCATAAAGTTGAAAAGTCTTAGGTGGCAGATCCTACCCCTGTCTTCTAAGCCATTACTGCCCTACTCATGAGCATATAAACTATTTCACACCAGAATAAAATATAAAGAAATAGAAGGGTGCGGCTCATGGAATTGAGAGTTTGGAACTATATCTTTTAATAGTCGAGATTTGAGTCAATGATAAATGACGACGCTTGTGTCTGCTCGTTATCTTCTCAGATCAAGATTCTGAAAGTTATATACCAACCCGAAACTGGTCATATGCTATACATTACTCTGCACTACTTCACCCATATATATACTTACGTGGGCAAAGTAGTGGGGGACATTTCTTCCCGCCAAAAATTTCTGCGCACAAGAGTCCAAGGTATCAAATGGCAGCGATACGCTTAAGAAAATGCGAACCAGTATCTTACGGCCTGTGTTTTGATAAACTCCCCAATGAGGAACTGTTAAATTATAATGGTATTAAAAGAATCTCGAAAAAACCTTCGATTTGATATATTATGGGCCTCATAATTCATCCGAGATCAAAAATTATGAGCAAATGTGTTATGCACGTGTAATCTAAGGAAGAAGATGCGAACTAGTATTTTCCGAGCTGTATTTTGACAAACTTCGGAACAAGAAATGGATAAATTCTGATGATATTTAAAGCATCTCGAAAAGTCCTTCGATTTGATATATTATGGGCCTCATAATTCTTCCGAGATCAAAAGTTATGAGCAAATGTGTTATGCACGTGTAATCTAAAGTAATGCTCTACTACATGGGGAATGCATTTTTTAGTCCCACATCGGGAAAAGGAGAGATGGCTTCTCTACCACTCCCATATAAATAAGAGGGGAAACCTCTTAGAAAGGGTAGAGTTAAATCAGCAAAGGATTCAATACTCAAAGGACCTTAGTTCTCCAAAGGAGCTTAGTTCTCCAAGATAGGAGCATGCTCCTCCCCATAATGCGCATATGCGCAAGCGCCGTGTGCGCTACGTGCAACGCATGTGTTCCCGCCATGCGACACCACGTGCAACGCACGTGCGCACCACATGAGAACATTTAATAATATTAAAAGGAGCATGTTCTCCATATATAGAAGCCCTGCTTCTCCTCATAATGCGCATGTGCGCTACGTGCAACGCACGTGTGCTCGCAACGCGCGCACCACGTGCAACGCACAAGCGCACCACATGAGAACATTTAATAATATTAAAAGGAGCCTGTTCTCCATATATATAAGCCCTGCTTCTCCTCATAATGCGCATGTGCGCCACGTGCAACGCACGTGTGCCCGCCACGCACGCACCACGTGCAACTCACGTGCGCACCACATGAGAATATTCAATTAAAAGGAGACTCGTTCTCCATAGGAGCTTGCTCCCCCCCATAAAGCGCATATGTGCAAGATCCATGTGCACTACGGGCAAATATGAGCGCCCAACACGTGCGACGCACGAGCGCCCAATACGTGCGACGCACGTGCGTGAACGCAAAGAAGCCTTTTTCAGCAGCGAGAAGCTTAAGCTCCAGCCTGTTCTTCCCCCCTAATGAGTGAGACATGGTTCAAAGGGTACATCCCTCCGCACCTTCGATATATGGCACTGTAATCTCTCAGTATCGTCGGAGAGGTGGTGGGTCCCAACGACCAATGATCCTTCTTTCTAAAATAAAAAAAAGAAGAAGAGAGAATATTGACAGAGAAACAGAGAAAGAATTCAGAGAACTCCTAAAAAGAAAGTTTGAGAAGAAATCAGAAAGAAAGGAAGGTAAACCTTTGAAAAGAAGAATTTCTTCTGAAAAGATCAATGATCTAAGAACAAGATCAAGATCTTAAAATAAAAAGAAAAGATCAAATAATAAGAATAAAATAAGAAGTAATATACTTCTTTATTAGATCATTTGATCTACACAAAAGCATTGCCTTTTGATGAACCACTGGTTCTGGAATCTTAAAAAGATTCTTTTCTTGAATCCAAAATTGGATCAAGATATTAAAACAGTGCCTTGCACTTGTAAATCTGTACTGTTGCGCTCTTGGGTTGGCGCAAGCCACTAGAGAGCGCCACGTGTCAGCTCCAGAACAACTTGCGCTATGCGCTTTTAAAATAGAGCATTGCTCTATGAAATTAGTGCAACTCACCAGAGCGCGCCACGTGTCAGCAGCGCAGCGCACTGCGCTAACTGCGCTTGCGCTCACCAGAGCGTGACACGTGTCACCTCCACATGCGCTTGCGCTCATTAATTAGCGCAAAGCGGCTGACAGGCCACTTGACGACTGTCAGATAATTAATGCACTGCATTATTGAAAAGAAGGGCCGAGCCCAATTAAAAAGGCCTAACAGGCCTAATAAAATGCCATGCATTATTTTAAAAAGAGCAGAGCCCAAACAAAGGTCTTTCAGACCAAAACAGATGCTCTGCATCATAAAAATAAAGGGAAAGAACCCAAATCAAATAGGCCTTATAGGACAAAATAAAATGCAGTGCATTATTAAACAGGGGCAAAGCCCTAGTAAAGGCCTAATAGGCCAAACGCAAATAAAAATGTTGAACATTTTCAACTGGACTTAACCCAATCATGGCCATAAGTCCTCAAATTAAATTGACTGAGCACGACTGCTCCCTTAAATCAATTTACATCCGGTTCAAGGGTACATCTCCGAACTCCTCTGACACCTATCGTTGTAATCCTTCAACGACGTCAGAGAGGTGACGGGTCCCGACAACCATACATCGATACGGACTGTGGGGTCCTTAAACTCATGGACTTACGCGTCCTTAAACTAATGGACTAATGCGTCCTTAAACAGATTCATATGGACTGTGGGGTCCTTAAGCCCATGGACTAATGCGTTCTTTGTTGGAGATAGTGCCCTCATAGTCAATTATTGGATCGCAGGTACGTGATTGCAATGATTGCGGAGGACCTATACCGGCAGGACAGTCTTACTCGAGATGATAGTATGCTATCTGGTTTGCCTTTATCAGTCGTGTACATGTTCAGGTGACTGATTACATGGTACACTTTGATAGAGCCCTTAGGATCTTGCTTTACTACCAACAGTATGATGGCGATCATATACGTGAGAGTTGGGTAGTTTATATGCATATCCTTAATTGTGGTCCCTAGTCGTGGGAGTTTCGAGACAGGGCATCAATACTCCGGAGTAGACTAGTGTATACAGTCGAGACCCCGACGAGGGGCGGTGGCCGGTCTCACAAGCCACTGGTGTCAGTTGGATCACCTAAGATGTATACAGGTGCTCATTGGGTTATGAGTACACCGGACAGGACTCGCCGGGAATCTGCTAGTTAGTACTATACCTATCGTCAGATAGCAGTTCCCTGGTGACATGTGTACAGGTTAGTTCATCGACCTGAGGTCGTCATTTGTCTCGTGTGAGTTCCCACTGTGCTTTGATTTCTACCCTACCATGGCTCAAAGGAGTTGTGCAAACAGGTAGCTTTTGGGTACAGTCCCGAGCCATATGGAGGCACGTGAGCGGATCGGCAGGGGATTCGTCTCTCCCGGTATTGGGGGCGAGGTCGTGCTGTGTCTAGGAGAGCCATTACACAAAGTCCATGGCCATGGCAGGAGATTTACTGGTAGGTACACCAGTAGTATCTCAGGGTGTTATTGGGCTACACTCCGACACGACTTATACTGCTATTGGGGGTCTGGCGTTACTAGCCCCCTAGGCAGATATGCGATACTCATAGACGAACGGACCGGACTGTATATACATTGTCACTGTTAGGCTCAGTAGGGTTTCTGGATGAGTTCGCTCATCAGCCTCCCTTGAGGTCAGTCCATGGGCAGCCGTTACGCATAGCTAGTGCCGCTGATGGTTTGTGGTTAAACCCACTGCCAGGGTACTGACGAGTCATTAGAGTCCTCCACAGACAGTTTCCCAAGTTCGGGCGAAACGTTGTAGAGGCCGTATGGTTTTATGGCAGGGTTCGGAAAATGCACGTGCGTTTACGCACGTGTTATTTTTCGGGCAGATGATACTGGTCGGCTTTGGTTTAAGCCGGATCCGAGTATTATATTGAGTAGGTATAATATCTTTGTCTCAGTTGCATTTGTATTCGGTCGTAATACAAATGCGGGTATATTTATACAGTTACGGGGTTATCCTGAAAGTCGTTTCGGGATCACTTTTGGAAGTTGCCAGTTTCCAGTTTTCTATCAGCCGTCTTTTAACATTCGGTTAAAGACGGATTTATCTTTTCTTGGATGAGAGTGAGTCATGCTTCTAGAAGGTTCTAGAAGTTTCTAGAATGAGGTGACAAGGATAATGACTCATGCTTTGATTTCTAAACATTCTTGTTTTCCTTAAGATATTCTTTTGTATTCACATTATGATATTTTGCTTAAGGTTACCTCCCCATCCTCCTACACTCACCCCCCCCACTCCTATAAGTGGCCGGCCCCCTCCTCTCTCTCTACTACACTTGATGTTTCATTTGCAAAAGATTATGATAGTTTTAGGTGTATGGAATTCAAAGCTCATTTCATTCCATCACCCGATTCCCTTGGCAACTTCATTAACCGATCGTCCACGGACTTGGACGAAGTGAGACAAAGTCATCTACTCATTCTCTACATCATTCTTGGTCGTCTCTTTTAGCAAACTTGACGACCGAGTTGCCTCGAGTCAGAGGCGGGAGCCCATTTAAAGAATCAGTGATGTGGTGCCACCTGGACGAGCAGATCGGAGATCGAAGAGATCGGAGCAGCCGCAACGGAGCGTGGGATGATGGTTAAAGAACGAAGGACTCGGATCGTTCGGTATAACCTTTCTACACTCTTTACAGTTTGTTAGTTTAGCAATAATGGCAGATCCGGGTTAAAGTATACGATAGCGCCAGTTAAAAAGTTTTTGTTCCGCATTTGGCGTCTGTAGACGGCCGGGGCGCTAGCGTAGACTTACAGTGGTATCAGAGCCTAACCATTTTTCTATACTAACTTGTGCTAACGCGTTTAAAACATCGATCGAACCGGAAATCAAAAACCGCATTTTTCTCGCTTGACAGTTTCTGTTGATTTTAAATGGTGTCCTAAAAATATTCCACACATCTCAGAAAACTGTGCAGGGTTTTTTAAGAACGCCGTACAAATTTGAGCACGTGAGTCGACAAGACAGCCGCGGAAACGCGGCCAAACCCATGGTTTGGCCGCGCATCCGCGGCCGTTCTGAGCGATCATGCCCCCAAATTTGTACAGTGTGTTTCCCTCTGGAAATTGGGGGTTTTGGTATATATCTTTTGGGCCCAGGTTTTGTTACTGTTCTGCAGATTTACGTGGGGCCCACTTTGTGATATTTTGTCGATCGAAATTTAAACATGTTAGTTTACAGTGCTTACATTATATCTCCGACCGGGAATGTCATTTGATCGGTAAACCGCGTCTGATTGCTATAGTTCTTTTAGACGGGTTTGCGAACGTGACATTCGCGTTGATGTTCTGTGTTGTGCTGTGATGTTGCGGATTTGTCGTGGTGGATAGCAGTGTGCAATGGTAGTACAGTTTGAGTTTATTTGTACATTTGATATTGCGGGGCGAGCGTCCAACTTGTGGACTGCCGTCACTGCCTGTTGTATAATATTCTTTTGGGGGCACGACCAGGTTGCGGTCGATGTACCTGTTGTACTATTTTTCATTACTGTACTAGGTTTTGCCCCGCGACGGAGTGCACGGATAGCCGGGTTCTGGAGGGCAACGGGTCCGCATCTCATGGCTTTGAGAGGCAGAGGGGCCCCACTCTAAAATTGGCAGACTATTCGCCACACTCGTAGGGGGTACAGGTTGACCCAAGGAGGGGTGCTCAATTTACCGGATTCTGTAAAGTGCCGGGTGTTCCATTCACTATGCTGTGGGGGACTACCTCGCTTCAGGTTTTGGCGGGTAACTTGCCGCACCCGTAAGGGTCTAGGTTTCATTGCACAGGCTATCCACAGGACAGGGGAACGTCGAGTTTCAGCAGCGGCTCTGTGAAACTCGGGGATCCCAGATTATCTGTATTGTTCTGTGATGCTTATTACTTTTCTTTAATGTTGCATATTATCACGCCTGGAGCGATTATTGTATATTGGTTTATATACTATTAGATGTTGTATATGTTTTACACCCGCGCTAGTCCAGTCCCCGCTCTGTCGTTAGTTAAGTAACCTAACGAGTGATGACGGGACCCAGTGACGAATGCGGATGGCATATACGTACATTTTATTTTCGTTCTTTTCTGGTGTGATTATTTGATGGGACTTGCGTTGATTCTGATCAATGCAAAATAATCACATTTTATTTTCGTTCTTTTCTGGTGTGATCGATTGATGGGACTGCGTTGATTCTGATCAATGCAAAGTAAAACAAACCTGTTTACAGTTGTTGGAACAAATTTAAAAAGTGTTATTACAAAGACGTTTCCTTTTGTTTTGCATAGCGGTATTCAGTGGAATATCCTGCACCTCATTCGACGGGGCAAGGGCCGATATCCCTTCACCGGGACTGACCCCTTGGGCAGAAGTTTGCGTCAGGGTAATAACTTCACTATAGTCGATTACATGTTGCTTTGCATAGCGGTATTCAATGGAATATCCTGCACCTCATTCCACGAGGAAAGAGCCGAGATCCCTTCACCGGGAGTGACCCCTTTAGCACAGGTTTTCGCCACTATATTTTAAAAAAAGCTATCAGGTTCCTTCAACGAGATCAAGTTCATTACGTTAAAGGTTTTTTCGCCAAAAACCAGCCGTAGCCCTCCGTCGTTTCTTATGGATGGTCAGTAATATTCAAGCTATGTTTGTTGGCTTTCGTCAAGGCATAGTGTTTGGTAGTTGCTGGGGTATTCATTTATTGCATAGATAGATGTGTTGGTTTGGGACAGTCGTATTACCTTGTTGGCTTTCGTCAAGGGTATGTACGGGTGGGTTCAAATTAACAAGATAATGACGGGCAGAACTTGACATGTGACTTATGATTTGTTGACTTTCGCCAAGGTCATAAGAACATGGGGTAAAAAATCTTATCGGGAGTTTCTAAAGAAACTGAAACTTGCCAGGCATGCGCATACCTTCTGGAGTGTGATAACGCGAGTGGATTCTGTCACGTTATCATGCGATGAGAGTTGGATCCCGATTCCCACTGATGAGTTGGTTTACTCTTCGGGTGATCCCGATTGATTCTTCTTTCTGGTTTGGAGGAGAATTTGACAGGACAGTGGGAGGTTTCCGGATTAGATAAATTGATAACCATTCTGATCTAGGTTTGAGTGCACGCAGAGTGTTTCTTTTCTCTCTCTCTTTGGCAGCGACCTTTGACCGACCCTAGACTATGACTCAGTGACCAAGTTGACCGAACCTTCTTAAAATACTGGCTTTTGGATTGTCTATGTTGCATAAGTCATTGCTACTCCTTCTTCTACCCTTTGCATTTCTCAGAACACCCGTATTACTATGGATATCCACTTCCATTGGATAGATCCATCGTATGGTTATATACGAACTCGAAGGGACTTCTTCGAGGATGGATCCAGGTTCAGGAGAAATAGAATTGGTTTATTCAGTTGTCTTTTATTATCACCTTCTCTCAGGTTACGAGAGCTCCTTGGTTTAGGAGAGTACACCTATTACGCTTATTGGATAGTCTTATTCCAAACCATAGGCAGGTGCCGAAAGGTAGAGAATGAAGAAAACCAATTAGCCTAAGTAGGGTGTGCAGAAGGTAATATGTAAAGACAAAATAAAGGGATTAGAAAGAGGGCAAAGTAAATTGCGACTGTTATCATTCACGACCAAAACCGTGTACTTAGTCGCCACTCGTATTTCACCTTTAAAAAGAATAAGGTATTATTCAGTTGTCTTTTATCATCACCTTCTCTCGAGATGCGAGTACTCCTTGGTTTAGGAGGGTACACCTATTATGCTTACTGGATAGTCTTCTTCCAAACCATAGGCTGGTGCCGAACGGTAGGAAAGGAGGAAAACCATTTAGCCTAACAGTGGTGTACAGAAGGTAACGACTAAAGACAAATAAAGGGGTTTGGAGAGATGGCAATAAAATATACGGTTGAAGTCATGAATTGGATTATGGAAGAGGCATTACTATGAATACCAGGATACCCCTACGAAACATTTTCATGTTTCAGTGCATTGTTAAAGGAAAACTGTTTTCTCGATTAGATACTTACTCCAAGGGTATGTATTTACCAGGTTTCATTCTCATATCTGTATGGTTTTACAGATGATGAGTGGGAGTAAGTTATTGGGAATTAGGTGATTATCCTCATTATATCGGAATTCGTTGTAATTGGTGATATTTGACGAAATCGCCAGGGTACAGTTTTCAACCTACGGCGCACAGGTTTTGAGTTGTTTAACTCAGCGGACTTATACAGAGTATTGTATGTTGTCCAAGTGTCCATCAGGACAAAGGGGTAGGTCATCGTACTATGTTCTGTTTACTTATAACTTCTCTAATATTTAGACAAGTGTTTCGTAGAAATACAAGGTCTAAGTTTTGAGAAGTTGTGGGTATAAGAATAAAGTAGAGAACCAGGTATCACAAGTATCAGGATTCTTCAAAGAGATCGAAGATGTAGATTCTTGTGATTGGTATTCAGATGATAGTGATGGTTTTGAGAAACGTGTTTCTCTTTCAGGTTACTCATAATTGGATGGATTCCTAAGTTGAGTAATGCTGATTAGCCTTTTTCCATTAAGTTAATATGCACTAGAGACAGCTGCATGGTTTGAATATGGTTCCAATTAAATAAGTGCCTAAGTTTCTGTATTGGATATAGAATGGATCGTACCTTAAAAGATGTTAAGGTACGGGGAGTTGTCCAGCTTATGCTTAAAACCTGACTCTGGATAACTCAGGGCACGTTTCTGTAATGGCTGTTTGTGGGTTGACCCTGGCTATGACGAGGGTTGATATTCTACCATTTGGAAGATCAATAGTGATATTGTTCTTGACTCGCCACAGTTTTAGTAAAATGGATCTTTTTCAGAAAACAGTAGTGGGAGTATGGTAGAACTGGAAGTGATTCCAGAACCGCGAACGATTACGGAAAATTTAATAGGACCTATATATTCAATCAGGTTTGACATTCCATTAGCCACTCCGCAGATATGGTGGGTAACCTCAGACACCCGAGAGGTTCTTCGGTAGCCCCAAGGACGGTGACAGGGAGGTTCTTATCTACCCAGACTTGACACTACTGTTGTTCCAGGCTATGAGACCCGGTAGGAGGGTTGTCGTAGTCAGTGGGAGCATCGGAAGCATAGTGGGCAAGTAGCTTATGTCTATTTATAGACTAGAGCAGTTATAGCGGAGATAGATCATCTAATTTTGATGTGACAGTCATGGGTTTGACTTCAATCAGAATAGGGGATGGATCTGTTAAGAAGGAAGTAGGGTGTGATGTCATAGTATCTGGATGACATACACAAAGTAGGAAGTAAAATTCCTATACTACGATCGGTTGTACTGTGGTCGTCACACAGTTGTTTCTCTAGACAGGATATGGATATAATATTTGACATTATGGTTTCTAGATCTATGGTTTTAGATCTGGATTTGGGTAGTTTCCCAATGTGGGTACTTTGACTGTATTCTAATAGTTTTTGGAATAGATGACTCCTAGCATGGTGGTGTACCTGCAGGTGATGGAGTCACCCTCTCTAAAGGTGTCGTATAGACTAAAGGGGAGAGGGATGTGCATGATTGACAGATCACTTGCTTAGGCAATTGCGTCAATCGTGAGATGTCAAGTACCACACCAGATGTTGTTTTTGCGCTAGATGCAATGAGTTTGTATTAATCCAATCCTGGAGAAACATAAGGAAGCAGTTTTAGAACATAAGTACATGTTCTACGGATTTGATGACGGCAGCCTCCTTCGGGAGACGATTATCATTCCAGGCTTCAAAGGTGACATGGATGACAGAGTGATTGTCAGAGTTATAGTTTTTCCCTCTGACGAAGAGGGACAGTATTATGGACAGGTGGTCCAAGAGGATACTGTGGGAGGCATGGTGCCGGATACTGACTAGGTTCAGTGATCGATACAGTCTAAGAAGTTTGGATTTGGAGTTCATTTATGAACTAGGTCCCATCAGATATCCAGACATATTCTAAGACAGGTATTACTCGATTCGGGAGATGGCTTTCTCCGCGAACTTGAGATTAAGAGAGATATAGAAAGAAACATCTAGGCGGATCCACTCACTGAGGCTATTTCTCGAACACAATAGTTTTACAAACGGGCTTTGTGAAACTGATTAGTAGAGGAGTTGGATGTTCGGTTTCACACGGGCTGTGAGTAGTCGACATTGCAATAATTAGCCTTGAGTGCAAGTGGGAGATTGTTGGAGATAGTGCCCTCATAGTCAATTATTGGATCGCAGGTACGTGATTGCAATGATTGCAGAGGACCTATACCGGAAGGACAGTCTTACTCGAGATGATAGTATGCTATCTGGTTTGCCTTTATCAGTCGTGTACATGTTCAGGTGACTGATTACATGTTACACTTTGATAGAGCCCTTAGGATCTTGCTTTACTACCAACAGTATGATGGCGATCATATACGTGAGAGTTGGGTAGTTTATATGCATATCCTTAATTGTGGTCCCTAGTCGTGGGAGTTTCGAGACAGGGCATCGATACACCGGAGTAGACTAGTGTATACAGTCGAGACCCCGACGAGGGGCGGTGGCCGGTCTCACAAGCCACTGGTGTCAGTTGGATCACCTAAGATGTATACAGGTGCTCATTGGGTTATGAGTACACCGGACAGGACTCGCCGGGAATCTGCTAGTTAGTACTATACCTATCGTCAGATAGCAGTTCCCTGGTGACATGTGTACAGGTTAGTTCATCGACCTGAGGTCGTCATTTGTCTCGTGTGAGTTCCCACTGTGCTTTGATTTCTACCCTACCACGGCTCAAAGGAGTCGTGCAAACAGGTAGCTTTTGGGTACAGTCCCGAGCCATATGGAGGCACGTGAGCGAATCGGCAGGGGATTCGTCTCTCCCGGTATTGGGGGCGAGGTCGTGCTGTGTCTAGGAGAGCCATTACACAAAGTCCATGGCTATGGCAGGAGATTTACTGGTAGGTACACCAGTAGTATCTCATGGTGTTATTGGGCTACACTCCGACACGACTTATACTGCTATTAGGGGTCTGGCGTTACTAGCCCCCTAGGCAGATATGCGATACTCATAGACGAATGGACCGGACTGTATATACATTGTCACTGTTAGGCTCAGTAGGGTTTCTGGATGAGTTCGCTCATCAGCCTCCCTTGAGGTCAGTCCATGGGCAGCCGTTACGCATAGCTAGTGCCGCTGACGGTTTGTGGTTAAACCCACTGCCAGGGTACTGACGAGTCATTAAAGTCCCCCACAGACAGTTTCCCAAGTTCGGGCGAAACGTTGTAGAGGCCGTATGGTTTTATGGCAGGGTTCGGAAAATGCACGTGCGTTTACGCACGTGTTATTTTTCGGGCAGATGATACTGGTCGGCTTTGGTATAAGCCGGATCCGAGTATTATATTGAGTAGGTATAATATCTTTGTCTCAGTTGCATTTGTATTCGGTCGCAATACAAATGCGGGTATATTTATACAGTTACGGGGTTATCCTGAAAGTCGTTTCGGGATCACTTTTGGAAGTTGCCAGTTTCCAGTTTTCTATCAGCCGTCTTTTAACATTCGGTTAAAGACGGATTTATCTTTTCTTGGATGAGAGTGAGTCATGCTTCTAGAAGGCTCTAGAAGTTTCTAGAATGAGGTGACAAGGATAATGACTCATGCTTTGATTTCTAAACATTCTTGTTTTCCTTAAGATATTCTTTTGTGTTCACATTATGATATTTTGCTTAAGGTTACCTTCCCCTCCTCCTACACTCACCCCCCCACTCCTATAAGTGGCCGGCCCCCTCCTCTCTCTCTACTACACTTGATGTTTCATTTGCAAAAGATTATGATAGTTTTCGGTGTATGGAATTCAAAGCTCATTTCATTCCATCACCCGATTCCCTCGGCAACTTCATTAACCGATCGTCCACGGACGTGGACGAAGTGAGACAAAGTCATCTACTCATTCTCTACATCATTCTTGGTCGTCTCTTTTAGCAAACTTGACGACCGAGTTGCCTCGAGTCAGAGGCGGGAGCCCGTTTAAAGAATCAGTGATGTGGTGCCACCTGGACGAGCAGATCGGAGATCGAAGAGATCGGAGAAGCCGCAACGGAGCGTGGGATGATGGTTAAAGAACGAAGGATTCGGATCATTCGGTATAACCTTTCTACACTCTTTACAGTTTGTTAGTTTAGCAATAATGGCAGATCCGGGTTAAAGTATACGATAGCGCCAGTTAAAAAGTTTTTGTTCCGCATTTGGCGTCTGTAGACGGCCGGGGCGCTAGCGTAGACTTACATTCTTAAACCAATGGACCGCAACGTCCTTAAACTACCTATGGACCACCATGTCCCTAAACTGGAATATGGACCCCCATGTCCCTAAACTGGCAATGGACCGCAATGTCCTTAAACTACCTATGGACCACTACGTCCCTAAACTGGAACAATAGAGCTCCCAAATGCTCTTTTGTCGGATCGAAACGATCCCGTTTAAGTTGATCTTAGCCTCAAATATGGCTAACGTATCCTTAAATATTCAAACAGACTGTAGTCCCAAATTGGACTATAAGACCCTCAATCAACTTTGGTTCAAGGGTACATCTCCAAACTCATCTGACACCTATCGTTGTAATCCTTCAACGACGTCAGAGAGGTGACGGGTCCCGATGGCCATGCATACAATAGACCACTATGTCCCTAAACTGGAACAATAGAGCCCCCAAATGCCCTTTTGTCGAATCCAAATGATCCCGTTAAGTTGATCTTAGTCTCAAATCAGACTAACGTATCCTTAATGAACGTTTATGTTGATCTTAGCCTCAATATGGCTAACGTATCCTTAAACTAAAACACCAAACCCAAATCTAAGTAAATACGGATTTGGACTAATCCACGTCCTACGGGCGACGGCATAACTTAGTCTCCGTATACAATCCACGGGCATCCACAAACAAAACAAACACACACGACACGAAGTGAAATTCCGGAGAAGGAGAAAGTTGCTACCGCGATGCGGTAGCGTAATTAACTGCAGGGGCTTGCGCCTGTAGGGAAAAGCATCCCCACAATCAAAAACCCTTCAAACGAGGGCGGATCTGACGAAGTCTGCTACATCGGTCGCATCCGTCTAAACCTCCGATACATGGTGCCATAAATCAACTTGGCATCTTCGGAGAGGTAGACGGATAAAACCATATAGCATCTGCCCCGAATCTCAGGCAAGACGTCCTAATGTCGTCGTGGCCGCCATTCGGAGGGGAACATGGGATAAAACATGTCATCCTCATGGAATCATAACCTCGTGGCAGGACCAAAGTCCAACAAGAAATTCATAAATCCTAAATTTCCACAAATCAGCCCCCAAATTCGGCCCTCATATCATGTAAGTATCATATATCCTGAGTGTCCAATATCAAGTAAATCTCATATAACCAGTATCCAATATCGAGTATGTCTCATGAAACCTGAGTGTCCTACATCTACACCCAAAAACATCATGAAAATAAGTGTCTAGTATTGACACAAAATACTCAAATCTGAAGCCCCATCACCTAGGACTAGCCCTCCTGTGTCATGTACGTACATCCTATGAACCTGGGTAAGCACCACCCGAAATCTGCAAGGCATGTGCGTACATAACCTCGATCGATATCCCCCAGATATATGTCGAGTCCAAATACTATCACCAGTTGGCAAATGCCCTCAGCCAGGCTCATCGGCATGTCCCGTCAATCATCTTGCCCCGGAGAACCAACCGGGTTCCACCATGTACCCGCACACAGCCTCGACGCCTCCTCGCATGGGGTAATATATAACCTCAGAACCGAGAAATCTCATGGTGGAAGCTGAAATATCATATCAAGAGAAACCGGGTTTTTCATATAATGCATAATTTCATGAAACAACTACGGTCCTCAAATCCAGAAAACATCAAGTAATGAATAAGTACAACCGCATGAATCAATACATATATATTAGCGTCCAACTCCACTAATATATATATATATATGCATATATAACAGCGTCCCATTCCACTGTTATATATACTTAGGAGTAAAAATATCAGAGAACATCATATGAAATCCATGAATGTAATATATGCAACATGAAACAGTAATATGAGCATATAAAGGAAAAACCGCTATTTAACTGCAACAAGTTAATATATATCATGCGGTTCCTAATCTCTCCAAGTCCATACAACATCAAATTGTAAGTCCACGTTGCGACCCCCGGTTCTTACGGGGAGGCGGAAACGGTATAAAATCAAAATTTTAACGCAAGAGGCAACATGGACTAAGCTAGGTCGGGATCTTTACCTAAACTAAAACTAGCATACTAAGCTAAAGATATTTAGCTACTCGGATGAAGATGGTTATACCTAAACTTGAACTCCTTCTCTTCAAGCTCCGATGGTGGTTCGATGGCTTCTTCTCGTTGTCTCCGTACGCCGAAGATAGATCCACTTGAAAGCTCCAACCTTTAGCTCCTTCTTCGTTCTTTGAAGAAACTAGTTCACTTGGTTTGCTAAACCTAGTGAACTAGAATGAGTAGAGATGATTTAGAATGGGATTTTATCTATGGTTCTTGATTCTCAACTCATGAGACAAGAGAACCATAGATCAAGAGAGGGAGCAAGAGGTTGAGGGTGAGAGCAAGAGGAGAGCTCAAGAACAAGAGAGAGAATGAGCAAGAAAGAATGAGCAACTCTTTTGTCTTTCACCCTCTCATAATCCAAAGTGATCATAACTCATCATATCAAAAAAGTCTTATGTGATGGTTAGAAGCAACCATAACCTTATCATGTCATGCACTCATTTTACTCAAATGAGCAAGCAAGAAAAAGTCTTTGGCATGAAATGATAACCATGGTTATCATGATGGTCAACTAGTCAAACCTAGTCAACCGGTCAACAAGTCAACAAAAGTCAACAAGTCACCAACCATATCACCATAATACTTAATTAATATAATAGTTAATCACATATCATATTCTCATTAGGGTTGAGCAAAAAGTCAAAAAGTCAACGGTCAACTGTCAACAACCCTAATGAGAATCCGCTGTCTGTGCCTCCCTGTCAACTGTGCATACACACCCGCATCCGCGTTCCGAGGAACACGAATGCAAACTGGATAAATACAATCCCATAAGATACACTAGGATCTGGCTTAAACCAAAGCCCGCTAGTGTAAACTGTCCGGACACTGTACGTGCACAAGTGCACGGATGTGACCGAACCCTGTCGCAAAACTATGTGACCTGTCGCAATACCATGCGACCTCTACTCTTTTGCCTAAAGGCGAAAAGCTTTCTGTGTGGGACTCTAAAGACTCGACACTACGCTGGCAGTGGGTTTAACCACAGACCGCAAGCGGCACTAGCTGTGCGTAACGGTCCCCAGGTAATGCCGACAAGAAGACCGACGAGGAGAAACCCATCTGAACTCCTACTGAGCCTGAGTGTGACATTCTCCGTACAGTCCGGTCTGTTCGTCTGATACATCGCATGGCGGGCCTAGGGGGCGGTAAACGTCAGTCCCCCAATAGCGGTACAAGTCGTGCCGGAGCGAAGCCCAAAACACCCTGAGATAACACTGGAAACCTACCAGTATATCTCGTTTGCCCTGGCCAGGGACTACTCGTGTAATGGCTCTCCTAGACACAGCGCGATGTCAACCCCCAATACCGGGAGAGACGAATCCTGTCTAACCGTCACTGCCTCCAAGTGCTTCGGGACTGCACCCAACCACTACCTGTTTGCACGACTCCTTTGAGCCGTGGTAGGGTAGTGATCAAAGTACAGTGGGAACACACTCGAGGCGGAGTGACAGTGTCAAGTCAGCGGACTAAGCTGTACTCATGTCACCTGGGAACTGATAACTGACGATAGGTATAATACCAACTAGTCAGTTCCCGACGAGTCCTGTCCAGTGTACCCGTAACCTAACGAGCACCCGCATACTATCTCAAGTACGACGTACTGACGGCTGTGGGACAGACCGTCTCCCACACTGGGATGAGAAGCGCATGCGCTGGTCTACTCCGGAGTATCGATGCCCTGTCTCGATAGTCCTGCGACCAGGGACCTGCATAAGGATGTGCTTATAGATTACCCAGCCCCACTAGTGTGACGGCCATCACATCGCTGGTAATCAAGCAAAGATCCTAAGGGCTCTACTAATGTGTATAGGCGATATACAAAAATAAACACATGTACACATTGAAGTAGAAACAAACCAAGTAGCATACTACTATTTTGAGCAAGATTGTATATACAAGGTGAATATCCCAAGCATCCATTAAGTAATATACAAACCAGTATGATACAGTAATGGCCTCTAGGGCATATACACTAACAATCTCCCACTTGCACTAAGGCCATGTACTGGCGTATCGAAGACCTATCATCTCGATCAGCCGCTCGAACTGAGTCTGGGGCAGGGCCTTGGTGAATGGATCAGCAGTGTTATCTTCTGAAGCGACTCTCCGAACCTCGATCTCCTGGCGATCCACGATCTCCCTGATCAGGTGATACCGCCTCAAGATGTGCCTGGATCTCTGATGGGACCTGGGTTCCTTCGCTAAAGCTATAGCCCCGTTGTTGTCGCAATACAGAGGTATTGGATCAACAATGGACGGAACCACCTGAAGTTCTTTCAAGAACTTCCTCATCCAGACAGCTTCTTTTGCGGCATCAGATGCAGCGATGTATTCCGCTTCCATCGTCGAGTCTGCAACGGTTTCCTGTTTGGAACTCTTCCAACACACCGCCCCTCCATTGAGGGTAAAGACAAAACCCGACATGGACTTGGAATCATCCTTGTCACTCTGGAAGCTGGAGTCAGCAAAGGCCTCGATCTGGAGGTCTTTTCCGCCATACACCAAGAACATCTCCTTAGTCCTTCTCAGGTACTTGAGAATGTTCTTTACCGCTATCCAGTGTTTCTCCCCAGGGTTTGACTGATACCGGCTTACCACACTCAGTGCATAAGCTACATCCGGTCTGGTACACAACATCGCATACATTATAGAGCCTACCGCAGAAGCGTAGGGTATAATAGACATGCGATCCCTCTCCAAATCAGTCTTGGGAGACATCTCTTTAGAGAGGGTGATCCCGTGACAAGCCGGTAGGTTACCGCGCTTGGAATCTTCCATACTGAATCTCTTCAGTATGGTGTCGATGTACCTGGACTGAGAAAGTCCTAATATCCTCTTGGATCTGTCACGGTAGATCCGGATACCCAGAATGTATGAGGCATCACCCAGGTCTTTCATGGAGAACCTGTGTGACAAGAACCCCTTGACAGATTGTAGCATAGGAATGTCATTTCCTCTTAAGAGAATGTCATCCACGTATAAAACGAGGAATACTACAGTTCTCGCTACAAATCTACTATAGATACATGGTTCATCTGGATTTTTGATAAAGCCAAATTCCTTGACCGTCTCATCAAAGCAGATGTTCCAACTCCGCGACGCCTGCTTTAGTCCATAGATGGACTTAAGCAACTTGCACACCTTTCCGCTGCTCCCACTCTGAATGAAACCCTCCGGCTGGTCCATATAGACACACTCCTCTAAATTTCCATTTAGAAAAGCTGTCTTTACGTCCATTTGCCAGATCTCATAATCGTGGAAGGCAGCAATGGCAAGAAGGATCCGAATGGATTTCAGCATGGCTACTGGAGAAAAGGTTTCGTCGTAGTCCAAGCCAGGTCTTTGACGAAAACCCTTTGCTACCAGCCTAGCTTTATAGGTCTCAACCTGTCCATCTACACCAATCTTCCTTTTGAAGATCCACTTGCATCCTACGGGTTTTACCCCGTCTGGAGCAATGTCCAACGTCCATACCTTGTTGGTGTACATGGACTCCATTTCGGTCCGCATTGCATCCAGCCATTTCACTGAGTCAACGCTCTGAACGGCCTGCGGGAAGCTAGTAGGCTCATCATAATCTATGATGCAATCCTCTCTATCCCCGTCTATGAGAAAACCGCAGTATCTCTCGGGCGGATGAGACTGCCTACTACTCCTGCGGAGCGGCGTAGGAATGTCCTGTTCTGTTGAACCCTCTGGTTCCACTAACCTTTCAGTAATAGTCTGTGGTTCTGGAATTTCTTCCAGTTCTACTATGCTCCTACTAATTTCCTTTTCCAAGAACTGGTGTTCTAGAAGTGGGCATTACGAGAAACAAGGACTTTTTGTTCCTCTGCGTAGTAGAAAAGATACCCCCTGGTGTTCTTTGGGGATCCCACAAACTTGCACAGTACTGAGCGTGCCTCGAGTTTGTCCGCATGCTGCTTTTTGACAAAAGCTGGACATCCCCAGATCTTCAGATATTGAAGATAGGGTTTCTTCCCACTCCACATTTCATATGGGGTGGTAGGCACAGTCTTAGTCGGAACTCGGTTCAAAAGGTATGCAGCTGATTCTAGCGCATACCCCCAGAATGATCGCGGTAACTCAGCGTTACTCATCATGGACCGCACCATATCCAATAGGGTGCGGTTCCGTCTCTCCGATACACCATTATGTTGCGGGGTGTATGGAGGAGTAAGCTGAGAGAGAATTCCGTTCTCTTTTAAATAGTCCAGGAACTCGGCACTTAAGTATTCTCCACCTCGATCCGATCTTAGAATCTTAATACTTTTGCCGGTCTGTTTCTCTACTTCATTCTTATACTCCTGGAATTTTCCAAAGGCCTCGGACTTGTGTTTCATTAAGAAGACATAACCGTACCTTGAGAAGTCATCCGTAAAAGTAATGAAGTAAGAATGTCCGCTTCGGGCATGTGTAGACATTGGACCGCACACGTCACTGTGTACGAGTCCCAAGAGCTCGCTCGCTCTTACTCCTTGTCCAGTAAACGGAGTCTTTGTCATCTTTCCTTTGAGACAAGATTGACAAGTGGCATACGATTGATATTCGAACGCATTCAAATATCCTTTTGTATGTAACTTAGTCAACCTTCTCTCATTGATGTGACCCAATCTACAATGCCATAAGAAAGTCTGATTTATTTCTGGAGACTTTCTTTTGTGTGTATTCTGGACATTAAAAATCTGCGGTTGGTTTAACACGTATATACCATTACTCAATGTACCTGACCCAATCAAAACTTGATTAAGGTGAATGTTTACAACATTACTTACAAACGCAAATTCATAACCTTCTTTAGAAACTAAAGATACAGAAATGATATTACAAGTTGCGTTGGGTACAAAAAAGCAATTACGCAAAACCAAAACATGTCCATCTGACATTCCCAGGTGATAGTCCCCCACGGCTTTAGCATCCATGCTAGCTCCGTTTGCAACTCTGAGGGTCATGTCACCTGCCTTCAAAACCCTACGGTTTCTCAACGCCTGCAAAGAATTACAGATATGAGATCCTGATCCGGTATCCAATACCCAGGAAGTAGAGTTTATTGAAAGACAGTTTTCAATAACATACACACCTGAAGCTGAAACTGCAACCTGCTTCAATTCCTGTGTTCTGGCCTTCCAGGCCCTGCAATCATTCTTCCAGTGTCCTTTCTTATGACAATAGAAGCATTCTTCCTTATCCACAAGCTTCCCCGCTATCTTTGTTGCTTTTCCTTTTCCCTTCGTATCCACTTTACTAACACCGCCCCTTGGTTTGGCGGGGGCCTTCTTCTTCTTTCCCTTGGCTTTCGCCTTGGACCTAGAAGAAGATGATCCCCCTACAAACAAAGTGGATGTATCCCTACTTTTCTGTAGGGTGCCCTCTGCGCTCCTCAGCATGTTGAGGAGCTCTGAAAGTTCAACCTCTTTTTCTTGTAAGTTGAAGTTCAGTATAAACTGGGCGTAAGTGGAAGGAAGGGACTGGAGAACTATATCCGTATATAGCTCACTCTCCAATGTGATCCCTAGGTCAGCGAGCTCCTCAATGAAGCCGATCATCTTTAGCACGTGCTCGGCTACTGATGATCCGACGGCCATTCTTGTCGAAAATAACTTTTTCGACGCTTCGTATCTTGCGATACGTGATTGCTCTCCATACAGTTCTTTTGTATGGAGCAATATGGACTCCATGTCCATATTCTCATGCCTCCTCTGATGTTCGTTGTCCATCGAGGCAAGCAGGAGGCACTTGGCCTTCGCGCTATCAATCTCCCAAGTCTTGCGGATTTCCTTATCCGCGACACTGGAAGTTGGACCAGGGACAGGGGGAGCTTTGGTGGTAAGAAGATACCCCAGCTTGTCATAAGTGATTGCTATCTTGACATTCCTGAGCCAATCTTTGTAGTTTGGCCCTGTCAGTTTGTTTTTATCTAGGAGTAACTTAAGTCCAGTCATGTTGATTGGTCGCTGCAATTAGGAGAGAGAAGAAGAAACACTCAGCATGATGCTCTTGCAAGTTTAGAGTGGTTTTTAATTTGTCTAAACAGGATGGCTCCCACTGTTTCTCGAATCCCTCCTCAAACCATAAAGGAAGAATTAGTCAGGATTAATCCCACCGTACAATACTTGCTTAACCGTTCAGCCAGGCCGGTGTCGGTACTTCGAGGGAGGTTTTCCAACGCTTTCGCGAAGTTCCTTAATTAAAGAACCTCTTTTCCCTGGGGGCGTAGCCCCGCTAACACCTTTCTAGGCACCTACTAGGTTTATAGCATTGATCGTTAAGTGAGAAATTTCCCGAGGAGTAGCATATACTCACAGTAGGATCGGGATCTAAATATCATCGCGTGACGAAACTGAAGGAATCCTACCAGAATCATCACACTCCAAATGGTATGCAAATCTAGCAAGTTTCAGTACTTATGAAACTCCCGATGTGGATTTTTGCCCCATGCTCTTATGACCTTGGCGTGAGGTCAAAATGTCATAAGTCACATGTCAAGTTCGTCCCATCATTATCCAGGTTAATTTGAACCCACCCGTACATACCCTTGACGTAGGCCAAAATGGCAGTACGACTGTCTCAAACCAACGCATTCTATCTATGCAACAGATAAATATCCGGCAGCTACCAATCACTATGCCTTGGCGTGAGGTCAAAATACATAGCTTGAATACTACCGAATATTTAACTGAAATGATGGAGGGCTACGGATGGTTTTGGCAAAACCGTGAACGTAGTGAACTTGATTTGGTCGATGGAACGAGATAGCTTTTAAATGGAGTGGCTCAAACTCCGTATTTTAAAAGTTTGTTTTGAAAAGAACCGAGTGGTTTTTCGAAAGTGTTCCAACGACTTTAACTTGGTTTATTATCTTGCATTAGTTCTTTTAATGCGTGATATTCTTGCATTAGTTCTTTTAATGCGTCCCATCATTTAATCCTACCATTGCAGAAAACAACCAAAATATGACGTACGCTTATGCCATTCGCATTCGCCACGGGGCCCCGTCATTACCCGTTAGGTTACTTAACTAACAACAGAGCGGGGGCTGGGCTAGCGCGTCTGTAAAACATAAGCAACGCCTAAATAATATCATATATAGATATACTGCAATGATAAACATTTCAGATCACAGATAAATACATTGGATATACTAGCAATCTGTAATTTGTACGAGCCTGTAACAAAAACAGATAACACGGTCGCGGTGAATAGCCAAAACCCCACCCAAGACCCCTACGGGTGCGGCAAACCCGCCAAGTACCCGAAGCGTAGCAACCTCCCTCATCTCCATGAGTAGGCCACTCGACACTTCGGCATACCCGGTAGTTTGTGCACCCCTCCATGGGTCTATCCTAGGAGCAAAAACAGTAAAAAGAAATTATACAATGACGGCTACAACCCCTTCCCGGTTGTGCGGCCATACAAATAATTATTACATCAATTTACAGATTTACATGAATTGCAAGAAAAGAAAACTCTCGTCTCACAACCCCCGGCTATTCACCCGCGACAATCCAACATATTTATATACATATTCCAGCACATTACAGATCATGTATAACCCCGACCAATCGACTTATAGCGATTAGCCGACGTTCAATACATGCAAACATCACAGATATAACCATCATAGTCAAAGTGCAGTGAAGTTCGGAAAAATACGGAATTATAGGACCCCAAAAGGAAATTTCTTTTCTGGAAAATCTGGGCACATATAATATATTTCAAAAATCCCAAAACCAACACAGACACACACTGCACGAAAAACGATGCACAGAAGACGACAAAGCGCGGCGCTTCCGCGGCGGATCCCTAGTTCGCGCGGCGGAAGGGCGGCGGTTTGGACGAATTACTGTATCGTTTTTCTTGGGTGTTCACACAAAACCCTGAGCCGAATTTACAAGTGTAAAGTTTTTCATTTTGAGCCAAAAAAATTTCAACAGAAACTCAGTTTTTGAAAAAGTTTGGTTTTTGGATTTTTCCGGTTCCGAACTTCGTTACACTTCACTACCAAGCTAGTTTAAGTTTAGTTAGTCTCTGATACCACTGTAAGTCCACGTTGCGACCCCCGGTTCTTACGGGGAGGCGGAAACGGTATAAAATCAAAATTTTAACGCAAGAGGCAACATGGACTAAGCTAGGTCGGGATCTTTACCTAAACTAAAACTAGCATACTAAGCTAAAGATATTTAGCTACTCGGATGAAGATGGTTATACCTAAACTTGAACTCCTTCTCTTCAAGCTCCGATGGTGGTTCGATGGCTTCTTCTCGTTGTCTCCGTACGCCGAAGATAGATCCACTTGAAAGCTCCAACCTTTAGCTCCTTCTTCGTTCTTTGAAGAAACTAGTTCACTTGGTTTGCTAAACCTAGTGAACTAGAATGAGTAGAGATGATTTAGAATGGGATTTTATCTATGGTTCTTGATTCTCAACTCATGAGACAAGAGAACCATAGATCAAGAGAGGGAGCAAGAGGTTGAGGGTGAGAGCAAGAGGAGAGCTCAAGAACAAGAGAGAGAATGAGCAAGAAAGAATGAGCAACTCTTTTGTCTTTCACCCTCTCATAATCCAAAGTGATCATAACTCATCATATCAAAAAAGTCTTATGTGATGGTTAGAAGCAACCATAACCTTATCATGTCATGCACTCATTTTACTCAAATGAGCAAGCAAGAAAAAGTCTTTGGCATGAAATGATAACCATGGTTATCATGATGGTCAACTAGTCAAACCTAGTCAACCGGTCAACAAGTCAACAAAAGTCAACAAGTCACCAACCATATCACCATAATACTTAATTAATATAATAGTTAATCACATATCATATTCTCATTAGGGTTGAGCAAAAAGTCAAAAAGTCAACGGTCAACTGTCAACAACCCTAATGAGAATCCGCTGTCTGTGCATCCCTGTCAACTGTGCATACACACCCGCATCCGCGTTCCGAGGAACACGAATGCAAACTGGATAAATCCAATCCCATAAGATACACTAGGATCTGTCTTAAACCAAAGCCCGCTAGTGTAAACTGTCCGGACACTGTACGTGCACAAGTGCACGGATGTGACCGAACCCTGTCGCAAAACCATGCGACCTGTCGCAATACCATGCGACCTCTACTCTTTTGCCTAAAGGCGAAAAGCTTTCTGTGTGGGACTCTAAAGACTCGACACTACGCTGGCAGTGGGTTTAACCACAGACCGCAAGCGGCACTAGCTGTGCATAACGGTCCCCAGGTAATGCCGACAAGAAGACCGACGAGGCGAAACCCATCTGAACTCCTACTGAGCCTGAGTGTGACATTCTCCGTACAGTCCGGTCTGTTCGTCTGATACATCGCATGGCGGGCCTAGGGGGCGGTAAACGTCAGTCCCCCAATAGCGGTACAAGTCGTGCCGGAGCGAAGCCCAAAACACCCTGAGATAACACTGGAAACCTACCAGTATATCTCGTTTGCCCTGGCCAGGGACTACTCGTGTAATGGCTCTCCTAGACACAGCGCGATGTCAACCCCCAATACCGGGAGAGACGAATCCTGTCTAACCGTCACTGCCTCCAAGTGCTTCGGGACTGCACCCAACCACTACCTGTTTGCACGACTCCTTTGAGCCGTGGTAGGGTAGTGATCAAAGTACAGTGGGAACACACTCGAGGCGGAGTGACAGTGTCAAGTCAGCGGACTAAGCTGTACTCATGTCACCTGGGAACTGATAACTGACGATAGGTATAATACCAACTAGTCAGTTCCCGACGAGTCCTGTCCAGTGTACCCGTAACCTAACGAGCACCCGCATACTATCTCAAGTACGACGTACTGACGGCTGTGGGACAGACCGTCTCCCACACTGGGATGAGAAGCGCATGCGCTGGTCTACTCCGGAGTATCGATGCCCTGTCTCGATAGTCCTGCGACCAGGGACCTGCATAAGGATGTGCTTATAGATTACCCAGCCCCACTAGTGTGACGGCCATCACATCGCTGGTAATCAAGCAAAGATCCTAAGGGCTCTACTAATGTGTATAGGCGATATACAGAAATAAACACATGTACACATTGAAGTAGAAACAAACCAAGTAGCATACTACTATTTTGAGCAAGATTGTATATACAAGGTGAATATCCCAAGCATCCATTAAGTAATATACAAACCAGTATGATACAGTAATGGCCTCTAGGGCATATACACTAACACAAATAAAGGTGAACATATAGCTATAGCCAGGTATGCGTAACCATATCGGTATAGCAAGATATGGGTATCAACCTATCAATAACGATGTAATACCCTCCTGGTATATGTATAAGTATGTATGCAAGAGATACATGTAGCTATGTCTCATGTGTGAATATACCTATCACTAATGGTACAATACCATATAGGTATATAGGTAACTAGCATGTAAGCATGTCAAGGCATATGTGTAAGCATGTGGGTATACAGGTATGCTATATGTCATATGCAAAATGGAATATGTGTCAATGTCTCAATGTCCCAAACCAATACAATATCACAAGGTATAGGTGTTGTGCGTGTCATGGCAATTATTGATGGTGTGTATGTAGCATGCAATTTGTGCTTGTGAAACATGAACCGTCAATAATGGTGTTGTGTCTCATTAATACTAAGTCCATACACGATAGGAAATGAGATGTGCCACAAAGGTACACATGCACAATCAATGTCCATATACATCTAACTAAAAGTCATATCATATAATCTAGCCCATAGCATAACGACATGCGGGCCATTTCCCTGTAGATGTTAAATCTACTCACAACAATCCTGGCTAAGTAAAGCCAACCACTCGCTTTTCCTTCTTCGCAGCGCCCGAAGTCCCCGCCCGCGATCCTGAAAGCAAATAACAATATAAGAAGTATATATTAGCAATCGACCAATAACACGTACCAACTACGTTTGACCGACGCACCAACTCCAAACATACTCTCAAGTGTTTGTTAAGTGGCTAACGCGCGTAGCGATACTACGAATCCAACTCAAGAGCAAAAGCTACACAAAGACACGAACGACATTGACACGACCCTAGCTAGGAACGCAAAGCGACACAACTACCAAGCCTAGACCCTGATCGTACCGATCGCGCATTCACATCACAATAATAAACGTGGAATCTAATATAAATAGCGTCGCAACGTCAAAAGAAACCCATGCCAAAACTTACCGAAATCTAGTAAGCAACACAAATCATTTTAGCAAAAAACTACAAGTTTTTACCAAAACTAGAATTTACAAACATCACAATATAGAAGGATTAAACCATTCTTACCTTTACTAGAATTTTAATCTTACTTAATTAGGATTAGAAAAAGTTTAGTTTGCTAATTAGGCTAATTATAAAATTAGGAAATAGCATTTAACAAACTAGGAACTAGGTTAAGTTTTCATCAAGCTTAACTAATCAATTAACCCTTTTCACTAATTAAAACCTAACTTGATTATCGAAAAACCATCTCTTGAATTTCAAAATATGCATACTAAAGCTTTAAATAATCATCTAATTAAGCTAGTTTAAAGATTTAAAACAACTATTAAGGATTAGGGTTAGGGTTTTATACCTCACAAGAAACACCGCTTGCAACTAGAAAACCAAAGTTAGCCTCCAAAAACCAAGACTTTTGTGAAGATCCAAGCTAGATTAGTGATGGAGAATAAAGGGTTATGTTTTGTTTAAGAGTTTTGTGGATTTATTCAAGGATTTTGATGAAATTAGAGAGCTTGAAGATGATGAAATGAGTGAAGCAAATGAAGTGGGCAAATTAGGGGCCTCGGCCAAATGAGTGTGTGTGGGGGGGTGTTTTGTGCAAAAGTGAAGAAAGTTCTAGAAAAATAAACAATAAATGCTCATTAATGCAATTATGCCACATTTTCTATTCTTTTCTTTATTTAAAAAAACACATAATTGCCCACAAATATCTAGATATTTAGGTGAGAAAGAAATGGTGGTTTTGATTTTTAAAAATCTAAAATTGAAATTAATTTGATTTAAAGACTTGCTAGGATTAGGATTAGGTTAGTTTGGAAAAAGAACTCTACTCACTGCTTCCTTTGCCCTAATTAAGAACTTAGGTGTTAGAGTAATAATCTATAAAGGGGATTAGCACGACTAGGAAGAAACGTAGTTTCTTCCTTTTAGTGCTTGTCCGTCCTTTCTTGGCTCTTAGCCCTAACCTCTATGTAAATCAACCACAACCGGTCTAACTAGGGAATCACCGCTATCTCGTAAGATAGGGTGCCATAGTGAGCGGTGTGTGTTTGATTCAAATAGAGTCCTAATTAATATATTATATGGGGCAAGAAAGGAGTGAGAGATTTCCATCTCTCAAACCTACCCAATCCTAACCCTAACAAGTGAGGAACTACTCACTCATTAGGAAAGTTGCGAAAAAATTCATTTTTTATAATTTTTGTTTTAATAACCTAATTAACCTGCAGATAAATAAAGAGAGATAAGAAATTGTAGAATTTAAATTCAAAATGGAGAATTGCAAGATAAAAAAACTTACTTTTACTGACACCTCTTGACAATTACAATGGAATGAAAATTTAATCTAGAAAATAAAAGAGGCATGCCTAATTAGGATTTAGGGTTTCCTATTTATAGATAGGAGAAACCCTAGGGTTTACATCTGATCCACATCTGCAATTACAAGACTACCCTAAGAAAGCCGGGTCAACGCACCAACACCCACCGACACATGCACCGACACGTGCACAGCACGGCCGCGGAACCACGGTGGAATGCCATGTTTTGCCGCGGATCCGCGGCCATCTTGGGGGTTCTCTATCTCAACTTTCCAGGGTTGCTTTATGTTGCTGTTTACTTCTGTTTTCTTCACTTGGTTTCTCAGAATATCTTCTATTTTCTTTCAGATTTCCACTGCGCAGAATGTTGTGGACTTTTTACCGTGAGCTTCGCGTTGAAGTCTTTAATCCTGTGCTGCCCTTGTACTTTATGCATTGAATGGTTCGCTGATCTTCGTTTGTTTCTTAAACTATAGGCGGCATCATACAGATTCATCTATTTGTTGGTCGTAGTCTCACATTTGTAGCGTCTTTTCCTGAATTTCACTGTATTGTTCTGAGAACCTGTAACCTGCAACTATTTAGCAGACATGGATCAAAAGCACCTATTTATTTGTAATATGATTAAGATTGGAGAATATAATAATGCAACATTCTGATATGAACAAATACCCCCAAACTTATCTTTTGCTCGTCCCGAGCAAAACTATTTTTATTCTCGAAAAATCCTAACCTCACTTTCGCAGGGAATCGCGATTGCACTGAGCTCGTACAACAAGCCGTTAAACCTCTAGGTGTCCCTAGTAGGAGGAGTGTTGTCTCATGAGGGTTTTCAGCGGATACTACCCATAAAATCCGATCAATTTGGCCTGTTGACTTTCATTCTTCAATTCGGTATTCTAGCAAGAAATTCTATTATCTTTAACTTAGAAATCATCAACCCATATTTTTCACACTCACTTATCATTTAACTTAAGATCGTATATGTTCTGCAAATTTATTAAGATTTCAGCATCTTTTGAATTTTCCTTCTAAGGTTCCATCTCAACTTAGGAATTTTTATCATCTCTACTGAAGGTATAAGCCTTATCTTTCATTCCTATCTCTCATCCAAACCCCAATCATATACCCCTACGTGTGTGTATGTATCACCCCTACACTTGGAAATTCAATTCTAGCTATCTTACTCTTGTCTATCGTCCAAAATACTTTTAGTTGGTGAATTTTTAGATTAAATTGCTCACACATCCTTCATGTGACCGTTAATACTTCTTGAGGTACTAACGACCGATTACAAAATGTGTTCGCGCATTAAGTCGTAATTCCTCGTCTTGTAATACCTAAGGCTTTAGCAGTGACTCCCAAACTAGTTGGTCTAAGGCACTAGGTGATAAAGCACCCTCGCTATATATTTTTTTATTTATGCAGCATCAAGTAATTACAAAACCAGTGTTCATTTTTTTTATCTCTCTTTATTCACACGTGTACTTTTATTTTATTTTCTTTCATACTAAGGATTTTAGACGAGAGCATTTCAAAGTATCCTCTACTATTCCAAGTTTCAAGGTGCGTGTTTGTGCAAGTTGTAGGTTATATATTTTCAGAATTTAGACTTAAGGTTCAGAATTATTTTTCAAACTTACACTTCAAATAAAAATTTCAATACCCTTCCCTTATTTGACTTAGCCTAAGAACTGAACTCAAAATTTGCCTATTTATAAATAATTTACAAAGGCTTATATTTTCTACGGTTAAACTTAAAGAAAGGTTATTTTTAGGGTTTTTAATTTACTAAGTTTAGGATCTAGTTTTTCCCTACTATTCAACCGCCATGTTGAACTTAAGTCAAATATGGCCAAAATTGATTTTTTTTTCAATTTTTATAATTTTTTAAAGTTTTTCAAATTTTTTTATTTGCTTTTATATATATATATATATATTTTATTTTCATTTTTAATTTTTTTTTATAATTTTTTTATAAAGATGCAATGCGGAATTAAATATGCAAAGAAAGAAAAAACAAATATGTACAAAAAATAAAAATATGCAATGCCAAGATAATTATTTACAAACCACCTCCACCACCAAACTTATCAAAAGCAGTGCCCTCACTGCTCATGCCCTCACCGTCCCCTCGAACGTGAACGGGAACGTTCCTCTCTCGCCAACAGCGTCGTCATGCCATGCTCTATTTCTGTCACACAGTGTTCCAGGTTGGTCACCATCCCTGTCAATCTGTCAATCCCCCGAACGGCTCTCCTAAGTAAACGTGCATGTTCTGGGGGGGTAAGCTCTTCCTCGCTCACGGTCGAGCTGGAGCTGGGTGTCCTGGCGGGTACATTTTCGGCCGGTTCAGTTCGCGGCCATGCATCATTTAAGAGGGTATAGGACGTGGATACGCCCTCAATAAGAGGTCTAATGGGGATACCTCCATGCATGTAAAACTCAAATTCCTTCACAGAGGGGAAATGGCGACACAGTTGTGTCACCAACATAGGGCATGGGTAATTGGCAGCCCTTTTGCCAGCACCAATTGAATTAAGTAACACAGTGCACATATCATATCTAGGGTTCATAGTCATTAAGGTGTGCACGATATGAAGAGATGGTGTGGAAAAAGTAGTATTGTGTGAACTACCAAAAATGTTATTTTGTGCCCAACGACACACAGTCAGGATGTTTGCAAAGAGGGTTCTACCTTGGATGCCCTTACGTGGCTCCCTCGAACAGTCAGTACCCATCAAGGGTAGATAATCCTCGAATTGGAGGGGTTGGTCATGGGTAAGTAGTCTAGGTATTAGGGTGATTTCATGGATGAAGTCCCTATCGATAATGATCTCCGTATCCCCCCCAAATAAGCCTAATATATCCGTGTTGTAAAAGGCATCCGTCTTCCATGCATTCATAAAATCGTATGACGAGATCTAGAAGAGCGAAGGAGTTTGGATGATTAAAAATTAAAAAGTTCCACCAACGTCTTGTGATTTCATCACCAAAATAACTCCCAAAGACCGTGTGTGCAAACATTTGGGAAAAATCCCTCTCATATTGCATAGTAGGTGCCATCACAGAAAATAAAGTTGCAGAATTTATAAATAATCAGAGAAGATTGGAGAAAGCAAACCTCCTGTGAAGATTTCAGAGGGAGACGACAGCAGGCGGCGGCGGTTGTGCGGTGGAATGCAGGTAATTGCGGCGAAAGCACGACGGAATGGGGAGCTCTCTCTGCGCGATCTTCAGCGGCTGCTAGGGTTTTCTGAAGATGGAAATTAGGGTTTGGTAAAAGCAGCAGAGGGGTCGGTTCGTTTTTATAGGGGATATTTTGGTTATTTGCAAAAAGGACCACTTAAAAAGAGGAATTTATTTGTAAATAAAAAAAATTTATTTTATTTTATTTAGTTTTTATTATTTATTAAAAACTGAAAATTTCCAAAAATACCCCCAAAAATTTGAATTTTTTTATTTTTTTATTTTTTATTTTTTATTTTTTTATATAATTACAAGTGGTACATACCCCCAAACTTACGGTTGGCTCATAATTTTATAAAAATCATTTTTTTTTCAAGAGCCAACATAATCTCCCCCAAACTTGAATTAAACAATGTTACTGGTCAATGCCAAGCTTTGCAAAGACCAAAAGTCAATACCAACCATTCGAAGAATTTATCAGTGAAATATAGCGGTTGGTGGAAGAGTATGTTGTATGGAGTCAGGAAGAAGTGTGGAAGAGATAAGTTGTGTAAAAGAAAGGGTTTTCATCTCAATTTGAAGAGACGACACAGTGATTGTAACGATGGATTACTTGCATTTGTGTGATTGTCAAGAAGAAGGGGCGGAGGGTCAATTTCTTTCTGAGCCAGCGTTTATATATAGATGTAGGAGGACACCCGTGTTTGCTAAAGAGGCGAGTTCATCAGCGAAAATTTCCTCAAAACTTTCATCGATACCACAAAGAATAATGTCATCAGAAAGAGTGGGGCGATCTCTAGACTCCATGAAAGATTCATAATCAGCATTAGATGTTGACCCGAACTCAATGGAATAGTCTGTATGTGTATAATACATAGTTGGATCAAACAACGTATGAAAAGAGTCTAGATCAGTATCCTGAGGCTGATCAAATTCGCTGCTGTCGACATCCATTAATTCGACAGAACAAGCATGAGCAGAAGGTTCGGAGGGTACACTTCCCAACTTGTAAATGTTAAACTCACTTGACATCTTCTCGAAGGAAAGAGTCATTGAGCCGTTACGACAGTTGATTACAGCATTGGAAGTGGCCAAAAATGGTCGACCGAGGATCACCGGAATTTGGTTACGTGGGTTAGCTACAGGCTGTGTGTCCATAATAATGAAATCAACGGGGAATATGAAGACCCCTACTTTAATCAACACATCCTCTAACTCAACCCTAGGATGGGTGATGGATCGGTCGGCCATTTGGAGAGTACAATGTGTGGGTTTTAACTCTCCAACCCCTAATTGCTCATATACTGAATAGGGAAGCAGGTTAACACTGGAACCTACAGGGTCACTAGGCAATCTAACAAGGTTCTACAAGGCATCAACCATGCACGATTAAAAATTTAGCTGTGCCGAATAACCATAAACAGGATCTTTGCTAGATAATTAGGGTAACACATGCAAGTAAATAACAATTATCACTATGTGAATACGAAATACAACCTTTATAGATCGGTCCTTCACTTCTAAAGCTCCTTGTTGTAGTCCCTTCGCTGCGATCATCGAACTCCTGGACTCTCGGACGGCTCCATGAGCCGAAGATGATCTACGTCGAGGGAATACGAACTCAAGCTTCTACTTCACTAACTAGAGAACTAGTGAAGCAAACACCTTAAACTAAAATGCTAGTCTAGTAGAGGATGATGAAATAGGAAATGGGTACACTTCAGAATTTCTTTTCTCACTATATATCTCTCTCTTTATCAAACCCTAGAAAGAAATTGAAAGAGGAAGAAGACGAGCTCAAAATGAGAATGAAAACTAATCAAAGAGAGAAAGAGAGCTAACCATGGGTGAGTGGGTATCATATACTAACTCATGTAGAGACATAACCATGGCTACATTATAATGGTTGGGTTAATTAATATCTCAAGTAATCCAAAGTTAGTAAACTAAGTCAATGCAACCCTAAGCTTCATGAAGCTTCATGCATGTGAGCTCATCATCCACTAATTTTAGAATTACTTTAAATATTAAAAACCTAACACTATAATTAGTATGGTATAAGTCTTATACACCCATGATAGTTGTATCAACAACCATGATACAAAATGAACACAAATAAATATATATCACATATATATTAAGTTGTGCACAAGTGAGAAAAACAAATGCTTAAGTGAACCAATGTTAGTTAATGTAAATTAGTATATCACATATACAATTATACACTAAATTATTAAATCAACACTTGACTTAATAATCCGGTTATATCACATATAACCGACTAACACCAAATGTACCAACTTTTCGAATCAACACTTGATTCGATAACCCGGCTATATCACATATAACAGGCCGATAGAATAGTCGCGAGAATAGAATACGGTATCACATACACACATTATTCTCGGTCCCGCACATATCACATATGCGCTCCTATTTTGTTTTGCCTGAGCGAGTAAAACCTCTATGTAGGACTCTAAAGACTCGTCAATACGCCGGCAGTAGGTGATGATCATATCAAGCACCCACAAGCCATTAACGGTACTAGCTGGACGTAACGGCTACCCGGGTATTGAGCGATCAGAAGATCAGCAAGCAAGCCCGCTCTAACTGCTGCAAAAAGCCTGACAGTGACACTACAGTATAGTCTGGTCTCCTCGTCTGATATGTCGCATATCAAGTCTGGGGGTGGTAAACGTCAGACCCCAATAACCGATAAGTCATGCCGATATAAGGCTCATAAGGGGTCGAGAAACTACTGGTAACACTTACCAGTAAATCTCTAAACCAGCCCTGGCCAGGGACTTCCCTGTTATGGCCAATCGAGCATAGCGCAACATCAACCCCCAATATCGGGAGAGACGAAACCCCTCCTATCGCTCATTGCCTCCATGTGACTCGGGACTGTACCCAAAAACCACCGTTTTGCACGCCCTCTTGGACGTGGTAAGGTGGAAATCAAAGTACAGAGGGAATCACACAAGACTCTATGACGATCTCGGGTCTACAGACTAACATGTACCAGTGTCACCAGAGAACTGCCATCTGACGTAAGGTATAATACCATCTGGGAGTTCTCGGCGAGTCCGTCCAGTGTATCCAGTCTCCACTGAGCACCCGTATATCATCTCTGATGTCAAACACCAATGGATATGAGATCATCCATCGCCCATCTATATGGATCGAGAAGCTATACGCTAGTCTACTCTGGTATATCGATGTCCCGTCTCGATACACCCACAACTAGGGACCTTGAAGGATGTACTTATGGACTACCATGTCCCCACTAGTATGATCCTCATCATAGTCCAGGGAGTCAAGTACACATCCTAAAGGCTTTACCAACATGTAACAGAGAGACAATCGGTGTACACGTTAAGGTAAAGAGTAACTAGATAGCATACTATCATGTCGAGCAAGAAAGTCTTCCCTATATATGTCCAAGCATCCATTAGAATATACATCTCATGTATAGTAATAGCCTCTAGGGCATACATATAACTAGCAATCTCCCACTTGCACTAGGGCCATCTGATAACAGTGGTTGTAGTATCTCATACTCAACCATCCCATAATATTCTCTCTCTGGGAAAAAGCCTTTATGAGTGGATCCGTCGTGTTGTCCTCTGAGTCTACTCTCCTGACCTTGATCTCCTGGAGATCAACCATCTCCATGATCAGGTGACACTGCCTTAGAATATGTCTGGATCTCTGATGGGACCTGCGTTCCTAGGCATAAGCCACAACTCCATTGTCACACAATAGTAGGAACGAAGTTCATCTCATGAACTAATATACACCCAGACTGCCTCTTTGGTAGCATTTTTAGTAGCGATGTATCTAGCCTTTATCGTCTAGTATGCCATGGTATCAGTCTTGGAACACTTCCAACATACCATCCCTCTACTGAGAGTAAAGACAATGCCTGTGACTGACTTTCAGTCATCCTTATCACTCTGGAACCTTTCTAGTGATTCTCCCCAGGATCGATTGATACCATCTCACTACAATTAGTGAGAATCCTAACATCCAATTACATCCATCTCATAGATCAAAACTCAGGATTTAGGAGGTATCACTTTGATCCTATATAGAGAATCCTTGTGATAAGAGGAGATTGACCAAGCGCACCATAGGAAACTCCTTTGCTATCAAGAGTATGTTATCCACGTAATCTACGAGGATCTCCACCATACTCTCTACTACCTTTTTGTATATACAAGGTTCATTTACCATTTTGATGATGTCAAACTCTTTGACTAACACATCAAAACAGACGTTCCAACTCCGCGATGCCTGCTTTATCACATAAAACATCTTGCACACGTTTCCGCTGCTCCCACTGTCTACGAAACTTTCTAGCTGTGTACTTATAGACGCTCTCTTCCAAATCATCATTTAGAAAAAGCAGTCATGACACCTAACCGCCAGATATCGTAGTCATGGTATGTAGCCGTGGCAAGTAGGATCTGGATGGACTTAAGCATAGCTTTGAAAGTCTCAACTTTTCCATGTACACCAAGTAATCTTCTCAAGATATACTTGCTCTTGATGGGGATTTAACCCTTCAGATAAGGCAACCAAAGTCCATACTTTGTTGGTGTATAAGGATTCCATCTCAGGTCGTTAAGCATCCAGCTATTCTTACAGAGTCCCACTCCTGATAGCCAGCTCGAAAGTAGTTGGTTCATCATCTCATGATGCATTCCTCGCTTCCACTGTCATAGAGAAACCGAAGTATCTCTCAGGTGGGCGAGGAACCCTACTAGATCGGCAGAGAGGCTGAGGTTCGTTAGAAACTATTGAATCCTTTGGTTCTACCAAATCATCAGCTGCAGTTTGTATAGCTGGAACTCCTTCCAGTTCTACCTCATGTCCACTAATTTCTTCAGAAGAAATTCCTTTTCAAAAAGGTGGCATGTTGAGAAACAAAACATCTTTTGTTCCTCGGTTTGGTAGAAGATATTCCCTTGCGTATGCTTAGGATATCCAACAAACTTCTACAGAACTGACTTTGCCTCGAGCTTGTCCGGATTATGGTTTTAGACATAAGCTGGACAACCCTAAATCTTAACTTGTTCCTTAAGATATGGGCTCTTCCCAATCCATATCACATATGAAATGGTAGGCAACTGATTTGATTGGAACCCTATTCAATAGGTATGCAACTTTACAAGTGCATAACTCCCTAAAAGGAAATAGGAAACTCAGTAGTACTCATCATAGAGCGCACCATATCAAATAGGGTGTGATTGCTCCGCCCCGTTACACCGACGTGCTATTGTGTATACGGAGGAGTAATTCTGAGAGAGAATCTCATTCTCCTTTAGAATAGTCCAGGAATCCCATGCTCAAGTATTCTCCTCTCTGATCACATCAAAGGACATAATACTTATACCTGTTTTGGTTCTCTACTTCTAACTTATATTCATTGAATATCTCAAAAGGTCCAGACTTGTGTTTCAACAGGAACATATGTCCGAATCTTGAGAGATTATCAGTGAATGTAATGAAGTACAAAGAACTAGTCCTGGCATGTGTAGACAGGGGACTTTCATACATCAACATGTATCATCCCAAGAGTTCACTAACTCTTTCTCTGTTTCCTATAAACAGAGCTATGGTCATCTTATCTCTGTGACATGACCGGCAAGTTTCACAAGATGTAAATTCAAACTAATTTAAATATTCATCTATATGTAACTTCAGCTAGTCGGGTCACATTGATATGACCTAGTCTACAATACCTCAAGAAGGAGTCGTTCATTTCTGAACTCTTCCTCTTGTTTGTGTTCTGTATACTAAGAACAGTAGTTTGATTTAGAACGTCAATGCTTTTAGATAACGTGACTGAACCGACCAACTCTTGATATAGGAAATGTTCAAAACATTATCCAACAATACAAAATTATATCCTTTCTTTACTAATAAAGAGACTGATATGATGTTGTATATCAGGTTCGGTATCTAATAACATTCATTCAGAATCAATGTATTCTGGTAATACAGGGTGATAGTGACCAACAGACTTGGCTGCAACACTTGCACCGTTTCTATCTTATGAAACTTATCACCCTTTCTCAGTTCTCTATCTATCAGTAGCCCATGTAACAAATTACATATGTAGGATCCTTATCCGGTATCTCATACCCAGGACGTAAAGGATACTGAGAAACAATTCTCTGTAACGAACACACCCGAAGAAGATGCATCATCATGCACTTTCTTCGTTTGGGCGGCACGGGAATTCTGGTAATTCCCAATTTCCTGCTTTGTTTTATAACATTTATAAGTTAGAGCAGGACCAACGTTCCCCAGCACAGTATAACAAGCGGGTTTGGTCAAAACATCCGTATTATTATCTTGATTAAGGTGTGACATGGTCGCTACCTGGAGAGAGAGAAAAAAGAAAACACTCTGCGTGCGCTCTTGCAAGATCAGATTGGTTATAATTTTATCTAATCAGGATGACTCCCACTGTTTTTTATCAAATCTTCCTTCAAACCCTAAAAGGAAAGACTAGCCGGGATTAATTACACCCTACAACTTCGCCAATCTTTCAGCCGGGCCAGTGTCGGTACTTTGAAGGAGGTTCCCCGTGCTTTCGCACAGACCTAATTAAAGTAAACCTCATTTTTCCAGAGGCGTAACCCCGTTAACACCTTTCTAGACACCTACTCGATCGGCTAATTGTAATATGTAAAACTCTCCCACGAGTAACAATTACTCGCAGTGGGTATCGGGATCCAACTATCTCATAGAAGGTATGCAATCTCATTGCAAATTTCAACACTTGAAATTCCCGATAATATTTTGCCCCTAGCGTCCCATGACCTTGACGCAGGCCAACAAACCATAGTGCGCTAGTCAAGTTCAACCCGTCATTTCTTGATTGAATTAAACCCACCCGCACGACCCTTGACGCAGGCCAACAAAGTCGCACGACTACCCTAATCCAATCTGCATCATATGCATAAGCAGAAAAATACTAGTTAGCTACCGCACACTACGCCTTGACGCAGGCCAACAAACATAGCACGAATACTAAGTAGGAATTATCTGAAATGACGGAGGGCTACGACATGTTTTTCTGAAAACCTATTGCATAATGAACTTGATATCGTTGTAGAATCGAGTGAATTTTGAAATGGAGTGATTTTGAGGCTTTCATTAGTTTTGCTAAAGAGGTCACTCCCGGTGAATGGGTCTCGGCTCGTTCCTTATGGAATAAGGTGCAGGATATATCATATATATCGCTAGTTATTGCGAAAGGGGTCACTCACGGTGAAGGGATCTCGGCCCTTTCCTTATCGAATAAGGTGCAGGATGTTCTACGAGGAACACCGCGATGCAAAGCAAGAACTGTAGCTACCTGTTTTTGAAAATTCGATTCCACAACATCTTTTAGGTTTCTTTTCTTTCATTAATCATATTAATGAAGTCCCATCGTTTAAGTCACCTAAACATCACAGATAAATACGATGTACACTTATGCCATCCGCATTCGCCTCGATGTCCCCTCGTGCACCGTTAGGTTAGGTAACTAACGGCAGAGCGGGACAGGGCTAGCGCGGGTGTAAAACATAAGTAATGTCTATATAATATATCATATATACTATATATACAGTATCTATCACAATATATCAAATGATCGCATCACAGATATCGCAGCAGAAGAAACATATGAAACATTGGATATACTAGGACGTCCGTGTTTTATTTTGAGCCTCTATAAAACACGGATTCCACGGTCGCGATGAATAGCCAAACCCACACCCCTAGACCCCTACGAGAGCGGCAAGCAACCCTACAAATTCTAGAGTTAGGAAACCTGGACTCGACTCCTCAAGTTGGTCTCCCACTGGACTCTAGAACCTGGTTACTTGTGCTCTCCTCCTTGGGTCTATCTAATGCGGAAATGTAAATAATATACAAATGGTGACATCAACCTCATCCCAGAAGTGCCCCAATAAAAGAATATTACATACAATGAATTTTACATGAATGAAAATAAAAACTCTCATCTCACATAAAACCCCCGGCTATTCAAAAACGCGGCGATCCAATATAACATATCCAGCAACACATAACATCTCATGTCATCAACGTAAGTAAATATGCGCATATCAATTGTCGTTGACATATAGCAACGAAATCGGCGATAACACATATTACACTTACGGTCGCAGAAAAGAAAATGTAAAACTACAACAGTTGGAATCCACAACCTCCTTAGACATCTCATGCCTAACCAAATGAATTCCTTAGACATCGCATGCCTAATAATTATAAACCCCGCATTTCAGTCTCTATATCGAAAACACTTTTCAATATGTAGTCGGGTAATTCAACAAGATTCCCGATATGTGATCGAATGCTCATCGCAAACTTTCGTAGACGGCCGCACCCCCGGATGCCGTCGACGAAGTGCACTAAGGCGGAACACCGCTGCCGCGAGCACCCAAATGGATGCTTTTGGCGATGGGGTTCTCCTACAGTCACTTGGTCGGGGCTTTGGGGCTTGGCTGTCTATTAAGTTTACCCGGCGAGTATCCGCGTACGCTACGTGATTGCAACGGACTTTTGATCGCATCAAAATCCCGTGGCAACCGATCATTTGAGACTAAACTGCTATGTTTATAACATTCAAATTAGTTATCTCATAACTACTTGTGGATTCCAAATATTGTATCACATTCCAGATAAATAGACAATGTTAAATATTCCGATCGAATGATCAAACACCCAAGGTTTCCCAAATAGTTCTCAATACTTGAGGGGAGTTTAAAAACATCCATCACATGCCACAGTACCAATGGTCCAGCCATAGAAGGGTCAAGCCAACGCCTCACATGTGGCAACGCCGTACTACCCCAAACCCTAAGGTACAAAAGGCAGTTCAAGACGGTCACATAATCGAGTTAAGGTTTGTTGTCTTCTAGAGGGTCCATTGCGTAACTTGCACGATTTAGAACGTTCTTAAACTACGGAAAAATCCAATACTTGGAAAATTTTCCGGCAGGGGAAAAAGTGAGTTATTGATATCCGTTCGAACTTTTTAATAGTTTCTAAATATCCAGAAAACATAACGAAATTAAATATTCCGATCGAATCAACTAATACAAAATAATCCCCAGAACACTCAACACTTGAATCAATTTAAAAATACCCAGAAACTAGCAATTTTGCCTACAGATGTTACTGTGTCAAAACGAGGCAGTAAGCCTTCTGTACGGCCGCGGATCAACGGCACAAGTAGGGTATTGCCGCGGTTCCGCGGCCAATTGTACGGATTACTGTCTCGTTTTTCACAGTGTTGCTTAGAATTCCCTGCTGAATTTTTTAGGTATTTTTAATACAGAAAAATCACAGTTTTTAAAAATTGTCCAGAGAGGGGTTTAAAATGACGTTTCGGAGTTCGTTCGGAGTTTTAACTTCGTATACACGTCGCATAATGCTCTAGCTAGGCTCTGATACCACTGTAGGGTCACTAGGCACTCTAACAAGGTTCTACAAGGCATCAACCATGCCCGATTAAAAATTTATCCGTGCCGAATAACCCTAAACAAGATCTTTGCTAGATAATTAGGGTAACACATGCAAGTAAATAACAATTATCACTAAGTGAATACGAAATACAACCTTTGTAGATCGGTCCGTAACTTCTAAAGCTCCTTGTTGTAGTCCCTTCGCTGCGATCATCGAACTCCCGGACTCTCGGACGGCTCCATGAGAAGATTGCAATGGTATTGCTTGAAGTCTTCGAGGCCGAAGATGATCTACGTCGAGGAAATACAAACTCAAGCTTCTACTTCACTAACTAGAGAACTAGTGAAGTAAACACCCTAAACTAAAGTGCTAGTCTAGTAGAGGATGATGAAATAAGAAATGGGTACACTTTAGAATTTCTTTTCTCACTATATATCTCTCTCTTTATCAAACCCTAGAAAGAAATTGAAGGAGGAAGAAGATGAGCTCAAAATGAGAATGAAAACTAATCAAAGAGAGAGAGAGAGCGCGCTAACCATGGGTGAGTGGGTATCATATACTAACTCATGTAGAGACATAACCATGGCTACATTATAATGGTTAGGTTAATTAATATCTCAATTAATCCAAAGTTAGTAGACTAAGTCAATGCAACCCTAAGCTTCATGAAGCTTCATGCATGTGAGCTCATCATCCACTAATTTTAGAATTACTTTAAATATTAAAAACCTAACACTATAATTAGTATGGTATAAGTCTTATACACCCATGATAGTTGTATCAACAACCATGATACAAAATGAACACAAATAAATATATATCACATATATATTAAGTTGTGCACAAGTGAGAAAAACAAATGCTTAAGTGAACCAATGTTAGTTAATGTAAATTAGTATATCACATATACAATTATTCACTAAATTATTAAATCAACACTTGACTTAATAATCCGGTTATATCTCATATAACCGATTAACACAAAATGTACCAATTTATCGAATCAACACTTGATTCGATAACCCGGCTATATCACATATAACCAGCCGATACAATAGTCGCGAGAATAGAATACGGTATCACATACACGCATTATTCGGTCCCGCACATATCACATATGCGCTCCTATTTCGTTTTGCCTGAGCGAGTAAAACCTCTATGTAGGACTCTAAAGACTCGTCAATACGCCGGCAGTAGGTGATGATCATATCAAGAACCCACAAGCCGTCAGCGGTCCTAGCTGGACGTAACGGCTACCCGGGTATTGATCGATCAGAAGATCAGCAAGCAAGCCCGCTCCAACTCCTGCAAAAAGCTTGACAGTGACACTACCGTACAGTCCGGTTTCCTCATCTGATATGTCGCATATCAAGTCTAGGGGTGGTAAACGTCAGACCCCAATAACCGATAAGTCATGCCGATATGAGGCTCATAATGGGTCGAGAAACTACTGGTAACACTTACCAGTAAATCTCTAGACCAGCCCTGGCCAGGGACTTCCCTGTTATGGCCAATCGAGCATAGCGCAACATCAACCCCCAATACCGGGAGAGACGAAACCCCTCCTATCGCTCATTGCCTCCATGTGACTCGGGACTGTACCCAAAAACCACCGTTTTGCACGCCCTCTTGGACGTGGTAAGGTGGAAATCAAAGCAAAGTGGGAATCACACAAGACTCTATGACGATCTCAGGTCTACAGACTAACCTGTACCAGTGTCACCAGAGAACTGCCATCTGACGTAAGGTATAATACCATTTGGGAGTTCTTGGCGAGTCCGTCCAGTGTAGCCAGTCTCCACTGAGCACCCGTATATCATCTATGATGTCAAACACCAATGGATATGGGATCATCCATCGCCCATCTATATGGGTCGAGAAGCTATACGCTAGTCTACTCTGGTATATCGATGCCCCGTCTCGATACACCCACGACTAGTGACCTTGAAGGATGTACTTATGGACTACCATGTCCCCACTAGTATGATCCTCATCATAGTCCAGGTAGTCAAGTACACATCCTATGGGCTTTACCAACATGTAATAGAGAGACAATCAGTGTACACGTTAAGGTAAAGAGTAACCAGATAGCATACTATCATGTCGAGCAAGAAAGTCCTCCCTATATATGTCCAAGCATCCACTACAATATACATTTCATGTATAGTAATGGCCTCTAGGGCATACATATAACTAACAGCACCAAGATCTAAAAGTGCGCGGTTGATGTTCTTATCCCCAATAGTTATTGAAATCGTAGGACAGTCAGGGTCCTTTCGTTTTTGAGGCAACGGTTGGGTAAGAGCATTACTCACTGCACTAGCCAAGAAAACTTTCTTAGGTACCTGTGATTTCCTCTTCTTGATGCAAAAGTCCTTCAAGATTTTAGCGTAAGAAGGGATTTGTTGGATTGCATCCAAGAGAGGAATATTAAAGTTAACTTGCTTAAATAACTCCACAATCTTCTCCATTTGTGGATTTTGTTTATTGGATCTCAACCGGTTTGAAAATGGAAAATTTTGAAAAGTGGTTGAGTCCAATATTTGTGGAGGAGATTGTGGAGTGGGAACAGACCCCAGAACTGGTGTTTTCGTGGATTGAGATGTGGGTCCCTTCGGAGAAGCAGAAGAAGTAGAGCCTTATGAAGAATGGAGAACAGGCTCTGAAGATGAAGAAGAAGATGAAGAAGCGGCAGCCGGGGTGTCATCATTAATGCCCACATTATTGTGCAACATCCTTCCAGATCTCAATGTAGTCACGGCACTCATATTATGGTTTTGTTGTTCATGAGCAACATGTGCATTTTGTGTGTGACCGGGATTTGGCAGTGGTTGAGATGGAAGCTTCCCCTTTTCTTGTTCGCTTAGAGCCGCATTCAGTTGTGCAATTTGGGCTTCAATGGTTTTAATGCTTTGCCCGTGCAAAGCAGTGTGTTGCACCAAAAGACTGAATGGAAGACTGGATGTTGGCGGATGATTGAGTTGATTGTTTTAAAAACGCATCCAGACTTCGTTCTAACGAGGTAACCTTATCGTTGTTTTGTGGAACAAAATTGTTTTGAGGAAAAGAATTGTTGGGTGCTAAATTGTTTGTTTGATTTTGGTAAGGTTGGGGTTGGAAAGGTTGCTGATATTGAGTTTATTGAGGATCTTGTTGTTGAGGAGGAGCCCTCTGGAAATTGTTGTTGCCTTGGAATTGCTGTTGATTTTGATTCCAAGCAAAATTGGGGTGGTTCCTCTAACCAGGATTGTAAGTTGAAGAGTATGGATCATTTCTTTGTCTTTGCTGAAAGGCAGCATTGACTTGATCCTGTCCTTGAGCAGGTGGGTTGTAAGGACACTCTTCAGTCAAATGTGACGGATCCGAACAACAAGCGCATATAGTGCGAGTGGGTAAAGCAGGGGCAGGAGAAGGCGATGAGAATTTGCTCTCAATTGCCTCTATTTTTTCGTGATTGCAGCCATTTCGGCCTTCATTGCAATCGACATATAAAGTTGATGAATGCCTTCCCTAGACGGACCGGAAGAGGTAGATAAAGTGGTCGATCTAGTGCTTTCCCACTTAAGCGTTTGTTCAGCAAGATCGTCGAGAAATTTCCAAGCTTCCTCACTCGATTTGGTTAGGAAGTGACCTTGACAAATGGTTTCCAGCAACTGCTTAGTTGCTGGGTTCAGTCCTTCGTATAAAGTTTGGCAAAGTTTCCATCTCTCAATACCGTGATGAGAGCACTGAACGAGAAGGTCTTTGAATCTTTCGAAACACTTCCAAAAAGGTTCGGAAGGAAGCTGGGAAAATTGATTAATTTCATTACGAATTCTAGCGTTCTTGTGATGTGGGTAAAACTTTTTAAGAAAAGCTTTAACAAACTCTTCCCAACTGTTTATAGAATGTGATGCGGTGCTATACACCCACTTTTCAGCTAGGTCACATAGAGTGAAAGGAATGACGCGTAACCGTATAGCATCGTCAGATAGTTGGGTGGTCTTCATCATGCCACAAACATTCTGGAATTTGTTAATGAAGATATAGGCATCTTCGGATTCCAGCCCGTGAAATTTGGGCAACATGTTGATGAAGTGGGGCTTAATTTCAAAGTTATCCCCATTAGCCGGCGGAAGTGAAAGACAAGTAGGAAGTGCAGAGCGGGTGGGATAGAAAAGATCCTGGAGCACGATTCGTTGGTGCGCTTCAACAGGCGGGGGTTGTGGGTTATTCGCACCCAGTTGAGGTGGAATCAGTCCCGAAGTAGGTAAGGAGTTGTTAGGATTGAATCCTGACATCTCCTTAGAAGATGATGAATGTGAAGATGAAGGTAAAGAAGTGGAGGGAATTTCGACTTCGAAGTCGAACGCGTCGTCAGTAGGAACTAACGAGACACGGACTAAACGGGCGCTAGTATCCCTAGTCTAACCGGACATACACTAACAAGTTGTAGTGTAGTTAAAAAGTAGAATGTGAGGGTAAGAAAACGTCAATGGGGAAATGTGAAATGTAGGTGGGGTGCAATGGAATTCTAGCGACAAATGGCAAGTTTTTGTAAAAAAAAAAAAAATTAAATCTTTTTGCAAAAGATTTTGTACGGAGCTACGACACACTCTCAAGCAGTCACAATTTAAGCATGCATAATCAAGCCTAGAGCTAGGGTCTCCTAAGTCAACGAGACTGCTCCAAACTGGTCCAAAGCGACAAGTTGTAAGATATCCCTCAAATCGTCTCTTCACCGCCAATTGTGGCCAGGTAAGCATAAGTGAAGAAAGGAGGGATCTACTCACGAATCACCGTGAGACGGGCCTTTTAAAATTACCTTTCTCACTTGTCTAACCTAGGCACCACAAAGTCACGTTTAGATAAACGACTGATTGCCCACAACCTTCCTCTGTCCTAATGAGCGCGAAAGCCCTTAATTGGCTGAGTCTAGATATTTTTTAATTAACTCGAGGGTTGATGCATATGTTTTTTGTGATTTTTGGGGTACTAGGAAGGGTAATGAAATCCCCACCCAATCTGGATTGGTGTTATAGCCCCTTAAAAGTCCGTTTTAAATATGCAAAGCAATTAACACACAAAAACATTTGCCAAAATAATTTTATCTTTTTATTTGCGGCGCAAAGAATCCTGCACAAAAATGATTTATTGGAGAGGGAGAAGAAATTTTGCGCAAAGAAACCTGCAGGAAAATTTTTCAGTGGAGTTTAGGGGGTTACAGAGAAGACAAAAATACTTACAGAGACTTTTTGAAGTGCTGACGTCAGCAAATAGCCGCGGTTCCACGGCGGAATACAATGTTTAGCCGCGGTTCCGTGGTGGTTTAGTTGTATCAGCCCGTCAAATCTTTTTTATTTTTTGTTGTGGTTCTCCTCTGTCTGTTCAGATTCTCTGTTTGTTGATTTGTTCAATCGGTTTTTTTCCAGATCTGAATCTGTCCGTCTTCCTTTCCTGCGCAATTCACACAAAAACCCTTCAAAAAATAACAAGATGATATTTTTTTATGTTTTTATATTTTCAATTTTTATATCTTTTCAATTTTAATTAACCCGAAATTACAAAAAGAAATAACTACCATTTCCCCGGCAACGGCGCCAATTGATTGTGTGAGATTCTGCGTGCGTTTTGAAATCAAAATTAAGAATATACTGCAATCAATAACGGTGTTGCTTGGTAGCTATCCGGTTGAGTATGGGTCGGTCCACAGGGAAATCGTGTTATCTCTTTAAGTTCTAACAAGTTAAGTCCAAAAGAAATGGTGGTTTTGATTTTTAAAAATCTAAGATTGAAATTAATTTGGTTTAAAGCCTTGCTAGGATTAGGATTAGTTTAGTTTGGAAAAAGAACTCTACTCACAGCTTCCTTTGCCCTAATTAAGAACTTAGGTGTTAGGGTAATAATCAACAAAGGGTATTAGCACGACTAGGAAGAAACGTAGTTTCTTCCTTTTGGTGCTTGTCCGTCCTTTCTTGGCTCTTAGCCCTAACCTCTATGTAAATCAACCACAACCGGTCTAACTAGGGAATCACCGCTATCTCGTAGGATAGGGTACCATAGAGAGCGGTGTGTTTTTGATTCAAATAGAGTCCTAATTAATATATTATATGGGGCAAGAAAGGAGTGAGAGATTTCCATCTCTCAAACTTACCCAATCCTAACCCTAACAAGTGAGGAACTACTCACTCATTAGGAAAGTTGCGACAAAATTCATTTTTTATAATATTTGTTTTAATAACCTAATTAACTTGCAGATAAATAAAGACAGATAAAAAATTGCAGAATTTAAATTCATAATGGAGAATTGCAAGATAAAAAAAATCTTACTTTTATTAACACCTCTTGACAATTACAATGGAATGAAAATTTAATCTAGAAAATAAAAGAGGCATGCCTAATTAGGCTTTAGGGTTTCCTATTTATAGATAAGAGAAACCCTAGGGTTTACATCTGATCTACGTCTGAAATTAAAAGACTACCTTAAGAAAGCCGGGTCAACGCACCGACACCCACCGACACATGCACCGACACGTGCACAACACGGCCGCGGAACCGCGGCGGAATGCCATGTTTGGCCACGGATCCGCGTCCATCTTGTGGGTTCTCTGTCTCAACTTTCCAGGGTTGCTTCATGTTGTTGTTTACTTCAGTTTTCTTCACTTGGTTCCTCAAAATAACTTCTATTTTCTTCTAGATTTCCAGAGTGCAGAATGTTGTGAACTTTTCACCGTGAGCTTCGCGTTGAAGTATTTAATCATGTGCTGCCCTTGTACTTTGTGCATTGAACTGTTCGCGTATCTTCGTTTGTTCCTTAAACTGTAGGCGGCATCGTACAGATTCATTTATTTGTTGGTCGTAGTCTCACATTTGTAGCGTCTTTTCCTGAATTTCACTGTATTGTTCTGAGAACCTGTAACCTGTAACTATTTAGCAGACGTGGATCAAAAGCACCTATTTATTTGTAATATGATTAAGATTGGGGAATATAATAATGCAAAATTCTGATATGAACAGCGATCACTAAGTCGGGAATCTTGTTGAATTATCCGACAACCAATTGAAAAGAGTTTTCAATTTGAGACTAAAATGCAAGTTTTACATGTTAGGCATGAAATCCGGAATATGAGGTATTCCGGGTTTATGATGTCTAAGGATATTGCGGATTCTAATCATTGTAGTTTTCTGTTTCTTTTCTGCGACCGTAAGTGGAATATGTGGGGTATCCCAATCTCGTTGCTATATGTCAAAGAGTTTTCGGGATACGCATATTTACTTACGTTAATGACATGAGATGTTATGTATTGCTGTTGATATGATTTATTGGATCGTCGTGATTGAATAGCCGGGGAGGTTTTATGTGAGATGAGAGTTTTTTATATTTTCATTCATGTAAAATTCAATGTAATACTCTTTTTTTAGGGCACTTCCGGGTTGAGGATGATACCACCATTATTGTATATTATTTACTTTTCCGCATTAGGATAGCCCCAAGGTAGGGAGCACAAGTAACCGGGTTCTAGGGTCCAGTGGGAGACCATCTCAAGGAGTTGAGACCGGATCTCCTAACTCTAGAATTGATGGGGTTACTTGCCGCTCTCGTACGGGTCTATGGGATGTGGGTTTGGCTATTCATCACGACTGTGGAATCCATGTTTTACATTACTGGTTAGATTTAAAGCATGGAAATCCTAGTATATCCAATATTTCATATGTAGCTTATGCTGCTTGTTTCTGTGATGTGATCATGTTATATTATATATATGATATATAATAAACGTTGCTTATGTTTTGCACCCGCGCTATTCCAGCCCCCACTCTGTCGGTAGTTAAGTAACCTAACGGTGCATGACAGGGCCCCGTAGCGAATGCGGGTGGAATAAGCGTACGTTCTATTTTCGTTCCTTTTTCTGTAATGTTTAGGAAACATTAAATGATGGGACTTTATTAATGTGATTAATGAAAAGAAAGAAACCAAAAGATGTTGTAGAATCAAATTTTTAAAAAGGGTAGCTCTAGTTTTTGCTTTGCATAGTGGTATTTCTTGATGAATATCCAGCACCTCATTCGATGAGGAAAGAACTGAGATCCCTTCACCGGGAGTGGCCTCTTTAGCAAAACTAGCAAATGCTACAACTCACGCGGTTTTGTTTTTGATTGCTTTTCTAGTTCTTGCTCTGCATAGTGGTATTCCTGAATATCCTGCACCTCATTCGATGAGGAAAGAGACGAGATCCCTTCACCGGGAGTGACCTCTTTAGCGAGACTAGCAAAAGCATCAAAAACACTCCTTTTCAAAAAGCATTAGATTCTACAACGATATCAAGTTCATTACGCTCATGGTTTTCTTAAAAACCTGCATAGCCCTCAGTCATTTCAGATAAGTACTATTTAGTATTCATGCTACGTTTGTTGACCTTAACCAAGGCGTAGTGTGCGGTAGCTAATTAGTACTTGTCTGCGGCATGAGATGCGATCGGATTAGGGTAGTCGTGCAGCTTTATTGACCTTAGCCAAGGGTCGCATGGGTGGGTTTGATTCAATCAATAAATGACGGGTTGAACTTAGCTACCACTTATGATTTGTTGACCATAGCCAAGGTCATAAGATGGTAGGGGTAAATACTGTTATCGGGAATTTCAAGTGTTGAAATTTGCAATGAGATTGCATACCTTCTATATGATAGTTGGATCCCGATACCCACTGCAAGTAAGTGTTACTCCTGGGAGAATTTTCCACTTTAGAATTAGCTAATCAAGTAGGTGTCTAGAAACGTGTCAACGGGGTTATTCCTCTAGGGAAACGAGGTTTATTTTAATTAGGTCCGTGCGAAAGCACGGGAAACCTCCCTCGGAGTACCGATACCTGCCTGGCCGAACGATTGGCGAACTGGTAGGATGTAATTAATCCCGGCTAATCTTACCTTTTAGGGTTTGAAGTAAGATTGGATAAAAACAGTGAGAGCCATCCTGATTAGATAAGATAATAACCAATCTAATCTTGCAAAGAGCGCACGCTAACGCGTTTCCTTCTCTCTCTCTCTCTCTCTCTCTCCATGCAGCAACCAATGTCACGCCTTAATCAAGATAATAATATGGATGTATTTACCGAACCCTCCTTTATACAGGGTTAGGGAACGTTGGTCCCGCTCTATCTTATGACTGTCATAAGTCTGAGCAAGGGATAGGGGCATATCAGGATTCCTGCGCCTACCGTACGAAGAAACGGCATGTTGATGCATCTTCTTCGGGTGTGTTCGTTACTGAGAACTGTTTCTTAGTTTGTTCTATGTCCTGGGTCTTGGATACCGGATCAGGATCCAACGTATGTAATTTGTTACATGGGATAAAGAAAGGTAGAGAACTGGGAAAGGGTGATAAATCCCTAACAGTAGGGAATGGTGCAATTGTTGCAGCCAAGGCAGTTGGCGATTATCACCTTGTATTACCAACTGGTAATACATTGATTCTGAATGACTGTTACTATGCACCAAAGATGATGTGTAACATTATGTCGGTTTCTTTGCTAACTAAAGAAGGATATAATCTCACATTAGAGGATAATGTTATGAACATTTTCCAAAATCAAGTGTTGATTGAATTTGGTACGTTATGTAACGGTATATACGTTCTTAATCAAAGTACAGTTCTTAATGTAAAAAACACAAACAAGAGGAAAAGTTCAGAAATGAACGAAGCCTTCTTGTGGCACTGTAGACTAGGTCATATCAATGCGACAAGACTGGCTAAATTGCATAAAGATGGATATTTGAATCCTTTCGAATTTTCATCTTATAAAACTTTCCAGTCATGTCTCAAAGGGAAGATGACCAAAACTCCGTTTAATGGACAGGGAGAAAAAGCTTATGAACTCTTGGGACTCATACATAGTGATGTATATGGTCCTATGTCTACACATACCAGGAATGGTTATTCGTACTTTATTACATTCACCGATGATCTCTCAAGATTCGGACATGTGTACTTGTTGAAACACAAGTCTGAAGCTTTTGAGAAATTCAAGGAATATAAGTGCGAAGTAGAAAACCAGACAGGCAAAAGTATTAAAATCCTACGATCTGATCGGGGAGGAGAATGCTTGAGCGGGAAATTCCGAGAATATCTAAAAGAGAATGGGATTCTCTCTCAGCTTACTCCTCCGTATACACCACAGCACAACGGTGTATCGGAGCGGAGAAATCGCACCCTATTTGATATGGTGCGCTCTATGATGAGTACTGCTGAGTTACCTATTTCTTTTTGGGGATATGCGCTTGAGACAGCTGCATACCTATTAAATAGTGTTCCGACCAAGTCAGTACCTACCACTCCATATGAGATATGGAATGGGATGAGACCATCTCATAAACGAGTTAAGATATGGGGGGTTTCGGCCTATGTTAAAAAGCAAAATACGTACAAGCTCGAGGCAAGGTCTATTTTGTGCAAGTTTGTAGGATATCCAAAGGATTCCTATGGATATATTTTCTACCATACTGAGGAACAAAAGGTGTTTGTTCCTCAACATGCCACCTTTTTGGAAAAGGAATTTCTTGTGAAAGAAATTAGTGGCAATGAGGTAGAAGTGGAAGAAGTTCCAGGAACACAAACTACAACTGACGATTTGATGGAACCGGAGGATCTAATAGTACCCAACGAACCCCAGCCACTCCGCAGATCTAGTAGGGTTCCTCATCCACCTGAGAGATACTACGGTTTTCTCGTACACGGTGTAGTGAGGATTGCATCATGGAAGATGATGACCCAGCTAGTTTCGAGCAGGCCATCACGAGTGGAGACTCTGTGAAATGGCTGGATGCTATGCAATCCGAGATGGAATCCATGTACACCAACAAAGTATGGACTTTGGAAGTAGCTCCTGATGGGGTAAAACCCATTGGGAGCAAGTGGATCTTCAAAAAGAAGATTGGTGTAGATGGAAAAGTTGAGACTTTCAAAGCTAGACTTGTAGCTAAAGGTTTTCATCAACGACCTGGCTTCGACTATGATGAAACCTTTTCTTTTGTCGCTATGCTTAAGTCTATCAGGATCCTACTTGCCATTGCTGCATACCATGACTACGAAATATGGCAGATGGACGTCAAGACTGCTTTTCTAAATGATGATTTAGAAGAGAGCGTGTACATGATACAGCCAGAGGGCTTCATAGACAGTGGGAGCAACGAAAAGGTGTGCAAGCTGCTTAAATCCATCTATGGATTAAAGCAGGTATCGTAGAGTTGGAACATCTGTTTTGATGAAGCTATCAAAGAGTTTGACTTCATCAAAAATGTAGATGAACCTTGTATATATAAGAAGGCTGTAGAGAGTAAGGTGGTCTTCCTCGTATTGTATGTGGATAATATACTCTTGATAAGGAAACGATGTTCCTATGCTACACTCGGTCAAGCTCTTCTTATCACTCAAGTTCTCCATTAAAGATCTTGGTGATGCCTCCTACATTTTGGGGATAAAGATCTATAGAGATAGATCTAAACGGATTTTGGGATTGTCCCAATCCAGGTACATAGACACCATACTAAAGAAGTTTAGTATGGAAGATTCCAAGCGAGGTAATGTACCCTCTTATTCAGGAATCACTCTCTCCAAATAGATGTCTCCCAAGACTGATTTGGAGAGGGCTCGCATGCAAGAGATACCCTATGCTTCAGTAGTAAGCTCTATCATGTATGCGATGTTATGTACTAGACTGGATGTAGCTTACTCACTAGGTGTAGTGAGCAGGTATCAATCAGATCCTGGGGAGAAACACTGGACAGCTGTGAAGAACATTCTTAAGTACTTGAGAAGAACTAAAGAAATGTTCTTGGTGTATGGTAATGGTGAACTCCAGGTACAGTCCTTTACCGATTCGAACATCCAGAGTGATAAGGATGACAGTAAGTTGGTCTCGGGTTTTGTCTTTACCCTCAACGGAGGGGCGGTGTGTTGGAAGAGTTCCAAGCAAGACACCGTAGCAGACTCGATGATGGAGGCTGAATACATCGCTGCCAACGATGCTGCCAAAGAAGCTGTCTGGATGAAGAAGTTCATTGCTAAGATTGGTGTGGTTCCATCAATTGAGCATCCAATACCTATGTATTGTGATAACAATGGAGCGGTGGCTTTGGCCAAGGAACCCAGGTCCCATCAGAGGTCCAGACATATTTTGAGGCGGTATCACCTGATCAGGGAAATAGTAGATCGCCGGAAGATCGAGGTCAGGAGAGTTGACACGAAGGACAACGTAGAGGATCCACTCATGAAGGACCTTCCCCAGATCGAGTCTGAGAGACTTTTTGGGATGTTGGGTATGAGATACTACAACACATGACCTTAGTGCAAGTGGGGGATTTTTAGGAATATGTATGCCCTATAGGCCATTATTGTACATATGATGTATATTATAGTGGATGCTTGGACACACACATATATATATATAGGACTTTCTTGCTCGACATGATAGTATGCTATCTAGTTACTATTTATCTTAACATGTTGACTGGTATTCTTTACTGTCTTGCTCTCACATGTTGATACAACCCTTAGGATATGTACTTGACAACCAGGATTATGATGAGATCATACTAGTGGGGACAGGGTGGTCCATAAGTACATCCTTTAATCAGTTCCTAGTCGACGGGATATCGAGATTAAGGCATCGATATTCCAGAGTAGACTAGTGTGTACGTTTCTTGTCCCTTAGAGGGCGATGGCTGATCCCACAGCTATTGGTGTGTGACATCAAAGATTGTACACAGGTGCTCATTAGAGAATAGGTACACCGAATGGGCTCGCCAAGGACTCCTTGTTGGTATTATACCTATCGTCATATAGCAGTCCTCTGATGACACTGGTACAGGTTAGTTTGTAGACCCGAGATCGTCATAGAGTCTTGTGTAGCTCCCACTGTGCTTTGATTTCCTCCCTACCACGCTCAAGAAGAGTTGTGCAAACAGGTGGATTTTGGGTACAGTCCCGAGTCACATGGAGGCAATGAGCGATAGGAAGGGTTTCGTCTCTCCCGGTATTGGGGGTTGATATTGCGCTATGCTCGATTGGCTATAACTGGAAGTCCCTGGCCAGGGTTGCTGCTGAGATTTACTGATAAGAGTTATCAGTAGTTTCTCGAACCGTTATAGGCCAGACATCGACATGGCTTATCACGTTACTGGGGTCTGACGTTTAACACCACTAAACATGATATGCGACATATCAGACGAAGAGACCGGACTGTACGGTATTGTTACTAATAGGCTTCATGGAAAGTATGGACAAGCTTGCTTGTTGATCTTCATATCGCTCAATACCCGGGTAGCCTTTACGTCCAGCTAGTACCGTTGACGGCTTGTAGGTAACTGATATGATCATCACCTACTGCCGGCGTATTGACGAGTCTTTAGAGTCCCACATAGAAGTTTCCTAGTTCAAGCGAAACGAAGTAGGACACATATGTGATATGTGTGTGGGCCCGATTAAATACGTGTATGTGATGCCATATTGTAATCTGGCAGTTATCTGTTATCTGTTGTCAAGATAGGTTATGTGTGATATAACCGGATTATCAAATCAAGTGTTGATTTGATAATGTGATACACAGATAAATGATATTAGTCGGTCATATGTGATATAACCGAATTATTAAATCAAGTGTTGATTTAATAATGTGATATATATTATATGTGATATAATTATATCTAAACTAATCGCTCACTAATTATTGTTCATAATATATATATTAATATATATGATATATTTATATATATATATGAAGCATAGTATTTTCTAATTTTAGGAAAAATAGAAAATGAGGTTGAAAATGCGAGCATGGTTGCAAGCATGGGTTTTATTCTTTGTCTATTCATCTTGACTCACTATTGTTGTAATTTTATATTGCAAAATTCTATGGTTGAATGAGTGGGGGTCAAGGGTTGCCATTGATTCTCAATTCATCCAAAAACTTAGCCATTTTTCCATGCTTGCTTCTTCTTGAGCTCTCTAGCTCTCATCTTCTTCTTCCTTATATTACTTCAAAAATCCAAAACCTCACATGTGATGTGAATCATGGATTTTTGAATACATAAGTGAGCAAATCTAATCCCCTACTTCATCATTCTACACTTGACTAGATATCAAGTGTAGAGTGTTTTCTTCACCAAAGTGTTTAGTGAAGAAAGAGCTTAACCTAGTGAGCTTCGGGTGGATCATCTTCGACGCGAAGATCTACGAGGAGGTTCGTTCAACTCGAAGTGGAGTCTAGAGTCAAGAGGACTACTACAAGGAGCTTAAGAAGAGAAGGACTTGATCCTATAGGGTATAACTCCTTAAACTTTCTTAAGTTGTTCACATCACATAGCTAAAACCCCTAAAATTCTTGCAATGATCTTGTATAGTCTAGCTTAGCACCTAAAAAATTTGATTTTGGCATGCTTGATGCCACTTGGAACCCCTTGACGGTGCTAGGGTAGACTTTCAATCAGCATGAGACTTGTTAAGTTATTTCCAGGAGTTTATAATAAGTAAAATTGGACCCAGGATCAGTTTTTTGGAGCGCACGCAGAGGTTAGAGATCGCCGTCATCAACATGTGGCATTATGAGAGACTGGACTACTGGTTAAAAAGATGTGGTGAGAGGTATCAGCAGTAGGACAGATTGTTTCATTGCTCCTCACTGGACGATTGTATAAAGAGGCCATGGCATTAGAGATCCGCAAGAAGAACCAGAATTCAGAGACAGAGAACGCTAGACCGTGGCAGAAGGCAAGTGCTAATCATTGCTATGCCAGTTTCGGGTGTATAGACACATTTCGACATTGAAGAAGATATACTTCGATGTCATTTGATTTCGATTTGCGTTTTTATGATCCAAATATTTCGTTTTCAATATTGAAGAAAGGACAACTCAACGTCCGTTATTTTGATTTATATATTCTAAGGATTTGAGGGTCACACAAATATTTTGAGCACACCAGGTGCACTTGTTTAAGATGTCCGTGCTAGGTGACTGCACTTGATTGGAGTGTCGTGTACACCAGATGCACTAGACTGATATTTTTCGTGCACATCAGTTGCACATGATTAAGAGATTTTATATATATATATATATATACACACACACACTCTAAGTATACTCAGTATGATTTTGTGCACACCGGTTGCACATTTTGAAGTTTTGTGCACGTAGATGGACTTGAGATTGTTTTGTGCTTCCCGATGCACTTGAGATTTGTTTTGTGCATCCCGATGCACTTGAGATTTGTTTTGTGCACCCCGATGCACTTGAGACTTGTTTTTCGATGCACTGGATATTGGTCTTGTGCATTCTGGATGCACTTGATATTTGCTCCCTACACATTTGATGCAGTGGATATTGTTTTGTGCACACTTGTTGCACTTGATGCTGTATTTATTTTCATACACACCGTGACGTGTGGTTTGAGATTTGCAAGCAAACCCATCAGGGTTGATTTTGTTTTCACTTGAGAGAATATCTTATAGATCTTGTAACACCTTAGAATGTGTTTTGTGGTTAATTATATTTTATATATATAGTTTTTAATAAAAAGTTTACCAATTTGGTTTTTAATTATTTTATCCTATTTAATGAATATTTTATTAGAATTTTTCTAGGCACACACACACTTGTGCATGATAACTAGTTGTTAAGTGTGGTTTAACCATTTCTATAATCGAGTTTTAATATTGTTTAAGTGTTTTGGGTTTAATAGTTATGGTTGTTAAAAATAATAGGGGTTTTAAATTGAATTTTTTTTTGTTTGGTTTGAAATGTTGACCTTTAGAGAGAGAAGGAGCATGGGCTACATGGTGAGCCATGCCTCATTTATGAGGGAAGAGAGAGAGAAGGGGGGGCTTGGCTTGTTTCTCTCATTCTCTTCTCATTTTCCCTTTCTCTCATTCTCACACACACACACACACAAGAGAGCAACAGCAGCAGCATCTGGCATCAGCTCAACAACAACAACAACAACAACTGAAGCAGCAGCAGCAAAGAAGGAGCAGCAGCAGACAGCAAAAGCTTCAGCAGTGGCATCAGCATCACCAGAAGCTAGCAACAGCAGCAGCTCCATCAGCAACTGTAGGGTTCCTAGGCACACTATAGAGGTCTCACAAGGCATCAGCCATGCCAATTTCAAATTTTATGGGTGCCGAGAAACCCTAATACGGATCGTTGACTAGAAGTTTAGGCGATATATGAATCTAGTTAACAACTTAACTAAAGATAAGAAGCTACAACCTTTGTAGATCCGGATATCCACTTCCTTGGCTCCACATAGGCTTCCTCTCGCTGTCCATCTCGAATCCCGGACTCAATCGTCGGCTTGATCGGAGAAATGGGCGGACTAGGTCGTCGACTTCGTGCCGAAGATGATCTACGTCGAGGCATCACAAGTTCAAGCTCCGACTTTACAAAGTTGTGAAACTTGTGAAGAAAACACCCAAAACAACTTGGCAAGAGGTAGAGGGTGAAAAAATAGGAGGTGGGTTCACTTTAGAATTGGATTTCTCTCACTTTAGCTCAAGTTGCCATTGATGGACTTAAGCTTTTCTTGAAGAAGAAGATGATGAAGAAGAAGAAAGAATATGATAAGTGTTGAATTAAAATGAAAATAAATCAATACTTATCATATGCTAACTAAGGTTAAGTGTAGAGAATAGACCATGGTAAGTGGGAATGGTTAGGGTTAAGCATGAAGACAAATGGTCTCTTTAGTCAAACCTTCATGAAGCTTCAACAAGCTTCATAATAAAAAGAAACCATTTTCTTTTCTTTTATCTATTTAAATAAATAAAGAATGGATAAATAAATAGATGAATAACACAAAACCCTAACCATTATCATAACCATGGTTTAATTCTTTGCACAAACCCAAGTAAGTATGCATCATCAAACATGATACAATCAAGTGCACACAAAAGCATATCATATATACAATGTGCACTTCAAGTGAGAAAATCCTTTTAAAATGAACCAATACTAGTTAATGCAAATTAATATATCAAATATACAATTATACATTAAATCATTAAATCAACACTTGATTCAATGATCCGGTCATGTCGCACATAACCGACTAGTATACAATGTATCGATTTATCGAATCAATGATTCGATAACTAGGTTATATCGCATACAACCAATCGAAACATTCATCGCGAGAATGAAATACGGTATCACATATACGCATTATTCTCGGTCCCGCACATATCTCATATGCGCTCCTATTTCGTTTCGCTTGAGACAGGAAACCTCTGTGTAGGACTCTAAAGACTCGTCAATACGCCGGGAGCAGATGATGATCATATCAAGCACCCACAAGCCGCAAGCGGTCTGCTAAACGTAACGGCCATCCGGGTATTGAGCGATCAGAAGATCGACGAGCTAGCCCGCTCACACTCCTGTGAATCCAACTAGTAACACTTACCGTACAGTCCGGTCTGTTCGTCTGATATGTCGCATATCAACTCTAGGGGTGGTAAACGTCAGACCCCAATAACCGATAAGTCATGCCGATGTGAGGCTCATAACAGGTCGAGAAACTACTGGTAACACTTACCAGCAAATCTCTGATCAGCCCTGGCCAGGGACTTCCCTGTTACGGCCAATCGAGCACAGCGCAACATCAACCCCCAATACCGGGAGAGACGAAACCCCTCCTATCGCTCATTGCCTCCATGTGACTCGGGACTGTGCCCAAAGACCACCGTTTTGCATGCCCTCATGGACGTGGTAAGGTGGAGATCAAAGCACAGTGGGAATCACACAAGACTCTATGACGATCTCGGGTCTACAGACTAACCTGCACAAGTGTCACCTGAGAACTGCCATCTGACGTGAGGTATAATACCATCTGGGAGTTCTCGGCGAGTCCGTCCAGTGTACCCAGTCTCTACGGAGCACCCGTACACCATCTCTGATGTCAAACACCAATGGATATGGGATCATCCATCGCCCATCTCATGGGTCGAGAAGCGTATACGCTAGTCTACACTGGTATATCGATGCCCCGTCTCGATACACCCACGACTAGGGACCTTGAAGGATGTACCTATGGACTACCATGTCCCCACTAGTATGATCTGCATCATAGTCCAGGTAGTCAAGTACACATCCTAAGGGCTTTTCCAACATGTAACTATAAGACAGTTTAAAGAGACAAGTGTACATGTTAAGATAAAGAGCAACCAGATAGCATACTATCATATCGAGCAAGAAAGTCATCTCTATATATGTCCAAGCATCCAATATAATATACATCATCTGTACAATACTAGCCTCTAGGGCATACATACAACTAACAATCTCCCACTTGCACTAGGGCCAGCTGCTGTAGTATCGCATACCGAGCATCCCGAAGAGTCTCTCAAACTGTATTTGGGGAATGGCCTTCGTGAGTGGATCCGCCGTGTTGTCCTTCGTGTCAACCCCCCTGATCTCGATCTCCCAGCGATCAACTATCTCCCGGATCAGGTGATACCGCCTCAGAATATGCCTGGATCGCTGATGGGACCTAGGTTCCTTGGCCAAAGCCACCGCTCCATTGTTATCGCAATACAAAGGTATTGGATGCTCGATGGATGGAACCACTCCAAGTTCAGTAATGAACTTCTTGATCCAGACAGCCTCTTTGGCAGCATCGTTGGCAGCGATGTATTCAGCCTCCATCGTCGAGTCTGCCATGGTTTCCTGCTTGGAACTCTTCCAGCTAACCGCCCCTCCGTAAAGGGTAAAGACAAAGCCCGACTGCGACTTAGAGTCGTCCTTATCACTCTGGAAGCTCGAATCGGTAAAGGACTCCACTTGGAGTTCTCCGTTACCATACACCAAGAGCATCTCTTTAGTCCTTCGTAAGTACTTGAGAATGCTCTTCACAGCTGTCCAGTGACTCTCTCCAGGATCAGCTTGATACCTGCTCACTATACTTAGTGAGTATGCTACATCGGGTCTGGTACATAGCATCGCATACATGATAGAGCCTACAGCCGAAGCATAGGGTATCCCTTGCATGCGAGCTCTCTCCAAATCAGTCTTGGGAGACATCTCTTTGGAGAGAGTGACTCCAGAGATCGTGGGCAAGTTCCCACGCTTGGATTCTTCCATACTAAACCTCTTTAGTATGGTGTCAATGTACCTGGATTGGGACAATCCCAATATCCTTTTGGATCTATCTCTATAGATCCTAATTCCCAATATGCAGGAGGCATCACCAAGATCTTTTATTGAGAATCTTTGTGATAAGAAGAGCTTGACCGATTGCAGCATAGGAATATCATTTCCTATCAAGAGTATGTCGTCCACGTACAATACGAGGAAGACAACCTTACTCTCTGCCACCTTCTTGTAAATACAAGGTTCATCTGGGTTTTTGACGAAATCAAACTCTTTGATAACGACGTCAAAGCAGATGTTCCAACTCCGCGATGCTTGCTTTAATCCATAAATGGATTTAAGCAGCTTGCACACCTTCCCGCTGCTCCCACTGTCTATGAAGCCCTCTGGCTGAGTCATGTACACGCACTCTTCTAAATCACCATTTAGAAAGGCGGTCTTAACATCCATTTGCCAGATTTCGTAGTCATGATATGCAGCGATGGCAAGCATGATTCGGATGGATTTAAGCATAGCCACTGGAGAAAAGGTTTCGTCATAGTCCACACCTGGTCTTTGACGAAAACCCTTTGCTACAAGTCTTGCTTTGAAAGTCTCTACTTTCCCATCTACACCAAGTTTTTTCTTGAAGATCCACTTGCTCCCAATGGGTTTTACCCCTTCAGGAGCAACTTCCAAAGTCCATACTTTGTTGGTGTACATGGATTCCATCTCGGACCGCATAGTATCCAGCCATTTCACTGAGTCCACACTCGTGATGGCCTGCTCGAAGCTAGTTGGATCATCATCCTCCATGATGCAATCCTCACTGCCACCATCAATGAGAAAACCATAGTATCTCTCAGGTGGACAAGAAACCCTACTAGATCGGCGGAGAGGCTGGGGTACGTCGGGCACCACTGAATCCTCTGGTTCTACTAAATCATTAGTTGCAGTTTGTGGTGCTGGAACCTCTTCCAGCTCTACCTTTTTGCCATTAATTTCTTTTGCAAGAAATTCCCTTTCCAAAAAGGTGGCATGTTGAGCAACAAACACTCTTTGTTCCTCAGCTTGGTAGAAAAAATATCCTTGAGAATTCTTAGGATATCCCACAAACTTGCAAAGGACTGATCGTGCCTCGAGTTTGTCCGGATTTTGCTTTTTGACATAGGCCGGACAACCCCATATCTTAATTCGTTTAAAATATGGTCTCTTCCCACTCCATATCTCATATGGTGTGGTAGGTACAGATTTAGACGGAACCAGATTCAAAAGGTATATGGCTGTCTCAAGCGCATACCCCCAAAAGGAAATAGGTAACTCAGCATTGCTCATCATTGAACGCACCATATCTAATAGGGTGCGATTCCTTCGTTCTGATACACCGTTGTGCTGTGGTGTATAAGGAGGAGTAAGCTGAGAGAGAATCCCATTCTCTTTTAGATAATCCAGGAATTCACTGCTTAAGTATTCACCTCCTCGATCAGATCGAAGAATCTTAATACTTTTGCCCGTTTGGTTCTCTACCTTGTGCTTATATTCTTTGAATTTCTCAAAAGCTTTAGACTTGTGTTTCAACAGGAACACATGCCCATATCTAGAGAGATCGTCAGTGAATGTAATGAAGTAGGAAGAACCATTTCTGGCGTGTGTAGACATAGGACCGCATACATCACTATGCATCAGTCCCAAGAGTTCTGTAACTCTTTCTCCGCGTCCCGTAAACGGAGTTTTGGTCATTTTTCCTTTGAGACATGAATAGCAAGTGTCATAAGATGATAATTCGAATGAATTCAAATATCCATTCTTATGCAACTTAGCTAGTCGTGTCTCATTGATATGGCCAAGTCTACAGTGCCACAAGAAGGATTCGTTCATTTCTGAGCTTTTCCTCTTGTTTGTGTTTTGTATATTGAAGACTGTATTTTGATTGAGAATGAATATGCCATTATGTAGCGAGCCTGATGCAATCAACTTTTGATCTAGGAATATGTTCATAACATTATCCTTTACTACAAAATTATATCCTTCTTTACTTAATAAAGAAACTGATATAATGTTGCACATCATGTTCGGTATATAATAGCACTCATTCAGGACTAGTGTATCACCATTTGGTAATACCAGGTGATATATGCCAACTGCTTTGGCTGCAACATTTGCCCCATTCCCTACTTGAACGGAATGATCACCTTTTCCCAGTTCTCTACCTTTTCGTAGCCCATGTAACTGCTTACATATATGGGATCCTGATCCGGTATCTAATACCCAGGACGTAGGGTGAACTGAGAAACAGTTCTCAATAACAAACACACCCGAAGAAGGTGCATCATCATGCACGTTCTCCGTTTGGGCGGCGTGAGTATCTAGATATTCTTCTGTTTCCTGTCAGTCTTATAACATTTATAAGATAGAACGGGTCCAACGTTCCCCTGCACAGTATAACATGCGGGTTCGGTCAATACATCCATATTATTATCTTGATTAAGGCATGAAATGGTCGCTACCTGGAGAGAGAGAGAAGAAAACACTTTAGCGTATGCTCTTGCAAGATCAGATTGGTTATTATCTTATCTAATCAGGATGGCTCCCACTGGTTTTTATCAAATCTTCCTTCAAACCCTAAAAGGAAAGACTAGCTGGGATTAATTACACCCTACAACTTCGTCGATCTTTCATCCAGGCCAGTGTCGGTACTTTGAGGGAGGTCCCCCGTGCTTTGGCACGAACCTAATTAATGTAAACCTCGTTTTCCCAGAGGCGTAACCCCGTTGACACCTTTCTAGACGCCTACTTGATCGGCTAGTTGTAGTGTGCAAAACTCTCCCAGGAGTAACTCTTACTCGCAGTGGGTATCGGGATCCAACTATCTCATAGAAGGTATGCAATCTCATTGCAAATTTCAACACTTGAAATTCCCGATAATGCTTTTTCCCCTAGCGATCTATGACCTTGACTAAGTCAACAAAGCATAAATCGCAAGTCAAGTTCAACCCGTACATTTCCCGATTGAATTAAACCCACCCGTACGACCTTTGACTGAGTCAACAAGGCCGTGCGAATGCTCTAATCCAATCACATCTCATGTTGTTACAGATAAACATAATTTAGCTACCATACACTATGCCTTGACTAAGTCAACAAACATAGCACGAATACTAAATAATATCTATCTGAAATGACGGAGGGCTACGCGGGTTCTTTCAGAAAAAACCATGAGCGTAATGAACTTGATATCGTTGTAGAATCAAATGAAGTTTTTGAAATGGAGTGATTTTGAGGCTTTTCTAGTTTTTCTAAAGGGGTCACTCCCGGTGAAGGGATCGTCGGCCCTTTCCTCGTCGAATGAGGTGCGGGATATATCATATATATCACTGTGCAAAGCAGAAACTATAGAAGCAATCAAAAGCAGACCGAGTATGTAGCATCTGCCAGTTATTGCTAAAGGAGTCACTCCCGGTGAAGGGATCTCGGTCCTTTCCTCATCGAATAAGGTGCAGGGTATATCATATATACCGCTATGCAAAGCAAGAACTGTAACTGCCTGTTTTATTTAAAATTTGATTCTACAACATCATTTGGTTTCTTTTATTTCATTAATCATATTAATGAAGTCCCATCATTTAAATACCTAAACATCACAGATAAATACGACGTACACTTATGCCATCCACATTCGCCTCGATGTCCCCTCGTGCACCGTTAGGTTAGGTAACTAACGACAGAGCAGGGCAGGGCTAGTGCGGGTGCAAAACATAAGTAAAGTCTATATAATATATCATATATACTATATACTGTATCTATCACAGAACATCACATGATCACATCACAGATAAAGCAGCAGAAGAAACATATGAAACATTGGATATACTAGGACGTCCGTGTTTTCAATACGAGCCAGTATAAAACACGGATTCCACGGTCGTGATGAATAGCCAAACCCACACCCCTAGACCCCTACGAGAGCGGCAAGCAACCCTACCAATTCTAGGGTTAGGAGACCCGGACTCGACTCCTCGAGTTGGTCTCCCACTGAACCCCAGAACCCGGTTACTTGTGCTCCCCTCCTTGGGTCTATCCTAATGCGGAAAAGTAAATAATATACAAAAGGTGACGACTTCCGCAACCTGGAAGTGCCCCAATAAAAGAATATTACATACAAGTTTTTACATGAATGAAAATGAAAAACACTCATCTCACATAAAAAACCTCGGCTATTCAAACACGACGATCCAATATAACATATCCAGCAACACATAACATCACATGTCATCAACGTAAGTAAATATGCGTATCCCAATTGTCGTTGACATATAGCAACGAAACCGGCGATATCACATATTACACTTACGGTCACAGAAAAGAAAGTGTAAAACTACAACAGTTGGAATCCGCAACCTCTTTAGACATCACATGCCTAATCAAAATGAAATACTTAGACATCGCATGCCTAACAGTTATAAACCCCGCATTTTAGTCTCATTATCGAAAACTCTTTTCAATATCAAGTGAAACTAAACCGCTAGATTTATAACATTCATTCAGTTATCTCATAACTGTTTGTGAATTCCAATTATTGTATCCCATTACGGATAAATAGAATATATTAAACTTTCCGATCGAACATTCGAACACCCAAGTTTTCCCGAAACCGTTCAACACATGAAATAGGTTCAAAGACATTCACTTCATGCCTCAGTACCAACGGTCCAGCCGTAGAAGGGTCAAGCCAACGCCTCACATGTGGCACGCCGTACTGCCCCAAACCCGAAGGTTCAAAGGGAAGTTCAAGATGGTCACATAATCGAGTTAAGGTTTGTTGTCTTCTAGAGGGACCATCGCGTTACTTGCACTACTCAGAACGTCATTAAACCACGGAAAGATCCAACACTTGGAAATTTCACGGCAGGGGAAAAAGTGGGTATTTATATCCGGTCGAACTTTTTAACATATTCAAAAAATATCCGGAAAACACATAGACAAATTTTGATAATCCGATCGAAATACCGAGTCCCTAATACAACCCAGAAAACTCAACTCTTGAGTGAAATTTAAAAATTCCCAGAAAATCCAGCATCAGAAGAAAAGAGGAATTACTGTGCAAAAATTATAGGGCATTGTGACCATACGGCCGCGGAACCGCCGCAGAAGCCATGCTTCTGCCGCGGTTCCGCGGTAGGTTGATGGAATTGAGTTGTCGAATTTCACAGTAACTCTTAGAAATTCCTGCTGATTTTTCTGCATATTATTAATTCACAAAATTCCCAGATTTTCAAAAATGTACAGAGAGCATGTTTTGTTTTAGGGTTTCTGTTCGATCGGACTTCTAACTCCGTCTACACATCGCCTAAGGCTCTAGCTAGGCTCTGATACCACTGTAGGGTTTCTAGGCACACTATAGAGGTCTCACAAGGCATCAACCATGCCAATTTCAAATTTTATGGGTGCCGAGAAACCCTAATACGGATCGTTAACTAGAAGTTTAGGCGATATATGAATCTAGTTAACAACTTAACTAAAGATAAGAAGCTACAACCTTTGTAGATCCGGATATCCACTTCCTTGGCTCCACGTAGGCGTCCTCTCGCTGTCCATCTCGAATCCCGGACTCAATCGTCGGCTTGATCGGAGAAATGGGCGGACTAGGTCGTCGACTTCGTGCCGAAGATGATCTACGTCGAGGCATCACAAGTTCAAGCTCCGACTTCACAAAGTTGTGAAACTTGTGAAGAAAACACCCAAAACAACTTGGCAAGAGATAGAGGGTGAAGAAATAGGAGGTGGGTTCACTTTAGAATTGGATTTCTCTCACTTTAGCTCAAGTTGCCATTGATGGACTTAAGCTTTTCTTGAAGAAGAAGATGATGAAGAAGAAGAAAGAATATGATAAGTGTTGAATTAAAATGAAAATAAATCAATACTTATCATAAGCTAACTAAGGTTAAGTGTAGAGAATAGACCATGGTAAGTGGGAATGGTTAGGGTTAAGCATGAAGACAAATGGTCTCTTTAGTCAAACCTTCATGAAGCTTCAACAAGCTTCATGATAAAAAGAAACCATTTTCTTTTCTTTTATCTATTTAAATAATTAAAGAATGGATAAATAAATAGATGAATAACACAAAACCCTAACCATTATCATAACCATGGTTTAATTCTTTGCACAAACCCAAGTAAGTATGCATCATCAAACATGATACAATCAAGTGCACACAAAAGCATATCATATATACAAAGTGCACTTCAAGTGAGAAAATCCTTTTAAAATGAACCAATACTAGTTAATGCAAATTAATATATCAAATATACAATTATACATTAAATCATTAAATCAACACTTGATTCAATGATCCGGTCATGTCGCACATAACCGACTAGTATACAATGTATCGATTTATCGAATCAATGATTCGATAACTAGGTTATATCGCATACAACCAATCGAAACATTCATCGCGAGAATGAAATATGGTATCACATACACGCATTATTCTCGGTCCCGCACATATCTCATATGCGCTCCTATTTCATTTCGCTTGAGCCAGGAAACCTCTGTGTAGGACTCTAAAGACTCGTCAATACGCCGGTAGAAGATGATGATCATATCAAGCACCCACAAGCCGCAAGCGGTCTGCTAAACGTAACGGCCATCCGGGTATTGAGCGATCAGAAGATCGACGAGCTAGCCCGCTCACACTCCTGTGAATCCAACTAGTAACACTTACCGTACAGTCCGGTCTGTTCGTCTGATATGTCGCATATCAACTCTAGGGGTGGTAAACGTCAGACCCCAATAACCGATAAGTCGTGCCGATGTGAGGCTCATAACGGGTCAAGAAACTACTGGTAACACTTACCAGCAAATCTCTGATCAGCCCTGGCCAGGGACTTCCCTGTTACGGCCAATCGAGCACAGCGCAACATCAACCCCCAATACTGGGAGAGACGAAACCCCTCCTATCGCTCATTGCCTCCATGTGACTCGGGACTGTGCCCAAAGACCACCGTTTTGCACGCCCTCATGGACGTGGTAAGGTGGAGATCAAAGCACAGTGGGAATCACACAAGACTCTATGACGATCTCGGGTCTACAGACTAACCTGCACAAGTGTCACCTGAGAACTGCCATCTGACGTGAGGTATAATACCATCTGGGAGTTCTCGGCGAGTCCGTCCAGTGTACCCAGTCTCTACTGAGCACCCGTACACCATCTCTGATGTCAAACACCAATGGATATGGGATCATCCATCGCCCATCTCATGGGTAGAGAAGCGTATACGCTAGTCTACACTGGTATATCGATGCCCCGTCTCGATACACCCACGACTAGGGACCTTGAAGGATGTACCTATGGACTACCATGTCCCCACTAGTATGATCTGCATCATAGCCCAGGTAGTCAAGTACACATCCTAAGGGCTTTACCAACATGTAACTATAAGACAGTTTAAAGAGACAAGTGTACATGTTAAGATAAAGAGCAACCAGATAGCATACTATCATATCGAGCAAGAAAGTCATCTCTATATATGTACAAGCATCCAATATAATATACATCATCTGTACAATACTGGCCTCTAAGGCATACATAAAACTAACAGCAACACCCACCCACACATCAACAGAGAAGCAGCAGTAACAGCAGCAAGAGCAGCACCAACAGCAACACTATCAGCAGCAAGCAGCAACAGCATGGGGCAGCAGCAGCAACAGAAGCAGAAGCAGCTCCAGCAGTATCAGCAGCAGCCCAGCATCAACAGCAGCTCTTTTCTTCTTCTCCTTGTGCCTAGGGTCGTGAGTGGGGTATAATTTCTGAACTCAATTCCCTAGTTGCTGAGCTTAGGTGTTAATTAGCTTCGGTTTGTGATAAATTGTGAGTTTAGTGCTAATTAAGGTGATTTATGTGGAACTTTGATTATGTGGTGATTGTGTTGGTTAACCCTACCTATTTAAGTGTTGTTAGGGTCACCTTAACTGAGTTTAGCCTGGATTACACTAAAATACCATAGGGTTTGCTTTTGGTGCAAATTGGCGTTTTTATGCGATATATTAGCATTTTGTAATCTGCTTTTGACCCGGATCCTTCAGAACAAAATTGGGAAAACTGGGGCATGCTCACTTGGTCTAGATACCACAACCAGAACACGAGCCCCAAATTCAACACCATGGCCGCATATTTAATGCTTTTGGCCGCAATTTGCGGCCATGTAAGGGTCTGGGGTCATGGGGTTTTGGGTAGGGTACTCTGCTGTGTATTGTAGTGTTTTGGCATGTCTAGTTTTGTAAGATTTGGCCTGTAGGAAAATCTGGGGCAATATATCGTATTTGGTGTTCGTTGTGTTTGCGCGATACGCGCGATACGTGAGAGGGTTCTGTGATCCAGCGTATCGCGGCGTGTCGCGATGGTTTTAGACGCGTACATACACGTTTTAGCGTATCGTGCATGCGCGCGTTTAGTTCGCGACGCGAGTTTCTCGTTTGGGTTCGATATCGCGTTTTACGGAATATTTGGCTTATATATGATTTCCATGTCTTATTTGCAGGTTTGCAGGCAGGGACTACTGACACTGCTACGGAGGGAGACAGGTGGTAGGATTCACCTAGCGTGGAGCGTAGGTGAGTAGATTTAACATCTACAGGGGAATCGCCCGCATGGCGTTATGCGTCTGGGCTAGGATTCTAATACTTGTCGCATATTCTACGTCATTGTTAGAATTGAGCCTTATTTTATTTCCTTGATATAGTTATACTGTGACTAGCAACCATAGGACACTGCATATATTATTGACGGTTCATGTTGCAAGAGCACGGATTGTATGCTACACACACACCGTCAATAATTGCCATATCACACACAAACCATTATATACATTATATTGCTTGGTTAGGGACCCTGTGATATTGATTCGTACTGCTTATCACATATGGCATTACCATACCTATATACCTATAGAGTATCGTACCATTAGTGATAGGTACACATACCCTTTACGATACATCTACAGGTATACCTTACTCTTATTTTTCTTATACCCAGGGGATATACGACATCAGTTCTTATAAGTAGATACCTATACATTACTACACCTGTATGTTATACACATATTCAGTTGCAATCACATATTTACCTTTACTGATGTTACTTAGCTGTACCTTATTTGTTTCGCATACATCTGTTTTCAGCTACATATTCTCATTTATATGCTCGCATTTCAGATATATCGTATTTATTCCTGGATTGCGCATTATTATTTGGATTTTACATGATGTTTTCTGGATTTGGGAACCGCGGGAGTTCATGAAATTATGCATACATTGAAAAACCCGATTTCCTTGATATGATATTTGCGCATCCACCATGAGTTTTATCGGTGCTGATTATATACTCCATACGAGGTGTGGTTGCCGTATGAGAGTACATGGTGGGGCCCGGTATGGTTTCCCTCGGCAAAAAGATCGATGGATTTTGCCGATTGAGCCTGGAGGCGGGCGAGTACCTACCGGTGAAAGTACTAATGACTCGGCGGGGATCATGGAGATACCGTTGGGAGTCATGCACGTATGCATACGTCGAAAGGCGAGGGTCAAAGCTAGGCACTCGTGCTTTCGGGATAGCGTATGATACGTGATCAGGATTTCTGTGTCGATGCTTGGCACATTGGTTTTCATGATATTTCTTTTAATACTTTTGTATATGTAACATGGGATTTAGCCGTTGTTATATATACCCTTACACCAATATTAGTGGAATGGGACGCTAATATATGTGTATTGCCCCCATCATATTTATTTCTGTATATATACCTTTAGGATGTTAGATTCTTACTGGAGATTTGACTTGGGTTATTAGGCGATTCATTGATATTGGACATTGGACATTCCTATGTGATTGCTGATTTGTACATTCGGGATATAGGAGATTACTCGATATTATACATTGAGGAGATGTGAAACTTATATGATGTGAGTGCCCAATGTGGGGGCTGATTTGAGGAATTGGGATTTGAGTGTCTTGATGGATTGTGATCCTACCACGATGTCAGGTTTCCGTGGAAATGACATATTTTACCCCATTCCTCACACTTATCTATTTTATGCACAGTTTCATATATTGGTAGTACCTGTTAGTGTACCCTTACGATAGTTGCATATCTACATTCTCATATCCTTATTGCATGGTTATTGCATACTATTGTCATGTTACTATTGCTTCACATATTGATTGTATCTGCTAGTGTACTTTCTATTATTTTGCATTCACATGACATGTTATTACTGTAATCGCATACCTTAGATTCATGCTGTACGTACATTCCTGTGATTACCTGCTTATGTTATCTACTATTCACGAGTTGGCAACTCACCCCTGTTGTGCCACAGGTGTTTCAGGTTGTTCCCTAGAGTAGTCGAGGCATGCTATTCAGCTATTCAGCTATTCGTCTATCATCTTTTGCTACAGATATCGCATCGGCTCACAGTTTACTATTTTGCTAGGTGGGTTAGATGATTATCTGTATTTCATATTGTACATTCTTTGTATCTTGTACTCTCCATCTACTACTGTGTTGTTGACTTAGAGACTTGGTGAGGACGATATTGTATATTATTGTGGATTTGTTGTCTTTTATATACAGCTTTCTCTCTATTGTCTTTATTTCTTCGCTACGGCGTCGTATTTTTTTGTGTTGTATTCATCTTGGCTAGTTTTTACAAAAAGGGGGTGTTGCCAAAATTTTAAAGAAATAAAGTAAGACTTTTAAAGAATTTGGATTGCGATTTCAAATGTTTCAAAAACTTATATTATCTTTTCCGTATTTTCTTGGTTTAGATTTCTGGGTTTTGGCTTTCTTTTACTGCGTTACGTCTTTTGGCGTTGCGTAGTATTAGGGCAGTCACGGGCCAATTTTGGGTCGTGACAAAGTTGGTATCAGAGCGCCAGGTTTTACCTTCGGAGTGTAGGATGACCTTAGTATGATGGAGTAGGTAGCTTAAGCAGAGTAATATAGTGTTTATGTCTGCAGCATACCCACGATGCGGTACTTCGCCTTAAGTGACCTAAGTACAATTGCTTGAAATTCCTTCCTTGATGATTCATATCCTTGAGATTCAATTCCTTATTCTCATCGAATCTTATATCTATTTATAGCCTTGCCACCGATGACTATGGGGACTCAGAGTGATGCAGCGAGGGCCGAGGTCAGAGTTGGCTCGGGTGAGACGACTACTGACCAGGATGGCACTCTAGTTGCACAGGTGCAGATGGATCAGCCTACGAAATATACTATTGATAGGCTTATGGCAGAGATGCAGGATTTCCGCCAGACGATGAGTTCTTTGGTTGATGTCGTTCGGGAGCTACGACAGGAGGTTGTCACCCCTGTTACTCAGTTGTCACTTGCGATCAGCATGCAGCAGTCCGTCACCTACATAGCACCAGTGGTTGCAGCTCCAGTTGATGAGGCGCATATTCCAGAGGCTCAGAGAGTTCCAGGACAGTGGAGGACTCGTACCAGTGTACCAGCCCAGAGGCAGAGGTTTGGTCATCGAGACAGATTTCGTGGTCGTCGCGGGAGTAGCAGATGCTTAAGACGAGGACAGTCGTTCAGCTCTCATCCCCAGGATGGTCAGCAGTCAGCGCGTAGATGTTTTCGATGCGGGAGCCTTCAGCACTTCGTCAGGGATTGTTCCTTAGCACCTCGTCATGATCATTTTCAGAGAGGCCGTGGACGTGGAAGATTTGCTCAGAGGGATCAGCCTACCGGAGGAGTTCAGCCTGTTGCGGGTAGAGGGCAGACACAGGAGTTCGCTTCTACTCATCGGGACGCGCAGACGTCCAATGCAGAGTTTTCAGGTATCCTTAATTCGCATGTTCTTATGATGTATTCGTTTGTTTTTCATGCTTGTGCCGTGGTTGGGTAGATTAGTCGTAGTTTGTTGTTTTAACTTCTGTCAGCGATTCTTTTGTTGCGCGACACGTGTTTCAGTTGTGTGCCAATCGGATAGGAGATAGAGATTCGTCCGTCATTTCGATCCTTCTAGAGATGTTGGATTTGACGTTCTCCTGGGCACGGACTGGTTAACTACGTGCTAGGCGTCTGTGGACTACCGTGAGAAAACAGTCAGGAATTGTTTTCCCGGCAAGTCAGTTCTTGTTGTGCATGTGGATAGTTGTGCCGCCTCTCACAGCTTGAATTCAGCCTTTTTCTCTAGTCGGCTACTGAGGAGATGTCGTGGATTCTTGGCGTTCATTCGTGATACCGTAGCCACAGAGGGTTTGTTGCACCGGTGTTCCATTCGTGCGAGAGTTTTTCCGACGTTGTTACCGGATGAGCCGGCGAAGCTTAGGGAGCTTAAGGATCAGCTGCAGAGTTGTTGTTTGGGGAGTTTTGTGTGTCTGATTGTTTCGCTTTTGGAAGCTCCTATTTCTGTTCGTTAAAGAGAAAGATGGCAGTTAGGGTTGCGTATCGACGGATCGTTAATTGAACTGGCTTATGGTGCGGATGGGTACCCTTTGCCTCGCATTGACGATTTCTTCGATCAGCTCCAGAGTGCGAGACATTTTCTAAGTTTGTTTGGGATCAGGTCATCATTATTGCGGGTTCGGAGTGATGGCATTCCGAAGACTGCCTTGTGCGTACTACGGGCTTTGTGTGTCTTAGTGAGTCATTGGATTCACTGATACTCTGGCAGCATTCGTAGATATGATGAACCAGATTTCTTCAGACCATTCCTCGACCATTTATTGTTGTGTTATTTACGACATTCTGGTCTATCTAATGTGTCTTGAGGAACAGGAGCAGCACTTGAGGATTTGTTATGCAGATACTGGGAGAGCACCAGCAGTTTGCTAAATTCTCGGAGTGTTTCTCCAGGCTTGTTTTGTGTTGACTCCTAGGTCTTGTAGTCACTGGAGACAATTTCGTATGGTTCCGAGGGAGATCGTGGCCCTACAGCTTAGGCCCAGACTTGTGTGCAGGATGGAGGTCCGCAGATTTTTTGGGCTTAGTAGGTTCTTACCGCCGTTTCGTGCAGGATTGCTAGAGTAGTACTGCACCGTCGACTGAATGGACCGGAATGGAGGTTTCTTTTCTGTGGACTGAGGCATGTGTGCGGAGTTTTCAGCAGTTGAAGATTCAGTTAACAACTGCATCAGTTCTTTCTTTGTTTTTGGTTCGGGCAATTTTGTTGTTTAACTGTAATGTTTCTTGAGTGGGGCTTAAGTGTGTACTGAGGTGACACTACAGAGTTATCGCTTTTGCTTCCCTACATTTGGAGGAAGTACGAGAAGGATATTCCACTCATGATCTGGAGATGGCCGCGGTGGTTTTGCGTTGGAGATTTGGAGACACTACTTGTTCGAGAGTCGTGTCAGATTTTCCACGGACCACTAGAGCTTAATGTGCGTCTTCCTGCAGCAGATTTTGATTGTTGTGATAGTCTTCTGCAGATTTACAGTTCTTGTGTGATCGTTGAGTACATCTTAAGTTCGTCTCTACGGAGGGACAGCTTGCTCATGTCTGCTCCCGACCACTTTCCTTAAATCGTTTTCGCGAGACACTGTACGCCGATGCTCGTTCGTCAGAGATACTTGAGCATACTCGGCTGGGTAATGATTCGGAGTCCTTGATTTGTGACATGGTGTGCTAAGTTAGGGACGCGTGGGTGTACCTAATGTTATCAGGTAGAGACGTGTAATCCTAGAACATGCACATCTGTCAACTCTCTCTATGCATTCCAGTTCCACCAACATTTAACGTGACTTGTGAGATAGTTACGGGTGGACAGGGATGTAAAGAGAAGTTTCAGGTTTCGTTTCAAGGTGTCTGTCTTGTTGTGTGCTTGGGTCGAGCATCTGAGGTCGGCTTGAGAGTTGCAACCTTTAACCGTTCCGAAGTAGGAGTGGGAGCAGATCTCCATGAATTTCGTTATGGTGTCTACCTAGGTTAGTCAGGGTGTGGCTCCATTCGGATTCTTGTCATCCGGTTATACTCAGTTTGCTCAGTTGTTTTTGTTAAAGTTGTGTGTTGTGTTGATTGTTGTCGGCAGTTGGGGATCGTCACTCGCCATCGTTAAGGGTTCTCCTTCGATAGCCGTTATTAGGAGACACTCCAATTGGCCACCTTTAGGTTTAGGGGTTAGGTCGTGTCGATCACCAGTCTGTTGTTTTTCTGACTCTGCGTAAGTAGGACTTTGGACCCCAGCTAGTCTAGAGACTTCGGAGATAGTCCAGTTGTGTTAGGTCAGGATGGAAATTGCCCATTGCGAACTGAGGTCTTATGCCGACTGTGTTGGTCATAGACTCGAGTTCGCAGGGACAGATCATGTATTCCTACGGACTTTTCCGACGAAAAGACGTGTTGGATTTTGGGAAGTTTGTCCCAGGATTTAGGTCCTTCTGAGATCCTATAAGCAAGTTAGTTTCGTTGCCTTTAATTTGGCACTTCCGCCCAGATTATTAAATTTTCACCGCGTATTCCTTGTGATGATACTATACAATTACCTTCTTGACCTTTCTCACATGATTTGGCACCAGACATTTTGGCTTGACGCGATTTTTCGTTCACCAGCAGCCAATGGTATTAATGGCTCGGCAGGCGGAGAAACGTCGGTCAAGGGTCTTGCCATCTGTGAAGGGTCTTCTTGGACGTAGCCGTATAGTGAGGTAATCACTTGGGAGGCTGCGAGCGAGATTTGAGAGTTGTAATCTTCTCTTTGAAGGTACACGTAGCAGTATATTTTTAAATTCGGGGACGAATTTCTTTTAAGGGGGGAGATTGTAACACCTTAGAATGTGTTTTGTGGTTAATTATATTTTATATATATAGTTTTTAATAAAAAGTTTACCAATTTGGTTTTTAATTATTTTATCCTATTTAATGAATATTTTATTATAATTTTTCTAGGCACACACACACTTGTGCATGATAACTAGTTGTTAAGTGTGGTTTAACCATTTCTATAATCTAGTTTTAATATTGTTTAAGTGTTTTGGGTTTAATAGTTATGGTTGTTAAAAATAATAGGGGTTTTAAATTGATTTTTTTTGTTTGGTATGAAATGTTGACCTTTAGAGAGAGAAGGAGCATGGGCTACATGGTGAGCCATGCCTCATTTATGAGGGAAGAGAGAGAGAAGGGGGGGTCTTGGCTTGTTTCTCTCATTCTCTTCTCATTTTCCCTTTCTCTCATTCTCACACACACACACAAGAGAGCAACACCAGCAGCATCTGGCATCAGCTCAACAACAACAACTGAAGCAGCAGCAGCAAAGAAGGAGCAGCAGCAGACAGCAACAGCTTCAGCAGTGGCATCAGCATCACCAGAAGCTAGCAACAGCAGCAGCTCCATCAGCAACACCCACCCACACATCAACAGAGAAGGAGCAGCAACAGCAGCAAGAGCAGCACCAACAACAACACTATCAGCAGCAAGCAGCAACAGCATGGGGCAGCAGCAGCAACAGAAGCAGAAGCAGCTCCAGCAGTATTAACAGCAGCCCAGCATCAACAGCAGCTCTTTTCTTCTTCTCCTTGTGCCTAGGGTCGTGAGTGGGGTATAATTTCTGAACTCAATTCCCTAGTTGCTAAGCTTAGGTGTTAATTAGCTTCGGTTTGTGTTAAATTATGAGTTTAGTGCTAATTAAGGTGATTTATGTGGAACTTTGATTATATGGTGATTGTGTTGGTTAACCCTACCTATTTAAGTGTTGTTAGGGTCACCTTAACTGAGCTTAGCCTGGATTACACTAAAATACCATAGGGTTTGCTTTTTATGCAAATTGGCGTTTTTATGCGATATATTAGCATTTTGTAATCTGCTTTTGACCCGGATCCTTCAGAACAAAATTGGGAAAACTGGGGCATGCTCACTAGGTCTAAATACCACAACCAGAACACGAGCCCCAAATTCAACACCATGGCCGCATATTTAATGCTTTTGGCCGCAATTTGCGGCCATGTAGGGGTCTGGGGTCTTGGGGTTTTGGGTAAGGTACTCTGCTGTGTATTGTAGTGTTTTGGCATGTCTAGTTTTGTAAGATTTGGTCTGTAGGAAAATCTGGGGCAATATATCGTATTTTGTGTTCGTTGTGTTTGCGCGATACGCGCGATACGTGATAGGGTTCTGTGCTCCAGCGTATCGCGGCGTGTCGCGATGGTTTTAGACGCGTACACACACGTTTTAGCGTATCGTGCATGCGCGCGTTTAGTTCGCGACGCGAGTTTCTCGTTTGGGTTCGATATCGCGTTTTGCGGAATATTTGGCTTATATATGATTTCCATGTCTTATTTGCAGGTTTGCAGGTAGGGACTACTGACACTGCTACGGAGGGAGACAGGTGGTAGGATTCACCTAGCGTGGAGCGTAGGTGAGTAGATTTAACATCTACAGGGGAATCGCCCTCATGGCGTTATGCGTCTGGGCTAGGATTCTAATACTTGTCGCAAATTTTACGTCATTGTTGGAATTGCGCCTTTACTTTATTTCCTTGATATAATTATACTGTGACTAGCAGCCGTAGGACACTGCACATATTATTGACGGTTCATGTTGCACGAGCACGGATTGTATGCTACACACACACCGTCAATATTTTCCATATCACACACAAACCATTATATACATTATATTGCTTGGTTAGGGACCCTGTGACATTGATTCGTACGGCTTATCACATATGGCATTACCATACCTATATACCTATAGAGTATCATACCATTAGTGATAGGTACACATACCCTTTACGATACATCTACAGGTATACCTTACTTTTATTTTTCTTATACCCAGGGGGTATACGACATCAGTTCTTATAAGTAGATACTTATACATTACTACACCTGTATGTTATATACATATTCAGTTGCAATCACATATTTACCTTTACTGATGTTACTTAGCTGTACCTTATTGGTTTCACATACATCTGGTTTTAGCTACATATTCTCATTTATATGCTCGCATTTCAGATATATCGTATTTATTCCTGGATTGCGTATTATTATTTGGATTTTACATGATGTTTTGTGGATTTGGGAACCGCGGGAGTTCATGAAATTATACATACATTGAAAAACCCGGTTTCCTTGATATGATATTTGCGCGTCCACCATGAGTTTTATCGGTGCTGATTATATACTCCATACGAGGTGTGGTTGCCGTATGAGCGTACATGGTGGGGCCCGGTATGGTTTCCCTCGGCAAGAAGATCGATGGATTTTGCCGATTGAGCCTGGAGGCGGGCGAGTACCTACCGGTGACAGTACTAATGATTCGGCGGGGATCATGGAGATACCGTTGGGAGTCATGCACGTATGCATACGTCGAAAGGCGAGGGTCAGAGCTAGGTACTCGTGCTTTCGGGATAGCGTATGATACGTGATCAGGATTTCTGTGTCGATGCTTGGCACATTGGTTTTCATGATATTTCTTTTAATACCTTTGTATATATAACAGTGGATTTAGCCGTTGTTATATATACCCTTACACCAATATAAGTGGAATGGGACGCTAATATATATATATTGCCCCCATCATATTTATTTCTGTATATATACCTTTAGGATGTTAGATTCTTACTGGAGATTTGACTTGGGTTATTATGCGATTCATTGAGATTGGACATTGGACATACCTATGTGATTGCTAATTTGTACATTCGGGATATAGGAGATTACTCGATATTGTACATTGAGGAGATGTGAGACTTATATGATGTGAGTGCCCAATGTGGGGGCTGATTTGAGGAATTGGGATTTGAGTGTCTTGTTGGATTGTGATCCTACCACGATGTCAGGTTTCCGTGGAAATGACATATTTTACCCCATTCCTCACACTTATCTATTTTATGCACAGTTTCATATATTGGTAGTACCTGTTAGTGTACCCTTACGATAGTTGCATATCTACATTCTCATATCCCTATTGCATGGTTATTGCATACTATTGTCATGTTACTATTGCTTCACATATTGATTGTATCAGCTAGTGTACTTTCTATTATTTTGCATTCACATGACATGTTATTACTGTAATCGCATACCTTAGATTCATGCTGTACGTACATTCCTGTGATTACCTGCTTATGTTATCTACTATTCACGAGTTGGCAACTCACCCCCGTTGTGCCACAGGTGTTCAGGTTGTTCCCTAGAGTAGTCGAGGCAGGCTATTCAGCTATTCAGCTATTCAGCTATCATCTTTTGCTACAGATATCGCATCGGCTCACAGTTTACTATTTTGCTAGGTGGGTTAGATGATTATCTGTATTTCATATTGTACATTCTTTGTATCTTGTACTCTCCATCTACTATTATGTTGTTGACTTAGAAACTTGGTGAGGACGATATTGTATATTATTGTGGATTTGTTGTCTTTTATATACAGCTTTCTCTCTATTGTCTTTATTTCTTCGCTACGGCGTCGTATTTTTTTGTGTTGTATTCATCTTGGCTAGTTTTTACAAAAAGGGGGTGTTACCAAAATTTTAAAGAAATAAAGTAGGACTTTTAAAGAATTTGGGTTGCGATTTCAAATGTTTCAAAAACTTATATTATCTTTTCCTTATTTTCTTGGTTTAGATTTCTGGGTTTTGGCTTTCTTTTACTGCGTTACGTCTTTTGGCGTTGCGTGGTATTAAGGCCGTCACGGGCCAATTTTGGGTCGTGACAGATCTGATTTATATAATTTCGCTTGGTCGTGTGCTACCGATATTGCACTACGACTATGGCATTGATTGTGTACTTAGTATACACAACGGTTTTCGTATTTGGAATTTTGAATCATAACTGACGTAAATCTCATAGCACCCGCTAGAGTTACAGTTATGTGAGTTTTATATCTTTTTTGAGTTTTCACACACACTGTTGCGTTATGTTACATCTTAGCTCGTGTGGGACTTTGGAGTTCCGTTATATTGAGCAGACTATATGTTTTAAAATTTTGGACCCCAGCAAATTGATTTGAATTGAGTTGATAGATTGAGAAAAATGTTTTAAGATGGGGATTTAATTTAAATTCGGGGACCGAATTTCCTTAAGGGGGCAATATTGTAATATTTTGGAAAATTATAAATATTAATTTATAATTTTAAATATGAATATAATAAGTTTACAAAAAAATGATATCGCATATGAATTTTGGTATCGGAATTATATCTGTAAAAATATGATTATTTTGGTAAATATGAAGAAAAGTGTGTGATATCATAAAAATGATATATTAATTATTTTAACATGACATGATATTATATATCAAGATAATGATAATTAAGTGTTAGAATAAGTATTTCATTCTTTTTACATATGAATTTAGATTTTTACATAAAAGGATTTTAAATTAAAGGAAAAGGTTTTTAATTGTTGTATGATTGGTTATATTATAACCTAGGCTAAACCCTCACCCTTAACACACCTCACCAATGCTCACAATTCTCCACCTCCTTCTTCCAACTTTACACCTCCTCCTTCCACCATCACACCTCCTCTTTTCTCTACACACATCCTCACCCTAATCTTTCTTCTAACTCTTTAGGCAAAGTCTCAACTGAATCCATAGTTCTTCATGCTTTCCACACCAAATATTCTAAGTATTTTCATATTAAGAAAGAATGAGAGGGTTCCCTCACCAATTGTGTTCACATCATCAAGCTTCATTAACTACAACACTTAGGAACTTCATCATACAATTCTTGAGCTGGTGTTCTCTTATGAATCACCTCTATAAGTATAGTTCTTTCTTTCTTTCCAAATATCAAATCTGTTCAATATCTGTTTTTATGTGCAATGTCAAAAACATGAACTTTTATGATATCTGTGAAGGTATAATTGAATCTGGAACAATTAGGTAATACCACAAGAAAAACTAATAAGACAGTAGTATACTGAGACCACTAGGAGACTTCACTTAAAGCCCGAGCCCCAAACTCCACACTTGATTCAGCGAGATTCATCATTTTGCTGGCGCCGCCGGGCCACCTAGGGAGTTTTGTGTTGGTTTTTCTTCTGTAGCGTTATTTGGGTATTTTATAAGTTACTGTATTGTTTGATTTGTCCCAATATACATACAGAGAAATCTGGGAATGTCTTAGTAAGGGTTTTATCAAGTTTCCGACATTTCGATATGAGTTTTTCGTATTTCTGTACTACGACTGAAACATTGACATTCGTACGTTAATTTCAGGGGCGTTTGTTCGTTTTTGGGGTAAGTGAGCTGTAGGTTATAACCTACGGGTGCTTAGCTCGTTGTCTTGGTTTTCGATATGATATTTACATCGATATGATTTAATTACGATTATAGGTACGATCACGAAGGTTTCCGAGACGGAGTTGACGGACATTGCAATCGTGGATTCAATGAGTTCGACAAGTTGGTCAGTATATTTATATCTACGGGGGAAGTCGGGTGGATGGCGTATAGCACCCCATCGCAACCTTATAGCTAAGATAGTTATGATATTTAGTTATTTCTTAGTGATTAATTCAAGTTATTGGCATTAATGTTATGTTACATCTAGTATAGTATTCATGTGCATATATTGTTATTCATGGTTTGGCGTAGTTGTATGAGGGATCATGCCGTACTTGAGATGATTTGGATATTATGATAATGTGGGTGTTGTACGAGGAATCATACCGTACTTGTGATGACGAGATTAGCATGCCGAATAACGGCCAAGTTTCCTTTAGACTCGTAGAATAATATTTTATCCTGTTTTAGAACGTAATACTTGTGTGGGCTATACTCTTTTAAAAACTAACGATTCGTTTCACTTTTTAATGATAAAGGGCAAGGATGCGATGCCAATTTCTAAAACGAATAACTATTTTAACCTAAGGCGGCTTCCTTATTTCAAAACCAACGTTTCGTTTCGTTTTCAAAGATAATGGTATAGCTCATATTAAGTAGTTACATTTAATAATTAAGCTTAGACTTACTTTACATGTTCGCGATATATTTATCGATGTTATACGTTTCCGTGATACAAACACTCTGATAGAACACTGCACAACTACCAATGAGTATTATGTTACACAAGCACATATGCATATGTTACACTACACCTCATTGGTACTGCCATGTCACTGTAGGACCGCTATACAACCTAGTGCGTATGTAAATATCGATACAAGTATGATTTATACACTTATAGAACACTAGCACAAATACTATTGATTGCCATGTTGCACGAGCACAGACGCGTATGCTACACTACACATCATTAGTATTACCATGACACAGTAGAATTGATACGTTTATTTGCTTGTATGACTTATTTATGTACTTTACCTTATTATCTGTTAAGTATTGCAATTACCAGTACCATGGGTATTCATATTTGATTCTTATGGTTTTTCAAGATGTTTTACTTTTGATGATATATATCAGTGGTATGGGACGCCGTTATATATGTATATATATAATATATCATCGGAATGATCTATGCAAGTATTCTTATTCTGTACTTGATATTTCTGAATACGATGAGTTGACATCCACCATGAGCTTGATGTTTTCTGATTATTTTATTCCGAACCGAGTGGGGGAGATATACGGTTACGGACTTGCTACTTATCCAGGCTGAGTGGGGGAGTATACAGACGGATACATGGTGGACCCGGTCAAGACCGAGGGGCAGGATAGCCGTATTAGAGGCGGGGAGCCTAGCGAGGATACTCGATACCGGAGATAGAGATGAGCATGGCAGATATCCAGGGATACTGACCGGAGCTCGATTTGGGCACAGCGGGTATCCAGGGGATACCGACCGGGGCCAGGGATATCAGGTGGCGATCATCTGTTGAGATGGTGTCGACGGTGTCTGTATTTGCGTGTCGGTGATGGACACGAGAGATTTGAGGATTTGCGTGTCGATGCTAGACACGAGGGATTTCTGATTTCGGGTGTTGATGTTGAACATCCAGATGTTGATATAATGTTATTGTATGAGGTATACCGTTATGTTATGAGTTATTGTAGTCGACCAGGACTGATCCGGGGGACAGTACATGCATACCTTTTTACGAGTATTTGCATATAGAAAGGAATTCAAAAATCGAGCTATAGCCTCATTATTTTGACGTGTATGATATGACACTGGGATCTTTTAAATTGTAAACCTCTTAACACTCTTCACTAAAACAGCAAGACGTATATCTTAAATAAGATACCAATTATATTTCATACTATCACGTCTGTTTTTATGTCGTGACATATGTATTCCGCGGCTATTTTAAAGAAGAGCTTTTACATATATATTTTCGACTACTTTTGGGCTTATACCTAGATACAGGTCAATTGCATTGATATATTCTATTTTGGGTTCATGTGATAGATAGAGTTGCATTTATGTCACATTGCATATCATTTATTATATTAGTACAGGATTTGATAGTACTACACTTATGACCTAGGTATCGTTGTGCATTTCGGTTTCTACCTTGTGATGTACTTTTATTCACTGAGTTGGCAACTCACCCCCGTTGTGCCACAGTTTCTTGCAGGTTTTACCGCTCGGATTATCGGTGGATTGCGGCACAACCTTCTTCTCGGTGATTGCTTTGGCAGGTGGGCTACTGTTGTTTATACCCACACTTGTATATTTATATATTCTTGTATCTAGTAAAACTCCATCGACTTAGAACTTAAATATTATTGACTTAGAACCGAGACTTAGAATTGTGTGTTTGTGGGCATCGTATTTGTTAGTTATATGTATGCCCTAGAGGCCATTACTGTACATTGGATGTATATTGTAGTGGATGCTGGGACATATATAGGTAGGACTTTCTTGCTCGACATGATAGTACGCTATCTGGTTGCTCTTTATCTTAACGTGTATACTTTCTGTCTCTCTGTTACATGTTGATAAAGCCCTTAGGACGTGTACTCGACTTCCAGGACTGTGATGCAGATCATACTAGTGGGGCCTGGATAGTCCGTGAGTACATCCTTCAATGTTCCTAGTCGTAGGAATATCGAGACGGGGCATCGATATTCCAGAGTAGACTAGCGTATATCTTCTCGACCCATGTGATGGGCGATGGATGATCCCATATCCATTGGTGTTTGACATCGGAGATGGTATGCGGGTGCTCAGTGGAGACTGGGTACACTGAACGGACTCGCCGAGAACTCCCAGATGGTATTATACCTCATGTCAGATGGCAGTTCTCTGGTGACACTGGTACAGCTTAGTCTGTTGACCCGAGATCGTCATAGAGTCTTGTGTGTCTCCCACTGTGCTTTGATTTCCACCCTACCACGGCTCTACTGAGTCGTGCAAACAGGTGGTTTTTGGGTACAGTCCCGATTCACATGGAGGCAATGAGCGATAGGAGGGGATTCGTCTCTCCCGGTATTGGGGGTTGATGTTGCGCTATGCTCGACTGGCCATAACAGGAAATCCCTGGCCAGGGTTGCTGTGATATACTGGTAAGAGTTATCAGTAGTTTCACGAAAGTTATGGACCCTACGTCGGCATGACTTATCAAGCTATTGGGGTCTGACGTTTACCACCCCTAGGCGAGATATGCGACATATCAGACGAACAGACCGGACTGTACGGTAAGTGTTACTGGTTGGATTCACAGGAGTGTGAGCGGGCTTGCTCGTCGATCTTCTGATCGCTCAATACCCGGGTGGCCGTTACGTTTACCAGACCGCTTGCGGCTTGTGGGTGTTTGATATGATCATCATCTGCTACCGGCGTATTGACGAGTCTTTAGAGTCCTACACAGAGGTTTCCTGGTTCAAGCGAAACGAAATAGGAGCGCATATGAGACATGTGCAAGACCGAGAATAATGCGTGTATGTGATACCGTATTCTATTCTCGCGATCAATGTATCGAATGGTTATATGCGATATAACCTAGTTATCGATTCAAGGATTGATTCGATAAGCCGATACATTGGATACTAGCCGGTTATATGCAACATGACCGGATCATTGAATCAAGTGTTGATTTAATGATTTAATGTATAATTATATATTTGATATATTACTTTGCATCAACTAGTATTGGTTCACTTTAAATGGATTTTCTCACTTGATGTGCATATTGTATATGTGATATATTTTTTTGTGCACAAGGTTGTATCATGTTTGATGATACATTCTAGCTTGGTTTTGTGTAAAGTATTAAACCATGGTTAGTTAGTGGTTAGGGTTTCATTTCATTTACTTAATCATTTATTTATTCTTTCTGTTTATTTTGGAAAAAGAAAATGATAAAGAGAAAGATAAATGGTGGACTTGTTTTGTTTTTAGTTGAAGCTTCTTGAAACCTTGACTAAGTCACCATTCTTGTCTCTTCTTTAACCCTAACCACTCATCTAACCTTAGTTAAATCTCTACACTAAACCATGGTTGAGATTATGATAAGTATCATATTGTTTTTATTTTAAAAGAATTATGATATATATCATCTTCTTCTTCTTCATCTTCTTCTTCCATGAAGAAAGCTTGCTACATCAATGGTGATTGATGAAAAAGTGTGAGAAATCCAAATCTAAAGTCTACCCACTTCCTATTTTTTCATCCTCTACCTCTTGCCAAGTAGTATAGGGTGTTTCCTTCACAAGTTTTCTTGACTTGGTGAAGTTGGAGCTTGATCTAGCGATGCCTCGACGTTGATCATCTTCGGCATCATCGTCGATGACCTAGCCCGCTTTTTCTCCGATGAAGCCGACGCTAGAGCCCAAGATTCGATTTGTACAGCGAGGAGATTTCATCGCGGAGCCATGGAGGTGGAGGACCGGATCTACAAAGGTTGTAGCCCCTTCCCTTTAGCTATATTTCCGTTTACTTGCTTGCATCGCCTTGTTTTCTAGTTAACGATCCGTATTAGGGTTTGTAGGCACAAGGAAATTTTTGAATTGAGCATGTTTGATCACTTGTGAGACTCCATTAGTGTGCCTAGGAACCTTACAGTGGTATCAAAGCCTAGCTAGAGCCTTAGGCGATGCGTAGACGGAACTAGAAGTCCGATCGAATCAAAACCCAAACCTAAACATGCTCTCTGGACTTTTTTGTAAAATGTGGATTTTTGCAGATTAAAAATATTCAGAAAAATCATCAGGAAGATCTAAGGATTACTGTAAAATTCGAGGACCTGATTCTATAAAGGCGCCGCGGATCCGCGGCGTGAGCATGCTCATGCGGCGGTTCCGCGGCCATTTTGTTGTTTTGTGCATCTAATTTTGCACAGTAATTCTTAGTTTTCTGTGCTGGTTTTCCTGGGAATTTTTTAATATTTTTTCCAGAGTTGCATTTTTGGGTTGTATTAGGGACTCGGTGTTTCGATAGGATTGTCTAAATTTGTCGGTGTGTTTTTCCGGGTATTTTAGAATATGTTAAAAAGTTCGACCGGATATAAATACCCACTTTTTCCCCTGCCGGGAAATTTCCAATTGTTGGATTTTTCCGTAGTTTAACGACGTTCTAAGTAGTGCAAGTAACGCGATGGACCCTCTAGAAGACAACAAACCTTAACTCGATTATGTGACCGTCTTGAACTGCCATTTGAACCTTCGGGTTTGGGGCAGTACGGCGTGCCACATGTGAGGCGTTGGCTTGACCCTTCTACGGCTGGACCGTTGGTACTGAGGCACGAACTGAATGTTGTTAGACTTGTTTCATGTGTTGAACTGTATCGGGAAAACTTGGGTGTTCGATTCTTCGATCGAAAAGTTTAGCGTTTTCTATTTATCCGGAATGTGATACAATAATTGGAATTCACAAGTAGTTATGAGATAACGGAATGAATATTACAAACATAGCAGTTTAGTCTCACTTAATCGGTTGCCACGGAGTTTTGTGATCAAAAGTCCGTCGCAATCACGTAGCGTATGCGGATACTCTCCGGGTAAACTTAATAGACAGCCTCACTCCATAGCCCCGACCAAGTGATTGTAGGAGAACCCCGTTGCTGAAAGCATCCGTTCGGGTGCTCGCGGCAGCGGTGTTCCGCCTTGGTGCACTTTGTCGACGGTATCGGGGGTGCGGCCGTCTACTAAAGTTTGCGACGAGCATTCGATCAAAATGTCGGGAATCCTGTTGAATTGCCCGACTTGGTATTGAAAAGTGTTTTCGATAATGAGACTAAAATGCGGGGCTTATAATTATTAGGCATGCGATGTCTAAGTAATTCATTTGGTCAGGCATGCGATGTCTGAGGAGGTTGCGGATTCCAACTGTTGTAGTTTTACACTTTCTTTTCTGTGACCGTAAGTGTAATATGTGATATCGCCGGTTTCGTTGCTATATGTCAACGACAATTGGGATGCGCATATTTACTTACGTTGATGACATGTGATGTTATGTGTTGCTGGATATGTTATATTGGATCGTCGTGTTTGAATAGCCGGGGGGTTTTTATGTGAGATGAGTGTTTTTCATTTTCATTCATGTAAAAACTTGTATGTATTATTCTTTTATTGGGGAACTTCCAGGTTGCGGATGTTGTCACCATTTGTATATTATTTACTTTTCTGCACTAGGATAGACCCAAGGAGGGGAGCACAAGTAACCGAGTTCTAGGGTTCAGTGGGAGACCATCTCGAGGAGTCGAGTCCGGGTCTCCTAACCCTAGAATTGGTAGGGTTGCTTGCCGCTCTCGTAGGGGTCTAGGGGTGTGGGATAGGCTATTCATCATGACCGTCGAATCCGTGTTTTATACTGGCTCGTATTGAAAATACGGACGTCCTAGTATATCCAATATTTCATATGTTTCTTCTGCTGTGATTTATCTGTGATCATGTGATGTTCTGTGACAGATATTATATATAGTATATATGATATATTATATAGACGTTGCTTATGTTTTACACCCGCGCTAGCCCTGCCTCGCTCTGGCGTTAGTTACCTAACCTAACGGTGCAGACGGGACATCGAGGCGAATGCCGATGGCATAAGCGTACGTTATATTTATCTGTGATGTTTAGGTGGATTTAAATGATGGGATATTCATTAATGAGATTAATGAAAGAAAATAAACCTAATTGATGTTGTGGAATCGAATTTCTAAATAAAACAGGTAGCTACAGTTCTTGCTTTGCATCGCGGTGTTCATTATAGAACATCCTGCACCTTATTCGATGAGGAAAGGACCGAGATCCCTTCACCGGGAGTGACTCCTTTAGCAATAACTGGCAGATGCTACGACCCTGGTTTGTCTTTGATCGCTTCTATAGTTTCCGCTTTGCACAGTGATATATATGATATATCCCGCACCTCATTCGACGAGGAAAGGGCCGACGATCCCTTCACCGGGAGTGACCCCTTTAGCAAAACTAGAAAAGCCTCGAAAAAATTCCATTTAAAAACCATTTAATTCCGCAACGAGATCAAGTTCAAAGCGTTAAAGGTTTTCACAAAAACCATTCGCAGCCCTCCATCATTTTAGGAAGTAGAGTACTTAGTATTCGTGCTGTGTTTGTTGACCATAGTCAAGGCACAGTGTATGGTAGCTAAGTGATGTCTTCCTACACCACATATGATGCGATTAGTTAGGACAGTCGCGTGACTTTGTTGACCTTAGTTAAGGGTCATGTGGGTGGGTCTAATTAATCACGAAATGACGGGTAGAACTTGACTAGTACTTATGATTTGTTGACCATAGTTAAGGTCATAGGTGCTAGGGGTAAAAACCTTTATCGGGAGTTTCAAGTGTTGAAATTTGCAATGAGATTGCATACCTTCTATGTGATAGTTGGATCCCGATACCCACTGCGAGTAATTATTACTCCTGGGAGAGTTTTGCACTTTGCAATTAGCCGATCAAGTAGGTGTCTAGAAAGGTGTCAACGGGGTTACGCCTCTGGGAAAACGAGGTTTACTGTAATTAGGTCCGTGCGAAAGCACGGGGAACCTCCCTCAAAGTACCGACACTGGCCTGGCTGAAAGATTGGCGAACTTGTAGAGTGTAATTAATCCCGGCTAGTCTTTCCTTTTAGGGTTTGAAGGAAGATTTGATAAAAAGCAGTGGGAGCCATCCTGATTAGATAAAATACATAACCAATCTAATCTTGCAAGAGCGCACGCAGAGTGTTTTCTTCTCTCTCTCTCCAGGTAGCGACCATATCACGCCTTAATTAAGATAATAATATGGATGAATTGACCGAACCCGCTTGTTGTACTGAGCTGGGGAACGTTGGTCCCGCTCCAACGTATAATTGTTATAAGATAGAGCAGGAAATTGGGGAATACCAGAATTCCTATGCCGCCCAAACGAAGAAAGTGCATATGATGCATCTCCTTCGGGTGTGTTCATTACAAAGAACTGTTTCTCAGTATCCTATGCATCCTGGGTATATGATACCGGATCAGGATCCCAGATATGTAATCTGTTACATAGGGCTACAAAAAGGTAGAAAAACTGAGAACGAGTGATAAGTTTCATGAGGCAGAAAACGGGGCAAGTGTTGCAGCCGAGTCTGTTGGTCACTGTCACCCTGTATTACGAATACATTGATTCTGAACAAATGCTATTAGATACCGAACCTGATATACAAAATCATATCAGTCTCTTTATTAGTAAAGAAAGGATATAATTTTGTATTGTTGGATAATGTTTTGAACATTTCCTATATCAAAAGTTGATCGGTTCAGGCACGTTATCTAAAAGCATTGACGTTCTAAATCAAACTACAGTTCCTTGTATATTGAACACACACAAGAGGAAGAGTTCAGAAATGAACAAATTCTTCTTGAGGTATTGTAGACTAGGTCACATCAATGCGACCCGACTGGCTGAAGTTACATTTTAGATGCATATTTAAATTAGTTTGAATTTACATCTTGTGAAACTTACCAGTCATGTCACAAAGATAAAATGACCATAGCTCTGTTTACTGGAAACAGAGAAGGAATTAGTGAACTCTTGGGATGATACATGATGATGTATATAAAGTCTCCTGTCTACACATGCCAGGACTGGTTTTTTTATACTTCATTATATTCTCTGAAAATCTCTCAAGATTCAGTCAAATGTTCCTGTTGAAACATAAGTCTGAAGCTTTTGAGGTATTCACAGAATATAAGTTAGAAGTAGAGAACCAAAATACGGGTATAAGTATTATGTCCTATGATGAGATCAGGGAGGAGAATACTTGTGCATGGCATTCCTGGACCATTCTAAAAGAAAATGAGATTCTCTCTCAGCATTACTCCTCCGAATACACCAAAGCACGATGGTATATCGGGGCGGAGCAATAGCACCCTATGTGATATGGTGTGCTCTATGATGAGTACTACTAAGTTACCTATTTCCTTTTGGGAGTTATACACTTGTGAAGTTGCATACCTATTGAATAGGGTTCCGATCGAATCAGTTGCCTATCACTTCATATGTAATATGGAAAGGAAGAGCCCATATCTTAAGTTAGTTAAGATTTGGGGTTGTCCGGGCTATGTTTTGTTAGTTATATGTGTTGGAGATAGTGCCCTCAGAGTCAATTATTGGATCACAGGCACGTGATTGCAATGATTGAGGGAGGACCTATCCCGGTAGAACAGTCTTACTCGAGTTGATAGTTTGCTATCTGGTTTACCCTTTATCATCGTGTACTGCTTTAGGTGACATGACATGTCGCTATTGCACGTTGATAGAGCCCCTAGGATTCTTGCTTGACTACCGGCAGTATGAGGGCGATCATATACGTGGGAGCTGGTAGTCTATAAGCACATCCTTAAAAGGTCCCTAGTCGTGGGAGTTTCGAGATAGGGCATCGATACTCCAGAGTAGACTAGTGTATACAGTCGAGACCCCGACGAGGGGCGGTGGCCGGTCTCACAAGCCACTGGTGTCAGTTGGTTCACCTAAGATGTATACAGGTGCTCATTGGGTTATGAGTACACCGGACAGGACTCGCCGGGAACATGCTAGTTGGTCTTATACCTGACGTCAGATAGCAGTTCCCAGGTGACATGTGTACAGATTAGTTCATCGACCTGGGGATCGTCATTTGTCTCGTGTGAGTTCCCACTGTGCTTTGATTACTACCCTACCACGGCTCAAAGGAGTCGTGCAAACAGGTTTTAGTTGGGTACAGTCCCGAGCCACATGGAGGCAGTGAGCGGATCTTCGGGGGTTTCGTCTCTCCCGGTATTGGGGGTGAGGTCGCACTGTGTCTAGGAGAGCCATTACACGAAGTCCTTGGCCAAGGCAAGGAGATTTACTGGTAGGTATTCCAGTAGTATCTCAGGGTGTTCTGGGCTACACTCCGACACGACTTGTACCGCTTTTGGGGGTCTGACTTTTACCAACCCCCTAGGCCCGCCATGCGATACTCATAGACGAACGGACCGGACTGTACGGATATTGTCACTGACAGGCTCAGTAGGGTGTCAGGATGAGTTCGCTCATCGACGTCCCTTTTAGTCAATAGCTGGTGGCCCGTTACGTATTGGCTTATACCTCTGACGGGCTAGTGGTTAAATCCACAGCCATTGTATTGACGAGTCTTTAGAGTCTACCACACTTTCAGTTACTCAAGTTTCGGGCGAAACACTGTAGAGGCCGTATGGAGATATGGCAGGGTCCGATCAGATACGTGCGGTATTGCACGGATCAGTATCGGACGGTTTGTACTAATAGCCGTATAGGTATTTGGCAGGGTTCGATCAGATACGTGCGGTATTGCACGGATCAGGATCGAACGGATATTACTAGCCGGCTTTGGTTTAAGCCGGTCCTAGTTTAGTACAGTGTAGATTTTGTCTCTTTGCATTTGTATCCGGACGGAATACAGATGCGGGTGTGTATGCACAGTATCGGGGTTTTCCTGTAATTTATTACGGGACCAGTTTTCTGGAGTTGCCAGTTTGCATTCCGTTCCGGCCGGTTTTCCTTTGTTCTTTCCCGGCCGGACTTTTCCGATGGAGGGGGTAATTTGCAGTTTTGCAAATTACATTTGTGGAGGGGTTTTCTTGCATAATGATTGATTATGATAGCTTCATATCTTTCATCCATGCTTTTGCTTTTATGAGATTTGATGTGAGGTATGGTTTGAATAAAGTGCAAGCATGGTTGATGTTTTCTTGTCTCTTGATGTGGTCACCTTTTTCATCTCCTACACTCACCCCCTTCATGCTTCATAACCTTTGCTCCACCATTTTCTATGGATGAGAGTTTTGATTAAAAAGTGAGAAGAAGAAAAGAGAAGGAGAGAGCTTCATCTTTGAGAGTGTTTTTCCATTCTTGATCTCTATTCATGCTAAGAAAAATGCAAGCACAATTTTTCTTATCTTGTTTCCTCCATCATCTACAAATGGCAACAAACCCCAAAGTGAGACATACACTCTACACTATATTCCTACAGCAAATCTTGGACGCGTCGATTCGCCAGCTTCGCGCCCGAGTTGCCTCGGTATTGAGGTGGGAGCCCGTAAAAGCTACAGGCGATGTGGTGCCCTTTCCGACGAGGAGGAGACGGACGGAGATCCCGCGATGAGATCGGAGTGGAGATGAAGACCGGAGGACTCGGATCAGTCGGTACATCTCTTCCCTTTCTTGTTAGTAGCTTAGACTTGTTAATGGTTACGATCCGGAGTTTAGTGCGCGGTGGTGCCGGTTTGCAAAGTCCGCAAAAAAAATTAAAGTTTATCACTGCTTCCGCATTCCGGCGTCGGATTGACGGCCGGGGCGGCGCCGTGCACTTACAGTGGTATCAGAGCCTCGCCATTAACTTCGTCTAGCTTTCGTTAAATGTGTTTTACGTTTTCGATCGAACAAAATCCCGAAAACGCATTTTTCATGCACATCAGTTTCTGTCGAATTTTTTTGAGTCCAAAAATTTTTCAGGTTGTCTCAGAGTGATGTGCAGGGAATTTTAAGGTCACTGTAAAAATTTGGTACAACGAGCTCACCATGCCGCCGCGGAAGGGTGGCCAAACCCCTGCTTTGGCCGCTCTTCCGCCGCGGATGTAACTGTTCACCCCCCCAAATTTTCTCAGTGTGTTCCTAAGTGATAAATGTGGTTTTTGGAATATTAAAATTGGGCCCAGGTTTTCTGTGGTTGCTACAGTTTTGTTTGGGGGCCCACTTGTTAATGTTTGATCAATCGGAAAATTTTAAACACATTTTTCACAGTATTTACATTATATCTGCGACCGTGAATGTCACTTGATCGGTAAATCCTGTCTAACTGCTATAGCCCGGTTAGACGGATTTGCGAACGTGACTTTCACGTTGATGTTCTGTTTTTGCTGTGATGTTGCGGATCGGTCGTGGGGGTAGCCTGGATGCAATGCTAGTACAGTGTTGTTGTATTATGTACATTTGATATTACGGGGCGAGCGTCCGACATGTGGACTGCCGTCACTGCCTGTTTGTATTATTCTTTTGGGCCACGACCTGGTTGCGGTCGATGTACCCGGTGTATGTATATTTTACTTTCTGTACTAGGATTACCCCGCGGTGGGGTGCACGGATGGCCGGGTTCTAGAGGGCAACAAGCCCGCATCTCATGGCATTGAGACGGAGGGGGCTTCACTCTGGGATTGGCGGGCTATTCGCCGCACTCGTAGGGGGTACAGGTTGACCCAGGAGGGGTGCCCAAGTTGCCGGATTCCGTGGAGTGCTAGGTGGTCTATTCACGGAGCTGAAGGGGGCTACCTCGCTTCAGGTTTTGGCGGGTGACTTGCCGCGCCCGTAGGGGTCTAGGATTTCATTGCACAGGCTATCCACACGACCAGGGGAACGTCGGGTTTCAGTAGTGGCTCTGTGAAACCCGGGGATCCCAGATATCTGTATTGTTCTGTGATGCTGTACATTTCTGTGATGTTGCATTTTATTCACGCCTTGAGCGAAATACTATATATTGGTATATATATTAGTAGATGTTGTATATGTTTTTCATCCGCGCTAGTCCAGTCCCCTCTCTGTCGTTAGTAAGCTAACCTAACGAGTGATGACGGGACCCAGTGGCGAATGCGGATGGCATATACGTACGTCAGTATATTTTCATTCTTTGTGGTGTGATTAATTGATGGGACTGCGTTGATTCGGATCAATGCAAGTTAAACAAACCTAATCTGATGTTGTTGGAACACTTTTCAAAAAGCTGTTATTGCAAGGACGTTCACTTTTGTTTTGCATCGTGGTATTCATTTGGAATATCCTGCTCCTCAGTCGACGAGGCAAGGGCCGAGATCCCTTCACCGGGAGTGACCCCTTGGACAGAAGTTTGCGTCAGGGCATTAACTTCACTATAGCCGATTACTTTTGCTTTGCACCGTGGTATTCAGTTGGAATATCCTGCACCTCATTCTACGGGGAAAGAGCCGAGATCCCTTCACCGGGAGTGACCTCTTTAGTAAAGGTTTTCGTCACTATATTTTCTAAAAAGCTATCCGTTCCTTCAACGATATCAAGTTCATTACGTTAAAGGTTTTCGCCAGAAACCATTCGTAGCCCTCCGTCGTTTCATATGGGTAGTCAATAGTATTCAAGCTGTGTTTGTTGGCCAAAGTCAAGGCACAGTGTTTGGTAGCTGTTGGTTATTCATATGCAGCATAGATAGATGCGTTGGTTTGGGGCAGTCGTATAGCTTTGTTGGCCAAAGTCAAGGGCTTGTACGGGTGGGCTCAAATTAACCTGGAGAATGACGGGCAGAACTTGACATGTGACTTATGATTTGTTGGCCAAAGTCAAGGTCATAAGAGCATGGGGTAAAAATCACATCGGGAGTTTCAAAAGTACTGAAACTTGCCAGATATGCGCATACCTTCTGGAGTGTGATAACGTGAGCGGATTCCGTCACTTTATCATGCGATGAGAGTTGGATCCCGATTCCCACTGATGAGTTGGTTTACTCCTCGGGTGACCCCGACTAATTCTTCTTTCAGGTTTGGAGGAGAATTTGAGGTACAGTGGGAGGTTTCCTGATTAGATAAATTGGTAACCATTCTGATCTAGGTTTGAGTGCACGCTGAGTGTTTCTTTTCTCTCTCTCTCTGGCAGCGACCATTGACCCGACCCTAGACTATGACTCAGTGACCAAGTTGACCGAACCTTCTTAAACACTGGCTTTTGGATTGTCAGAGTTGCAGACCTCATTGCCACTCCTACTTTTACCCTTTTCTCCAGGACACCCCGTATTACTACGAACGTCCACTTCCATTGGACAAAACCATCGTATGGTTAGATACGAACTCGAAAGGATTCGAGGATGGTTTCCGGTTCTGGAGAAAACGGATAGGATTATTCAGTTGTCTTTTCCCTTTCACCTTCTCTCAAGTTGTGAGTACTCCTTGGTTTAGGAGATAGTACACCTATTGCGCAAATTGGATAGTCTTTCTTCCAAACCTTAGGCTGGTGCCGACCGGTAGGGAATGAAGAAAACCAATTAGCCTAAACGGTGTGTAGAAGGTATTAAGATTAAGACAAAGCAAGGGATTAGTAAGAGGGCAAAGTAAATTGCGACTGATATTCACAACCAAACCAAGTATTTCTTCGCCAATCCTAAATCACCTTTGTATTTCTCCAGGACACTCCGTATCACTACGAAGATCCACAGTTTATTGGATACTCCATCGTATGGTTATATACGAACTCGAAAGGAACTTGTTCCAGTTCGGGGATGGATTCTGGTCCAGGAGAAATAGGAATAAGGTTTATTCGGTTGTCTTTTATCTTCACCTTCTCTCGCATTGCGAGTGCTCCTAGGACTAGGACAGTACACCCATTATGCTTATTGGATAGTCTTCTTCCAAACCATAGGCTGGTGCCGAACGGTAGGGAAGGAAGAAAACCATTTGGCCTAAGGGGTGTGCAGAAGGTAATGACTAAAGACATATAAAGGGATTTGAAGAGGTGGCAAAGAATTATACGGTTATAGTTGTGAATCTGGATAATGAAAGAGGCATTACTAGGAATACCAGGATACCCCATCGAAACACTTCAATGTTTCAGTTCACTGTGTACTGTTAAAAGAAAACTGATTTCCCGATTAGATACTTACTCCAGGGTATGTATTTACCAGGTATAATTCTCACATCTGTATAGTTTTACAGATGATGAGTGGGAGTAAGTTATTGGGAATTGGGTGATCATCCTCATTATATCGGGATTCGTTGTAATCGGTGTTATTTGAGGAGATCATCTGGGCTGTTTGCCGGTCGGCAAATATTTGGTTTTGAATATCCGCTGTTTTGCACCAATTTCAAATTGATATATCTGTACGTCTATTTTCATAGAGTGAGATATACCTTTTGATATTATGTCGGTGACATTTACCTATATCAGTGGATGGTTAGGTAAGGAGCATTAAACAGCGGTGTAATTCTTCTTAACCATAAGTACAGTTTTCAACCTACGACACACAGTGAAAGAGTTGTTAGACTCAGCGGACTTATACAGAGTATTGTATGTTGTCCAGTGTCCATTAGGACAGAGGGGTTGGTCCTCATACTATATTCTGTTTACTTTTAATTTCTCTAGTTCTTAAACATGTGTTTCGTAGAAACACAGGGTCTAAGCTTTGAGGAGTCATAAGTATTTGAATACAGTAGAGAACCAAGTGTAGCAAGTATCGGGATTCTTCAAAGTGATCGAAGATATAGATACTTGTGTATGGTATTCAGTTGATAGTAATGATAAAGAGAAATTGCTTCTCTTTCGGGTTACTCATAATTGGAAGCATTCCTAAGTTGAGTAACGCTGATCGGCCTCTCTCCATTTAGTTGACATGCACTGGAGATAGATGCATGATTTGAATCTGGTTCAATTTAATCAGTGCCTCTGGTTCTATATTGGATATAGTACAGTTCATATCTTAACATAGTTAAGGTACGGGGAGTTGTCCGGCTTATGATTAAAACCAGACTCTGGATAACTCAAGGCACATTTCTGTAATGGCTGTTTGTGGGTTGACCCAGGCTATGACGAGGGTTGATTTTCTACCATCTGGAAGATCAATAGTGATATTGTTCTTAACTCGCCACATTTTAAAAGAAATGGTTATTTTTCAGAAAACAGTAGTGGGAGTATGGTAGAACTGGAAGCGATTCCAGAACCGCAAACGATTACTGAAGATTTGATAAGGAACCTAAAGATTCAATCTGATTTGACATTCCATTGGCCACTCCGCAGATAAGGTGGGTAACTTCAGGCACCCGAGAGGTACTCAGGTAGCCTCAAGGACGGTGACAGGGAAGTTCTTGTTTACCCACACTTGCCATTGTTGTTGTTCCAGGCTGCGAGACCCGGCAGGAGGATGAGTATAGCGTCGTTCTAAACTAGTTTTAGAAGTGCACGTCTATATGACTCTGGCAGAGGGTTGTCGTAGTCAGTGGGAGCAGCGGAAGCATTGGTGGACATCAGGCTTATGTCTATTTATAGACTATAGCAGATATAGCGGAGATAGATCATCTATTTCTGATGTGACAGTCATGGGTTTGACGTTATCAGAATAGGGGATGGATCTGTTGAGAAGGTAGTAGGGTGTGATGTCATGGTATTTGGATGACATACACAAAGTAGGAAAGGAAACTCCTTTACTACGATCGGTTATTCTTTGGTTGTCACACAGTGGTTTCTCCAAAAAGGACTTGGACATTATATCAGACATACTGGTTACTAGATCTATGGTTTTAGATCTAGATTTGGGTGGTTTCCCAATCAGGGTACTTTGACAGCATTCTAAGAGTATTTAGAGTGGACGACTCCTGGCACGGTAGTGTACCTGCAGGTAATGGAGTCACCCTCTCTAAAGGTGTCTTATAGACTAAAGTAGAGAGGGATGTGCATGATTGGCAGATCACTTGCTTAGGCAATTGAGTCAATCATGAGATGTCAAGTACCACACCAGATGTTGTTCTTGCAGTAGGTGCAATAAGTTGACATTGATCCAATCCTGGAGAAACAGTCGGAAGCAGTTTTAGAACATAAGTGGATGTTCTAGGGATATGATAACGACAGCTTCATTCGGGAGACAGTTATCATTCCAGGCTTCCAAGGTGACATGGACGACAAGGAGGTTGTCAGAGCTATAGTTTTCCCTCTGACGAAGGGCAGTATTTTGGACAGGCTGTCCAAGGCAATACTGAGGGAGGCATGGCGCAGGATACTGATTAAGTTCAGTTGACGATACAGTCTAAGAAGTTTGGATTTGGAGTTCATTTATGAGCTAGGTCCCATCAGACATCCAGACACTCTAAGACAGGTATTGCTCATTTCGGGAGATGGCTTTCTCCGCGAACTTGAGATATAGAGAGACATAGAAAGGAACGCCAGAGCGGATCCACTCGCTGAGGCTATTCCTCGAACGCAAGAGTTTCGCAAACGGGATTTGTGAGACTGACTAGTAGAGGAGTTGGGTGTTCGGTATCACACGGGCTGTGAGTATGCGACATCGCAATAATTAGCCTTGAGTGCAAGTGGGAGATTGTTGGAGATAGTGCCTTCAGAGTCAATTATTGGATCACAGGCACGTGATTGCAATGATTGAGGGAGGACCTATCCCGGTAGAACAGTCTTACTCGAGTTGATAGTTTGCTATCTGGTTTACCCTTTATCATCGTGTACTGCTTTAGGTGACATGACATGTCGCTATTGCACGTTGATAGAGCCCCTAGGATTCTTGCTTGACTACCGGCAGTATGAGGGCGATCATATACGTGGGAGCTGGTAGTCTATAAGCACATCCTTAAAAGGTCCCTAGTCGTGGGAGTTTCGAGATAGGGCATCGATACTCCAGAGTAGACTAGTGTATACAGTCGAGACCCCGACGAGGGGCGGTGGCCGGTCTCACAAGCCACTGGTGTCAGTTGGTTCACCTAAGATGTATACAGGTGCTCATTGGGTTATGAGTACACCGGACAGGACTCGCCGGGAACATGCTAGTTGGTCTTATACCTGACGTCAGATAGCAGTTCCCAGGTGACATGTGTACAGATTAGTTCATCGACCTGGGGATCGTCATTTGTCTCGTGTGAGTTCCCACTGTGCTTTGATTACTACCCTACCATGGCTCAAAGGAGTCGTGCAAACAGGTTTTAGTTGGGTACAGTCCCGAGCCACATGGAGGCAGTGAGCGGATCTTCGGGGGTTTCGTCTCTCCCGGTATTGGGGGTGAGGTCGCGCTGTGTCTAGGAGAGCCATTACACGAAGTCCTTGGCCAAGGCAAGGAGATTTACTGGTAGGTATTCCAGTAGTATCTCAGGGTGTTCTGGGCTACACTCCGACACGACTTGTACCGCTTTTGGGGGTCTGACTTTTACCAACCCCCTAGGCCCGCCATGCGATACTCATAGACGAACGGACCGGACTGTACGGATATTGTCACTGACAGGCTCAGTAGGGTGTCAGGATGAATTCGCTCATCGACGTCCCTTTTAGTCAATAGCTGGTGGCCCGTTACGTATTGGCTTATACCTCTGACGGGCTAGTGGTTAAATCCACAGCCATTGTATTGACGAGTCTTTAGAGTCTACGACACTTTCAGTTACTCAAGTTTCGGGCGAAACGCTGTAGAGGCCGTATGGAGATATGGCAGGGTCCGATCAGATACGTGCGGTATTGCACGGATCAGTATCGGACGGTTTGTACTAGTAGCCGTATAGGTATATGGCAGGGTTCGATCAGATACGTGCGGTATTGCACGGATCAGGATCGAACGGATATTACTAGCCGGCTTTGGTTTAAGCCGGTCCTAGTTTAGTACAGTGTAGATTTTGTCTCTTTGCATTTGTATCCGGACGGAATACAGATGCGGGTGTGTATGCACAGTATCGGGGTTTTCCTGTAATTTATTATGGGACCAGTTTTCTGGAGTTGCCAGTTTGCATTCCGTTCCGGCCGGTTTTCCTTTGTTCTTTCCCGGCCGGACTTTTCCGATGGAGGAGGTAATTTGCAGTTTTGCAAATTACATTTGTGGAGGGGTTTTCTTGCATAATGATTGATTATGATAGCTTCATATCTTTCATCCATGCTTTTGCTTTTATGAGATTTGATGTGAGGTATGGTTTGAATAAAGTGCAAGCATGGTTGATGTTTTCTTGTCTCTTGATGTGGTCACCTTTTTCATCTCCTACACTCACCTCCCTTCATGCTTCATAACCTTTGCTCCACCATTTTCTAAGGATGAGAGTTTTGATTAAAAAGTGAGAAGAAGAAAAGAGAAGGAGAGAGCTTCATCTTTTAGAGTGTTTTTCCATTCTTGATCTCTATTCATGCTAAGAAAAATGCAAGCACCATTTTTCTTATCTTGTTTCCTCCATCATCTACAAATGGCAACAAACCCCAAAGTGAGACATACACTCTACACTATATTCCTACAGCAAATCTTGGACGCGTCGATTCGCCAGCTTCGCGCCCGAGTTGCCTCGGTATTGAGGTGGGAGCCCGTAAAAGCTACAGGCGATGTGGTGCCCTTTCCGACGAGGAGGAGACGGACGGAGATCCCGCGATGAGATCGGAGTGGAGATGAAGACCGGAGGACTCGGATCAGTCGGTACATCTCTTCCCTTTCTTGTTAGTAGCTTAGACTTGTTAATGGTTACGATCCGGAGTTTAGTGCGCGGTGGTGCCGGTTTGCAAAGTCCGCAAAAAAAATTAAAGTTTATCACCGCTTCCGCATTCCGGCGTCAGATTGACGGCCGGGGCGCCGCCGTGCACTTACAATATGTATGCCCTAGAGGCCATTACTGTACATAGGATGTATATTGTAGTGGATGCTGGGACATATATAGGGAGGACTTTCTTGCTCGACATGATAGTATGCTATCTGGTTGAACTTTATCTTAACGTGTATACTGATTGGCTCTCTGTTACATGTTGGTAAAGCCCTTAGGATGTGTGCTTGACTACCTGGACTATGATGCGGATCATACTAGTGGGGACAGATAGTCTATAAGTACATCCTTCAAAGTCCCTAGTCGTGGGTGTATCGAGACGGGGCATCGATATACCAGAGTAGACTAGCGTATACCTTCTCGACCCATACAGATGGGCGATGGATGATCCCATATCCATCGGTGTTTGACATCAGAGATGATATACGGGTGCTCAGTAGAGACTGGGTACACTGGACGGACTCGCCGAGAACTCCCAGATGGTATTATACCTCACGTCAGATGGCAGTTCTCTGGTGACACTGGTACAGAGTAGTCTGTTGACCCGAGATCGTCATAGAGTCTTGTGTGGTTCCCACTGTGCTTTGATTTCCATCTTACCACGTCCAAGAGGGCGTGCAAAACGGTGGTTTTTGGGTACAGTCCCGAGTCATATGAAGGCAATGAGCGATAGGAGGGGATTCGTCTCTCCCGGTATAGGGGGTTGATGTTGCGCTGTGTTCGATTGACTATAACAGGAAGTCCCTGGCCAGGGCTGCTCAGAGAATTGCTGGTAAGTGTTACCAGTAGTTTCTCGACCCGTTATGAGCCTTATATCGACACGACTTATCGAGCTATTGGGGTCTGACGTTTACCACCCCTAGGCAAGATATGCGACATATCAGACGATCAGACCGGACTGTACGGTAGTGTTACTGGTTGGATTCACTGGAGTGTGAGCGGGCTTGCTCGTCGATCTTCAGATCGCTCAATACCCGGGTGGCCGTTACGTTTAGCAGACCGCTTGCGGCTTGTGGGTGTTTGATATGATCATCACCTGCTGCCGGCGTATTGACGAGTCTTTAGAGTCCTACACAGATGTTTCCTGGCTCAAGCGAAACGAAATAGGAGCGCATATGAGATATGTGCGGGACCGAGAATAATGCGTGTATGTGATACCGTATTTCATTCTCGCGATGAATGTATCGAATGGTTGTATGCGATATAACCTAGTTATCGATTCAAGCGTTGATCCGATAAGCCGATACATTGTATATTAGTCGGTTGTGTGCGACATGACCGGATCATTGAATCAAGTGTTGATTTAATGATTTGATGCATATTTACATATTTGATATATTACTTTGCATCAACTAGTATCGGTTTACTTAAGATGGATTTTCTCGCTCGGATGTGCACATTGTATATGTGATATACTTTTTGTGCACTTGATTGTATCATGTTTGATGATACATGCTCTTTAGGGTTTGTGTAAAGATTAAACCATGGTTGTATATTGGTTAGGGTTTTCTTTTTCATTTATTTATTTATTGCATTTATTTTATTTTGGAAAAGAAATGGCAAAAGAAAAGAAAATGGTTGCTAGTTTTGTTTTACATTGAAAGTTCATGAAGCTTTGACTAAGTGACCATTTTGTCTTCATGCTTAACCCTAACCACTCCTTCTAACCATGATTTATTCTCTACACTTGACCATGGTTGCCACATGATAAGTGTTCAATTTATTTTCTATTTTGAAAAAACTTATCATAAGATTTATCATCTTCTTCTTCTTCTTCAAGAAGAAAGCTTTCTTCAACAATGGCAATTTGAGCATAAGAGTGAGAAATCCAATTCTAAAGTCTACCCACTTCCTATTTCTTCATCCTCTACCTCTTGCCAAGTAGTAGAGTGTGTTTCCTTCACAAGTTTTAGGGCTTGGTGAAGGTGGAGCTTGATTTAGCGATGCCTCGACGTAGATCATCTTCGGCATGGACATCGACGACCTAGCTCGCTTTTTCTCCGACGAAGCCGACTCTAGAGCCCGGATTTGATTTGGACAGCGGAGAGGACCTCATTGCGGAGCCGTGGAGGTGGAGCACCGGATCTACAAAGGTTGTATTTCCGATATCCCATTAGTTAAGTTGTTAACTAGATTGTTTTTCGCCTAGAAATCTAGCAAACGATCCGTAGTCGGGCCTCTCGGCACCCATAAATTTTTATATTGGCATGATCGATGCCTTGTGAGACCTCATTAGGGTGCCTAGAAACCCTACAGTGGTATCAGATCCTAGCTAGAGCCTTAGGCGAAGTCTAGACGGAATTAGAACTCCGATCGACCCGAAACCCCGACATGAAAATGCTCTCTGGACATTTCTGTAAAATGTGGATTTTTGCAAATTAAAAATATGCAGAAAAATAAGCAGGTAAATCTAAGAATTACGATGCAAAAATTACCTAATGATCTTTCTAAAGTGCGGCGGAACCGCGGCATTAGCGTGCTAATGCGGCCCTTCCGCGGCCCTTTTGTCTTATCTGCCATTGAATTTTGCACAGTAACTCCTATTTTTCAGTGCTGGTTTTCCTGGGAATTTTTAATATGCAGTATACAGTTGAGCATTTTTGGGTTGTATTGGGAATCAAAGATTCGATCGGGGTTTCAAATTTTGTCTATGTGACTTTCCGGATAAATTTTAGAATATGTTAAAAAGTTCGACCGGATATAAATACCCAATTTTTCCCCTGTCGGGAAATTTCCAAGTGTTGGATATTTCTGTAGTTTAACGACGTTCTAAGTAGTGCAAGTAACACGATGGTCCCTCTAGAAGACAACAAACCTTAACTCGATTATGTGACCGTCTTGAACTGCCCTTTGAACCTTCGGGTTTGGGGCAGTACGGCGTGCCACATGTGAGGCGTTGGCTTGACCCTTCTACGGCTGGACCGTTGGTACTGAGGCACGAACTGAATGTTGTTAGACTTGTTTCATGTGTTGATCTATATCGGGAAAACTTGGGTGTTCGATTGTTCGATCGGAAAGTTTAACATTTTCTATTTATCTGGAATGGGATACAATAATTGGAATTCACAAAAAGTTATGTGATAACTAAATGAATGTTATAAACATAGCACTTTAGTCTCACTTGATCGGTTGCCACGGAATTTTGATGTGATCAAAAGTCCGTCGCAATCACGTAGCGTACGCGGATACTCGCCGGGTAAACTTAATAGACAGCCTCACTCCATAGCCCCGACCAAGTGACTGTAGGAGAACCCCGTCGCCGAAAGCATCCGTCCGGGTGCTCGCGGTAGCGGTGTTCCGCCTTGGTGCACTTCGTCGCCGGTATCGGGGGTGCGGCCGTCTACTGAAGTTTGCGACGAGCATTCGATCAGTTTTTCGGGAATCTTGTTGAATTACACGACTTGATATTGAAAAGTGTTTTCGATAATGAGACTAAAATGCGGAGTTTATAATTGTTAGGCATGTGATGTCTAAGGAATTCATTTGGTCAGGCATGCGATGTCTGAGGTGGTTGCGGATTCCAACTGTTGTAGTTTTACACTTTCTTTTCTGTGACCGTAAGTGTAATATGTGATATCGCCGGTTTCGTTGCTATATGTCAACGACAATTGGGATGCGCATATTTACTTACGTTGATGACATGTGATGTTATGTGTTGCTGGATATGTTATATTGGATCGTCGTGTTTGAATAGCCGGAGGTTTTTATGTGAGATGAGTGTTTTTCATTTTCATTCATGTAAAAAAAATCTGTATGTAATATTCTTTTATTTGGGGCACTTCCAGGTTGCGGAAGTTGTCACCCTTTGTATATTATTTACTTTTCCGCACTAGGATAGACCCAAGGAGGAGGGCACAAGTAACCGGGTTCTGGAGTCCAGTGGGAGACCAACTCGAGGAGTCGAGTCCGGGTCTCCTAGCTCTAGAATTGGTAGGGTTGCTTGCCGCTCTCGTAGGGGTCTAGGGGTGTGGGTTTGGCTATTCATCGCGACCGTGGAATCCGTGTTTTATACTGGCTCGTATTGAAAACACGGACGTCCTAGTATATCCAATATTTCATATGTTTCTTCTGCTGCGTTATCTGTGATGTGATCATGTGATGTTCTGTGATAGATACAGTATATAGTATATATGATATATTATATAGATGTTACTTATGTTTTACACTCGCGCTAGCCCTGCCCTGCTCTGCCGTTAGTTACCTAACCTAACGGTGCACGAGGGGACATCGAGGCGAATGCGGATGGCATAAGTGTACGTCGTATTTATCTGTGATGTTTAGGTACTTAAATGATGGGACTTCATTAATGTGATTAATGAAATAAAAGAAACCTAAGATGTTGTAGAATCGAATTTCAAAATTAAAACAGGTAGCTACAGTTCTTGCTTTGCACAGCGGTATATATGATATATCCTGCACCTTATTCGATGAGGAAAAGACCGAGATCCCTTCACCGGGAGTGACTCCTTTAGCAATAACTGGCAGATGCTACACACTCGGTTTGTCTTTTGATTGCTTTTAAGTGTTTTTGCTTTGCACAGTGATATATATGATATATCCCGCACCTTATTCGATGAGGAAAGGACCGACGATCCCTTCACCGGGAGTGACTCCTTTAGCAAAACTAGAAAAGCCTCAAACGCACTCCATTTTAAAATCATTTGATTCTACAACGATATAAAGTTCATTACGCAAAAGGTTTTCTTAAAAACCTGTCGTAGCCCTCCGTCATTTCAGATAGGTACTAGTTAGTATTCGTGCTGCGTTTGTTGACTCAGTCAAGGCGTAGTGTGCGGTAGCTGATTATTGCTTATCTGTAAAGCATATGATGCGATTGGATTAGGGTAGTCGTGCGGCCTTGTTGACTCAGTCAAGGGTCGTGCGGGTGGGTTTAATTCAATCGAGAAATGACGGGTTGAACTTTACTTGCGGTCTATGGTTTGTTGACTCAGTCAAGGTCATAGATCGCATGGGGCAAAATATTATCGGGAATTTCAAGTGTTGAAATTTGCAATGAGATTGCATACCTTCTATGAGATAGTTGGATCCCGATACCTGCTGCGAGTAAGAGTTACTCCTGGGAGAGTTTTATACATTACAATTAGCCGATCAAGTAGGTGTCTAGAAAGGTGTCAACGGGGTTACGCCTCTGGGAAAACGAGGTTTACAGTAATTAGGTTCGTGCGAAAGTACGGGGGACCTCCCTCAAAGTACCGACACTGGCCTGGCTGAAAGATTGGCGAACTTGTAGTGTGTAATTAATCCCGGCTAGTCTTTCCTTTTAGGGTTTGAAGGAAGATTTGATAAAAAGTAGTGGGAGCCATCCTGATTAGATAAAATAATAACCAATCTATTCTTGCAAGAGCGCACGCTGAGTGTTTTCTTCTCTCTCTCTCTAGGTAGCGACCATATCACGCCTTAATCAAGATAATAATACGGAATATTGACCGAACCCGCTTGTTATACTGAGCTGGGGAACGTTGGTCCCGCTCCAACTTATAATTGTTATAAGACAGAGCAGGAAATTGGGGAATACCAGATTTCCCGTGCCGCCCAAACGAAGAGAGTGCATGCTGATGCATCATCTTCGGGTGTGTTCATTATAAAGAACTGTTTCTCTGTATCCTCTACGTCCTGGGTATGTGATATCATATCAGGATCCCATATATGTAATTTGTTACATAGGGCTACAGAAAGGTAGAGAACTGAGAACGGGTGATAAGTTTCATGAGACAGAAAACGGGGCAAGAGTTGCAGCCAAGTCTGTTGGTCACTGTCACCCTGTATTCTAAATACATTGATTCTGAACGAATGTTATTAGATACCGAACCTGATATACAAAATCATATCTATCTCTTTATTAGTAAAGAAATGATAAAATTTTGTATTGTTGGATAATGTTTTGAACATTTCCTATATCAAAAGTTGATCGGTTCAGGTACGTTATCTAAAAGCATTGATGTTCTAAATTAAACTACAGTTCTTAGTATACGGATCACACACAAGAGGAAAAGTTCAGAAATGAACGAATCCTTCTAGAGGTATTGTAGACTAGGTCAGATCAATGCGATCCGACTGGCTAGAGTTACATTAAGATGCATATTTAAATCAGTTTGAATTTACATGTTGTGAAACTCGCCAGTCATGTCACAAAGATAAGATGACCATAGCTCCGTTTACTGGAAACAGAGAAAGAGTTAGTGAACTTTTGGGATGATACATGTTGATGTATGTAGGTCCCATGTCTACACATGCCAGAACTGGTTCTTTATACTTCATTACATTCTCTGATAATCTCTCAAGATTCAGACATATGTTCCTGTTGAAACACAAGTCCGAACCTTTTGAGATATTCACAGAATATAAGCGAGAAGTAGAGAACCAAAATACGGGTATAAGTATTATGTCCTATGATGAGATCAAGGAGGAGAATACTTGAGCACGGAAATCATGGACTATTCTAAAGGAGAATGAGATTCTCTCTCAGCATTACTCCTCTGGATACACCATAGCACGATGGTATATCGGGGCGGAGCAATCACACCCTATATGATAAGGTGTGCTCTATGATGAGTACTACTGAGTTACCTATTTCCTTTTTGGGTGTTATGCACTTGAGAAGTTGCATACCTATTGAATAAGGTTCGAATCAAATCAGTTACCTACCACTTCATATGCGATATGGAAAGGGAAGAGCCCATGTCTTAAGTTAGTTAAGATTTGGGGTTGTCCGGCCTATGTCTAAAAGGCAAATCCGGACAAGCTCGAGACAAGGTCTGTTATGTAGAACTGGAATTGTTCCAGCTATACAACCTGCAACAGATGATTTGATAGAACCAAAGGATTCAGTAGATTCCAACGAACCTCAGCCTCTCCGCCGATCTAGTAGGGTTCCTCACTCACCTGAGAGATACTTCGGTTTCTCTATGACAGTGGGAGCGAAGATTGCATCATGAGATGATGACCCAACTAGTTTCGAGCTGGCCATCAGGAGTGAGACTCTGTAAGAATGGCTGGATGTTTATCGATCTGAGATGGAATCCTTATACACCGACAAAGTATGGACTTTTGTTGCTATATCTGAAGGGTTAAATCCCTATCAGGAGCAAGTATATCTTGAGAAGATTACTTGGTGTACATGGAAAGGTTGAGACTTTCAAAGCTAGACTTGTTAAAGGTTTTCTTCATCGACCAGGTGTGGATAATGATGAAACCTTTTCAAGTAGCTATGCTTAAGTCCATCCAGATCCTACTTTCCACGGCTACATACCATGACTACGATATCTGGTGGTTGGGTGTCATGACTGCTTTTCTAAATGATGTTTTAGAAGAGTGCGTCTATAAGTACACAGCCAGAGGGCTTCGTAGACAGTGGGAGCAGCGGAAACGTGTGCAAGATGCTTTATAGGATAAAGCAGGCATCGCGGAGTTGGAACATCTGTTTTGATGAATTAGTCAAAGAGTTTGACATCATCAAAATGTTAGATGAACCTTGTATAAACAAAAGGGGTAGTAGGGAGTATGGTGGTGATCCTCGTAGAGTACGTGGATGACATACTCTTGATAAGAAAGGAGTTTCTTATGCTACGCTCGATCAATCTCCGTTTATCACAAAGATTCTCCGTGTAGGATCAAAATGATACCTCCTAAATCCTGAATTTTAGATCTATGAGATAGACTTAATTGGATGTTAGGATTCTCACTAGTTGTAGTGAGACGGTATCAACCGATCCTGGGGAGAATCACTGGAAGTGTTCCAGGGTGATAAAGACGACTGAGTGTCAGTCACAGGCATTGTCTTTACCCTTAGTAAAGGGACGGTATGGTGGAAGAGTTCCAAGCTAGATACCGTGACATACTAGACGATAAAGGCACGATACATCGCTACTTAAGATGCTACCAAAGAGGCAGTCTGGGTGTATATTGGTTCATGAGATGAACTACGTTCCAACCATTGTGAGACAATGGAGTTGTGGCTTATGCCAAGGAACATCTGTCCCATCAGTGATCCAGACATATTCTAAGGCAGTATCACTTGATCATAGAGATGGTTGATCTCCAGGGAGATCGAGGATAGGAGAGTAGACTCAGAGGACAACACAGCGGATCCACTCACAAAGGCCTGATCCCAGAGAGAGACTTTTATGGGATGGTTGAGTATGAGATACTGCAACCACTGCTATCAGATGGCCCTAGTGCAAGTGGGAGATTGTTAGTTATATGTATGCCCGAGAGGCCATTACTGTACATAGGATGTATATTGTAGTGGATGCTGGGACATATATAGGAGGACTTTCTTGCTCGACATGATAGTATGCTATCTGGTTGAACTTTACCTTAACGTGTATACTGATTGGCTCTCTGTTACATGTTGGTAAAGCCCTTAGGATGTGTGCTTGACTACCTGGACTATGATGCGGATCATACTAGTGGGGACAGATAGTCTATAAGTACATCCTTCAAAGTCCCTAGTCATGGGTGTATCGAGACGGGGCATCGATATACCAGAGTAGACTAGCGTATACCTTCTCGACCCATACAGATGGGCGATGGATGATCCCATATCCATCGGTGTTTGACATCAGAGATGATATACGGGTGCTCAGTAGAGACTGGGTACACTGGACGGACTCGCCGAGAACTCCCAGATGGTATTATACCTCACGTCAGATGGCAGTTCTCTGGTGACACTGGTACAGAGTAGTCTGTTGACCCGAGATCGTCATAGAGTCTTGTGTGGTTCCCACTGTGCTTTGATTTCCATCTTACCACGTCCAAGAGGGCGTGCAAAACGGTGGTTTTTGGGTACAGTCCCGAGTCACATGAAGGCAATGAGCGATAGGAGGGGATTCGTCTCTCCCGGTATAGGGGGTTGATGTTGCGCTGTGTTCGATTGACTATAACAGGAAGTCCCTGGCCAGGGCTGCTCAGAGAATTGCTGGTAAGTGTTACCAGTAGTTTCTCGACCCGTTATGAGCCTCATATCGACACGACTTATCGAGCTATTGGGGTCTGACGTTTACCACCCCTAGGCAAGATATGCGACATATCAGACGATCAGACCGGACTGTACGGTAGTGTTACTGGTTGGATTCACTGGAGTGTGAGCGGGCTTGCTCGTCGATCTTCAGATCGCTCAATACCGGGGTGGCCGTTACGTTTAGCAGACCGCTTGCGGCTTGTGGGTGTTTGATATGATCATCACCTGCTGCCGGCGTATTGACGAGTCTTTAGAGTCCTACACAGAGGTTTCCTGGCTCAAGCGAAACGAAATAGGAGCGCATATGAGATATGTGCGGGACCGAGAATAATGCGTGTATGTGATACCGTATTTCATTCTCACGATGAATGTATCGAATGGTTGTATGCGATATAACCTAGTTATCGATTCAAGCGTTGATCCGATAAGCCGATACATTGTATATTAGTCGGTTGTGTGCGACATGACCGGATCATTGAATCAAGTGTTGATTTAATGATTTGATGCATATTTACATATTTGATATATTACTTTGCATCAACTAGTATCGGTTTACTTAAGATGGATTTTCTCGCTCGGATGTGCACATTGTATATGTGATATACTTTTTGTGCACTTGATTGTATCATGTTTGATGATACATGCTCTTTAGGGTTTGTGTAAAGATTAAACCATGGTTGTATATTGGTTAGGGTTTTCTTTTTCATTTATTTATTTATTGCATTTATTTTATTTTGGAAAAGAAATGGCAAAAGAAAAGAAAATGGTTGCTAGTTTTGTTTTACATTGAAAGTTCATGAAGCTTTGACTAAGTGACCATTTTGTCTTCATGCTTAACCCTAACCACTCCTTCTAACCATGATTTATTCTCTACACTTGACCATGGTTGCCACATGATAAGTGTTCAATTTATTTTCTATTTTGAAAAAACTTATCATAAGATTTATCATCTTCTTCTTCTTCTTCAAGAAGAAAGCTTTCTTCAACAATGGCAATTTGAGCATAAGAGTGAGAAATCCAATTCTAAAGTCTACCCACTTCCTATTTCTTCATCCTCTACCTCTTGCCAAGTAGTAGAGTGTGTTTCCTTCACAAGTTTTAGGGCTTGGTGAAGGTGGAGCTTGATTTAGCGATGCCTCGACGTAGATCATCTTCGGCATGGACATCGAAGACCTAGCTCGCTTTTTCTCCGACGAAGCCGACTCTAGAGCCCGGATTTGATTTGGACAGCGGAGAGGACCTCGTTGCGGAGCCGTGGAGGTGGAGCACCGGATCTACAAAGGTTGTATTTCCGATATCCCATTAGTTAAGTTGTTAACTAGATTGTTTTTCGCCTAGAAATCTAGCAAACGATCCGTAGTCGGGCCTCTCGGCACCCATAAATTTTTATATTGGCATGATCGATGCCTTGTGAGACCTCATTAGGGTGCCTAGAAACCCTACATGTTTAAAAGCAAAATCCGGACAGGCTCGAGGAAAGGTCTGTTATGTAGAACTGGAAATGTTCCAGCTGTACAAACTGCAGCTGATGTTTTGAAAGAACCAAAGGATTCAATAGTCACCAACGAACCTCAGCCTATCCACCGATCTAGTAGGGTTCCTCATCCGCCTGAGAGATACATCGGTTTCTCGATGACAGTGGGAGCAAGGAATACATCATGAGATGATGACCAAACCAGTTTCAAGCAGGCCATCGAGAGTAGGGACTCTGTAAGAATGGCTGGATGCTTAGCAATCTGAGATGGAATCCATGTACACCAGCAAAGTATGGACTTTGGCTGCGATATCTGAAGGGTTAAATCTCCATCAGGAACAAGTATATCTTGAGAAGATTACTTGGTGTAGATAGAAAAGTTAAGACTTTCAAAGCTAGACTTGTTAAAGGTTTTAGTCATCCACCAGACATGGATAATGATGAAACCTTTTCAAGTAGCTATGCTTAAGTTCATCCAGATGCTACTTGCCACGGCTACGTACCATGACTACGATATCTGGCGGTTGGGTGCCATGACTGCTTTTCTAAATGATGTTTTAGAAGAGAGCGTCTATAAGTACACAGCCAGAGGGCCTCGTAGACAGTGGGAGCAGCGGAAACGTGTACAAGATGCTTTATAGGATAAAGCAGGCATCGCGGAGTTGGAACGTCTGTTTTGATGAATTAGTCAAAGAAGTTGACATCATCAAAATGGTAGATGAACCTTGTATAAACAAAAGGGTAGTAGGGAGTATGGTGACGATCCTCGTAGAGTACGTGGATGACATACTCTTGTTAGGGAAGGAGTTTCCTATGCTACGCTCGATCAATCTCCGCTTATCACAATGATTTTCCATATAGGCTCAAAGTGATACCTCCTAAATCCTGAGTTTTCATCTATGAGATAGATGCTAGGATTCTCACTAGATGTAGTGAGATGGTATCAATCGATCCTGGGGAGAATCACTGGAAGTGTTCCAGGGTGACAAGGACGACTGAATGTCAGTCACAGGCGTTGTCTTTATCCTCAGTGGAGGAACGGTATGTTGGAAGAGTTCCAAGCTAGATACCGTGGCAAACTAGACGATAAAGGCTGGTAACATCGCTATTAAGGATACTACAAAAGAGGAAGTTTGGGTGTATATTGGTTCATAAGATGAACTAGGTTCCTACCATTGTATGACAATTGAACTGTGGCTTTGGCATAGGAACCCTGGTCCCATCAGTGACCCAGACATATTCTGAGGCAGCATCACCTGATCATAGAGATAGATGATCTCCGGGGTGATCGAGGTTAGGAGAGTAGACTAAGAGGACAACACGGCGGATCCACTCACGAAGGCCTTTTCCCAAAGAGAGACTTTATGGGATGGTTGAGTATGTGATACTCCAACCACTGCTACAGATGGCCCTAGTGCAAGTGGGAGATTGTTAGTTATATGTATGCCCTAGAGGCCATTACTGTACATTGGATGTATATTGTAGTGGATGCTGGGACATATATAGGTAGGACTTTCTTGCTCGACATGATAGTACGCTATCTGGTTGCTCTTTATCTTAGCGTGTATACTTTCTGTCTCTCTGTTACATGTTGATAAAGCCCTTAGGACGTGTACTCGACTTCCAGGACTGTGATGCAGATCATACTAGTGGGGCCTGGATAGTCCGTGAGTACATCCTTCAATGTTCCTAGTCGTAGGAATATCGAGACGGGGCATCGATATTCCAGAGTAGACTAGCGTATATCTTCTCGACCCATGTGATGGGCGATGGATGATCCCATATCCATTGGTGTTTGACATCGGAGATGGTATGCGGGTGCTCAGTGGAGACTGGGTACACTGAACGGACTCGCCGAGAACTCCCAGATGGTATTATACCTCACGTCAGATGGCAGTTCTCTGGTGACACTGGTACATCTTAGTCTGTTGACCCGAGATCGTCATAGAGTCTTGTGTGTCTCCCACTGTGCTTTGATTTCCACCCTACCACGGCTCTACTGAGTCGTGCAAACAGGTGGTTTTTGGGTACATTCCCGATTCACATGGAGGCAATGAGCGATAGGAGGGGATTCGTCTCTCCCGGTATTGGGGGTTGATGTTGCGCTATGCTCGACTGGCCATAACAGGAAATCCCTGGCCAGGGTTGCTGTGATATACTGGTAAAAGTTATCTGTAGTTTCACGAAAGTTATGGACCCTACGTCGGCATGACTTATCAAGCTATTGGGGTCTGACGTTTACCAGCCCTAGGCGAGATATGCGACATATCAGACGAACAGACCGGACTGTACGGTAAGTGTTACTGGTTGGATTCACAGAAGTGTGAGCGGGCTTGCTCGTCGATCTTCTGATCGCTCAATACCCGGGTGGCCGTTACGTTTAGCAAGCCGCTTGCGGCTTGTGGGTGTTTGATATGATCATCATCTGCTACCGGCGTATTGACGAGTCTTTAGAGTCCTACACAGAGGTTTCCTGGCTCAAGCGAAACGAAATAGGAGCGCATATGAGACATGTGCAGGACCGAGAATAATGCGTGTATGTGATACCGTATTCTATTCTCGTGATCAATGTATCGAATGGTTATATGCGATATAACCTAGTTATCGAATCAAGGATTGATTAGATAAGCCGATACATTGGATACTAGCCGGTTATATGCGACATGACCGAATCATTGAATCAAGTGTTGATTTAATGATTTAATGTATAATTATATATTTGATATATTACTTTGCATCAACTAGTATTGGTTCACTTTAAATGGATTTTCTCACTTGATGTGCATATTGTATATGTGATATATTTTTTTGTGCACAAGATTGTATCATGTTTGATGATACATTCTAGCTTGGTTTTGTGTAAAGTATTAAACCATGGTTAGTTAGTGGTTAGGGTTTCATTTCATTTACTTAATCATTTATTTATTCTTTTTGTTTATTTTGGAAAAAGAAAATGATAAAGAGAAAGATAAATGGTGGACTTGTTTTGTTTTTAGTTGAAGCTTCTTGAAACCTTGACTAAGTCACCATTCTTGTCTCTTCTTTAACCCTAACCACTCATCTAACCTTAGTTAAATCTCTACACTAAACCATGGTTGAGATTATGATAAGTATCATATTGTTTTTATTTTAAAAGAATTATGATATATATCATCTTCTTCTTCTTCATCTTCTTCTTCCATGAAGAAAGCTTGCTACATCAATGGTGATTGATGAAAAAGTGTGAGAAATCCAAATCTAAAGTCTACCCACTTCCTATTTCTTCATCCTCTACCTCTTGCCAAGTAGTATAGGGTGTTTCCTTCACAAGTTTTCTTGACTTGGTGAAGTTGGAGCTTGATCTAGCGATGCCTCGACGTAGATCATCTTCGGCATCGTCGTCGATGACCTAGCCCGCTTTTTCTCCGATGAAGCCGACGCTAGAGCCCAAGATTCGATTTGTACAGCGAGGAGATTTCATCGCGGAGCCATGGAGGTGGAGGACCGGATCTACAAAGGTTGTAGCCCCTTCCCTTTAGCTATATTTCCGTTTACTTGCTTGCATCGCCTTGTTTTCTAGTTAACGATCCGTATTAGGGTTTGTAGGCACAAGGAAATTTTTGAATTGAGCATGTTTGATCACTTGTGAGACTCCATTAGTGTGCCTAGGAACCCTACAGTATTCATTGGAGTCGACCATTTTATATTGTTGATTTTATTTCACTTTTCTTTTCTTCTCCATTGTGCGTCGTATATTGTTTATGTAACACTTTAGAATGCGGATAGTGTTAATTAAGCGATAATACGGGTTTTTAATGAAATTTAACTAATAAATATTTTCTTCACATTTTATTTAATTAATTAATATTTTACTTAATTATTTTTATACGTGCATACACGTGCACATGTTGAATTGGGGTTTAAGAGGTGTTAACCATGCTCATATAGTCATGGCACACTTAACCCCCTCTTTTTATCAAGTTATGCAAAATTTAACACTTTATCTATTTAAATTATTCAAACAAAGGTTATTGTTTTAAAATAAAGAAAAGTGAAGAGAATAGAAAGGAATAGAAGGGAAGAAGGGTTGAATTCTAGGGAGACTAAGGGGGATGGCTGCCATTAATGGCTTTAATGGAGGGAGAGTGAGTATAGCACTCACATACACTGACCTCATACACTCACACTCACATACCCTCACCTCACAACACTTATACTCTCAATTCCTTCACAAAATATCTCATTCTCACCTCACTCTCTCAATTATTAATCCCAACTCAGTTGCTTCTCTCTCTTTCACTACACATCAAGTTCTTCATTTAAATTATATGTTTGCATCACCATCCAAAGCCTAAACCTTCATCAACCTCACTAAAACTTTCATTTAATCTTGCTTGTGATGACTTGGAGCTAGGAAAGCTAGGATTTTTCCCAAGTTTTAGGTGAGGTAGTGATCTTTGACTCTTTATTGGGCTATATGAAGTTTGTATGCTTATTAGTTCAGGTTCTAACACTAAGTTATAGTTTCATGCACATATCGGATTTTTAGGGTCATTTTTGAGTCACTGTGATCTGCTACGACCATGAATTTTTGCTGGAAAAACTAGCAGTGTAGTAGTGTTGTACTAGAGGCCCTGAGTGTTCACCTGAAACCCTTACCCAACCATGCACTGTTCGACCGGCGATAATTAGGAAAAATCCGGCGAGCTCGGCCCGATGGGGGATACTACTAAAATAGGGGGTTGCCCCTGCGGATAATGAAATCCATAAGGGAAGATTTATTTTATCCCTACGAATTAGTCCGTAGGTCCAGACGGTTTCCCCAACGGTCCCAGACATTTAATTTAAAAATATTAAATCGTAATTTGTTGTTTGCCCCTATGGAGCCGCAAACCAAGGACCTACGGACTAATCCGTAGAGGCATCTAAATGGGGATTTAATAAAAAAGGCACGTAATTTCCCTACGCTGATTATCTCCTTTCTCGAGCGCACAAAACTCCCAAAATCCCCAAATCTCGTCGCCGATCTCGTCTCCGTTCTCTCTCTTTCGTCGCCGATCTCGTTCCCGATCTCATCGTCATTCTTCCTCGTTGCCGATTGCATCGATTGTCTCCTCCACCGCATAGGTTAGTAATTAAATCTTCAATTAAACAAATTTTTGATTATTTTAGGGCTAGGGTTAAGGGTTTGGGTACCGATGAGGGTTAGGGTTAGGCATCGGTTGGGGTTAGCGTTAGGGTTATGGTTGCGGTTGGGGCTGGGGCTGGGGTTGCGGTTGGGGTTGGGGTTGGGGTTAGGGTTAGGGTTGGGGTTCGGCTAGGGCTGGGGCTGGTGTTAGGGTTAGGGTCATGACAATCAAAAGAATAATGTCCCAAGCTGTTATATAAAATTTTCCATCAAAACGTATTATTGTGAACAATTTTCATTGCAAGGCATTGATCTGAAGATTTTATAATATCAGCCTGAACAGTAGATTCAACAAAAATCAAAATCTTATTAGACAAATTCCCGCATATTTGTGCAAAGCCTGTAGATTGAGCAATAAATTTTGCTTTTGAGAAGTCCACCATAGGCTCCATGATACAGAAAATTTGAACTTCTCTGTTTTTCTATATCATAGCGATTCCTCTCACATTTCAAAAATAAGTATTCATCAATTAACAATCCTCAAAAAAATTTTGGGGATCTGTTGACCCTTAAACTTGTTCTTTTTAGCATCGAGACCTGATTCCGTCTCCTAATTTTTGTTTTTCTGGTAACATCTTCAGCATCATCGAGACTTAATTGCATTTGAAAGGAGGATATATATTTTTTCGACTTGAATTTATATTATATTCATCTTGTTTATTGATTTCTTTTCTATGTTGAAGGTATGTATCTCAATCTCAAGCCTAATGCATCTATGTGATGAGAAAATTCAATCGTATGATAACCGATAGAAGCCTTACCCCCGACAGCCGAAACACACACATACAACAAGAATACACAACAAACGCATCATTAGAGAGTGATTCAAGATGTTCAAGTTAAAACCAATATATGATACTCGATGATAATATGAAACTTTCATATTCTCATCGATACACATATATGAAACTAAAAGCGCCACTTAGTCCCTGTCTATCGGTTAACATACGTTCAATGTTCGTCGTGACATAGAACTATACGAAGGTTGTTAAATATCGGACGGTATAGCTCGATACTAACAACCGTCGTATAGTCTATGTGACGAGAAGATTCAATCGTATGATAACCGATAGATTTGTCCCGTGTGGACAAGTTAGGAATGTATAAAGAAAACACCTTCATTCACTTGTGTTTTCATCCGTTTAGAGATATTTCGTCGGTACCTTTCCGCTGGTTCTCCGTGTATAAAGATAGATTTGATGTTCATTTCAACGTTATTTCACAGCTTTGAAATGATTATCTATTCTATTACTGTGTACTCGGAGAACAGCGGGGAGGTGCTGCCGAAATTTACTCGAAACGGTTGAAACCACAAGAGAATGGGTGTTCATTCTATACATTCTTAATGGGATAGAAGCCTTACCCCCGACAGCCGAAACACACACATACAACAAGAATACACAACAAACGCATCATTAAAGAGTGATTCAAGATGTTCAAGTTAAAACCAATATATGATACTCGATGATAATATGAAACTTTCATATTCTCATCGATACTCATATATGAAACTAAAAGCGCCACTTAGTCCCCGTCTATCGGTTAACATACGTTCGATGTTCGTCGTGACATAGAACTATTCGAAGGTTGTTAAATATCGGACGGTATAGCTCGATACTAATAACCGTCGTATAGTCTATGTGACTAGAAGATTCAATCGTATGATAACCGATAGATTTGTCCCGTATGGACAAGTTAGGAATGTATAAAGGAAACACCTTCATTCACTTGTGTTTTCATCCATTTCGAGATATTTCGTCGGTACCTTTCCGCTGGTTCTCCGTGTACAGAGATAGATTAGATGTTCATTTCAACGTTGTTTCACAGCTTTGAAATGATTATCTATTCTATTACAGTGTACTCGGAGAACAGCGGGGAGGTGCTGCCGAAATTTACTCGAAACGGTTGAAAGCACAAGCGAATGGGTGTTCGCTCTATACATTCTTAATGGGATAGAAACCTTACCCCCGACAGCCGAAACACACACATACAACAAGAATACACAACAAACGCATCATTAGAGAGTGATTCAAGATGTTCAAGTTAAAACCAATATATGATACTCGATGATAATATGAAATTTTCATATTCTCATCAATACTCATATATGAAACTCAAAGCGCCACTTAGTCCCCGTCTATCGGTTAACATACGTTCGATAATTTATTCTTTTCAACGACAAACGCACACACAAAGCATATTCATGGATTTTCTCCTTTGTCAGTAACTATCCCATTCTTAGATTTCTCAATATAATCACCATAACCTACAATTTATATGTTATACAGTCTAACATGGCCCATGAGTATGTCAGAGTTAAGGACTGGATGTATGTGGATTGGCAACAACGTATGCAACCTAAGTTTGTCGCAGAAGTTGCTGCTTTTATTGAATTTGCACGCGCACATAATAAGATCGTGATAAAGAAGATTCTCTGCCCGTACGATAGATGTGGGAATAAGTACTAGCAGAAAATAGAATTGACAGAGCTTCATATCGTAAAATATAGTTTTACTAGACTTTATACAACTTGGAAATATCACGGGGAAGGAGAAGAATGCAATAATGCGGCAGAAGAAGAAAGAGAACACGATAATGCGGTAGAAGAAGAAGGAGAAGACGGTAATGTGGTAGAAGAAGAAGGCGGTAATTTATTTCCATCAGAAGAAATGAGGGATATGGTAGAGGCTGCCCTAAGTGAATCTATTTATACCGAAGATGACATTCCTTCCGGTCAAGGACCGCGTGCGGATAAATATGAAAATTTCATGAATGATGCGAGAAAACCAATTTATGAGAATGCAAAGTATTCCACCCTCTCATGGTTCATCCAACTTTTCCAGATTAAGTGCCTAAATGGATGGAGCAACAAGTCATTCACAATGCTTCTTTCTTTCTTGAAAGATTCTATGCCCCCGGAAAATAACGTGCCCGGCAGCTGGTACGGAGCCCAGAAGATGATGTCTGATTTGGGTCTGAAGTGCGAGAAGATTCAAGCATGTCCTAAAAATTGCTTGTTGTACCGGAAAGAGAATTCAGATTTGAAAGAGTGTACAACATGCTGAGAGGCCAGGTATAAGCCGAAAGATTCTGATAAGAAGCCTGATATACCTGTCAAGATAGCATGATACTTTCCCATAACACAGAGGCTACAGAGGCTATTCAGGTGCAAGAAAATAGCCGAGACAATGATTTGGCATCACCGTGCTCCTCCAAGTGAAGATGGAAAAATGAGCCATCCAAGAGATTCACCGGCATGGAAGGATTTCGATAGGAGGCACGCAATATTCAGTAGCGATCCTCGCAATGTCCGGCTCGGACTGGCTAGTGATGGCTTCTGCCCATTCAACTATATGGCTGGAAGTCACAGCACATGGCCCATTGTAATGATAATTTATAATCTGCCGCCTTGGTTGGCTATGGACCAATCATACTTTATGATGCCTCTTCTTATCGACGGACCAAACTCACCGGTAAACAATATCGACGTCTATCTCCAACCTCTGATCGAGGAGTTAAAATCTTTGTTCATTGATGGTGTAGAGACTTACGATCCAAACACAAATACAACCTTCATAATGCGTGCGGCTTTAATGTGGACAATTAATGACTTTCCTGCGTATGGAATGCTATCAGGTTGGTCTGTACATAGTCACAAAGCATGTCCTTATTTCCATCAACACACAACATCGAAATTCTTGAATTTTAGCAGGACGGTTTGTTATTGCGGCCATCGACGTTTCCTGCCTCTAGACCACCCCTACAGGTTAGACACTGTTCACTTTGATGGTCATCAGGAGCGTCTTGGACCTCCAGCCACATTGTCCTGAGAGGATGTGACTGCTCAGTGGGATGGTTACAATAATGTGACCTTCGGGATGGATCCGACAAAATAGGTCAAACCACCATTTTGGAACAAGTTAAGCATTTTCTTTGAGCTTCCGTACTGGTCAACAAATTTAGTGCGTTATTGTCTGGACGTCATGCATATACAGAAGGGAGTATCAGAGCACATACTCAACTTGCTTCTTTGTAAAGACGGGAAATAGAAAGACAACCTGAATGCTCGGATGGATCTACAGGAGTGGGGAATAAGAAGTGAATTGCACCCTAGACCGGTAGCGGGTAAACTAGGCAAGTTTGTGCTTCCCAATGCCGCTTATCATATGTCACAAATGGAGAAGAAAAGATTTCTGCAGGTGTTGCATGATTTGAAAGTTCCCACAGGTTTTTCAGGATCATTCAGCAAGAAGATAAAAATTGTGAAAGGCAAGATCGATGGGCTGAAAAGTCATGATCACCATATTACCGTGGAGCACCTTCTTCCATTAGCCCTCAGGGCTTCTCTCCCTGAATCGGTTGGTCTAGTAATCAACGACCTATGTTGTTTTTTCAGAGAGTTGTGTGCTAAAACACTGGAGGTTGTGACGCTGGATAAACTAAAAAATTCTATTGTGTTGATACTTTGCAAGTTTAAGCGTATTTTCCCACCGTCATTCTTCGATATCATAACACACCTGACGGTTCATCTTGCAACTGAGGCTAAGTTAGCCGGACCGGTACAATATCGATAGATGTAACCCATCGAGAGGTACTTGGAATTTTTCGTTTCGCGCAATTTTTAAAATTATTGTTGTCCTGTATGCCCGTATTTATTTATTCAACATATTTTCTTTAGGTACCTCTACACTCTTAAGAAATATATACGCAATAGAAATCGACCAAAGGGTTCTATCATGCAAGGTTATCTTCTTGATGAAGCAACCACATTTTGTTCCCGCTATCTGGACGAGAACATTGAGACGAGACTTAACCGGCCTCGAAGAATTCAAGACGGGCCATATGGTAAAGTCGATTATAAAAGGGTAGACACTATATTTATCAACAAGATATACCGGTTTATCCTGCTTAATTGCGCATGTCTTGAACAAATTAAAGAGTAAGTTTTTTTGGATTAATTGTTATATTTGTGTTTGTGTGTGTATGAAATGATATAATATTAATGTCACCCTTATTTGTCGAAAACAGAATTCATTTTAACGAGGTACGTGAGGGGCATCCTGATTGGAACGATGAACGATTGGAAAAATATCATCAGGATAATTTTTGCGATTGGGTCACAGATCAGGTAAGTTATTCGAATAACATGTTATTGCTATCAGTTTTAATCTAAACTTATATCGTTATGTATTTGTCGTAAAATTTGTTTTGTTAGATCCACGATCCGAACTTGTCTGCATCATTTGAGACTGATTCAAGATGTTTAGCTCAATTTCCTAGTATGGAGGTTGCATATTATAAAGGATTCAGTGTCCTTAGATAAAAATTCGAAGTTAAGGACATAGAAACATCTATAACCACTCAGAATAGTGGGATTGCGACGGTAGGATCGGACAGTGTGATTTATTATGGGTACTTAAATTGTATACTCGGCATACACTATCCCGGACGATCAGAACACTTTTATATATTCTAGTGTACTTGGTACGATACGCGAACCGATACGGATAAGTGGAGAAGCAATCTTGGGACTTGGAAAGATGAATATGGATTGACCAGTGTGAACACACTTCGATTTTACGGTCAGGAAGATCCGTTTATCTTTCCGAACCAAGCGTTGCAAGTATACTACTCACAGTGTTTGAATCATCCGGAATGGAGTGTCGTATGCCGTTGGAAACCCAGGGATGTCTACGATGTCCCAGAATTCGAGGACAGCGAAGAGGATGAAGAAGAGAGAAGGCTTAGAGTGCTCCGACCGTCTGTTTCGAAAGACGGGTTGTCTTCGGCCGATCATGAAGTTACATGGGTTAGAAATGATATCGATGATGAAATCCAAGTAGATATGTCTAATGCGCCTACGAAATGAAAAAGGTTATCAGTAATGTTATATTATTACTTCACATTTTACGATCTATACGTATATAGTCAATACTTGTAATGATTGTCTAATGCGTCCATGAACCGTTTATCTAGATTTGATGACGATGACGGGAGCAGCGAGGGGCGGCAGGAGCTCCAGCCGCGGCACCTTGCAGGGGCAGAGGCAGAGCGGTTCTGCCGCCCGGAGAGCTGCGTAGGGAGCTTCAGAGGGCCGGTCTTGCACCCAGATCGGAGACCCCTTTCGGATGCCTCCTTCCCTGTGGACTTTGCCATACCTCCAGGTATATTGCATGCATATCCATTTTGAATGTAATATTATAGATATTCATTGCTGTTCATGTCAAAATTACTTATATTGTTAATGTTTGATTGTCTAGCTGTTGGTGATGCGTCCACATTAGGGACAGAGGCCACTCCAGCACCTCCAGGTATGTTTATATATCATATAGTGCATGCATATTGATTTAGAATGTTATATTATTAATCTACACATTCTTTTTTCAATTACTTATATAATCTATTTTTAATTGTCTAATTATAGGTGGTGCGTCCACATCTGACGCAGGGGCCACTCCCGCCACTTCCGTACCCTCCGCTCAGTCTGTAGGTTAGTATGAATAAATATAAAATATGTATTCATTTTACATATCCTCTAAAGAATAAATATGAACTTCATGGAAATTTAGCATCAATGATTATTTTCTAGTTCGAGGGGATGCGTCCGCATCCGGGACACCGGCTGTTCCTCACCAGAGAAACTATCGTCCCGCTCGTGCTGCTGCCCGGGCCCAGGCTGGTGCTTTAGTCACCGGAGGTATATATCACACTTCAATTTTCGTTAAACCTTGATTTCTTAATACAACTTTGTCTTAATATTGATTGTCTTGATATTTCTTGCAAACGCAGGGCCTCCCCATCCCCAGATAGGGACTCGAGGATCGAATCAGTCCCACAGGCTGAAGCCCGACAGAGCTAGGGGGGAGGAAGCATTCCCCCTCTTTTTTACCCCTGATTATCTCTATACCGGCGATCATGCTGAGAGGTTCGGCCGGTATATGGGGGATGAGAGCCGGCTTGTGAAGAACTAGCCACTTCACGTTGAGTGGGGCGACCAGCACCGGTGCTCATTCGCCCTCTTCTGGGATCAGGCTCGGGTATTAATATATATTTTCATTTGATTTGTCCAATATATTTATTATTAACACTTGCAATCTAATAACAATGTTTTTTTTGTATTTTCAGTTGGATTACGATTTTCAGCCTGTACCCGACCCCGATCACCCTGGGAGGGTGCTCGATCTTCACGCTCTGTACAATGGCCTGATGAAGAACATGCAGACGAAGGTCCGATACAACAGGAATGAGCTGAAGGCCGACTGCTACTCCCTGTGGATGGCGACCCCCGAGGTAGAGAGAGCGACCCTCCTATCTACTCTGGCCTTTACGAGAGTCGACGTAGAGACATGGCCTCTATTGTGCGAATATTTCGACTCTCAACGTAAACAAGTATGTATTTTAAATGTAATTCATTGTTTAGTATATAATTTATTTTTTTGTGTTGCTTAATTAGAAAACTAAATGTGAATGTCCATGTTGTGCAGAAACAGGCCGCTCAAAATATAGAGAATAGGAAGTGGGCGAAGAGGGTCGCCCCACTTATAGAGGTGGCTCGAGAAATATTACTCGTGCCATGGAGTTATCGGTAAATTACAATAGACCGGCCTTTGTGATATAATGCAATATTAAGAGTTATTTTCTAATATATCTAATATTAAGAGTTATTTTCTAATATTGCAGAGAGCTCAGACCCTAGCGCAAGGTGGTACACCGAGCGTGCTGTCCGCATATCTTGCCATCCACGGCACCTCGACAGATCCCGCCACGGGCGAGCTTCGATACCTCGACACCGCTACCCAGGAGTATTGCGTAAGTGTTAACCCCTATTTGAAATTTTAGTTTTGAAAGGTTTAAATTTAAATGATATACTTATATTTTACTGGTTAATGTGGGTGTAGGAGCGGGTGGTTGAGCAGGCCGAGGCATCGGGGATCGATTTTACTGGACAGAACGATCTGATGCTGCTGACCCCAGTCCTGGACGCCGCACACGGAGGACAACACGGAGGTTGGGAGAGAGGCCGGGGACTGGGCCCTAGCAGGGCCCATATGAGGTTGGAATCCACCCCGGCGGTTACTTCCTCCGTCTCCAGTGAGCGACGTTTCCAGCAAGAACTGGAGAGCTTGAAGGCCACCGTTCAGGAGTTGAAGGAGATGTTGGTATGTATACTACTTAATAGTAAAATATTATGTCATATTATAGATAGCAACATATCCAATATTAGTATGTAGCCTGAGCTTATTTGGTTGTAGACTTAGCTTTGATTAATAATACATACATATCTAATTAAAATAAACTACGGTTTTCCAAACTAGATATCCAAACGAGGCCTAAGTCCCTAAGACTACATAGATTGGGGTTTCTAAATAACTTGATAATGATACGAATTCAAATAATACACAGTTCTTACTCGCTTATTACACATGTTGGTCCAGACACGAAAGGGTCAATCGGCCGAGCCTCCACATGCATCTCCTTCGGCTGCGGCTCCACAAGCCACTACATCGGCTGCATTTCTGCAGATAGCTCCTATAGCTCCACTGCCCGCTCAAACTCCGGCAGCCGCGGCTCCGCTAGCCACTACCTCGGCGGCGGCTGTGCAGACCACTCCTACAGCTCCACAGCCCGCTCAGACTCCCACATCATCCGCATTGCATGATTTATTGACTCAGGGTATATCCAAGGAGCAGGCGCGCCAGATTATGGCGTTTACCAGAGGTGGAGCTGGACCGAGCTAGGGTAGCTTTTTGATTCTTATATTTTAAACATGTATTTATTTATATGATACATATTGTACTATATTTTGGACGATATTGATATTGGTGGTGTATGCGTGTTTATATTGATATCATATTCTGCTTGTTGAGTTCTTTTGTATATTATGCGTGAGATGTGATTATGAATACTGCGATATACGTTCTGCGTGATGATTAATTTTATATATGATGTATATATTATTATGCACAGGGTGAGAAAAAAATAGGAATCCCTTTTTTTTTAAAAAACCCTGATAATATGTACCTACGGATTACTCCGTAGGGCCCACCATTGTCCCTACAGATTAATTCGTAGGGCCCAACAATGTACCTACAGATTTATCCGTATGGGCAAAATATCAGGATACCTAATATTTTGCCCCTATGATCTTCGTATTAGGGGTTACGCTTGTCCCTACGGATATATCCGTAGGGGCAAACAAATGCCCCTACACAGTTATCCATAGGGACAAAATATCAGGATACCTGATATTTTGTCCCTACAGATTAATACCTACGCACTTATCCGTAGGGGCAACTATTTGGCTTTACGGATAAGTTCGTAGGGACAACTAATTTATTTTATAAACCGATAAATTAAATATATTTGTTGTCCCTACAGTTTAATCCGTAGGGACAACTGGACCTACACATTACTCCGTAAGGGAAAGTTTTTGACCGTAGGGGCATGTTCAAGGCTAAGACTTACACCTACGGCGTTTGCACCTACAGGGTATTTTCTGGCCCTTACGGATATATCCGTAGGGGCAGTGGTTTGCTCCTACGGATAAATCCGTAGGGGCAACCCCTATTTGTAGTAGTGGGACTAGGGTGTTGGGTTTTTGTGGGTGGCTGTCTGTATGTTATTCCAGGTGTTTGGTATTGCTAGATTTTTAGGTTTTGACTGTGGGTAAAATCTGTGAGCACTTAGCTAAATTTAGGCGTTTCGGCAAAGTGTGATACGATTGATCCGATGTAGTTTTAGTCTTTCGGGTAGCTTGCTGTCGTGGACTTGTTTTGATGTTGTCGCTACACACGTTAGCCGCTAAGCGAACCCTTTTGTAGCTTAGGGGAAACGATTCATTAAATAGGCATTGTGTTCGTTTATTATTGCGTTTCGATGCTTCGCAAGTACCTTCATGACCATTCTCACATGATTCAGCACCAGACCGTTCAGCTAGAACGCGATCTTTCGTTCACCAAGCAGCCGGTAGTTATATTGGATCGGCAAGTGGAGAAACTTCGGTCAAAGGTCTTGCCATCTGTGAAGGTTCTTTGGCATGGCCCGAATAGTGAATGTAGGGTTCCTAGGCACTCCCAAGAGGTCTCACAAGGCATCAACCATGCCAATTTCAAAATTTTAACGGTGCCGAGAAACCCTAACAAGATCGTTGGCTAGATATTTAGGCGACAAAACAAACTAGTTAACACTTAACTACAAGAATACGGAAATACAACCTTTGTAGATCCGGTCCTCCACCTCCACGGCTCCGTGATGAAGTCCTCTCTGCTGTCCTCATGCAATCCCGGGCTCTAGCGTCGGCTTCATCGGAGAAGAAGCGGGCTAGGTCATCGACGACGATGCCGAAGATGATCTACGTCGAGGCATCGCTAGATCAAGCTCCAACTTCACCAAGTCTTGAAACTTGTAAAGAAAACACACTCTACTACTTGGCAAGAGGTAGAGGATGAAGAAATACGAAGTGGGTTCACTTTAGAATTGGATTTCTCACTCATTTCATCAATCCACCATTGATGAAGTCAAGCTTTCTTCAAGTGATGAAGAAGAAGAAGAAGAAGATGAATATTATGATAAGTTGTTATGAAAAAGAAAAGAAAATCAATCTTTATCATAATATTAACCATGGTAATGTGTTGAGAGTTAATCATGGTTGAATGGAATGGTTAGGGTTAAGCATGAGACAAAATGGTCACTTGGTCAAAGTCTTCATGAAGCTTCATAATACATACAAAGAAAGCCACAATTTTCTCATTATGCTAATTATTTTCCAAAACTAATAAATAAATTAATGAATGAATAAATAATCATAACCCTAACCATTCATATAACCATGGTTCAATCTTCACACAAACACAAGTAAACATGTATCATCAAACATGATACAATCAAGTGCACAAAACTATATCGAATATACAATGTGCACATCCGAGCGAGAAAATCCATTTAAAGTGAACCAATATTAGTTAATGCAAAGTAATATATCAAATATATAATTATACATTAAATCATTAAATCAACACTTGATTTAACGATCCGGTCATATCGCATATAACCGACTAATATCCAATGTATCGATTTATCGAATCAATCCTTGATTCGATAACTAGGTTATATCGCATACAACCATTCGACACATTTATCGCGAGAATAGAATACGGTATCACATACACGCATTATTCTCGGTCCCGCACATATCCCATATGCGCTCCTATTTCGTTTCGCTTGAGCCAGGAAACCTCTGTGTAGGACTCTAAAGACTCGTCAATACACCGGCAGCAGGTGATGATCATATCAAACACCCACAAGCCGCAAGCGGTCTGCTAAACGTAACGGCCATCCGGGTATTGAGCGATCAGAAGATCGACGAGCAAGCCCGCTCACACTCCAGTGAATCCAACCAGTATCACTACCGTACAGTCCGGTCTGATCGTCTGATATGTCGCATATCTCGCCTAGGGGTGGTAAACGTCAGATCCCAATAGCTCGATAAGTCGTGTCGATATGAGGTCTATAACAGTTCGAGAAACTACTGGTAACACTTACCAGTAAAACTCAGCAACCTTGGCCAGGGATTTCCGGTTATAGCCAATCGAACACAGCGCAACATCAACTCCCTATACCGGGAGAGACGAATCCCTTCCTATCGCTCATTGCCTCCATGTGACTCGGGACTGTACCCAAAAACCACCGTTTTGCACGCCCTCTTGGACGTGGTAAGATGGAAATCAAAGCACAGTGGGAACCACACAAGACTCTATGACGATCTCGGGTCAACAGACTACTCTGTACCAGTGTCACCAGAGAACTGCCATCTGACGTAAGGTATAATACCATCTGGAAGTTCTCGGCGAGTCCGTCCAGTGTACCCAGTCTCTACTGAGCACCCGTATATCTTCTCTGATGTCAAACACCAATGGATATGGGATCATCCATCGCCCATCTGTATGGGTCGAGAAGGTATACGCTAGTCTACTCTGGTATATCGATGCCCCGTCTCGATACACCCACGACTAGGGACTTTGAAGGATGTACTTATGGACTACCATGTCCCCACTAGTATGATCCGCATCATAGTCCAGATAGTCAAGTACACATCCTAAGGGCTTTACCAACATGTAACAGAGAGACAATTAGTATACACGTTAAGGTAAAGTTCAACCAGATAGCATACTATCATGTCGAGCAAGAAAGTCCTCCCTATATATGTCCCAGCATCCACTACAATATACATCCAATGTACAGTAATGGCCTCTAGGGCATACATATAACTAACAATCTCCCACTTGCACTAGGGCCATCTGATAGCAGTGGTTGTAGTATCTCATACTCAACCATCCCATAAAAGTCTCTCTCTGGGAACAGGCCTTTGTGAGTGGATCCGCTGTGTTTGTCCTCTGAGTCTACTCTCCAAACCTCGATCACCCTGGAGATCAACCATCTCCATGATCAGGTGACACTGCCTTAGAATATGTCTGGATCACTGATGGGACGGACGTTCCTTGGCATAAGCCACAACTCCATTGTCACACAATGGGAGGAACAGAGTTTATCTCATGAACAAATATATACACCCAGACAGCCTCTTTGGTTACACCTTAAGTAGCGATGTATCATGTCTTTATCGTCTAGTATGTCACGGTATCTAGCTTGGAACTCTTCCTACATACCGTCCCTTTACTGAGGGTAAAGACAATGCCTGTGACTGACATTCAGTCGTCTTTATCATCCTGGAACACTTCCAGTGATTCTTCCCAGGATCAATTGATACCATCTCACTACAACTAGTGAGAATCCTAACATCCATTTAGATCTATCTCATAGATCCAAAACCCAGGATTTAGGAGGTATCACTTTGATCCTATATGGAGAATCCTTGTGATAAGCGGAGATCGACCGAGCGTAGCATAGGAAACTCCTTCCCTATCAAGAGTATGTCATCCACGTACTCTACGAGGATCGCCACCATACTCCCTACTACCTTTTTGTTTATACAAGGTTCATCTACCATTTTGATGATGTCAAACTCTTTGACTACTTCATCAAAACAGATGTTCCAACTCCGCGATACCTGCTTTAACCTATAAAGCATCTTGTACACGTTTTCGCTGCTCCCACTGTCTACGAGGCCCTCTGGCTGTGTACTTATAGACGCTCTCTTCTAAAACATCATTTAGAAAAGCTGTCATGATACCCAACCACCAGATATCGTAGTCATGGTATGTAGCCGTGGTAAGTAGGATCTGGATGGACTTAAGCATAGATACTTGAAAAGGTTTCATCATTATCCACGCCTGGTCGATGACGAAAAGCTTTAACAAGTCTAGCTTTGAAAGTCTCAACTTTTCCATCTACACCAAGTAATCTTCTCAAGATATACTTGCTCCTGATGGGGATTTAACCCTTCAGATATAGCAACTAAAGTCCATACTTTGTTGGTGTATAAGGATTCCATCTCAGATCGCTAAGCATCCATCCATTCTTACAGAGTCCCACTCCTGATGGCCAGCTCGAAACTAGTTGGGTCATCATCTCATGATGCAATCCTCGCTCCCACTGTCATAACGAAACAAAAGTATCTCTCAGGTGGGTGAGGAACCCTACTAGATCGGCGGAGAGGCTGAGGTTCGTTGGTAACTACTGAATCCTCCGGTTCTACCAAATCATCTGCTGTAGCTTGTATAGCTGGAACCTTTCCAGTTCTACATAACAGATCTTGCCTCGAGCTTGTCCGGATTTTGCTTTTATACATAGGCCGGACAACCCCAAATCTTAACTAACTTAAGATATGGGCTCTTCCCTTTCCATATCACATATGAAGCGGCAGGCATCGGATTTGATTTGAACCCTATTCAATAGGTGTGCAGCTACTCAAGTGCATAACCCCCTTAAAAGGAAATAGGTAACTCAGTAATACTCATCATAGAGCGCACCTTATCATATAGGGTGTGATTGCTCCGCCCCGATATACCATCGTGCTATGGTGTATACAGAGGAGTAATTCTGAGAGAGAATCTCATTCTCCTTTAGAATTGTCCATAAATTCCGTGCTCAAGTATTCTCCTCCTTGATCCCATCAAAGGACATAATACTTATACCCGTATTGGTTCTTTACTTCTAGCTTATATTCTGTGAATTTCTCAAAAGGTTCGGACTTGTGTTTCAACAGAAACATATGTCTGAATCTTGAGAGATTATCAGAGAATGTAATGAAGTATAAAGAACCAGTCCTGGCATGTGTAGACAGGGGATCTACATACATCAACATGTATCATCCCAAGAGTTCATTAACTCTTTCTCTGTTTCCAGTAAACGGAGCTATGGTCATCTTATCTTTGTGACATGACTGGCAAGTTTCATAAGATGTAAATTCAAACAGATTTAAATATGCAACTACATGTAACTTCAGCTAGTCGGGTCACATTGATATGACCTAGTCTACAATGCCTCAAGAAGGATTCGTTCATTTCTGAACTCTTCCTCTTGTGTGTGTTCCGTATACTAAAGAACTATAGTTTGATTTAGAACATCAATGCTTTTAGACAACGTGCCTGAACCGATCAACTTTTGATATAGGAAATGTTCAAAACATTATCCAACAATACAAAATTTTATCATTTCTTTACTAATAAAGAGACTGATATGATTTTGTACATCAGGTTCGGTATCTAATAACATTCGTTCAGAATCAATGTATTGTAATACAGGGTGACAGTGACCAACAGACTTGGCTGCAACTCTTGCCCCGTTTTCTGCCTCATGAAACTTATCACCCGTTCTCAGTCCTCTACCTTTCTGTAGCCCTATGTAACAGATTACATATCTGGGATCCTGATCCGGTATCTTATACCCAGGATGTAGAGGATACAGAGAAACAGTTCTTTGTAACGAACACACCCGAAGATGATGCATCAGCATTCACTCTCTTCGTTTGGGCGGCACGGGAAATCTGGTATTCCCCAATTTCCTGCTCTGTCTTATAACATATATAAGTTAGAGCGGGACCAACGTTCCCCAGCTCAGTATAACAAGCTGGTTCGGTCAATAATCCGTATTATTATCTTGATTAAGGCGTGATATGGTCGCTACCTGGAGAGAGAGAGAAGAAAACACTCAGCGTGCGCTCTTGCAAGAATAGATTGGTTTTTATTTTATCTAATCAGGATGGCTCCCACTGCTTTTTATCAAATCTTCCTTCAAACCTTAAAAGGAAAGACTAGCCGGGATTAATTACACACTACAAGTTCGCCAATCTTTCAGCCAGGCCAGTGTCGGTACTTTGAGGGAGGTCCCCCGTGCTTTCGCACGAACCTAATTAATGTAAACCTCGTTTTCCCAGAGGCGTAACCCCGTTGACACCTTTCTAGACACCTACTTGATCGGCTAATTGTAATGCGTAAAACTCTCCCAGGAGTAACTCTTACTCGCAGCGGGTATCGGGATCCAACTATCTCATAGAAGGTATGCAATCTCATTACAAATTTCAACACTTGAAATTCCCGATAATATTTTGCCCCTAGCAGCTATATGACCTTAACATAGTCAACAAATCACAAGTGCTAGTCAAGTTCAACCCGTCATTTCCCGATTGAATTAAACCCACCCGCACGACCCTTAACATAGTCAACAAAGTCGCACGACTACCCTAATCCAATCACATCATATGCTTATGCAGATAAGCACTAATTAGCTACCGCACACTACGCCTTAACATAGTCAACAAACGTAGCACGAATACTAACTAGTACTTATCTGAAATGACGGAGGGCTACGACAGGTTTTTCTGAAAACCTATTGCGTAATGAACTTGATATCGTTGTAGAATCAAATGATTTTAAAATGGAGTGTTTTTTAGGCTTTTCTAGTTTTGCTAAAGGAGTCACTCCCGGTGAAGGGATCGTCGGTCCTTTCCTCATCGAATAAGGTGCGGATATATCATATATACCTCTGTGCAAAGCAAAAACACTTAAAATCAATCAAAAGACAAATCGAGTGTGTAGCATCTGCCAGTTATTGCTAAAGGAGTCACTCCCGGTGAAGGGATCTCGGTCCTTTCCTCATCGAATAAGGTGCAGGATATATCACATATACCGCTGTGCAAAGCAAGAACTGTAGCTACCTGTTTTAATTTTGAAATTCGATTCTACAACATCTTAGGTTTCTTTTTCTTTCATTAATCACATTAATGAAGTCCCATCAATTAAGTACCTAAACATTACAGATAAATACGACGTACACTTATGCCATCCGCATTCGCCTCGATGTCCCCTCGTGCACCGTTAGGTTAGGTAACTAACGGCAGAGCGGGGCAGGGCTAGCGCGGGTGTAAAACATAAGTAACGCCTATATAATATATCATATATACTATATATAGTATCTACCACAGAACATCACATGATCACATCACAGATATCGCAGCAGAAGAATCATATGAAATATTGGATATTCTAGGACGTCCGTGTTTTCAATACGAGCCAGTATAAAACACGGATTCCACGGTCGTGATGAATAGCCAAACCCACACCCCTAGACCCCTGCGAGAGCGGCAAGCAACCCTTCCAATTCTGGAGTTAGGAGACCCGGACTCGACTCCTCGAGTTGGTCTCCCACTGGACTCCAGAACCCGGTTACTTGTGCTCTCCTCCTTGGGTCCATCCTAATGCGGAAAAGTAAATAATATACAAAAGGTGACAACTTCCGCAACCTGGAAGTGCCTCAAATAAAAGAATATTACATACAAGTTTTTACATGAATGAAAATGAAAAACACTCATCTCACATAAAAACCCCCGGCTATTCAAACATGACTATCCAATATAACATATCCAGCAACACATAACATCACATGTCATCAACGTAAGTAAATATGCGCATCCCAATTGTCGTTGACATATAGCAACGAAACCGGCGATATCACATATTACACTTACGGTCACAGAAAAGAAAGTGTAAAACTACAACAGTTGGAATCCGCAACCACCTCAGACATCGCATGCCTGACAAAATGAATTCCTTAGACATCGCATGCCTAACAATTATAAACCCCGCATTTTAGTCTCAAAATCGAAAACACTTTTCAATATCAAGTCGGGCAATTCAACAGGATTCCCGACAATTTGATCGAATACTCGTCGCAAACTTCAGTAGACGGCCGCACCCCCGATACCGTCGACGAGGTGCACCAAAGCGGAACACCGCTGCCGCGAGCACCCGAACGGATGCTTTCGGCGACGGGGTTCTCCTACAGTCACTTGGTCGGGGCTATGGAGTGAGGCTGTCTATTAAGTTTACCCGGAGAGTATCCGCGTACGCTACGTGATTGCGACGGACTTTTGATCACATCAAAATTCCGTGGCAACCGATCAAGTGAGACTAAACTGCTATGTTTATAACATTCATTCAGTTAGTTCATAACTTCTTGTGAATTCCAATTATTGTATCCCATTCCGGATAAATAGAAAATGTCAAACATTCCGATCGAACAATCGAACACCCAAGTTTTCCCGATACAGATCAACACATGAAATAAGTCTAACAACATTCAGTTCGTGCCTCAGTACCAACGGTCCAGCCGTAGAAGGGTCAAGCCAACGCCTCACACGTGACACGCCGTACTGCCCCAAACCCGAAGGTTCAAAGGGCAGTTCAAGACGGTCACATAATCGAGTTAAGGTTTGTTGTCTTCTAGAGGGTCCATCGCGTTACTTGCACTACTTAGAACATCGTTAAACTACGGAAAGATCCAACACTTGGAAATTTCCCGATAGGGGAAAGATTGGGTATTTACATCCGGTCGAACTTTTTAACATATTCTAAAATATCCGGAAAGCCACATAGACAAAATCGGATAATCCGATCGAACATACGAATTCCCAAAACAACCCAGAAAATTCAACTCTTGAATAAATATTAAAAATTCACAGAAAATCCAGAACTGAAAACTAAGAATTAAGGTGCAAAATTCGATGCACAAAAAGACAAAGTGGCCGCGGAACCGCCGCATGAGCATGCTCATGCCGCGGATCCGCGGCGATATTAAGGAATTAGGCTCTCGAATTTTGCAGTAACCCTTAGATCTTCCTGCTGATTTTTCTGAATATTTTTATTTTCGAAAAACTCCAGATTTTAGAAAAAGTCCAGAGAGCATGTTTGGTTTAGGGTTTCAGGTTCGTTCGGGTTTCAAATTGCGTCTAGACTTCGCCTAAGCCTCTAGCTAGGCTCTAATACCACTGTAGGGTTCCTAGGCACTCCCAAGAGGTCTCACAAGGCATCAACCATGCCAATTTCAAAATTTTAACGGTGCCGAGAAACCCTAACAAGATCGTTGGCTAGATATTTAGGCGACAAAACAAACTAGTTAACACTTAACTACAAGAATACGGAAATACAACCTTTGTAGATCCGGTCCTCCACCTCCACGGCTCCGTGATGAAGTCCTCTCCGCTGTCCTCATGCAATCCCGGGCTCTAGCGTCGGCTTCATCGGAGAAGAAGCGGGCTAGGTCATCGACGACAATGCCGAAGATGATCTACGTCGAGGCATCGCTAGATCAAGCTCCAACTTCACCAAGTCTTGAAACTTATGAAGAAAACACACTCTACTACTTGGCAAGAGGTATAGGATGAAGAAATAGGAAGTGGGTTCACTTTAGAATTGGATTTCTCACTCATTTCATCAATCCACCATTGATGAAGTCAAGCTTTCTTCAAGTGATGAAGAAGAAGAAGAAGATGAATATTATTATAAGTTGTTATGAAAAAGAAAATAAAATCAATCTTTACCATAATATTAACCATGGTAATGTGTTGAGAGTTAATCATGGTTGAATGGAATGGTTAGGGTTAAGCATGAGACAAAATGGTCACTTGGTCAAAGTCTTAATGAAGCTTCATAATACATACAAAGAAAGCCACCATTTTCTCATTATGCTAATTATTTTCCAAAACTAATAAATAAATTAATGAATGAATAAATAATCATAACCCTAACCATTCATATAACCATGGTTCAATCTTCACACAAACACAAGTAAACATGTATCATCAAACATGATACAATCAAGTGCACAAAACTATATCGAATATACAATGTGCACATCCGAGCGAGAAAATCCATTTAAAGTGAACCAATATTAGTTAATGCAAAGTAATATATCAAATATATAATTATACATTAAATCATTAAATCAACACTTGATTTAACGATCCGGTCATATCGCATATAACCGACTAATATCCAATGTATCGATTTATCGAATCAATCCTTGATTCGATAACTAGGTTATATCGCATACAACCATTCGACACATTTATCGCGAGAATAGAATACGGTATCACATACACGCATTATTCTTGGTCCCGCACATATCTCATATGCGCTCCTATTTCGTTTCGCTTGAGCCAGGAAACCTCTGTGTAGGACTCTAAAGACTCGTCAATACGCCGGCAGCAGGTGATGATCATATCAAACACCCACAAGCCGCAAGCGGTCTGCTAAACGTAACGGCTACCCGGGTATTGAGCGATCAGAAGATCGACGAGCAAGCCCGCTCACACTCCAGTGAATCCAACCAGTAACACTACCGTACAGTCCGGTCTGATCGTCTGATATGTCGCATATCTCGCCTAGGGGTGGTAAACGTCAGACCCCAATAGCTCGATAGGTCGTGTCGATATGAGGTCTATAACAGTTTGAGAAACTACTGGTAACACTTACCAGTAAAACTCAGCAACCCTGGCCAGGGATTTCCGGTTATAGCCAATCGAACACAGCGCAACATCAACTCCCTATACCGGGAGAGTCGAATCCCCTCCTATCGCTCATTGCCTCCATGTGACTCGGGACTGTACCCAAAAACCACCGTTTTGCACGCCCTCTTGGACATGGTAAGATGGAAATCAAAGCACAGTTGGAACCACACAAGACTCTATGACGATCTCGGGTCAACAGACTACTCTGTACCAGTGTCACCAGAGAAGTGCCATCTGACGTAAGGTATAATACCATCTGGGAGTTCTCGGCGAGTCCGTCCAGTGTACCCAGTCTCTACTGAGCACCCGTATATCATCTCTGATATCAAACACCAATGGATATGGGATCATCCATCGCCCATCTGTATGGGTCGAGAAGGTATACGCTAGTCTACTCTGGTATATCGATGCCCCGTCTCGATACACCCACGACTAGGGACTTTGAAGGATGTACTTATGGACTACCATGTCCCCACTAGTATGATCTGCATCATAGTCCAGATAGTCAAGTACACATCCTAAGGGCTTTACCAACATGTAACAGAGAGACAATTAGTATACACGTTAAGGTAATGTTCAACTAGATAGCATACTATCATGTCGAGCAAGAAAGTCCTCCCTATATATGTCCCAGCATCCACTACAATATACATTCAATGTACAGTAATGGCCTCTAGGGCATACATATAACTAACAGTGAAGAGGTCACTTGGGAGGCCGAGAGCGAGATGCGGAACAAATTCCCTCATCTCTTTGAAGGTACGCATAGTAAGATTTTTTTTATAAATTCGGGGACCGAATTTCTTTAAGGGAAAGATTGTAACACTTTAAAATGCGGATAGTGTTAATTAACCGATAATACGGGTTTTTATTGAAATTTAACTAATAAATATTTTCTTCAGATTTTATTTAATTAATTAATATTTTACTTAATTGTTTTTATACGTGCACACACGTGTGCATGTTGAATTGGGGTTTAAGAGGTGTTAACCATGCTCATATAGTCATGGCACACTTAACCCTCTCTTTTTATCATGTTATGCAAAATTTAACACTTTATCTATTTAAATTATTCAAACAAAGGTTATTGTTTTAAAATAAAGAAAAGAGAAGAGAATAGAAGGGAAGAAGTGTTGAATTCTAGGGAGACTAAGGGGGATGGCTGCCATTAATGGCTTTAATGGAGGGAGAGTGAGTATAGCACTCACATACACTCACCTCATACACTCGCACTCACATACCCTCACCTCACAACACTTATACTCTCAATTCCTTCACAAAATATCTCATTCTCATCTCACTCTCTCAATTATTAATCCCAACTCAGTTGCTCCTCTCTCTTTCACTACACATAAAGTTCTTCATTTAAATTATATGTTTGCATCACCATCCAAAGCCTAAACCTTCATCAACCTCACTAAAACTTTCATTTAATCTTGCTTGTGTTGACTTGGAGCTTGGAAAGCTAGGATTTTTTCCAAATTTTGGGTGAGGTGGTGATCTTTGACTCTTTATTTGGCTATATGAAGTTTGTATGCTTATTAGTTCATGCTCTAAACACTAAGTTATAGATTCGTGCACATATCGTATTTTTAGGGTCATTTTTTAGTCACTGTGATCTGCCGCGACTACGATTTTTTGCTGGAAAAACTAGCAGTGTTGTAGTGTTGTAGCAGAGGCCCTGAGTGTTCACCTGAAACCCTGACCCAACCATGCACTGTTCGACCGGCGACAATTAGGGAAAATACAGCGAGCTCGGCCCGATGGGGGACTGGGGCGTTGGGTTTTTGTGGGTGGCTGTCTGTGTGCTATTCCAGGTGTTTGGTACTGCTAGATTTTTAGGTTTTGACTGTGGGTAAAATCTGGGAGCACTTAGCTAAATTTAGGCTTTTCGGCAAGGTGTGATACGATTGATCCGACGTAGTTTTAGTGTTTCGGGTAGCTTGCTGTCGTGGACTTGTTTTGATGTTTTCGCTACACACGTTAGCCGCTAAGCGAACCCTTTTGTAGCTTAGGGGAAACGATTCGTTAAATGGGCGTTGTGTTCGTTTATTATTGCGTAGTTGCTAAATCCACGCGTTATTGTGTTTTGGTGCTAATAGGATCGCAGGCGGGGACTTCGGATGCTGCGAAGAAAGGAAAGAAAGTGGTTGGATTTACTTAGCTCGAGATCATCGGGGAGTAGATTTAACATCTACGGGGAGATTGCCTGTATGGCGTTATGCGTCAGGGCTAGATATGATATTATAGCTGGATGTTTATACGCATATATGTTGATTGTGCATGAGCATCATTGCATACCATTACTTGTTGTGCCTTGACTTAGTACCTAGTGGACATTGCACCATTACTGACGGTTCATGTTGTACGAGCACTAAATTGTATGCTACACCCACACCATCGGTAATTGTCATGACACGCATAACCTATACACTTATGCAGTATTGTATTGTTATCGATTATTGACACATGGATTATTGTTCTATTGGGCATATGAGATACATCGTGCATACATACTTACATGTATAGACCCATACTTGCTATAGCTACATGTGCACTTTTAGATAATGTTAGATTTGATTTTGGAGAAATTGGGAACCGCATGATATATTTACAAACTGGATTCATTTAAAAGAGCGGTTTTCCCTTGATATGCTGATATTACTGTTTTATGTTGCATATATAATATTTCATGGATTTACGCATTGAGATACGGATTTCAAGTGATTTATGGATTTGAGAACCGTGGTATTATTTCAAGGAAGTATGCAATGTTTTGAAAACCCGATTTCTCTTGATATGATATTTCAGTGCGTCCACCATACGTTTTCTCGGTTCTGAAACGTGTGATAGAAACCCGATTCGAGGAGCAGGATGATCCATTTGCGGGTTCATGGTGGACCCGGTATGGTACCCCAGGGCAAGAAAGGTATGTTGTGCAGTAGATGATGAGCCCGGCAGAGGGAGTACTACCTACCGATGATAGTTTGGACCTGGCGGTTATCCGGAGGATACCGACCGTAGTCGTGAGATGGATATGGGCTGATCCGGACTGACGGAGCCCGTGGGCCTATCCGGACTGACGGAGCCCGAGTTATGTGGATTTACGTGTCGATGTTGGACACGGGTTTTCATGATGTTTCGAGTGTCGATGTTGGGCACTCAGGTTCCATGAGATTTACAGATATGTGGGCCGATCAGAGTGACGGCGCCTGAGGTATTGGGATTTGGGGGTGTCGTTGATGGACACCGGTTTTTCCACGATGATGAGATGTTTTATCCCATACTCAGTAGTTATATGATATGCATTGTTTCATGTAGTTGTAGTACCCTGATGGTATACCTTGATCATGGTTGTTGCATATCCATATTGCCATACTTATGCTATCAGATTTAATATGATAGATTATCGCTGTTCATGCATACTTGTGATTATCTGTATGATGTTACTTACTATTCACGAGTTGGCAACTCACCCCCGTTGTGCTACAGTGTTTTGCAGGCTTGACCCTCAGTATAGTCGCGACAGGGCTTCTCATTTTTCTTATATGGATACTGCTGCTGTTGGTCATCATTTTGGATAGGTGGGTGGTTTTGCGGTTATCCGTATGATCTCATTGTGTATCTTATTGTATCTAGTACTCTCCATCCACCACTTTCATGTATAATGACTTAGAGACGAATTTGTGAGGATCGGTATTGTATTATTTGTGACTTTGGTTATCGAGCTCGTTGAGTCGACTGCTTTATTTTGTTTTGATGTTGTTTCACTTCCTTATTGCTTATTCCTTAGCTACGGTGTCGTATATCCATATTATATAAACTCATTCTGGTTTTTTCCGCCTTTGGGCGTGATTTTCTCCCGTTTGGGGATGCTTTACTTATATCCTGTGTTGTACCCGTTTCGGGGCTAGTTTTTACAAAGGAGGTGCTGCCAAAATTTTTAAGAAAATAAACTTAAGCTTCAAAGACTTTTACTTGAGATTTCCAAATGTTTTTAACAGTGTTTGTATCACTTTCTACTTTTGATGGTTTAGATTTCTGGGTTTTCGGCTTACTTAGATTATGTTACGCCTGTTGACGTCACGTGGTTTAAGTGCCAATCATGTGCCAAACTTCGGGTCGTGACAAAGTTGGTATCAGAGCGTTAGGTTTACCTTTCAGAGTGTAGGATGACCTTGGTATGATGGAGTAGGTAGCTTAAGCAGAGTGACATAGCGTATGTATGTTCCGCGGCATACTTACGACACGGTACTCCGCCTAAGTGACCTTAGGACTTGTTGGTTGAAATTATTTCCGTTATTATGTACATACTTGTGATTCGATTTCCGTGTTCTTATCGAATCTTGTTTTCATTTCCAGCCATTATGCCGCCGAAGACTACGGGGGCGCAGAGAGTGGCTGTGAGAGCCGAGGTCGGGGTAGGCTCGTCGGAGACGAGGTCTGACCAGGGCGGTACGCCCATTGTATAGGAGCAGGTTGATCCACCTTCGCTAGATCGTATTACTATGCTTGAGGCCGGTATGCAGGATTTGCGCCAGATGATGGGGTCGTTAGTCGAGGCCAGTCGAGCGCAGAGACAGGAGGTCGTCCCACCTATTACAGGGACCGTGATGGTGCCTACTATTCCGGCAGTTGTACCTTCAGCTACGGAGGTTATCACCGTATCATTATCTGAGTTCATGAGGCTGAAGCCTCCGGTTTTCACTGGCACTGATGCAGCTGAGGATCCCCAGTCGTTTATCGATCGGATGGCCAGGATCTGTCGTTCGCTGAGATGCTCCGACGCGAGAAGGGTAGAGTTCATGAGTTTTCATCTGGAGGGTCTTGCCCAGACGTTGTGCGAGTCTTTAGAGAAGGGCAGAGCCACAGGTCTTTCTCCTATGACCTGGGCTGAGTTCGTGACGGTGTTTCTTGCCCGTTTATTTCTGCAGAGCATCAGGGATGCTCTAGCTCGCAGTTTCGAGTCGTTACGCCAGACTCCGGGTAGAACGGTGGCAGAGTACGATGTTCAGTTTACCCAGCTATCGGTGTATGCTCCATATTTGGTGGACACGGAGGAGATGCGGATCAAGAGATTTGTACGATGCCTGCTTACCCAGTTGTTCCTCGCTGTCAGCGCCCAGCATTGTGACACATGTGCAGCAATAGTAGACGCGGCCCTACTAGTTGAGGAGCGTCTTTCCGAGACTTCGGTCATTCCGGAACCGAAGAGGGTTCCTACTGGTGTATCAGCCCGTAGACAGATGTTTAGACGTCGCGACAGATTTCGTTTAGGTCATGGGAGTAGCAGAGGCTTGGGATGAGGCCAGTTGTTTAGCTCTTATCGCAAGGAGGGTCAGCAGTCATCGTCTGGATGTTTCCAGTGCTGGAGTTTTTATCATCGCGTCAGGGATTGTACTGAGCCACGTGAGGACGAAGCAGCCGTACCACATGTTATCTTACCACCTTTTCCACCTCAGAGAGTGTTGCCTCTTGCGCCTGTTGTTGCTCCGCGTCAGACTTATGCTCAGATAGGTCATGGTCGCGGAGGGTTTGTTCAGAGAGGACGGGGTGGCAGAGGCGAGGACAGCCAGTTATTGGTAGAGGGCAGGCTCGAGTGTTTACTTTAACTCATCAGGACGCGCAGGCGTCCAATGCAGGTACTCTTTTAGTATGTTCTTTTAATGCACACGTTTTGTTTGATCCAGGATCTATGCACTCGTATGTTTCTACACACTTCATGCCGAGGTTGGGCCGAGAGTCGAGTTTGCTAGATCAGCCGCTTTTCATGACTACTCCTGTTGGCGAGTCGTTTGTTGCGTGACACGTGTTTCGGTCATGTGCCGTCCGTATTAGAGATAAGGTGTTGTCCGTCGACTTGATCCTTCTTGATATGTTGGACTTCGACGTTCTCCGGGGAATGGACTGGTTAGCTACGTGCTACACGTCCGTGGACTGCCGCGAGAAGACAATCAGGTTTTGTTTTCCCGGCGAGTCAGTTCTTGTTGTCCAGGGGGACCGTAGTGCCGCCCCTCATAGTTTGGTTTCTGCCCTTTGCGCTAGTCGGCTTTTTAGGAGGGGATGTCGGGGATTCTTGGCTTTCATTCGAGATACTGGAACCACAGTAGATTCGTTGGACCAGGTCCCTATCGTGAGAGAGTTTCCCGACGTTTTTCCCGATGAGTTGCCTGGATTGCCGCTAGAGCGTGAGATTGAGTTTTGCATTGATTTCATCCCCGGCACGGGGCCTATTTCTACACCGCCTTACCGGATGGCCCCGGCGGAGCTTAAAGAGATTAAGGATCAGTTGCAAGAGTTGCTTGATAGGGGACTTGTGCGTCCGAGTGTTTCTCCTTAGGGAGCTCCTGTTCTGTTCGTCAAGAAGAAAAACGGCAGTTTGAGGTTGTGCATTGATTATCGTCAAATGAACCGAGTTACAGTGCGGAATAGGTATCCTTTACCTCGCATTGACGATTTATTTGATCAGCTCTAGGGTGCGGGACATTTTTCCAAGATTGATTTGAGATCAGGTTATCATCAGTTGCGGGTTCAGAATGATGGCATTCCGAAGACTGCTTTTCGTACACTCTACGGGCATTATGAGTTTTTGGTGATGTCGTTCGAACTCACCAATGCCCCAGCAGCGTTTATGGATTTGATGAACCGGATTTTCAGGCCGTACCTCGACCAGTTTATTATTGTGTTTATTGATGACATTCTAGTTCATTCTAAGAGTCAATAGGAGCATGAGCAGCACTTGAGGATTGCTTTGCAGACATTGAGAGAGCACCAGCTGTTTGCTAAATTCTCGAAGTGAGCCTTCTGGCTTGATAGTGTTGACTTCCTAGGTCATGTGGTTACGGGAGACGGTATTCGTGTAGACCCAAGGAAGATCGAGGCCGTACAGATTTGGCCCATACCTATAACGGTGACTGAGGTCCGCAGCTTTTTGGGCTTAGCTGGTTATTACCGCCGTTTCGTGCAGGACTTTTCAAGTATCGCTGCACCGCTGACCGGACTGACCAGGAAGGGGGTTCCTTTTCTTTGGACTGAGGCATTCGAGCAGAGTTTTTAGCAGTTGAAGACTCGGTTGTGTTAGTTATATGTATGCCCTAGAGGCCATTACTGTACATTGGATGTATATTGTAGTGGATGCTGGGACATATATAGGGAGGACTTTCTTGCTCGACATGATAGTATGCTATCTGGTTACTCTTTACCTTAACGTGTACAAAGATTGTCTCTCTGTTACATGTTGGTAAAGCCCTTAGGATGTGTACTTGACTACCTGGACTATGATGCGGATCATACTAGTGGGGACATGGTAGTCCATAAGTACATCCTTCAAAGTCCCTAGTCGTGGGTGTATCGAGACGGGGCATCGATATACCAGAGTAGACTAGCGTATACCTTCTCGACCCATACAGATGGGCGATGGATGATCCCATATCCATTGGTGTTTGACATCAGAGATGATATACGGGTGCTCAGTGGAGACTGGGTACACTGGACGGACTCGCCGAGAACTCCCAGATGGTATTATACCTTACGTCAGATGGGAGTTCTCTGGTGACACTGGTACAGAGTAGTCTGTTGACCCGAGATCGTCATAGAGTCTTGTGTGGTTCCCACTGTGCTTTGATTTCCACCTTACCACGTCCAAGAGGACGTGCAAAACGGTGGTTTTTGGGTACAGTCCCGAATCACATGGAGGCAATGAGCGATAGGAGGGGATTCGTCTCTCCCGGTATAGGGAGTTGATGTTGCGCTGTGTTCGATTGGCTATAACCGGAAATCCCTGGCCAGGGTTGCTGAGATTTACTGGAAAGTGTTAACAGTAGTTTCTCGAATTGTTATAGACCTCATATCGACACGACTTATCGAGCTATTGGGGTCTGACGTTTACCACCCCTAGGCGAGATATGCGACATATCAGACGATCAGACCGGACCGTACGGTTAGTGTTACTGGTTGGATTCACAGGAGTGTGAGCGGGCTTGCTCGTCGATCTTCTGATCGCTCAATACCCGGGTGGCCGTTACGTTTAACAGACCGCTTGCGGCTTGTGGGTGTTTGATATGATCATCACCTGCTGCCGGCGTATTGACGAGTCTTTAGAGTCCTACACAGAGGTTTCCTGGCTCAAGCGAAACGAAATAGGAGCGCATATGAGATATGTGCGGGACCAAGAATAATGCGTGTATGTGATACCGTATTCCATTCTCGCGATGAATGTATCGAATGGTTATATGCGATATAACCTAGTTATCGAATCGAGGGTTGATTCGATAAGCCGATACATTGGATACTAGTCGGTTATATGCGATATGACCGGATCATTGAATCAAGTGTTGATTTAATGATTTAATGCATAATTATATATTTGATATATTACTTTGCATTAACTAGTATTGGTTCACTTTAAATGGATTTTCACACTTGATTTGTGCACATTGTATATGTGATATATTTTTGTACACTAGTTTGTATCATGTTTGATGATACTTGCTCACTTGGGTTTGTGTAAAGATTAAACCATGGTTATATGAATGGTTAGGGTTTTGATTATTTACTTAGTTATTTGTTTATATATTCATTTTGGAAATTTTTAAGGATGGTGGCTTATTTTGTTTTTATGTTGAAGCTTCTTGAAGCTTTGATCAAGTCAACCATTCTTATCTCATCCTTAACCCTAACCATTCCCACTAACCTTGGTTTAATCTCTACACTTGACCATGGTTTACGTTATGATAAGTTTTCATTTTCTTTTCATTTTTAAATAACTTATCATAATATTAGCTTTTTCTTCTTCATCTTCTTTCATGAAGAAAGCTTCACTTCATCAATAGTGATTGATGAAAATGAGTGAGAAATCCAATTCTAAAGTGAACCCACTTCCTATTTCTTCATCCTCTACCTCTTGCCAAGTAGTAGAGTGTGTTTCCTTCACAAGTTTTCAAGGCTTGATGAAGGTGGAGCTTGATATAGTGATGCCTCGACGTAGATCATCTTCGGCACGTCGTCGATGACCTAGCCCGCTCTTTCTCCGATGAAGCCGACGCTAGAGCCCGGGATTTGATTTGGACAGCGAGGAGACTTCATTACGGAGCTATGGAGGTGGAGGACCGGATCTACAAAGGTTGTATTTCCGTATTCTTGTAGTTAAGTGTTAACTAGTTTGCTAGTTTCACCTAAACTTCTAGCCAACGATCCGTATTAGGCTTTCTCGGCACCGTTAAAATTTGAAATTGGCATGGTTGATGCCTTGTGAGACCTCTTGAGAGTGCCTAAGAACCCTACAGTGGTATCAGAGCCTAGCTAGAGCCTTAGGCGAAGTCTAGACGACGTTTGAAATCCGAACGAACCCGAAACCCCAACTCAGAACGGCTCTCTGGACTTTTTCTGAATTTGTGGATTTTTGAGTATTAAAAATATGCAGAAAAATCAGCAGGAAATTCTAAGGGTTACTGTAAAATTCGTATGCCTAATTCCATCAATGAGCCGCGGTTCCGCGGCACGAGCATGGCTCGTGCGGCGGTTCCGCGGCGGTTTTGTCTTTTGTGGCATCGAAATTTGCACAGTAATTCTTAGTTTAAAGTGCTGGTTTTCCTGGGAATTTTTAATATTTTTTCAAGAGTTGAATTTTCTGGGTTGTTTTAGGGATTCGAATGTTCGATCGGATTATCAAATTTTGTCTGTGTGGCTTTCCGGATATTTTTTGAATATGTTAAAAAGTTCGACCGGATATAAATACCCACCTTTTCTCCTGTCGGGAAATTTCCAAGTGTTGGATTTTTCCGAGGTTTAAAGACGTTCTAAGTAGTGCAAGTAACGCGATGGTCCCTCTAGAAGACAACAAACCTTAACTCGATTATGTGACCGTCTTGAACTGCCCTTTGAACCTTCGGGTTTGGGGCAGTACGGCGTGCCACATGTGAGGCGTTGGCTTGACCCTTCTACGGCTGGACCGTTGGTACTGAGGCACGAACTGAATGTTTTTAGACCTGTTTCATGTGTTGATCTGTATCGGGAAAACTTGGGTGTTTCAACGTTCGATCGGAAAGTTTAACATTTTCTATTTATCCGGAATGTGATACAATAATTGGAATTCACAAGTAGTTATGAGATAACTGAATGAATGTTATAAACATAGCAGTTTAGTCTCACTTGATCGGTTGCCACGGAATTTTGATGTGATCAAAAGTCCGTCGCAATCACGTAGCGTACGCGGATACTCGCCGGGTAAACTTAATAGACAGCCTCGCTCCATAGCCCCGACCAAGTGACTGTAGGAGAACCCCGTCGCCGAAAGCATCCGTTCGGGTGCTCGCGGCAGCGGTGTTCTGCCTTGGTGCACTTCGTCGACGGCGTCAGGGGGTGCGGCCGCCTACTAAAGTTTGCGACGAGCATTCGATCAGGATGTCGGGAATCCTGTTGAATTGCCCGACTTGATATTGAACAGTGTTTTCGATAATGAGACTAAAATGCGGGGTTTATAATTGTTAGGCATGCGATGTCTAAGGAATTCATTTGGTCAGGCATGCGATGTCTATGCAGGTTGCGGATTCCAACTGTTGTAGTTTTACACTTTCTTTTCTGTGACCGTAAGTGTAATATGTGATATCGCCGGTTTCGTTGCTATATGTCAACGACAATTGGAATGCGCATATTTACTTACGTTGATGACATGTGATGTTATGTGTTGCTGGATATGTTATATTGGATCGTCGTGTTTGAATAGCGGGTTTTTTTTTGTGAGATGAGTGTTTTTCATTTTTCATTCATGTAAAAACTTGTATGTAATATTCTTTTATTGGGGCACTTCCAGGTTGCGGAAGATGTCACCGTTTGTATATTATTTACTTTTCTGCACTAGGATAGACCCAAGGAGGGGAGCACAAGTAACCGGGTTCTGGAGTCCAGTGGGAGACTAACTCGAGGAGTCGAGTCCGGGTCTCCTAACTCTAGAATTGGTAGGGTTGCTTGCCGCTCTCGTAGGGGTCTAGGGGTGTGGGTTTGGCTATTCATCACGACCGTGGAATCCGTGTTTTATACTGGCTCGTATTGAAAACACGGACGTCCTAGTATATCCAATATTTCATATGATTCTTCTGCTGCGATATCTGTGATGTGATCATGTGATATGTTCTGTGATGGATACAGTATATAGTATATATGATATATTATATAGGCGTTACTTATGTTTTACACCCGCGCTAGCCCTGCCCCGCTCTGCCGTTAGTTACCTAACCTAACGGTACACGAGGGGACATCGAGGCGAATGCGGATGGCATAAGTGTACGTCGTATTTATCTGTAATGTTTAGGTACTTAATTGATGGGACTTCATTAATGTGATTAATGAAAGAAAAAGAAACCTAAGATGTTGTAGAATCGAATTTCAAAATAAAGCAGGTAGCTACAGTTCTTTCTTTGCACAGCGGTATATATGATATATCCTGCACCTTATTCGATGACGAAAGGACCGAGATCCCTTCACCGGGAGTGACTCCTTTTGCAATAACTGACAGATGCTACACACTCGGTTTGTCTTTTGATTGCTTTTAAGAGTTTTTGCTTTGCACAGTGATATATGTGATATATCCCGCACCTCATTCGACGAGGAAAGGACCGACGATCCCTTCACTGGGAGTGACTCCTTTAGCAAAACTAGAAAAGCTTCAAAAAAACTCCATTTTAAAATCATTTGATTCTACAACGATATCAAGTTCATTACGCAATAGGTTTTCAGAAAAACCTGTCGTAGCCCTCCGTCATTTCAGATAAGTACTAGTTAGTATTCGTGCTGCGGTTGTTTGGCATGCGTCAAGGCGTAGTGTACGGTAGCTAACTAGTGCTTATCTGCTAGCATACGATGCGATTGGATTAGGGTATTCGTACAGTATTGTTTAGCATGCGTCAAGGGTCGTGCGGGTGGGTTTAATTCAATCAAGAAATGTACGGGTTGAACTTGACTAGCGGACTATGGGTTGTTTGGCATGCGTCAAGGTCATAGCACGCTAGGGGCAAAATGTATATCGGGAATTTCAAGTGTTGAAATTTGCAATGAGATTGCATACCTTCTATGAGATAGTTGGATCCCGATACCCGCTGCGAGTAAGAGTTACTCCTGGGAGAGTTTTACACATTACAATTAGCCGATCAAGTAGGTGTCTAGAAAGGTGTCAACGGGGTTACGCCTCTGGGAAAACGAGGTTTACACTAATTAGGTTCGTGCGAAAGCACGGGGGACCTCCCTCAATGTACCGACACTGGCCTGGCTGAAATATTGGCGAACTTGTAGTGTGTAATTAATCCCGGCTAGTCTTTCCTTTTAGGGTTTGAAGGAAGATTTGATAAAAACAGTGGGAGCCATCCTGATTAGATAAAATAATAACCAATCTGTTCTTGCAAGAGCGCACGCTGAGTGTTTTCTTCTCTCCCTCTCAAGGTAGCGACCATATCACGCCTTAATCAAGATAATAATACGGATATTGACCGAACCCGCTTGTTATACTGAGCTGGGGAACGTTGGTCCCGCTCCAACTTATAATTGTTATAAGACAGAGCAAGAAATTGGGGATTACCAGAATTCCCTTGCCGCCCAAACGAAGAGAGTGCATGCTGATGCATCATCTTCGGTGTGTGTTCATTACAGAGAACTGTTTCTCAGTATCCTTTACGTCCTGGGTATGTGATACCAGATCAGGATCCCAAATATGTAATTTGTTGCATAGGGCTACAGAAAGGTAGAGAACTGAGAACGGGTGATAAGTTTCATGAGGCAGAAAACGGGGCAAGAGTTGCAGCCAAGTCTGTTGGTCACTGTCACCCTGTATTCCAAATACATTGATTCTGAACGAATGTTATTAGATACCGAACCTGATATACAAAATCATATCACTCTCTTTAATAGTAAAGAAATGATAAAATTTGTTATTGTTGGATAATGTTTTGAACATTTCCTATATCAAAAGTTGATCGGTTCAGGCACGTTATCTAAAAGCATTGATGTTCTAAATCAAACTACAGTTCTTAGTATATGGATCACACACAAGAGGAAGAGTTCAGAAATGAACGGATCCTTCTTGAGGCATTGTAGACTAGGTCATATCAATGCGATCCGACTAGCTGAAGTTTCATTTTAGATGCATATTTAAATCTGTTTGAATTTACATCTTATGAAACTTGCCAGTCATGTCACAAAGATACGATGACCATAGCTCCGTTTATTGGAAACAGAGAAAGAGTTAATAAACTCTTGGGATGATACATGTTGATGTATGTAAGGTCCCCTGTCTATACATGCCAAGACCGGTTCTTTGTACTTCATTACATTCTCTGATAATCTCTCAAGATTCAGACATATGTTCCTGTTGAAACACAAGTCCGAACCTTTTGAGATATTCACAGAATATAAGTTAGAAGTAGAGAACCAAAATACGGGTATAAGTATTATGTCCTTTGATGAGATCAAGGAGGAGAATACTTGAGCACGAAATTCCTGGATTATTCTAAAGGAGAATGAGATTCTCTCTCAACATTACTCCTCCGTATACATCATTGCACGATGGTATATCGGGGCGGAGCAGATGCACCCTATATGATATGGTGTGCTCTATGATGAGTACTACTGAGTTTCCTATTTCCTTTTGGGAGTTATGCACTTGAGAAGCTGTATACCTATTGAATTGGGTTCCGATCAAATCAGTTGCCTACCACTTCATATGTGATATGATAAAGGAAGAGCCCATATCTTAAGTTGGTTAAGATTTGGGGTTGTCCGGGCTATGTCTGAAAAGCAAAATCCGGACAAGCTCGAGGCAAGGTCAGTTATGTAGAACTGGAAATGTTCCAGCTATACAAACTGTAGCTGATGATTTGATAGAACCAAAGGATTCAGTAGATTCCAACGAACCTCAGCCTCTCCGCCGATCTAGTAGGGTTCCTCACCCACCTGAGAGATACTTCTGTTTCTCTATGACAGTGGGAGAGAGGATTGCATCATGAGATGATGACCCAACTAGTTTCGAGCTGGCCATCAGGAGTGAGACTCTGTAAGAATGGCTGGATGCTTAGCCATCTGAGATGGAATCCATATACACCAACAAAGTATGGACTTTGGTTGCTATATCTGAAGGGTTAAATCCCCATCAGGAGCAAGTATATCTTGAGAAGATTACTTGGTATAGATGGAAAAGTTAAGACTTTCAAAGCTAGACTTGCTAAAGGTTTTCGTCATCGACCAGGCGTGGATAATGATGAAACCTTTTCTAGTACCTATGCTTAAGTCCATCCAGATACTACTTGCCATGGCTACATACCATGACTACGATATCTGGCGGTTGGGTGTCATGACTGCTTTTCTAAATGATATTTTAGAAGAGTGCGTCTATAAGTACACAGCCAGAGGGCCTCATAGACAGTGGGAGCAGCGGAAACGTGTGTGCAAGATGCTTTATAGGATAAAGCCGGCATCGCGGAGTTGGAACATCTGTTTGATGGATTAGTCAAAGAAGTTGACATCATCAAAATGGTAGATGAACCTTGTATAAACAAAAAGGTAGTAGGGAGTATGGTGACGATCCTCGTGGAGTACGTGGATGACATACTCTTGATAGGGAAGGAGTTTCCTATGCTACGCTCGATCAATCTCCGCTTATCACAAAGATTCTCCATATAGGATCAAAGTGATATCTCCTAAATCCTGGATTTTGGATCTATGAGATAGATCTAATTGGATATTAGGATGCTCACTAGTTGTAGTAAGATGGTATTAATCGATCATGGGGAAAATCACTGGAAGTGTTCTAGGGTGATAAAGACGACTGAATGTCAGTCACAGGCATTGTCTTTACCCTCTATCGAGGGACGGTATGTTGGAAGAGTTCCAAGCTAGATATCGTGACATACTAGACGATAAAGGCAGGATACATCGCTACTTAAGATGCTACCAAAGAGGCTGTTTGGGTGTATATTGGTTCATGAGATGAACTACGTTCCTACCATTGTGAGACAATGGAGTTTTGGCTTATGCCAAGGAACGCCGGTCCCATCAGTGATGCAGACATATTCTAAGGCAGTATCACCTGATCATGGAGATGGTTGATCTCAAAGAGATCGAGGTAAGGAGAGTAGACTCAGAGGACAACACGGCGGATCATCTCACGAAGGCCTATTCCCAGAGAGAGACTATTATGGGATGGTTGAGTATGAGATACTACAACCACTGCTATCAGATGGCCCTAGTGCAAGTGGGAGATTGTTAGTTATATCTATGCCCTAGAGGCCATTACTGTACATTGGATGTATATTGTAGTGGATGCTGGGACATATATAGGGAGGACTTTCTTGCTCGACATGATAGTATGCTATCTGGTTACTTTTTACCTTAACGTGTACAAAGATTGTCTCTCTGTTACATGTTGGTAAAGCCCTTAGGATGTGTACTTGACTACCTGGACTATGATGCGGATCATACTAGTGGGGACATGGTAGTCCATAAGTACATCCTTCAAAGTCCCTAGTCGTGGGTGTATCGATACGGGGCATCGATATACCAGAGTAGACTAGCGTATACCTTCTCGACCCATACAGATGGGCGATGGATGATCCCATATCCATTGGTGTTTGACATCAGAGATGATATACGGGTGCTCAGTGGAGACTGGGTACACTGGACGGACTCGCCGAGAACTCCCAGATGGTATTATACATTACGTCAGATGGCAGTTCTCTGGTGACACTGGTACAGAGTAGTCTGTTGACCCGAGATCGTCATAGAGTCTTGTGTGGTTCCCACTGTGCTTTGATTTCCACCTTACCACGTCCAAGAGGGCATGCAAAACGGTGGTTTTTTGGTACAGTCCCGAATCACATGGAGGCAATGAGCGATAGGAGGGGATTCGTCTCTCCCGGTATAGGGAGTTGATGTTGCGCTGTGTTCGATTGGCTATAACCGGAAATCCCTGGTCAGGGTTGCTGAGATTTACTGGTAAGTGTTACCAGTAGTTTCTCGAATTGTTATAGACCTCATATCGACACGACTTATCGAGCTATTGGGGTCTGACGTTTACCACCCCTAGGCGAGATATGCGACATATCAGACGATCAGACCGGACTGTACGGTTAGTGTTACTGGTTGTTTTCACAGGAGTGTGAGCGGGCTTGCTCGTCGATCTTCTGATCGCTCAATACCCGGGTGGCCGTTACGTTTAGCAGACCGCTTGCGGCTTGTGGGTGTTTGATATGATCATCACCTGCTGCCGGCGTATTGACGAGTCTTTAGAGTCCTACACAGACGTTTTCTGGCTCAAGCGAAACGAAATAGGAGCGCATATGAGATATGTGCGGGACCGAGAATAATGCGTGTATGTGATACCGTATTCCATTCTCGCGATGAATGTATCGAATGGTTATATGCGATATAACCTAGTTATCGAATCGAGGGTTGATTCGATAAGCCGATACATTGGATACTAGTCGGTTATATGCGATATGACCGGATCATTTAATCAAGTGTTGATTTAATGATTTAATGCATAATTATATATTTGATATATTACTTTGCATTAACTAGTATTGGTTCACTTTAAATGGATTTTCTCACTTGATTTGTGCACATTGTATATGTGATATATTTTTGTACACTAGTTTGTATCATGTTTGATGATACTTGCTCACTTGGGTTTGTGTAAAGATTAAACCATGGTTATATGAATGGTTAGGGTTTTGATTATTTACTTAGTTATTTGTTTATATATTCATTTTGGAAATTTTTAAGGATGGTGGCTTATTTTGTTTTTATGTTGAAGCTTCTTGAAGCTTTGATCAAGTCAACCATTCTTATCTCATCCTTAACCCTAACCATTCCCACTAACCTTGGTTTAATCTCTACACTTGACCATGGTTTACATTATGATAAGTTTTCATTTTCTTTTCATTTTTAAATAACTTATCATAATATTAGCTTCTTCTTCTTCATCTTCTTTCATGAAGAAAGCTTCACTTCATCAATGGTGATTGATGAAAATGAGTGAGAAATCCAATTCTAAAGTGAACCCACTTCCTATTTCTTCATCCTCTACCTCTTGCCAAGTAGTAGAGTGTGTTTCCTTCACAAGTTTTCAAGGCTTGATGAAGGTGGAGCTTGATCTAGTGATGCCTCGACGTAGATCATCTTCGGCACGTCGTCGATGACCTAGCCCGCTCTTTCTCCGATGAAGCCGACGCTAGAGCCCGGGATTTGATTTGGACAGCGAGGAGACTTCATTGCGGAGCTATGGAGGTGGAGGACCGGATCTACAAAGGTTGTATTTCCGTATTCTTGTAGTTAAGTGTTAACTAGTTTGCTAGTTTCGCCTAAACTTCTAGCCAACGATCCGTATTAGGGTTTCTCGGCACCGTTAAAATTTGAAATTGGCATGGTTGATGCCTTGTGAGACCTCTTGAGAGTGCCTAGGAACCCTACAGGTTGACGACTGCACCAGTTTTATCTTTGCATTCTGGATCGGGTGGCTATGTCGTTTACTGTGATGCTTCGCGAGTGGGGCTCGGTTGTGTATTGATACAGCATGATAGAGTTATTGCTTACGCTTCTCGGTAGCTGAAGAAGCACGAGCATAATTATCCCACTCATGATCTTGAGATGGTCGCAGTGGTCTTTGTGCTTAAGATTAGGAGACACTACTTGTACGGGGAGTCGTGTCATATTTTCATGAACTATAAGAGCTTGAAGTACATATTCCAGCAGCGGGATCTGAATTTGAGACATCGTCGTTGGATGGAGCTCATGAAGGATTATGATTGTCAAATCCTTTATCACCCGGGCAAGGCGAATGTGGTAGCCGATACTTTGAGTCGTAGGTCTGAGGGTAGCTTGTCCCAGTTGAACGCAGTACAGAGACAGTCTCCTGCAGATTGGCAGATCTTGTGCGACAGTAGAGTACAGTTTGAGTTCACTTCCACTTGGGGGACAGCTTGCTCATGTCCGCGCCCATCTACTTCTACTAGATCGTATCCGTGAGGCACAGCCCGTCGATGCCCGTTTGCCTGAGATTTTTGAGGATGTTCGGCAGGATAGAGAGTCGGTATTCTTGATTGATGACCAGGGTGTGCTGCGTTTTAGGACTCGCTTATGTATACCAGATACCGAGGGCCTGAGGCGCGAGATCCTAGAGCAGGCACATCAGTCAGTTTATAGTGTTCATCCAGGTTCCACTAAGATGTATCATGACTTGAGAGATATATACCGGTGGGAAGGGATGAAAAGAGATGTTTCAGACTTAGTTTCGAGGTGCCTGACTTTTCAGCAAGTCAAGGCTGAGCATCTGAGACCGGCAGGAGAGTTGCAGCCTTTACCCGTTTTGGAGTGGAAATGGGAACAGATCTCAATGGATTTCGTTGTGGGTCTACCCAGGTCCAGTCGAGGGTATGACTCCATCTGCGTGATTGTTGACCGGTTGACGAAAGTGATTGATAGATATTTTGCGTATGCATTTTGAAATCAAAGAATTTACCGCAATCAATAACGGTGTCGCTTGGTAGCTAATCGGTTGAGTACGGGTCGGTCCACAGGGAAATCGTGTTATCTCTTAGAGTTCTTACGAGTTAAGTCCAAAAGAAAATGTGGTTTTGATTTTTATTAAAACTATGATTGAATTTAATTTGATTTAAAACCTTGCTAGGATTAGGATTAGGTTAGTTTGGAAAAAGAATTCTACTCAATGCTTTCATTACCCTAATTAAGAACTTAGGTGTTAGAGTAATAATCAACAAAGGGGATTACCACGACTAGGAAGAAATATAGTTTCTACCTTTTGGTGCTTGTCCGTCCTTTCTTAACTCTTAGCCCTAACCTTTATGTAAATCAACCACATCTGGTCTAAGTAGGGAATCACCGCTATCTCGTAGGATAGGGTGCCGTAGTGAGCGATGTGTGTTTGATTTAAATAGAGTCCTAATTAAAATATTATGTGGGGCAAGAAAGGAGTGAGAGATTTCCTTCTCTCAAACATACCCAATCCTAACCCTAACAAGTGAGGAACTACTCACTCATTAGGATGGTTACGATGAAATTCATTTTTATGATTTTCTTTTTAATTAACTAATTAACTTGCTAATAATAAAAGAAAGATACTAAAATTGCAGAAATTAAATGCGAACACAAGATAAAAATTAAGAACACTTACTTTATTGATGCACTCATGACGATTACAATGGAATTAAAAAGTTAATCTAGAAAAATTAAATAAGGCATCCAAAGGAGGCACCCAAAAGAGGCATGCCTAATTAGGCTTTAGGGTTTCCTATTTATAGATAGGAGAAACCCTAGGGTTTACATCTGATCCACATCTAAAATTACAAGACTACCCTAAGAAAGCCGAGTCAACGCACCGACACCACCGACACTTTGCACCGACACGTGCACAGCACGGCCGTGGAACCGCGGCGGAAAGCCATGTTTGGCCGCGGATCCGCGGCCGTCTTGAAGGTTCTCTGTCTCATTTCTTCATGGTTGTTTAATTTTGCCTTTTTCTTCTGTTTTCTTTACTTGGTTCTTCAGAATCTTTTCTATTTTCTTCCAGATTTCCAACAGTGCAGAATTTGTGGACTTTTACCGTAAGGTTGGCTTTGAAGTCTTGTAACTTGTGCTGCCATTGAACTGTCTTGTGCATGGAACTGTTTATTGATCTTCATTTTTTCCTTGAACTGTCAGGCGGCATCATACGAATTCATCTTTTGTTGGTCGTAGTCTCACTTTTGTAACGTCTTTTCATGAATTTCACTGTATTGTTCTGAGAACCTGTAACCTGCAACTATTTAGCAGACATGGATCAAAAGCTCTTATTTATTTATAATACTATTAAGAATGGGTGATATAATAATGCAATATTCTGATATGAACAAATACCCCCAAACTTATCTTTTGCCCGTCCCGAGCAAAACCAATTTATTCTCGGAAAAAAAAACCTAACCTTACTTTCATAGGGAATCGCGATTGCACTGAGCTCGTGCAACAAGCCGTTAAACCTCTAGGTGTCCCTAGTAGGAGGAGTGTTGTCTCCTGAGGGTTTTCAGCGGATACTACCCACAAAATCCGATCAATTTGGCCTATTTACTTTCATTCTTCAATTAAGTATTCTAGTAAGAAATTTTATTATCTTTTAACTTAGAAATCATCAACCCATATTTTTCACACTCGCTTATCATTTAACTTAAGATCATATATGTTTTGCAAATTTATTAAGCTTTCAGCATCTTTTGAATTTTTCTTCTAAGGTTCCATCTCAACTTAGGAATTTTTATTATTTTTATTGAAGATATAAGGCCTATCTTTCATTCCTATCTCTTATCCAAACCCCAATCGTATACCCCTACGTGTGTGTATGTATCACCCCTACACTTGGAAATTCAATTCTAGCTATCATACATTTGTCCATCGTCCAAAGTACTTTTAGTTGGTGAATTTTTAGATTAAATTGCTCACACATCCTTCATGCGACCGTTAATACTTCTCTATGTACTAACGACCGATTACAAAATGTGGTCGCGCATTAAGTCGTAATTCCTCGTCTTGTAATACCTAAGGTTTTAGTAGTGACTCCCAAACCAGTTGGTCTAAGGCACTAGGTGATAAAGCACCCTCGCTATATATTTTTTTATTTATGCAGCCTTAAGTAATTACAAAACCAATGTTAATTTTTTTATGTCTCTTTATTCATACTTGTACTTTTATTTTATTTTCTTTTATACTAAGGATTTTAGACAAGAGTATTTCAAGGTATCTTCTACTATTCCAAGTTTCAAGGTGCGTGTTTGTGCAAGTTGTAGGGTATATATTTTCAGAATTTCGACTTAAGATTCGGAATTATTTTTCAAACTTACACTTCACATAAAAATTCAATACACTTCCCTTATTTTGACTTAGCCCAAGAATTGAACTCAAAATTTGTCTATTTCTAAATAATCTACAAGAGCATATATTTTCTACGGTTAAACTTAAAGGAAGGTTATTTTTAGGGTTTTTAATTTACTAAGTTTAGGATCTAGTTTTTCCCTACTATTCAACCGTCATGTTGAACTTAAGTCAAATATGGCCAAAATTGATGTGCAATTTTTATAATTTTTTTAAAGTTTTTCAATTTTTTTATTTGCCTTTATTTATTATATATATATTTTTTATTTTTAATAAAAAAAATTTAAATGCAATGCAGAATTAAACACGCAAAGAAAGAAAGGAAAAAATATGTACCAAAATTTAAATATGCAATGCAATGATAGCTATTTACAAACCACCTCCTCCCCCAAACTTACCAAAAGCAGTGCCCTCACTGCTCATGCCCTCGCCGTCCCCTCGAACGTGAACGGGAACGTTCCTCTCTCGCTAGCAGCGTAGATACGCCATGTTCAATCTCTGTCATCCGGTGTTCAAAGTTGGTTACCATCCTTGTCAATCTGTCAATCCCCTAACGACTCTCCTAAGAAAACGTGCATGTTCTGCGGGGGTTAGCTCTTCCTCGCTCGCGGTCGAGCTAGAGCTAGGTGTCCTGGCGGGTACATTTTCGGCCGGTTCAGTTCGCGACCATACATCACTCAGGCGGGTATAGGACGTAGATACGCCCTCGATAAGAGGCTTAATGGGTATACCTCCATGCATGTAAAACTCAAATTCCTCCACAGGGAGGAAATGGCGACACAGTTGTGTCACCAATATAGGGCTTGGGTAATTCGCGGCCCTTTTTCCAGCACCAATTGAATTAAGCAATACTGTGCACATGTCAAATCTAGAGTTCCTAGTCATTAAGGTGTGCACGATATGAAGAGATGGGGTGAAAAATGTTGTACTATGTGAACTGCCAAAAATGTTGTTTTGTGCCCAACGGCACACGGTTAATACATTGGCGAAGAGGGTTCTAGCATGTATGCCCTTCCTAGGTTCCCTCAAACAGTCATTACCCATTAAGGGTAAGTAGTCTTCAAATTGAAGGGGTTGGTCATGCATGGGTAATCTAGGAATTAAGGTGACTTCATTGATGAAGTCCCTATCAATGATTATTTCCCTATCATTCCAAAGTAATTTAATAAAACCGTATTGTGATAAGCAACCTTCCTCCATGCACTCGTAAAAACGAGTGACTAGATCTGGAAGAGCGAAGGAGTTGGAATGGTTAAAAATTAAAAAGTTCCACCCTCGCCTCGTGATCTCATCACCAAAATAACTCCCGTAAATTGTGTGTGTAATGATTTGTGAAAAATCTCGTTCTAATTGCATGGTTGGTGCCATTAAGAGAATTAAATTGCAGAATTTGTAATTTAACAGAGAAGAGTTTAGAGATCAAACCACCTCTGAATTTTTCAGAGGGAGAAGACACCAGAGAGCGGCGGATTAGCAGCAGAAGGAAGATTCTGGCGGCGGAAGCGCAGCTGCCAGGAGGGATCTCTCTGCAGAAGTTGGAGCGGCGGCTAGGGTTTGAGGAAATGAAAATTTAGGGTTATGAAAACCGCAGAGGGGTCGGGTTGTATTTATAGGGGATGGTGGTTTGGTTATTTCCAAAAGGCCCCTCTTAAAAAGAGGAATTTATTCGTAAATTTTTTATTTTTCTTTATTAAAACTGGAAATTTACAAAAAAATAACCAATTTTTTTTTCAAATTTTTTTTATATATAATTACAGGTGATACATACCCCCAAACTTGTTTGAAACAGTGTTTCCACTGTTTATGGCTGGATAACCGAAATTTAGGAGTAGATGGAGGAAGATCAGTCAATGTATTTCGGCTCCTACAAAAACAGGAGCTCCTCCGAAGGGTTCGCAGTGAGGAACGGTTTAAGTCCATGTCCCTTCACTTTAAATAGTGAACTGATCAGTCGAAAATACTGCATCTTTTAACCGACAATTTCCCTATCATTTGCATTCATATAGAAGTGTTCGGCATTCATATAGCACATATTAGCAAATCAGTCGTTAAATATCAGATTACATGTGTTAGACCTTAAAACCGACATTTCTAGGGAAATTGACTGCATTTCATAGCATGGCATCATTTCTATATATCGCTACTTGTGTCTCGAAGTCCGTGCAGGAAAATACAAAAGATCGGTCAATTTACAAAATAAAGACTGCTAAAGAATACGCCAACTCAAGGATTTTGAATCTGGTATTGATCTAAAAAGAATTCAGAGATTCAACATAGCAGGAAATACATCAAAAGACAGCACAAACCAACAGAAGAAGTTTGAAGCCACAAGGAGCCAAAGTGGCCGCGGAACCGTGGCCGGAGCCGCCTTGCGCCGCGGTTCCGCGGCGGCTTGTCGACGTCATCACCCCAAAACAGCTGCAAAACTCCTACCTCACTTCCAGAAGCTCTTAAAGACACTACATTTTCCAGAGGGATCTCGAAGTTTCTGCCAGATCAGCAAACTAGGGTTTCTAAGCTAAAACATTCCTAGCTTAAAGCCTAAGCTAAGCTCCTAACTAACTTACAACAAACTTTTGGAGGGAATTGCTATTTCAAATCCAAGACCTAGGGTTTGGGAAACCTATAAATAGACCCCTAGGCTCACTTGTAATCCTATCTTAGAGAGCTAGATCCCAATCTCTCCCATTCTTCATCTTCCCCAATTTCCACCCACAAGTCTAGTGACAAGGCTTGTGTCAAAACCCTAACCCTAATCCAATCTAGAAATACCCAATTCAAGATCCATGGAGTTCAATCAAAGCAAGTCTTCAAAGATCCTTTAGAAGCAGAGCCGGTATTCAACGGAGCACGAGATCGAAGCGATCCAAGACTCAAGAAGCCGAGCAATGCAAGATTCGACGAGCGGAGTTCCTACCTCTTGTAATTCTTGAGAGTTGTAACTACTTGTTGATGTAATAAAGGTGAAGATTCTTTAAACTTGTTTACATTTCAATTCAAGCATCATGATTTCATTTCGATTCTTGAATGTATTCTTTGCGATGATGTGTGAATAAACTCCGCTCGTGGAGGAATCGAGATGATTGTAGAATGATGATGTTGATGAATCTTTAAACGTTTTTCTTAAGTCCTATAGCAATTGTAAATTCTTGAAAATAGAATGATCGATGATCTAGATCGATGCGAAATGTGTTCTTGATTCTTTTCGCACGATCTAGAAAATCAACGATCGATCATTGGATTTTAAAGAAGCTATCTAGCGAATGTGATTCATCGAAAGGACAAAGGATAGGACGAAGAACCCTAATTCTTCGCAAGATCCTTAAACCTCGATCAATCGACATCGAGTTAGTATCAATTCGTTAATGGATAAGAACCGTTAATCTTTAGTCTTCGTCACATCTACAATCTAATCGATTCCTACGTGTTTTACTTCAAATCTTGATACCCTAAAGTGATTGGAATTCTATCGAAACTCGATTCTTGATGTTTATCATTTTCTTGATTCTTGATTAGAATAGTGACACTTGAAACCATCGATAAAAATCTTGAATCATGTTTTCTTTTCTTTTCTATTAACTTTTCAATTCAAACAAATCAAAATACAAACGAATCGCACAATCCCTGTGGACGATCCGCACTCGCTTACGATCTACATCCGACACCGTAGTTGATTGCTGTCAAATAATTCTTTGATTGTGATTCTATACATTTTCTTAAACACACAACAAGAATTCGAAACAATCAAATGGCGCCGTTGACGGGGATCATTTGATATACAAATACAATCGGAAAATATTATCAATCAAATGGCGCCGTTGCCGGGGATCGCGCGCTAATTCGTTTTATATTGAAGTTTGAATTGAAAGATTTATTCCATTGTAATTTTTAGATCAAAATTCGCGCAAAATCTAAACAATTCGTTGTGGTTTGTTGCAAGGAGATCTGGAGCTTGCTGTGAAATTGAAATAATTTTTGGAGATTTCCAGAGAGCTGAGGAAGTATACATTAGCTTGCTTCTGAATTTTGGTGCAGTGATCAGCACAAAAGACCGCGTTTTCGCGGTCCTGACCAACAAATTGCCGCGGAACCGCGGCTTTATAGAGGGATCTCTGTGCCAAATTTCCTCTGTAAGTTCCTTACTTTCTTATCTTCTCCTCTCTCTGCTCCAACTAACAAATTTCTGCAGGCTTCTTTGCAAATAATCGCAGCACGCAAATAGCAAAATTAAATTGTGCGTGTTTTTTGTTTCTTGGTTGTTTGCATTATAAATACGGATATTAAGGGGCACGTCCAAATCCAAATTAGGTGGGGAGTTCATTACCCTTCCTAGGCCCCGAAAATCACAAAACTTGCATCCGCATTGACCCACATTAACTAAAAAATATCTAAAGATGACTCTAAGGACCGTCGCGCTCACTTAGGACAGAAGAAGGCCGTGGGTAATTCATTGCTTATCCGCGTTTCTCTTGTGGTGTCTAGGCAAGTGTGTCGAAGGCTAGTGGTTACTTAATTAAGCCCACTACTTACGTAGTGGAGAACCTCCCACTTACCTGGCACTTACCTGGCCACAGGAGAGACAAAGAGGCAGTGGAGGATTTATCCTGCGTCTTGTCTTCTGGCAGTTAGGAGCGGTCTAGAGATCTGACCTAGGCGACCCCTAGAATTAGGGTTTTGTATGCTGCATTTATTGTGTTGCATCATTTTTTTCAAAAAATCCGTCCCTTTTTCAAAGCAAATACCGCATTCATTCATACCCCTAATTATAAGCCACGCTGCCACTTGTACTAACCCTTTTTAGTACAAGATAGGCTGGACACGGGATTCTAGTGCCCGTTTAGTCCGCGTACCCTTTATCGACTCCGAAGTCGGTATTTCTCCACTTACCTTTCCTTTACCCACTACCACACCCACATCGATGGATCCACCTCCATCGAACTTCTTTAACCCTAATCTACCACCGTCCGTTGGTGCGCAGAATCCACCCCGCATCTCTCTCCAGGAGAGGTGATACCCTAGTCGAGGTCCTCTTTCGACCTGCTTATCCACACCACCAGCCAACGGGGATAATTTTGAAATTAAACCCCAATACATCAACTTTTTACCTAAATTCCACGGACTCGAGACTGAGGACGCTTACGTTTTCATCACAAAATTTGAAAACGTATGCGCAATGATGGGTACGTCACAACTTTCAGTGGATGCTATGCGTCTACGACTTCTTCCATTTACTTTGTGTGATATAGCCGAGAAGTGGCTATAAAACACTACCGCACACTCTATCACGAATTGGGAAGAATTCGTCGCGGCATTCCTTAAGAAATTTTACCCAATACAAAAGACAGCTCGAATCCGTAGCGAACTGAATCAATTTACCCAGCTCCCTACTGAACCATTCTCTAAATGCTTTGAACGTTTCAAGGATCTATTGGTTCAATGTCCTCATCATGGCATCCCGAGATGGGATCTTTGACGAATCATATATGAGAGCATTAACCCAAACACTAAACAGAACCTTGAAAACATGTGTCAAGGTACTTTTATGACTAAGGATGATGGAGAGGCATGGAAATTTTTATAAGAGTTCGCTGAAAAATCACTACAGTGGGAGAGTGGAACCCAAACATTGAATAGGGGTGGCGTACACCAAATAGATGTGTCCATAGGTGTTCGAGCTGAGATGGCAGCAATGCAAAAGAAGCTCGAAGGTATGGAACACAAATTTGTAGCAGCCTCCCTAAACCCAGTGTCGCTCCCCAAAACTGTTTGTGGGTGCTGTTCTGATCCGTCTCATTTAACGGAAGAATGTCCATTAAACTCTCCGTTTCAAGGTCACGAGCATTCTAATGCCGCATTTCAAAGACCTCAAAACGATCCAAATTCTTCCACATACAATCAGGGTTGGAGGAATCACCCGAATTTTGCTTGGAACCAAAACCAATCTCAAAACATGGTTCCAAACACGAATCAATTCCAAAGGGCTCTTCCTCCGCAACAGCAACCCCTTCAACTCACTCAGCACCCTTGCCAGTCACAAAATTTCCACAACCAGGTCAACACTCCTGCACAGTCTAATCCTATGCAGTTGACCGGTTCTGACGAATTCTCTCAATTCACTCAAACCAAGAAATCACTCTTGTCAAATTTCTTAGAGGTTTCGGCTGAGGTTATAACTTCCGTCAGTGAGATAAATAAAAACTCAGCGTCCCAAGCTGAGAGTATCAGATCGATGGAAGCTGAAATCGCATGATTTAAAGCCGAGATGAGTGCGAGAGAAAAAGGGAAACTTCCGTCTCAACCCCTACCGAATCCTGGGCATTACAATATAAATGCCGTCACAACGTTGAGATCAGGAAGAGTGCTGAACAACCATGTTGGGGAAGGAGTTGATGATATTGGAAATCATATCAACACCCCGGCTGAGACCTTTCCACACACACACACTTCTACTTCTGATCCTTGTTCTTCTACTCCACCGCCTTCTCGCGAGCCTATTCTCCATTTCCCACTAGGCTCGACACCTCAGTATAGCCCTTCTAGTTCTCCACAGACGATCCCCACACCTTTTTTGGGATCTCGTCTACCCCCTCTTCCTTCTCCTATGATGGACCCGGCGCTTATTGCGAAAGCTCCTTACCCGAATCGGTTAAGGGGTAACAGAACGAGTCCTCATATGGAGAAAATTATGGAAATGTTCAAACAGGTTAACATCAACACCCCTCTCCTAGATGCGATTCAACAAGTCCCCGCTTATGCGAAAATTCTTAAGGACTTGTGCACTAGGAAGAGGAAGACTCAAGTGCCAAAGAAGGTCTTTATGTCTAATAATATTAGCACTGCTTTTATTCCCCAGCTACCAAAGAAACAAAAGGACCCAGGATGTCCTACAATATCGATTTCTATTGGGGGTAAAAACATAAATCGTGTTCTTTTAGACCTTGGCACAAGTGTTAACCTACTTCCATATTCTGTATATGAGTAATTAGGGATTGGAGAGCTGAAACCTGCTTACTGCACTCTCCAAATGGCAGACCGTTCAATCACCAAACCAAGGGGTGAACTAGAGGATGTGTTGATAAAGGTCGGGGAATTTGTTTTCCCTGTAGACTTCATTGTACTCGATACACAGCCTGTAGCAAACCCTCGGGGCCAAATTCCGGTGAATTTAGGTCGTCCTTTCCTTGCCACTTCCAACGCTGTTATAAACTGTCGAAATGGTTCAATGAACTTATCATTTGGAAATATGACCATTGAACTAAACATCTACAAAGTTGGAAGTCAGCCATCAGAACCCTCTGCTCATATTCTAGATGTGTGCTTTGTCCACGAGATCGTCCCGATAGTTGTGGAGCTGAGGAACTTTGCTTTACTGATCTCGACGAAATTATCACATCTCTGTTTGACTTTACACAAGATCTTAGTGAGGACACTTTTCCTACACTTGAGTCCTGCACTCCTGACTTTTCTCCACCCGAGTCTGTAACTTTCACAGGCTCTGAGCTTCTTTGTAATTCCAAAAATCACTCGATGATCCTTCCTTCTATCATTTCTCCGCCCGAATTAGATCTCAAAATTTTACCTTCTCATCTGAAATATGCTTATTTAGGTGAGAATGAGTCTTTACCAGTTATAATATCCGCTTCTCTAGGATTAGAGCAAGAGAATGCACATTTATCGGTATTGAGATCTAACAAAGAGGCGTTTGGTTGGACTATGGCGGACATCAAAGGGATTAGTCCCTTGATAGTTGAACATCATATACATGTGATGGATGATGCCAGACCAACCCGAGAACCACAGAGACGGTTAAATCCCGTCATGAAGGAAGCGGTGATGAAAGAGATCATCAAATGCCTAGATAATGGCATTATATACCGCATCTCCGATAGCCAATGGGTGAGTCCTATACATGTCGTTCCTAAGAAATCCGGCATCACTGTTATAACCAATGAGGCGAATGAGTTGATTCAGACACGCGCCCAAACTGGGTGGCGTGTATGTATTGATTATAGAAAACTCAATGCTGCCACAAGGAAAGATCACTTTCCTCTACCATTCATTGATCAAATGCTGGAACGCTTAGCAGGACGAGAGTATTATTGTTTTATGGACGGATACTCAGGCTATAATCAGGTCCCCATCGCCAAAAAGGATCGAGATAAAACCACTTTTACTTGTCCTTTTGGTACCTTTGCTTACAGTCGCATGCCCTTTGGGTTATGCAATGCTCCCGCTACCTTTCAGCGGTGTATGATGGGGATATTTTCTGATATGGTAGAGAATTTTCTGGAGATCTTTATGGACGATTTCTCAATTTTTGGAGACTCTTTTTCTGATTGCCTATCGAATCTTGACGCAGTTCTTACTCGTTGCAAAGAGAAGAACTTAACTTTGAACTGGGAAAAATGCCATTTCATGGTCCAAGAAGGAATTGTTCTTGGACATGTTATTTCACATAAAGGCATTGAGGTTGACAGAGCTAAGATAGATGTCATTCAAAACCTCTCTCATCTCAAAAGCGTCAAAGATATTCGATCTTTCCTTGGCCATGCGGGCTTTTATAGGAGATTCATTAAGGATTTTAGCAAAATTGCTAGACCTTTAACTCTTCTCCTGGCCAAGGATACGACCTTCCACTTTGACTCGGACTATGAGACAGCTTTCGACTCACTTAAACACTCACTCACTTCAGCCCCCGTTCTATCATCTCCAAATTGGGACTACCCCTTTGAGCTGATGTGTGACGCATCCGACTTTGCAGTAGGTGCAGTCTTAGGACAGCACATTGAAAAGATGCCACACGTGATATACTATGCAAGTAAGACCCTGAATGATGCTCAAATCAATTATACAACCACCGAAAAGGAACTTTTAGCGGCTGTATTTGCATTAGAAAAATTCAGGCCTTACTTAATTGGCTCTCCTATAGTTGTGTACACTGACCATTCCGCCTTAAAACATCTTCTGGCGAAGAAAGATGCAAAAGGTCGACTAATACGTTGGATCCTACTGTTACAAGAATTTGATCTTGTTATCAAAGATAAGAAAGGATGTGAAAACGTAGTAGCCGACCATCTTTCACGCATCTCTTCTTCCCCTGTGACCTTACCGATCAATGATTCATTTCCTGACGAACAACTCTTGAGCATATCCAATGAACCTTGGTTCAAGGATATTGTGAACTATCTTGTCACGGGACTTATACCCAGCGATTGGTCAAAACAGGACAAATACCGTTTTCTATCCCAAGTAAAACACTTTTACTGGGATGATCCATATTTGTTTAAATATTTTCCTGATCAGATCATTCGCCGGTGTGTCCCGAAAGAAGAGTCCAAGAGTGTTCTTTCTTTTTGTCATGATCAGGCCTGTGGGGGTCACTTCGGTCCTAAAAAGACAGCGGAAAAGGTTTTGCAATGTGGAATTTATTGGCCGACCTTATTCAAGGACGCATTTGACTATTGCAAAACCTGTACACAATGTCAGTACACGGGTAGAATCTCCCAGAGAAATGAAATGCCTCAGCAACCCATCTTGGTTGTTGAAATATTCGATGTTTGGAGCATTGATTTTATGGGTCCCTTTCCCAACTCCTTTGGGAATTTGTACATACTGCTGGCGGTTGATTATGTCTCAAAGTGGGTTGAAACCATTCCATGTCGCACTAATGACAGGAAAGTTGTCATTAAGTTCTTGAAAGAGAATATCTTTTCGCGATTTGGACACCCACGCGCTATTATTAGCGATAATGGGACACATTTCTGCAATAGGTCTTTCGAGACTCTGATGCGGAAATACTCAATCAACCACCGACTTTCTACACCCTATCATCCCCAAACGAGCGGGCAGCCTGAAATCTCAAACAGACAGATCAAACTTATCCTGGAGAAAACTGTTGCTAAGAATAGAAAAGACTGGTCGACCAAACTGACGGATGCTCTTTGGGCATTCCGAACTGCATATAAAACCGACCTAGGGATGTCTCTATAGAGGATAGTGTTTGGGAAGGCATGTCACTTACCTGTCGAGATTGAGCATAAAGCATTGTGGGCTATTAAGGAAATCAACTTTGACCTAAACCAAGCCTGCAACTTTCGGAAGCTGCAACTTAATGAACTAAGCGAACTCCGCGATGAAGCTTATGATAACGCTATAATTGTAAAGAATAGGACTAAGGTTTTTCACGATAAAAATATTTTGAGGAAAACATTTTCACCTGGTCAACAAGTCCTTCTTTACGATTCATGACTACACCTTCACGCGAGTAAGCTCCGATTTCGGTGGAAGGGACCCTTTGTTGTGCGGTCTGCATACCCGCACGGGGCAGTAGAAGTAGAAAATGTTAGAAACGACACATTTTTCAAAGTGAAAGGACATAGATTAAAGCCGTATTTTTCCACTGACCCCACGGAGGAGCTCCTGTTCTTACAGGAGCCATTTTATTTGGATTAAAATTCCTCCGTCTCACCTTCATATCCTGCATATCACTGCATCATCTTATGAATGGAGGTGAGTTAAAAGAGTAAGTTTGGGGGAAGTTCTTCACTTATATATTTTGCCCCCACTAATAATTCCCCCCAGGCTTACAGTTTTTGTAGGTATAGCGGTTGGCAACAGTGAGGACACTGTTGAAAACAAGTTTGGGGGAGGTTTGTGCTTATTTTTGCATTATTTGCATATCATTTGCATAAGCACAAAACATTTCTTTAAAAACTTATAAAAATTTAAAAAATTTCAAAATCCATAAAAATTTAAAATTTTCAAAATATACAAATATTTTAATATTTAAACATTTTTGTATATAAATAAGATAATAAAAGTTTAGATAGTGAAAAATTACATCCATGAGATTAGAAAAATTTAAGAAAACCAAGAAAATTAGAAGTTTTTTTATACGAACTAGTAATAAGTAGTTATGAGCCGTTGTCCCAAGAGTTAGTAAGATGAAGGAAGTCACTAATCTGAGGATAAAAATAAGTCTAAAAAATAGTTTCTATTCTGGAAGCCAAACATTTTGAACGTTGATACCCTGTTATTCGCACTTACACACGTCTTAAAGCCTAGAATAGTAGAGGATACCTTGAAATGCTCTTGTCTTAAAGCCAAAAGTATGAGGAAATAAAAAAATGAAGAAAATATAAAGTGGTGAGAAAAATGGACACTGGTTTTGTTATCGCCAAGGCAGCAATAAAAAAAATATAGCGAGGGTGCCTCTTCACCCAGTGCCCTAAGGCCAACTAGTCTGGGAGTCACTGCTATGCCTAAAGTGGTGCAAGACGAGGAAAATACACCAAATAAGCAAACACATGAGTAATCGATCGGTTAGTACCTCAAGAAGTATTAACGGTCGCATGAAAGTGTGTGAGCAGTCTCATCTAAATATTCATTAATTAAAAAGTACTGAGGCTGATGGGCAAGAGTATGATAGCTTGAATTGAATTCTCCGGGTGTAGGGATGTCTTTACACACACGCAGGGTTATATGATCGATGTTTGGAAGAAAGATAGGAATGAAGAATAAGACGATGTTTTATTGAGGGAGGACGTGATTTCTGACATTTTTTCATGACCATTAAGATAGGGCTCATGACAACCGAAAAGCTAGCTTAGTTGGAAACCCTAATTTTCAAGGCTTTTCTTTTACAATTCTTTTCTTTAAATGTAATATTCATGATCCTCCTTTTATTATTGGATTTTGTGGGTGCAATCCGCTGAAAACCCTCAGGAGACAACACTCCTCCTACTAGGGACACCTAGAGGTTTAAAGGCTTGTTGCACGTGCTCAGTGCAATCGTGTTGCCTACGAAAGTGTGCTAGTAAGTTTTTCTCTTTCTTTATTTTCTCCTTCTTTTTAATAAAAAGTTCGCTCGAGACGATCGAAATTAAGTTTGGGGGAATTTGATCAGTCGAAAATACTGCATCTTTTAACCGGCAATTTCCCTATCATTTGCATTCATATAGAAGTGTTCGACATTCATATAGCACATATTAGCAAATCAGTCGTTAAATATCAGGTTACATGTGTTAGACCTTAAAACCGGCATTTCTAGGGAAATTGACTGCATTTCATAGCATGGCATCATTTCTATATATCGCTACTTGTGTTTCGAAGTCCGTGCAGGAAACTACAAAAGATCGGTCAATTCACAAAACAAAGACTGCTAAAGAATACGCCAACTCAAGGATTTTGAATCTGGTATTGATCTAAAAAGAATTCAGAGATTCAACATAGCAGGAAATACATCAAAAGACAACACAAACCAACAGAAGAAGTTTGAAGCCACAAGGAGCCAAAGTGGCCGCGGAACCGCGGCCGGAGCCGCTTTGCGCCGCGGTTCCGCGGCGGCTTGTTGACGTCATCACCCCAAAACAGCTGCAAAACTCCTACCTCACTTCCAGAAGCTCTTAAAGACACTACATTTTCCAGAGGGATCTCGAAGCTTCTGCCAGATCAGCAAACTAGGGTTTCTAAGCTAAAACATTCCTAGCTTAAAGCCTAAGCTAAGCTCCTAACTAACTTACAACAAACTTTTGGAGGGAATTGCTATTTCAAATCCAAGACCTAGGGTTTGGAAAACCTATAAATAGACCCCTAGGCTCACTTGTAATCCTATCTTAGAGAGCTAGATCCCAATCTCTCCCATTCTTCATCTTCCCCAAATTCCACCCACAAGTCTAGTAACAAGGCTTGTGTCAAAACCCTAACCCTAATCCAATCTAGAAATACCCAATTAAAGATTCATGGAGTTCAAGCAAAGCAAGTCTTCAAAGATCCTTTAGAAGCAGAGCCGGTATTCAACGGAGCACGAGATCGAAGCGATCCAAGACTTAAGAAGCCGAGCAATGCAAGATTCGACGAGCGAAGTTCCTACCTCTTGTAATTCTTGAGAGTTGTAACTACTTGTTGATGTAATAAAGGTGAAGATTCTTTAAACTTGTTTACATTTCAATTCAAGCATAATGATTTCATTTCGATTCTTGAATGTATTCTTTGCGATGATGTATGAATAAACTCCGCTCATGGAGGAATCGAGATGATTGTAGAATGATGATGTTGATGAATCTTTAAACGTTTTTCTTAAGTCCTATAGCAATTGTAAATTCTTGAAAATAGAATGATCGATGATCTAGATCGATGCGAAATGTGTTCTTGATTCATTTCGCACGATATAGAAAATCAACGATCGATCATTGGATTTTCAAGAAGCTATCTAGCGAATGTGATTCATCGAAAGGACAAAGGATAGGACGAAGAACCCTAATTCTTCGCAAGATCCTTAAACCTCGATCAATCGACATCGAGTTAGCATCAATTCATTAATGGATAAGATCCGTTAATCTTTAGTCTTCGTCACATCTACAATCTAATCGATTCCTACGAGTTTTACTTCAAATCTTGATACCCTAAAGTGATTGGAATTCTATCGAAACTCGATTCTCGATGTTTATCATTTTCTTGATTCTTGATTAGAATAGTGACACTTGAAACCATCGATAAAAATCTTGAATCATGTTTTCTTTTCTTTTCTATTAACTTTTCAATTCAAACAAATCAAAATACAAACGAATCGCATAATCCCTGTGGACGATCCACACTCGCTTATGATCTACATCCGACACCGTAGTTGATTGCGGTCAAATAATTCTTTGATTGTGATTCTATACATTTTCTTAAACACACAACAAGAATTCGAAACAATCAAATGGCGCCGTTGCCGGGGATCATTTGATATACACACACAATTGGAAAATATTATCAATCATGAACCGTCCTCTTGATTTTCTAAATCGACCGCACCGTGCGGATAAATGGTGCGTACCAAAAATGGCCCTTTCTATCGAGATCGGAGCTTTCCGGGATGGAAGTGCAATCGCGTGTCGTAAAGTAAAACCTATTGACCAGGTTTGAAAGTTTTGCACATAAGGTGTTTATCGTGAAGCACCTTCGTTCTGTTTTTAACGACTACTGCGTTCTCATAAGCTTCATCCCGCAGCTCGTTCAATTCATTCAACTGCAGCTTTCTATTACTTCCCGCATCTCCTAGAGATAGATTCAACTCTTTTATTGCCCAAAATGCTCTATGCTCAATTTCAACAGGAAGGTGGCAAGCCTTTCCATAAACAAGCCTATATGGAGACATGCCAAGATCGGTCTTAAAAGCAGTTCGGAATGCCCAAAGGGCATCAATAAGTTTTGACGACCAATCTTTACAGTTTTTGGAAACCGTTTTCTCCAATATCTGTTTAATCTGCCGATTTGAAATCTCGGCTTGCCTATAAGTTTGGGGATGATAGGGCGTTGACAGCTTGTGAGTAATGGAGTATTTCCGCATTAAGGACTCGAAAGCCCTATTACAAAAATGAGATCCATTATCGCTGATAATTGCGCGGGGATGCCCAAATCGTGAAAAAATGTTTTCTTTGAGAAATCTAACGACAACCTTGTTGTCATTAGTTCGGCTGGGCACAGCCTTGACCCACTTTGAAACATAGTCAACAGCGAGGAGAATATACACGTTCTAAAAAGAATTGGGAAACGGTCCCATAAAATCTATCCCCCAAACTTCAAAAATTTCAACAACCAATATTGGTTGGAGTGGCATTTCATTTCTCCTAGATATCCGGCCCAAGTGTTGGCACCGGGAGCATGTCTTGCAGTAATCGTGTGAGTCTTTAAAAATTTGTGGCCAGTAGAAGCCACACTGCAAAATCTTTTCTGCTGTCTTTTTAGGGCCAAAATGCCCGCCACACGCTTGATCATTGCAAAAAGACAGCACGCTCTTAAACCCGTTGTTGGGAACACACCGACGAATGATTTGGTCGGAACAGTATTTGAAGAGATACGGTTCATCCCAGTAAAAATGTTTTACTTGGGATAGGAATCGGAGTCTGTCCTGATTCGACCAATCATTAGGTATAAGTCCGGTGGCCAAATAATTTACAATATCTGCAAACCAATGTTCGCATGACATAGTTAAGAGCTGCTCATCTGGGAAAACGTCTTTTATAGGAATTTGAACCATTGGTGAAGAAGGAAGGCGTGAAAGATGGTCGGCGACTACGTTTTCACATCCTTTCTTATCTCTGATGACAAGATTGAACTCTTGTAGTAGGAGGATCCAACGTATAAGCCGAGATTTAGCATCCTTCTTCGTAAAAAGATGGCGAAGAGCTGAGTGGTCAGTGTAAACGATGACTGGAGAGCCGATTAAATAGGGCCTGAACTTTTCTAGTGCAAACACAACAGCTAAGAATTCTTTTTCAGTTGTTGTGTAATTTAATTGGTCCTCGTTCAATGTCTGGCTAGCGTAATGAATTACATGCGGCATCTTATTGATGTGCTGCCCAAGGACAGCACCAATGGCAAAATTAGATGCATCGCACATAAGTTCAAATGGATGCGTCCAGTCAGGAGACGAAAGAATGGGAGCGGAAGTAAGCGAGTTTTTCAAAGACTCGAACGCCTTCATACAGCTCGAGTCGAAATCAAAATTAGCGTCCTTGGCCAACAAAAGAGTCAATGGTCTAGCAATCTTGCTAAAATCCTTGATGAACCGTCTATAGAAACCGGCATGGCCAAGGAATGCTCGAATGTCTCGGATGCACTTGGGAGGAGGAAGATTAGAAATAACTTCAGTCTTAGCCTTATCTACCGCAATGCCATTTTGCGAGATGATATGTCCCAAGACAATACCTTCTCGCACCATAAAGTGGCATTTCTACCAATTTAGAGTAAGATTCTTATCCTTACAACGGGTAAGGACTGCGTCTAAATGTAGCAAACACTCATCAAAGGAGTCGCCGAAAATGGAGAAATCATCTATGAAGATTTGCAAGAATTTTTCAACCATGTCTGAAAAAATTCCCATCATACACCGCTGAAAAGTAGCGAGTGCATTGCACAACCCAAAAGGCATGCGACGGTAAGAAAATGTACCGAACAGACAAGTGAATGTGGTCTTGTCTTGGTCCTTTTTGGCGATGGGAATTTGATTATAGCCAGAGTAGCCATCCAAAAAGTAATAAAATTCATGCCTAGACAATCGTTCTAGCATTTGGTCAATGAAAGATAATGGAAAGTGGTCTTTCCGTGTTACGGTGTTGAGTTTTCTGTAATCGATGCATACTCACCATCCAGTTTGGGTGTGAGTAGGTATTAACTCATTCGCCTCATTAGTTATGACCGTTATGCCAGATTTCTTGGGGACAACATGAATGGGGCTAACCCATTGGCTATCGGAGATAGAGTAAATGATACCACTATCAAGACATTTACGATCTCCTTTTTAACAGTCTCCTTCATGATTGGGTTGAGGCATCTCTGTGGATCTCTTGCGGGCTTGGCATCATCCATCATATGAATATGATGTTCAACTATTAGGGGGCTAATCCCCTTGATGTCCGCCATAGTCCAGCCAAAAGCTTGCCGATTGTTTTGTAAAACCGTTAAAAGGGCTTTCTCTTTCTCGAGGGCTAGAGAAGCCGAGATGATAACATGAAGGGTCTCATTCTCACTTAGGTAAGCGTATTTAAGGTGAGACGGCAATAGCTTGAGTTCGAGTGTTGGAGGCAAAACAATTGAACGCAAAATTGATGAAACTGCCTTGAACTCGAAGGATTCCAACAAAGGTTCAAAGCGAGTGTAAGCAACCGAGTCGGATGGTTCAGTTAACTCATCCGAAAATTCAAAGGTCTCAAACTCGGGTGGTGATTCTTCAAAATCGTTCGAAAAAGTGAAACACTCGTAATCATTATCAGGTGTGAAAGCAGTATCAGATTCTAGAAGGAACGCACTAGCGGCGTCAAAGTTGTTATGATCGAACAGAAATTTTTCGAGCTCACAGTCCTCCTGAGTGATTTCTTGGATCGAGCAAACATCAAGTATATTAGCATTAGGCTCGGAGGGTTGATTCCCCAACTTAAAAATGTTGAGCTCAACTGTCATGTTTCCAAAAGATAGGTTCATCGAACCATTTTGACAATTGATCACCGCATTAGAAGTTGCAAGGAATGGTCGACCGAGTATTACCGGAATTTGACTCCGGGGGTTAGCTACAGGCTGTGTGTCCATAACAATGAAATCAACGTGGAATATGAAGTCCCTTACTTTAATCAACACATCCTCTAACTCTCCCCTAGGATGGGTGATGGATTGGTCGACCATTTGGAGAGTACAATGTGTGGGTTTGAACTCTCCAATGCCTAATTGCTCATATACTGAATAGGGAAGCAGGTTAACACTGGCACCAAGATCTAAAAGTGCGCGATTGATGTTCTTATCCCCAATAGTTATTGAAATTGTAAGACAGCCAGGGTCCTTTTTCTTTTGAGGTAAAGGTTGGGTAAGAGCATCACTCACTGCATTAGCCAAGAAAACTTTCTTGGGTACCTGTGATTTCCTCTTCTTGGTGCATAAGTCCTTTAAGATTTTAGCGTAAGAAGGGACTTGTTGGACTGCATCTAAGAGGGGAATGTTAATTCTAACCAGTTTAAATAACTCCACAATCTTCTCCATTTGTGGACTTGGTTTATTGGATCTCAACCTGTTTGGAAATGGAACATTTTGAAAATTTGTTGAGTCCAATATTTGTGGAGGAGATTGTGGAGTTGGAACGGAACCCAGTGTTGGTGTTATCATGGAGTGAGATGTGGGTCCATTCGGAGTAGTAGATTAATTAGAGCCTTGTGAAGAATGGAGAACAGGCTCTGAAGATGAAGAAGAAGAAGATGATGATGAAGAAGCGGCGGCCGGGGTGTCATCATTAATGCCCACATTATTGTGCAACACTCTTCCAGATCTCAACGTTGTCACAGCACTCACATTATGATTTTGTTGTTCATGAGCAACATGTGCATTTTGTGTGTGACCGGGATTTGGCAATGGTTGAGATGGAAGCTTTCCCTTTTCTCGCTCGCTTAACGCGGCATTCAGTTGTGCAATTTTAGCTTCAATTGATTTGATGCTTTGATCATGTGAAGCAGTGTGTTGCACCAAAGACTGAATGGATGATTGGATATTGATGGAGGATTGAGTCGATTGTTTTAAAAATGCATCCAGACTACGTTCTAGCGAAGAAACCTTATCGTTATTTGGCTGAACAAAATTGTTTTGAGGAAAAGAGTTGTTTGGTGTAAAATTGTTCGTTTGATTTTGGTAAGGTTGGGGTTGGAAAGGTTGCTGATATTGAATTTGTTGATGAGTTTGTTGTTGTGGAGGAGGCCTCTGGAAATTGTTATTGCCTTGGAATTGTTGTTGATTTTGATTCCAGGCGAAATTTGGGTGGCTGCTCCAACCAGGATTATAAGTTGAAGAGTATGGATCATTTCTTTGTCTTTGCTGAAAGGCAGCATTGACTTGATCCTATCCTTGATCAGGTGGATTGTAAGGACACTCTTCAGTAAGATGTGATGGATCCGAACAACAAGCGCATATAGTGCGAGTGGGTAAAGCAGGGGCAGGAGAAGGCGATGAGAATTTGCTCTTAATTGCCTCTAGTTTTTTCGTGATTGCAGCCATCTCGGCCTTCATTGCAATCGACATATCAAGTTGATGAATGCCTACCCTAGACTGACCGGAAGTGGTAGATGAAATGGATGAATTGGTCTATCTAGTGCTTTCCCACTGAAGTGTTTGTTCAGCAAGATCGTCGAGAAATTGCCAAGCTTCCTCACTCGATTTGGTTAAGAAGTGACCTTGACAAATGGTTTCCAGCAGCTGCTTAGTTGCTGGGTTCAGTCCTTCGTATAAAGTTTGGCAAAGTTTTCATTTCTCAATACCGTGATGAGGGCACTGAACAAGAAGGTCTTTGAATCTTTCGAAACACTTCCAAAAAGGTTCGGAAGGAAGCTGGGAAAATTGATTAATTTCATTACGAATTCTCGCAGTCTTGTGATGTGGATAAAACTTTTTAAGAAAAGCTTTAACAATCTCTTCCCAACTGTTTATAGAATGCGATGCAGTACTATATAGCCACTTTTCAGCTAGGTCACATAATGTGAAGGGAATGACTCGTAGCCTTATAGCATCATCGGACAGTTGGGTGGTCTTTATCATTGCACAAACATTCTGGAATTTGTTTATGAAGATATAGGCATCTTCGGATTCCAGCCCGTGAAATTTGGGCAACATGTTGTTAAAGTGGGGCTTAATTTCAAAGTTATCCCCGTTAGGTGGCGGAAGTGAAAGACATGTAGGAAGTGTGGAGCGGGTGGGATAGAAAATATCCTGGAGTGCGATTCGTTGGTGCGCTTCAACAGGCGGGTGTTATGGGTTATTCGCACCCAGTTGAGGTGGAATCAGTCCCGAATTAGATAAGGGGTTGTTAGGATTGAATCCTGACATCTCCTCAGAAGATGATGAATGTGAAGATGAAGGTAAAGAAGTGGAGGGAATTTCGACTTCGGAGTCGAACGCGTCGTCACTAGGGACTAACGAGACACGGACTAAACGGGCGCTAGTGTCCCTAGTCCAACCGTACATACACTAACAAGTTGTAGTGTAGTCAGAAAAGCAGAAGGTGAGGGTAAGAAAACGTCAATGGGGAATTTTTAAAATGTTGGTGGGGTGCAATGGAATTCTAGCGACAAATGGCAAGTTTTTTGTAAAAATTTCCCTTTTTTTTAAAGATTTGTGTGCAAAGATTTGTACGGAATTAATTTCAATCAACCACAGTTAAACATGCACAATCAAGCCTAGATCTAGGGTCTCCTAAGTCAACTAGACTGCTCCTAACTGGTCCAAAGCGACAAGTTGTGAGATATCCCTCAAATCGCCTCTTCACCGCCAATTGTGGCCAGGTAAGCACAAGTGAAGAAAAGAGGGTTCCGCTTACGAATCACCGTGAGACGGGCCTTTTAAAATTACCTTTCTCACTTGTCTAGCCTAGGCACCACAAAATCAAGTTTAGATAAACGGCTGAATGCCCACAACCTTCCTCTATCCTAATGAGCGCGACAGTCCTTAATTGGCTGAGTCTAGATATTTTTTAATTATATCAATGGTTGATGCATATGCTTTTTGTGATTTTTGGGGTCTTAGGAAGGGTAGTGAAATTCCCCACCCAATCTTGATTGGTGTTATAGCCCCTTAAAAGTCCGTTTTAAATATGCAAAGCAATTAACACACAAAATCCAAAACACTTGCCAAAAAATTTTGATTTTTATTTGCGGCGCAAAGAATCCTGCACAAAATGAATTATTTGAGAGGGAGAAGAAGTTACTGCGCAAAGAATACCTGCAGGAAAATTTTTCGGTGGAGATCAGGGGGTTACAGAGAAGATAAAAATACTTACAGTGACTTTTTGAAGAGCTGTCGTCACGGTTTGACCGCGGTTCCGCGGTCAAAAGCATCAATCGGCCGCGGTTCCGCGGCGACTTGGTGGGTTTGGCTCTCCAAAATTTTGCTGTGCACTGTTGTGGTTCTCCTCTGTTTGTTAAGATCTTCTGTTTCTTGATTTGTTCACTATGCTTTTTCCAGATCTGAAATTGTCCGTCTTCCTTTCCTGTGCAATTCACACAAAACCCTTCAAAAAAATAACAAGATGATATTTTTTATGTTTTTATATTTTTAATTTTTTTATATCTTTCAATTTTAATTAACCCGAAATTACAAAAAGAAATAACTACCGTTTCCCCGGCAATGGCGCCATTTGATTGATAGATATTTTGCGTATGCGTTTTGAAATCAAAGAATTTACCGCAATCAATAACGGTGTCGCTTGGTAGCTAACCGGTTGAGTACGGGTCGGTCCACAGGGAAATCGTGTTATCTTTTAGAGTTCTTACAAGTTAAGTCCAAAAGAAAATGTGGTTTTGATTTTTATAAAAACTAAGATTGAATTTAATTTGATTTAAAACCTTGCTATGATTAGGATTAGGTTAGTTTGGAAAAAGAATTCTACTCAATGCTTTCATTGCCCTAATTAAGAACTTAGGTGTTAGGGTAATAATCAACAAAGGGGATTAGCACGACTAGGAAGAAACGTAGTTTCTTCCTTTTGGTGCTTGTCCGTCCTTTCTTAACTCTTAGCCCTAACCTCTATATAAATCAACCACATCCGGTCTAAGTAGGGAATCACCGCTATCTCATAGGATAGGGTGCCGTAGTGAGCGGTGTGTGTTTGATTTAAATAGAGTCCTAATTAAAATATTATTTGGGAAAAGAAAGGAGTGAGAGATTTCCATCTCTCAAACCTACCCAATCCTAACCCTAACAAGTGAGGAACTACTCACTCATTAGGATGGTTACGATGAAATTCATTTTTATGATTTTCTTTTTAATTAACTAATTAACTTGCAAATAATAAAAGACAGATACTAAAATTGAAGAAATTAAATGCGAACACAAGATAAAAATTAAGAACGCTTACTTTATTGATGCACTCTTGACGATTACAATGGAATTAAAAAGTTAATCTAGAAAAATTAAAAGAGGCATCCAAAGGAGGCACCCAAAAGAGGCATGCCTAATTAGGCTTTAGGGCTTCCTATTTATAGATAGGAGAAACCCTAGGGTTTACATCTGATCCACATCTAAAATTACAAGACTACCCTAAGAAAGCCGGGTCAACGCACCGACACCACCGACATTTTGCACTGACACGTGCACAGCATGGCCGCGGAACCGTGGCGGAAAGCCATGTTGGGCCGCGGATCCGCGGCCGTCTTGAAGGTTCTCTGTCTCATTTCTTCAGGGTTGTTTTATGTTGCCTTTTTCTTCTGTTTTCTTCACTTAGTTCTTCAGAATCTTTTCTACTTTCTTCCAGATTTCCAACAGTGCAGAATTTGTAAACTTTTACCGTAAGCTTCGCTTTGAAGTCTTGTATCTTGTGTTGCCCTTGAACTGTCTTGTGCATGGAACTGTTTATTGATCTTCTTTTGCTCCTTGAACTGTGAGGCGGTATCATACAGATTCATCTTTTGGTTGTCGTAGTCTCACTTTTGTAACGTCTTTTCATGAATTTCACTGTATTGTTCTGAGAACCTGCAACCTGCAACTATTTAGCAGACATGGATCAAAAGCACCTATTTATTTGTAATATGATTAAGAATGGGTGATATAATAATGCAATATTCTGATATGAACAGAAAGCGGCTCGCTTTCTTCCAGTGAAGACCACTTTCGGTTATGCTCAGTATGCTCAGTTGTACATTGATGAGATTGTGGATTTGCACGGCGTTCCCTTGCACGGCGTTCCCACATGCATCGTATCCAACAGGGGCACCCAGTTCACTAGTCGTCTCTGGAAGAAGCTTTAGGAAGCTTTGGGTACCCGATTGAGTTTTAGCACCGCTTTCTATCCGCAGACCGATGGTCAGTCAGAGCGGACTATACAGACTCTAGAGGATATGCTTCGTGCGTGCGTGCTTGATTTTGGTGGCAGTTGGGATCGTCACTTGCCTTTGATAGAGTTCTTATACAATAATAGTTTTCAGGAGACGATTCAGATAGCACCTTTTGAGGCCTTGTATGGTAGAAAGTGTCGATCGCCAGTCTGTTGGACCGAACTCAGCGAGAGCAGGATTTTGGGACCCGGCTAGTTCAAGAGACTACGGAGAAAATTCAGTTGATTCAGGATAGGATGAGAGCAGCCCAGTGCAGACAGAAGTCTTATGCCGACCGTCGTCGTCGCAGGCTCGAGTTCGCGGTGGGGGATCATGTATTCCTACGGATTTCTCCGATAAATGGGTGTGATGAGATTTGGGAAGAAAGGAAAGCTTAGTCCCAGATTTGTAGGTCCTTTTGAGATCCTTGAGCGAGTTGGTGTCGTTGCCTATCGTTTGGTACTTCCGCCCAGTTTTCCTGATGTTCACCTCATATTCCATGTTTCGATGCTTCGCAAGTACCTTCATGACCATTCTCACATGATTCAGCACCAGACCGTTCAGCTAGAACGTGATCTTTCGTTCACCGAGCAGCCGGTAGTTATATTGGATCGGCAGGTGAAGAAACTTCAGTCAAAAGTCTTGCCATTTGTGAAGGTTCTTTGGCATGGCCCGAATAGTGAAGAGATCACTTGGGAGGCCGAGAGTGAGATGCGGAAGAAATTTCCTCATGTCTTTGAAGGTACGCATAGTAAGATGTTTTTTTTTTAAATTCGGGGACCAAATTTCTTTAAGTGGGGAAGATTGTAAAACTTTAGAATGCGGATAGTGTTAATTAAGCGATAATACGGGTTTTTATTGAAATTTAACTAATAAATATTTTCTTCACATTTTATTTAATTAATTAATATTTTACTTAATTGTTTTTATACATGCATAAACGTGTGCAAGTTGAATTGGGGTTTAAGAGGTGTTAACCATGCTCATATAGTCATGGCACACTTAACCCTCTCTTTTTATCATGTTATGCAAAATTTAACACTTTATCTATTTAAATTATTCAAACAAAGGTTATTGTTTTAAAATAAAGAAAAGAGAAGATAATAGAAGAGAATAGAAGGAAAGAAGTGTTGAATTCTAAGGAGACTAAGGAGGATGCCTGCCATTAATGGCCTTAATGGAGGGAGAGTGAGTATAGCACTCACATACACTCACCTCATACACTCACACTCACATACACTCACCTCACAACACTTATACTCACAATTCCTTCACAAAATATCTCATTCTCACCTCACTCTCTCAATTATTAATCTCAACTCAGTTGCTCCTCTCTCTTTCACTACACATCAAGTTCTTCATTTAAATTATATGTTTGCATCACCATCTAAAGCCTAAACCTTCATCAACCTCACTAAAACCTTCATTTAATCTTGCTTGTGATGACTTGGAGCTAGGAAAGCCATGATTTTTCCTAAGTTTTGGGTGAGGTTGTGATCTTTGACTCTTTATTGGGCTATATGAAGTTTGTATGCTTATTAGTTCAGGTTCTAAACACTAAGTTATAGTTTCATGCACATATCGTATTTTTAGGGTCATTTTTGAGTCACTGTGATCTGCTACGACCATGAATTTTTGCTGGAAAAACTAGCAGTGTAGTAGTGTTGTACCAGAGGCCCTGAGTGTTCACTTGAAACCCTGACCCAACCATGCACTGTTCGACCGGCGACAATTAGGGAAAATACGGCGAGCTCGGCCTGATGGGGGACTGGGGTGTTGGGTTTTTGTAGGTGGCTGTCTGTATGCTATTCCAGGTGTTTGGTACCGCTAGATTTTTAGGTTTTGACTGTGGGTAAAATCTGGGAGCACTTTGCTAAATTTAGGCGTTTCTACAAAGTGTGATACGATTGATCCGACGTAGTTTTAGTGTTTCGGGTAGCTTGCTGGCGTGGACTTGTTTTGATGTTGTCGCTACACACGTTAGCCGCTAAGCGAACCCTTTTTTAGCTTAGGGGAAACGATTCGTTAAATGGGCGTTGTGTTCGTTTATTATTGCGTAGTTGCTAAATCCACGCGTTATTGTGTTTTTGTGCTAATAGGATCGCAGGCTGGGACTTCGGACGCTGCGAAGAAAGGAAAGAAGTGGTTGGATTTACTTAGCTCGGGATCATCGGGGAGTAGATTTAACATCTACGGGGAGATTGCCTGTATGGCGTTATGCGTCAGGGCTAGATATGATATTATAGCCGGATGTTTATATGCATATATGTTGATTGTGCATGAGCATCATTGCATACCATTACTTGTTGTGCCTTGACTTAGTACTTAGTGGACACTGCACCAATACTGACGGTTCATGTTGTACGAGCACTAAATTGTATGCTACACCCACACCATCGGTAATTGTCATGACACGCATAACATATACACTTATGCAGTATTGTATTGTTATCGATTATTGACACATGGATTATTGTTCTATTGCGCATATGAGATACATCGTGCATACATACTTACATGTATACACCCATACTTGCTATAGCTACATGTGCACTTTTAGATGGTGTTGGATTTGATTTTGGAGAAATTGGGAATCGCATGATATATTTAAAACTTGGATTCATTTAAAAGAGCGGTTTTCCCTTGATATGCTCATATTACTGTTTTATGTTGCATATATCATATTTCATGGATTTACGCATTGAGATACGGATTTCGTGTGATTTATAGATTTGAGAACCGTGGTATTATTTCAAGAAAGTATGCATTGTTTTGAAAACCCGGTTTCTCTTGATATGATATTTCAGTGCGTCCACCATGCGTTTTCTCGGTACTGAGACGTGTGATAGAAACCCGATTCGAGGAGCTGGATGATCCGTTTGCAGGTTCATGGTGGACACGGTATGGTACCCCGGGGCAAGAAAGGTATGTTGTGCTGTAGACGATGAGCTTGGCAGAGGGAGTACTACCTACCGGTGATAGTTTGGACATGGCGGTTATCCGGACGATACCGACAGGAGTCGTGAGATGGATATGGGCCGATCCGGACTGACGGAGCCCAAGTTATGTTGATTTACGTGTCAATGTTGGACACGGGTTTTCATGATGTTTCGAGTGCCGATGTTGGGCACTCAGGTTCCATGAGATTTACAGATATGAGGGCCGATCGGAGTGACGGCGCCTGGGGTATTGGGATTTAGGGGTGTCGTTGATGGACACCAGTTTTTCCACGATGATGATATGTTTTATCCCATACTCAGTAGTTATATGATATGCATTGTTTCATGTAGTTGTAGTACCCTGATGGTGTACCTTGATCATGATTGTTGCATATCCATATTGCCATACTTATGCTATCAGATTTCATATGATAGATTATCGTTGTTCATGCATACTTGTGATTATCTGTATGATATTACTTACTATTCACGAGTTGGCAACTCACCCCCGTTGTGCCACAGCGTTTTGCAAGCTTTACCCTCAGTATAGTCGCGGCTGGGCTTCTCATTTTTCTTATACGGATGCCGCTGCTGTTTGTCGTCATTTTGGATATGTGGGTGGTTTTGCGGTTATCCGTATGATCTCATTGTGTACTTATTGTATGTAGTACTCTCCATCCACCACTTTCATATATATTGACTTAGAGACGAGTTTGTGAGGATCGGTATTGTATTATTTGTGACTTTGGGTATCGAGCTCGTTGAGTCGACTGCTTTATTATGTTTTGATGTTGTTTCTCTTCCTTATTACTTATTCCTTCGCTACGGCGTCGTATATCCATATTATATAAACTCGTTGTGGTTGTTGCCTCCCTTGGGCATGATTTGCTCCCGTTTAGGGATGCTTTACTTATATCCTGTGTTGTACCCGTTTCGTGGCTAGTTTTTACAAAGGAGGTGCTACCAAAACTTTTAAAAAATTAAACTTAAGCTTCAAAGACTTTTACTTGAGATTTACAAATGTTTTTAACAGTGTTTGTATCACTTACTACTTTTGTTGGTTTAGATTTCTGGGTTTTCGGCTTACTTAGATTGTGTTACGCCTTTTGACGTCACGTGGTTTAAGTGCCGGTCACGTGCCAAACTTCGGGTCGTGACGGATTCCTTGGTTGCTCCGCCATTTAGGCATGGAAGCTAGCTCCCGTTGGGATGCTATTATTTTGTTATGTTTGTATCGCGTTTTATTCAAAATTTACAAAGGAGGTGCTGTCGAATTTTAAAACGCCATAGATACTTTTCATACATACTTATTTAGACTTAAAAGTTTATTTTAAACCGATCCCATCTGATAACTATTTTAAACCTCACCTACAATATTTTCAAAAAAAAGGTTTAGATTCCGGGTTTCGGCTTACTTGGACCGCGTCGACGTCTTTAGATGTCATGTGATTTAAGTGCCGGTCACGTGCCACATTTGGGTCGTGACATGCGACTTGGGACATTTAAGGATGTGCTTATGGACAGCCCTGCTCGCACTAGTATGATCACCATCATAATGCCGGTAGTCAATCAAAATCATACGGGCTTTATCAACATGTATCCGCCATATATGATATCGATTATAACATATGCACATGTTAAGATAAAGTCAAACCATATTAGTATACTACTGTATCGAGTCTTTATCAATATGTGTAAGCATTATAAAGCAACAAGAGAAAGAAATACACATATTAAAACAGGGACATCTCAAATAATATACTATATACAACTGAATAAGATTTTCCTGTACATATATATCCCTAGCATCCTATACAATACAGGCCTATAGGGCATACATATCCAACAATAGCTTCACTTGGATTTGGAAGAAGATCTAGAGAGTAAGAATAAGCCTCGGTTAGAAGAACCGAAACCGTAAAGTGACGGAGAAGGTGAGCTTGATCTACGACTTCTTTTGGCTATTTGCGGTGCTTCGACGTTGGTGAGCTTAAGTAAGATCTTCAAGAGTTTTGGGAGGAATTTTGAGAGGATTTTCAGAGTATGACATAAGGAAAAAGTAAGGAGCTACCATAGGCATTTATAAGAGAAAAGTAAAGAGAGATGGTGTAAAAAATTGAATTAAAGGATAATAAAAAGGATTTAATGGAGAAAATGAAGAGTTGTATGCTCTCGGTTTGAATTGGGAATTTTAAAGTGTAAAAATGAACCGAGGGTAGGCAAAATGACGCACGGGAAAAGCACGGAGAAATTTTGCCATGATCAAACCGCCGGGGGAAGTTTTCTGGCGGCCAAAAAGTGGGCTCGAGTCTCGGGATTCATGCAGTGCATTCATCTAGGTATTTATATATCATTTATATTGTTTGATTTATCTGCAACTCTTCGTTTCTCCGTGCAATGCCTGTGCAACTCTTGGTCTTCCGAAAAGTTATAAAGAAAAAAGTATTATAATAATTACGACTAATGGGATTCGAACACACAGGATATGGGACAGCAGTGGAGGGTCTTAACCAATGGGCTACAAGTAGTTTCTTGTTCATAAGTTATCAATAATAACTTATTACTCAAAACCGGAGCAGAAATACACTCTTTTTTAATATTGGATCAATAAAAGTGTATAGAAATTTTAGGATCGTTGCAGATATGGATGACATTCTTCTGATAGGAAGTGATGTTCCTATACTATGATTCGGTCAAACATTGGTTGTCACTGTTTCTCCTTTATGAATTATATACACATCTTTGATCCTGGTGGCAAGGTCTATAGAGTTAGATCTAGTAAGGGTTTTAGGATTGTCCCAATTCAGATATCTTGACACCATTCTAAAGTAGTTTAAAATGGACGGCTCCTAGTGAGGTGTTAGTTATATGTATGCCCTAGAGGCCATTACTGTACATAGGATGTATATTGTAGTAGATGCTGGGACATATATAGGGAGGACTTTCTTGCTCGACATGATAGTATGCTATCTGGTTGCTCTTTATCTTAACGTGTGCACTGATTGTCTCTCTGTTACATGTTGGTAAAGCCCTTAGGATGTGTACTTGACTACCTGGATTATGATGCGGATCATACTAGTGGGGACATGGTAGTCCATAAGTACATCCTTCAAGGTCCCTAGTCGAGGGTGTATCGAGACGGGGCATCGATATAACAGAGTAGACTAGCGTATACCTTCTCGGCCCATACAGATGGGCGATGGATGATCCCATATCCATTGGTGTTTGACATCAGAGATTATATACGGGTGCTCAGTGGAGACTGGGTACACTGGACGGACTCACCGAGAAGTCCCAGATGGTATTATACCTTACGTCAGATGGCAGTTCTCTGGTGACACTGGTACAGGTTAGTCTGTAGACCCGAGATCGTCATTGAGTCTTGTGTGATTCCCACTGTGCTTTGATTTCCACCTTACCACGTCCAAGAGGGCATGCAAAACGGTGGCTTTTGGGTACAGTCCGGAATCATATGGAGGCAATGAGCGATAGGAGGGAATTCGTCTCTCCCGGTATAGGGAGTTGATGTTGCGCTGTGTTCGATTGGCTATAACCAGAAATCCCTGGCCAGGGTTGCTGAGATTTACTGGTAAGTGTTACCAGTAGTTTATCGAACTATTATAGACCTCATATCGACACGACTTATCGAGCTATTGGGGTCTGACGTTTACCACCCCTAGGCAAGATATGCGATATATCAGATGAACAGACCGGACTATATGGTAAGTGTTACTGGTTGGATTCAAAGGAGTGTGAGCGGGCTTGCTCGTTGATCTTCTGATCGCTCAATACCCCGGTGGCCGTTACGTTTAGCAGACCGCTTGCGGCTTGTGGGTGTTTGATATGATCATCACCTGCTGCCGGCGTATTAACGAGTCTTTAGAGTCCTACACAGACGTTTCCTGGCTCAAGCGAAACGAAATAGGAGCGCATATGAGATATGTGCGGGACCGAGAATAATACGTGTATGTGATACCGTATTCTATTCTCGCGATGAATGTATCGATTGGTTGTATGCGATATAACCTAGTTATCAAATCGAGGATTGATTCGATAAGTCGATACATTGGATATTAGTCGGTCATATGCGATATGACCGGATCGTTAAATCAAGTGTTGATTTAATGATTTAATGTATAATTATATATTTGATATATTACTTTACATTAACTAGTATTGGTTCACTTAAGATTGATTATCTCACTTGTTGTGCACATTGTATATATGATATAGTTTTGTGCACTAGTTTGTATCATGTTTGATGATACATGCAAACTTGGGTGTATGTTTGCTTTATACCATCTTTAGGTTAATGGTTGGGTTTTTCATTTGTTTTTATTTATTTTCCTTATTCATTTTGGCAAGAAATGAAATGGTGGTTTTCTTTGGATTTTGTTGAAGCTTCATGAAGCTTTGAAAGCTTGACCATTTTGTTTCTTTCCTTAACCCTAACCATTTACCTAAACCCTAGTTCATTCTCTACATGAGTTAGCCTCACCCATGGTTGCATTATGATAACCATCACTTCATTTTTCTTTTTGGAATAAATTCATTATTCTTTTTCTTCTTCTTCTTCATCATCATCTTCAAGAGGTGAAGAAAGCTTGCTAGAAATTTCTAAGTGATGATTCCAAGTGAGAAATCCAAATCCAAAGTGAACCCACTTCCTATTTCTTCATCCTCTATCACTTGCCATGTAGTAGAGGGTGTTTTCTTCACAAGTTCCTTGACCTAGTGAAGATGGAGCTTGAGTTTGAGTCGCCTCGACGTAGATCATCTTCGGCCTCGAAGTCAATGACCTAGCCCGATCATTTCTCCGACGAAATCATCGCTAGAGTCCGGGATCCCGATGATCGCAGCGGAGGGACGTCAACACGGAGCTAAAGAAATGGTGGAGCGGATCTACAAAGGTTGTATTTTCGGTTCACTCTTAATTAAGTTGTTAACTAGTTGTAGTTTCGCCTTTGCCTCTAGTTATCAATCTAGCATTAGGGTTTCTCGGCACAAGAAAAATTTAATTTTGCCATGGTTGATCATTTGTGGAACCTCTTGAGTGTGCCTAGGAACCCTACAGTGGTATCAGAGCCTAGCTAGAGCCTTAGGCGAAGTGTAGACGATGTTAGAAATCCGAACGAACCCCAAAACCCTAACTCAAACCACTCTCTGGAAATTTTCTGGAATTTTGGATTTTTGTGAATTAAAAATAGCCAAAAAATTCAGCAGGGTTTTGGAGGAATTACTGTGAAATTCGTGGGCCCAATTCCATTAAACCGCCGCGGAACCGCGGCCGTACCCTAGCTTGGGCGGCGGTTCCGCGGCAATATAGTGGCTTTTTCCTACTCTGTTTACACAGTAATCTCTATTTGTAGTTGTTGTATTTTATGGGAATTTTTAAACTATACTCAAGAGTTGAGTTTTCTGGGTTGTATTGGGGTCTCGGTGTTTCGATCGGGAAGTCTAATTTTGTCTATGTGTTTTCCGGATAATTTTTGAATATGTTAAAAGGTTCGACCAGATATAAATACCCACTTTTTCCCCTGCCGGGAAATTTCCAATTGTTGGAATTTTTCCGTAGTTTAATGACGTTCTAAGTAGTGCAAGTAACGCGATGGTCCCTCTAGAAGACAACAAACTTTAACTCGATTATGTGACCGTCTTGAACTGCCCTTTGAACCTTAGGGTTTGGGGCAGTACGGCGTGCCACATGTGAGGTGTTGGCTTGACCCTTCTACGGCTGGACCGTTGGTACTGAGGCATGAAGTGAATGTTTTTAAACTTATTTCATGTGTTGATCTGTTTCGAGAAATCTTGGGTGGTTTATTGTTCGATCGGAAAGTTTAATATTTTCTATTTATCTGGAATATGATACAATAATTGGAATCCACAAGTAGTTATGAGATAACTGATTTGAATGTTATAAACATAGCACTTAAGTCTCAAATGATCGGTTGCCACGGAATTTTGATATGATCAAAAGTCCGTCGCAATCACGTAGCGTACGCGGATACTCGCCGGGTAAACTTAATAGACAGCTACGCCCCATAGCCCCGACCAAGTGACTGTAGGAGAACCCCGTCGCCGAAAGCATCCGTTCGGGTGCTCGCGGCAGCAGTGTTCCGCCTTAGTGCACTTCGTCGACGGCATCGGGGGTGCGGCCGCTTACTAAAGTTTGCGATGAGCATTCGATCAGTTTTTCGGGAATCTTGTTGAATTGCCCGACTTGATATTGAAAAGTGTTTTCGATAATGAGACTAAAATGCGGGGTTTATAATTGTTAGGCATGCGATGTCTAAGGAATTCATTTGATTAGGCATGCGATGTCTAAGGAGGTTGCGGATTCCAACTGTTGTAGTTTTACACTTTCTTTTATGCGACCGTAAGTGTAATATGTGATATCGCTGGTTTCGTTGCTATATGTTAACGACAATTGGGATACGCATGTTTACTTACGTTGATGACATGTGATGTTATGTGTTGCTGGATATGTTATATTGGATCATCGTGTTTGAATAGCCGGGGGTTTTTTATGTGAGATGAGTGTTTTTCATTTACATTCATGTAAAAACTTGTATGTAATATTCTTTTATTGGGGCACTTCTAGGTTGCGGAAGATGTCACCATTTGTATATTATTTACTTTTCCGCACTAGGATAGACCCAAGGAGGAGGGCATAAGTAACCGGGTTCTGGAGTCCAGTGGGAGACCAACTCGAGGAGTCGAGTCCGGGTCTCCTAACTCTAGAATTGGTAGGATTGCTTGCCGCTCTCGTAGGGGTCTAGGGGTGTGGGATTGGCTATTCATCACGACTGTGGAATCCGTGTTTTATACTGGCTCGTATTGAAAACACGGACGTTCTAGTATATATCCAATATTTCATATGATTTTTTCTGTTGCGATATCTGTGATGTGATCATTTGATGTTCTGTGATAAATACTGTAAATAGTATATATGATATATTATATAGACGTTACTTATGTTTTACACCCGCGCTAGCCCTGCCCCGCTCTGCCGTTAATTACCTAACCTAACGGTGCACGAGGGGACATCGAGGCGAATGCGGATGGCATAAGTGTACGTCGTATTTATCTGTGATGTTTAGGTACTTAAATGATGGGACTTCATTAATGTGATTAATGAAAGAAAAGAAACCTAAGATGTTGTGGAATCGAATTTTCAAAAAAACAGGTAGCTACAGTTCTTGCTTTGCATTGCGGTGTTCCTTGTAGAACATCCTGCACCTTATTAGATAAAGGAAAAGACCGAGATCCCTTCACCGGGAGTGACTCCTTTAGCAATAACTGGCAGATGCTACACCCCTCAGTTTGTCTTTTGATTGCTTCTATAGTTTTTGCTTTGCACAGCGGTATATTTGATATATCCAGCACCTCCTTCGACGAGGAAAGGGCCGACGATCCCTTCACCGGGAGTGACCCCTTTAGCAAAACTAGAAAAGCCTCAAAAACACTCCATTTTAAAATCATTTGATTCTACAACGATATCAAGTTCATTACGCAATAGGTTTTCAGAAAAACCTGTCGTAGCCCTCCGTCATTTCAGATAAGTAGTAGTTAGTATTCGTGCTACGTTTTTTGGCCTGCGTCAAGGCGTAGTGTGCGGTAGCTAACTAGTATTTATCTGCTTATGCATATGATGCAGATTGGACTATGGTAGTCGTGCGACTTTGTTGGCCTGCGTCAAGGGTCGTGCGGGTGGGTTTAATTCAATCAGGAAATGACGGGTTGAACTTGACTAGCGCACTATGGTTTGTTGGCCTGCGTCAAGGTCATAGAACGCTGGGGGCAAAATTATCGGGAATTTCAAGTGTTGAAATTTGCAATGAGATTGCATACCTTCTATGAGATAGTTGGATCCCGATACCCAATGCGAGTAAGAGTTACTCCTGGGAGAGTTTTACACATTACAATTAGCCGATCAAGTAGGTGTCTAGAAAGGTGTCAACGGGGTTACGCCTCTGGGAAAACGAGGTTTACATTAATTAGGTTCGTACGAAAGCACGGGGAACCTCCCTCAAAGTACCGACACTGGCCTGGCTGAAAGATTGGCGAACTTGTAGCGTGCAATTAATCCCGGCTAGTCTTTCCTTTTAGGGTTTGAAGGAAGATTTGATAAAAACAGTGGGAGCCATCCTGATTAGATAAAATAATAACCAATCTAATCTTGCAAGAGCATACGCTGAGTGTTTTCTTCTCTCTCTCTCTCCAGGTAGCGACCATGTCACGCCTTAATCAAGATAATAATACGGATGTATTGACCGAACCCGCTTGTTATACTGAGCTGGAGAACGTTGGTCCCGCTCCAACTTATAATTGTTATAAGACAGAGCAGGAAATTGGGGAATACCAGATCTCCCATGCCGCCCAAACGAAGAGAGTGCATGATGATGCATCTTCTTCGGGTATGTTCATTATAAAGAACTGTTTCTCAGTATCCTCTGCGTCCTGGGTATTTGATACCGGATCAGGATCCCAGATATGTAATCTGTTACATAGGGCTACAGATAGGTAGAGAACTGAGAACGGGTGATAAGTTTCATGAGACAGAAAACGGGGCAAGTGTTGCAGCCAAGTCTGTTGGTCACTGTCACCCTGTATTACCAATACATTGATTCTGAACGAATGTTATTAGATACCGAACCTGATATACAAAATCATATCAGTCTCTTTATTAGTAAAGAAATGATAAAATTTTGTATTGTTGGATAATGTTTTGAACATTTCCTATATCAAAAGTTGATCGGTTCAGGCACGTTATATAAAAGCATTGATGTTCTAAATCAAACTACAGTTCTTAGTATACGGAACACACACAAAAAGAAGAGTTCAGAAATGAACGAAACCTTCTTGAGGCATTGTAGACTAGGTCATATCAATGCGACCCGACTGGCTAAAGTTACATTTAGATTCATATTTAAATTAGTTTGAATTTACATCTTGTGAAACTTGCCGGTCATGTCACAAAGATACGATGACCACAGCTCTGTTTGATGGAAACAGAGAAAGAGTTAGTGAACTCTTGGGTTGATACATGTTGATGTATGTAGGTCCCCTGTCTACATATGCCAAGACCGGCTCGTTGTACTTCATTAAATTCTCTGTTGATCTCTTTAGATTCAGATATATGTTCCTGTTGAAACACAAGTCCGAACCTTTTGAGATATTCACAGAATATAAGTTAGAAGTAGAGAACCAAAATACGGGTATAAGTATTATGTCTTATGATGAGATCAGGGAGGAGAATACTTGTGCATGGAATTCTTGGACTATTCTAAAGGAGAATGAGATTCTCTCTCAGTGTTACTCCTCTGAATACACCACAGCACAACGGTGTATCGGGGCGGAGCAATCACACCCTATATGATATGGTGCGCTCTATGATGAGTACTACTGAGTTTCCTATTTCCTTTTGGGGTTGTGCACTTGAGAAGATGCATACCTATTGAATTAGATTCGAATCAAATCAGTGCCTACCACTCCATATAAGATATGGTATGGGAAGAGCATATCTCTTAAGTAAGTTAAGATTTGGGATTGTCCGGCCTATGTCAAAAGCAAAATCCGGACAACATCGAGGCCGAGTCAGTTCTGTAGAACTGGAAAGGTTCCAGCTATACAAAATTGCAGCTGATGATTTGACAGAACCAAAGGATTCAATAGTCCCCGACGAACCTCAGCCTCTCCGCCGATCTGATAGGGTTCCTCACCTGCCTGAGAGATACTTCGGTTTCTCGATGACAGTGGGAGCGAGGATTGCATCATGAGATGATGACCCAACTAGATTCGAACAGGTCATCGAGAGTAGGGACTCTGTAAGAATGGCTGGATGCTTAGCGATCTGAGATGGAATCCATATACACCAACAAAGTATGGACTTTGGTTGCGATATCTGAAGGGTTAAATCCCCATCAGGAGCAAGTATATCTTGAGAAGATTACTTGGTGTAAGATGGAAAAGTTGAGACTTTCAAAGCTAGACTTGTTAAAGGTTTTCATCATCAACCAAGTGTGGATAATGATGAAACCTTTTCCAGGGACTATGCTTAAGTCCATCCAGATCCTACTTACCATTGCTACATGCCATGACTACGATATCTGGTGGTTGGGTGCCATGACTACTTTTCTAAATAATGATTTAGAAGAGAACGTCTATAAGAACACAGCCAGAGGGCTTCGTAAACAGTGGCAGCAGCGGAAACGTGTGCAAGTTGCTTTACAGGATAAAGCAAGCATCGCGGAGTTGGAACATCTGTTTTGATGTGGTAGTCAAAGAGTTTGACTTCATCAAAATGGTAGATGAACCTTGTATGTACAAAAGGGTAGTATGGAGTATGGTAATGATCCTCGTAGAGTACGTGGATGACATACTCTTGATAGGAAAGGAGTTTCCTATGCTACGATCGGTCGATCTCCTCTTATCACATAGATTCTCCATATAGGATCAAAGTGATACCTCCTAAATCCTGGGTTTTGGATCTATGAGATAGATCTAAATGGATGTTAGGATTCTCACTAGTTGTAGTGAGATGGTATCAGTTGATCCTGGGGAGAATCACTGGAAGGGTTCCAGGGTGATAAGGACGACTGAAAGTCAGTCGCAGGCATTGTCTTTACCCTCAGTAAAGGGACGGTATGTTGGAAGAGTTCCAAGCTAGATACCGTGGCATACTAAACGATAAAGGCTGGATACATCGCTACTTAAGATGCCACCAAAGAGGCAGTCTGGATGTATATTTGTTCATGAGATGAACTTATTTCCTCCCATTGTGTGACAATGGAGTTGTGGCTTATGCCAAGGAATGTCCGTCTCATCAGTGATCCAGACATATTCTAAGGAAGTATCGCCTGATCATGGAGATGGCTGATCTCCAAGGTGATCGAGGTTAGGAGAGTAGACTCAGAGGACAACACGGCGGATCCACTCACAATGGCCTTTTCCCAGAGAGAGACTTTTATGGGATGGTTGAGTATGAGATACTGCAACCACTGCTGCAGATGGCCCTAGTGCAAGTGGGAGATTGTTAGTTATATGTATGCCCTAGAGGCCATTACTATACATAGGATGTATATTGTAGTGGATGCTGGGACATATATAGGGAGGACTTTCTTGCTCGACATGATAGTATGCTATCTGGTTGCTCTTTATCTTAACGAGTACACTGATTGTCTCTCTGTTACATGTTGGTAAAGCCTTTAGGATGTGTACTTGACAACCTGGATTATGATGCGGATCATACTAGTGGGGACATGGTAGTCTATAAGTACATCCTTCAAGGTCCCTAGTCGAGGGTGTATCGAGACGGGGCATCGATATACCAGAGTAGACTAGCGTATACCTTCCCGACCCATACAGATGGGCGATGGATGATCCCATATCCATTGGTGTTTGACATCAGAGATTATATAGGGTGCTCAGTGGAGACTGGGTACACTGGACGGACTCGCCGAGAACTCCCAGATGGTATTATACCTTACGTCAGATGGAAGTTCTCTGGTGACACTGGTACAGGTTAGTTTGTAGACCCGAGATCGTCATAGAGTCTTGTGTGATTCCCACTGTGCTTTGATTTCCACCTTACCACGTCCAAGAGGGCGTGCAAAACGGTGGCTTTTGGGTACAGTCCCGAATCACATGGAGGCAATGAGCGATAGGAGGGGATTCGTCTCTCCCGGTATAGGGAGTTGATGTTGCGCTGCGTTCGATTGGCTATAACTGGAAATCCCTGGCCAGGGTTGCTGAGATTTACTGGTAAGTGTTACCAGTAGTTTCTCGAACTGTTATAAATCTTATATCGGCACAACTTATAGAGCTATTAGTGTCTGAAGTTTACCACCCCTAGACAAGATATGCGACATATTAGACGAACAGACCGGACTGTACGGTAAGTGTTACTGGTTGGATTCACAGGAGTGTGAGCAGGCTTTCTCGTTGATCTTCTGATCGCTCAATACCCGGGTGGCCGTTACATTTAGCAGACCGCTTGCGGCTTGTGGGTTTTTGATATGATCATCACCTGCTGCCGGCGTATTGACGAGTCTTTAGAGTCCTACATAGACGTTTCCTGGCTCAAGCGAAACGAAATAGGAGCGCATATGAGATATATGCGGGACCGAGAATAATGCGTGTATGTGATACCGTATTCTATTCTCGCGATGAATGTATCGATTGGTTGTATGCGATATAACCTAGTTATCAAATTGAGGATTGATTCGATAAGTCGATACATTGGATATTAGTCGGTCATATGCGATATGACCGGTTCGTTAAATCAAGTGTTGATTTAATGATTTAATGTATAATTATATATTTGATATATTACTTTACATTAACTAGTATTGGTTCACTTAAGATTGATTATCTCACTTGTTGTGCACATTGTATATATGATATAGTTTTGTGCACTAGTTTGTATCATGTTTGATGATACATGCAAACTTGGGTGTATGTTAGCTTTATACCATCTTTAGGTTAATGGTTGGGTTTTTCATTTGTTTTTATTTATTTTCCTTATTCATTTTGGCAAGAAATGAAATGGTGGTTTTCTTTGGATTTTGTTGAAGCTTCATGAAGCTTTGAAAGCTTGACCATTTTGTTTCTTTCCTTAACCCTAACCATTTACCTAAACCCTAGTTCATTCTCTACATGAGTTAGCCTCACCCATGGTTGCATTATGATAACCATCACTTCATTTTTCTTTTTGGAATAAATTCATTATTCTTTTTCTTCTTCTTCATCATCTTCTTCAAGAGGTGAAGAAAGCTTGCTAGAAATTTCTATGTGATGATTCCAAGTGAGAAATCCAAATCCAAAGTGAACCCACTTCCTATTTCTTCATCCTCTATCACTTGCCATGTAGTAGAGGGTGTTTTCTTCACAAGTTCCTTAACCTAGTGAAGATGGAGCTTGAGTTTGAGTCGCCTCGACGTAGATCATCTTCGGCCTCGAAGTCAATGACCTAGCCCGATCATTTCTCCGACGAAACCATCGCTAGAGTCCGGGATCCCGATGATCGCAGCGGAGGGACGTCAACACGGAGCTAAAGAAATGGTGGAGCGGATCTACAAAGGTTGTATTTTCGGTTCACTCTTAGTCAAGTTGTTAACTAGTTGTAGTTTCGCCTTTGCCTCTAGTTATCGATCTAGCATTAGGGTTTCTCGGCACAAGAAAAATTTGATTTTGCCATGGTTGATCATTTGTGGAACCTCTTGAGTGTGCCTAGGAACCCTACATGAGGTAATTTACCCGCAAGTAGTGGGGTCACCCCTCTCTAAAAAGGATGTCTTTCGGGACTGATGCAAAGAGGGACTCGCATGAATAGCATTTAACATGCTATGGCAGTGAGGTCAATCATGCAATATTATATACCAGACCAGATGATGCTTATAGACTTGGTGTAGTAAACAGATATTAGTCCAATCCTGGAGAGACATACGAAGAAGTGAAGAACATATGAGATATTCTTGGTGTATGGTAATGGCAGACTCTTTCAAGAGGCGATTACCGATTCCAGCTTCCGGGATGACATGGTTGACAGAGTATCTTTCACGAGTCAGTAGTTTACCCTCTTATGAGGAGCAGTATATTGAAAGAGTTCCAAGCTAGATATTGGGGTAGTCAAGACGCTAGATGCTGATTTGACTCAGCAGAGAATACATCCTAAGTATTTGTTTGGATAAATACGTTCATTTGTGAATAAGATCCCATCAGCTATCCAAACAATGTTCTAAGGAATGTATTGCTCATTTCGTGAGATAGTTGATCTCCGAAGTTGAGATTCGGAGAGATACAGTTGGAAACATTGTAGCGGATCCACTCATTATGGTTGTTTCTCGAACACAATTTGCAAAACTGTTAGTACAGAAGTTGGGTATGCAGTAGCACATGAGATGTGTGTATGCGATACCACAATAATTGGCTTTGAGTGCAAGTGGGAGATTGTTGGATATAGGTGCCCTCAAGGCAATTATAGTAATTGTAGGAATGCAATTACTGAATTCATGAGGACCTATACAGATAACAATCTTACTAGAAATGAAAGTATGCTATCTGGTTTGTCTTTATCTATCATGTGTATATGTTTTACTAGTTATAACATATCACTAATACATGATTATAAAGCCCATAGGAATTTTGCTTGACTGTCAGGATTATGATAAGGATTATACTAGTGGGACATGGGTAGTCTATAAGCACATCCTTAAAAGTCCCTAGTCGTAGGAGTATCGAGACTGAGCATCGGTACTTCAGTTTAGACTGGTGTATACATTTCATGACCCTGTATGGGGCGATGGATGATCCCATAGCCATTGGTGTTTAACATCGATGATTGTATACAGGTGCTCATTGGATGAGTTACACTAGACGGACTCGCCGAGAACTCCTAGATGGTATTATACCAATCGTCAGGTAGCAGTTCTTTGGTGACATGATTAAAAGGTAGTCTCTAGACCTAAGATCACCATAGTGTATTTTGTGTGTTCCCACTGTACTTTGATTACTATCCCACCATGGCTTTAAAGAGCTGTGCAAACAGGTTTTAGTTGGGTACAGTCCCGAAGTACATGGAGGCAGTAGCGGTTTAGGGAATTTGTCCCTCCTAGTATAGGGAGTTGATGCCGCACTGTGCACAGCTGGTTATGACCATAAGTCCTTGGCCAAAGAAAACAAGATTTACTAATAATGTTAACAGTAGTTTCTCATATGGACATGAGCATGACGTCAGTATGACTTATCGGGTTATTGGGAGTCGGACGGTTTCCACTTTCCAGACCCGATATGCGACAGTCTTAGACGAAAAGACTAGAATGTACAATGAGTGTCACTGATAGGCACTTGCAGGGTACGGACGAGCTTGCTTGTCGACCGGCTTTTCGTTCAATACCTGGGTAATCGTTATGTACAGGCAGTACTGTTGACGTGCTTGTAGGTTAACCCGGTGGGGGATTGATCTGAAAGTTTTTCGGATCAATCTGATATGATCCTGACCTACTGCCAGCGTATTGTCGAGTCTTTAGAGTCCAGGGTTTTCCAGTTCTAGCGAAATGATGTAGTGCACGAACGACGATACGTGTGGGGTCCAATTAAACATGTGTATGTGATACAACATTTATTAATCGGACGGATGATACTGGCCGGTTAATGATAGAACCGGGTCATTAAATCAAGTGTTGAATTAATGATATTACCTATATATGATGATGCATATATAAACTAGTATTATTGTATTATTCTCATTTTCTCTCTCTTTTTTGTTACATGCCATATTGTATGTCATGTGCATATTATTTATTTGTATAATGTTATTATATATCTAAATATATTTTTCCTTTTCTCTTATATTTCTTTTTACATGCCTTTGTGTGAGGTGAAAGCTAATGAGCATTCCACTCTCATGCACATTACATGTCGATGAAACAAAATTAATGAATGATATAAGAGGTATGAGTGATATGGCTCTCATAACATTCCACCATTCCTTCTCTCATCCTAACTAGAGAAATGAAGGAGAAGAAAAGAGAAAGGAAGAGAGAAAGAGAGTTTGAGAGTTTACATTCTTTTCTACATCTCTTTCATCTTCACATTTAGCAAATAGAAATGCGAGTTACTTCAAGTAGTTGAAGTTGAAGCTAGAACCGGTGGCCTTTGCATGGATCTTCTTTGACGGAGCCAATCGGAGATCAAACGCGATCCGGAGCATCTCGGAGCTTAGCCGGAGCCCGAGATTCAACCATTAGAGCATACGAAAATGTTTCAAAGCTTCTATCTTCTTAACTAGCTCTCTTTTGTTTTGCAAACTACGGTGTCTATGGTTTTTATCTTGGTTTGGATGTTTGTGCTCCCTTGGAATTTTTCGTTATTCACTTCCGCTGCATTTTCAAAACCCGTCCAGCAAGCACGAATAACCTTACATCATGGTGGAAGGCTTCTTCTCCTTCCCATGAATTGCCTTCTTCAAATTGTTTTGATTCAAAACGAAAACAATAAGGACTTGCCACAAACAGAAACTCATATTCCCATCGAACTTCTCGATATCGAACTTCATGATTGTCAGAGACATAATGTGGGATCAAAATAGTGAAAGTGTGTCCTAGTACCACCACTGGGTTTTCACAAGTATCTAGCATGCTATTTTTAAAAAATTTGGGATGTTAAGCTACACTATCCTAAAATCTTAACTAGATGATTAGGGTTTAAGCTATGATATAACAAAAACTATACTAAGTGAAAGAAAAAACAACCTATGAAGATCGTGTCCTTCACTTCTAAAGCTCCGGGTAGTAGTCCCTACGACTCCTCATAGCTCCACTTGAGATTGGATCGAGCTTCCTTCGTGACCTTCGTGCCGAAGATGATCCATCCGAAGCTTATCTAATACAAGCTACCTCTTCACTAATCTTTCTTTAGTGAAGGAAACACCCTAAACTCAAGTGCTAATCAAGTGTAGGATGGTCAAGTAGGGGTTGTAAGCTCACTTAGGATTTTCTCAAGCTCTAGGGTTCACAACTCATGTGATGGTTAGAGCTTGAAGCATGAGGAAGAAGAAGAAGGAAATGGAGAGAGCTAAAGAGAGTGAAGTAAAAAAATGAACTCAAGAAAAATCTGTTAGTTATATGTATGCCCTAGATACCATTATTGTACATATGATGTATATTATAGTGGATGCTTGGACATATATAGGGAGTACTTTCTTGCTCGACATGATAGTATTCAATCTGGTAGCTCTTTATTTTAACATGTACACTTATTGTCTCTCTATTACATGTTGATAAAGCCCTTAGGATGAGTACTTGACTACCAGGATTATGATGCAGATCATACTAGTGGGGCAATGGTAGTCGGTAAGTACATCCTTCAATTGTTCCTAGTCGTGGGAGTATCGATACGGAGCATCGATATTCCAGAGTAGACTAGCGTATACGCTTCTTGACCCATATGATGGGCGATGGATGATCCCACATCCATTGGTGTTTGACATCAGAGAAGGTATGCGGGTGCTCAGTGGAGACTGGGTACACTGAATGGACTCGCCGAGAACTCCTAGATGGTATTATACATATCGTCAGATAGCAGTTCTCTGGTGATACTGGTATAGGTTAGTCTGTCGACCCGAGATCGTCATAGAGTCTTGTGTGATTCCCACTGTGCTTTGATTTACACCTTACCACGTTCAAGAGATCGTGCAAAACGGTGGTTTTTTGGTACAGTCCCGAGTCACATAGAGGCTATGAGCGATAGGAGGGGATTCGTCTCTCCCGGTATTGGGGGTTGATGTTGTGCTATGCTCGATTGGCCATAATAGGAAATCCCTGGCCAGGTTGCTGATATTTACTGGTAAGTGTTATCAGTAGTTTCTCGAACCGTTATGAGCCTCACATCGGCATGACTTATTAGGCTATTGGGGTCTGACATTTACCACCCCCAGGCTGCGATATGCGACATATCAGATGAAGAGACCGGACTGTACGGTAGTGTTACTGATTGGATTCGCAGGAGTATGAACATGCTTGCTTGTTGATCTTCTGATCGCTCAATACCCGGGTGGCCGTTACGTTTAGCAGACTGCTGACGGCTTGTGGGTGACTGATATGATCACCACCTACTGCCGGTGTATTCACGAGTCTTTAGAGTCCTACACAGAGGTTTCCTGGCTCTGGCGAAATGAAGTAGGAGCACATATGTGATATGTACGGGACCGAGATTAATGCGCGTATGTGATACCGCATTCTATTCTCACGATATGTGATATCGGTCAGTTATATGTGATATAGCCGGGTTATCGAATCAAGTGTTGATTCGATAAGTTGATACATATGATATTAGTCGGTTATATGAGATATAGCCGGATTATTAAATCAAGTGTTGATTTAATAATTTAATGTATAATTATATATTTGATATATTAACTTACATTAACTAATATTAGCTCACTTAAGAATTTTTTTTCTCATTTGTGCATTTAGTATATATGTGATATATATTAATGTACATTTTTATGTGTCATGCTAGATGATACATGCGACATGGGTATATGAGACTCACACCATGCTTATCATAATGATGGGTTTTATTTATTTAAAGTAAATCAATATTAGTTGGAAATTAGCCACATGGTTAGAAGCTTGGAGAACCTTGTAGTGACCATTGACTTAGTCCACTAATTTTGTTTTACTTGAGATATTTGTTAACCCAACCATTATCCTAAGCCATGGTTAAGTCTCTACATGAGTTATATGAGATATTTCTCATCCATGGTTTCCATTCTACACCTAGATTTTTCCATGGTTTCTTTTCTTCATCTCCTTCCTCAAGCTCTCTAGCTTTTTGAGAGGTGAAGAAAATGAGTGAGAAAAATATTTCTAAAGTGAGAAAAATTCCTACTTCATCAACCTACACTACTTCATCAACCTACACTAGATTAGCCCTTTAGTTTAGATTGTTTGCTTCACTAATTCCACATTAGTGAAGAGGGAGCTTGAGTTAGTGTCTCCTCGACGTAGATCATCTTCGGCCTCGAAGACTTCAAGCAAGCTTGTTCATTTCACCTCGTGGAGCCTTACTAGAGTCCGGCAGATCACTACTTGGAGTGAAGGGACAACTACACAGAGCTTATGAAGTGAAGGACCGGTCTACAAAGGTTGTATTCCTTGTTCACTTAGATGTAAAGATGTTTACATTCTAGTTTCGTCTAATTCTCTAGTTTAGATTCTAGCGCTAGGGTTCTTTAGCATGCCAAATTTTTGAAAACGGCATGATCGATGCCTCTCGAAACCCAGTGGTGGTGCTGCGGAACCCTACAGTGGTATCAAAGCCATGCTAGAGAATTAGATGACGTTTGTAGAATTACGAAACCGAAACAATTCCGTAACATCGAAACAAAAACCCATGTTTCTGTCGAATTTTTCAGAGTGTCTAAATTTTTTTTAAGTAGTTGCAGAATGTTACATAAGATGTAACATGAACACCAGATCAAAACGAGTCCCTTTCACCGGGTTTGACCCGGTGACACTTAGCCAAAAACCTGCCCCACCGGTTTTCTAGTAGAGTTCTGGGCTCGTTTCGTTGTGGTGTTCCAGGCTCTGGGGTTTGGTGTTTCAGGTGTTGCTTATTTTTACTGATATTGCATGTGATGTTATATCTCTGTAAAGGCAATTCGGAGTGTTTCGTAGTCGTAATTCTAACATCGTTTCGGGTAATTTAGATGACGTAAAAAATTTTGAACGGATATCAATAACCCATTTTCTCCCTCGCTGAAAATTTTCCAAAAGTTAGATTTTTACAAGTTTAAAATCTTCAGAAAATCATGCAAGTGTTTTCTATGGACCCTCTAGAAGAACGATACCCAAACTTGACTCTTTGACCGCAAAACCGCGGGCAAATCCTATGATTTGTGGCAGTTCCGCGGCGCCATGAGTTAGGCGTGGGTCGGCCCTTCTACAGTTGGTCCATAGGTACTATGGCATGTTCTGGGTCTTTTTTTAAACTCTGCTCAAGTGTTGAGCTTTCTGGGAAATGTGGGTGTTTGTTGATTCGATCGAAAAGTTTAACATTGTCTAGCTATCTGTGAATTGTGATACAATATTTAGAATCCACAATAATTAGTTTTGTGAAAACTGATTTGAATTTTGTAAACATAGCAATTTAGTCTTAGTTGATCGGTTGCCACGGGATTTTGATGTGGATCAAAACTCCGTCGGGATTTTGATGTGGATCAAAAATCCGAAATATCACATACTTCGCATTTCATGTCTAACTGTATGAATTCCACATATTGTATCACATTCCAGATAAATAGACAGTATAAAACTTTCCGATCGAATAATCAAATACCCAAGATTTCCAAAATAGCTCAACACTTGAGAGGAGTTCAAAAATTCCAGAATACTTCACAGTAGCAACGGTCCAACCGTAGAAGGGTCAAGCCAACGCCTCACATGTGGCACGCCGTACTGCCCCAAACCCTAAGGTTCAAAAGGCAGTTCAAGACGGTCACATAATCGAGTTAAGGTTTGTTGTCTTCTAGAGGGTCCATCACGTCACATGCACGTTTTTCCGAAAGATTTAAACCCGAGAAAAATTCAACACTTGAATGTTTTTCGTGTCGGGAAAAAATTGAGTTAATGATATCCGTTCAAACATTTTAATACTTTCTAAATTATCCGGAATAACAAAACAAAATTAATTCTCCGATCGAATCGACGATTACAAAATAAACCCCAAAAATACTCAACACTTAAGTCATAATAAAAATACCCAGAAAGATGCAGGAATGGTAGTGGATATTACTGCATGAAGAACCGTCCCCAATACTCCTTTTCTGCCGCGGAACCGCCGCCAATGGTGGCTTAGTGCCGCGGTTCCGCGGCCACGTGGAGGCTTTGACGGCTCGTTTTTCATGGTAACCCTTAGAATTCCCTGCTGATTTTTTTAGGTATTTTTAATTCAGAAAAAACCCAGTTTTTAAAAATTGTACAGAGAGGGGGTTATCTTGACGTATTCGGGTTCGTTCGGAGTTTTAACTTCGTTAACACATCGCCTAATGCTCTAGCAAGGCTCTAATACCACTGTAGGGTTACTAGGCACTCTAACAAAGGTTAAGGAAGCATCAAACATGCCCGTTTAAAATTTTAGCCGTGCCGAATAACCCTAAACAAGATCGTTGCTAGAAAATTAGGGTTTCAAATGCATGTAAACTACGTTTATGACTAAGTGAATACGAAATACAACCTTTGTAGATCGGTCCTTCACTTCTATAGCTCCTTGTTGAAATCCCTTCGCTGCGATCGTGGTTCATCCGGACCCTTGCATGGCTTCACGAGGGGAAAGACGCGTCCTTGCTTGAAGTCTTCTAGGCCGAAGATAATCTACGTCGAGGGGATGCCAACTCAAGCTTCTACTTCACTAACTTGAGAATTAGTGAAGCAAACACCCTAAACTAAAGTGCTAGTCTAGTAGAGGATGGAGAAATAGGAAGTGGGTTCTCTTTAGAATTTTATTTCTCACAATCTTTCTCACTCTTGATCAAACCCTAGCAAGCTTTTTCTTTTTAACAATGAAGAAGAAGAAGAAAAGAAAGAGACGAAGATAATGATCAAGTGAGAAGTCTGACCATGGTGAGTGGGTTTCATATACTAACTCTTGTAGAGACTTAACCCATGGCTAATCTTTATGGTTGGGTTAACAAATATCCATAGTAAAAACAAACTCAAGTGGACTTAGTCAATGCATCCACAAGCTTCCACAAGCTTCATGCATTGATCTAATCCTCCACTAATTTTGTAATTACTTAAAATATAAAAACCCAACATAATAGATAGCATGGTGTAGGTCTCATACACCCAAGTCATGTGTATCATCAACCATGATACAAAAAGAAAACACATTTTAATATATATCACATATATATTAAAGTTGTGTTCATGTGAGAAAAAACCTAAAGTGAACAAGTGTTAGTAAATGTAAACTAGTATATCTAATATACAATTATACACTTAATTATTAAATCAACACTTGACTTAATAATCCAGTCATATCTCATATAACCGACTAACATCCATTGTATCGACTTATCGAATCAACACTTGATTCGATAACCCGGCTATATCATATATAACCGAACGATACAAAAAGTCGTGAGAATAGAATACGGTATCACATACACGCATTATTCTCGGTCCCGCACATATCACATACGTGCTCCTATTTCGTTTTGCCTGAGCCAGTAAAACCTCTATGTAGGACTCTAAAGACTCGTCAATACGCCGGCAGTAGGTGATGATCACATCAAGCACCCACAAGCCGTCAGCGGTACTAGCTGGACGTAATGGCTACCCGGGTATTGAGCGATCAGAAGATCAGCAAGCAAGCCCGCTCTAACTCCTGTAAAAGCCTGCCGGTAACACTTCCCGTACAATCCGGTCTCCTCATCTGATATGTCGCATATCAAGTCTAGGGGTGGTAAACGTCAGACCCCAATAACCGATAAGTCGTGCCGATGTGAGGCTCATAACGGGTCGAGAAACTACTGGTAACACTTACCAGTAAATCTCTAAAACAGCCCTGGCCAGGGACTTCCCTGTTACGGCCAATCGAGCACAGCGCAACATCAACCCCCAATACCGGGAGAGACAAAACCCCTCCTATCGCTCATTGCCTTCATGTGACTCGGGACTGTACCCAAAAACGACCGTTTTTCACGCCCTCATGGACGTGGTAAGGTGGAAATCAAAGCACAGTGGGAATCACACAAGACTCAATGACGATCTCGGGTCTACAGACTAACCTGCACAGGTGTCACCAGAGAACTGCCATCTGACGTAAGGTATAATACCATCTGGAAGTTCTCGGAGAGTCCGTACAGTGTACCAAGTCTCCACTGAGCACCCGTATACCATCTCTGATGTCAAACACCAATGGATATGTGATCATCCATCGCCCATCTCATAGGTCGAGAAGCGTATACGCTATTCTACACTGGTATATCGATGCCCCGTCTCGATACACCCACGACTAGGGACCTTAAAGGATGTACTTATGGACTACCATCTCCCTGCAAGTATGATCTGCATCATAGTCCAGGTAGTCAAGTACACATCCTAAGGGCTTTACCAACATGTAACTATAAGACAGTATAAAGAGACAAGTATACATGTTAAGATAAAGAGCAACCAGATAGCATACTATCATGTCGAGCAAGAAAGTCCTCTCTATATATGTCCAAGCATCCAATATAATATACATCATCTGTACAATACTGGCCTCTAGGGCATACATACAACTAATAATCTCCCACTTGCACTAGGGCCAGCTGCTGTAGTATCGCATACCAAGCATCCCGAAGAGTCTCTCAAACTGTATCTGAGGAATGGCCTTCGTGAGTGGATCCGCAGTGTTGTTCTTCATGTCAACCCTCCTGACCTCGATCTCCCGGCGATCAACTATCTCCCGGATCAGGTGATACCGCCTCAGAATATGCCTGGATCGCTGATGGGACCTGGGTTCCTTGGCTAAAGCCACCGCTCCATTGTTATCGCAATACAAAGGTATTGGATGCTCAATGGATGGAACCACTCCAAGTTCAGTAATGAACTTCTTGATCCAGACAGCCTCTTTGGCAGCATCGTTGGCAGCGATGTATTCAGCCTCCATCGTCGAGTCTGCCACGGTTTCCTGCTTGGAACTCTTCTAGCTAACCGCCCCTCCGTAAAGGGTAAAGAAAAATCCCGACTGCGACTTAGAGTCGTCCTTATCACTCTGGAAGCTCGAATCGGTAAAGGACTCCACTTGGAGTTCTCCGTTACCATACACCAAGAGCATCTCTTTAGTCCTTCGCAAGTACTTGAGAATGCTCTTCACAGCTGTCCAGTGACTCTCTCCAGGATCAGCTTGATACCTACTCACTACACTTAGTGAGTATACTACATCGGGTCTGGTACATAGTATCGTGTACATGATAGAGCTTACAGCCGAAGCATAGGGTATCCCTTGCATGCGAGCTCTCTCCAAATCAGTCTTGGGAGACATCTCTTTGGAGAGAGTGAGCCCTGAGATCGTGGGTAAAAACCCACGTTTGGACTCTTCCATACTAAACCTCTTTAGTATGGTGTCAATGTACCTGGATTGGGACAATCCTAATATCCTTTTAGATCTATCTCTATAGATCATAATTCCCAATATGCAGGAGGCATCACCAAGATCTTTCATTGAGAATCTTTGTGATAAGAAGAGCTTGACCGATTGCAGCATAGGAATGTCATTTCCTATCAAGAGTATGTCGTCCACGTATAATACGAGGAAGACTGTTAGTGTATATTCCCTAGGGGCCATTATTGTATCATACTAGTTTGTATATTACTTAATGGAAGCTTGGGATATTCACATGTATATAACAGTCTTGCTAAACATGGTAGTATGCTACTTTGTTTTTCTATCTTAATATGTGAGTATACATATTGATAGAGCTCTTAGGATCTTGCTTGACTACCAGCGTTGTGATGGCAGTCACACTAGTGGGGCTGGGTAGTCTACAAGCACATTCTTATTCAGGTCCCTAGTCATTGGATTATCGAGACAGGGCATCGATACTCCGGAGTAGACTAGTGTGTACGCTTCTCATCCCAGTTGGGGAGATGGTCTGTCCCACAGCCGTCAGTACGTCGTACTGGAGATAGTATGCAGGTGCTCGTTGGGTTACGGGTACACCAGACAGGACTCACGGGGAACTGTTGGTTGGTTTTATACCAGTCGTCAGTTAACAGTTCCCAGGTGACATGAGTACAGCATAGTCCGCAGACTTGACACTACTACTTCGCCTCGAATGTGTCCCACTGTTCTTAGATTGCTACCCTACCACGGCTCAAAGGAGTCGTGGAAACAGGTAGCAGTTGGCTGCAGTCCCGAGCACTTGGAGGAAGTGGCGGTTAGACAGGATTCGTCTCTCCCGGTATTGGGGGTTGATATCGCGCTGTGTCAGAGAGCCATTACGCAAAGTCCCTGGCCAGGGCAAGCAAGATTTACTGGTAGGTTCCAGTAGTTTCTCAGGGTGTAATGGGCTTCGCTCCGACACGACTTATATCGCTATTAGGGGACCGACGCTTGCCGCCCCCTAGGCCCGATATGCGATAGTCTTAGACGAATGGACCGGACTGTATGGAGATTGTCACATCAGACTCAGTAGGAGTTCGTATGGGTTTCCTCATCGGCCTTCTTATCGACATCTACCTGGGGACCGTTACGTACAGCTAGTGCCGCTTGCGGTCTGTGGTTAAACCCACTGCCAGCGTAGTAGTCAAGTCTCTAGAGTCCCACACAGAGAGTTTCCCTACTCCAGGCGAAACGATATAGAGGTCGTATGGTTTTACGACAAGGGTTCGGACGCATACGTGTGTTTACGCACGTACGACATCCGGACAGTTTTTACTAGCCGGCTTTGGTTTAAGCCAGTTTCTAGTATCCGGTTATTGGATTTATACAGTCTAAAGTTTTTCCGTGTTTTCACGGATAGGAGGGGCGTTCTCGTAATTGCGCGAGAAGCTTCTAGAAGATGGTGACTAAGGAGGTTAAGGTGGCAAATACATTGAATGAGATTAGTGAGTCATATGAGTGATTCATCCATATCATTAATGCATCATAAATGCTTAATGACTCATGGAGATGAATCACCATTAGATATTTATGAAGCATGATTATTCATCATTTTCTTTTCTTTTATTGATAAATCTTAATGCTTCATATATATTATGATAACTCATTTTCTCATCTCAATTATCATTCTCACCTTCTCTCTCCTCAAGCTTCCTCTCTTCAAACCCTAATCCTCCCCTCTCATGTGTTGAGTACAAGGATTAGTTAGACTAATTAAAACATAACCCTCACTCTATATCATCTAGGTACTTTGATTAGCACTTAAAGAAACCTAGTTGCCTCAAGTTTAGAGGCAAAGCTTGGAGTAAAGCTCTCGGGTGGATCGTCTACTACTTGGAGAAGGCCGAGGAGTAGGTGGAGTTAGTAAAGACGAAGGACACGGTTCTACAGGTATAATCACTTCACATAGTAGTTTAGAACTCCTATGATAGTTGTTAGTTATCGTTTAGCTTCGATTTATGCGGTTAGTCGATGTTTAAGCAAAGAACAAGATCGTTTTTCATATTTCCGCCTCCCCGCAAGTCGTGGGGTGTTGTACATCGACTTACAGTGGTATCAGAGCCTCGCTAAACAATAATTAACTCATTAGCAAAGTCGCAAGAATTTCGAACGCAAAAAGAACCGGAAACATCGTCGCATTAACACGGTTTCTGTCGAATTTTTAACAGGCCCTAAAAATTTTTCAGGGACCTGCAGAATAACAAGCAGGAAATTATAGGGGTACTCAAGAAATTTGGTCGCGTAACTTGGCTAACTTGCCACGGAACCGCGGCGGATCCATGCGATCCGCCGCGGATCCGTGGCCGAGTTAGGGCCGAGTCGGCCCAAATTTCTTCAGTGACCTTCTGGTGTTAACAGTGATATTTCTGGATATTTTATTTTCTGCTAAGATCTCAGGTGCACAGAGAAGTTTTGCAGTAGAATCTAAAGTGTTTTGCTCGATCGAAATTTTACGATGTTTGCTAATTTGATTATATCTGTGTTTGTATAATGTGTTCGTAAACCTCCCCTAACTGCTAGTATGTCGGTTGGCAGGGGGTTGTACATTTCTGTAATGGTTTTTACTATTTATGGATGTGAACTGTATTGCACTGTTGTGATGATTAGCCGGGGTTAGTGATGGGTTATTATTTTAATTCATTCGATGTAACTGTAATATGTTGTAATATTATTTTACGGGGCACATCCAGGTTGCGGTTGTAGCCACCGTTGTATTATTTCATTTTACTGTTTTTGCTCTTAGGATAGACCCAAGGTGGGGTGCACAAACTACCGGGTACTTTGAAGTGTTTAGTGGCCTATTCACTTTGTTGAGGGAGACCACTTCACTTCGGGTATTTGACGGGTAGTTTGTCATACCCGTAGGGGTCTAGGGTGGGGTAATGGCTTTTCATCACAACTGTGTAATCCGTCTTTTGTTGCAGCCTCTAAACAAACACGGATTGCTTGCAAATCCAATAAAGTTCATATGAGATCTGGAATGCCTATTATTGCGTCAGACGAATGTACAATATCTATATATGATAGCTATTTAGATGTCACTTATGTTTTACACCCGCGCTAGCCCAGCCCCGCTCTGCCGTTAGTTAAGTAACCTAACGGGTGATGACAGGACCCCGTGGCGAATGCGTATGGCATAAGAGGACGTTGTATTTTCGTTGTTTTCTGCAATGATAGGTTAATGATGGGACGTATTATTCATAATGCAAAGAAAATAAACCAAAAAGTTGAATCGTTGGAACAATTTAAAAGAAACCACTCGGTTATTTTAAAACAGATGATATTTTTTTAATTGCGGAGCTTTAACCACTCCTTTTAAAAAGCTATCAGGTTCCTTCGGTTATATCAAGTTCACTACGTTCACGGTTTCGCCAAAACCATTTGTAGCCCTCCGTCATTTCATTTGGATATTCAGTAGTATTCAAGCTATGTATTTTGACCAACGCCAAGGCATAGTGTTTGGTAGCTGCTGGGTATTCATATGTTGCATAGATAGATGAGTTAGTTTGGGACAGTCGTATGATCATTTTGGCCAACGTCAAGGATATGTACGGATGGGTTCAATTAACAAGATAATGATGGGTAGAACTTGACATGTGACTTATGACATTTTGACCAACGCCAAGGTCATAAGAGCATGGGGCAAAAACATATATTGGGAATTTCTAAAGAAACTGAAATTTGCAAAGAGATGCATACCATTTGGAGTTTGATGAATATTGGTAGCATTCCTTTAACATTATCATACGATGATATTTGGATCCCGATCCTACTGTGAGTATATGCTACTCATCAGGATATTCGTCACTTAAAGATCAATGCTATAAACCAAGTAGGTGTCAAGAAAGGTGTCAGCGGGGTTACGCCCCCAGAGAAAAGAGGTTATTTAATTAAGGAACTTCGCGAAAGCGTTGGAAAACCTCCCTCGAAGTATCGACACCAGCCTGGCTGAACGGTTAAGCAAGTATTGTACAGTGAGAATAGTCCTGGCTAATTCTTCTTTTATGGTTTGAGGAAGGATTCGAGAAACAGTGGGAGCCATCCAGTTTAGATAAACTAAAAACCACTCTAAACTTGCAAGAGCATCATGCTAAAGAGTTTTCTTCTCTCTCTCCTAATTGCAGCGACCCTGAAAATGACTGGACTTAAGTTACTTTTAGAGAAAAATATACTGACAGGGCCAAACTATAAAGATTGGCTGCGGAATGTCAAAATGGCTTTGACCTATGACAAATTGGGGTACGTCCTCACCGCTAAGGCACCTGCTGTCCCTGGTCCCAAATCCAGTAATGCGGATAAGGAAATCCGCAAAACCTGGGATTTCGATTGCGCGAAAGCCAAGTGCATCGTGCTTGCCTCGATGAACAATGAACATCAGAGGAGGCACGAGGATATGGAACTAGATGCCATATTTATCCATACAAAGGAACTTTATGGAGAGCAATCTCGTATAGCAAGATACGAGACCTCTAAGAACTTGTTTCGAGCGAGGTTGGTTGTCGGGTCATCAGTAGGAGAACATGTCCTAAAGATGATCGGCTATATAGAAGAGCTCGTAGACCTTGGGACGACTTTGGATAATGAGCTCTATACAGACCTTATTCTCCAGTCCCTTCCTCCCACCTACACCCAGTTTATCCTGAACTTCAACATTCAAAGAAAAGAAGTTGAACATCCGGAACTCCTGAACATGTTAAAGAGTGCAGAGGGCACCTTGCAGAAGGCAAGGGAAACACCCGCTATGTTTGTTAGCGGTGCTTCTTCTTCCGGGTCCAAGGCTAGGGCCAAAGGAAGGAAAAAGATGTCCGCCCCCAGACCTAGAGGAGGTGTAAGTAAGGTGGGAGGGAAGGGAAAGAAAAAGTTTGCGGTACCGGTAGTGGGCCAGGATGAATGCTTCCATTGTCACAGGAAAGGGCACTGGAAAAAGGATTGCAAGGCGTAGAACGCCAAGAACCAGGAACCGAAGCAAGCTGTGGCTTCGACTTCAGGTGTGTTTGTAATTGAGAATTGTCTGTCAATCAACTCTACTTCCTGGGTATTGGATACCGGATCAGGATCTCATATTTGCAATTCATTGCAGGCACTGAGAAACCGTAGAGTGCTGAAGGAAGGTGATATGACCCTGATGGTTGCTAACGGAGCTAGCGTGGGAGCTATGTCCGTAGGGCATTATCACCTGGGATTGACGAGTGGACACATTTTGGTTTTACATAACTGTTTTTGTGTACCCAGCTTAACGTGTAATATCATATCTGTTTCCTTGTTATCAAATAAAGGTTATGATTTCACGTTTGGAAGTGGTGTTGTTAACATCCACCTTAATCATAGTTTGATTGGGTCCGGTACACTGGAAAACGGTATATATGTGTTAAACCAACTCTAAATTTTCAATGTCCAGAACACACTAAAAAGAAAGTCTCCAGATTTAAATAAAGCTTTCTTATGGCATTGTAGACTGGGTCACATCAATAAGAGAAGGTTGACTAAGTTGCATAGAGAAGGATATTTGGACTCGTTCGAATATCAAACTTATGACACTTGTCAATCTTGTCTCAAAGGAAAGATGACAAAGACTCCTTTTACTGGACATGGAGTAAGAGTGAGCGAGCTCTTAGGATTCATACACAGCGATGTATGTGGTCCAATGTCTACACATGCAAGAGGTGGTTTTTCCTATTTCATTACTTTCACGGATGATTACTCAAGGTACGGATTCATTTATCTGATGAAACATAAATCCGAGGCTTTTAAGAAATTCCAAGAGTATAAGAATGAAGTAGAAAACCAAACCGGCAAAAGTATCAAGACACTAAGATCTGATCGAGGTAGTGAATACTTGAGTGCCGAGTTCCTAGGTTACCTAAAAGAGAAAGGAATTCTCTCTCAGCTTACTCCTCCATACACTCCACAGCATAACGGTGTATCGGAGAGACGGAATCGAACCCTATTGGATATGGTACGATCCATGATGAGTAATGCTGAGTTACCGCGATCTTTCTGGGGTTATGCGCTAGAGTCAGCGGCATATCTTTTGAACATGGTTCCTACCAAGACTGTGCCTACCACCCCATATCAGATGTAGAGTAGGAAGAAACCCTATCTTCAGTATCTGAAAAAAATGGGGATGTCCAGCTTTTGTTAAAAAGCAGCATGTGGACAAGCTCGAGGCACGATCAGTAAAGTGTATGTTTGTGGGATATCCAAAGAACTCCAAGGGGTATCTATTCTATTACGCAGAGGAACAAAAGGTGTTTGTTTCTCGTAATGCCCATTTTTTAGAATATCAGTTTTTAGAAAAGGAAATAAGTGGGAGCGAAATAGAACTGGAAGAAATTCCAGAACCACAAACTAATACTGAAAGTTTGGTAGAACAAGTAGTTCAAGAAGAACAGGACATTCCTGCACCCCTCCGCAGGAGTAGTAGGCCGTCTCATCCGCCTGAGAGATACTACGGTTTTCTCATAGATGGGGATAGAGAGGATTGCATCATAGATGATGATGAACCTACTGGCTTCCAGCAGGCCATCCAGAGCGGCGACTCGGTACGATGGCTAGATGCAATGCGGACCGAAATGGAGTCCATGTACACCAACAAAGTATGGACTTTGGACTTTGCTCCAGATGGGGTAAAACCCATAGGATGTAAATGGATCTTCAAGAAAAAGATTGGTGTAGATGGACAGGTGGAAACCTATAAGGCTAGACTTGTTGCAAAGGGTTTTCGTCAAAGACCTGGTTTGGACTATGACGAAACTTTTTCTCCAGTGGCTATGCTCAAATCCATTCGGGTCCTTCTTGCTATTGCTGCCTTCCATGATTATGAAATCTGGCAGATGGACGTAAAGACGGCTTTTCTGAATGGTAATTTAGAAGAGTGCGTCTATATAGATCAGCCAGAGGGTTTCAATCAGAGTGGGAGCAGCGGGAAAGTATGCAAGTTGCTTAAGTCCATTTATGGACTGAAGCAGGCATCGCGGAGTTGGAAGATCTGTTTTGATGAAACAGTCAAAGAATATGACTTTATCAAAAATCCAGATGAACCGTGCATATATAGTAAAGTTGTAGCCAGAAGTGTCGTATTCCTCGTCTTGTACGTAGATGACATTCTATTGATAAGAAATGACATTCCTATGCTACAATTTGTCAAAGGATTCTTATCACACAGGTTCTCCATGAAAGACCTGGGTGATGCCTCTTACATTCTGGGGATCCAGATCTATCGTGATAGATCCAAGAGGATGTGGGGACTTTCGCAGTCCAGGTATATTGACACTGTACTGAAAAGATTCAGTATGGAAGATTCTAAGCACGGTAATTTACCGGCTTGTCACTGAATCACCCTATCCAAAGAGATGTCTCCCAAGACTGATTTGGAAAGGGAACGCATGTCTATTATACCCTACGCTTCTGCGGTAGGCTCTATAATGTATGCGATGTTGTGCACCAGACCAGATGTAGCTTACGCACTGAGTGTGGTAAGCCGGTATCAGTCAGACCCAGGGGAGAAGCACTGGACAGCAGTAAAGAACATTCTCAAGTACCTGAGGAGGACTAAGGAGATGTTCTTGGTTTACGGCGGAAAAGACCTTAGGATGGAGGCCTATGCTGATTTCGGCTTCCAGAGTGATAAGGACGATTCCAAGTCCATGTCAGGTTATGTCTTTACCCTCAATGGAGGGGCGGTGTGCTGGAAGAGTTCCAAGCAGGACACCGTTGCTGACTCGACTATGGAAGCGGAGTATATTGCTGCTTGCGATGCCGCAAAAGAAGCAGTCTGGATGAGGAAGTTCCTAACAGAACTTCAGGTGGTTCCTACCATTGTTGATCCAATACCTCTGTATTGCGACAACAACGGAGCTATAGCTTTAGCGAAGGAACCAAGGTCCCATCAGAAGTCTAGACACATCTTAAGGCGGTATCACCTGATCAGGGAGATCATTGATCGTCAGGAGATCGGGGTTCGGAGAGTTGCTACTGAAGAGAACATTGCTGATCCATTCACAAAGGCCCTACCTCAGATTCAGTTCGAGAGGCTACTCGAGATCATCGGTCTTCGATATGCCAGTACATGGCCCTAGTGCAAATGGGAGATTGTTAGTGTATATGCCCTAGGGGCCATTATTGTATCATACTAGTTTGTATATTACTTAATGGAAGCTTAGGATATTCACATGTATATAACAGTCTTGCTAAACATGGTAGTATTCTACTTGGTTTTTCTATCTTAATATGTGAGTATACGTATTGATAGAGCTCTTAGGATCTTGCTTGACTACCAGCGTTGTGATGGCAGTCACACTAGTAGGGGCTGGGTAGTCTACAAGCACATCCTTATTCAGGTCCCTAGTCGTTGGATTATCGAGACAGGGCATCGATACTCCGGAGTAGACTAGTGTGTACGCTTCTCATCCCAGTTGGGGAGATGGTCTGTCCCACAGTCGTCAGTACGTCGTACTGGAGATAGTATGCAGGTGCTCGTTGGGTTACGGGTACACCGGACAGGACTCACGGGGAACTGTTGGTTGGTTTTATACCAGTCGTCAGTTAACAGTTCCCAGGTGACATGAGTACAGCATAGTCCGCAGACTTGACACTGCTACTTCGCCTCGAGTGTGTCCCACTGTTCTTAGATTGCTACCCTACCACGGCTCAAAGGAGTCGTGCAAACAGGTAGCATTTGGGTGCAGTCCCGAGCACTTGGAGGCAGTGGCGGTTAGACAGGATTCGTCTCTCCCGGTATTGGGGGTTGATATCGCGCTGTGTCAGAGAGCCATTATGCAAAGTCCCTGGCCAGGGCAAGCGAGATTTACTGGTAGGTTCCAGTAGTTTCTCAGGGTATAATGGGCTTCGCTCCGACACGACTTATACCGCTATTAGAGGACTGACGCTTGCCGCTCCTAGGCCCGATATGCGATAGTCTTAGACGAACGGACTGGACTGTATAGAGATTGTCATATCAGACTCAGTAGGAGTTCGGATGGGTTTCCTCATCGGCCTTCTTATCGACATCTACCTGGGGACCGTTACGTACAGCTAGTGCTGCTTGCGGTCTGTGGTTAAACCAACTGCCAGCGTAGTAGTCGAGTCTCTAGAGTCCCACACAGAGAGTTTCCCTACTCCAGGCGAAACGATATAGAGGTCGTATGGTTTTACGACAAGGGCTCGGACGCATACGTGTGTTTACGCACGTACGACATCCGGACAGTTTTTACTAGCCGGCTTTGGATTAAGCCAGTTTCTAGTATCCAATTATTGGATTTATACAATCTAAAGTTTTTCCGTGTTTTCACGGATAGGAGGGGCGTTCTCGTAATTGCGCGAGAAGCTTCTAGAAGATGGTGACTAAGGAGGTTAAGGTGGCATATACATTGAATGAGATTAGTGAGTCATATGAGTGATTCATCCATATCATTAATGCATCATAAATGCTTAATGACTCATGGAGATGAATCACCATTAGATATTTATGAAGCATGATTATTCATCATTTTCTTTTCTTTTATTGACAAATCTTAATACTTCATATATATTATGATAACTCATTTTCTCATCTCAATTATCATTCTCACCTTCTCTCTCCTCAAGCTTCCTCTCTTCAAACCCTAATTCTTCCCTCTCATGTGTTGAGTACAAGGATTAGTTAGACTACTTAAACCATAACCCTCACTCTATATCATCTAGGTACTTTGATTAGCACTTAAAGAAACCTAGTTGCCTTAAGTTTAGAGGCAAAGCTTGGAGTAAAGCTCTCGGGTGGATCGTCTACTACTTGGAGAAAGCCGAGGAGGAGGTGGAGTTCGTAAAGACGAAAGACATGGTTCTACAGGTATAATCACTTCACATAGTAGTTTAGAACTCCTATGATAGTTGTTAGTTATCGTTTAGCTTCGATTCATGCGGTTAGTCGATGTTTAAGCAAAGAACAAGATCGTTTTTCATATTTTCACCTCCCCGCAAGTCGTGGGGTGTTGTACATCGACTTACAAAGACAACCTTACTCTCTGCCACCTTCTTATAGATACAAGGTTCATCTACGTTTTGACGAAATCAAACTCTTTGATAACGACGTCAAAGCAGATGTTCCAACTCCGCGATGCTTGCTTTAATCCATAATGGATTTAAGCAGCTTGCACACCTTCCCGCTGCTCCCATTATCTACGAAGCCCTCTGGCTGAGTCATGTACACGCACTCTTCTAAATCACCGTTTAGAAAGGCGTTCTTAACATCCATTTGCCAGATTTCGTATTCATGATATGCAGCGATGGCAAGCATGATCCGGATGGATTTATCCATAGCCACTGGAGAAAAGGTTTCGTCATAGTCCACACCTTGTCTTTGACGAAAATCCTTTGCAACAAGTTTAGCTTTGAAAGTCTCCACTTTCCCATCTACACCAAGTTTTTTCTTGAAGGTCCACTTGCTCCCAATGGGTTTTACCCCTTCAGGAGCATCTTCCAAAGTCCATACTTTGTTGGTGTACATGGATTCCATCTCGGACCGCATTGCATCCAGCCATTTCACTGAGTCCCCACTCGTGATGGCCTGCTCAAAGCTAGTTGGGTCATCATCAACCATGATGCAATCCTCGCTCCCACCATCCATGAGAAAACCGTAGTATCTCTCAGGTAGGTGAGGAACCCTACTAGATCGGCGGAGAGGCTGAGGTTCGTTGGGAACTACCGAATCCTCTGGTTCCACTAAATCTTCAGTTTGAGTTTGTGTAGCCGGAATTTCTTCCAGTTCTACCTCGTCGCCACTAATTTCTTTTGTAAGAAATTCCTTTTCTAAAAAGGTGGCATGTCGAGAAACAAACACCTTTTGTTCCTCAGTATGGTAAAAAAGATATCCATATGAATGTTTGGGATATCCCACAAACTTGCATAGAACTGACCGTGTCTCGAGTTTGTCCGGATTTTGCGTTTTGACGTAGGCCGAACAACCCCATATCATAACTCGTTTAAGACATGGTCTCTTCCCACTCCATATCTCATATGGTGTGGTAGGTATAGATTTAGATGGAACTTGATTCAATAGGTATGCTGCTGTCTCCAGTGCATACCCCCAGAAGGAAATAGGTAACTCAGCTGTGCTCATCATAGAGCGCACCATATCTAATAGGGTGCGGTTCCTCCGTTCAGATACACCGTTGTGTTGTGGTGTATATGGAGGAGTCAGCTGAGAGAGAATCCCATTCTCTTTTAGGAAGTCCAGGAATTCATTGCTCAAGTATTCACCTCCTCGATCAGATCGAAGGATTTTAATACTTTTCCCGGTTTGGTTCTCGACTTCCTGTTTATATTCTCTAAATTTCTCAAAAGCTTTTGATTTGTGTTTCATCAGGAACACATATCCGAATCTAGAGAGATCGTCAGTGAATGTAATGAAGTACACAGAACCATTCCTGGCATGTGTAGACTTGGGGCCGCATACATCACTATGTACCAGTCCCAAGAGTTCCGTAACTCTCTCCCCGTGTCCCGTAAACGGAGTTTTGGTCATCTTGCCTTTGAGACATGACTGGCAAGTGTCATAAGATGAAAATTCAAACGGATTCAAATATCCATCCTTATGCAACTTAGCTACTCGTGTCGCATTGATGTGACCCAGTCTACAATGCCACAAGAAGGATTCGTTCATTTCTGATCTCTTTCTCTTGTGTGTGTTTGTTATGCTCAGAACTGTTGATTGATTTAGAATATAAATGCCATTGCACAACGTGCCTGATCCAACCAACTTTTGGTTTAGAAAAATGTTCATAACATTATCCTGTAATACAAAATTATATCCTTCTTTACTCAACAAAGAATCCGATATAATGTTGCATATCAGGTTCGGCATGTAAAAGCATTCGTTCAGAATCAATGTATTACCAGTTGGCAATACAAGGTGATATTCCCCGACGGTTTTAGCTGCAACAATTGCACCATTTCCAACCCTTATGTCTTTATCACCTTTTCCAAGTTCTCTACCTTTCCTAAGCCCATGTAACTGATTACATATATGGGATCCTAACCCGGTATCTAATACCCAGGACGTAGAGGAAATGGAGAAACAGTTTTCTGTAACGAACACACCCGAAGAAAATGCATCAACATGTACTTTCTTCAATCGGGTGGCATGGTAATCCTGGTATTCCCCTATATCCTGTTCAGTCTTATAACTCTTATAAGAAAGAACGGAACCAACGTTCCCCAGCACAGTATAACATGTGGGTTCGGTCAATACATCCATATTATTATCTTGATTAAGGCATGATATGGTCGCTACCTGGAGAGAGAGAGAAGAAAACACTTTAGCGTATGCTCTTGCAAGATCAGATTGGTTATTATTTTATCTAATCAGGATGGCTCCCACTGTTTTTTGTCAAATCTTCCTTCAAACCCTAAAAGGAAAGACTAGCCGGGATTAATTACACCCTACAATTTCGCCAATCTTTCAGCCAGGCCAGTGTCAGTACTTTGAGGGAGGTTCCCCGTGCTTTCGCATGGACCTAATTAAAGTAAACCTCGTTTTTCCATAGGCGTAACCCCGTTGACACCTTTCTAGACACCTACTTGATCGGCTAATTGTCCTGTATAAAACTCTCCCGGGAGTAACAATTACTCGCAGTGGGTATCGGGATCCAACTATCTCATAGAAGGTATGCAATCTCATTGCAAATTTCAACTCTTGAAATTCCCGATAATATTTTGCCCCTAACCCCTATGACCTTGACAAAGGCCAACAAATCATAGGATGCTAGTCAAGTTCAACCCGTCATTTCTTTATTGAATCAAACCCACCCGCACGACCCTTGACAAAGGCCAACAAGGTCGTATGACTACCCCAAAACAATCTGCATCATATTCATAGGCAGATAAGCACCATTCAGCTACCGCACACTACGCCTTGACAAAGGCCAACAAACGTAGCACGAATACTAAACAGTTCCTATCTGAAATGACGGAGGGCTACGACAGGTTCTTCTGAAAACCTATTGCGTAATGAACTTGATATCGTCGTAGAATCGAGTGAATTTTGAAATGGAGTGATTTTGAGGCTTTCATTAGTTTTGCTAAAGATGTCACTCCCGGTGAAGGGATCTCGGCTCTTTCCTTTTGGAATAAGGTGCAGGATATATCATATACATCACTATGCAAAGTAAAACTCCAAAAGCAATCAAAAGCAAACCGAGTGTTGTAGCATCTGCCAGTTTTGCTATAGAGGTCACTCCCGGTGAAGGGATCTCGGCTCTTTCCTCATCGAATAAGGTGCAGGGTATATCATATATACCGCTATGCAAAACAAAACTGTAGCTACCCCCTTTTTTTTGAAAAAATTTGATTCTAGAACATCTTTTAGGTTTCTTTTCTTTCATTAATCACATTAATGAAGTCCCATCATTTAAGTCACCTAAACATCACAGATAAATACGACGTACACTTATGCCATCCGCATTCGCCTCGATGTCCCCTCGTGCACCGTTAGGTTAGGTAACTAACGGCAGAGCGGGGCAGGGCTAGCGCGGGTGTAAAACAAAAGTAACGCCTATATAATATATCATATATACTATATACAGTATTTATCACAGCACATCAAATGATCACATCACAGATATCGCAGCAGAAGAAACATATGAAATATTGGATATACTAGGACGTCCGTGTTTTATTTTGAGCCTCTATAAAACACGGATTCCACGGTCGCGATGAATAGCCAAACCCACACCCGTAGACCCCTACGAGAGCGGCAAGCAACCCTACCAATTCTAGAGTTAGGATACGCAGACTCGACTCCTTGAGTTGGTCTCCCACTGGACTCCAGAACCCGGTTACTTATGCTCTCCTCCTTAGATCTATCCTAGTGCGGAAAAGTAAATAATATACAGATGGTGACATCGATCTCATCCGGAAGTGCCCCAATAAAAGAATATTACATACATTTAATTTTACATGAATGAAAATAAAAACTCTCATCTTACATAAAAAAAAAACCCGGCTATTCAGAACGCGACGATCCAATATAACATATCCAGCAACACATAACAACACATGTCATCAACGTAAGTAAATATACGCATCCCAATTGTCGTTGACATATAGCAACGAAACCGGCGATATCACATATTACACTTACGGTCACATAAAACAAAGTGTAAAACTACAACATTTGGAATTGACAATCTGTTTAGACATCGTAAATCCGAAATATCACATACTTCGCATTTCATGTCTAACTGTATGAATTCCACATATTGTATCACATTCCAGATAAATAGACAGTATTAAACTTTCCGATCGAATAATCAAATACCCAAGATTTCCAAAATAGCTCAACACTTGAGCGGAGTTCAAAAATTCCAGAATACGTCACAGTAGCAACGGTCCAACCGTAGAAGGGTCAAGCCAACGCCTCACATGTGGCACGCCGTACTGCCCCAAACCCTAAGGTTCAAAAGGCAGTTAAAGACGGTCACATAATCGAGTTAAGGTTTGTTGTCTTCTAGAGGGCTCATCGCGTTACAAGCACGTTTTTCCGAAAGATTTAAACCCGAGAAAAATTCAACACTTGAATGGTTTTCGTGCCGGGAAAAAATTGAGTTAATGATATCCGTTCGAACATTTTAATACTTTCTAAATTATCCGGAATAACAAAACAAAATTAAATTCTCCGATCGAATCGACGATTAGAAAATAAACTCCAAATATACTCAACACTTGAGTCATAATAAAAATACCCAGAAAGATGCATGAATGGTAGTGGATATTACTGCAAGAAGAACCGTCCCCAATACTCCTTTTCTGCCGCGGAACTGCCGCCAATGGTTGCTTAGTGCCGCGGTTTCGCAGCCACGTGGAGGCTTTGAGGGCTCGTTTTTCATGGTAACCCTTAGAATTCCCTGCTGATTGTTTTAGGCACTTTTAATTCAGAAAAAACACAGTTTTTAAAAATTGTACAGAGAGGGGGTTATCTTGACGTATTCGGGTTCGTTCGGAGTTTTAACTTTGTTAACACATCGCCTAATGCTCTAGCTAGGCTCTGATACCACTGTAGGGTTACTAGGCACTCTAACAAGGGTTAAGGAAGCATCAAACATGCCCGTTTAAAATTTTAGTCATGCCGAATAACCCTAAACAAGATCGTTGCTAGAAAATTAGGGTTTCAAATGCATGTAAACTACGTTTACGACTAAGTGAATACGAAATACAACCATTGTAGATCGGTCCTTCACTTCTATAGCTCCTTGTTGAAGTCCCTTCGTTGCGATCGTGGTTCTTCCGGACCCTTGCATGGCTTCACGAGGGGAAAGACGCGTCCTTGCTTGAAGTCTTCGAGGCCGAAGATGATCTACGTCGAGGGGATGGCAACTCAAGCTTCTACTTCACTAACTTGAGAATTAGTGAAGCAAACACCCTAAACTAAAGTGCTGGTCTAGTAGAGAATGGAGAAATAGGAAGTGGGTTCTCTTTAGAATTTTATTTCTCATAATCTTTCTCACTCTTGATCAAACCCTAGCAAGCTTTTTTTTTACAATGAAGAAGAAGAACAAAAGAAAGAGATGAAGATAATGATCAAGTGAGAAGTCTAACCATGGTGAGTGAGTATCATATACCAACTCTTGTAGAGACTTAACCCATGGCTAATCTTTGTGGTTGGGTTAACAAATATGCATAGTAAAAACAAACTCAAGTGGACTTAGTCAATGCATCCACAAGCTTCCACAAGCTTCATGCATTGATCTAATCCTCCACTAATTTTGTAATTACTTAAAATATAAAAACCCAACATAATAGATAGCATGGTGTAGGTCTCATACACCCAAGTCATGTGTATCATCAACCATGATACAAAAAGAAAACACATTTTAATATATATCACATATATATTAAAGTTGTGTTCATGTGAGAAAAAACCTAAAGTGAACAAGTGTTAGTAAATGTAAACTAGTATATCTAATATGCAATTATCCACTTAATTATTAACTCAACACTTGACTTAATAATCCGGTCATATCTCATATAACCGACTAACATCCATTGTATCGACATATCGAATCAACACTTGATTCGATAACCCGGCTACATCATATATAACCGAACGATACAAAAAGTCGCGAGAATAGAATACGGTATCACATACACGCATTATTCTCGGTCCCGCACATATCACATACATGCTCCTATTTCGTTTTGCCTGAGCCAGTAAAACCTCTATGTAGGACTCTAAAGGCTCGTCAATACGCCGGCAGTAGGTGATGATCACATCAAGCACCCACAAGTCATCAGCGGTACTAGCTGGACGTAAAGGCTACCCGAATATTGAGCGATCAGAAGATCAGCAAGCAAGCACGCTCTAACTCCTGTAAAAGCCTGCCAGTTACACTTCCCGTACGGTCCGGTCTCCTCGTCTGATATGTCGCATATCAAGTCTAGGGGTGGTAAACGTCAGACCCCAATAACTGATAAGTCGTGCCGATGTGAGGCTCATAACGGGTTGAGAAACTACTGGTAACACTTACCAGTAAATCTCTAAAACAGCCCTGGCCAGGGACTTCCCTATTACGGCCAATCGAGCACAGCGCAACATCAACCCCCAATACCGGGAGAGACGAAACCCCTCCTATCGCTCATTGCTTCCATGTGACTCGGGACTGTACCCAAAAACCACCGTTTTGCACGCCCTCATGGACGTGGTAAGATGGAAATCAAAGCACAGTGGGAATCACACAAGTCTCTATGACGATCTCGGGTCTACAGACTAACCTGCACAAGTGTCACCAGAGAACTGCCATTTGACGTAAGGTATAATACCATCTGGGAGTTCTCGGCGAGTCCGTCCAGTGTACCCAGTCTCCACTGAGCACCCGTATACCATCTCTGATGTCAAACACCAATGGATATGGGATTATCCATCGCCCATCTCATGGGTCGAGAAGCGTATACGCTAGTCTACACTGGTATATCGATGCCCCGTCTCGATACACCCACGACTAGGGACCTTGAAGGATGTACTTATAGACTACCATGTCCCCATTAGTATGATCTGCATCATAGTCCAGGTAGTCAAGTACGCATCCTAAGGGCTTTACCAACATGTAACTATAAGACAGTATAAAGAGACAAGTATACATGTTAAGATAAAGAGCAACCAGATAGCATACTATCATGTCGAGCAAAAAAGTCCTCTCTATATATGTCCAAGCATCCAATATAATATACATCATCTGTACAATACTGGCCTCTAGGGCATACATACAACTAACAGCAAGGGCATACGCAGAGTGTTTTCTTCTCTCTCTCTCTCCTGGTAGCGACCGTAACATGCCTTAATCAAGATAATAATATGGATGTATTGAACGAACCTGCTTATTATACTGAGCTGGGGAACATTGGTTCCGCTCTATCTTATAATTGTTATAAGTCCGAGCAGGAAATAGGGGAATACTAGGATTCCCATGCCACCCAATCGAGGAAAAAGCATGTTGATGCATATTTTTCGGGTGTGTTCGTTACTAAGAACTGTTTCTCAGTACACTCTACGTACTGGGTATGAGATACCTGAACAGGATCCCACATATGTAAGACGTTACGTGGGCTAAATAAAGGTAGACAACTGAGAAAAGGTGATCGTTCTCTAGAGTAGGGAATGGTGCAATTGTTGCAGCCAAAACAGTTGGCGAATATCACCTTGTATTACCAGAGGGTTAATACATTGATTCTGAATGAATGTTATTACGTACCGAACCTGATATACAACATTACATCGGTTTCATTATTAAGTTAAAGAAGGATATAATTTTGTATTACAGGCACGTTATGTAATAGCATGTACGTTCTAAATCGAACCACAGTTCAAAGTATACAGAACACACACAAAAGGAGTAGTTCAGAAATGAACGAATCTTTCTTGTGGCATTGTAAACTGGGTCATATCTATGCGACACGACTAGCTAAATTACATAAGGATGAATATTTTAATCCGTTCAAATTTTCATCTTATGATACTTGCCAGTCTTGTCTCAAAGGCAAAAATGATCAATACTCCGTTTACTGGAAACGGAGAAAGAGTTAGTGAACTCTTGGGACGGATACATGATGATGTATATGGTCCTATGTCTATAAATGACATGATTGGTCTTTTGTACTTCATTACATTCATCGACGATCTCTCAAGATTCGGATATGTGTTCCTGTTGAAACATAAGTCTGAAACTTTTGAGAAATTCAAGGAATATAAGTTCGAAGTAGAGAACCAAACGGGTAAAAGTATTGAGTCCTTCGATGTGATCGGAGAAGGGAATACTTGGGCATGGGACTCCTGGATTATCTAAAAAGAGAATAAGATTCTCTCTCAGCTTACTCCTTCGTATACACCACAACACAATGGTGTATCGGGGCGGAGGATTCGCACCCTATTAGATATGGTGCGCTCTATAATGAGTACTGCTGAGTTGCCTGTTGTCTTTTGGAGTTATGCACTTGAGAAGCTGCATTCCTATTGAATGGGGTTCCATCCAAATCAGTGCCTACCACTCTATATGAGATATGAAATGGGAAGAGACCATGTCTTAAACGAGTTAAGATATGGGGTTGTCCGGCCTATGTTGAAAAGAAAAATCCGGACAAACTCAAGGTAAGGTCAGTTCTGTATAGGTTTGTTGGATATCCCGAACATACGTGAGGGTACATCTTCTACCACACTGAGAAGAAAAAGGTTTTTATTTCTCAACATGCCACCTTTTGTGAAAAGGAATTTCTTATGGAAGAAATTTGTGGTCATGGGGTAGAACTGGAAGGAGTTCCAGCTAGACAAACTAACAGCTGATGATTTGGTGAAACCAAAGGATTCAATAGTGTCCAACGAATCTCAGCCTCTCCGCGAATCTGGTAGGGCTCCCCATCCACCTAAGAGATACTACGGTTTCCTCGGTGACGGTGGGAGCGAGGATTGCATCATGGTAGATGATGACCCAACTAGGTTCAGGAAGGCCATCATGAGTAGAGACTCTATGAAGTGGCTGGATGCTATGCAATCAGAGATGGAATCCATGTACACCAACAACGTATGACTTTGAATGTTGCACCTGAAAGTGTAAAACCCATCGGGAGCAAGTGGATCTTGAGAAGATTCTTGGTGTAAATGGAAAAGTTGAGACTTTCAAAGCTATGCTTAAGTCCATCAGGATTAAAGCAGGCATCGCGGAGTTGGAACATTTGTTTTGATGTGGCAGTCAAAGAGTTTGACTTCATCAAAAAGGTAGATGAACCTTGCATATACAAGAAGGTTGTAGAGAGTAAGGTTGTCTTCCACGTATTGTATGTAGATGATATACTCTTGATAGGAAATGGTTTCCTATGCTACACTCGGTCAAGCTCCTCTTATCACGAGGATTCTCTATGGAAGATCTGGATGATACCTACTATATCTTGTGCATTATGATCTATGGTGATAGATCTATGTGGATGTTGAGAGTGTCCCAAATCCAGGTACATTAACACCATACTAAAGGGGTTTAGTATGGACGATTCTAAGCGTGGTGGATCGCCCACTTACTCAGGAATCACTCTCTCCAAAAAGATGTCTCTCGAGACTGATTTGGAGAGAGCTCACGCACAAGGGATACCCTATGCTTCGGCACTAGGCTCTATCATGTATGCGATGCTATATACCAGACCAGATGTAGCTAACTAACTAGGTGTAATGATCAGGAATCAATCGGATCTTGGGAGAATCACTGGATAGCTGTGAAGGACATTCTTAAGTACTTGAGAAGCACTAAAAGAATGTTCTTGGTTCGAGCTTCCAGAGTGATAAGGTTGGCTGAAAGTCAGTCTCGGGCTTTGTCTTTACCCTCAATGGAGGGACGGTATGTTGGAAGAGTTCCAAGCTATATACCGTGGCAAACTAGACGATAAAGGCTGTATACATCGCTACCAACGAAGCTACCAAAGAGCTTGTCTGGATATTTCTTGTTCATGAGATGAACATGGTTCCTACCATTGAGCGTCCAATAACTGTTATTGTGACAATAATGGAGTTGTGGCTTTGGCCTAGGAACGCCGGTCCCATCAGCGATCCAGACATATTCTGAGGCAGTATCACCTGATCAGGGAGATGGTTGATCGCCAAGGGATCGAGGTTAGGAGAATTGATGCGGAGGATAACACGGCGGATCCACTCACAGAGGCTTTTCCCCAGAGAAACTTTTATGGGACATTGGGTATGAGATACTGATTGTAAAGAATTCTTGTTGTGTGTATCAAATCAAATGATCCCCGGCAACGGCGTCATTTGATTGATCATTTCTTTGTGTGTGTTTAAGAAAATGAATAAAATTCACAATCAAAGAATTATTTGACCGCAATCAACTACGGTGTCGGATGTAGATTGTAAGTGAGTGCGGATCGTCCACAGGGAAAGTGTAATAGTTCGTCTTTTGAATTAGATGAGTCGAAACTTTAAAGAAAACAAAACAAAACAATTCATGATTTATATTTGAAGTTCAAGAATTAGAAAATCTAGATCTAATAACAAGAAAAAGATAGAATCAAGAATTGAGAGTTTGATGATTTTTCCAACCAAATATCAAGAATCTAAATGAGGCTCGCAGGAATCGATTGGATCTATAGATGTGATGCAATCTCACGATGACGTATTCTTATCCTTCGATGAATTGATACTAGATCGATGATGATCGACGAGAATTGGGGATTTCTAGTGAAACTAGGGTTTTATCATTTATCCCTTATTCTTTCGTTGATATCATTCACATTCTAGCCTCTAGTAAATTCAAGAGACGATCGTAGATCCCTAATTTCGAGCGATCACAATCAAGAAAGCATCGCTACGAAACTAGGTCATCGATTCTTGAACTTGCTAGGGTTTACAAAACTCGTAGGACTCAAGAATCGTTTAAAGATTTGTTACATCATCATTCTATTGATCGTCTCGACTCCTTAACGAGCGGAGTTTTACTCAAACATCATCACAAGAAATACAATCATAAATTGAGATCGAATCATGATGCAAGAATTTAAAGAAAGCAAGATTAAAGAATTTCACCTTTTATTTTTATCAACAATTTCATTACATTCGCTCAAGAACTACAAGAGGAAGAACTTAATTGTCGATTTGGCTTCGCTCGGCTCCGTGAGTCGCGGATCGGCTTGGATCACTTGCTCGGTTGGAGATCGGCTCCGCTCCTAAAAGGTTGAAGGGCTCCTTGCTTGATTGGTACTCGGGATCTTGAATTTGGAGTGGAATTAGGGTTAGGGTTTCGCACAAGTCTTGTCACTAGACTTGTGGAAGAAGATGGTGTAAGAGGTAAAGATTAGAGATTAAGGAAGTAATGAACAACTAAAGAACTAAGATTGATTCCCATTAACCCTAGGTCTAGGCTTCTATTTATAGACTTCCCGAAACCCTAGATCTAGGATTAGAATTTGAATTTTCCTCCAAAAGTTAGTTAGAGGAGATTTTAATTTCCCTCCAAAAGTTTGTTGAGGAGAAGCTTCTAGATGTGATTAGTTAGGAGCTTAATCAAGATTAGCATGCTTAATGATCTTTTGCAGATCTGGCAGAAGACTCTGGAGAATTCTGGAATTTGACGTGTCAAAATGAGGTGTACCCACTGAGATAGGAATTATGCCCTGAAAATTAGGTGATGATGTGGCAGAACTGCCGCGGAACCGCGGCGCAAGCCGGCTCCCGCAGCGGTTCCGCGGCTCTTTGTGGGTTTTAGAGCTTGGTCTTTCTGCAGTGGTCTTGGGCTGACAATTGGGCCTTTCTTTGATATGTTGATTTTTATATTTCCTTTTGAGTTGCTACCAGATCTGAAATCATTGAGTTGGCGTATTTTTGATCAGCTCTTTTGGCTTTGCTCCTGCAATTTTCTGCACAAATCTCGACACAAGTGTTGCGCAATACAGGGATGATGCGATGCCATGATAAACACACAATTTCCTCAGAAATGTCGGTTTTAGAGTTTAACACATGCAATCTGATATTTAAGGACTGTTTTGCTAATATGTGAAATTTGAATACCGCACACTTCTAAATGAGTGCAAATACATTATTTTCGACTGATCAAATTCCCCCAAACTTATTTTCGATCGTCTCGAGCGAACTGTTTTATTAAAAACCAGAAGAAAATAAAGAAAGAGAAAAACTAACTAGCACACTTTCGTAGGCAACACGATTGCACTGAGCACGTGCAACAAGCCTTTAAACCTCTAGGTGTCCCTAGTAGGAGGAGTGTTGTCTCCTGAGGGTTTTCAGCGGATTGCACCCACAAAATCCAATAATAAAAGAAAGATCATGAATATTACATTTAAAGAAAAGAATTGTAAAAGAAAAGACTTTGAAAATTAGGGTTTCCAACTAAGCTAGCTTTTCGGTTGTCATGAGCCTTATCTTAATGGTCATGAAAAAATGTCAGAAATCACGTCCTCCCTCAATAAAACTTCGTCTTATTCTTCATTCCTATCTTTCTTCCAAACATCGATCATATCACCCTGCGTGTGTGTAATAAACATCCCTACACCCGGAGAATTCAATTCAAGCTATCATACTCTTGCCCATCAGCCTCAGTACTTTTTAATTAATGAATATTTAGATGTGCTCACACACTTTCATGCGACCGTTAATACTTCTTGAGGTACTAACCGACCGATTACTCATGTGCTTGCTTATTTGGTGTATTTTCCTCGTCTTGCACCACCTCAGGCATAGCAGTGACTCCCAGACCAGTTGGCCTTAGGGCACTAGGTGAAAAGGCACCCTTGCTATACATTTTTTATTGCCCTTTGTGATAACAAAACCAGTGTCCATTTTTCTCACCACTTTATATTTTCTTCATCATTTTTTTTTTATTTCCTTCATACTTTTGGCTTTAAGACAAGAGCATTCCAAGGTATCCTCTACTATCCCGGGCTTTAAGACGTGTGTAAGTGCGAATAGCAGGGTATCAACGTTCAAAATGTTTGGCTTCCAGAATAGAAACTATTTTTCAGACTTATTTTTATCCTCAGATTAGTGATGTCTTTCATCTTACTAACCCTTGGGACAACGGCTCATAACTACTTATTACTAGTTCGTATAAGAAAACTTCTAATTTTCTTGGTTTTCTTAAATTTTTTCTAATCTCATGGATGTAATTTTTCACTATCTAAACTTTTATTATCTTATTTATATACAAAAATTATTTTTATTTTTCGAAATTTTTTAAATTTTTATAGGTTTTCAAAAATGTTTTGTGCTTATGCAAAGTATGATGCAAATGATGTGAAAATAAGCACAAACCTCCCCCAAACTTGTTTTCAACAGTGTCCTCACTGTTGCCATCTGCTAAATCTCGAAAAACCTGTAAGCTTGGGAGGAATTTGTTAGTGGGGGCAAAATATTTAAGTGAAGACCCTCCCCCAAACTTATTTTTGGCTCAAAATTTTATAAAATTTTCTTTTCGAGAGCCAGAAAAAATATGCCCCCCCAAACTTAAGCAATGTTAATCTTTTGAAAATCACATGAGGGGGTCAAAAATCAGTGGTCGATGCCAAGCTTTGCAAAGACCGAAAGTTAACACCAACCATTCAAAAATTTTATCAATGCAGTGCTCTGGTTGGTGGAAGAAGAAATGGGGAAAGGTTAAGTGGTGGAAGAGAGTGTGTGTGCGTCTTATTTTGGAGCGACGATGCAGTGAATGTGATGGATTACTCGCATTCGTTTTACAAGTCAGAAGAAGGGGTGGAGGTTCAATTTCATTGATTGGGAGATTATTCATCTCAACACCCGTGTCATTTAAAAATGCGAGTTCATCAGCGAAGATCTCCTCAAAAGTTCCATCTATACCCCGATGAATAATGTCATCACAAAGTGCGGGGTGATCTTCAGACTCTAAAAGCAGTTCATAATCGGTGTTAGTTGTTGACCCGGACAACTCGGTGGAAGAGTCCGTATGTGTATGATACATAGTTGGGTCAAACAATAACATATGAAAAGAGTCAAGATCGGTATCAGGAGATCATCAAATTCGCTGCTGTCGACATCCATTAAGTCGACAGAACAGACCTGAGCAGTAGGTTCCGAGGGTACACTTCCCAACTTGTAAATGTTCAGCTCTATTGACCTATTCCCGAAAGATAGGGTCGTAGAACCGTTACGACAGTTGATGATAGCATTGGAAGTGGCCAAAAGGGGGCGACCTAAAATCACCGGAATTTGATTCCGTGGGTTCGCTACAGGCTGTGTATCAATGACAATAAAGTCCACAGGGAATATAAATTTCCCGATTTTTATTAACACATCCTCCAGTTCACCCCTAGGTTTGGTGATTGATCGGTCAGCCATCTGGAGAGTGCAATGGGTTGGCTTCAACTCTCCGATACCTAGTTGCTCATAAACAGAATATGGAAGCAAGTTAACACTAGCGCCAAGGTCTAGTAAAGCACGGTTAATGTGTTTTTCCCCAATAGAAATGGAAATAGTAGGATATCCAGGATCCTTACATTTCCTCGGTAATTGTTGGGGGAAAGCCGTGTCTACCGTCTTTGCCATGAATATCTTTTTCGGCACTTGAGTCTTCCTCTTCCTAGTGCACAAGTTCTTAAGAGTTTTCGCATAGGACGGAACTTGTTGGATAGCATCTAGGAGAGAGATGTTAATATTAACTTGCTTAAAAATGTTCATAATCTTCTCCATATGTGGACTCGGTGTGTTTGCCCTTAACCGATTAGGATAAGGTGCTTTAGCAATAAGCGCTGGGTCCATCATAGGAGAAGGAAGTGGGGGTAGACATGATCACAAAAGAGGAGTGGGGATCGTCTGTGGAGAACTAGAAGAGCTGGGCTGAGGTGGCGAGCCTTTTGGGAAACGAAGAATAGGCTCGCAAGAAGGTGGTGGGGTAGAAGAACTGGGGTCAGAATTAGAAGTGTGTGTGTGAGAAAAGGTCTCAGCCAGGGTGTTATTGATTGATTTATCAGTATCATCAAACTCTTCCCCAACGTGAGTGTCAAGCACTCTTCCAGATCTCAATGTGATTGCATCCACATGATGTGAATAACCAGGATTGGGTAAAGGTTAAGCTGGAAGTTTCCCTTTCTCTCTTGCACTCATTTCGGCTTTTAATCGTGCAATTTCTTCTTCCATCGATTTAATAATCTCAGCTTAGGACGCAGAGTTTTTCTTTATATAATCGACAGAAGTCTTTATTTCAGCCGATACTTGCATGAGATTTGTTAGAAGCAAGTTTATGAATGAAGAGGATTCATCAGTCCCGGTCAACTGCAAAGGACTAGATGGTGCGGGTGTGTTGACCGGATTTTGGAAATTTTGTGCTTGAAAGGGGTGCTGACGCAATTGAAGTTGTGGGTGTTGTTGTGGTGGAGGGACCCTTTGGAAATTGTGTTGGGTTGGAACCGTGTTTTGAGATTGTGATTGGTTCCAAGCAAAGTTAGGGTGATTCCTCCAACCCCGATCATATGTGGAGGAAGATGGATCGTTTCTAGGTCTTTGAAATGCGGCATTAGTATGATCATGACCTTGAAACGGACATTCTTCCGTCAAGTGAGAAGGATCAGAACAGCATCCACATACAGTTTTGGAGAGTGACATTTGACTTAGGGCGACAGCTAAAAATTTGTTTTCCATAGCGTCAAATTTCTTGTGTAAAGCTGAAATTTCAGCTCTAATTCCTATGGAAATATCATTGCCATCCCTAGACGATTGACTTACACCCTCCCACTGTAAAGATTTTTCAGCGAAATCTTCTAGAAAGTTCCAAGCTTCCCCATCATCTTTAGTCATGAAGTTGCCTTGACACATGGATTCAAGGGTCTGTCTTGTGTTAGGATTAATGCTCTTATAAATGATTCGGCACAGTTCCCATCTCGAGATGCCGTGATGTGGACATTGGACTAACAGATCCTTGAAACGTTCAAGAAATTTTGAAAATGTTTCATTTGGAAGCTGGGTGAATTGATAGATTTCACTACGGACTCGAGCTGTCTTTTGATGTGGGTAGAATTTCTTAAGGAATGCTTTGACGAATTCATCCCAATTTGAAATGGAATGTGTCGTAGTATTATATAGCCACTTCTCGGCTAAATCGCACAAAGTGAATGGGAGAAGACGAAGACGTAAAGCATCCACAGAAAGCTGTGAGGTACCCATCATTGCGCATACATTTTCAAATTTGGTGATAAAGGAATATGCGTCTTCAGACTCGAGACCGTGAAATTTTGGTAGAAGGTTGATGTATTGGGGTTTTATTTGAAAATTTTCCCCGTTGGCTGGTGGAATGGAAAGACAAGTGGAAAGTGGACCTCGTGTAGGATAGCATCTCTCTTGGAGAGAGACGCGAGGTGGATTCTGCGCACCAACGGACGGCGGAAGATTAGTGGAAAAGAAGTTCGATGGAGATGGATCCATCGAAGTGGGTGTGGTGGTGGGTAAAAGAAAAGGTAAATGTAGAAATACCGACTTTAGGGTCGATCAAGGAAACGCGGACTTAACGGGCACTAGAATCCCGTGTCCGGCCTATCTTGCACTAAAAGGGGTTAGTACAAGTGGCAGCGTGAATTTATAATTAGGGGAATGATATGAATGCGGTGTTTGTTTTAAAAATTGATACAGACTTTTGAAAAAATGATGCAACACAACAAATGCAACAAGCAACCCTAAAATCTAGTGGTCACCTAGGTCAAAGCTCTAGACCGCTCCTAACTGCCAAAAGACAAGTCGCAGGATAGAATCCTCCACTGCCTCTTTGTCCCCCTGTGGCCAGGTAAGTGCCAGGTAAGTGGGAAGGTACTCCACTACGTAAGTAGTGGGCCTAATTAATAACCACTAGCCTTAGACACACTTGCCTTAGACACCACAAGAAAATGCGGATAAGCAATGAATTACCCACGGCCTTCTCTTGTCCTAAGTGAGCACGACGGTCCTTAGAGTCATCTCTAGATTTCTTTTAGTTAATGAGGGTAAATGCGGATGCAAGTTTTGCGATTTTTGGGGCTTAGGAAGGGTAATGAACTCCCGACCTAATCTGGATTTGGTCTTTGCCTCTTAATGTCCGTATTAATTATCCAAACAACCAAAAATCAAAACAAGCACAATTTAATTTTTGCTATTTGCACGCTGCAGTTATTTGCAAAGAAACCTGCATAAATTGTTATTTGGAGCAGAGGAGGTAAGAAATAAGAAAGTGGAGAAGTATACCTGAAATTTTGGTACAGTGAAGCAGTTAACATGCGGCGGAACCGCGGTTTAAGTCACCTTATGCCGCGGAATCGCGGTGGAGCTAGGGGATCACTGCACAGAACTTTAGGAAAATGCTTCTGTTGCTCCCTTTAGCTCTCTGGAATATTCACAAAAAATTTATCCAAACTCCAATGATTCCAGATTTCCTCGCAATCAAATCACAACACACGTATTAGGGTTTGTACGAGTTTAGATCTAAAAATTATAATGGAATAAATTTTTCAACTCAAATTTCAAAATACGAACAATTAACGCACTATCCCCGGCAACGGCGCCATTTGATTGTAAAGAATTCTTGTTGTGTGTATCAAATCAAATGATCCCCGGCAACGGCGCCATTTGATTGATCATTTCTTTGTGTGTGTTTAGGAAAATGAATAAAATTCACAATCAAAGAATTATTTGACCGCAATCAACTACGGTGTCGGATGTAGATTGTAAGTGAGTGCGGATCGTCCACAGGGAAAGTGTAATAGTTCGTCTTTTGAATTAGATGAGTCGAAACTTTAAAGAAAACAAAACAAAACAATTCATGGTTTATATTTGAAGTTCAAGAATTAGAAAATCTAGATCTAATAACAAGAAAAAGATAGAATCAAGAATTGAGAGTTTGATGATTTTTCCAACCAAATATCAAGAATCGAAATGAGGCTCGCAGGAATCGATCGGATCTATAGATGTGATGCAATCTCACGATGACGTATTCTTATCCTTCGATGAATTGATACTAGATCGATGATGATCGACGAGAATTAGGGATTTCTAGTAAAACTAGGGTTTCATCATTTATCCCTTATTCTTTCGTTGATATCATTCACATTCTAATCTCTAGTAAATTCAAGAGACGATCGTAGATCCCTAATTTCGAGCGATCACAATCAAGAAAGTATCGCTACGAAACTAGGTCATCGATTCTTGAACTTGCTAGGGTTTACAAAACTCGTAGGACTCAAGAATCGTTTAAAGATTTGTTACATCATCATTCTATTGATCGTCTCGACTCCTTAACGAGCGGAGTTTTACTCAAACATCATCACAAGAACTACAATCATAAATTAAGATCGAATCATGATGCAAGAATTTAAAGAAAGCAAGATTAAAGAATTTCACCTTTTATTTATATCAACAATTTCATTACATTCGCTCAAGAACTACAAGAGGAAGAACTTGATTGTCAATTTGGCTTCGCTCGGCTCCGTGAGTCGCGGATCGGCTTGGATCACTTGCTCGGTTGGAGATCGGCTCCGCTCCTAAAAGGTTGAAGGGCTCCTTGCTTGATTGGTACTCGGGATCTTGAATTTGGAGTGGAATTAGGGTTAGAGTTTCGCACAAGTCTTGTCACTAGACTTGTGGAAGAAGATGGTGTAAGAGGTAAAGATTAGAGATTAAGGAAGTAATGAACAACTAAAGAACTAAGATTGATTTCCATTAACCCTAGGTCTAGGCTTCTATTTATAGACTTCCCTAAACCCTAGATCTAGAATTAGAATTTGAATTTCCCTCCAAAAGTTAGTTAGAGGAGATTTGAATTTCCCTCCAAAAGTTTGTTGAGGAGAAGCTTCTAGATGTGATTAGTTAGGAGCTTAATCAAGATTAGCATGCTTAATGATCTTTTGCTGATCTGGCAGAAGACTCTGGAGAATTCTGGAATTTGACGTGTCAAAATGAGGTGTACCCACTGAGATAGGAATTATGCCCTGAAAATTAGGTGATGATGTGGCAGAACCGCCGCGGAACCGCGGCGCAAGCCTGCTCCCGCCGCGGTTCCGCGGCTCTTTGGGGGCTTTAGAGCTTGGTCTTTCTGCAGTGGTCTTGGGCTGACAATTGGGCCTTTCTTTGATATGTTGATTTTTATATTTCCTTTTGAGTTGCTACCAGATCTGAAATCATTGAGTTGACGTATTTTTGATCAGCTCTTTTGGCTTTGCTCCTGCAATTTCCTGCACAAATCTCGACACAAGTGTTGCGCAATACAGGGATGATGCGATGCCATGATAAACACACAATTTCCTCAGAAATGTCGGTTTTAGAGCTTAACACATGCAATCTGATATTTCAGGACTGTTTTGCTAATATGTGAAATATGAATACCGCACACTTCTAAATGAGTGCAAATGATAGGGAAATTGCCGTGTTAAAAATACATTATTTTCGACTGATCAGATACTACAACAACTGGCCCTAGTGTAAGTGGGAGATTGTTAGTTATATGTATGCCCTAGAGGCCATTATTGTACATGTGATGTATATTATAGTGGGTGCTTGGACATATATAGGGAGGACTTTCTTGCTAGACATGATAGTATGCTATCTGGTTGCTTTTTATCTTAACATGTACACTTATTGTCTCTCTATTACATGTTGATAAAGCTTTTAGGATGAATACTTGACTACCAGGATTATGATGCAGATCATACTAGTGGGGCAATGGTAGTCGGTAAGTACATCCTTCAATTGTACCTAGTCGTGGGAGTATCGAGACGGGGCATCGATATTTCAGAGTAGACTAGCGTATACGCTTCATGACTCATATGATGGGCGATGGATGATCCCACATCCATTGGTGTTTGACATCAGAGAAGGTATACGGGTGCTCAGTGGAGACTGGATACACTGAACGGACTCGCCGAGAACTCCTAGATGGTATTATACCGATCGTCAAATAGCAGTTCTTTGGTGATACTGGTACAGGTTAGTCCGTCGACCCGAGATCGTCATAGAGTCTTGTGTGATTCCCACTGTGCTCTGATTTCCACCATACCACATTCAGGAAATCATGCAAAACGGTGGTTTTTGAGTACAGTCCCGAGTCACATGGAGGCAATAAGCGATAGGAGGGGATTCGTCTCTCCCGGTATTGGGGGTTGATGTTGTGCTATGCTCGATTGGCCATAACAGGAAATCCCTGGCCAGGGTTGCTGAGATTTAATGGTAAGTGTTATCAGTAGTTTCTCGAACCGTTATGAGCCTCACATCGGCATGACTTATCAGACGAAGAGACCAGACTGTACGGTAGTGTTACTGATAGGATTCACAGGAGTATGAACAAGCTTGCTTGTTGATCTTCTGATCGCTCAATACCCGGGTAGCCGTTACGTTTAGTAGACTGCTGACGGCTTATGGGTGACTGTTATGATCACCACCTATTGCCGGCGTATTGAGGAGTCTTTAGAGTCCTACACAGAGGTTTCCTGGCTCAGGCGAAACGAAGTAGGAGCACATATGTGATATATGCGGGACAGAGATTAATGCGCATATGTGATACCGCATTCTATTCTCGCGATATGTGATATCGGTCGGTTATATGTGATATAGCCGAGTTATCGAATCAAGTGTTGATTCGATAAGTTGATACATATGATATTAGTCGGTTATATGAGAAATAGCCGGATTATTAAATCAAGTGTTGATTTAATAATTTAATGTATAATTATATATTTGATATATTAACTTACATTAACTAATATTAGCTCACTTAAGAATTCTTTTTCTCACTTGTGCATTTAGTATATATGTGATATATATTAATGTACATTTTTGTGTGTCATACTAGATAATACATGTGACATGGGTATATGAGACTCACACCATGCTTATCATAATGATGGGTTTTATTTATTTAAAGTAAATCAAAATTAATTGGAAATTAGTCACATGGTTAGTAGCTTGGAGAAGCTTGTAATGACCATTGACTTAGTCCACTAATTTTGTTTTACTTGAGATATTTGTTAACCCAACCATTATCCTAAGCCATAGTTAAGTCTCTACATGAGTTATATGAGATATTTCTCACCCATGGTTGCCATTCTACACCTAGATTTTTCCATGGTTGCTTTTCTTCATCTCCTTCCTCAAGCTCTCTAGCCTTTTGGGAGGTGAAGAAAATGAGTGAGAAAAATATTTCTAAAGTGAGCAAAATTCCTACTTCATCAACCTACACTAGATTAGCCCTTTTGTTTAGGTTGTTTGCTTCACTAATTCCACATTAGTGAAGAGGGAGCTTGAGTTAGTGTCTCCTCGACGTAGATCATCTTCGGCCTCGAAGACTTCAAGCAAGCTTGTTCATTTCACCTTATGAAGCCTTACTAGAATCCGGGAGATCACTATTTGGAGCGAAGGGACAACTACATGGAGCTTATGAAGTGAAGGACCGGTCTACAAAGGTTGTATTCCTTGTTCACTTATATGTAAAGATGTTTACATTCTAGTTTCGTCTAATTCTCTAGTTTAGATTCTAGTGTTAGGGTTCTTTAGCATGTCAAATTTTTGAAAACGGCATGGTCGATGCCTCCCGAAACCCAGTGACGGTGCTGCAGAACCCTACAAAATCACAAGTGAAGAATGGCTCAAGAATGTTCCCTCACTTATTGAAGCATGAATTATTATCAAATAATAATTCACAACCATGCTTCAATAGTGATGGATAAATGATAAACAAATAAACAAGCCATGCCTCACCCATACCACAAATATCTCCCATTTTCCACCTCTTTTTCTATTTTCCAAAAAATAGATAATCCATCCATGCTACATAATATATATATATATATATATATATTAATATATATATATATTAAGAGTAGAAAATAATTAGTGAGTGATAATATTAGTTAATATATAATTATATCAAATATAAATATATATCATATTATTAAATCAACACTTGATTCAATAATCCGGTTATATCACATATAACCGACTAATATCATTTATCTGTATATCACATTATCAAATCAACACTTGACTTAATAATCCGGTTATATCACATATAACCTAATCGATATCAAATTACCGCCAGATTAGAATACGGTATCATATACTCGTATTTAATCAGGGGCCCCCGCACATATCAGCATATGTGCCCTACTTCGTTTCGCTTGAACTATGAAATCTCTGTGTGGGACTCTAAAGACTCGTCAATACGCCAGCAGTAGGTAATGATCGCATCAGTTACGTACAAGCCGTCAGCGGTACTAGCTGGACGTAACGGTTACCCAGGTATTGAGCGATTAGAAGATCAACAAGCAAGCTTGTCCAAACTCCCATGAAGCCTATAAGTAACACTTACCGTACAGTCCGGTCTCTTCGTCTGATATGTCGCATATCGAGTCTATGGGTGGAATCGTCAGACCCCAGTTACTTGATAAGTTATGCCGATGTATGGCTCATAACGGTTCGAGAAACTACTGATAACACTTACCAGTAAATCTCATCAGCCCTGGCTAGAGACTTACTGTTATAGCCAATCGAGCATAGTGCAACATCAACTCCCTATACCGGGAGAGACGAAACCCCTCCTATCGCTCACTGCCTCCATGTGACTCGGGACCGTACCCAAAATCCACCTGTTTGCATGACTCCTTTGAGCCGTGGTAGGGAGGAAATCAAAGCACAGTGGGAACCACACAAGACACTATTACGATCTCGGGTCTACAGATTAACCTATACCAGTGTCACCAGAGAACTGCTATTTGACGATAGGTATGGTACCATCTAGGAGTTCTCGGCGGGTCCTGTTCGGTGTACCCATTCTCTAATGAGCACTTATGTACGATCTTTGATGTCAAACACCAATGGTTATGGGATCAACCATCGCCCCTTACAAGGTCAAGAAACGTACACACTAGTCTACTCTAGAATATCGATGCCCTGTCTCGATACTTCCTCGACTAGGAACAGTTAAAGGATGTGCTTGTAGACTATCCAAGCCCCACTAGTATGATGTGCATCATAGTCTTGGAAGTCAAGTCCACATCCTAAGGGCTTTATCAACATGTATCAGAGAGACAGTATAATAATACAAAGTGTACATGTTAAGATAAAGAGCAACAAGATAGTATACTATCATGTCGAGCAAGAAAGTCCTATATATATATATATATATATATATATATATATGTCCAAGCATCCACTATATAACACAATAATGGCCTCTAGGGCATACATATTTCTAACAATCTCCCACTTGCACTAAGTCCAGTTGTTGTAGTATCTCATACCCAGCATCCCAAAAAGTCACTCAAACTGTGTCTGGGGGAGGGCCTTCGTGAGTGGATCCACTACGTTGTCCTTCCTGTCACCTCTCCTGACCTCGTTCTCCCGTTGATCTACTATCTCTCGGATCAGGTGATACCGCCTAAGAATATGTCTGGATCTCTGATTAGACCGGGGTTTCTTGGCCAAAGCCACAGCTCCATTGTTATCACAATACATAGGTATTGGATGCTCAATGGATGGAACCACACCAAGTTCAGCAATGAACTTCTTCATCCAGACAGCCTCTTTGGCAGCATCATTGGCAGCGATGTATTCAGCCTCCATCGTCGAGTCTGCTACGGTATCTTTCTTGGAACTCTTCCAACATACCGCCCCTCCATTGAGGGTGAAGAAAAAACCCGAGACCGACTTACTGTCGTCCTTATCACTCTGGAAGATTGAATCGGAAAAGGACTCTACCTGGAGTTCACCGTTACCATATACCAAGAACATTTCTTTAGTCTTTCTCAAGTACTTAAGAATGTTCTTCACAGCTGTTCAGTGCTTTTCCTCAGGATCTGATTGATACCTACTCACTACACCTAGTGAGTAAGCTACATCCAGTCTAGTACATAACATCGCATACATGATAGACCCGACTGCCAAAGCATAGGGTATCCCTTGCATGCGAGCCCTCTCCAAATTAGTCTTGGGAGACATATTTTTGGAGAGAGTGATTCCTGAACAAGCGGGTAAATTACCACGCTTAGAATCTTCCATACTAAACATCTTTAGTATAGTGTCAATGTACCTGGATTGGGACAATCCGAACATCCGCTTAGATCTATCTGTATAGATCTTTATCCCTAGGATATAGGAGCCGTCACCTAGATTTTTCATGGAGAACTTTTGTGATAAGAAGAGCTTGACCGAGTGTAGCATAGCAACATTATTTTCTATCAAGAGTATGCCATCCACGTACAATACGAGGAAGACAACCTTACTCTCTACAACCTTTTTGTATATACAAGGTTCATCATCGTTTTTTATGAAGTCAAACTCTTTGATCGCTTCATCAAAATAGATGTTCCAGCTCTGCGATGCCTGCTTTAATCCGTAGATGGATTTAAGTAGCTTGCACACTTTTCCACTGCTCCCACTGTCTACGAAGCCCTCTGGCTGTGTCATGTACACGCTCTCTTCTAAATCACCATTTAGAAAAGCGGTCATGACATCCATCTGCCAGATTTCGTAGTCATGGTATACAGCAATGGCAAGTAGGATCCTGATGGACTTAAGAATAGCGACATGAGAAAAGGTTTCATCATAGTTAACACCTGGTCATTGACGAAAACCTTTTTCTACAAGTGTAGCTTTGAAGGTCTCAACCTTTCCATCTACACCAATTTTCTTCTTAAAGAGCCACTTGCTTCCGATGGGTTTTATCCCTTCAGGAGAAACTTCCAAAGTCCACACTTTGTTGGTGTACATGGATTCCATCTCAAATCGCATAGCATCTAGCCATTTCACAGAGTCCCCATTTATGTTGGCCTGCTTGAAACTAGTTGGGTCATCATCTTCCATGATGCAATCCTCGCTCCCACCGTCTATGAGAAAATCGTAGTATCTCTCAGGTCGATGAGAAACCCTACTAGATTTGCGGAGTGGCTGAGATTCGTTGGGGACTATTGAATCCTCCTGTTCTACCAAATCATCAGTTATAGTTTGTGTAGCTAGAACTTCTTCCAATTCTACCTCATTATCACTAATTTCTTTCACAAGAAATTCCTTTTCTAAATATGTGGCATGTTGAGAAACAAACACTTTTTGTACCTCAGTATGGTAGAAGATATATTCATATGAATCCTTTGAATATTCCACAAACTTGCACAAAATAGACCTTGCCTCGAGCTTGTCCAGATTTTGCTGTTTAACATAGGCCGGACAACCCCATATCTTAACGCGTTTAAGAGATGGTCTCTTCCCATTCTATATCTCATATGGAGTGGTAGGCACGGATTTGGTCGGAACCCTATTCAATAGATATGTAGCTGTCTCAAGTGCATAACTCCAAAAGAAAATAGGTAACTTAGCATTACTCATCATAGAGCGCACCATATCTAATAGGGTGCGATTCCTCCGCTCCGACACACCGTTGTGCCGTAGTGTATACGGAGGAGTAAGCTGAGAGAGAATCTCATTCTCTTTTAAATAGTCACTGAATTCCGTGCTCAAGTATTCTCCTCTCCGATCAAATCGTAGGACTTTAATACTTTTACCCGTATGGTTCTCAACTTCGTATTTATATTCCTTGAATTTCTCAAAAGCTTCAGATTTGTGTTTCAACAAGAACACATGTCCGAATCTTGAGAGATCATCGGTGAATATAATAAAGTATGAGGAACCATTCCTGGCATGTGTAGACATAGGACCGTATACATTACTATGTATCAGTCCCAAGAGATTTGTAGCTCTTTCTCCGTGTCCAGTAAACGGAGTTTTGGTCATCTTCCCTTTGAGACATGACTGGAAAGTTTCATAAGATATAAATTCAAACTGATTTAAATTTCCATCTGTATGCAACTTAGCTAGTCTGGTCGCATTGATATGACCTAGTCTACAATGCCACAAGAAGGCTTCGCTCATTTCCGAACTTTTCCTCTTGTGTGTGTTCTGTATGCTTAGAATCGTCGTTTGATTTAGAACGTATATACCATTATATAACGTACCAAACCCAATTAACACTTGATTTATGAAAATGTTCATAACATTATCCTCCAATACAAAGTTATATCCTTCTTTATACAACAAAGAAACTGATATAATATTGCACATCATGTTTGGTACGTAATAATAATCGTTCAGAATCATTGTATTACCATTTGGTAATACCAGGTGATATTCGCCAACTGCTTTGGCTGCAACAATTGCTCCATTCCCTACTTTTAGAGACATATCACATTTTCCTAATTCTCTACCTCTCCTTAGCCCATGTAACAAATTACAGACGTGGGATCCTGATCCGGTATCCAATACTCAAGACGTAGAGCAAACTGAGAAACAGTTCTCGGTAACGAACACGCCCGAATAAGATGCATCATCATGCTCTTTCTTCGTTCGGGTTGCGTGGGAATCCTGATATTCCCTTATTCCTAGCTCAGATTTATGATTAACATAAGAAAAAGCGGAACCAACGTTCCCTAGCTCAGTATAATAAGCGGGTTCTGTCAATACATCTATATTATTATCTTGATTAAGGCGTGTCATGGTCGCTACCTGGAGAGCGAGAGAAGGAAACGCTTTAGCGTGCGCTCTTTTCAAGATTAGATTGGTTATTATCTTATCTAATCAGAATGGCTCCCACTGTTTTTATCAAATCTTCCTTCAAACCCTAAAAGGTAAGATTAGCCAGGATTAATTACACCCTACAAGTTCGCCAATTGGTCAGCCAGGCAGGTATTAGTACTCCGAGGGAGTTTCCCCATGCTTTCGCATGGAACTAATTAAATAACCTCGTTTCAGCAAGGGCTTAACCCCGTTAACACCTTTCTTAGACACCTACTGGATCAGCTAATTGTAAAGTGGAAAACTCTCTCAGGGGTAACTCTTACTCGCAGTGGGTATCAGGATCTAACTATCTTATAGAAGGTATGCAATCTCATTGCAAATTTCAACACTTGAAATACCCGATATCTGTTTTTACCCCTAGCAATTTATGACCTTAGCTATGATCAACAAATCATAAACGCTAGCCAAGTTCGACCCGTCATTTCGTGATTGAATTAAACCCACCCGTACGACCCTTGGCTAAGGTCAACAAAGCCGTACGACTACCCTAATCCAATCGCATCACATGCGGCAGATAATCACTAATCGGCTACCGTACCCTACGCCTTAACAAGGTCAACAAACGCAGCAAGAATACTAAATAGCACTTATCTGAAATGACGGAGGGCTGCGACTGGTTTTGATGAAAACCTTTAACGTAATGAACTTGATATCGTTGTGGAATCAAGTGATTTGAAAAGGAGTGGTTTTTGTAGCATTTGCTAGTTTTGCTAAAGTGCTCACTCCCGGTGAGGGGATCTCAGCTCTTTCCTCATCGAATGAGGTGCTGGATATTCATCAAGGAACACCACTATACAAAGCAAGAACTAAAGAAGCTATAAAAACAAAACCGAGTGGGTTGTAGCATTTGCTAGTTTTTCTAAAGAGGTTACTCCCGGTGAAGGGATCTCGGCTCTTTTCTCATCGAATGAGGTGCAGGATATTCATCAAGGAATACCACTATGCTAAGCAAGAACTAGAGCTACCTTTTTGAAAATCTTGATTCTACAATATCTTTAGGTTTCTTTTCTTTCCATTAATCTCATTAATGAAGTCACATCATTTATGTTTCCCTAAATATCATAGAAAAGAAACGAAAATAGAACGTACGCTTATACCATCCGCATTCGCCACGGGGCCCCGTCATGCACCGTTAGGTTACTTAACTAACGGCATAGCAGGGGCTAAACTAGCGCGGGTGCAAAACATAAGCAACGTTTATTATATATCATATATATAATAGCATTCGTCTCACGCAGTTATATGATCACATCACAGAACACAAGCAGCAGAAGTCAACATATGAAATATTGGATATATTAGGAGGTCCGTGTTTTAAATTAATCCAGTAATGAAAAACACAGATTCCACGGTCGTGATGAATAGCCAAACCCACATCCCTAGACCCCTACGAGAGCGGCAAGCAACCCTGCCAATTCTAGAATTAGGAGACCCAGTCTCGACTCCTCGAAATGGTCTCCCACTGGACTCTAGAACCCGGTTACTTGTGCTCCCCGCCTTAGGTCTATCCTAATGCGGAAAAGTAAATAATATACATCAATGCTGACATCATCCTCAACCCGGAAGTGCCCCAATAAAAGAATATTACATACATCTTTTACATGAATGAAAATGAAAAACTCTCATCTCACGTAAAAAAAAACCGACTATTCAATCACGACGATCCAATATTATATATCACAGTAACACATCACATCACATGTCATCAACGTAAGTAAATATGTGTATCCCGAATGTCGTTGACATATAGCAACGAGATCGAGGATACCCTACATATTACACTTGCGGTCGTAGAAAAGAAATGAAAAACTACAATAATTAGAATCCGCATTTTCCTTAGACATCATAAACCCGGAATATCTCATATTCTGAATTTCATGCCTAACATTATAAACCTTGCATTTTAGTCTCAAATCGAAAACACTTTTCAATAACTTAGTCGGGTAATTCAACAAGATTCTCGACTACCTGATGGAATGCTCGTCGGGAACTTTAGTAGATGGCCGCACCCTCGATTCCATCGACGAAGTGCACTTAGGCCGAACACCGTGTCCGCAAGCATCCGAGTGGATGCTTTTGGCATCAGGGTTCTCCTACAGTCACTTGGTCGGGGCTGTGAGGCGTGGCTATTTAGTAATATTATCCGGCGAGTATCCGCATACTATGCGAGATTGCGACGGAGTTTTGATCCAAATCAAAACTCCGTGGCAATCGATCAATAGAGACTAAAATGCTAGATTTACAATTAGCAAACTAGTTTTCACAAAACTAATTAAAGCGGATTCTAAATATTGTATCACATATCAAACTTAAACCCGAAACGATATTAAAATTGCTACTACGAAACACTCCGAATTTCCCTAATATGAAAGATAACATCACATGCAATCTGGGCTAAACAAACAGTAACGTAAAACCCTAAACTCAACACTACAGAAAACCAAACAAAAATGAGCCTAAATCATCAAGACAAAACCGGCCAGGCCGGCCATTTTCACATTCTCGCCGGCCAAATATTCAAGTTTGGTGCTCGTTTTTCTCTGGTGTTCTAGTTACATCACATGTAACATTCTGCACTTATTTAAAAAAAATTCAGAGTCCATTTAAAAATCAACAGAAACTTAGGGTTTCGATGCGACTGTTTCGGAGTTGTTTCGTTTTCGCAATTCTACTAATATCGTATAATTCTCTAGCTTGGCTCTGATACCATGAAAGTGTGTCCTAACACCACCACTGGGTTTCACAAGCATGTAGCATGCTATTTTTAAAAAATTCGAGGTGATAAGCTACACTATCCTAGAATCTTAACTAGATGATTAGGGTTTAAGATATGATATAACAAAAACTATAATAAGTGAAAGAAAATACAACTTTTGAAGATCGTGTCCTTCACTTCTAAAGCTCCAGGTAGTAGTCTCTACGACTCCTCGTAGCTCCACTTGAGATTGGATCGAGCTTCCTTCGTGACCTTCGTGCCAAAGATGATCCACCCAAAGCTTCTCTAATACAAGCTACCTCTTCACTAATCTTTCTTTAGTGAAGGAAACACCCTAAACTCAAGTGCTAATCAAGTGTAGGATGGTGAAGTAGGGGTTGTAAGCTCACTTAGGATTTTCTCAAGCTCTAGGGTTCACAACTCATGTGATGGTTAGAGCTTGAAGCATGAGGAAGAAGAAGAAGGAAATGGAGAGAGCTAGAGAGAGTGAAGCAAAAAAAATGAACTCAAGAAAAATCACAAGTGAAGAATGGCTCAAGTATGTTCCCTCACTTATTGAAGCATGAATTATTATCAAATAATAATTCACAACTATGTTTCAATAGAGATGGATAAATGATAAACAAATAAACAAGCCATGCCTCACCCATACCACAAATATCTCCCATTTTCCACCTCTTTTTCTATTTTCCAAAAAATAGAAAATCCATCCATACTACATAATATATATATATATATATAGTAGAAAATAATTAGTGAGCAATAATATTAATTAATATATAATTATATCAAATATAAATAAATATCATATTATTAAATCAATACTTGATTCAATAATCCGGTTATATCACATATAACCGACTAATATCATTTATTGTATATCACATTATCAAATCAACACTTGATTCAATAATACGATTATATCACATATAACCTAATCGATATCAAATTACCGCCAGATTAGAATACGGTATCACATACTCATATTTAATCAGGGGCCCCGCACATATCAGCATTTGTGCCCTACTTCGTTTCGCTTGAACTATGAAATCTCTGTGTGGGACTCTAAAGACTCGTCAATACGCCAGCAGTAAGTAATGATCGCATCAGTTAAGTACAAGCCGTCAGCGGTACTAGCTGGACGTAACGGTTACCCAGGTATTGAGCGATTAGAAGATCAACAAGCAAGCTTTTCCAAACTCCCATGAAGCCTATAAGTAACACTTACCGTACAGTCCGGTCTCTTCGTCTGATATGTCGCATATCGAGTCTAGGGGTGGAATCGTCAGACCCCAGTAACTTGATAAGTCATGCCGATGTATGGCTCATAACGGTTCGAGAAACTACTGATAACACTTACAAGTAAATCTCATCAGTCCTGGCCAGGGACTTACTGTTATAGCCAATCGAGCATAGCGCAACATCAACTCTCTATACCGGGAGAGACGAAACCCCTCTTATCGCTCATTACCTCCATGTGACTCGGGACTGTACCCAAAATCCACCTGTTTGCACGACTCTTTTGAGTCGTGTTAAGGAGGAAATCAAAGCACAGTGGGAACCACACAGGACACTATGACGATCTCGGGTCTACAGACTAACCTATACCAGTGTCACCAGAGAACTGCTATCTGACGATAGATATGGCACCATCTAGGAGTTCTCGGCGAGTCATGTTCAGTGTACACATTCTCTAATGAGCACCTGTGTACAATCTTTGATGTCAAACACCAATGGTAATGGGATCGACCATCGCCCCCTACAGGGTCAAGAAACGTACACATTAGTCTACTCTGGAATATCGATGCCCTGTCTCGATACTCTCTCGACTAGGAACAGTTAAAGGATGTGCTTGTGGACTATCCACGCTCAACTAGTATGATTTGCATCATAGTCCTGGAAGTCAAGTCCACATCCTAAAAGCTTTATCAACATATATCGGAGAAACGGTATAATAATAAAAAAAATGTACATGTTAAGATAAAGAGCAACCAGATAGCATTCTATCATGTCGAACAAGAAAGTCCTCTATATATATGTCCAAGCATCCACTATATTATACAATAATGGCCTCTAGGGCATACATATTCCTAACAAATAGCTTGAGTACTAACAAACTCTAAACTTCAAAATCACGATCTAAGAAAGTGGGGAATAGGACATAGATGTCGTTATCCATAGTTAACCTAGATCGCAAAATCAAAGACCTAATAGTTCAACCATAAATCCCACAAGAACGCAACAATTGCTCTGATACCAGTTTGTTGCGAATAAGGTAATCACAAAGCACAAACCAAACGATAAAGAGAAGAAGAAATAAATCACAGGTAAGATGAAAATATAATAACTTACTACAAAACAAATAGGCGAAAACGAAGTTTTATTAATAATCCAAATATGGGGGAGTACAAATCGATGGAGAAAACACAAATCCCTATCAAACTCTAGATCTCTCACAATAACAATAGGTTCACCAATAATCAAATTGCTATCCTATATAGGACTAAAATAAGCTGTCATATATATAGCATACAAAAGATATTCTTTAAAAACTAATTTCCAAGCTAAGCAAATTTCACATCAGACCTGACGACAGACGTCTGTCTCCTGTGGGTAGACGTCTGTCAAAGTATATCCAGAAACATCAACTTTATGTTCAGGACTATAGACGTCCGCTACAGTAGGACAGACGTCTGTAGGGTATTTACCAAAACTCCAGAATTGACAGAGCGAGACGTACGTCTGTACCGGACGTCTGTCCTGAAGGTAACTTCAAATCTGCTTCATGATAACACCGGATCAAATAGAGAAATCAATAGGAATGAATGTGAGGCACACGTAACAATGTCCCATATTCTTCTTTAGTTGTGGTCACCTCAAGTGATTGCAGTAGTGACCCAAGTTTTTTTGCACGTATGCTTATAGCAATTAGTTTGTATCAACCGCTATTTTGTTATTCAACCCAACAATATAGTCAATCGATGGTCACTTTTGGTTCAACCATCGCACATGGCTGAACTTTGTTGTCCTTCGGCCAATATGTATCGTAACCGAATTTTAATACAAACAATATCTAAACTCCGTAACTCAAATAACTAGGGGATGTACGTAATAAGTTAATGACAAAAAATGGGCATGGGAGCTTTCCAGGCCCGTCCCCCGTGCTTGAGAATACAGGCACAGTCCCGCGGGTGGGTCCCACCCCTGCCGGGTCGGGATTTTTTCCCTCCTCAGGAATTGGGCCTGGGGAGCTCCCCAGTAAGCTCTAAGAAAATATCTATTTTTTCGAAAAGTTTTAGAGGGGCTAAAAGTGAAAAACACAAACGTAAAAGGATTTTGCAGTTGTTTAGCCTTCTTTTTTATATGATGTGATACTGTTTAATAAAAATTAAAAAAATATAATAAAAAAGAATCTTCAAAAGTAGAGGATCACAGCTCTTGGCCGGCAGCGTCAGGACTGAAAGTGAGATCAGCCAAATCTGCAACGGTTAAATTTGGTCCTTGTTGCACAACTATTTCATAATAGTTTTCAGCTTTTTAAAGGAAGTCCCCACACATTCTTTTGTTTGATGATTGCTTTGGTTGGTTGCTTAGGCCCATTTTGGATGCAAAGTTAGGATAGCAATGGTTTATTTTAACGTTGAGGTAGCAGAAATTCAAACTATAGTTTGCAGTTTCCAAACTCCAAAAATAGGGTTTAGTAAACTTTGATCAGGTTAGAATAGAGTTAACTGCAGTTTAAGACTGAAAATTTACAGTTATCTCAACCTCAAAATGGTTGCCAAATTGCTAAACAAACCAAAATTTGCATTTTGAAGCTAACTTTTGCTAACTTTATGAAACCACAAATTACAAAACTTAACCCCATTCCTAAAGAGGCCCTTAGTTGGTTGGGCCTACAAGAGCGGGTGAAAGGTAATGTCCAAAAGGGGTTTGTATACTAGCATTATATATATTGAATTATAATCATCAATGGACCGTAAATCGGTGTTAACATTTGAAACATAATATTCTACATATTTGAGATTGTAGCATCTTTGTCATCCATATTCTACATGTACAAACACACACACATCGCACGCACAATGCATAGCATGTACATCTCGGGCTAAATTACGGGTTAGACTATAAAGCAACTTCCGAATTTCTTATAAAATGATATGCATTGCAGGTTGATGACAACTCTCCTAGCAAATAATTGTAATAATCTACACACTGAAAAAAAAGCAGAAAAAGAAAATTTATTGCATGCAACAAATAAAAAACGCTACACTTATGGTACTATTGTTGGTAATATAACTGGAGATTTAAATGTACATATTGACACGTGCAGAATATTATACCCAACAAAATTACATTTGAGTAAATTATAAACAAGCTTTTATGAGAATAATGACTCCATATAGTCAATATTCTATACACAAACCTCCACACAAGTATGAACGCTCAATTATAATAATGAAGTTGAGTTTTTTTTTTGATGGTGTGGTGGCGTAAACCACCTTCATTTTCTCATCTATAATTCAGTGGGGGTTCCCCACCAAAGATCCGGAGTCCCTGCAATTATTAGCCCCTGCTATTTTCTGCTACCAACGGTCAATAATTTTTTGATTTTAAAATCAACGGTCACAATCGGCCGCCAAACAAAATAAAACATGAGATTTTGATGTTGGTATTTTTCACGTGCTTTGCATGTGTGATGTGCGGTCAGGAAGCTCTCATAGCCCGGAAGGAAAATAACAGGGTTCCATCACACCTTTTCGCCTTCTTTTCTTCTCGACCCCCCTTTTAAATATTCCTTGATCAGGTCACCAATGAGGGCCATTGTGATCGTGACATGTGTCCCAACATTATTCTCTAATCGTAATAATGCATGACATGTGTATACTTCATGTTTTGGATTCTACCTTCTATTTTAAGTTTTGTTCTCTTCTCTTCCAAAAAGTAAGATATCCAGTCCATTCGCTTGCTTCTTGTCCTTGGCTTCCCATCTTGGAATATTAGTATATTTCTTTGTTGTTGGCATGGATCTTATAAAAACATCTTAGTGTATACTTGGCTAAATTGATGCAAGATATCATTTCGCTGTGAGGAGTATTTTTTCCAAGTGTGATGATCTTGGATGTATAGTATATATTTTACGGTTTAAATAAATATTACATGTTTTAAGTATTGTGGTTTGAAAATAAAATTAAAGAGGGATATTTGAAATTGATAGGGATGGTTTGGATATTGATACCTAGATGTGTATGCGGAGAGAGAAGAGGAAAGGAAAGAGTTTTTGAAATCTGGATTTAATTAAGTCAATAAAATATTTAAATATGTATATAAATATGTTGATGACGTGGATAATTTCATATGAGAAATATATTGAAAGCTAAAGAATGGATCCTTATTTAGGAATTAGGCATTGTTTAACCAAATCTAATTCTCTTTGGGTGCGTTCCTAAAAAATCGACTCATGCCGATTCTTCCCCCAACTAACAACGAGATATTTACTGAATTGCCAAATATGAAATTGAACACAATTTTAAAAAGAATTACCATACTTGTTCCCCAAGAACAGATGAGAAACATGCTCAACATCAAAGATTAGTTAGAAATATACTCAGAAGATTAACAAATGTGAAGCAATTTGGAAAAGGAGAAATTTTATAACTAAATAAGAAATTTACTTTCATATCACATATTGGGGCCTTTTTTAGTGCGGGCCTATTAAAATAGGTAAACACATGCAGAACAGTTAAAAGTGTTTCTCTCACCCAATATGGTGGTCAGATCTTTACTGACGTTTTGGCACGTGTGTTGCATGTTGTAAATATAAGTTTGTAACGCTCGTGCCGTGACAACCAACTACGGCTTTTGTAAATCCCCAATTCCGAATATAATTCTTCTGAATTTTCCAGATTCTATTCCAAAATTCCTGCATTCGTATATACATATGTTAATATATTTCATTATTATAGTTTAATTTTGATAACTTATTATTTATAACCCAAAATTTTAGTTAACCCAAACCAATTCCCGGCCCAGCCCATGCCTTCCCCATGCCCGACCCGGCCCCATACCCATACCCGACCTGACTCCCTCTCTTCCATACTCTTTCATTCTCCCGCTTCTTTTCCCCTTTCTTCTTCCCATGTCGCCTTGTCGCCCCACGTCCCCGCTCCTCAAGCCCACGATCGTGCGCACGCTCGCCTCCTCCTCAAGCCCCTCCTCATCTCCCTCTCTCCCTCATACGAAGCCAGCCCCTCACCCTCGCTACCTTCCTTTTTCTCACTACACCCCTGCCTCATCCCTGTACGCCCCGCTGAGCCCCTTCGACGACGACACGATGACCTCCTCAGCCACCTCCTTCCACTAAACCCTCGCCTCCTCCTCAAACCCTCCTCGTCCACCACTCTCCACCCCCGACTACACAAACCGAACCCACCGCACCTTCACCGCGAGCATCGTCGGCCACCAACCTCCATCGCCGACGAACCCGCCGAGCTCCTCCTCTATCGCCAGCAACCACCTCAACCGTCTCCGGCCACTACAACCATCTCAGCCACCTCTTTCCACTAAACCCTCGCCTCCTCCCCAAGCCCCTACTCATCTCCCTCTCTCCCTCATACGAAGCCAGCCCCTCACCCTCGCTACCTTCCTTTTTCTCACTACACCCCTGCCTCATCCCCGTACACCCCGCTGAGCCCCCTCGACGACGACACGAAAGACCACCACCACTCGCAGCTGCCTCGCCCCAGCAACCCAAGCCTCCGCTGCCAAGAACCCAAGCTCGAGCCGAAGCCGTGAACCCTAGCCGCGCCGTTCGTGGCCTGATCTTGCCGTTGCCGCTGCCGTACGTTGTCTACGCGTCATCAGGCAAGTACCCTGCATGCTCCATGCTAATTCTATCTATTACATTTCTAAATGCAATAAATTCAGTATATACCTTTCTTGCGAATCAATAATATATAAGTGTTCGATGCCAAACCCTTGGGGAAAACCCCGTTAAATTGACGGAAACTGATCACATAGGTTGTACCGTATAGTAATGAACATCGTATTATAATTTGGCTGAAAAATACAGTCGTTACTGACGTGATCGGTCATTCCCATTTAAGCCCGTTAAAACTGAAATTTTCCGCGTCTGAAGCTTGTAAAAATCACAGTTAATTGATTATAAATTGGAATGTTGAGTTCGAGGGCTCAAATCGAAGCCGACTCGACGAACTAGAACCCCATAAGAGTGTTAATCTGATCCTATGCTAAAAAATGACGGAAACTGGCTCGGAGTGCGGCTCTGGACTGCAGTCCAGAGCAGCACTGGCTTTTGATTCTCATTTTGGAATGCTTACACCCTGCTGTATGAACCTGTTATAATGCGGAACCCTATACCATAGCGAATATGAAACAGTTAGCTAACTAATGAAAGTGATTTCATCCCTTTCCACTGTCATTTACTATTTAAACTGTATTTTAGATTAACAGGACGTATAGCAGTCCCAAACAGGGACAGAACTTATACCCCATTGTTGTACAGTACATAACTTCTGACGTAGAGGTGAGATTGAAAATATGTCTGGTGCGTTGGAAACCTAATTGATAACCCTAAATTTTATTCAACTATAGCGTCCCTAATTTTGATCCCAACAGGGTGAAAATTGTGTTGCGAAATGGACATTCAGTTCAGGAACTGAATTTCCAGCAGCGAACACTTAAAATAAAACGGCTGTATCTTGCAAACCCGAAATCCGATTGTCCTGAAATTAATTTTGTTGAACTTCCAACTGAGTTTACTTGCTATCTCCTTTGTATCATTTTACTGAATTTTGAATGTATGATTTAAGGAAATTTTTATAAGTTCATAAGATGCATGATAGCTCGTATTACACACGATCTGTTTAACTGCATAAATGCACATATTTTACCCGATTGCCATACTTCTAGTGATAGTGCACGTTATTACAGTGCATTGTCGTGCGTGAATGGTATCGGTTTAGGAGTGTCAAGTACGCCAGGGAAAAGTGAATGATTCGTGACAGTGAACAATATAGTGAACAATGACTAAAACCGTGTTATTGGTGCTTACTTGTACACGACTAGACCATACTCATAAATAGTGTAAATCTGAGGAAAAGGGGAAATCGAAGTGGAAAGGAAATCATATTTAGCGAGGACAGTGATATAGAGGATGATCGTTCGAACAACGACTCTTATATATATTAGGTTGGGCCTAGCGGTCCGGCTGACAGGGTTATGTCCCGGGCGATAGCAGGCCGTAGTCTCGGGTATGTACGAGACCCTCATTAAATATGATCCTCCTTTCCACAACTCGATTTCAAAGATGACTTAGAGACTGATAGGGACATAGATCATACATTGCATCAATTAGTGACATATTGTTTACCTGCATTATATCCCCACCATTATTTTTTTTTATTTTTTTTGCCTTTTTGTTATTATTATAATATTGCTATTATGTCGCTCTGACGACCTGAGTATGCATGCTCAGTGATAGAGGTGGATTCGCCTGATCTCGAGGAAACTATGCAAATCCAAACTAGTGAACCAGTTACATTTTTCCATTGATATTCCTGGTTAGTTGCCCTTTTGCTTACTTCCATTGAGCTCAGATTCCTTTATACCTGACAGTTTAGTGACTGCATTCTCCTTACCCGTATTGCATTTTAATGATTACCATCTAATACTAGAAACCGAAACGTGACTACGACAGGATTTTTCCTTAATCGTAGGAGCATGGCTGGCCTTGTCACCCTTGTATTCCGTATTTTGGGAAGCGGGGCGTGACATGGTTTTGTTGGTATCAGAGCCAGGTTTAGAATAAGATTGCAGTTCAATTTAGGGATCTATTAAATCATACTTTGTTTCCTTGCTTTCACTTCCATATACTACTTGTGCATCACCACTCAAGTTCACGTTTTGAATCTTATCTATTTCATCCTTTCCTCGTGTTCCGCATCATTAATCGTTATTTTCCTTCGTGTTACACTATCTGATCATGACCCTTGCGTTTCAGACCATGGCCAACTCTGGGGCAGCACCTCTTCTCGATGAGGACACTCAGTCCTGTGTTTCTTTCGACTGTATATTAGTGAGTTCAGATGACGAGGTCGATGGCCCATAGGTCATTTTCGACGACAGCGAATCCGAGGACAAGGGAGTCGATGTCGCAATTTCATAGATCAATATGATTAATGATTCGGACGATGAAGAGGAAGACCCAGAAAAAGACCCTAAAGACGAGGATTCCGAAGAAGACCCGATAGAAGAGGACCCATAGGAAAACGCAATAGAGGAAGATCCAGATGAGGATCCTGAAGAGAATCCTGAGGAAGAACATATGGAAGAGGATCCAGAAGAGGACCCGGAAGAGACAGAACATATGGAGGAGGATTCTGATGAGGAAGCTCCCGCCGAAGAGGAAGAGTTAGGAGAAGAAAACTCTATAGGGGAAGAATCCGGAGACGAAGCTCCAGTCCAGGAGGAGTGGGAAGATGAAACCTCGAGTGAAGAGGAACTCGAGGATGAAGAAGCTCAAGCATATATTCAGGCAGGAAACTTTGGGAATGGACGCCCCATCTTAGTGCGAGAGCATATCACAACTTGTTGAACTTCTACAATCGCGACTGACGCAACTTATTTTCTTTTCTTAGGGCCAAATAATAATGATGTATAGTTTAGGGCCAAGTTTATCTCTCAGTTGTACTCTGTCAAACTTTGATTAATAAAGTTTTGGTTCGATCAAATTTTTCCTGAAGTATTGTACCTTTAAGCTCACTTGATTCATAAATTGATCCTTCTTACAACATCTCTTGCTCTTATTACAAGTGATTATTTTATCTCATCCTTGAACCTTGTAATCACCTGACCCCCTCCCCAATTTAGTTGATGTAGAATGAAGTGCCTTACGTACGGACAGAGGAATGTACTCAGGCTTTTGAGATGCTGAAACAGATGTTGACCACGGCGCCTATTCTTACAGGGCCAGATGATTGAGATGGTGCGGTGATACACAACAATGATTTATGGAAGGGTTTAAGCTGCGTTCTGATGCAACACGGTCGGGTAGTTACTTATGCCTCACGGCAGCTGAAGAATCACGAGAGGAACTACCGTACGCATGACTTGGAGTTAGCTGCAGTGGTTTTTGCATTGAAGATCTGGAGGCATTACCTGTTGGGCGAGAAGGTGGAGGTGTACACGGATCACAGGAGTCTGAAGTACGTCTTCATTCAGAAAGAACTGAATATTAGGCAGCGCCGATGGGTAGAACTAATGGCGGATTACGACTTGGACCTTCAGTATCATCCGGGAAAAGTAAATGTTGTATCAGATGCTCTCAGTCGCAAGCCAGCGGTCATGATGTTGACTAGTCAGAGGAGCATCATTGAGGATTTCCAGAGGCTCGAACTAGGGATTGTTACACCAAGTCCAATCAGATGGTTTTAGCGGTTACATGTGCAGTCTTCACTTGTAGATCGCATTAAGGTTGTATAAGCTAACGATCCCCGATTGCAGAAGTTCAGAGAGCAGGTGAAAGTCGGACTAAGGACAGACTTACTAATACATCGAGACAGTTCCTTGAGATTCGGTAGCATACTCTGCGCTCCTAAGGGTGGATGTTCAATAAGGAGTACTAGCCAAGGCTCATAGTTCAGGTGATTTCTGCGCATCCGGGAGGCACGAAAATGTATAGAGACATGAGGTAGCATGATTGGTAGAACGGGATGAAGCGAGAGATTGAACGGTTTGTATCCAAGAGCTTAGGATACGGGCAGATAAAGACAGAACACCAGAGAACAGCTGAACTGTTGCAACCACTTCCGATACTCGAATGAGATGTGAGCACATCACTATGGACTTTGTGACTGCCTTACCCCGGAGTCCGCAAAGCAACAACGCCGTTTGGGTTATCGTCGACCGCCTTACGAAAGCCGCACACTTTATACCCTTCCGGGTGGGACAGTCGACAGAGTCGCTTGCGGAGAAATACATGCAAGAGATAGTGCGACTTCACGGAGTTCCGGTCAGCATTGTATCAGATCGAGACACCAGATTTGTTTCGCACTTTTGGAAGAGCTTACAGGAGAGTCTGGGTACCCGCCTCAAGTTTAGCACAACGTATCATGCACAGAAGGACGGACAATCCGAGCGCACGATTCAGACGCTCGAGGACATGTTGAGGGCTTGTATGTTGGACTTCCAGGGGTTCTTGAGAGGATCATCTGCATCTGTTCGAGTTTCTTTTATAACAACAGTTACCAGGCTAGCATCCAGATGGCTCCTTTTGAAGCACTTTACGGGCATAAGTGTCGATCCCCAGTTTGTTGGGATGATGCGGGCGAACGAAGATTACTGGGCCCAGAACTCATTGTGCAGACGGTAGACAAAGTCCAAATGATCAGACAGCGCATTAAGACGGCCCAGGATCGACAGAAGAGTTGGGCGGATGCCAGCAGGAGAGCACTAGAATTTGAAGTCGGAGATCACGTATTCCTGAAGATTTCCCCTACCCGCGGAGTTATCAGGTTCGGAGGTCGCGGGAAACTCAGTCCCCATTTCATCGGACCTTTTGAGGTGCTAGAGCGAGTAGGAGAGGTGGCCTATCGACTTGCCTTGCCTCCATCGCTAGCTGGTGTGAACAATACCTTCCACGTATCTCAGTTACGGCATTATGTTCGGGATGACAGCCATGTTCTGGACCATTCGGGGTTAGCTTTGGCACTGACCTGTCTTACGAGGAGCAGCCCAAAACACTATCCTCGACCGCAGAGAGAAAGTGCTGAAGAATAAAGTTATTCCGTTAGTTTGAGTGTCTTGGGGCGGTCGCTCCCCAGGAGAATCTACATGGGAGCGTGAGGAAGATATTCGTGGACGTTTTCCACATCTATTTGTTTAGTGCTGTTTCGTTGTGTAAATTCCCGGTTCCGTCATTAAAACTATTCTGAAAATTTTTCCAAGTCTCCTGAAAATTTTCTATTTTTCCCGTTAATTTTTGGGGGAATTTAGAATCCTTGTGTTTCCTCTAATTTTCAAGATTTAATCCTCCTAAACATTTAAACTAAAGCCCAAAACAAAATAAAAACTAAATATATAAATAAATTCCCAAAACAAGCCCAGCCCTAGAGAAAATCTAATTAAATGAATAAACTCCCTTCCCGGCCCACACCAAACCCAGCCCAATCCTCCCATGCCGACCCGGCCCCGTGCCTAAACCCGACCCGCCTCCATCCCCTCTTCCCCACTTCTCTTTCATTTCCCGCTCCTTCACTGCGCCTCCCACGTCGTCGCCCCACGACCTCATGCCCCCGTTCCTTGTCGCCCCACGTCCCAGCTCCTCGACCCACGACCACGCCCGCGCTATCTATCCCCTCCCTCGACCTCGTCTCCCTCACTCCTTCCCCATATCCTTCCCGTTTCCCTCTCTCTACCCCAACACCACAACCACCATCACATTTAACTCGCAACTCCGACCATCCCACTACCTACCCGAGATCGCCACCGTCTCCCCACCTCCCTCTCACTCCAACACCCTCTACCACTGCAGCTCCGGCCATCGTAACCCCAAGCTCCGACTCCAAACTCTCGCCGACCCAACACCACTTTCCTCCACGACTCCGTCCTCGCTGTCGCCACCTCACTGCCGACCATCCCACACCTTCCCGTCGCCACTCTTCTCACCTCCCTCTTCCTCGTTGACCCGAGCACCACTGCCATCACCTCCTCCAACAACCAAGCCCCTATCTCTCAAGTTCACACCCTCCGTCATCGCAACCGCTCCGCCATCGTCGTCGGAAACCATCACAAGCGAGCTCCTCGACGTCTCCAGCACCACCTCCCTTCTCATTCCGAGCACCTAACCCCAACGCAACGACCCAGAACTGAGCTCACCTTGTTGCGGTCGTTGTTGCTGTGCTCATGCTCACCATTGTTGCCGCCATTATTGCTTCCTTGTGTGTCGTACCCGTGTATTCCATCACCGTCATCATCGTTGCAGCCAAGCCACCGGAGCCTTAACCGAGCCTACAAGCTAAACTCACGTCCCTTGCACCCTTCGGCATTTCATCGAGCACTTTCATCGATCGCCATTGCCGCTATTCTGGTCACCGTCGTCGCCATACAATCTGTGGCCTCGACCTCTTAAGCTATCATCATCATCAACACGGTATCCATCGCAACACCGGCATACACCCATCGCAGCTCACGTCAAGTCGATCCCCGCGACACAAGCCTAAACCTAGCCAAGCCTCGTCGTGGTCTTGTTGCGCCGTGCCGCTGCCGTACCGTCGTCAACGCGTCGTCAGGCAAGTACCCTGCTTGCTTCATGCTAAATTGTTCTATTACAATTTGAAATATCGTTAAATTCCGTATATATATTTCGTGCGATTTAATATGATGTATGTGTTCGACACAAAACCCGAAGGGAAAACTCTCATTAAATTGACGGAAACTGATTACATGAGTTGGCCCGCATAGTAATGAACATCGTGTTTAGATTTGGCTGAAAAATAAAATCGTTACTGATGTGATCGATCATCCCCATTTACACCCATTAAAACTGAAAGTTTTCCGCGTCTGAAACTCGTAAAAATCATAATTAATTGTTTATAAATTGGAATGATGAGTTCAAGGGCTCAAATCGAATCCGACTCAACTACCTAGAACCCCATAAATGTTTTAAATTGTTTATATGCTGAAAAGACGACGGAAACTGATTCGGAGAGCGGCTCTGGACTGCAGTCCAGAGCAGCTCTGGCTGTTGATTTCCATCTTGTAATGCTTACCCTTTGCTTCTTGAACTTGTTATATTGAGGAACCCTATACCATAGCAAAGATGAAACGGTTAGATAACTAATGAAAGTGATTTCACCCCTTTTCACTGTCGTTTACTATTTAAACTGTAATTTAGATTAACAGGACATATAGCAGTCCCAAACAGAAACAGAACTGATACCCCATTGTTGTACAGTACATAACTTCCGACGTAGAGGCGCGATTGAGAATCCATCTGATGCGTTGGAAACCCTATTGATAAAACTAAATTTCGTTCAACTATACCGTCGCCTAATTTTGATCCCAACAGGGTGAAAATTGTGTTACGAAATGGACATTCAGTTCAGGAACTGAATTTCCAGTAGCGAACACTTAACATGAAACGGCTGTAACTTGCAAACCCGAAATCCGAATACACTGAAATAAATTTTGTTGAACTGCCGACTGAGTTTACATGCTACTTAATTTGCATCATTTTACTGAATTTTGAACGTATGATTTAATACAATTTTTATAAGTTCATAAGGTGCATAATAGTTCGTATTACACATGACTTGTTAACGACATAAATGCACATATTTTACCTGATTGCCATACTTATAGTGATAGTGTGCATTATTATTCAGTGTACAATGCATTGTCGTGCGTGAATGGTATTGGTTTAGGAGTGTCAAGTACGCCAATGAAAAAGTGAATGATTCGTGACAGTGAACAATACAGTGAACAGTGACAAAAACCGTGTCATTGGTGCATACTTGTATACGACTAGACCATCCTCATAAATAGTGTAAACCTGGAGAAAAGGGGGAAATTGAAATGGAAAGAGTATTGTATTTTGCGAGGACAGTGATTTAGAGGATGATCATTCGAACAACGACTCTTATATATATTAGGTTGGGCCTAGCGGTCCGGCTGACAGGGTTATGTCCCGGGCGATAGCGGGCCGTAGTCTCGGGTATGTACGAGACCCTCGTTAAACATGATCCTCCTTTCCACAACTCGATTTCAAAGATGACCTAGAGACTGATAGGGACACAGATCATATATTGCATCAGTTAGTGATTTATTGACTACCTGCATTTTATCTCCACTGTTATTATTTTATTTTCTTGTTTTTTGTCATTATTATAATATTGCTATTACATCGCTCTGACGACCTGAGTATGCATGCTCAGTGATAGAGGTGGATTTGTCTGATCTCGAGAAGACCGTGAAGATCCAGACCAGTAGACCAGTTACATTTCTCCATTGATATTCCTTGTTAGTTGCTCTCTTGTTTACTTCCTTCGAGCTCAGATCTCTTTGTTTCTTGTAGTTTTAGTGACTGCATTCTCTTTGCCCGCAACGTGTTTTACTGATTACCATATAATGCTAGAAGCCGAAATGCGACTACGACAGGATTTTTCCTTGATCGTAGGAGCATGGCTGGCCTTGTCACCCTTGTAATCCGTATTTTGGAAAGCGGGGCGTGACATGGTTTTGTTGGTATCAGAGCCTTGGGTTTAGAATAAGATTGCAGTTCAATTTAGGGATCCCTTGAATCATACCTTATTTCTCTGCTTTCACTTTCATATACTACTTGTGCATCACCACTCAAGTTCATGTTTTGAATCTTATCTACCTTATCTTTTCCTCGTGTTCCGCATCATTAATCATTATTTTCATTCATGTTCCATTATCTGATCATAACCTTTGCATTTCAGACCATGGACAACCCTGGGGCCGTGTAAGTGCACGGCGGCGCCCCGGCCGTCAATCCGAAGCCGGAAAGCGGAAGCGGTGAATAACTTAAATTTTGCGGACTTAGCAAACCGGCACCACCGCGCACTATAACCCGGATCGAAAACCATTAACTAGTCTAAGCTAACAAGAAGATGGGTTAGAGATATACCGACGATCCAAGTCCTCCGGTCTTCTCGTCATGGTCCCGATCTCCTGCGGAAAAGTCCCGTCTCCTCCTCGTCGCTGGAAGTGCACCACATCGCCTACTTCTTTTACGGGCTCCCACCTCAATGCCGAGGCAACTCGGGCACGAAGCCGGCTACTCGACGTGCCCAAGATTTGCTGTAGAATGTTTGGTAGAGCTTGTGTCTCACTTTTGGGGTTGTGGAATTGCCATTTGAGGAGGGATTGAACTTGGAGCTTTTTAGATGGAACTTGTGGGATTTTTGCAACATGAAATGAAGCAAAATCCCACCTCAAAATATTTGGACAGCCCCTTCAAGAGGGAGGCCGGCCATGCTCTAGTGAGTGAGGGAGAGAATGAGATGGATCACCATGAGAGAGTGAGAGGCTTGAACAATAATGCAAGGCATCAAAAAACAATTATGAAAGAATATGATCACAACACTAAAACCACACTCAAACCACAACCATCACTAAACAAAGTCAAGCCATCATGATAGCTAGAAGTCAAGGTCAAGCAAGTCAATGGAAGGTGCACCATCATGAAGACTATCATGATGCTACAAAAAGCAAAGACCCCCTTCCACAAATGCCTATTTGCAACAATGCAAATAAGCCCTCCTCCACCAATCTTCGGCCAATGAACGGAACAATGGAAATTGGCCGAAACGGAAAGCAAACTGGCAACTCCATAAAACTGGTCCCGTAATAAATTACAGGAAAACCCCGATGCTGTGCATACACACCCGCATCTGTATTTCGACCGAAATACAAATGCAATGAGACAAACTCTACACTGTACAATACTTGGATCCGGCTTATACCAAAGCCGGCCAGTAATATCCGTTCGATCCTGATCCGTGCAATACCGCACGTATCTGATCGAACCCTGCCATATAACCATACGGCCTATAGTACAGACTGTCCGATCCTGATCCGTGCAATACCGCACGTATCTGATCCGACCTTGCCATATCTCCATACGGCCTCTACAACCTTTCGCTCGAAAGCTGAGTAACTGAATGTGGGGGACTCTAAAGACTCGTCAACACCTTGGTTGTGGATTTAACCACTAGCACGTCAGAGGTATAAGCCAATACGTGACGGGCTACCAGGTACTGACCAAATGGGACGTCGATGAGGAAGCTCACCCCGACACCCAACTGAGCCTGTCAGTGACAATATCCGTACAGTCCGGTCCGTTCGTCTATGAGCATCGCATGGCGGGCCTAGGGGGTTGGTAAAAGTCAGACCCCCAAAAGCGGTACAAGTCGTGTCGGAGTGTAGCCCAGAACACCCTGAGATACTACTGGAATACCTACCAGTAAATCTCCTTGCCTTGGCCAAGGACTTTGTGTAATGGCTCTCCTAGACACAGCACGACCTCACCCCCAATACCGGGAGAGACGAACCCCTGAAGATACGCTCACTGCCTCCATGTGGCTCGGGACTGTACCCAACTAAAACCTGTTTGCACGACTCCTTTGAGCCGTGGTAGGGTAGTAATCAAAGTACAGTGGGAACTCACACGAGACAAATGACGATCCCCAGGTCGATGAACTAACCTGCACACATGTCACCAGGGAACTGCCATCTGACGTCTGGTATATGACCAACTAGCATGTTCCCGGCGAGTCCTGTCCGGTGTACTCATAACCCAATGAGCACCTGTATACATCTTAGGTGATCCAACTGACACCAGTGGCTTGTGAGACCGGCCACCGCCCCTCGTCGGGGTCTCGACTGTATACACTAGTCTACTAATGGAGTATCGATGCCCAGTCTCGAAACTCCCACGACTAGGGACCTTTTAAGGATAAGCTTATAGACCCCCAGCTCCCACTTATATGATCGCCCTCATACTGCTGGTGGTCAAGCAAGAATCCTAGGGGCTCTATCAACGTGTAATAGCGACGTGTCATGTCACCTAAAGCAGTACACGATGATAAAGGTAAACCAGATAGCATACTATCATCTCGAGCAAGACTGTCCTACTGGGATAGGTCCTCCCTCAATCATTACAATCACGTACCTGTGACCTAATAATTGACTCTGAGGGCACTATCTCCAACAATCTCCCACTTGCACTCAAGGCTAATTATTGCGATGTCGCATACTCACAACCCGTGTGATACCGAACACCCAACTCCTCTAATAGCCTCAGTGAGTGGATCCGCTTAGTTGTTTCTTTCTATGTCTCTCTATATCTCAAGTTCGCGGAGAAACCCATCTCCCGAAATGAGCAATACCTGTCTTAGAATGTGTCTGGATGTCTGATGGGACATAGCTCATAAATGAACTCCAAATCCAAACTTCTTAGACTGTATCGTCAACTGAACTTAATCAGTATCCTGCGCCATGCCACCCTCAGTATTGCCTTGGACCACCTGTCCAAAATACTGCCCCTCATCAGAAGGAAAACTATAGCTCTGACAACCTCCTTGTCGTCCATGTCACCTTGGAAGCCTGGAATGATAACTGTCTCCCGAATGAGGCTGTCGTTATCATATTCCTAGAACATGCACTTATGTTCTAAAACTGCTTCCGACTGCTTCTCCAGGATTGGATTAATGTCAACTTATTGCATCTAGTGCAAGAACAACATCTGGTGTGGTACTTGACATCTCACGATTGACTCAATTGCCTGAGCAAGTGATCTGCCAATCATGCCCGTCCCTCTCCCCTTTAGTCTGTAAGACACCTTTGGAGAGGGTGACTCCATTACCTGCAGGTACACTACCGTGCCAGGAGTCGTCCATCCTAAATACTCTTAGAACGCTGTCAAGTACCCTGATTGGGAAACCACCCAAATCTAGATCTAAGACCATAGATCTAGTAACCAGTATGTCTGATATAAAATCCATTTCCTTTGTGGAGAAACAACTGTGTGACGACCAAACTATAACCGATCGTAGTGTAGGAGTTTCCTTTCCTACTCTGTGTATATCATCCAAATACCAGGATATCACACCCTACTACCTTCTCAACAGATCCATCCCCTATTCTGATGAAGTCAAACCCATGACTGTCACGTCAGAAATAGATGATCTTTCTCCACTACATCTGCTCTAGTCTATAAATAGACATAAGCTACCTGTCCACCAATGCTTCCGCTGCTCCCACTGACTACGACAACCCTCTGGCAGAGTCATATAGACGTGCACTTCTAAAACTAGTTTAGAACGACGCTATACTCATCCTCCCGCCGGGTCTCGCAGCCTGGAACAACAGCAATGGTAATTGTGGGTAAACAAGAACTTCCCTGTCACCGTCCTTGAGGCTACCGGAGTACCTCTCGGGTGCCTGAAGTTACCCACCTTATCTGCGGAGTGGCCAATGGAATGTCAATTCAGATTGAATCTTTAGGTTCCTTATCAAATCTTCAGTAATCGTTTGTGGTTCTGGAATCACTTCCAGTTCTACCATACTCCCACTATTGTTTTTCTGAAAAAATCCATTTTTAATAAAACTGTGGCGAGTCTAGAACAATATCGCTATTGTTCGTCCAGATGGTAGAAAATCAACCCTCGTCATAGCCTGGGTCAACCCACAAACAGCTATTACAGAAACGTGCCTTGAGTTGTCCAGTGTCTGGTTTTAATCATAAACCGGACAACTCCCCGTACCTTAACATCGTTAAGATATGAACTGTTCTATATCATATATAGAACCAGAGGCACTGATTTAATTGAACCAGATTCAAATCATGCAACTGTCTCCAGTGCATGTCAACTAAATGGAAGGAGGCCGATCAGCGTTACTCAACTTAGGAATGCTTCCATTTATGAGTAACCTGAAAGAGAAGCAATTTCTCTTAATCACTACTATCAACTGAATACCATATACAAGTATCTACATCTTCGATCACTTTGAAGAATCCCGATACTTGCTACACCTGGTTCTTTACTCTATTCAAATACCTATAACTTCTCCAAATTCGGACCCTGTGTTTCCACGAAACACTTGTCTAAAAACTAGAGAAGTCATAAGTAAACCGAATATAGTACGAGGACCAACCCCTCTGTCCTAATGGACACTGGACAACACACAATACTCTGTATAAGTCCCTTGAGTCTGATAACTCATTCACTGTGTGTCGTAGGTTGAAAACTGTACTTATGGTTAAGAAGAATTACACCGCTGTTTAATGCTCCTTACCTAACCATCCACTGATATAGGTAAATATCGTAGACATAATTTCAGAAAGGTATATCTCACTCTATGAAAATAGACGTACAGATATATCAATTTGAAATTGGTGCATAACAGTGGATATTCAAAACCAAATATTTGCCGACCGGCAAACAGCCCAGGTGATTTCCTCAAATATCACCGATTACAACGAATCCCGATATAATGAGGATAATCACCCAATTCCCAACAACTTACTCCCACTCATCATCTGTAAAACCATACAGATGTGAGAATCGTACCTGATAAATACATACCCTGGAGTAAGTATCTAATCGGGAAATCAGTTTTCCTTTAACATTACACAGTGAAACTGAAACATTGAAATGTTCCGATGGGGTATTCTGGTATTCCTAGTAATGCCTCTTCCAGATTCACGACTGTAACCGTATAGTTCTTTGCCACCTCTCCAAATCCCTTCATATGTCTTTAGTCTTTACCTTCTGCACACCCTTTTAGGCCAAATGGTTTTCTTCCTTCCCTACCGTTCGGCACCAGCCTATGGTTTGGAAGAAGACTATCCAATAAGCATAATGGGTGTACTGTCCGCATCCTAGGAACACTCGCAATGAGAGAGGGTGAAGATAAAAGACAACCGAATAAACCTTATTCCTATTTCTCCTGAACCAGAATCCATCCCCGAACTGGAACAAGTTCCATTCGAGTTCGTATATAACCATACGATGGAGTATCCAAATAAACTGTGGATCTTCGTAGTGATACGGAGTGTCCTGGAGAAATACAAAGGTGATGTGGGAGTGGTAATGAAATATTTGGTTTGGTCGTGAATATCTGTTGCAATTTACTTTGCCCTCTTACTAATCCCTTGCTTTGTCTGAACTTAATACCTTCTGCACACCATCGTTATGCTAATTGGTTTTCTTCATTCCCTACCGGTCGGCACCAGCCTAAGGTTTGGAAGAAGACAATCCAATTTGCGTAATAGGTGTACTACCCCTAAACCAAGGAGTACTCGTAACCTGAGAGAGGGTAAAAGGAAAAGACAACTGAATAATCCTATCCATTTTCTCCAGAACCGGAAACCATCCTCGAATAAATTCTTTCGAGTTCGTATCTAACCATACGATAGTTTTGTCCAATGGAAGTGGACGTTCGTAGTAATACGGGGTGTCCTGGAGAAAAAGGGTAAAAGTAGGAGTGGCAATGAGGTCTGCAACTCTGACAATCCAAAAGCCGGTGTTTAAGAAGGTTCGGTCAACTTGGTCACTGAGTCAAAGTCTTAGGGTCGGGTCAATGGTCGCTGCCAAAGAGAGAGAGAAAAGAAACACTCAGCGTGCACTCTAACCTAGATCAGAATGGTTACCAATTTATCTAATCTGGAATCCTCCCACTGTACCTCAAATTCTCCTCCAAACCTGAAAGAAGAATTAGTCGGGGTTACCCGAGGAGTAAACTAACCCATCAGTGGGAATCGGGATCCAACTCTCATCGCATGATAACGTGACGGAATCCGCTCACGGTATCACACTCCAGAAGGTATGCGCATATCTGGCAAGTCTCAGTTCTTTTGAAACTCCCGATGTGATTTCTGCCCCATGCTCTTATGACCTTGGCGAAGGTCAACAAATCATAAGTCACATGTCAAGTTCTACCCGTCATTATCCAGGTTAATTTGAATCCACCCGTACAAGCCCTTGACGAAGGTCAACAAGGCTATACGACTGTCCCAAACCAACGCATCTATCTATGCAGCAGAAAGGTAACAAGCAGCTACCATACACTATGCCTTGACGAAGGTCAACAAACATAGCATGAATACTACGTGCTACCCGTCTGAAACGACGGAGGGCTACGAATGGTTTCTGGCGAAAACCTTTAACGTAATGAACTTGATATCGTTGAAGGAACGGATAGCTTTTTGAAAATATAGTGACGAAAACCGTTGCTAAAGAGGTCACTCCCGGTGAAGGGATCTCGGCTCTTTCCCCGTAGAATGGGGTGCAGGATATTCCAAATGAATACCACGGTGCAAAGCAAAAGTAATCGGCTATAGTGAAGTTAATGCCCTGACGCAAACTTATTGTCCAAGGGGTCACTCCCGGTGAAGGGATCTCGGCCCTTGCCTCGTCGACTGAGGAGCAGGATATTCTAATGAATACCACGATGCAAAACAAAAGTAAACGTCCTTGCAATAACAGCTTTTTGAAAAAGTGTTCCAACAACATCAGATTAGGTTTGTTTTTAACTTTGCATTGATCCGAATCAATGCAGTCCCATCAATTGATCACACCAAAAAGAACGAAAATATACTGATGTACGTATATGCCATCCGCATTCGCCGCTGGGTCCCGTCATTACCCGTTAGGTTAGCTAACTAACGACAGAGCGGGGACTGGACTAGCGCGGATGCAAAACATATACAACATCTACTAATATATATACCAATATATTATATTCGCTCAAGGCGTGAATAAAATGCAACATCACAGAAATGTACAGCATCACAGAAACAATACAGATATCTGGGATCCCCGGGTTTCACAGAGCCGCCGAAACCCGACGTTCCCCTGGTCGTGTGGATAGCCTGTGCAATGAAATCCTAGACCCCTACGGGCGCGGCAAGTTACCCGCCAAAACCTGAAGCGAGGCAGCCCCCTTCAGCAACGTGAATGGACCACCCAGCATTTCACGGAATCCGGTAACTTGGGCACCCCTCCTGGGTCAACCTGTACCCCCTACGAGTGCGGCGAATAGCCCGCCAATCCTAGAGTGAAGCCCCCTCCGTCTCAATGCCATGAGATGCGGGCTTGTTGCCCTCCAGAACCCGGCTATCCGTGCACCCCTCCGCGGGGCAATCCTAGTACAGAAAGTAAAATATACATACAACGGGTACATCGACCGCAACCAGGTCGTGCCCCAAAATAATAATACAAACAGGCAGTGACGGCAGTCCACATGTCGGACGCTCGCCCCGCAATATCAAATGTACATAATACAACAAAACTGTACTAGCATTGCATCCAGGCTATCCCCCACGACCGATCCGCAACATCACAGCAAATACATAGAACATCAACGTGAAAGTCACGTTCGCAAATCCGTCTAACCGGGCTATAGCAGTTAGACTGGATTTACCGATCGAGTGACATTCACGGTCGCAGATATAATGTAAATACTGTGAAAAATGTGTTTAAAAAATTTCCGATTGATCAAACAATTAATAAGTGGGCCCCAAAGAAAACTGTAGCACTCACAGAAACAATTGGCCCAACTTTAATATTCCAAAGCCCATATTTTAAGCCCAGAAGGCCTCTGTAAAAAAATGGTGAAGTGATGTGAATAGTACGCGGCGGAAGGGCCGCACAAATGGGGTTTTCACGGCGGTTCCGCGCTCCAACTGTGGAGTTACTTCGTCAAATTTTTACAGAACTCTTAGATTTTCCAGTACATCAATATTTTATAACCTGAAAATTTTTTCGAGACCAAAAATTTTCAACAGAAACTGATGCGAACTAAAATGCAGTTTTGGAACTTTTTGATCGATCGGAAATGCAAACACATTACACAAAGTTAGACTAAGTTAATGGCGAGGCTCTGATACCACTGTAAGTGCACGGCGGCGCCCCGGCCGTCAATCCGACGCCGGAAAGCGGAAGCGGTGAATAACTTAAATTTTGCGGACTTAGCAAACCGGCACCACCGCGCACTATAACCCGGATCGAAAACCATTAACTAGTCTAAGCTAACAAGAAGATGGGTTAGAGATATACCGACGATCCAAGTCCTCCGGTCTTCTCGTCATGGTCCCGATCTCCTGCGGAAAAGTCCCGTCTCCTCCTCGTCGCTGGAAGTGCACCACATCGCCTACTTCTTTTACGGGCTCCCACCTCAATGCCGAGGCAACTCGGGCACGAAGCCGGCTACTCGACGTGCCCAAGATTTGCTGTAGAATGTTTGGTAGAGCTTGTGTCTCACTTTTGGGGTTGTGGAATTGCCATTTGAGGAGGGATTGAACTTGGAGCTTTTTAGATGGAACTTGTGGGATTTTTGCAACATGAAATGAAGCAAAATCCCACCTCAAAATATTTGGACAGCCCCTTCAAGAGGGAGGCCGGCCATGCTCTAGTGAGTGAGGGAGAGAATGAGATGGATCACCATGAGAGAGTGAGAGGCTTGAACAATAATGCAAGGCATCAAAAAACAATTATGAAAGAATATGATCACAACACTAAAACCACACTCAAACCACAACCATCACTAAACAAAGTCAAGCCATCATGATAGCTAGAAGTCAAGGTCAAGCAAGTCAATGGAAGGTGCACCATCATGAAGACTATCATGATGCTACAAAAAGCAAAGACCCCCTTCCACAAATGCCTATTTGCAACAATGCAAATAAGCCCTCCTCCACCAATCTTCGGCCAATGAACGGAACAATGGAAATTGGCCGAAACGGAAAGCAAACTGGCAACTCCATAAAACTGGTCCCGTAATAAATTACAGGAAAACCCCGATGCTGTGCATACACACCCGCATCTGTATTTCGACCGAAATACAAATGCAATGAGACAAACTCTACACTGTACAATACTTGGATCCGGCTTATACCAAAGCCGGCCAGTAATATCCGTTCGATCCTGATCCGTGCAATACCGCACGTATCTGATCGAACCCTGCCATATAACCATACGGCCTATAGTACAGACTGTCCGATCCTGATCCGTGCAATACCGCACGTATCTGATCCGACCTTGCCATATCTCCATACGGCCTCTACAACCTTTCGCCCGAAAGCTGAGTAACTGAATGTGGGGGACTCTAAAGACTCGTCAACACCTTGGTTGTGGATTTAACCACTAGCACGTCAGAGGTATAAGCCAATACGTGACGGGCTACCAGGTACTGACCAAATGGACGTCGATGAGGAAGCTCACCCCGACACCCAACTGAGCCTGTCAGTGACAATATCCGTACAGTCCGGTCCGTTCGTCTATGAGCATCGCATGGCGGGCCTAGGGGGTTGGTAAAAGTCAGACCCCCAAAAGCGGTACAAGTCGTGTCGGAGTGTAGCCCAGAACACCCTGAGATACTACTGGAATACCTACCAGTAAATCTCCTTGCCTTGGCCAAGGACTTTGTGTAATGGCTCTCCTAGACACAGCACGACCTCACCCCCAATACCGGGAGAGACGAACCCCTGAAGATACGCTCACTGCCTCCATGTGGCTCGGGACTGTACCCAACTAAAACCTGTTTGCACGACTCCTTTGAGCCGTGGTAGGGTAGTAATCAAAGTACAGTGGGAACTCATACGAGACAAATGACGATCCCCAGGTTGATGAACTAACCTGCACACATGTCACCAGGGAACTGCCATCTGACGTCTGGTTTATGACCAACTAGCATGTTCCCGGCGAGTCCTGTCCGGTGTACTCATAACCCAATGAGCACCTGTATACATCTTAGGTGATCCAACTGACACCAGTGGCTTGTGAGACCGGCCACCGCCCCTCGTCGGGGTCTCGACTGTATACACTAGTCTACTAATGGAGTATCGATGCCCAGTCTCGAAACTCCCACGACTAGGGACCTTTTAAGGATAAGCTTATAGACCCCCAGCTCCCACTTATATGATCGCCCTCATACTGCTGGTGGTCAAGCAAGAATCCTAGGGGCTCTATCAACGTGTAATAGCGACGTGTCATGTCACCTAAAGCAGTACACGATGATAAAGGTAAACCAGATAGCATACTATCATCTCGAGCAAGACTGTCCTACTGGGATAGGTCCTCCCTCAATCATTACAATCACGTACCTGTGACCTAATAATTGACTCTGAGGGCACTATCTCCAACAGGCCGCACCTCTTCTCGATGAGGACACTCAGTCCTGCGTTTCTTTCGACTGTGTATTAGTGAGTTCAGATGACAAGGTCGATGGCCCGCAGGTCATTTTCAACGACAACGAATCCGAGGATGAAGGAGTCGATGTCGTAATTCCGGAGATCAATATGATTAATTATTCGGACGATGAAGAGGAAGACCCAGGGGAGGACCCCGAAGAAGAGGATCCCGAAGAAGACCCAATAGAAGAGGATCCACAGGAACATGCAGTGGAAGGGGACCCAGAAGAAGATCCCGAGGAGGAGGATCCCAAAGAAGATCCAATAGAAGAGGACCCACAGGAAAACGCAATAGAGGAGGATCCAGATGAGGGTCCTGAAGAGGGAAATCCTGAGGAAGACCCTATGGCGGAAGATCCAGGAGAGGACCCGGAAGGGGCAGAACATATGGAGGAGGATTCTGATGCGGAAGCTCCCGCCGAAGAGGAAGAGTTAGGAGAAGAAAACTCTATAGGGGAGGAATCCGAAGACGAAGCTCCATTCCAGGAGGAGTTGGAAGATGAAACCTCGAGTGAAGAGGAACTCGAGGCTGAAGAAGCTCAAGCAGATGTTCAGGTAGGACGCTTTGGGAATGGACGCCCCCATCTTAGTGCGAGGGCATATTGCAACTTGTTGAACTTCCACAATCGTGACTGACGCAGCTTATTTTCTTTTCTTAGGGCCAAACAATAATGATGTATAGTTTAGGGCCAAGTTTATCTCTCAGTTGTACTCTGTCAAACTTTGATTAATAAAGTTTCGGTTCGATCAAATTTTCCTAGAGTATTGTATCTTTAAAATCCATTTAATGCATTAATTGATCCTTCTTACAAATTCCTTTCCTTCTTGTAAAGACATTACTTTTATCCCATCCTTGAACCTTATAATCACCTGACCCCCCAATTCGGCTGATGTGGAAGGAAGTTCCTTACGTATGGACAGAGGAATGTACTCAGGCTTTTGAGATACTGAAACTGATGTTGACCACGGCGCCTATTCTTCTAGGGCCAGACGATTCAGATGGTGTGGTGATACACGACGATGATTTATGGAAGGGTTTAAGCCGCGTTCTGATACAACATGGTCGTGTAGTTGCTTATGCCTCACGGCAGCTGAAGAATCATGAGGGGAACTACCCAACACGTGAATTGGAGTTAGTCGCAGTAGTTTTTGCATTTGGAAATCTCGGGACATTACTTACTGGGAAAAAAAGAGTGGAAGTATATACGGGTCACAAGAGTCTGAAATACATGTTCACTCATGGAGAATGGAATATGAGACAACGCCAATGGCTATAGTAAGGGGCGGATTACGACTCAGGATTTTAGTACCATCCGAGAAGACTAAATGTCGTATCCGACGCTCTTAGCCGCAAGCCAGCGGTCATGATGTTGACCAGTCAGTGGGGTATCATTGAGGATTTTCAGAAGCTCGAACTAAAGGTTGTTACACCAAGTGCAATCAGGCGATTTTGGCAATTACAGGTACAGTCTTCTCTTGTGGATCACATCAAGGCTGCGCAACCTGATGATCCTCGATTACAAAAGTTCAGAGCACAAGTAGAAGCCAGACTAAAGGCAGACTCACTAATACGTCGAGACAGTCTTTTGAGATTCGGTAGCAGACTCTGTGCTCCTAAGGAAAGATGTTCGAGAAAAAGTGCTAGCCGAGGCTCATGGTTCAGGTTATTCTGTACATCCGGGAGTCACGAAAATGTATCGAGATCTGAGGCATGATTAATGGTGGAACGGAATAAAGAAGGAGATTGCATGGTTGGAATCCAAGTGCTTAATATGTCAGCAAGTAAAGGCTGAACACCACAGAACGGCTAGACTATTGCAACCGCTTCCGATACCCGAATAAAAATGGGAGCACGTCACTATAGACTTTGGGACGGCCTTACCATGGATCCCACAAGGCAACAACGCTATTTGGATTATCGTCGACCATCTTACAACGGCAGCACATTTTTGTACCCTTCCGGGTGGGACATTCGACAGAGTCGCCTGCGGAGAAATACATGCAAGAGATAGTGCGACTTCATGGGGTTCCGGTCAGCATTGTGTCAGATCGGGACACTAGATTTATTTCGCACCTTTGGAAGAGCTTACAGGAGAGTCTGGGTACCCGCCACAAGTTCAGCACAGCGTATCATCCACAGACGGACGGACAATCCGAGCATACGTTCAGACGCTCGAGGACATGTTGAGGGTTTGTTGTTGGACTTCCAGGGTTCTTGAGAGGATCATCTGCATCTAGTCGAGTTTTCCTATAACAACAGTTACCAGGCTAGCATCCAGATGGCTCCTTTCGAAGCACTTTACGGCCGGAAGTGTCGATCCCCAGTTTGTTGGGATGATATGGGAGAACGAAGATTACTGGGTCCCGAACTCATTGTTCAGACGGTAGACAAAGTCCAAATGATCAGGCAGCGCATTAAGACGGCTCAGGATCGACAGAAGAGTTGGGCGGATACCAGCAGGAGAGCACTAGAATTTGAAGTCGGAGATTACGTATTCCCGAAGATTTCCCCTACCCGCGGAGTTATCAAGTTCGGAGGTCGCGGGAAACTCAGTCCCTATTTCATCGGACCTTTCGAGGTGCTAGAGTGAGTAGGAGAGGTGGCCTATCGACTTGCCTTTCCTTTGTCGCTAGCTGATGTGCACAATACCTTCCACGTATCTCAGTTGCGGCGTTACGTTCGGGATGAGAGCCATGTTCTGGACTATTCGGAGTTAGCTTTGGGTACCGACCTATCTTACGAGGAGCAGTCCACCACCATCCTCGACCTTAGAGAAAAAGTGCTGAAGAATAAAGTCATTCCATTAGTCCGAGTGTCTTGGGGCGGTCGTTCTCCAGGAGAATCTACCTGGGAGTGTGAGGAAGATATCCGTGCATGTTTTCCACATCTATTTGTTTAGTGCTGTTGTTTCGTTGTCTCTTTTTTAAATTTCGAGGGCGAAATTTTTGTAAGGAGGGCAGGCTATATATTCCCGGTTCCGTTAGTAAAACTATTCTGAAATTTTTTCCAAGTCTCCTGAAAATTTTCTATTTTTCCCGTTAATTTTTGGAGGAATTTAGAATCCTTGTGTTTTCTCTAATTTTCAAGATTTAATCCTCCTAAACATTTAAACTAAAGCCCAAAACAAAATAAAAACTAAATATATAAATAAATTCCCAAAAAAAGCCCAGCCCAAGAGAAAATCTAATTAAATGAATAAACTCCCTTCCCGGCCTACACCAAACCCAGCCCAATCCCCCCATGCCGACCCGGCCCCGTGCCCAAACCCGACCCGCCTCCATCCCCTCTTCCCAACTTCTCTTTCATTTCCCGCTCCTTCACTGCGCCTCCCACGTCGTCGCCACACGACCCCACGCCCCCGTTCCTCATTGCCCCACGTCCCAGCTCCTCGACCCACAACCACACCCGCGCTCTCTCTCCCCTCCCTGGACCTCGTCTCCCTCACTCCTTCCCCATATCCTTCCCGTTTCCCTCTCTCTACCCCAACACCACAACCACCATCGCATTTACCTCACAACTCTGACCATCCCACTATCTACCCGAGATCGCCACCGTATCCTCACCTCCCTCTCACTCCAACACCCTCTACCACTGCAGCTCCGGCCATCACAACCCTAAGCTCCGACTCCAAACTCTGGCCGACCCAACACCACTTTCCCCTGCGACTCCGTCCTCGCTGTCGCCACCTTACCGCCGACCATCCCTCACCTTCCCGTCGCCACTCTTCTCACCTCCCTCTTCCTCGTCGACCCGAGCACCACTGCCATCACCTCCTCCAACAACTAAGCCCCTCTCTCTCAAGTTCACACCCTCCGTCACCGCAACTGCTCCGCCATCGTCATCGCAAACCATCACCAGCAAGCTTCTCGACGTCTCCAGCACTACCTCCCTTCTCATTCCGAGCACCTAACCTCGACGCCACGACCCAGAACTGAGCTCACCTTGTTGTGGTCGTTGTTGATGTGCTCATGCTCACCATTGTTGCCGCCATTATTGCTTCCGTGTGTGTCGTGCCCGTGCATTCCATCACCGTCATCATCGCTGCATCCAAGCCACCGGAGCCTTAACCGAGCCTACAAGCTAAACTCATGTCCCTTGCACCCTTCGGCATTTCATCGAGTCCATCGCCATTGCCGCTATTCTGGTCACCGTCGTCGCCATCCAATTTGTGGCCTCGACCTCTTAAGCCATCATCGTCATCAACACGGTATCCATCGCAACACCAGCATACGCCCATCGCAGCTCACGTCACGTCGAGCCCCGCGACACAAGCCTAAACCTAGCCAAGCCTCGTCGTGGCCTTGTTGCGCCACGCCGCTGCCGTACCGTCGTCAACGCGTCATCAGGCAAGTACCCTGCTTGCTTCATGCTAAATTGTTCTATTACAATTTGAAATATCGTTAAATTCCGTATATATACTTCGTGCGATTTAATATGATGTATGTGTTCGACACAAAACCAGAAGGGAATACTCCCATTAAATTGAAGGAAACTGATTACATGAGTTGTCCCGCATAGTAATGAACATCGTGTTAAGATTTGGCTGAAAAATACAATCGTTACTGACGTGATCGATCATCCCTATTTACACCCATTAAAATTGAAAATTTTCCGCGTCTGAAAATCGAAAAAATCATAATTAATTGTTTATAAATTTGAATGATGTGTTCGAGGGCTCAAATCGAAGGCGACTCGACGAACTAGAACCCCACAAAATTTTTAAATTGTTTCTATGATGAAAAGACAACGGAAACTGATTCGGAGAGCGGCTCTGGACTGCAGTCCAGAGCAGCTCTGGCTGTTGATTTCCATCTTGTAATGCTTACCCTTTGCTGCTTGAACTTGTTATATTGCGGAAACCTATACCATAGCGAATATAAAACAGTTAGATAACTAATGAAAGTGATTTCACCCCTTTTCACTGTCGTTTACTATTTAAACTGTAATTTAGATTAACAGGACATATAGCAGTCCCAAACAGAAACAGAACTGATACCCCATTGTTGTACAGTACATAACTTCCGACGTAGAGGTGAGATTGAGAATCCGTATGATGTGTTGGAAACCCTATTGATAAACCTAAATTTCTTTCAACTATACCATCGCCTAATTTTGATCCCAACAGGGTGAAAATTGTGTTGCGAAATGGACATTCAGTTCAGGAACTGAATTTCCAGTAGCGAACACTTAACATGAAACGGCTGTAACTTGCAAACCCGAAATCCGAATACACTGAAATAAATTTTTTTGAACTGCCGACTGAGTTTACATGCTACTGCATTTGCATCATTTTACTGAATTTTGAACGTATGATTTAATGCAATTTTTATAAGTTCATAAGGTGCATAATAGTTCGTATTACACATGACTTGTTAACGGCATAATTGCACATATTTAACCCGATTGCCATACTTATAGTGATAGTGCGAGTTATTATTCAGTGTACAATGCATTGTCGTGCGTGAATGGTATTGGTTTAGGAGTGTCAAGTACGCCAATGAAAAAGTGAATGATTCGTGACAGTGAACAATACAGTGAACAGTGACAAAATCCGTGTCATTGGTGCATACTTGTACACGACTAGACCATACTCATAAATAGTGTAAACCTGGGGAAAAAGGAAAAATCGAAGTGGAAAGAGTATTGTATTTAGCGAGGACAGTGATTTAGAGGATGATCATTCGAACAACGACTCTTATATATATTAGGTTGGGCCTAGCGGTTCGGCTGACAGGGTTATGTCCCGGGCGATAGCGGGCAGTAGTCTCGGGTATGTACGAGACCCTCGTTAAACATGATCCTCCTTTCCACAACTCGATTTCAAAGATGACTCAGAGACTGATAGGGACACAGATCATACATTGCATCAGTTAGTGATTTATTGACTACCTGCATTTTATCTCCACTGTTATTACTTTATTTTCTTGTTTCTTGTCATTATTATAATATTGCTATTACGTCGCTCTGACGACCTGACTATGCATGCTCATTGATAGAGGTGGATTTGTCTGATCTCGAGAAGACCGTGAAGATCCAGACCAGTAGACCATTTACATTTCTCCACTGATATTCTTGGTTAGTTGCTCTCTTGTTTACTTCCTTCGAGCTCAGATCTCTTTGTATCTTGTAGTTTTAGTGACTGCATTCTCTTTACCCGTACTGTGTTTTACTGATTACCATATAATGCTAGAAGCCGAAATACGACAACGACAGGATATTTCCTTGATCGTAGGAGCATGGCTGGCCTTGTCACCCTTATAATCTGTATTTTGGGAAGCGGGGCGTGACACGTTGTCTTTTTTCTAAATTTCAAGGACGAAATTTTTGTTAGGAGGGTATGATGTAAATCCCCAGTTCCGAATATAATTCTTCCATTTTTTCCAGATTCTATTCCAAAATTCCTGCATTCGTATATACATATGTTAATATATTTCATTATTATAGTTTAATTTTCATAACTTATTATTTATAACCCAAATTTATACTTAACCCAAACCAATTCCCGGCCCAGCCCATGCCTTCCCCATGACCGACCCGACCCCGTACCCATACCCGACTCGTCTCCCTCTCTTCCCCACTCTTTCATTCTCCCGCTTCTTTCCCCTTTCTTCCTACGTTGCCTCGTCGCCCCACGTCCCTGCTCCTTAAGCTCACGATCGCACGCACGCTCGCCTCCTCCTCAAGCCCCTCCTCATCTCCCTCTCTCCCTCATACGAAGCCAGCCCCTCACCCTCGCTACTTTCCTTTTTCTCACTGCACCCCTGCCTCATCCCCGTACACTCCGCTGAGCCCCCTCAACGACAACACGACGACCACCTCAGCCACCTCCTTCCACTAAACACTCGCCTCCTCCTCAAACCCTCCTCGTCCACCTCTCTCCACCCCCGACTACACAAACCGAACCCACCGCACCTTCACTGCAAGCATCACCGGCTACCAACCTCCATCGCCGACGAACCCGCCGAGCTCCTCCTCTATCGCCAGCGACCACCTCAACCATCTCCGGCCATTACGACCACATCAGCCACCTCCTTCCACTAAACCCTCGCCTCCTCCTCAAGCCCCTCCTCATCTCCCTCTCTCCTTCATACGAAGCCAGCCCCTCACCCTCGCTACCTTCCTTTTTCTCACTGCACCCCTGCCTCATCCCCGTACACCCCGCTGAGCCCCCTCGACGACGACACGAAAGACCACCACCACTCGCAGCCGCCTCGTCCCAGCAACCCAAGCCTCCGCTGCCAAGAACCCAAGCTCGAGCCGAAGCCGCGAACCCTAGCCGCGCCGTTCTTGGCGTGATCTTGCCGCTGCCGCTGCCGTGCGTCGTCAACGCGTCATCAGGCAAGTACCCTTCTTGCTCCATGCTAATTCTATCTATTACATTTCTAAATGCCAATAAATTCAGTATATACCTTTCTTGCGAATCAATAATATATAAGTGTTCGATGCCAAACCCGAGGGGAAAACCCCCGTTAAATTGACGGAAACTGATCACATAGGTTGGCCCGTATAGTAATGAACATTGTATTATAATTTGGCTGAAAAATACAGTCGTTACTGACGTGATCGGCATTCCCATTTAAGCCCGTTAAAACTGAAATTTTCCGCGTCTGAAGCTTGTAAAAATCACAGTTAATTGATTATAAATTGGAATGTTGAGTTCAAGGGCTCAAATCTAAGCTGACTCAACGACCTAGAACCCCATGAGAGTGTTAATCTGATCCTATGCTAAAAAGATGACGGAAACTGGCTCGGAGTGCGGCTCTGGACTGCAGTCCAGAGCAGCACTGGCTTTTGATTCTCATTTTGTAATGCTTACACCCTGCTGTATGAACCTGTTATAATGCGGAACCCTATACCATAGTGAAGATTAAATAGTTATCTAACTAATAAAAGTTATTTCATCCCTTTCTACTGTCGTTTACTATTTAAACTGTATTTTAGATTAACAGAACGTATAGCAGTCCCAAACAGGGACCGAACTTATACCCCATTGTTGTACAGTATATAACTTCTGACGTAGAGCTGCGATTGAAAATCCGTCTGGTGCGTTGGAAACCTAATTGATAAATCTAAATTTTTTTCAACTATAGTGTCTCCTAATTTTGATCCCAACAGGGTGAAAATTGTGTTGCGAAATGGATATTCAGTTCAGGAACTGAATTTCCAGCAGCGAACACTTAAAATGAAACGGCTGTATCTTGCAAACCCAAAATCCGATTGTCCTGAAATTAATTTTGTTGAACTTCCGACTGAGTTTACTTGCTACCTCCTTTGTATCATTTTACTGAATTTTGAATGTATGATTTAAGGCAGTTTTTATAAGTTCATAAGATGCATGATAGCTCGTATTACACACGATTTGTTTAACTTCATAAATGCACATATTTTACCCGACTGCCATACTTCTAGTGATAGTGCGCGTTATTATTCAGTGCACAATGCATTGTCGTGCGTGAATGGTATCGGTTTAGGAGTGTCAAGTACGCCAGTGAAAAGTGAATGATTCGTGACAGTGAACAATACAGTGAACAGTGATGAAAACCGTGTTATTGGTGCGTACTTGTACACGACTAGACCATACTCATAAATAGTGTAAACCTGGGGAAAAGGGGAAATCAAAATGGAAAGGAAATCGTATTTAGCGGGGACAGTGATTTAGAGGATGATCATTCGAACAACGACTCTTATATATATTAGGTTGGGCCTAGCGGTCCGGTTGACAGGGTTATGTCCCGAGCGATAGCGGGCCGTAGTCTCTGGTATGTACGAGACCTTCGTTAAACATGATTCTTCTTTCCACAACTCGATTTCAAAGATGACTTAGAGACTGATAGGGACACAGATCATACATTGCATCAATTAGTGACATATTGTTTACCTGCATTCTATCCCCACCATTATTATTTTATTTTCTTGCCTTTTTGTTATTATTATAATATTGCTATTATGTCGCTCTGACGACCTGAGTATGCATGCTCAGTGATAGAGGTGGATTCGCCTGATCTCGAGGAAACTGTGAAGATCCAAATTAGTGAACCAGTTACATTTCTCCATTGATATTCCTGGTTAGTTGCCCTTTTGCTTACTTCCATTGAGCTCAGATTCCTTTATACCTGATAGTTTAGTGACTGCATTCTCTTTACCCATATTGCATTTTACTGATTATCATATAATACTAGAAGCTGAAATGTGACAACGACAGTATTTTTCCTTAATCGTAGGAGAATGGCTGGCCTTGTCACCCTTGTATTCCGTATTTTGGGAAGCGGGGCGTGACAGCTTTTGCGAAATAAAAAAACTTAAATTTATAGCGAGCACTAGAAACTTAAACCCTAGAAATCGAATCCAAACACTAAACTAATATAACTAAAAGAGATTAGCTACTATGTTAAAGACTACAACTTTTGAAGTCGTGTCCTTCGGGTCTTTTATGGTCCTCTTCTTAAGCTCCTAGGGTTCTTGGGTCGAGCTTGCGAGGTAATTTCCCCACGTCAAAGATGTTCCATCCGAGAATGCCAATTCAAACTCTAACTTCTAGTAATGAACTAAGAAGCAACTAAACATCAAGACTTGCTATGAAATGATAATTAGAGATGTAGTATTAGTCTAAAAATACTCTCTTTCTTTTTCCTCAAAAGCTCAAGAGAAAAAAGAGGAAGAAGATGGCTATTAAAAGATGATGATAAAAATCTCACCTTCTCTTTTCTGATCTCTTTATATATAATTTTAAAACATATAATGTGAGTGGATTTGTGACTCACTAGGTGAGTCACAAGTCCACACACATCTATTTAAAACTCGAAGAGATTAGAAGAAAAGAGATGCCACATCACAAGTGTACACACACACATATATACAACCATGTATACCTATATTTATAATAAATACGTATACCCGTATTTCTACCAAAATACGAATACCGTACTTCTATCGAAAATACAAAATACACGTATTCATATTAAGAAAGAAATACATGTATTTGTATTAAGACACAAATACACGTATTCATATAAATACACGTATTCGTATAAATACTGTATTTGTGTTAAAATACAAATACATAAAGAGAGCAATATAATACTAGCTCACATATCTCACTATCTTTCAAACCTGCTAGTATTACCAAAATTTCCGAATAAAGCACCTGTATAAAACACACGTGTTTAATCGAACACCCGAGAGCGTATCTAAATACGCATACTACATCGTTTTGCCTAAACCGGAAAACCCTCTGTATGGGACTCTAAATATTCGACAATATGCTGGCAGTGGGTTTAATCACAAGCTCGTCAATTGCACTAGCTGTATGAAATGGATACTCAGGTATCTGTCGAAAGAAAGTCTAACAAGCAAACTCGTCTGTATCCCTACTGAACTTATCTGTGACAATCTCCATACAGTTGAGTCTGTTCGTCTGAGAGTATCGCATATCAAGTCTAGGGGGTAGAAAACGCCCGACCCCTAATAACCTGATAAGTCATGTCGATATGGTGTTGGCTATAGTGCCCTCAAGGCAATTATTGTAATCGCAGGCAGGTGATTATGATGATTGAGGGAGGACCTATACGGATAGAACAGTCTTACTCAAATGATAGTATATGCTATCTGGTTTGTCTTTATCATCATGTACATGCATTATATAGTATTACAGATCACTATTACATGTTGATAGAGCCCATAGGATTCTTGCTTGACTACCAGCATTATGATGGCGATCATATATGTGGGAGCTGGGTAGTCTATAAGCATATCCTTAAATGTCTCTAGTCGCGGGAGTATCGAGACCGGGCATCGATACTCCGGAGTAAACTAGTGTATACTCATCGAGACCCCGACGAGGGGCGGTGATCGGTCTTACAAGCCATTGGTGTCTGTTTTTCACCTAAGATAGTATGCAGGTGCTCATTGGGTTATGAGTACACTGGACAGACTCGCCGGGAACATGCTAGTTGGTATTATACCTATTGTCAGATAGCAGTTTCCATGTGACATGTGTACAGGTTAGTCTGTCGACCTGAGATCGTCATTTGTCTCATGTGAGTTCCCACTGTTCTTTGATTACTGCCCTACCATGGCTCAAAGGAGTCATGCAAACAGGTTTTAGTGGGTATCACGCCCCGCTTCCCATTAGATGGAAACGGTGACGTAGCAAGCCCGCGACGTATTTATTCCGAGAAGGTCATTTCTCGAAATAAATACGCTAATCGTCTATAAGCAACATAAACTAACAAGAATAAACAAAAAAATGAAATCCAACTGTGATTTATTACATTCATGATTCATAGTAGACAAAATATCTGAATACAAGATATTTAACATGATAAGCCTTAACAAGGAGGCATACATAAATAAGGTGAAATGAAATGAAAAACTGAATGAAACTATACGTCTATTTGTGATACGAACTGCCTGTACTCTTTTTCGACCACTTCTATCTTCTCTGTCTCAATGTCACCTGACGAACATTCCAAGAAAAAAAGAAAGATAGGTGGAATGCCCGTCAGCGAACTTGCGCTCGGTAAGTACCCAAGAAAGGTGAGAAGTGAAAGTATATAAATGAATATGCAAGGTGACATGTGATATAGTATGAATGGAAATAAAACATAAACAAGTATAACATGATAATGTTAATGACAACTATGTAAGCATGACAATATAACATAAGTATAGTAAAAAAGTATAGCATAACCGTGGAGTGTAGGTATAATGAACATGAAGTGAATGCAAGTGTCCTAAAAGGTCTCTAAAAGGGTAAAATTAACCAACGTGAGTTCAAGTGTGAATGTCGACCAATCTCAAGAGTATTCTCGAACCCAAAGCTATCGTCCAGGGGTAAGGAATCACGGGCCCAAAATAGCAGGACTTCAATTGTTATTGAAGTATTCCAAACCCAACAGGCTATCATCCAGGCGCTTGGAAACACGGGTCCTCATTCGTGAATTCGTGATTTGTACCGTTTTAGCCCGGTACCACAGCAACATGATTTGTATTAATGGGACTCATGAGATTCCGTTGGATTCATACTCAAACTACCCCAACACCCCGTGTATATAAGTCTATGATTAATATTTTGAGTCTTGATCGAATCTATGAATACAAAATGTGATATATGATATCAAATTTTCAAGATTGAGTTCATGTAGTCATGTCAAGTGCAAGTCATGCCAATTGTATTCATGGTTCGATGTCAAGTTGGTTCAAGTATACATACTGGGTTCAAATATTCATGATTGAGTCGTGTCAAGATCAAGTCAATTTTAACATATAATAATTTAATCACAAGTCATATAAATAAGCAATTACAAAACATGATATGAGATAAGTATACATGTAACGTCCAAAATAATATTGTAAATATGTGATATGTACAACTAGTTAATCAAGTCATTTGAAATCATAATATAAATGAAAACACATCCTTAAGTGTTATACACACGTGAGTTTCAGTCTCGCCTAAATACGACTACCGGTTTGGGAGATATACATGTTTTCGTATCATCGCGCAAAACAGATCAGAATCTGTTCAGCACCGTCATACATTTTTAAAACGCAGTTTGAGTTAATTTTCATCAGGTTTTAGATTACGAAAATTCATAGAAAACTGTAGTTCATTTGGAGTACTTATCCAAAACACTAAGATTTGCGCGATTTGGATTTCTGAAGCTCTAATTATGATCGTTTTAATATCAGCGTTTAAAACAGAAATTCAGATTTCTGGACAGCAAACTATATGTTATATTGCAAAGCCTATATCAAGTTGTTTCATTCGTTTATAAGTATTCTAATATACAGAAAATTATAGTTCTATCAATTGTGTATATACACATCTAAAGTTTGTCACAAACGGATATCGGGTGTTCGAGTTATGTCCAATTTAAAAACAGTGTGCGAATCAGAATAGATTCTGTCCAGATCCATTACTAAATATTGTAACGCAGTTTTCTATATTTTATGTCGGTTTTCAGTAAAAACTTAAAACTAAAAAAATCTAGATATTTCAATGTAGATATCTAAAATATTTGATTTTTCTCAATTTGGATATCTTTAGACCAAGTTATGTGTCTTAGAAGTTGACCGATAAATGCAGTTTTCTGTTTTACGAACAATGAATAAAAGCGATATAATTCCTAAACCGTTAAGCGATTCGATCTGAAATTTTTACAGTATGTACAAAATAATATATTATATCATATTTAAATTTCCTGAAAATTTCAGAAGTAAAAATTAATTTCTAAAAATTATTTTAAAAGTAAAGGTATTGATATGTCAAATGTGAGAAATGAGAAAACCATGGTATTTATTCGTAACTTCATTTTTTTTACAAATTTTAAATAAAGTAATTTAAAATAAAACAACAAATGATGCAATCCTAATTGGTTACTATGAAATCTTAACATATAGATTGAGAGTAAGGAAAAAGACTTAACAACTATATATTTGTGTATATTTGTGTGTGTTCATTATTTATATATGTATTCATTTAATTAATTATTTAGAGACTATGATATGACAAGTGAAGTTTTTCATGGCAATATAAAAAAGAGAAAGATAAAGAGAAAGAGATCGAGGGAGGGAAGAGAGAAGAGACTTACATACACAAGCCAATATTGTCACCGGGCTTGTCTATCCGCCGATAGCCTCGCGTTTCTAGCGAGAATTTCTTGAGAATTTCTTCATGTTCTTCTTCGGGGAATCTAGATGAAGAGGGATATATGAAATGATAAAAATGTGTGATGATGAAAAAAAAAGAGGAGTGAGATATAAAAAAAAGGTTTATGGCCACCATAATTCTAATAAATTATGGTTCATAACCATTCTAATTATTTTGGGAGTTAAAAGGAAGATGAAATGAAAGGTCTCATTTGTAGGTTATGAGAAGAATAAAAATTGATAAAAAAATAATTGTAAGAATGGAGATTTGAACATGTGATTTATGAAATAATAATGCAAGGACTTAACCAATGAGCTATAAGGTTGTTCATGAATATATTTAATTAGAATTAAATATATTTTGTTGCTTGAAAAGAAAGTGGGATTTTGGGCTCATAGTTTTATAAAAGAAAATGAAAATGAGATTGGATTTGGGTTATGGGCTGGGTTAGGTCTTATGTTTAATTTGAAAAAAAATTAAAATTTAGTTTTAAAGAAATGTGTTTGGGAAAAATAGATGGAATAATAAAATAATATATTTATAAAAAACAAAATATACAGAAAATACTAAGAATAAATAAATACAATATTTTACTAAAGAAAGAAAATACAGAGGTATATTAATATTGGGGTCGTTACAGTGGGTACAGTCCCTAGCCACATGGAGGCAGTGAGCGGATCGTCGGGGATTCTTCTCTCCCGGTATTAGGGGTTGATGTCGCAAGGTGCACGGGTGGACATCACCAGAAATTCTTGGCCAAGGTAGTTGACAATTACTGATTTGGATTAGTAGTTTCTCAGTTGGTAATGGGCTTCATACCGACACGAAATATCGCGTTATTAGGGGTCTGACTTTATCTACCCCCCTAGATCGATATGCGATACTCTTAGACGAACGGACCAGACTGTACGGATATTATCACAGACAGGCTCAGTAGGGGTTCAGATGAGTTTGTTTGTCGGCCTTCCTTTCGCTCAATACCTGGGTAGTCGTTTCGTACAACTAGTGCAGCTGACGTGCTTGTGGTTAAACCCACTGCCAGCGTATTGACGAGTCTTTAGATTCCTACACAGAGGGTTTCCCTACTTCGGGCGAAACGATACAGAGGCCGTATGGTTTTACGGCAGGGTTCGATCATATACATGAACTTGTGGACGTATCATGATTCGGACGGATAATACTAGTGGGCTTTGGTTTAAGCCGGATCTTAGTATTAGATTGTTGGATTATTTCCGTCTCTTTGTATTCGTATTTTTCAGAATACGGATACGGGTATGTATATACGGTTGATGGGTACTCTTGTAATTTATTACAAGGTGCTTCTAAAAGAAGACACCTCATTTTAGTTTTAACCATTTTTTAAAATGGTTTAATGAGGTGCAGGGATGAGGTGTTATGGCTTTAATATTAAGCATGGCTTTGGGGTGACTCATGATGGCACTATTGAGGCATGCTTGATATTTTAGTGTTGTGAGATATTTTCTTTAGTCGAGGCTTGATATTTGTTCACAAGACTAAGCCATTTTTCTTTAGTTCTTTTTGCTTCACACACTCTCATCTCCTCTTGCTTCTTCTACCTCCACCCTAAATGTCTCATGTGTTGAGAAACCTAGGGCGTCATGAGACATATTAATCCATCACTAAACTCTACATCCTCTAGGCTATCTAGTTTAGCGAACTAGGTACCTTAGTTACCTTGGTTATGAGGTAGGAGCTCGAACTACAAATCCTCAGGTGGATCATCTTCGATAGAGGGAGACCGGAGACCAAGCTTGATCATGGTGGCCTCTAGGAGATTAGGAAGATGGTTAAAGACTGAAGGACATGGATCATTCGGTATAACCATTGTAAACTTAGTTTTTGTTTGCTAGCTTTAGGGTTAATAGTAGATCCGTATTATGGGGTTGTTCTAGCACCATAAAAATTTTGTTCCGCAAACGGTCACGGTAGATGGCCAGGGCGCTGGCATAACCCAACATGGTATCAGAGCCAACCCATAAATCCTAAACTAGCAGTTTACACGATGTTTAACGTAACGAAACCGAAACAACTCCGAAACAATACGCTAAATATTCAAGTTGTCAAATTTTCAGAGTCTTCTAAAACAATTTTAAATAATTGCAGAAGGCTATTTATGTTATATCTAGAACACCCTCGAAACATGAGCCCTAAATTCTACAATGTGGACCGCGAGAATGCCCAAATACTCGGCCTGGCTGGTCAAAAATTGGATTTGGGACTTGAAATTTTTTGGGTGTTCTAGGCTCTTGAATATTGGTTTTCAGGTATTGTTTGTTTTTGCCCAGATTGCATATTATGTTATCTATGGTTTGGGGGCAATACAGAGTGTTTCGATGTCGCTATTTTTAACACCGTTTAAAAGTTTTCAGTACATTACTATCTGCGACCGTGAATGTCATTAGAGAGGTATAACTCGTCTAACTGCTACATGCTCTTTTATACGGGTTTGCGAACATGACATTCACGTTGATGTTCTGTGTTGTGCTGAGGTTATGGTTGGATTGTCATGGTGGATAGCCAGTGGTGCAATGATAGTTTTACAGTTCGGATTCATTTGTACTTTTGATATTGCGGGGCGAGCGTCCGACATGTGGACTGCCGTCTCTGCCAGTTTGTATATTATTTGTTTGGGGCACGACCGGGTTGAGGTCGATGTCACCCTTGTACATATATTTTCATTTTCTATACTAGGGTTCCCCCGCGGTGGAGTGCTCGAATATCCGGATTCTAGAGGGCAACGGGCCCGCATATCATGGTATTGAGACGGATGGGGCCTCACTCTAGAATTGGTGGGCTATTCGACGCATTCGTAGGGGGTACAGGTTGACCCATGCAGGGGTGCTCAAGTTACCGGATTCCGTGAAGTGCTGGGTGGCCCATTCACTTTGTTGATTGGGGTTGTCTCACTTCTGGGCTATCCACATAACAGGGAACGTCGGGTCTCATTTGTAGCTCAAATGAAACCTGAGGCTCCAAGATAATCCACCATTATGTGTTGCTTTCTGAGATTCTGTGATGTTGCTTATATCATTCCTGGGACAAATGTTATATATATTTATATATATACTAGTAGATGTTGTATATGTTTTGCATCCGCGCTAGTCCATCCCCCGCTCTGCCGTTAGTTAAGTAACCTAATGGTGCATGATAGGACCCCGTGGCGAATACGGATGGCATATACGTACATTGTATTTTCGTTCTTTTTGGTGTGATATGGTTTAATTGATGGGACTGCATTAATTCAGATTAATGCAAGGAAAACAAACCTATATGATGTCGTTGGAACCAAGTTTTTTTTTGAAAACTGACATTAGAGACGTTTTCTTTTGCTTCACACAGTGGTATTCGGTTATGAATATCCAGCACCTCATTCGACGAGGCAAGAGCCGAGATCCCTTCACAAGGAGTGGGCTCTTGAGCAAAAGTTTGCATCATCGTAATAACTTCACTATAGTCGATTCTTTTGCTTTGCATCATGGTATTCAGTTTGGAATATCCTGCACCTCATTCAATGAGGAAAGAGCCGAGATCCCTTCACAGGAAGTGACCTTTTTAGCAAAAGTTTGCGCCACTATATATTTGTAAAACCACTTGGTTCTTTCAACGATATCAAGTTCATTATGTTAAAGGTTTTTCGCCAAAAACCAGCCGTAGAATTGGTGGGCTATTCGACGCATTCGTAGGGGGTACAGTGTTAGTGTATATGCCCTAGAGGCCATTACTGTATCATACTAGTTTGTTTATTACTTGATGGAAGCTTGGGATATTCACAGTTGTATATACAATCTTGCTCGAAATGGTAGTATGCTACTTGGTTTGTCTCTGCTTTAATATGTGCATGTGTTTCTTTTAGCATATTGCTGATATACATACTAGTAGAGCCCTTAGGATCTTTCCTTGATTACCAGCGTTGTGATGGCGCTCACACTCGTGGGAGCTGGGTGATCTTTAAGCACATCCTTATACAGGTCCCTAGTCGTTGGACTATCGAGACAGGGCATCGATATTCCGGAGTAGACTAGCGTATGCGCTTCTCATCCCAGTATGGGAGACGGTCTGTCCCACAGCCGTCAGTACGTCGTACTTGAGATAGTATGCGGGTGCTCGTTGGGTTACGAGTACACTGGACAGGACTCGTCGGGAACTGTTGGTTGGTATTATATCTATCGTCAGTTATCAGTTCCCAGGTGACATGAGTACAGCTTAGTCCGCTGACTTGACACTGTCACTTCGCCTCGAGTGTGTTCCCACTGCACTTTGATTACTACCCTACCACGGCTCAAAGGAGTCGTGCAAACAGGTAGTTTTTGGGTGCAGTCCCAAAGCACTTGGAGGCAGTGACGGTTAGACAGGATTCGTCTCTCCCGGTATTGGGGGTTGACATCGCGCTGTGTCTAGGAGAGCCATTACACGAGTAGTCCCTGGCCAGGGCAAGCGAGATATACTGGTAGGTCTCCAGTATTATCTCAGGGTGTTCTGGGCTACACTCCGACACGACTTGTACCGCTATTAGGGGACTGACGTTCACCGCCCCCCTAGGCCCGCCATGCGATGTATCAGACGAACAGACCGGACTGTAAGGAGATTGTCACATACAGGCTCAGTAGGAGTTCAGATGGGGTTCACCTCGTCAGTCTTCTTATCGACATCTACCTGGGGACCGTTACGTACAGCTAGTGCCGCTTGCGGTCTGTGGTTAAACCCACTGCGAGCGTAGTGTCGAGTCTTTAGAGTCCCACACAGAGAGCTATTCGCCTTTAGGAAAAATGAGTAGAGGTCGCATGGTTTTGCGACAGGGTTCGTTCACATCCGCGCACTTGTGCACGTTTGCTGTCCGGACAGCTTATACTAGTGGGCTTTGGTTTAAGCCGGATCCTAGTATATGATTTGGGATTGGTTTTTCTCATTGCATTCGTGTTCCTCGGATCACGAATACGGGTGCGTATGCACAGTTGCTTGAGATTGAGGGAGAGGACCTTGATTAGGGTTAATGGCTATTGTCATTTTATTAATCCTAATGATTATGTGTGTATTATTGTTAATTGATATTAGTTTAATAATTGTGCATGGTTATGGTTGTTGACCATTTGACCCACCTTGACTTGTTGACCTTGTTGACACTTTGACCATCATCATTTCATTTGGAAGATGCTCTTTGATCCTTGCAATTTGCATTAAAAATGAAATGATAATGGTCATGTCTTGATTTAGCCATGACAATTATCTCACTAATTATCTAATTACAATAATTCACATATATGAGAGAATGCTTCATATTATTCTCTCATTCTATTATTCACATTCTCTCTCTTGTTCTTCCTCTCCCTCAAGCTCTCTCCCTCTCATGTGTTGAGAAACACTTGAGCTTGAGAAAAACCCTCTCTTGATCATCTTTACTCTCATCTAGGGTTCAAGGACTAGCACTTCTTGCACCCTAGTTACTTCTGGCTTGGAGTTGAAGCCAAAGGTTGAGGCTTTCGGGTGGATCTTTCTTCGACGTGAGAAGACGACCAAGGTGACCTCCTTCCACCACTCCAAGGAGCAAGGAGAGAAGGACTTAAAGCCCAAGATATAACCTTTCTAGCACTTAGCTAGTTACTAGTTAGCTTTAGCAAGTTTTTGTTTAGCAAAGATCCTTCTAGCTCTAGTCCATGTTGCCTAAGCTCATAAAAATCCGATTTTTATTCCGTTTTCCGCCTCCCCGCAAGCACCGGGATGGGCAATGTGGACTTACAGTGGTATCAGAGCCTAACTAAACCTAAACTAGCTAGGTAGTGAAGTGTGTCGAAGTTCGAAACGTAAAAATCGAAAAACCAAAATATCAAAACCCTAGTTTTCTGTTAAAATTTTTTCTGGTCAAAACAAAATTTGTTTTACTCCAAAAATCGTCTCAGGGTTTTTTAAAGATAGCCACAAAAAACGATCAAGTGAATCGACCAACGTGCCGCGGTTCCGCGGCAATAGCAAGCTATTGCCGCGCAACCGCGGCCGTCTTGACTCTTCACTTGGTCGAGTTTGGTGCAGTGTATCTCTGGCTTGGTTTTAGGATTTTTGAGATAGTTTATATGTGCCCAGATTTTCCAGAATAGAAATTTATTTTTGGGGGCCTATAAATCCGTATTTTTTTCGAACTTCAATACACTTTGACTATAAGGGTTATATCTGTGATGTTTGAATGTATTGAACGTCGGCTAATCGCTATATGTCGATTAGTCGGGGTTATACATATCTGTGATCTGTGATTGATACTGGTTTGTGTATATGAATGGGTTGGATTGTCGCGGATGAATAGCCGGGGTGGATGTGAGATGAGTGTTGCTTTTTCTTTCATTCATTGTAATATGTAAATTGATGTAATATTATTATTTGTTTGGCCGCACAACCGGGTCGGGGTTGTAGCCGTCATTGTATAATTCTTTTTACTGTTTTTGCTCCTAGGATAGACCCATGGAGGGGGTGCACAAACTACCGGGTATCTCGAAGTGCCGAGTGGCCTACTTACGGTGGTGAGGGAGGTTGCTTCGCTTCGGGTACTTGGCGGGTAGTTTGCCGCACCCGTAGGGGTCTTGGGTGGGGTATTGGCTATTCACCGTGACCGTGTAATCCGCTTTTCGTTGCAGGCTCGAACGGATTGCGGATTCCTAGTATATCCAATGTATTCATCTGTGATCTGTAATGTCTATCATTGCTATATATTTATATATGATAACTATTTAGCCGTTGCTTATGTTTTACAGCCGCGCTAGCCCAGCCCCCGCTCTGTCGTTAGTTAAGTAACCTAACGGGTGATGACGGGGCCCCGTGGCGAATGCGAATGGCATAAGCGTACGTCATATTTTGGTTGTTTTCTGCAATGGTAGGATTAAATGATGGGACGCATTAAAAGAACTAATGCAAGAAAATAAACCAAGTAAAAGTCGATTGGAACACTTTGAAAACCACACGGTTCTTTTCAAAACTAAACTTTTAAACGCGGAGCTTGAACCACTCCTTTTAAAAGCTATCTCGTTCCATCGATTATATCAAGTTCACTACGTTCACGGTTTCGCCAAAACCATTCGTAGCCCTCCGTCATTCCACATGAATGGTCAAAAAGTATTCAAGCTATGTATTTTGGCCAAAGTCAAGGCATAGTGATTGGTAGCTATTGGGTATTCATGTGCAGTATAGATAGATACGTTGGTTTGGGACAGTCGTGCTGCCATTTTGGCCAAAGTCAAGGGTAGGTACGGGTGGGTCCAAATTAACCAGGAGAATGACGGGTAGAACTTGACATGTGACTTATGATATTTTGGCCAAAGTCAAGGTCATAAGAGCATGGGGCAAAAATCCACATCGGGAGTTTCATAAGTACTGAAACTTGCTAGCGTTGCATACCATTTGGAGTGTGATGATTCTGGTAGGATTCCTTCGGTTTTATCACGCGATGATATTTGGATCCCGATCCTACTGTGAGTATATGCTACTCCTCGGGAAAACTCTCACTTAACGATCAATGCTATAAACTTAGTAGGTGTCTAGAAAGGTGTTAGCGGGGCTACGCCCACAGGGAAAAGAGGTTACTTAATTAAGGAACTTCGCGAAAGGGTTGGAAAACCTCCCTCGAAGTACCGACACTGGCCTGGCTGAACGGTTAAGCAAGTATTGTACGGTGAGATTGATCCTGACTAATCCTTTCTTTACGGTTTGAGAAGGGATTCGAGAGACAGTGGGAGCCATCCAGTTTAGACAAATTAAAAACCACTCTAAACTTGCAAGAGCATCATGCTAAAGTGTTTCTTTTCTCTCTCCTAATTGCAGCGACCATTCAACATGACTGGACTTAAGTTATTACTAGATAAAAACATATTGACAGGGCCAAACTACAAAGATTGGCTCAGGAATGTCAAGATGGCAATCACTTATGACAAGTTGGGGTATGTCCTTACCACCAAAGCTCCCCCTGTCCCAGGTCCCAAAACCAGTGTCGTAGATAGGGAAATCTACAAGACCTGGGAAATAGATTGCGCAAAGGCCAGATGCCTCATACTTGCCTCGATGGACAACGAACATCAGAGGAGGCACGAGAATATGGACCTAGAGTCCATATTTCTTCATACAAAAGAACTGTATGGAGAGCAGTCTCGTATCGCAAGATACGAAGTGTCGAAGAAGTTATTTTCGGCAAGGTTGGCCGTCGGATCATCGGTAGCGGAACACGTGCTTAAGATGATTGGCTACATTGAGGAGCTTGCGGACCTTAGGACCACGTTGGAGAATGAACTCTATACTGATTTGATTCTCCAGTCCCTTCCTTCCACTTACGCCCAGTTTATTCTTAACTTCAACATGCAAGGAAAGGAGGTTGAACTTTCCGAGCTTCTGAACATGTTGAGGAGTGCTGAGGGCACCCTACAGAAGGGTAGGGAGACATCCACTTTGTTTGCAGGAGGATCTTCCTCTTTTAGGTCCAGGGCGAAAGCCAAGGGCAAGAAGAAGAAAGCCCCCGCCAAACCAAGAGGCGGTGTAGGTAAAGTGGATACGAAGGGAAAAGGAAAAGCAACAAAGATAGTGGGAAAGCTGGTGGGGAAGGAAGAATGCTTCTATTGTCACAAAAGTGGTCACTGGAAACAGGATTGCAAGGCTTGGAAAGCCAGAACACAGGATTTGAAGCGAGTTGCAGCTTCAGCTTCAGGTGTGTATGTTATTGAAAACTGTCTATCAATAAACTCTACGTCCTGGGTATTGGATACCGGATCAGGATCTCAAATCTGTAATTCTTTGCAGGCGTTGAGAAAGCGTAGAGTTTTGAAGGAAGGTGACATGACCCTCAGAGTTGCAAACGGTGCTAGCATGGATGCTGAGGCCGTGGGGGACTATCACCTGGGATTGTCGGATGGACATTTTTTGGTTTTGCGTAGTTGTTATTATGTACCAAATGCAACCTGTAATATCATTTCTGTATCTTTATTATCTAAAGAAGGTTATGAATTTGCATTTGTAAGTAATGTAGTGAACATTCACCTTAATCAAGTTTTGATTGGGTCAGGTACATTGAACAACGGTATATACGTATTAAACCAGCCACAGATTTTCAATGTCCAGAATACACACAAAAGAAAGTCTCCAGAAATCGATAAAACTTTCTTATGGCATTGTAGACTGGGTCACATCAATGAGAGAAGGTTGACTAAGTTACATGCAGAAGGATGTTTAGATTCGTTCGAATATCAATCGTATGCAACTTGTCAATCCTGTCTCAAGGGAAAGATGACAAAGACTCCGTTCACTGGACACGGAGTAAGAGCGAGCGAGCTCTTGGGACTCGTACACAGCGACGTGTGCGGTCCAATGTCTACACATGCGCGAAGCGGTTATTCTTACTTCATTACTTTTACGGATGACTTTTCAAGGTACGGTTATGTCTTCTTAATGAAACATAAATCCGAGGCTTTTGAAAAATTCCAGGAATATAAGAATGAAGTAGAAAAACAAACAGGCAAAAGTATCAAGGCACTGAGATCTGATCGAGGTGGTGAATACTTGAGTGCCGAGTTCCTGGGTTACTTAAAAGAGAATGGAATTCTCTCTCATCTTACTCCTCCATACACTCCGCAACATAACGGTGTATCGGAGAGACGGAACCGAACCCTATTGGATATGGTACGGTCCATGATGAGTAATGCTGAGTTGCCGCGATCGTTCTGGGGATATGCGCTAGAATCAGCTGCATACCTTTTGAACCGAGTTCCAACTAAGACTGTGCCTACTACACCATATTAGATGTGGTGTGGGAAGAGACCCTATCTTAATCAAATTAAGACATGGGGATGTCTAGCTTTTGTAAAAAAGCAGCATGCGGACAAGCTCGAGGCACGCTCAGTACAGTGCAAGTTTGTGGGATATCCAAAGAGCTCCAAGGGATATTACTTCTATTGCGAAGAGGAACAAAAAGTCCTTGTTTCTCACCATGCCCACTTTCTAGAACACCAGTTCATAGAAAAAGAATTAAGTGGGAGCGCAATAGAACTGGAAGAAATTCCAGAACCACGAGCTATTACTGAAAGCTTGGTTGAACCAGAGGGTTCGAAAGATCAGGACATTCCCACGCCACTCCGCAGGAGTAGTAGGCAGTCTCATCCGCCCGAGAGATACTACGGTTTTCTCATTGACGGGGATATAGAGGATTGCATCATAGACTTTGATGAGCCTACTAGCTTCCAGCAAGCCATTCAGAGCGTCGACTCGGTAAAATGGCTGGATGCAATGCGGACCGAAATGGAGTCCATGTACACCAACAAAGTATGGACGTTGGACATTGCTCCAGATGGGGTAAAACCCGTAGGATGCAAGTGAATCTTCAAAAGGAAGATTGGTGTAGATGGACAGGTTGAGACCTATAAAGCTAGACTGGTAGCAAAGGGTTTTCGTCAGCGACCTGGTTTGGACTATGACGAAACCTTTTCTCTAGTAGCTATGCTAAAATCCATTCGGATCCTTCTTGCCATTGCCGCCTTCCACGATTATGAGATTTGGCAGATGGACGTAAAGACAGCTTTTCTAAATGGACATTTAGAGGAGTGTGTCTATATGGATCAGCCAGAGGGTTTCATTCAGAGTGGGAGCAGCGAAAAGGTGTGCAAGTTGCTTAAGTCCATTTATGGACTAAAGCAGGCATCGCGGAGTTGGAACATCTGTTTTGATGAGACGGTCAAGGAATTTGGCTTTATCAAAAATCCAGATGAACCATGCATCTATTGTAGATTTGTAGCGAGAACTGTGGTATTCCTCGTTTTATACGTGGATGACATTCTCTTAATAGGAAATGACATTCCTATGCTACAATCTGTCAAGGGGTTCTTGTCACACAGGTTCTCCATGAAAGACCTGGGTGATGCCTCATACATTCTGGGTATCCGGATCTACCGTGACAGATCCAAGAGGATATTATGACTTTCGCAGTCCAGGTACATCGACACCATACTGAAGAGATTCAGTATGGAAGATTCCAAGCGCGGTAATCTACCGGCTTGTCACGGGATCACTCTCTCCAAAGAGATGTCTCCCAAGACTGATTTGGAGAGGGATCGCATGTCTATTATACCCTACGCTTCTGCGGTAGGCTCTATAATGTATGCGATGTTGTATACCAGACCGGATGTGGCTTATGCACTGAGTGTGGTAAGCAGGTATCAGTCAAACCCTGGGGAGAAACATTGGATAGCAGTAAAGAACATTCTCAAGTACCTGAGAAGGACTAAGGAGATGTTCTTGGTGTATGGCGGAAAAGACCAACAGATTGAGGCCTTTGCTGACTCCAGCTTCCAGAGTGACAAGGATGATTCCAAGTCCATGTCGGGTTTTGTCTTTACCCTTAATGGAGGGGCGGTGTGTTGGAAGAGCTCCAAACAGGAAACCGTTGCTGACTCGACTATGGAAGCGGAATACATCGCTGCATCTGATGCCGCAAAAGAAGCTGTCTGGATGAGGAAGTTCTTGAGAGAACTTCAGGTGGTTCCGTCCATTGTTGACCCAATACCTCTGTATTGCGACAACAACGGGGCTATAGCTTTAGCGAAGGAACCCAGGTCCCATCAGAAATCCAGACACATCTTAAGGCGGTATCACCAGATCAGGGAGATCGTAGATCGCCAGGAGATCGAGGTCCGGAGAGTTGCATCAGAGGATAACACTGCAGATCCATTCACCAAGGCCTTGCCCCAGACTCAGTTCGAGCGGCTGATCGAGATGATAGGTCTTCGATACGCCAGTACATGGCCTTAGTGCAAGTGGGAGATTGTTAGTGTATATGCCCTAGAGGCCATTACTGTATCATACTAGTTTGTATATTACTTGATGGAAGCTTGGGATATTCACAGTTGTATATACAATCTTGCTCGAAATGGTAGTATGCAACTTGGTTTGTCTCTGCTTTAATATGTGCATGTGTTTCTTTTAGCATATTGCTAATATATATATTAGTAGAGCCCTTAGGATCTTTGCTTGATTACCAGCGTTGTGATGGCGCTCACACTCGTGGGAGCTGGGTGATCTTAAGCACATCCTTATACAGGTCCCTAGTCGTTGGACTATCGAGACAGGGCATCGATACTCCGGAGTAGACTAGCGTATGCGCTTCTCATCCCAGTGTAGGAGACGGTCTGTCCCACAGCCGTCAGTACGTCGTACTTGAGATAGTATGCGGGTGCTTGTTGGGTTACGAGTACACTGGACAGGACTCGTCGAGAACTGTTGGTTGGTATTATACCTATCGTCAGTTATCAGTTCCCAGGTGACATGAGTACAGCTTAGTCCGCTGACTTGACACTGTCACTTCGCCTCGAGTGTGTTCCCACTGCACTTTGATTACTACCCTAACACGGCTCAAAGGAGTCGTGCAAACAGGTAGTTTTTGGGTGCAGTCCCGAAGCACTTGGAGGCAGTGACGGTTAGACAGGATTCGTCTCTCCCGGTATTGGGGGTTGACATCGCGCTGTGTCTAGGAGAGCCATTACACGAGTAGTCCCTGGCCAGGGCAAGCGAGATATACTGGTAGGTCTCCAGTATTATCTCAGGGTGTTCTGGGCTACACTCTGACACGACTTGTACCGCTATTAGGGGACTGACGTTCACCGCCCCCTAGGCCCGCCATGCGATGTATCAGACGAACAGACCGGACTGTACGGAGATTGTCACATACAGGCTCAGTAGGAGTTCAGATGGGGTTCACCTCGTCAGTCTTCTTATCGACATCTACCTGGGGACCGTTACGTACAGCTAGTGCCGCTTGCGGTCTGTGGTTAAACCCACTGCCAGTGTAGTGTCGAGTCTTTAGAGTCCCACACAGAGAGCTATTCGCCTTTAGGCAAAATGAGTAGAGGTCGCATGGTTTTGCGACAGGGTTCGTTCACATCCGCGCACTTGTGCACGTTTGCTGTCTGGACAGCTTATACTAGTGGGCTTTGGTTTAAGCCGGATCCTAGTATATGATTTGGGATTGGTTTTTCTCATTGCATTCGTGTTCCTCGGATCACGAATACGGGTGCGTATGCACAGTTTCTTGAGATTGAGGGAGAGGACCTTGATTAGGGTTAATGGCTATTGTCATTTTATTAACCCTAATGATTATGTGTGTATTATTGTTAATTGATATTAGTTTAATAATTGTGCATGGTTATGGTTGTTGACCATTTGACCCACCTTGACTTGTTGACCTTGTTGACACTTTGACCATCATCATTTCATTTGGAAGATGCTCTTTGATCCTTGCAATTTGCATTAAAAATGAAATGATAATGGTCATGTCTTGATTTAGCCATGACAATTATCTCACTAATTATCTAATTACAATAATTCACATATATGAGAGAATGCTTCATATTATTCTCTCATTCTATTATTCACATTCTCTCTCTTGTTCTTCCTCTCCCTCAAGCTCTCTCCCTCTCATATGTTGAGAAACACTTGAGCTTGAGAAAAACCCTCTCTTGATCATCTTTACTCTCATCTAGGGTTCAAGGACTAGCACTTCTTGCACCTTAGTTACTTCTAGCTTGGAGTTGAAGCCAAAGGTTGAGGCTTTCGGGTGGATCTTTCTTCGACGTGAGAAGACGACCAAGGTGACCTCCTTCCACCACTCCAAGGAGCAAGGAGAGAAGGACTTAAAGCCCAAGGTATAACCTTTCTATCACTTAGCTAGTTACTAGTTAGCTTTAGCAAGTTTTTGTTTAGCAAAGATCCTTCTAGCTCTAGTCCATGTTGCCTAAGCTCATAAAAATCCGATTTTTATTCCGTTTTCCGCCTCCCCGCAAGCACCGGGATGGGCAACGCGGACTTACATACAGGTGACCCATGCAGGGGTGCTCAAGTTACCGGATTCCGTGAAGTGCTGGGTGGCCCATTCACTTTGTTGATTGGGGTTGCCTCACTTCTGGGTTATCCACATGACATGGAACGTCGGGTCTCATTTGCAGCTCAAATGAAACCCGAGGCTCCAAGATAATCCACCATTATATGTTGCTTTCTGAGATTCTGTGATGTTGCTTATATCATGCCTGAGACGAATGTTATATATATTTATATATATACTAGTAGATATTGTATATGTTTTGCATCCGCGCTAGTCTAGCCCCCGATCTGCCGTTAGTTAAGTAACCTAACGGTGCATGACGGGACCCCATGGTGAATACGGATGGCATATACGTACATTGTATTTTCATTCTTTTTGGTGTGATATGGTTTAATTGATGGGACTACATTAATTCTGATTAATGCAAGGAAAACAAACCTATATGATGTTGTTGGAACCAATTTTTTGAAAACTGACATTATAGACGCTTTCTTTTGCTTTACACAGTGGTATTCGGTTATGAATATCCAACACCTCATTCGACGAGGCAAGAGCCGAGATCCCTTCACAGGGAGTGAGCTCTTGAGCAAAAGTTTGCGTCATCGTAATAACTTCACTATAGTCGATTCTTTTGCTTTGCATCATGGTATTCAGTTTGGAATATCCTGCACCTCATTCAATGAGGAAAGAGCCGAGATCCCTTCACAGGGAGTGACATTTTTAGCAAAAGTTTGCGCCACTATATATTTGTAAAACCACTTGGTTCTTTCAACGATATCAAGTTCATTATGTTAAAGGTTTTTCGCCAAAAACCAGCCGTAGCCTTCCGTCATTTCAGAAAAGTAGCGCCTAGTATTCGTGCTATGTTTGTTGGCTTCCGTCAAGGCATAGTGTGCGGTAGCTATGTGTTCCTTTTCTATAGAATGGATATGCATTAATCCAGGACAGTCGTACAGCCTTGTTGGCATCCGTCAAGGGCGAGTACGGGTGGGTCTAAATTAATCAGGACAATGAGGAGTAGAACTTGACTTGCGCTTTATGATTTGTTGGCATCCGTCAATGTCATAAAACGCTTGGGGTAAAAACCGCATCGGGAGTTTCAAACATACAGGAAACTTGCCATGCATGCGCATACCTTCTGGAGTGTGGTTACTTGAGTGGCTTCCATCAAGTTATTATGCGATGATAGTTGGATCCTGATTCCCACTGCTGAGTAGGTGTTACTCTCGAAACTGGAAGGATAAAGAAACATACCCGGGTGATTTTAGATGATCCAAACTAATTCTCCTTTTAGGGTTTGAAGGAGAATTTGAGGAAACAGTGGGATCCATCCTAATTAGATAAAGTGATTAATCAATCTGATCTAGATTAGATTGCACGCTAAGTGTTTCTTTTCTCTCTCTCTTTGGCAACGACCATGGCCTGACCCTAGACTAAAACTCATGAACCAAGTTAACCGAACCTTCTTAAAACATTGTGGCTTTTGGATTGTCACAGAGTCGCATATATCATTGCCAATCCTACACCCCCTTTGCATTTCTCCGGAACACTTCATATCATTATGAAAATCCATATTGCTTAGATATTCCGTCGTATAGTTATATACGAACTCGAAGGAACTTGTTCCAGTTCGAGGATGGATTCTGGTTCTGGAGAAATTGAAAAGGATTATTCGGTTGTCTTTTCTCTTTACCTTCTCTCAGGTTGCGAAGGCTCCTGGTATTAGGAGAGTACACCTATTGCGCTTATTGGATAGTCTTCTTCCAAACCTTAGGCTGGTGTCGAAGGGTAGGGAAGAAAGAAAACCAATTAGCCTAAGTGTGGTGTACAGAAGGTAATAAGTAAAGATATATAAAGGGATTAGAATAAGGGCAAAGGAAATTGCGACTGCTATCATTCACGACAAAACCGCGTATACCCCTGCCACTCCTACTTCACCTTTGGATTTCTCCAGAACACTCTGCGTCACTACGAAGATCTACATTTCTTGGATATGCCATTGTATAGTAACATACGAACTCGAAGGAACTTGTTCCAGTTCGATGATGGTTTCTGGTTCTGGAGAAATAGAATAAGGATTATTCAGTTGTCTTTTCTTTTTACCTTCTCTCAGGTTGTGAGGGCTCCTGGTATTAGGCGGGTACATCTATTACGCTTATTGGATAGTCTTTTTCCAAACCTTAGGCTGGAGCTGAAGGGTAGGGAAAGAAGAAAATCAATTAGCCTAAGTGTGTTGTACAGAAGATAATAAGTAAAGACATATAAAGGGATTGGAGTGAGGGCAAGGAAATATACGGTTACTGTCATGAATCAGGGTAGTAGAAGAGGCATTACTAGGAATACCCAGTTACCCATTCGAAACATTTTCATGTTTCAGTTTTACTGTGCGGTGTTAAGTGAAAACTGTTTTCCCAGTTAGATTCTAACTCCACGGCATGTATTTAGCAGATTTGATTCTCACATTTGTATGGCGTTATAGATGGTGAGTGGGAGTAAGATATTGGAAATTGGGTGATTAGATCCTCATCATATCAGAATTCTTTGTAATTAGTGATATTTTAGAAAATCACCGGGGTTTTGTCTGACGTCAAATATTTGGTTTTGAATATCCGCCGTTATGCACCAATTTCAAACTGATATATCTGTACGTTTATTTTATAAAGTGAGATATAACATTTTGAAATTATGTCTATCGTATTTACCTATATTAGTTGATGGTTTGGTAAGGTGCATTCAATAACAGTGTAATTCTTCTTAACCATAGTACAGTTTTCAACCTACGACGCACAGGGTTTGAGTTGTTAAACTCAATGGACTTATATAAAGTATTGTATGTTGTCCGATGTCCGTTAGGACAAAAGGGTTGGTACTCGTACTATATTCAGTTTACTCATGACTTCTCTAGTTTTAGACAAGTATTTCGTTGAAATACAAAGTCCAAGTTTTGAGAAAATATAAGTATAAGAATAAAGTAGATAACTATATGTTGCAAGTATCAGGATTCTTCAAGGTGATCGAAGATGTAGATACTTGTGTTTGGTATTCCGTTTTAAGTAATAGTTTTGAGAACTTGCTTCTCTTTCAGGTTACTCATACGTGGATGTATTCCTGGATGAGTATTGCTGTATAGCCTCATTCCATTTGGTTGATATGCACTAGAAACAGATGCATGATATTTTAATCTGGTTCCAATTAAATCAGTGTCTTTGTTTCTATATTGGATATATAGAATGGATTCATATCTTAACGATGTCAAGGTATATGGAGTTGTCCGGCTGATGCTTAAAACCAGAATCTCGACAAACTCAAGGCACGTTTCAGTAATAGCAGTTTATGGGTTATCCCGGGCTTTGACGAGGGATAACATTCTACCATCTGGAAGATCAATAGTTAGATTGTTCTTGACTCGCCACTGTTTTAGTAAAATGGATTCTTTTCAGAAAACATTAGTGGGAGTATAGTAGAACTGGAAGTGATTCCAGAACCACAAATGATTACTGAAAATTTAGTAGAACCTAAAAATTCAATTGGATTCGACAATCCATTAGCCACTCCGTAGATTTGGTGGGTAACCTCAGGCATCCGGGAGGTACTTCGGTCTCCTCAAAGATGGTGATAGGGTGGTTTTTGATTACCCAAACTTTCCACTGCTGCTATTCTAGACTATGAGGTCTGGCAGGAGGATGAGTATAACGTCGTTCTAAACTAGCTTTAGAAGTGCACGTGTATATGACTCTGTCAGAGGGTTGTTGTAGTCAGTAGGAGCAGCAGAAGCATAGTGGGCTAGTAGCTTATGTTTATTTATAGACTAAAGCAGGTATAGCGGAGGTAGATCATCTATTTTTGATGTGACAGTCATAGAGTTTGACTTCATCAGAATAAGAGATGGATCTGGTAAGAAGGTAGTAGGGAGTGATGTCTTGGTATTTGGATGACATGCACTTAATAGGAAGAGATCTTTCTATACTACGATCGGTTATACTGTGGTTGTCACAAGGTGGTTTCTCTACATAGGATCTGGATAAAATATCAGGGATTCTGGTAACTAGATCTATGGTTTTAGATCTAGATTTGGGAAGTGTCCCAATTCGGGTACTTGACACTATTCTAAAGTATTTTATAATGGATGACTCCTGGCGTGGTGGTATACCCACAGGTGATGGAGTCACCCCTTCTAAAGAGATGTCTTCTAGACTGACGAGGAGAGGGATTTGCATGATTGACATATCACTTTCTTAGGCAATTGAGTCAATCATGAGATGTCAAGTACAACACCAGATATTGATTTTGCACAGGATGAAATAAGTATATATTAATCCAATCCTGGAGAAACATTAAGAATCAGTTATGAACATAAGTGGATGTTCATGGTGAAAGTCGACCTTAGCACCACCATGAGGTTCTAGAGGCATCAAGCATGCCAAATTCAAATTTTTATTAGGTGCTAAGCTAGATTAACAAGATATTTACTAGATTATTAGGGTTTACCTTTGTGATGTGATGAACTTAAGAGAAGAAAAGAGCATACAACCTTTGTAGTTCGAGTCCTTCTCTTCAATAGCTCCGGGTTGAAGTCCACGCGCCTCTACTAGGCTCCTCTTCGAGTTGAACGAACCTCCTTCGTTATCTTCGCGCCAAAGTCGATCCACCCGAAGTCCACAAGCTCAAGCTAACCCTTCACTAATCTCATCAGTGAAGGCAACACTCCACATCAAATTGCTAATCCAATGTGTGATGGTGAAGTAGGGGTTTAATTTGCTCACTAGTTTGTGTTCAAGCTTCATGATTCACATCTCATTTGAGGGTTGAAACTTGAACCATGGCATTTGAGAAAGAAGAAGAAGAAGCGAGAGAGAAACCATGGGAGCAACTCAAGAAAATGGCTAAGTGTTGAGAATGAACTTAGAATGAATAACAACTCTTGACCCCCACTCATTCAAGCATGGAATTTTGCAATATAAAATTGCAACCATGCTTGAATAGTGAGTCAAGATGAATAAACAAATATAAATCTCATGCTTGCAACCATGCTTTCATTTTCTACCTCATTTCTATTTTCACAAAATAGAATTTTATGCCATGCTTCATTATTATTATATATATATCATATATATATATATATTATGAAGAATAATTAATGAGCTAATGATATTAGTTAAGATATAATTATATCACATATAATGTATATCATATTATTAAATCAACACTTGATTTAATAATCCGGTTATATCACATATGACCGACTAATATCATTTATCTGAATATCACATTATCAAATCAACACTTGATTCGACAATCTGGTTATATCACATATAACCGAACCGATAGCAGATAACCGCCAGATTACAATACGGTATCACATACTTATTTTTAATCAGGCCCACACACACATCAACATATGGGCCCCACTTCGTTTTGTTTGAACCAGGAAACTTCTGTGTGGGACTCTAAAGACTCGTCAATACGCCAGCAGTTGGTGATGACCACATCAGTCAACTATAAGCCGTCAGCGGTACAAGCTGGACGTAACGGCTACCCGGGTATTGAGCGATATGAAGATCAACAAGAAAGCTCGTCCATACTCTCTATGAATCCTATCAGTAACACTACCGTACAGTCCGGTCTCTTTGTCTGATATGTCGCATATCATGTCTAGGGGTGGTAAACATCAGCCCCCAGTAATGTGATAAGTCATGCCGATGTCTGGCCTATAACGGTTTGAGAAACTACTGATAGCTCTTATTAGTAAATCTCAGCAGCAGCCCTGGCCAGGGACTTCCAGTTATAGCCAATCGAGCATAGCGCAACATCAACCCCCAATACCGGGAGAGACGAAACCCCTCCTATCGCTCATTGCCTCCATGTGACTCGGGACTGTACCCAAAATCCACCTGTTTGCACGACTCCTTTGAGCTGTGGTAGAGAGGAAATCAAAGCACAGTGGGAGCCACACAAGACTCTATGACGATCTCGGGTCTACAGACTAACATGTACCAGTGTCACCAGAGGATTGCTATCTGACGATAAGTATACTACCACATAGGAGTCCTCAGCGAGTCCTGATCGGTGTACCCATTCTCCAATGAGCACCTGTGTACAATCTTTGATGTCACACACCAATGGTTGTGGGATCAACCATCGCCCTCTAAGGGACAAGAAACATACACACTAGTCTACACTGGAATATCGATGCCCTGGTCTCGATATTCCCATGACTAGGAACTGATTAAAGGATGTACTTGTGGACCATCCTGGCCCCACTAGTATGATCTCATCATAATCCTGGTAGTCAAGTACATATCCTAAGGGCTTTATCAACATGTGAGAGCCAGAAAGTATAAATACCAGTCTACATGTTAAGATAAAGGTAACCTGATAGCATACTATCATGTCGAGCAAGAAAGTCCTCTATATATATGTCCAAGCATCCACTATATCATCAATAATAGCCTCTAGGGCATACATATTCCTAACATATGGTATATGGTAACGGCAGCCTCCTTCGGGAGGTGATTATCATTTCAGGCTTCCAAGGTGACCTGGATGACAGTGTGGCTGTCGGAGTTATAGTTTTCCCCCTTTTTTTGAGGGGCAGTATGTTGGAAAGATGGTCCAAGCAGATACTGAGGAAAGCATGGCGCAGGATACTGATTAAATTCAGTGGATGATACAGTTTAAGAAGTTTGTTGGATTTGAAGTTAATTTGTGAACCGGGTCCCATTAGATATCCAGAAAAATTCTAAGACAGGTATTGCTCATTTCGAGAGAAATTCTTTCTCCGTGAAGTTGAGATATAGAGAGAGATAAAGATAGAAACATTGGAGCGGATCCACTCACTGAGGCTTTTTCTCGAATGCAATAGTTTCATAAACGAGCTTTGTGAGACTGGTTAGTAGAGAAGTTGGGTGTTCGGTATCACACGGGCTGTGAGTATGCGACACCGTAATTATTAGCCTTAAGTGCAAGTGGGCGATTGTTCGCTATAGCGCCCTCAAGGCAATTATTGTAATCGCAGGTAGGTGATTATGATGATTGAGGGAGGACTTATACGGATAGAACAGTCTTACTCAAAATGATAGTATGCTATCTGGTTTGTCTTTATCATTATGTACATGCATTATGTGATATTACAGATCACTATTACATGTTGATAAAGCCCATAAGCATTATGATGGCGATCAAATACATGGGAGTTGGGTGGTCTATAAGCACATCCTTAAATGTCTCTAGTCATGGGAGTATCGAGACAGGGCATCGATACTACGGAGTAGACTAGTGTATACCCATCGAGACCCCGACGAGGGGCAGTGGCCGGTCTCACAAGCCATTGGTGTCTGTTTGTCACCTAAGATAGTATGCAGGTGCTCATTGGGTTGTGAGTACACTGGACGGACTCGCCAGGAACATGCTAGTTAGTATTATACCTATTGGCAGATAGCAGTTCCTATGTGACATGTGTACAGGTTAGACTATTGACCTGAGATCGTCATTTGTCTCGTGTGAGTTCCCACTGTGCTTTGATTACTACCCTACCATGGCTCAAAGGAGTCATGCAAACAGGTTTTAATTGGGTACAGTCCCGAGCTACATAGAGGCAGTGAGCGAATCGTCGGGGATTCGTCTCCCTCGATATTGGGGGTTGATGTCGCGAGTGTTGGATATAGTGCCCTCAAAGTCAATTATTGGATCGCAGGCACGTGATTGCAATGATTGAGGGAGGACCTATACCGGTAGGACAGTCTTGCCCGAGATGATAGTATGCTATCTAGTTTGTCTTTATCATCGTGTACATGCTTTAGGTGACATTACAGATCACTATTACACGTTGATAGAGCCCTTAGGATTCTTGCTTTACCACCAGCAGTATGATGGCGATCATATACGTGAGAGTTGGGTAGTCTATAAGCACATCCTTAAAGTGTCCCCAGTTGTGGGAGTTTCGAGACTGGGTATCGATACTCTATGAGTAGACTAGTGTATACGGATTGAGAGCCCGACGAGGGGTGGTGGCCGGTCTCACAACCCATTGGTATCAGTTGGTTTACCTAAGACGTATACAGGTGCTCATTGGGTTATGAGTATACCGGACGGACTTGCCGGGAACATGCTAGTTGGTATTATACCTAGCGTCAGATAGCAGTTCCCTGGTGACATGTGTACAGGTTAGTCCATCGACCTGAGATCATCATTGTCTTGTGTGAGTTCCCACTGTGCTTTGATTACTACCCTACTACGGATCAAAGGAGTCGTTTAAACAGGTTTTAGTTGGGTACAGTCCCGAGCCACATGGAGGCAGTGAGCGGATCGACAAGGGATTCGTCTCTCTCGGTATTGGGGGTAAGATCGCGCTGTGTTTAGGAGAGCTATTACACGAAGTCCTTGGCAAAAGCAAGTGAGATATACTGGTAGGTATTCCAGTAGTTTCTCAGGGTGTTCTGGGCTACATTCCGACACGACTTATACCGCTTTTAGGGGTCTGACGTTTACCAGCCCCTAGGCCCGATATGCGATACTCATAGACGAACGGACCGGACTGTACGGATATTGTCACTGACAGGCTCAGTAGGGTTTCAGGATGAGTTCGCTCATCGGCCTCCTTTTTGGTCAATACATGGGCAGCTGTTACGTACAGCTAGTGCCACTGACGTGCTTGTGGTTAAACCCATTGCCAGCGTATTGACGAGTCTTTAGAGTCCCCAACAGAAAGTTTCCTTAGTTCGGGCGAAACGTTGTAGAGGCCGTATGGTTTTATGGAAGGGTTCGATCATATACGTGCACTTGTGCATGGATCATGATCGGATGGATCATATTAGCGGGCTTTGGTTTAAGCCGGATCCTAGTATTAGATTATTGGATTACTTTCATCTCGTAGTATTCGTATTCAGTCGGAATACAGATGCGGGTATGTATATATAGATGAGGGGTATTCTTGTGATCCGTCACGAGTTTACTTTAGTTGATGCCATATCTTTTTTTATTGGATTAAACATTTAGTTTAAATGTTTAGTGGAGGAAAATGTGAGTGCAAGTTTTGTCCATATGCATCAATTCTTGTCACATGCACATGGTGACTCATGGTATTGAGTCTAGTGTTGATTAAATGTGACATGGATTGATTTTGGAGATAATTATGATTGTGGGGTTATTTTTGGAGAGAGAGGGCTATTTTGAGCCATGGGATTATTCTTTTGATTTTGATATATATGCTCTCAAAAATATCTCACACAATTAACACAAACATTTTTCTTCACTTGCTTCTCTTTCTTAAGCTCACCTCTTCCTCCATGGGCATCTTCTTCAACCTCCACCCATCCGTCTCATGGGTTGAGAATCCATGGGTGTTTTGAGACAAAGTAATCACACACTATCTCTACTTCATCTTGGACATGTCGGCTAGCAAATTTCATGTCCGAGTTGCATCGGTTTTGAAGCGGGAGCCCGTATAAAGAATCTTTGACGTGGTGCCACTTCAACGAGCGAGATCGGAGAGCGAACTTCGTTGGAGCAGCCGTGAGGAGCTTGGGATGGTGGCTAAAGACCGATGGACACGGATCGATCGGTATAGCCATTCTAACATCTTTGTAGTTAGCTAGTATAGGGTTAATGGAACGATCCGGGTGAAAGGATGCGTTAGCGTCAGTTTATAAAAGTTTTTGTTCCGTGTTTGGTCTCGGATTGACGGCCGGGGCACTACCGTAGCCTTACATGGTATCAGAGCCACGCTATTAACCCTTTGCTAGCTTGTTCTAACGTGTTTAAAACATCGATCGACCGAATTTTCAAAAACCGCAATTCCATTCTTGAAGTTTCTGTCGAAATTTTAAAGTGGTCGAAAAATCATTTTCAGTGTATCGAAAAATCATTTTCAGTGTATCAGAAAATCGTGCAGGGTTTTTTAAGACTATAGAAGAAAATTGAGCAACTGAACCCACCAAAACTCCGCGGAACCGCCGCATAACCTACATGTTGGCCGCGGTTCCGCCGCCGTTTTGGGGCCAATGTGCGCAATCTTTCTTCTGGGGCTCTTAATTATGGAATTATGGTTTCTGGAATATTTTGTGTTTGGGCCCAGATTTTTTAGAGTACTGGATTAGAACTTGGGGCCCCTTTGGAAAGTTTTGTCGATCAAAATTTTAAATACGTTAGTTTACAGTACATACATTTCTATCTGCGACCGTGAATGTCATTTGATCGGTACAACTTATCTAATCGCTATAGTCCTTTTAGACGGGTTTGCGAACGTGACATTCACGTTGATGGTCTGTGTTGTGCTGTGATGTTGCGGATTGTCGTGGTGGATAGCTTGGGTGCAATATTAGTACAGTTTAGTTTTATTTGTACATTTGTTATAGCGGGGCGAGCGTCCGACATGTGGACTGCCGTCACTGCCTGTTTGTATATTATTCTTTTGGGGCACGACCGGGTTGAGATCGATGTCACCGTTGTACATGTTTTCTTTTCTGTACTAGGATTACCCCACGGTGGAGTGTACAGAAAGCCGGGTTCTAGAGGGAAACGGGCCCGCATCTCATGGCTTTGAGAAGGAGGGGGACTCACTCTAGAATTGGCGGGCTATTCACCGCACTCATAGGGGGTACAGGTTGACCCAAGGAGGGGTGCTCAAGTTACCGGATTCCGTGAAGTGCTGGGTGACCCATTCACTTTGATGAAGGGGGTTGCCTCTCTTCTGGTTTTGGCGGGTAACTTGCCGCGCCCGTAGGGGTCTAGGTTTTCATTGCACAAGCAATCCACATGGCTAGGGGAATGTCGGGTTTCACTTGCGGCTCAAAGGAAACCCTGGGCTCCCAGATTATCTGTATTGTTCTGTGATGCTTATTACTTATCTGTGTTGTTGCATTTTTCATGCCTGGAGCGATTATTATATATTGATATATATATACTAATAGATGTTGTATATGTTTTACACCCACGCTAGTCCAGCCCCCGCTCTGTTGTTAGTTAAGTAATCTAACGGGTGATGACGGGACCCAGTGGCGAATGCGGATGGCATATACGTACATCATATTTTCGTTCTTTTTGGTGTGATTAATTGATGGGACTGCATTGATTCGGATCAATGCAAGGAAAACAAACATATTCGATGTTGTTGGAACAATTTTTAAAAAGCTGTTATTACAAGGACGTTCTCTTTTGTTTTGCACAGAGGTATTCGGTTATGAATATCCAGCACCTCATTCAACGAAGCAAGGGCCGAGATCCCTTCATCGGGAGTGACCCCTTGGGTAGAGGTTTGCGTCAGGGTAATAACTTCACTATAGTCGATTAATTTTTGCTTTGCATCGCGGTATTCAGTTTAGAATATCCTGCACCTCATTCCACGAGGAAAGATCCGAGATCCCTTCACCGGGAGTGACCTCTTTAGCAAAGGTTTTCGCCACTATATATTTATATAAAGCTATCTGGTTCCTGCAACGATATCAAGTTCATTACGTTAAAGGTTTTTTTCCAAAAACCATTCGTAGCCCTCCGTCATTTCAGACAGATAGCACTTAGTATTCATGCTATGTATGTTGGCCTTCGTCAAGGCATAGTGTATGGTAGATATTTGATACTTTTCTGTTGCATGGATATATGCGTTGGTTTGGGACAGTCGTACTACTATTTTGGCCTTCGTCAAGGGTATGTACGGGTGGGTTTAAATTAACCTGAATAATGACGGGTAGAACTTGACATGTGACTTATGATATGTTGGCCTTCGTCAAGGTCATAAGAGCATAGGGTAAAAATCACATCAGGAGTTTCAAACTTACAGGAAACTTGCCAGGCATGCGCATACCTTCTGGAGTGTGATAACGTGAGTGGATTCCATCAGGTTATCATGCGATGATAGTTGGATCCCGATACCCACTGATGAGTTAGTTTACTCCTCGGGTGATTTTAGATGATCCCGACTAATTCTTCTTTTAGGTTTAGAGGAGAATTTAAGGATATAGTGGGAGACATCTTGCTTAGATAAAGTGATTAACCATTCTGATCAAGATTAGAGTGCACGCAGAGTGTTTCTTTTCTCTCTCTCTCTTTGGCAGCAACCATGACCCGACCCTAGACTATGACTCAGTAACCAAGTTGACCAAACTTTCTTAAAACAATGGCTTTTGGATTGTCAGAGTTGCAGACATTATTGCCACTCCTTATTTTACCCTTTGCTTTTGTCCGGAACACCCCGTATCACTATGAAGATCCACATTTTTTATGGCTATGACCATCGTATGGTTATATACGAACTCGAAGGAACTTGTTCCAGATTCGAGGATGGTTTCTGGTTCTGGAGAAAATGAATAGGACTATTAAGTTGTCTTTTCCTTTTACCTTCTCTCAGGCTATGAGGTCTCCTAGGATTAGGAGAGGGTACGCCTATTACGCTTATTGGATAGTCTTCTTCCAAACCATAGGCAGGTGCCAAAAGGTCGGGAATGAAGAAAACCAATTAGCCTAAGTGTGGTGTACAGAAGGTAATAAGTAAAGACAAATAAAGGGATTAGAAAGAGGGCAAAGTAAAATGCGACTGCTATCATTCACGACCAAACCACGTATTTCATCGCCACTCGTACTTCACTTTTGTATTTCTCCAGAACACCCCGTGTCACTACGAAGATCCACAGTTTATTGGATAATCCATCATATGGTTATATAAGAACTCGAAGGAACTTGTTCCAGTTTGGGGATGGATTCTGGTTCAGGAGAAATAGAATAAGGTCTATTCAGTTGTCTTTTATCATTACCTTCTCTCAGGTTGCGAGTACTCCTAGGATTAGGAGAGTACACCTATTATGCTTATTGGATAGTCTTCTTCCAAACTATAGGCTGGTGCCGAACGGTAGGGAAGGAAGAAAACCATTTAGCCTAAGGGTGGTGTACAGAAGGTAGTGAGTAAAGACAAATAAAGGGATTTGGAGAGATGGTAAGGAGATTTACGGTTACAGTCATGAATCTGGATAATTGAAGAGGCATTACTAGGAATACTCGGATACCCCTTCGAAATATTTTCATGTTTCAGTTTCACTATGCGTTGTTAATAGATAACTGATTTTCCAATTAGATCCTTACTCCAGGGGATGTATTTACCAGATATGATTCTCACATCTGTATGGTTTTACAGATGATGAGTGGGAGTAAGTTTTTGGGAATTAGGTGATTGTCCTCATTATATCAGGATTCGTTGTAATTAGTGATATTTGAGGAAATCGCCTGGGTTTTTGCTGGACGACAAATATTTGGTTTTGAATATCCATTGTTATGCACCAATTTCAAACTGATATATCTGTACGTTTATTTTATAAAGTGAGATATAACTTTTTGAAATTATGTCCATGACATTTACCTATATTAGTTGATGGTTAGGTAAGGAGCATTAAACAGCGGTGTAATTCTTCTTAACCATAAGTACATTTTTCAACCTACGACGTACAGGGTATGAGTTATTAAACTCAGGGGACTTATACAAAGTATTGTATGTTGTCCAGTGTCCATTAGGATAGAGGGGTTGATCCTCGTACTATATTCTGTTTACTTATGACTTCTTAAGTTTTAGACACGTATTTCGTAGAAATACAAGGTCCAAGTTTTGAGAAGTTATAGGTGCAAGATTAAAGTAGAGAACCAGGTGTTGCAAGTATCAGGATTCTTTAAGGTGATCGAAGATGTAGATACTTGTGTTTGGTATTCAGTTGATACTAGTAGTTTTGAGAAACTTGTTTCTCTTTCAGGTTACTCATGTTTGGATGCACTCCTAAGTTGAGTAATGTTGATCGTCCTCTCTCCATTTAGTTGACATGCACTGGAGACAACTGCATGATTTGAATCTGGTTCTAATTAAATCAGTGCCTCTGTTTCTATATTGTATATAGAATGGATCATATCTTAACGATGTTAGGGTATATGGAGTTGTCCGGCTTATGCTTAAAACCAGACTCTGGACCACTCAAGGCACATTTCTGTAATGGCTGTTTGTGGGTTAACTTGGGCTATGACGAGGGTTAACTTTCCACCATCTGGAAGATCAATAGTGATATTGTTCTTGACTCGCCACAGTTTTAGTAAAATGGATTTTTTCAGAAAACGGTAGTAGGAGTATGGTAGAACTGGAAGTGATTCCAGAACCGCAAACGATTACTGAAAATTTAATAGGACCTAAAGATTCAATCGGGTTTGACATTCCATTAGCCACTCCGCAGATATGGTGGGTAACCTCAGGCATCCGAGAGGTACTTCGGTATCCTCAAGGACGGTGATAGGGAGGTTCTTGTTTACCCAGACTTGCCATTACTGTTGTTCCAGACTATGAGACCCTCCAGAAGGATGAGTATAGCGTCGTTCTAAACTAGCTTTAGAAGTGCACGTGTATATGACTCTGCCAGAGGGTTGTTATAGTCAGTGGGAGCAGCGAAAGCGTAGTGGACAAGTTGCTTGTGTCTATTTATAGACTAAAGCATATATAGTGGAGATAGATCATCTATTTTTGATGTGACAGTCATAGGCTTTGACTTCATCAGAATAGGAGATGGATATGTTAAGAAGGTAGTAGGGTGTGATGTCCTGGTATTTGGATGACATACACTTTGTAGGAAGTGAAATTCCTATACTACGATCGGTTAAACTGCGGTTGTCACACAGTGGTTTCTCCACATAGGATTTGGATATTATATCAGGCATTCTGGTTACTAGATCTGTGGTTTTATATCTGGATTTGGGAAGTGTCCCAATCTGGGTACTTAGACAGCATTCTAAAAGTATTTTAGAATGGATGACTCCTGGCATGGTGGTGCACCTGCAGGTGAAGGAGTCACCCTCTCTGAAGGTGTCTTACGGACTAAAGAGGAGATGGATGTGCATGATTGGCATATCACTTGCTTAGGCAATTGAGTCAATCATGAGATGTCATGTACATACTAGATATTGTTTTTGCACAAGATGCAATAAGTTTATATATTGATCCAATCCTGGAGAAACATTCGGAAGCAGTTTATGAACATAAGTGGATGTTCTAGGGATATGATAACGACAGCCTCCTTCGGGAGTCAGTTATCATTCCAGGCTTCCAAGGTGACCTGGATGACAGAGTGACTGTCAGAGTTATAGTTTACCCTCTTTTGAGGAGCAGTAGTTTGGACAGGTGGTCCAAGCGGATACTGAGGATAGCATGGCGCAGGATACTGTTTAAATTTAGTTGACGATACAGTCTAAGAAGTTTACTGGATTTGGCATTGATTAGTGAACTGGGTCCCATCAGATATCCAGACATATTCTAAGACAGGTATTGCTCATTTCGGGAGATGGCTTTCTCCGCGAACTTGAGATAAAGAGAGACATAGAAAGAAAAATCAGGACGGATCCACTCACTGAGGCTATTTCTGGAACGCAATAGTTTTACAAACGAGCTTTGTAAAACTGATTAGTAAAGGAGTTGGGTGTTCGGTATCACACGGGCTGTGAGTATGCGACATCGCAATAATTAGACTTAAGTGCAAGTGGGAGATTGTTGGATATAGTGCCCTCAAAGTCAATTATTGGATCGCAGGCACGTGATTGCAATGATTGAGGGAGAACCTATACCGGTAGGACAGTCTTACTCGAGAAGATAGTATGCTATCTGGCTTGTCTTTATCATCGTGTACATGGTTTAGGTGACATTACAGATCACTATTACACGTTGATAGAGCCCTTAGGATTCTTGCTTGACTACCAACAGTATGATGGCGATCATATACGTGAGAGTTGGGTAGTCTATAAGCACATCCTTAAAGTGTCACTAGTCGTGGGAGTTTTGAGACTGGGCATCGATAGTCCATGAGTAGACTAGTGTATACGGATTGAGACCCCGACGAGGGGCGGTGGCCGGTCTCACAAGCCATTGGTATCAGTTGGTTCACCTAAGATGTATACAGGTGTTCATTGGATTATGAGTACACCGGACAGACTCGCCGGGAATATGCTAGTTGGTATTATACCTAGCGTCAGATAGCAGTTCCCTGGTGACATGTGTTTAGGTTAGTCCATCGACCTGAGATCATCATTTTTCTCGTGTGAGTTCCCACTGTGCTTTGATTACTACCCTACCACGGTTCAAAGGAGTCGTGCAAACAGGTTTTAGTTGGGTACAGTTCCGAGCCACATGGAGGCAGTGAGCGGATCGGCAGGGGATTCGTCTCTCCCGGTATTGTGGGTGAGATCGCGCTGTGTTTAGGAGAGCCATTACACGAAGTCCTTGGCCAAGGCAAGTGAGATTTACTGGTAGATATTCCAGTAGTTTCTTAGAGTGTTCTGGGCTACACTCCGACACGACTTATACCGCTTTTGGGGGTCTGAAGTTTACTGGCCCCCTAAGCCCGATATACGATACTCATAGACGAACGGACCTGACTGTACGGATATTGTCACTGACAGGCTCAGTAGGGTTTCAGGATGAGTTCGCTCATCGGCCTCCCTTTTGGTCAATACATGGGCAGCCGTTACGTACAGCTAGTGCTACTGACGTGCTTGTGGTTAAACCCACTGCCAGCGTATTGACAAGTCTTTAGAGTCCCCCACAGAAAGTTTCCCTAGTTCGGGAGAAACATTGTAGAGGCCGTATGGTTTTATGGTAGGGTTCGATCATATACGTGCACTTGTGCATGGATCATGATCGGACGGATCATATTAGTGGGCTTTGGTTTAATCTGGATCCTAGTATTAGATTGTTGGATTACTTTCGTCTCGTAGTATTCGTATTCAGTCGGAATACGGATGCAGGTATGTATATACAGATGAGGGGTATTCTTGTGATCCGTTACGAGTTTACTTTAGTTGATACCATATCTTTTTTTATTGGATTAAACATTTAGTTTAAATATTTAGTGGAGGAAAATGTGAGTGCATGTTTTGTCCATATGCATCAATTCATGTCACATGCACATGGTGACTCATGGTATTGGGTCTAGTGTTGATTAAATGTGACATGGATTGATTTTGAAGCTAATTATGATTGTGGGGATATTTTTGGAGAGAGAGGGCTGTTTTGAGCCGTGGGATATTCTCTTGATTTTGATATATATGCTCTCAAAAATATCTCACACAATTAACACATACATTATTCTTCACTTGCTTCTCTTTCTTAAGCTCACCTCTTCCTCTATGGGCATCTTCTTCAACCTCCACCCATCCCTCTCATGAGTTGAGAATTCATGGGTGTTTTGAGACAAAGTAATCACACACTATCTCTACTTCATCTTGGATATGTCGGCTAGCAAACTTCATGTCTGAGGTTCTTTGGTTTTGAAGCGGAAGCCCGTATAAAAAATCTTTGACGTGGAGCCACTTCGACGAGCGAGATCGGAGAGCGAACTTCGTTGGAGCAGCCGCGAGGAGCTTGGGATGGTGGATAAAGACCGAAGGACACGGATCGATCGGTATAGCCATTCTAACATCTTTGTAGTTAGCAAGTATAGGGTTAATGGAACGATCCGGGTGAAAGGCTGCGTTAGTGCCAGTTTATAAAAGTTTTTGTTCGGCGTTTAGCCTCGGATTGACGGCCGGGATACCGTAGCCTTACAGCGATGTGCACGGGTGACCATCACCAGAAATCCTTAGCCAAGGCAGTAGAGAATTACTGATTTGGATCAGTAGTTTCTCAATTGCTGATAGGATTCATACCGATACGAAATATCGCGTTATCAGGGGTCTGACTTTATCCACCCCCTAGACTCGATATGCGATACTCTTAGATGAAAGGACCAGACTGTACGAATATTGTTATAGACTGGCTTAGTAGGGGTTCGGATGAGTTTGCTCGTCAGCCTTCCTTTCACTCAATACCTGGGTAGCCGTTACGTACAACTAGTGTCGCTGACGTGCTTATATTTAAACCCACCGCCAGCGTATTGATGAGTCTTTAGATTTCTACACAGAGGGTTTCCCTGCTTCGGGCGAAACGATGTAGAGGCCGTATGGTTTTACAGCAGGGTTCGATCATATACGTGCACTTGTGCATGCATCATGATTCGGACGGATAATACTAGTGGTCTTTGGTTTAAGCCGGATCCTAGTGTTAGATTGTTGGATTATTTTCGTCTCTTTGTATTTGTATTTTTGGGAATACGGATACGGGTATGTATATACGGTTGAAAGGTATTCTTGTAATTTATTACAATGTGCTTCTAGAAGAAGACACTTCATTTTAGTTTTAACCATTTGTTTAAATGTTTTAATGAGGTGGAGGGATGTGGTGTTATGGTTTTAATATTAAGTATGGCTTTGGGGTGACTCATGGTGGCACTATTGAGGCATGCTTGATATTTTAGTGTTGTGAGATATTTTCTTTAGTTGAGGCTTAATATTTGTTCACAAGACTTCGGCATTTTTCTTTAGTTGTTTTTGCTTCACACACTCCCATCTCCTCTTGCTTCTTCTATCTCCACCCTAAATATCTCATGTATTGAGAAACCTAGGGTGTCATGAGACATATTAATCCATCACTAGACTCTACATCCTCTGGGCTATCTAGTTTAGCAAACTAGATACCCTAGTTACCTCGGTTATGAGGAAGGAGCTCGAACTACAAATCCTCAGGTGGATCATCTTCGATGGAGGGAGACTGGAGACCAAGCTTGATCATGGTGGTCTCTAGGAGTTTAGGAAGATGGTTAAAGACCGAAGGACACGGATCATTCGGTATAACCATTCTAAACTCAGATTTTATTTGCTAACTTTAGGGTTAATGGTAGATCCGTATTATGGGGTTATTCTAGCGCCAGTTTATAAAATTTTTGTTCCGCAAACGGTTACGGTAGATGGCCAGGGCGCTGGCATAACCCAACATGTGGTTCAAGACCATCCGAGAAACTACTAATTTAACTATCAGTAAATCTCAACTGCCCTGGCTAGGGTCTTATGGTTTTGGCCAACCGTACACATCGCGACATCGACTCCCTATACCAGGAGAGACGAATCCCCGACAATCGCACGCTACATCCATGTGGCTCGGGACTGTACCCAACTAAAACCTGTTTTCACGACTCAGTAGAGCTGTGCTAGGATAGTAATCAAAGCAAAGTGGGAACTCACACGAGAAAAATGACGATCTCAGGTCGACAGACTAACCTGTACTTATATCACCTGAGAGCTGCTATCTGACTTTAGATATAGTACCATCCAGCAACTCCCGATGAGTCCTTCCTGCGTAACTTATAACCTAATGAGCGCTTGTATACAGTCTTTGGTGTCGTACACCAATGGCTGTGGACCGACCATCTCCCTTAACGGAAATAAGAAACGTATACACTAGTCTACTTTGGAGTATCGATACCCGGTCTCGATAATCTTACTATTGGCATTCCTAGCACCGTGGACGCTAGCCGCGGCCATTGCGGAACAAAAAACTTTAACTTTATAAAAACTTGGTGCCAGAAACGACTACCTAGAATCTAACCAAACATTAAACTAGTAAAGAAGAGCAGTTCTAGCTACTGTGATAAGAGGGTTATACCGAATGATTCGTGTCCTTCGGTCTTCTACCCTCTTTCTTAGCTCCATGAAGACTCCATGATTGAGCTTGACCTGCGGTCTTCCTCCGTCGAAGATGATCCACTCGAGAGATGTGGTTATTGGCTCTAGCTCCACACAAAAACCTAGTAGAGCAACTAAAGGCTCTACGTTGCTAATCTAGAGTGTCTAGTGGTTTAGTGTGTTGTTCTAGTAATTTTTCTACCCATCTTCACCCTTGATTCTCAACTCATGAGTGTGTAGGGTGAAGAGAAAGAAGGAGCTCTAGAATGGAGAGAGAAAGAGAATGGTGTAGTGAAAATCTCATTACAAAAATAATAATGCAAGCATGGTTTGATCAAATGATTTTTGCAAATATAAAATCAAACCATACTTGAATAGTATAGACAAATGAATTATAAATTCATTTGTCTACCCTATTCAACCATGCTTCATACCATTCTCTTTTCCACCTCACTCCTCTACCCCATTTCAATTTTCTATAAAAGAAAAACAATGGAAATGAGGTGTCCTCCTTTTAGAATGTTTTCCGTATAAATACAGAATACACTCTACCGTATATGCATACTCGTATTCGTATCAAAATACGAATACCTAGAGAGATAGAATAACACAAAGAACATAATACTAGAATATACATATCGAAATATATATATGTAAATTATTAAATCAATACCTGATTTAATAATCCGGCTTAATCCTAAGCCGGCTAGTATAATCGACCGTCTGATTGAAAGCCCGGATAACACTAGAATATATATATCGAAATATGTATATGTAAATTATTAAATCACTACCTGATTTAAAAATCCGGCTTAGTCCTAAGCCGGCCAGTATTCTCATTCGATGAACGTATCAAAATACGGCCACTACATCATTTCGCCTAAACCAGGGAAACCCTCTGTGTGGGACTTTAAAGACTCAACAGTACGCTGGCAGTGGGTTTAATCATAAGCACGTCAGTGGCACTAGCTGTACGTAACGGCTACCCAGGTACCTATCGAAAAGGAAGGCTGACGAGCAAGCTCACCCGAACCCCTACTGCGTCTATCCGTAACAATCTTCTTACAGTCCGGTCTCTTCGTCTAAGAGTATTGTATACTGGGTCTAGGGGGTGGTAAACGTTAGACCCGTAATAACCTGATAAGTCGTGTCGATTTTGCTCAGGACCGATCCGAGAAACTATTGATCTAATCATTAGTAAATCTCAACTGCCTTGGGCAAGATCTTTGTAAGTCGATGTCGCGCACCCCGCGGGTTCGCGGGGAGGCGGAATATGTAAAAAACGATTTTTCAAAGCTCGCAACACCGACTTGAACTCCATGATCGATACTAAACCCTAACTAGCTAATTGGTAAGAGGTTAACTACTCGAAAAGAAGTGTTATACCTCACGATTCCAAGTCCTTCGGGTCTTCATCGCTATCCTCCACCTCGTCGTCAGCTCTAAGGATCGGAACGGATCGAGAAACCTCGACGGCCTCCTCGAGTCAAAGACGATCCATCTAAGTGTCTATAGTCCGAGCTCCTACCTCAAATCCTAGATAACTACGGCTTCTAGTTCGCTAAACTAGAAATTCTAGAGGGTGTAGAGTGAGAAGATGGAGTGATTTGTCTTTTGGAACCCTAGTATTCTCAACACATGAGAGGATTAGGGTTTGATGAAGAAGAAGCTCACTTGAGGAAGATGAGAGTGTAGAGAAGCAACTAAAGAAAAACATGGTTCAAAAGAGAAGAATAATCAAGCATATAATATTCTATGAGATAAATATCTCACAAAATATCAAGCATGCTTAAAAATATCTCTTTTGTCAAGACCATGAGTCATGCTTGATCTTTTGTCAACCTCCACCTCATTTCTCCATCTCATTAAAAGATTTAATCCATAAAGAAAAGAAACCCTAATGAGGTGTTACCTTCTAGAAGCCTTCCCGAGAAATTACGAGAATGCCCCTCGTCCGTATACACATACCCGCATCCACATTCCGAAGAATACGAATACAATGAGAAGAAAATAATCCATCAATATAATACTAGGATCCGACATAAACCAAAGACCACTAGTATTATCCCCCCGATCATCAAACGTGTACAAGTACACGTAAGTGATCGAAGCCCTGTCGTAAAAACATACGACCTCTACACCGTTTTCCCGGTGCAGGGAAACCCTCTGTATGGGACTATAAAGACTCGACACTACGCTGGCAGTGGGTTTAACCACAAGCCGCAAGCGGTACTAGCTGCACGTAACGGCTACCCATGTATGTGTCGATAAGAAGGCTGATGAGCTAACTCATCCGAACTCCTATTGAGCCTGTATGTGACAATCTCCGTACAGTCTGGTCTGTCCGTCTAAGAGTATCTCATATCGGGCCTAGGGGGTGGTAATCGTCAGACACCTAATAGCGCAATAAGTCATGTTAGAGTATAGCCTAAAACACCCCTAGAAACTACTAGAGTACCTACCAGAAAATCTCGCTTACCTTGGCCAAGGACTTTGTGTAATGGCCTTCCGAACACAGCACGATATCAACCCCCTGTTGGGTTAGCCTAGCACCTCATGAAGGGTTTGGAAGCATCACATGAACCAAAGAATGAATTTTTAGGGTGCTAAGTTAACGAACATAGAATCGTTCCTAGAAAAATTAGGGTTTCAAATTTTTCACATCACCATATGAAAGAAAAGCTGGGGTTTAGAGAGTACAACCTTTGTAGCTCCCTACGCTAGACTCCTCGGCTACTTGGGGTTTGAAAAAGCTCCGCTTGAACTCTTCGAGCTCACCGATGATCCACCCGGAGTCCGCTTTGTCCAAGCTTGCAACTTTATCCGATCAAGTGAACGAAATAAAGCTAACACTCCAAACAAGTGGGCTAGACTTGTGTAGAATGGTGTTGTGGTTCTCTTTCTCACTTCAAAATCCTAACTTGATGATTATATTGCTCACTACAAAAATCTAGAGAGCAAATGAGAGAGGTTGATGAAGATGATGGCTTTTTAGAAGAAGAGAAGAAAAAAACTCTCTTAAGAAAAATGAAAAATATAAGTATATATATTTTCCATCTCTCATTTCAAACCATGGTTAATTCTATAGATATTTTTGTAATGGAGTTAAAAGCACAAAAGGAAAATAAACCAAGGGTTAAAAGGTAGGTGAGCATGGTAAGGTAAAGAAGATTGTAGAAACATTCTATCATTTAACCCTTTTTCTTTTCCTTTTTGTTTTAATTCAAAAGCAATAAAAATCCATATAATAACCATGGTGTGATTCTTATATTGCCACCATTCTCAATGTATAAGCAACCATGATGTATGTATGTATGTATGTATGTATGTGTATATGTACATCCATATATGCATGAATCAAAAAGGAATGCATACATGCATCCATACATCCATAGAAACAAGAAAGGATTTCTAGTGAGAATCTAATGGTTAAATGATAAATCAACACTTGATTTATCAATCCGGCCATATCACATACGACCCCTACCAAAAGCAAGCCGCCCGATCAATATACGGTATCCCATACGCGCATTTTAATCGGGTCCATGCGCTTATCGCATACGCGCACCACAACGTTTCTCCTGGACTAGGAAACTCCATTGTGGGACTCTGAGACTCGTCAATACGCCGGCAGTGGGTGATGATCATATCAAGCACCCCAAGCCGTAAGCGGTCAGCTAAACGTAACGGCCACCCGGGTATTGAGCGATCAGAAGAGAACAAGCGAACCTGCTACAACTCCCGTCGAGCCAATCGACGACACTACCGTGCAGTCCGGTCTCCTCGTCTGATATGTCGCATATCAAGTCTAGGGGCGGTAAACGTCAGACCCCAATAACCGATAAGTCGTGCCGATGTGAGGCTCATAACGGGTCGAGAAACTACTGGTAACACTTACCAGCAAATCTCTGAATCAGCCCTGGCCAGGGACTTCCCTGTTATGGCCAATCGAGCACAGCGCAACATCAACCCCCAATACCGGGAGAGACGAAACCCCTCCTATCGCTCATTGCCTCCATGTGACTCGGGACTGTACCCAAAAACCACCGTTTTGCATGCCTTCATGGACGTGGTAAGGTGGAGATCAAAGCACAGTGGGAATCACACAAGACTCTATGACGATCTCGGGTCTACAGACTAAGCTGCACAAGTGTCACCTGAGAACTGCCATCTGACGTGAGGTATAATACCATCTGGGAGTTCTCGGCGAGTCCGTCCAGTGTACCCAGTCTCCACTGAGCACCCGTATACCATCTCTGATGTCAAACACCAATGGATATGGGATCATCCATCGCCCATCTCATGGGTCGAGAAGCGTATACGCTAGTCTACACTGGTATATCGATGCACCGTCTCGATACACCTATGACTAGGGACCTTGAAGGATGTACTTATGGACTACCATGTCCCCACTAGTATGATCTGCATCATAGTCCAGGTAGTCAAGTACACATCCTAAGGGCTTTACCAACATGTAACTATAAGACAGTATAAAGAGACTAGTATACATGTTAAGATAAAGAGCAACCAGATAGCATACTATCATATCGAGCAAGAAAGTCATCTCTATATATGTCCAAGCATCCAATATAATATACATCATCTGTACAATACCGGCCTCTAGGGCATACATACAACTAACAATCTCCTACTTGCACTAGGGCCAGCTGCTGTAGTATCGCATACCGAGCATCCCGAAGAGTCTCTCAAACTGTATCTGGGGAATGGCCTTCATGAGTGGATCCGCTGTGTTGTTCTTCATGTCAACCCTCCTGACCTCGATCTCTCGGCGATCAACTATCTCCCGGATCAGGTGATACCGCCTCAGAATATGCCTGGATCGCTGATGGGACCTGGGTTCCTTGGCCAAAGCCACCGCTCCATTGTTATCGCAATACAAAGGTATTGGATGCTCAATGGATGGAACCACTCCAAGTTCAGTAATGAACTTATTGATCCAGACAGCCTCTTTAGCAGCATCGTTGGCAGCGATGTATTCAGCCTCCATCGTCGAGTCTGCCACGGTTTCCTGCTTGGAACTATTCCAGCTAATCGCCCCTCCGTAAAGGGTAAAGACAAATCCCGACTGCGACTTAGAGTCGTCCTTATCACTCTGGAAGCTTGAATCGGTAAAGGACTCCACTTGGAGTTCTCCATTACCATACACAAAGAGCATCTCTTTAGTCCTTCGCAAGTACTTGAGAATGCTCTTCACAGCTGTCCAGTGACTCTCTCCAGGATCAGCTTGATACCTGCTTACTACACTTAGTGAGTATGCTACATCGGGTCTGGTACATAGCATCCCGTACATAATAGAGCTTACAGCCGAAGCATAGAGTATCCCTTGCATGTGAGCTCTCTCCAAATCAGTCTTGGGAGACATCTCTTTGGAGAGAGTGACTCCAGAGATCGTGGGTAAGTTCCCACGCTTGGATTCTTCCATACTAAACCTCTTTAGTATAGTGTCAATGTACCTGGATTGGGACAATCCCAATATCCGTTTGGATCTATCTCTATAGATCCTTATCCCCAATATGCAGGAGGCATCACCAAGATCTTTCATTGAGAATCTTTGTGATAAGAAGAGCTTAACCGAATGCAGCATAGGAATGTCATTTCCTATCAGGAGTATATCGTCTACGTATAATACGAGGAAGGCAACCTTACTCCCTGCTACCTTCTTGTAAATACAAGGTTCATCTACGTTTATGACGAAATCAAACTCTTTGATAACGGCGTCAAAGCAGATGTTCCAACTCCGCGATGCTTGCTTTAATCCATAAATGAATTTAAGTAGCTTGCACACCTTCCTGCTGCTCCCACTATCTACGAAGCCCTCTGGCTGAGTCATGTACACGCACTCTTCTAAATCACCGTTTAGAAAGGCGGTCTTAACATCCATTTGCCAAATTTCGTAATCATGATATGCAGCGATGGCAAGCATGATTCGGATGGATTTAAGCATAGCCACTGGAGAAAAGGTCTCGTCATAGTCCACACCTGGTCTTTGACGAAAACCCTTTGCTACAAGTCTAGCTTTGAAAGTCTCCACTTTCCCATCTACACCAAGTTTTTTCTTGAAGATCCACTTGCTCCCAATAGGTTTTACCCCTTCACGAGCAATTTCCAAAGTCCATACTTTGTTGGTGTACATGGATTCCATCTCGGACCGCATTGCATCCAGCCATCTCACTGAGTCCCCACTCGTGATGGCCTGCTCGAAGCTAGTTGGGTCATCATCCTCCATGATGCAGTCTTCGCTCCCACCATCCATGAGAAAACCGTAGTATCTCTCAGGTGGGTGAGAAACCCTACTAGATCGGCGGAGTGGTTGGGGTTCATCGAGAACTACGGAATCCTCTGGTTCCACCAGATCTTCTGTTACGGCTTTTGTAGCTGGAACCTCTTCCAGTTCTACCTCATGTCCACTAATCTCTTTTGCAAGAAATTCCTTTTCTAAAAAGGTGGCATGCCGAGAAAAAAATACTCTTTGTTCCTCAGTGTGGTAGAAGATATACCCTTGTGAATTCTTGGGATATCCTACAAATTTGCATAGAACAGACCGTGCCTCGAGTTTGTCCGGATTTTGTTGTTTGACATAGGCTGGACAACCCCATATCTTAACATAGTTAAGACATGGTCTCTTCCCTTTCCATATCTCATATGGAGTGGTAGGCACAGATTTGATAGGGACCATATTCAGTAGATGTATGGCTGCCTCTAGCGCATACCCCCAGAAGAAAATAGGTAACTCAGCTGTGCTTATCATAGAGCGCACCATATCTAATAGGGTGCGGTTCCTCCGTTCTGATACACCGTTGTGCTGTGGTGTATATGGAGGAGTCAGCTGAGAGAGAATCCCATTCTCTTTTAGGAAGTCCAGGAATTCATTGCTCAAGTATTCACCTCCTCGATCAGATCGAAGGATTTTAATACTTTTTCCGGTTTGGTTCTCGACTTCTTGTTTATATTCTCTAAATTTCTCAAAAGCTTCAGACTTGTGTCTTATTAAGAACACATGTCCGTATCTTGAGAGATCGTCAGTGAATGTAATGAAGTACGAAGAACCATCCCTGGCATGTGTAGACATTGGACCGCATACATCACTATGTATCAGTCCTAAGAGTTCGGTAACTCTTTCTCCGTGTCCCGTAAACGGAGTTTTGGTCATCTTGCCTTTGAGACATGACTGGCAAGTGTCATAAGATGAAAATTCGAACGGTTTCAAGTATCCATCCTTATGCAACTTAGCTAGCCGTGTCGCATTTATATGACCGACTCTACAATGCCACAAGAAGGATTCGTTCAGTTCTGAAATCTTCCTCTTGTGTGTATTTGTTATGCTCAGAACTGTTGATTGATTTAGAACATAAATGCCATTGCATAACGTGCCTGATCCAACCAACTTTTGGTTACGGAAAATGTTCATAATATTATCCTGTAATACAAAATTATATCCTTCTTTACTCAATAAAGAAACCGATATAATGTTGCATATCAGGTTCAGCATGTAATTGTTAGTGTATATGCCCTAGAGGCCATTACTGTATCATACTAGTTTGTATATTACTTGATGGAAGCTTGGGATATTCACAGTTGTAAATACAATCTTGCTCGAAATGGTAGTATGCTACTTGGTTTGTCTCTACTTTAATATGTGCATGTGTTTCTTTTAGCATATCGCTTATATACATATTAGTGGAGCCCTTAGGATCTTTGCTTGATTACCAGCGTTATGATGGCGCTCACACTCGTGGAGCTGGGTAATCCATAAGCACATCCTTATACAGGTCCCTAGTCGTTGGACTATCGAGACAGTGCATCGATACTCCGGAGTAGACTAGCGTATGCGCTTCTCATCCCAGCATGGGAGACGGTCTGTCCCACAGCCGTCAGTACGTCGTACTTGAGATAGTATGCGGGTGCTCGTTAGGTTACGAGTACACTGGAAAGGACTCGTCGGGAACTGTTGGTTGGTATTATACCTATCGTCAGTTATCAGTTCCCAGGAGACATGAGTACAGCTTAGTCCGCTGACTTGACACTGTCACTTCGCCTCGAGTGTGTTCCCACTGCACTTTGATTACTACCCTACCACGGCTCAAAGGAGTTGTGCAAACAGGTAGTTTTTGGGTGCAGTTCCGAAGCACTTGGAGGCAGTGACGGTTAGACAGGATTCGTCTCTCCCGGTATTGGGGGTTGACATCGCGCTGTGTCCAGGAGAGCCATTACATGAGTAGTCCCTGGCCAGGGCAAACGAGATATACTGGTAGGTTTCCAGTGTTATCTCAGGGTGTTCTGGGCTACACCCCGACACGACTTGTACCGCTATTAGGGGACTGACGTTCACCGCCCCTAGGCCCGCCATGCGATGTATCAGACGAACAGACCGGACTGTACGGAGACTGTCACATACAGGCTCAGTAGGAGTTCAGATGGGGTCACCTCGTCAGTCTTCTTATCGGCATCTACCTGGAGACCGTTACGTACAGCTAGTGCCGCTTGCGGTCTGTGGTTAAACCCACTGCCAGCGTAGTGTCGAGTCTTTAGAGTCCCACACAGAGAGCTATTCGCCTTTAGGCAAAATGAGTAGAGGTCGCATGGTTTTGCGACAGGGTTCGTTCACATCCGCGCACTTGTGCACGTTTGTTGTCCGGACAGCTTATACTAGCGGGCTTTGGTTTAAGCCGGATCCTACTATATGATTTGGGATTGGTTTTATCTCTTTGTATTCGTATTCCTCGGATCACGAATACGGGTGCGTATGCACAGTTGCTTGAGACAGAGGGAGAGGACTTTGATTAGGGTTAATGACCATTGTCATTTTATTAACCCTAATGCTTATTTGTGTGTTATGGTTAATTGATATTAGTTTAATATAATTGTGCATGGTTATGGTTGTTGACCATTTGACTATCTTGACTTGTTGACCTTAGTTGACATGTTGACCATCATCATTCCATATAAAAGATGCTCTTTGATCCTTGCAATTAGCATTAAATATGAAATGATAATGGTCATGTCTTGATTAACCATGACAATTATCTAGCTAATTATCAATTTATAATAATTCACACATATATATGAGAATGGTTGTTTATTCTCTCATTCTATCATTTGCTTTCTCTTTCTTGTTCTTCCTCTCCCTCAAGCTCTCCCCTCTCATGTGTTGAGAAACACTTGAGCTTGAGAAAAACCTCTTCTTGATAATCTCTACTCTCATCTAGGGTTTTAGGATTGGCACTTCTAGCACCCTAGTTACTTCTAGCTTGGAGTTGAAGCCGAAGGTCGAGGCTTTCGGGTGGATCCTTCTTCGACGTGAGAAGACAAAAAAGGTGATCTCTTTCTACTACTCCAAAGAGCAAGGAGAAAAGGACATAAAGCCCTAGGTATAACCATTCTACCCTTAGCTAGTTTCTAGTTAGCTTTAGCTTGTTTTTGTTTAGCAAAGATCCTTCTTTGTCTAGTCCATGTTGCCTAGAGTAGTAAAAATCCGATTTTTATTCCGTTTTCCGCCTCCCCGTAAGCACCGGAGTGGGCAACGTGGACTTACAGTGGTATCAGAGCCTAACTAAACATAAACTAGCTAGGTAGTAAAGTGTATGGAAGTTCAATCGGAAAAATCACAAAACCGAGTTTTCAAAACCCTAACTTTCTGTTAAAATTTTTTCTGTTCAAAATAAAATAAATCATACTCCAAAAATCATCTCAGGGTTTTGTGAAGAAAACCACCAAAAATGATCCAGTGATTCGCTCAAAGCGCCGCGGTTCCGCGGCAATAGCAAGCTATTGCCGCGCAACCGCGGCCGTTTTGGCCCGGTTCTGGGTCGAGTTTGGTGCAGTGTTTTTCTGGGTTGGTTTTGGGATCTTTAAGATGGTTTATATGTTCCCAGGTTTTCCAGAAAAGAAATTTGTTTTTGGGGGCCTATAAATCCGTATTTTTGATCGAACTTCACTACACTTTGACTAAAGGGTTATATCTGTGATGTTTATATGTATTGAACGTCGGCTAATCGCTATATGTCGATTAGTCGGGGTTATACATATCTGTGATCTATGTTTGATGATGGTATGTGTATATGAATGCGTTGGATTGTCGCGGGTGAATAGCTGGGGTGGATGTAAGATGAGTGTTTCTTTTTCTTTCATTCATTGTAATGTATAAATTGATGTAATAATATTTGTATGGCCGCACAACCGGGTCGGGGTTGTAGCCGTCATTGTATAATTCTTTTTACTGTTTTTGCTCCTAGGATAGACCCATGGAGGGGGTGCACAAACTACCAGGTATCTCGAAGTGCCGAGTGGCCTACTCACGGTATTGAGGGAGGTTGCTTCGCTTCGGGTACTTGGCGGGTAGTTTGCCGCACCCGTAGGGGTCTTGGATGGGGTATTGGCTATACACCGCGACCTTGTAATCCGCTTTTCGTTGCAGGCTCGAACGGATTGCGGATTCCTAGTATATCCAATGTATTCATCTGTGATCTGTAATGTCTATCATTGCTATATATTTATATATGATAACTATTTAGGCGTTGCTTATGTTTTACAGCCGTGCTAGCCCAGCCCCCGCTCTGTCGTTAGTTAAGTAACCTAACGGGTGATGACGGGGCCCCGTGGCGAATGCGAATGGCATAAGCGTACGTCATATTTTGGTTGTTTTCTGCAATGGCAGGATTAAATGATGGGACACATTAAAAGAACTAATGCAAGAAAATAAACCAAGTAAAAGTCGATTGGAACACTTTGAAAACCACTCGGTTCTTTTCAAAACTAAACTTTTAAACGCGGAGCTTGAACCACTCCTTTTAAAAGCTATCTCGTTCCATCGATTATATCAAGTTCACTACATTCACGGTTTCGCCAAAACCATTCGTAGCCCTCCGTCGTTTCGTATGGATATTCAATAGTATTCAAGCTATGTTTGTTGACCTTCGTCAAGGCATAGTGATTGGTAGCTGTTGGGTGTTCATATGTAGCATAGATAGATGCGTTGGTTTGGGACAGTCGTACTACCTTATTGACCTTCGTCAAGGGTATGTACGGGTGGGTTCAAATTAACCTGGATAATGACGGGTAGAACTTTGACATGTGACTTATGATTTGTTGACCTTCGTCAAGGTCATAAGAGCATGGGGCAAAAATCCACATCGGGAGTTTCATAAGTACTGAAACTTGCTAGCGCTGCATACCATTTGGAGTGTGATGATTCTAGTAGGATTCCTTCGGTTTTATCACGCGATGATATTTGGATCCCGATCCTACTGTGAGTATATGCTACTCCTCGGGAAAACTCTCACTTAACGATCAATGCTATAAACCTAGTAGGTGTCTAGAAAGGTGTTAGAGGGGCTCGCCCACAGGGAAAAAAGGTTACTTAATTAAGGAACTTCGTGAAAGCGTTGGAAAACCTCCCTCGAAGTACTGACACTGGCCTGGCTGAACGGTTAAGCAAGTATTGTACGGTGAGATTGATCCTGACTAATCCTTCCTTTATGGTTTGGGGAGGGATTCGAGAGACAGTGGGAGCCATCCTGTTTAGATAAATTAAAAACCAATCTAAACTTGCAAGAGCATCATGTAGGGTTCCTAGGCACACTAGTGAGGTCTCCTAAGCCATCAACCATGGCAATTTCAAAAATTATGGTGCCTACAAACCCTAAACTACGGATCGATAACTAGATTTCTAGGCGAACATAGAACTAGTTAACAGTTAACTAAAAAAATACGGAAATACAACCTTTGTAGATCCGGTGCTCCACCTCCATAGCTCCGCAACGAGGTCCTCTCCGCTGTCCAAATCAAATCCGGGCTCTAGGATCGGCTTCGTCGGAGAATGGGCAAGCTAGGTCGTCGATGTCCGTGCCGAAGATGATCTACGTCGAAGCATCGATGAATCAAGCTCCACCTTCACCAAACCGTGAAAAGTTGTGAAGGAAACACACTCTACTACTTGGCAAGAGGTAGAGGATGAAGAAATAGGAAGTGGGTAGACTTTAGAATTGGATTTCTCACTCATTTCCAACAATCACCATTGATGGACCTTGCTTTTCTTCACTTGAAGAATGAAGAAGAAGAAGAAAGATATTATGATAAGTTAAAAGAAAAATGAAAAGAAAATGAATTCTTATCATAATTTTAACTAGAGTTAAGTGTAGAGAATGAATCATGGTTAGTGGGAATGGTTAGGGTTAAGGATGAGATAAGTATGGTTGACTTTATCAAAGCTTCATGAAGCTTCAACTAAACTCCAAATCTAGCAACCATTCTTTTCTCTTTTCTTTTATTCATTTATCAAAAATAAATGGATAACAAAATAAGATAAATGAATAACAAATAATAAACCCTAACCATTTCATTAACCAAGGTTTAATCTTTACACTTGAACCCTAGCATGACATGTATCATCAAACATGATACAATCAAGTGCACAAAAACATATCGCATATGCAATGCGCACGAACCAAGTGATAAAATCCGTCTAAAGTGAACCGATACTAGTTAATGCAAAGTAATATATCAAATATATAATTATACATTAAATCATTAAATCAACACTTGATTCAATGATCCGGTCATGCGCACATAACCGACTGGTATCTAATATATCGGCTTATCGAATCAACACTTGAATCGATAACTAGGTTATATCGCATACAACCATTCGATATATTTATCGCGAGAATAGAATACGGTATCACATACACGCATTATTCTCGGTCCCGCACATATCTCATATGCGCTCCTATTTCGTTTCGCTTGAGCCAGGAAACCTCTGTGTAGGACTCTAAAGACTCGTCAATACGCCGGCAGCGGATGATGATCATATCAAACATCCACAAGCCGCAAGCGGTCTGCTAAACGTAACGGCCACCCGGGTATTGAGCGATTTGAAGATCGACGAGCAAGCCCGCTCACACTCCAGTGAATCCGACCAGTAACACTACCGTACAGTCCGGTCTGATCGTCTGATATGTCGCATATCTCGCCTAGGGGTGGTATACGTCAGACCCCAATAGCTCAATAAGTCGTGTCGATATGAGGTCTATAACTGTTCGAGAAACTACTGGTAACACTTACCAGTAAATCTCAGCAACCCTGGCCAGGGATTTCCTGTTATAGCCAATCGAACACAGCGCAACATCAACCCCCTATACCGGGAGAGACGAATCCCCTCCTATCGCTCATTGCCTCCATGTGACTCGGGACTGTACCCAAAAACCACCGTTTTGCACGCCCTCTTGGACGTGGTAAGATGGAAATCAAAGCACAGTGGGAACCACACAAGACTCTATGACGATCTCGGGTCAACAGACTACTCTGTACCAGTGTCACCAGAGAACTGCCATCTGACGTGAGGTATAATACCATCTGGGAGTTCTCGGCGAGTCCGTCCAGTGTACCCAGTCTCTACTGAGCACCCGTATATCTCCTCTGATGTCAAACACCGATGGATATGGGATCATCCATCGCCCATCTGTATGGGTCGAGAAGGTACACGCTAGTCTACTCTGGTATATCGATGCCCCGTCTCGATACACCCACGACTAGGGACTTTGAAGGATGTACTTATAGACTACCATGTCCCCACTAGTATGATCCGCATCATAGTCCAGGTAGTCAAGTACAGATCCTAAGGGCTTTACCAACATGTAACAGAGAGACAAACAGTATACACGTTAAGGTAAAGATCAACCAGATAGCATACTATCATGTCGAGCAAGAAAGTCCTCCCTATATACGTCCCAGCATCCACTACAATATACATCCTATGTATAGTAATGGCCTCTAGGGCATACATATAACTAACAATCTCCCACTTGCACTAGGGCCATCTGTAGCAGTGGTTTGAAGTATCTCATACTCAACCATCCCATAAAAGTCTCTCTCTGGGAACAGGCCTTTGTGAGTGGATCCGCTGTGTTGTCCTCTGAGTCTACTCTCCTAACCTCGATCACCCTGGAGATCAATCATCTCCATGATCAGGCGATGCTGCCTTAGAATATGTCTGGATCACTGATGGGACCGGCGTTCCTCGGCATAAGCCACAACTCCATTGTCTCACAATGGTAGGAACATAGTTCATCTCATGAACCAATATACACCCAAACAGCCTCTTTGGTAGCATCTTAAATAGCGATGTATCATGCCTTTATCGTCTAGTATGTCACGGTATCTAGCTTGGAACTCTTCCAACATACCGTCCCTTTACTGAGGGTAAAGACAATGCCTGTGACTGACATTCAGTCGTCCTTATCACCCTGGAACACTTCCAGTGATTCTCCTCAGGATCGATTGACACCATCTCACTACATCTAGTGAGTATCCTAACATCCATTTAGATCTATCTCATAGATCCAAAACCCAGGATTTAGTAGGTATCATTTTGATCCTATATGGAGAATCATAGTGATAATCGGAGATTGATCGAGCGTAGCATAAGAAACTCCTTTCTTATCAAGAGTATGTCATCCACGTACTCTACGAGTATCGTCACCATACTTCCTACTACCTTTTTGTATATACAAGGTTCATCTACCATTTTGATGATGTCAAACTCTTTGACTAATTCATCAAAACAGATGTTCCAACTCCGCGATGCCTGCTTTATCCTATAAAGCATCTTGTACACGTTTCCGCTGCTCCCACTGTCTGCGAAGCCCTCTGGCTGTGTACTTATAGACGCACTTTTCTAAAACATCATTTAGAAAAGCAGTCATGACACCCAACCACCAGATATCGTAGTCATGGTATGTAGCCGTGACAAGTAGGATCTGGATGGACTTAAGCATAGTCACTTGAAAAGGTTTCATCATGATCCACGCCTGGTCAATGATGCAAACTTTTATCAAGTCTAGCTTTGAAAGTCTCAACTTTTCCATCTACACCAAGTAATCTTCTCAAGATACACTTGCTCCTGATGGGGATTTAACCCTTCAGATATAGCAACCAAAGTCCATACTTTGTTGGTGTATAAGGATTCCATCTCAGATCACTAAGCATCCAGCCATTCTTACAGAGTCTTACTCCTGATGGCCAGTTCGAAACTAGTTGGGTCATCTCATGATGTAATCCTCGCTCCCACTGTCATAAAGAAACCGAAGTATCTCTCAGGTGGGTGAGGAACCCTACTAGATCGGCGGAGAGGCTGAGGTTCGTTGGAATCTACTGAATCCTTTGGTTCTATCAAAACATCTTCTGTAGTTAGCATAGCTGGAACCTTTCCAGTTCTACACAACTAACCTTGCCTCGAGATTGTCCGGATTTTGCTTTTAGACATAGGCCGGACAACCCCCTATCTTAACTAACTTAAGATATGGGCTCTTCCCTTTCCATATCACATATGAAGTGGTAGGCAACTGATTTGATTCGAACCCTATTCAATAGGTATGCAGCTTCTCAAGCGCATAACACCCTAAAGGAAATAGGTAACTCAGTGTTACTCATCATAGAGCACACCATATCAAATAGGGTGTATCTACTCCGCCCCGATATACCATCGTGCTATGGTGTATACGGAGGAGTAATGCTGAGAGAGAATCTCATTCTCCTTTAGAATAATCCAGGATTTCCGTGCTCAAGTATTCTCCTCCTTGATCTCATCATAGGACATAATACTTATACCCTTATTTTGGTTCTCTACTTCTAACTTATATTCTGTGAATATCTCAAAAGGTTCGGACTTGTGTTTCAACAGGAACATATGTCTGAAACTCGAAAGATCATCAGAGAACGTAATGAAGTACAAAGAACCAGTCCTGGCATGTGTAGACAGGGGACCTTACATACATCAACATGTATCATCCCAAGAGTTTACTAACTCTTTCTCTGTTTCCAGTAAACGGAGCTATGGTCATCTTATCTTTGTGACATGACTGGCGAGTTTCACAAGATGTAAATTCAAACTAATTTAAACATGCATCTTTATGTAACTCTAGCCAGTCGGGTCGCATTGATCTGACCTAGTCTACAATACCTCAAGAAGAATTCGTTCATTTCTGAACTCTTCCTCTTATGTGTGTTCCATATACTAAGAACTGTAGTTTGATTTAGAACATTAATGCTTTTAGATAACGTGCCTGAACCGATCAACTTTTGATATAGGAAATGTTCAAAACATTATCCATCAATATAAAATTTTATCGTTTCTTTAATAAAGAGACAGATATGATTTTGTATATCAGGTTCGGTATCTAATAACATTAGTTCAGAATCAATGTATCGGTAATACAGGGTGACAGTGACCGACAGACTTGGCTGCAACACTTGCCCCGTTTTCTGCCTCATGAAACTTATCACCCGTTCTCAGTTCTCTACCTTTCTGTAGCCCTATGTAACAGATTACATATCTGGGATCCTGATCCGGTATCATATACCCAGGACGTAAAGGACACTGAGAAACAGTTCTGTATTATGAACACACCCGAAGATGATGCATCATCATGCACTCTCCTCGTTTGGACGGCACAGGAAATCTGGTATTCCCCAATTTCCTGCTCTGTCTTATAACAATTATAAGTTGGAGCGGGACCAACGTTCCCCAGCTCAGTATAACAAGCGGGTTCGGTCAATAATCCGTTTTATTATCTTGATTAAGGCGTGATATGGTCGCTACCAGGAGAGAGAGAGAAGAAAACACTCAGCGTGCGCTCTGTCAAGAATAGATTGGTTATTATTTTATCTAATCAGGATGGCTCCCACTGCTTTTTATCAAATCTTCCTTCAAACCCTAAAAGGAAAGACTAGCCGGGATTAATTACACACTACAAGTTCGCCAATCTTTCAGCCAGGCCAGTGTCGGTACTTTGAGGGAGGTCCCCCGTGCTGTCGCACGAACCTAATTACTGTAAACCTCGTTTTCCCAGAGGCGTAACCCCGTTGACACCTTTCTAGACACCTACTTGATTGGCTAATTGTAATGTATAAAACTCTCCCAGGAGTAACTCTTACTCGCAGCGGGTATCGGGATCCAACTATCTCATAGAAGGTATGCAATCTCATTGCAAATTTCAACACTTGAAATTCCCGATAATATTTTGCCCCTAGCGTCCTATGACCTTGACGCAGGCCAACAAACCATAGTCCGCTAGTCAAGTTCAACCCGTCATTTCCTGATTGAATTAAACCCACCCGCACGACCCTTGACGCAGGCCAACAAAGTCGCACGACTACCCTAATCCAATCACATCATATGATTATACAGATAAGCACCAGTTAGCTACCGCACACTACGCCTTGACGCAGGCCAACAAACGTAGCACGAATACTAACTACTACTTATCTGAAATGACGGAGGGCTACGACAGGTTTTTCTGAAAACCTATTGCGTAATGAACTTGATATCGTTGTAGGATCGAATGAATTTTGAAATGGAGTGTTTTTGAGGCTTTTCTAGTTTTGCTAAAGGAGTCACTCCCGATGAAGAGATCGTCGGTCCTTTCCTCGTCGAATGAGGTGCGGGATATATCATATATATCACTGTGCAAAGCAAAAACTCTTAAAAGCTATCAAAAAACAAACCGAGTGTGTAGCATCTGCCAGTTATTGCTAAAGGAGTCACTCCCGGTGAAGGGATCTCGGTCCTTTCCTCATCGAATAAGGTGCAGGATATATCATATATACCGCTGTGCAAAGCAAAAACTGTAGCTACCTGTTTTATTTTGAAATTCGATTCTACAACATCTTAGGTTTCTTTTATTTCATTAATCACATTAATGAAGTCCCATCATATAAATACCTATACATCACAGATAAATACGACGTACACTTATGCCATCCGCATTCGCCTCGATGTCCCCTCGTGCACCGTTAGGTTAGGTAACTAACGACAGAGCAGGGCAGGGCTAGCGCGGGTGTAAAACATAAGTAACGTCTATATAATATATCATATATACTATATACTGTATCTATCACAGAACATCTCATGATCACATCACAGATATCGCAGCAGAAGAAACATATGAAATATTGGATATACTAGGACGTCCGTGTTTTCAATACGAGCCAGTATAAAACACGGATTCCACGGTCGTGATGAATAGCCAAACCCACACCCCTAGACCCCTACGAGAGTGGCAAGCAACCCTACCAATTCTGGAGTTAGGAGACCCGGACTCGACTCCTCGAGTTGGTCTCCCACTGGACTCCAGAACCCGGTTACTTGTGCCCTCCTCCTTGGGTCTATCCTAGTGCGGAAAAGTAAATAATATACAACAGGTGACAACTTCCGCAGCCTGGAAGCGCCCCAATAAAAGAATATTACATACAAGTTTTTACATGAATGAAAATGAAAAACACTCATCTCACATAAAAACCCCCGGCTATTCAAACACGACGATCCAATATAACATATCCAGCAACACATAACATCACATGTCATCAACGTAAGTAAATATGTCCATCCCAATTGTCGTTGACATATAGCAACGAAACCGGCGATATCACATATTACACTTACGGTCACAGAAAAGAAAGTATAAAACTACAACAGTTGGAATCCGCAACCTCCTCAGACATCGCATGCCTGACCAAATGAATTACTTAGACATCGCATGCCTAACAATTATATACCCCGCATTTTAGTCTCAAAATCGAAAACTCTTTTCAATATCAAGTCGGGCAATTCAACAAGATTCCCGACATCCTGATCGAATACTCGTCGCAAACTTCAGTAGACGGCCGCACCCCCGTTACCGTCGACGAAGTGCACCAAGGCGGAACACCGCTACCGCGAGCACCCGTACGGATGCTTTCGGCGAAGGGGTTCTCCTACAGTCACTTGGTCGGGGCAATGGCGTGAAGCTGTCTATTAAGTTTACCCGGCGAGTATCCGCGTACGCTACGTGATTGCGACGGACTTTTGATCACATCAAAATTCCGTGGCAACCGATCAAGTGAGACTAAACTGCTGTGTTTATAACATTCATTTAGTTATCTCATAACTTTTGTGAATTCCAATTATTGTATCCCATTCCAGATAAACAGAAAATGTTAAACTTTTCGATCGAACAATCGAACACCCAAGTTTTCCCGAAACAGATCAACACATGAAACAAGTCTAACAACATTCCGTTCGTGCCTCAGTACCAATGATCCAGCCGTAGAAGGGTCAAGCCAACGCCTCACATGTGGCACGCCGTACTGCCCCAAACCCGAAGGTTCAAAGGGCAGTTCAAGACGGTCACATAATCGAGTTAAGGTTTGTGTCTTCTAGAGGGACCATCGCGTTACTTGCACTACTTAGAACGTCGTTAAACTACGGAAAAATCCAACACTTGGAAATTTCCCGACAGGGGAAAAGTTGGGTATTTATATCCGGTCGAACTTTTTAACATATTCTAAAATTTATCCGGAAAGCCACACAGACAAAATTTGATAACCCGATCGAATCATCGAAGCTCCAAAACATTCCAGATTATTCAACACTTGAATAAAATTTTAAAAATATCCAGAGAACTCGGCACAGTTAAATAGGAGTTACTGTGCAAACAACCCCACATAAAACGACAAAACGGCCGCGCTTTCGCCGCACGAGCCATGCTCGTGCCGCGGAAGCGCGGCGCTTTAATGGAGTTAGGGCTACGGGTTGCACAGTTAATCTTAGATTTTCCTGCATGTTTTTCTGAATATTTTTAATGTGGAAAAATGCACTGATTTGAAAAAAGTACAGAGAGCATATTTGTTTTGGACTTTCGGGTTCGATCGGACTTCAATTTCCGTCTGGACTTCGCCTAAGGCTCTAGCTAGGCTCTGATACCACTGTAGGGTTCCTAGGCACACTAGTGAGGTCTCCTAAGCCATCAACCATGGCAATTTCAAAAATTATGGTGCCTACAAACCCTAAACTACGGATCGATAACTAGATTTCTAGGCGAACATAGAACTAGTTAACAGTTAACTAAAAAAATACGGAAATACAACCTTTGTAGATCCGGTGCTCCACCTCCATAGCTCCGCAACGAGGTCCTCTCCGCTGTCCAAATCAAATCCGGGCTCTAGGATCGGCTTCGTCGGAGAATGGGCAAGCTAGGTCGTCGATGTCCGTGCCGAAGATGATCTACGTCGAAGCATCGATGAATCAAGCTCCACCTTCACCAAACCGTGAAAAGTTGTGAAGGAAACACACTCTACTACTTGGCAAGAGGTAGAGGATGAAGAAATAGGAAGTGGGTAGACTTTAGAATTGGATTTCTCACTCATTTCCAACAATCACCATTGATGGACCTTGCTTTTCTTCACTTGAAGAATGAAGAAGAAGAAGAAAGATATTATGATAAGTTAAAAGAAAAATGAAAAGAAAATGAATTCTTATCATAATTTTAACTAGAGTTAAGTGTAGAGAATGAATCATGGTTAGTGGGAATGGTTAGGGTTAAGGATGAGATAAGTATGGTTGACTTTATCAAAGCTTCATGAAGCTTCAACTAAACTCCAAATCTAGCAACCATTCTTTTCTCTTTTCTTTTATTCATTTATCAAAAATAAATGGATAACAAAATAAGATAAATGAATAACAAATAATAAACCCTAACCATTTCATTAACCAAGGTTTAATCTTTACACTTGAACCCTAGCATGACATGTATCATCAAACATGATACAATCAAGTGCACAAAAACATATCGCATATGCAATGCGCACGAACCAAGTGAGAAAATCCGTCTAAAGTGAACCGATACTAGTTAATGCAAAGTAATATATCAAATATATAATTATACATTAAATCATTAAATCAACACTTGATTCAATGATCCGGTCATGCGCACATAACCGACTGGTATCTAATATATCGGCTTATCGAATCAACACTTGAATCGATAACTAGGTTATATCGCATACAACCATTCGATATATTTATCGCGAGAATAGAATACGGTATCACATACACGCATTATTCTCGGTCCCGCACATATCTCATATGCGCTCCTATTTCGTTTCGCTTGAGCCAGGAAACCTCTGTGTAGGACTCTAAAGACTCGTCAATACGCCGGCAGCGGATGATGATCATATCAAACATCCACAAGCCGCAAGCGGTCTGCTAAACGTAACGGCCACCCGGGTATTGAGCGATCTGAAGATCGACGAGCAAGCCCGCTCACACTCCAGTGAATCCGACCAGTAACACTACCGTACAGTCCGGTCTGATCGTCTGATATGTCGTATATCTCGCCTAGGGGTGGTATACGTCAGACCCCAATAGCTCAATAAGTCGTGTCGATATGAGGTCTATAACTGTTCGAGAAACTACTGGTAACACTTACCAGTAAATCTCAGCAACCCTGGCCAGGGATTTCCTGTTATAGCCAATCGAACACAGCGCAACATCAACCCCCTATACCGGGAGAGACGAATCCCCTCCTATCGCTCATTGCCTCCATGTGACTCGGGACTGTATCCAAAAACCACCGTTTTGCACGCCCTCTTGGACGTGGTAAGATGGAAATCAAAGCACAGTGGGAACCACACAAGACTCTATGACGATCTCGGGTCAACAGACTACTCTGTACCAGTGTCACCAGAGAACTGCCATCTGACGTGAGGTATAATACCATCTGGGAGTTCTCGGCGAGTCCGTCCAGTGTACCCAGTCTCTACTGAGCACCCGTATATCTCCTCTGATGTCAAACACCGATGGATATGGGATCATCCATCGCCCATCTGTATGGGTCGAGAAGGTACACGCTAGTCTACTCTGGTATATCGATGCCCCGTCTCGATACACCCACGACTAGGGACTTTGAAGGATGTACTTATAGACTACCATGTCCCCACTAGTATGATCCGCATCATAGTCCAGGTAGTCAAGTACAGATCCTAAGGGCTTTACCAACATGTAACAGAGAGACAAACAGTATACACGTTAAGGTAAAGATCAACCAGATAGCATACTATCATGTCGAGCAAGAAAGTCCTCCCTATATACGTCCCAGCATCCACTACAATATACATCCTATGTATAGTAATGGCCTCTAGGGCATACATATAACTAACACATCATGCTAAGTGTTTTCTTCTCTCTCTCTTAATTGCAGCGACCCAATGACCGCACCTAGGTTACATCTAGATAAAAAAATGACTGAATCTGACTGTTTTGACTGGAAAGGGTCTGTCCAGATGTCCATTTCCCAGGACAAGCTGGGACACCTCTTGACTGATCCAACCCCTGTTGTCTTAGGTCCAGTTTCCCCTGTCACGGATATTGATATCAGTAGGACATCGGAAGAAGACTGTGCGAAAGCCAAGTGCCTCGTGTTAGCCTCAGTTGATGGTATATACCAGAGGCAGCACGAGAAGATGGACTCAGCTTCTATCTTCCTCCATAACAAAGTTTTATATGGAGAGCAATCTCGTATCGCAAGATATGAGACCTCGAACGAATTGCTTCCAGCGAGGTTGGCTATTGGGTCATCTGTAGGGGACAACGTCCTTACAGAGACCAGCTCTTTTGAGCTCTCGGACCTGAAGACCACGTTGAAGAACGGGTCAGATGCTGACTTAGTTCAACAGTCTCTACCTACTACCCTGAAGGAAACCAGGGAAGTAGAAAGAAAGAGAAAGGCAGAAGTTTCGGGAATGGATGCAGTAAAAGAGGGATGTTCCTATTGTTACGGGAATGAACATGGACAGAAGGATTGCAGGGCTTGCAAAGCCAGTAGCCAGAATTCGAAGCATGTTGTGGCTTCGGCTTCGGGTGTGTTTGTAATAGAGAACTGTATGTCAGTTAACCCTACTTCTTGGGTATTGGATACCGGATCAGGATCTCATATCTGTAATTCGTTACAGGCTCTGAGAAACCGTAGGGTTATCAGGAAAGGTGATATGACTCTCAGGGTTGCTAACGGAATGAGCATGTATGCTGAATCCGTAGGGGAATATCATCTAGGACTGACAGCCGGGCAGATATTGATTCTGCGTAACTATTTTTATGTACCAGGTGCGACTTGTAATATCATATCTGTATCCTTAATTTCTAAGTAAGGATATGATTTTACTTTTGTAAGCGATGTAGTTAACATCCACCTAAATCAAGTTCTGATTGGGTCAGGTACATTACAAAACGGGATATACGTATTGAATCAAGCTCAGATCTTCACAGATGATTTCTCTAGTTATGGGCATGTCTTCTTGATGAAGCACAAATCCAAGGCCTTTGAGAAATTTCAAGAATACAAGAATGAAGTTGAAAAACAAACAGGCAAAAGTATCAAGACACTGAGATCTGATCGAGGTGGTGAATACTTGAGTGCCGAGTTTCTGGGCTACTTAAAAGAGAATGGAATTTTCTCTCTGCTTACTCCTCCATACACACCACAACACAACGGTGTATCGGAAAGGCGGAATCGAACCCTATTGGATATGGTTCGTTCCATGATGAGTAAAGCTGAGTTGCCGCGATCCTTCTGGGGTTATGCGCTAGAAACAGCTGCATATCTCTTGAACAAGGCTCCAACCAAGACTGTGCCTACCACCCCATATCAGATGTAGAGTGGGAAGAAACCCTGTCTCAAGTATCTTAAGACATGGGGATGTCCAGCTTTTGTAAAAAAGCAGCATGCGGACAAGCTCGAGGCACGTTCTGTACTGTGTAAGTTTGTGGGATACCTAAAGAACTCCAGTGGGTATCTTTTCTATTCCGCAGAGGAACAAAAGGTTTTTGTTTCTCAGCATGCCCACTTCTTGGAAACTGAATTTTTAGAAAATCAGATATGTGGGAGCGCAATAGAACTGGAAGAAATTCCAGAACCACAAGCTATTACTGAAAGCTTGGAAGAACCAGAAGTCTCAAGAGAACCGGACATCGCAGCGCCACTCCGCAGGAGTAGTAGGCAGTCTCATCCGCCCGAGAGATACTACGGTTTTCTCATAGACGGGGATAGAGAGGATTGCACCATGGATTATGGTGAGCCTACTAGCTTCCAGCAAGCCATCCAGAGCTGCGACTCGGTAAAATGGCTGGATGCAATGCGGGCCGAGATGGAGTCCATGTACACCAACAAAGTTTGGACTTTGGACTTTGCTCCAGAAGGGGTAAAACCCGTAGGCTGTAAATGGATCTTCAGAAAGAAGATTGGTGTAGATGGGCTGGTTGAGACCTATAAAGCTAGACTTGTTGCAAAGGGTTTTCGTCAAAGACCTGGCTTGGACTATGACGAGACCTTTTCTCCAGTGGCTATGCTGAAATCCATTCGGATCCTTCTTGCCATTGCTGCCTTCCACGATTATGAAATCTGGCAGATGGACGTAAAGACGGCTTTCCTAAATGGATATTTGGAAGAGTGCGTCTATATGGATCAGCCGGAGGGATTCATTCAGAGTGGGAGCAGCGGTAGAGTGTGCAAGTTGCTAAAGTCCATCTATGGACTTAAGCAGGTATCGCGGAGTTGGAACATCTGCTTTGATGATACTGTCAAAGAATTCGACTTTATCAAAAACCCAGATGAACCATTCATTTACAGTAAGATTGTAGGGAGAACTGTAGTTTTCCTCGTCTTGTACGTGGATGACATTCTCCTAATAGGAAATGATATTCCTATGCTACAGTCAGTCAAAGGATTCTTGTCGCAGAGGTTCTCCATGAAGGACCTGGGCGATGCCAACTACATTCTGGGGATCCAGATCTATCGTGATAGATCTAAGAGGATGTTGGGACTTTTACAGTCAAGGTACATCGACACCATACTGAAAAGATTCAGTATGGAAGATTCCAAGCGCGGTAATCTACCGGCTTGTCACGGGATCACCCTCTCCAAAGAGATGTCTCCCAAGACTGATTTGGAAAGGGATCGCATGTCTATTATACCCTACGCTTCTGCGGTAGGCTCTATAATGTATGCGATGTTGTGTACCAGACCAGATGTAGCATACGCATTGAGCGTTGTAAGCCGGTATCAGTCAAACCCAGGGGAGAAACACTGGATAGCGGTAAAGAACATTCTCAAGTACCTGAGAAGGACTAAGAAGATGTTCTTGGTGTATGGCGGAAAAGACCTCCAGCTTGAGGCCTTTGCTGACTCCAGCTTCCAGAGTGACAAGGATGACTCCAAGTCCATGTCGGGTTATGTCTTTACCCTTAATGGAGGGGCAGTTTGCTGGAAGAGTTCCAAGCAGGAGACCGTTGCTGACTCAACTATGGAAGCGGAGTACATAGCTGCTTGCGATGCCGCAAAGGAAGCTGTCTGGATGAAGAAGTTCCTCACGGATCTTCAGGTGGTTCCTACCATTGTTGATCCAATACCACTGTATTGCGACAACAACGGAGCTATAGCTTTAGCGAAGGAACCCAGGTCCCATCAGAAGTCCAGGCACATTTTAAGGCGGTACCACCTGATCAGGGAGATCATAGATCGCCAGGAGATCGAGGTGAAGAGAGTAAATACGGAGAACAACACTGCAGATCCACTCACAAAGGCCCTACCCCAGACTCAGTTCGAGCGGCTGATCGAGATGATAGGTCTTCGATACGCCAGTACATGGCCTTAGTGCAAGTGGGAGATTGTTAGTGTATATGCCCTAGAGGCCATTACTGTATCATACTAGTTTGTATATTACTTGATGGAAGCTTGGGATATTCGCAATTGTATATACAATCTTGCTCGAAATGGTAGTATGCTACATGGTTTGTCTCTACTTTAATATGTGCATGTGTTTCTTTTAGCATATCGCTTATATACATATTAGTGGAGCCTTTAGGATCTTTGCTTGATTACCAGCGTTGTGATGGCGCTCACACTCGTGGGGCTGGGTAATCCATAAGCACATCCTTATACAGGTCCCTAGTCGTTGGACTATCGAGACAGGGCATCGATACTCCGGAGTAGACTAGCGTATGCGCTTCTCATCCCAGCATGGGAGACGGTCTGTCCCACAGCCGTCAGTACGTCGTACTTGAGATAGTATGCGGGTGCTCGTTAGGTTACGAGTACACTGGACAGGACTCGTCGGGAACTGTTGGTTGGTATTATACCTATCGTCAGTTATCAGTTCCCAAGTGACATGAGTACAGCTTAATCCGCTGACTTGACACTGTCACTTCGCCTCGAGTGTGTTCCTACTGCACTTTGATTACTACCCTACCACGGCTCAAAGGAGTCGTGCAAACAGGTAGTTTTTGGGTGCAGTCCCGAAGCACTTGGAGGCAGTGACGGTTAGATAGGATTCGTCTCTCCCGGTATTGGGGGTTGACATCGCGCTGTGTCCAGGAGAGCCATTACACGAGTAGTTCCTGGCCAGGGCAAGCGAGATATACTGGTAGGTTTCCAGTGTTATCTCAGGGTGTTCTGAGCTACACTCCGACACGACTTGTACCGCTATTAGGGGACTGACGTTCACCGCCCCCTAGGCCCGCCATGCGATGTATCAGACGAACAGACCGGACTGTACGTAGACTGTCACATACAGGCTCAGTAGGAGTTCAGATGGGGTCACCTCGTCAGTCTTCTTATCGGCATCTACCTGGGGACCGTTACGTACAGCTAGTGCCGCTTGCGGTCTATGGTTAAACCCACTGCCAGCATAGTGTCGAGTCTTTAGAGTCCCACACAGAGAGCTATTCGCCTTTAGGCAAAATGAGTAGAGGTCGCATGGTTTTGCGACAGGGTTCGTTCACATCCGCGCACTTGTGCACGTTTGTTGTCCGGACGGCTTATACTAGTGGGCTTTGGTTTAAGCCGGATCCTAGTATATGATTTGGGATTGGTTTTATCTCTTTGTATTCGTGTTCCTCGGATCACGAATACGGGTGCGTATGCACAGTTGCTTGAGACAGAGGGAGAGGGCTTTGAATAGGGTTAATGACCATTGTCATTTTATTAACCCTAATGCTTATGTGTGTGTTATGGTTAATTGATATTAGTTTAATATAATTATGCATGGTTATGGTTGTTGACCATTTGACTATCTTGCCTTGTTCACCTTAGTTGACATGTTGACCATCATCATTCCATATAAAAGATGCTCTTTGATCCTTGCAATTAGCATTAAATATGAAATGATAATGGTCATGTCTTGATTAACCTTGACAATTATCTAGCTAATTATCAATTTATAATAATTCACACATATATGTGAGAATGGTTGTTTATTCTCTCATTCTATCATTTGCTTTCTCTCTCTTGTTCTTCCTCTCCCTCAAGCTCTCCCCTCTCATGTGTTGAGAAACACTTGAGCTTGAGAAAAACCTCTTCTTGATAATCTCTACTCTCATCTATGGTTTTAGGATTGGCACTTCTAGCACCCAAGTTACTTCTAGCTTGGAGTTGAAGCCAAAGGTCGAGGCTTTCGGGTGGATCCTTCTTCGACGTGAGATGACAACAAAGGTGATCTCTTTCTACTATTCCAAGGAGCAAGGAGAGAAGGACATAAAGCCCTAGGTATAACCATTCTACCCTTAGCTAGTTTCTAGTTAGCTTTAGCTTGTTTTTGTTTAGCAAAGATCCTTCTTTGTCTAGTCCATGTTTCCTAGAGTAGTAAAAATCCGATTTTTATTCCGTTTTCCGCCTCCCCGTAAGCACCGGGGTGGGCAACGTGGACTTACAGTAATAGCATTCGTTCAGAACCAATGTATTACCAGTTGGTAATGCAAGGTGATATTCCCCGACAGTCTTAGCTGCAACAATTGCACCATTTCCAACTCTTATGTCTTTATCACCTTCTCCAAGTTCTCTACCTTTGCTAAGCCCATGTAACTGATTACATATATGGGATCCTGACCCGGTATCTAATACCCAGGACGTAGGGCTAATGGAGAAACAGTTCTCTGTAACGAACACACCCAAGAAAATGCATCATCATGTACTTTCTTCATTCGGGTGGCATGGGAATCCTGGTATTCCCCTATGTCATGTTCAGTCCTATAACTCTTATAAGAAAGAACGGAACCAACGTTCCACAGCACAGTATAACATGCGGGTTCGGTCAATACATCCATATTATTATCTTGATTAAGGCATGACATGGTCGCTACCTGGAGAGAGAGAGAAGAAAACACTTTAGCGTATGCTCTTGCAAGATCAGATTGGTTATTATCTTATCTAATCAGGATGGCTCCTACTGGTTTTTATCAAATCTTTCTTCAAACCCTAAAAGGAAAGTCTAGCCGGGATTAATACACCCTACAACTTCACCGATCTTTCAGCCAGGCCAGTGTCGGTACTTTGAGGGAGGTTCCCCGTGCTTTCGCACGGACCTAATTAAAGTAAACCTTGTTTTCCCAGAGGCGTAACCCCGTTGACACCTTTCTAGACACCTACTTGATCGGCTAATTGTCCTGTGTAAAACTCTCCCGGGAGTAACAATTACTCGCAGTGGGTATCGGGATCCAACTATCTCATAGAAGGTATGCAATCTTATTGCAAATTTCAACACTTGAAATTCCCGATAATATTTTTCCCCTAACGTGCTATGACCTTGACGAAAGCCAACAAACCATAGCCTGCTAGTCAAGTTCAACCCATAAATTTCTTGACTGAATTAAACCCACCCGCACGACCCTTGACGAAAGCCAACAAAGCCGTACGACTACCCTAATCCAGTCGCATCATATGCAGCAGATAAGCAGCATATAGCTACCGCACACTACACCTTGACGAAAGCCAACAAATGTAGCACGAATACTATATACAACTTATCTGAAATGACGGAGGGCTACGACAGGTTTTTCTGAAAACCTATTGCGTAATGAATTTTGAAATGGAGTGATTTTGAGGCTTTCATTAGTTTTGCTAAAGAGGTCACTCCCGGTGAAGGGATCTCGGCTCTTTCCTCATCGAATAAGGTACGAGATATATTATATATATCACTGTGCAAAGAAAAACTCCAAAAGCAATCAAAAACCAAACCGAGTTTTGTAGCATCTTCCAGTTTTGCTAAAGAGGTCACTCCCGGTGAAGGGATATCGGCTCTTTCCTGATCGAATAAGGTGCAGGGTATATCATATATACCGCTATGCAAAGCAAAACTGTAGCTATCATTTTATTTGAAAATTTGATTCTACAACATCTTTTAGGTTTCTTTTCTTTTATTAATCACATTAATGAAGTCCCATCATTTATCTCACCTAAACATCACAGCTAAATACGACGTACACTTATGCCATCCGCATTTGCCTCGATGTCCCCTCGTGCACCGTTAGGTTAGGTAACTAACGGCAGAGCAGGGCAGTGCTAGCGCGGGTGTAAAACATAAATAACGCCTATATAATATATCATATATACTATATACTGTATCCATCACAACATATCAAATGATCACATCACAGATATCGCAGCAGAAACATAGATATAACGTGGGATATACTAAGACGTCCGTATTTAGTATTTAGCCAATAATAGAAAATACGGATTCCACAGTCGTGATGAATAGCCAAGCCCACACCCTGGACCCCTACAAGAGCGGCAAGCGACCCTACCAATTCTGGAGTTTAGGAGAACCGGTCTCGACTCCTCGAGATGGCCTCCCACTGAACCCCAGAACCCGGTCACCTGTGCTCCCCTCCTTGGGTCCATCCTAATGCGGAAAAGTAAATAATATACAACACAGGTGGCATCAACCTCAACCCGGAAGTGCCCCAAATAAAAGAATATTACATTACATTTAAATTTACATGAATGAAAATATAAAACTCTCATCTCACATAAAACCCCCCGGCTATTCAATCGCGACAATCCTGCACATCATATCTCAGCAACACATAATATCACATATCATCAACGTAAGTAAGTATGCGTACCCCAATTGTCGTTGATGTATAGCAACGAAACCGGCGATATCGACATACTACACTTACGGTCACAGAAAAGAAAGTGTAAAACTGCAATATCTGGAATCCACATTCTCCTTAGACATCATAAATGCGAAATATCACATACCTCGTATTTCATGTCTTATAATATGAATTCCACACATTGCATCCAATCCAGATAATTAGACAGTATTAAAGTTTTCGAACGAACGATCAAATACCCAAGATTCCCTAAAGCTCAACACTTGAGCGAAGTTCAAAAAATTGGAGTGTGACACAGTAGCAGCGGTCCAGCCGTAGAAGGGTCAAGCCAACGCCTCACATGTGGCACGCCGTAGTGCCCCAAACCCTAAGATTCAAAGGGCAGTTCAAGACGGTCACATAATCGAGTTAAGGTTTGTTGTCTTCTAGAGGGACCGCCACAAAACTTGCACGTATCTCCAAAAATATTTAAACCCCATGAAAAGTGAGCAAATGATACTCGTTCAAACACTTCAATACTTTCTAATTTACCCGGAAAAGCAACGAGATGAAAATTCCGATCGAATCTACGAGTCCAAAACCATCTCCAGAAAATACAGTGCTATATTCAGATTAAATATACCTAAAACACTGTACAAGCAGTTCTAAGAATTACAGTGGAAATTTTATGCAATGATGCCTCTTTACGGCCGCGGAACTGCGGCTTAAGCCAGGAATTGCCGCGGTTCCGCGGCGGTTTATACTGTTCAGGTCATCAAATTTCACTGTGTTTCATAGTTTTTCCTGCTGTGTTTTTTAAGTATTTTTAATTCTGAAAAAAGTCAATTTTTAAAAAATGTCCAGAGAGCACTCAAAATCCGTATTTTCCGGTTCGATCGGAGTTTTAACTTCGTTAAAGTGTCGCCTAATGTTCTAGGTCGGCTATGATACAAATGTTGGTCAGGCAGCAACCCCATCCAATGGGGTCGCCGAGGCACCAACGGGTCCCTCAGCGGCTACTTTTTACGCATGCCCCCTCGCGAGGACTACAACCCGCCGGAACACCTTCAGGTCTCGGGACACCCTGGGGGTAAGAGCCTATGCTTCGCCACACTGTCACACAGTGAGAACCCCCCATAGGTCGACATCCAATGCCTAGTAGCTCTGATACCAATGTTGGGTTAGCCTAGCACCTCATGAAGGGTTTGGAAGCATCACATGAACCAAAGAATGAATTTTTAGGGTGCTAAGTTAACGAACATAGAATCATTCCTAGAAAAATTAGGGTTTCAAATTTTTCACATCATCATATGAAAGAAAAGCCGGGGTTTAGAGAGTACAACCTTTGTAGCTCCCTACGCTAGACTCCTCGGCTACTTGGGGTTTGAAAAAGCTCCGCTTGAACTCCTCAAGGTCACCGATGATCCACCCGGTGTCCGCTTTGTCCAAGCTTGCAACTTTATCCGATCAAGTGAACGAAATCAAGCTAACACTCCAAACAAGTGGGCTAGACTTGTGTAGAATGGTGTTGTGGTTCTCTTTCTCATTTCAAAATCCTAACTTGATGATTATAATGCTCACTACAAAAATCTAGAGAGCAAATGAGAGAGGTTGATGAAGATGATGGCTTTTTAGAAGAAGAGAAAAAAAAACTCTCTTAAGAAAAATGAAAAATATAAGTATATATATTTTCTATCTCTCATTTCAAACCATGGTTAATTCTATAGATATTATTGTAATGGAGTTAAAAGCACAAAAGGAAAATAAACCAAGGGTTAAAAGGTAGGTGAGCATGGTAAGGTAAAGAAGATTGTAGAAACATTCTATCATTTAACCCTTTTTCTTTTCCTTTCTGTTTTAATTCAAAAGCAATAAAAATCCATATAATAACCATGGTGTGATTCTTATATTGCCACCATTCTCAATGTATAAGCAACCATGATGTATGTATGTATGTATGTATGTGTATATGTACATCCATATGTGCATGAATCAAAAAGGAATGCCTACATGCATCCATACATCCATAGAAACAAGAAAGGATTTCTAGTGAGAATCTAATGGTTAAATGATAAATCAACACTTGATTTATCAATCCGGCCATATCACATACGACCCCTACCAAAAGAAAGCCGCCCGATCAATTTACGGTATCCCATACGCGCATTTTAATCGGGTCCATGTGCATATCGCATACGCGCACCACAACGTTTCGCCTGGACTAGGAAACTCCATTGTAGGACTCTGAGACTCGTCAATACGCCGGCAGTGGGTGATGATCATATCAAGCACCCCCAAGCCGCAAGCGGTCAGCTAAACGTAACGGCCACCCGGGTATTGAGCGATCATAAGAGAACAAGCGAACCTGCTACAACTCCCGTCGAGCCAATCGGCGACACTACCGTGCAGTCCGGTCTCCTCGTCTGATATGTCGCATATCAAGTCTAGGGGTGGTAAACGTCAGATCCTAATAACCGATAAGTCGTGCCGATGTGAGGCTCATAACGGGTCGAGAAACTACTGGTAACACTTACCAGCAAATCTCTGAATCAGCCCTGGCCAGGGACTTCCCTGTTACGGCTAATCGAGCACAGCGCAACATCAACCCCCAATACCGGGAGAGACGAAACCCCTCCTATCGCTCATTGCCTCCATGTGACTCGGGACGTACCCAAAAACCACCGTTTTGCACGCCCTCATGGACGTGGTAAGGTGGAGATCAAAGCACAGTGGGAATCATACAAGACTCTATGACGATCTCGGGTCTACAGACTAACCTGCACAAGTGTCACCTGAGAACTGCCATCTGACGTGAGGTATAATACCATCTGGGAGTTCTCGGCGAGTCCGTCCAGTGTACCCAGTCTCTACTGAGCACCCGTATACCATCTCTGATGTCAAACACCAATGGATATGGGATCATCCATCGCCCATCTCATGGGTCGAGAAGCGTATACGCTAGTCTACACTGGTATATCGATGTACCGTTTCGATACACCTACGACTAGGGACCTTGAAGGATGTACTTATGGACTACCATGTCACCACTAGTATGATCTGCATCATAGTCCAGGTAGTCAAGTACACATCCTAAGGGCTTTACCAACATGTAACTATAAGACAGTATAAAGAGACTAGTATACATGTTAAGATAAAGAGCAACCAGATAGCATACTATCATATCGAGCAAGAAAGTCATCTCTATATATGTACAAGCATCCAATATAATATACATCATCTGTACAATACTGGCCTCTAGGGCATACATACAACTAACACCCCCAACATCGGGAGAGATGAATTCTATCTAACCGCCACTGCCTCCAAGTGCTTCGGGACTGCACCCAACCACTACCTGTTTGCACGACTCCTTTGAGCCGTTGTAGGATAGTAATCAAAGTACAGTGGGAACACACTCGAGGCGAAGTAGCAGTGTCAAGTCGACGGACTAAGCTGTACTTATGTCACATGGGAGCTACTACCCGACGATAGGTATAATACCCACCAACAGTTCCCGACGAGTCATGTCCAGTGTACTCATAACCTAATGAGCACCTGCATACTATCTCCAGTACGACGTACTAATGGCTGTGGGACAAACTATCTCCCATGCTGGGATGAGAAGCGTATACACTAGTCTACTCTGGAGTATTGATGCTCCGTCTCGATAATCCTATGACTAGGGACCTGTATAGGATGCGCTTATAGACTATCCTGCCCCTACTAGTGTGACTACCATCACAACGCTGGTAATCAAGCAAAGATCCTAAGGGCTCTACCAATATGTATAAGCGATATGCTAAAAGAAACACATGCACATATTGAGGTAGAAACAAACCAGGTAGCATACTACCATTTCGAGCAAGACTGTTACTTTATCCGTGTATATCCCAAGCTTCCATTAAGTAATATACAAACAGTATGATATAATAATGGCCTCTAGGGCATATATCACTAACAATCTTATGGTTCTAGCCAACCGGACACAGTGTGATTCGACTCCCAATACCGGGAGAGACGAATCCCTGACAATCACTTACTACCTCTATATGGCTCGGGACGGTACACAACACAGAGGGAACTCACACGACTCAGTATAGCCGTGGTAGGGTAGTGATCAAAACACAGAGGGAACTCACACGAGACAAATGATGATCTCAGGTCTAAAGATTAACCTGCACTCATGTCATCTGAGAACCTCTTGTTGGATATATGTATGCTCTAGAGCCCATTATTTGATATTGGATTCTTGGATATGTATATATATACAGAGGACTTTCTCATTCGGCATGATAGTATGCTATCTAGTTACTTTTTATCTTAACATGTTCACTTGATTGTGTATACTATTCATTTGGTACATGTTGATAAAGCCCTTAGGATATCCGCTTGACTATCATGATTATGATGCAGATCATACTAGTAGGGCATGACTGGTCTATAAGCGTATCCTTAAATGTTCCTAGTCGTGTGTGTATCGAGACGGGGCATCGATATTCTAGGGTAGACTAGTGTATACGTTTCTTGACCCATTTGATAGGCGATGGGTGATCCCATATCCATTGGTGTTTGAAATCAAAGATTGTATACGGGTGCTCAGTGGAGACTGGGTACACTGAACGAACTCGCCGAGAACTCCTATATGGTATTATAGTTATCTTCGGATAGCAGTTCTCAGGTGACACTTCTACAGGTTAGTCTGTAGACCCGAGATCGTCATAGAGTCTTGTGTGTTCTCCCACTGTGCTTTGATTTCCACCCTACCATGGCTCTCCTGAGTCGTGCAAACAGATGGTTTTTGGGTACAGTCCCGGGACATATGGAGGCAATGAGCGATAGGAGGGGTTTCGTCTCTCCCGGTATTAGGGGTTGATATTTTGCTATGCACGATTGGCTATAATTGAAAGTTCCTGGCCAGGGCTGATGAGATTTACTGATAAGTGTTATCAGTAGTTTCTCGATCTGTTATAGGCCACACATCGGCATGACTTATTCAGTTATTGGGGTTGACGATACCATCCTTAGACTCGATATGCAACATATCTAACGAAGAGACCGGACTATACGGTAAGTGTTACCGGTTGGCTCTATGGGAGTTTGGACAAGTTCGCTTGTTGATCTTCTGTTCACTCAATACCTGGGAGCCGTTATGTGCAGCTAGTACCGCTGACGGTTTGTGGGCATCTGATATGATCACTACCTACTGCTAGCGTATTGACGAGTATTAGAGTCCCACAAAAGGGGTTTCCGAGCTCAGGCGAAACGATGTGGGGTGCATATGGAGATATGCTCTGGAGCTTGATTAAATACGAGTATATGATACCGTATTTTAATCTTGCGTTTTCTTTTGGTCGGGTTGTATGTGATATGACTGGATTATTAAATCAATTGTTGATTTAATATAATGTGACCATTAGCTCATTAGTAAATCCTTTCTTTATTTGTATGCATGCATGTATGTATGTTTATATTGATATGTATGCACACATGCATGTATACATGTGTCATGGTTGATGATATATTGGAGATGGCTATGTTAGACTCACATGGAAACATTTGTGATATTTTTTATTTTTGAGTTAATGGAAATTGCAAATTAAATCCATGGTTGATATTTTGTTTCTACACACTTCTTAAAATATCTTTGTAACCATGGTTTCATTTCTAGTCCTCCACTAACTCAACTACTAAAAATATCTAGATATTTTCATGCCTTGGTTAAGAGTGAGTGTGACTCTTTCATTTCTCATTTTTATTCTTGTGCTTATCTTTTCTTGAGCTCAAGCTAAGCCATTTCCATCTCCTTCTTCCTCCAAGCTCTCTACCATTTTCTAGTGAGTGAAGAGAAAGAAAAAGAAAGGTTTTTTAGTGAGATTATTACCCACTTCATCAATCTATACTAGTCTAGCCCACTTGTATAGGTTGTTTGCATCACATCCACTTAGGTCAAGTGAAACAAGGAGCTTGAGTAAAGGAACTCCGTAGTGGATCATCGTGGACTTCGAAGGATTCAAGCGGATGTGTTCAAACTTCGAGTGGAACCAAAGAGTCAAGGACATCTACACGGAGCTAAAGACAAGGAGGAGAGGTCTAGAAAGGTTGTATTTCTTTTCTCTTAGTGTTATACACTTACCAGTATGTGATACTTGTTAGCTTTATGCCTAATCCTCTAGTTCGATTCTAGGTTCGGGTTGGTTAACACCCTAGATTTTTAAAGTTGCATACTTGATGCTTGTTAAAACCTAGTGAGGGTGCTAAGAAAACCCTTTCACCTCTATCTGACGATAGGTATAATACCATCTAGAAGTTCTCGGCGAGTCCATCCAGTGTACTCACACCTAGTGAGCACCTGTATACAATCTTAGGTGATCACACCAATGGCTGTGGGACCAACCACCGCCCCTCGTCGGTGTCTAGAAACGTATACATAAGTTTACTCTGGAATATCGATGCCCGGTCTCGATACTCCTGCGACTTATGACCTTTAAGGATGTGCTTATGGACTACCCCAGCTCCGACAAGTATGATCGCCATCATAACGCTGGTAGTAAAGCAAAATCCTACGGGCTTTATCAACATGTATCGGCCATATGTGATATCGAGTATAACATATGCACATGTTAAGATAAAGATAAACCAAAATAGTATACTACTGTAATGAGTCTTTATCAACATGTATAAGCAATACAAAGCAGTAAGAAAAACAAATACACATGTTTAGATAAAGACAACTTAAATAGTATATTATATAACTGAGCAAGATTATCCTGTACATATATATCCCCAGCATCCTATATGATACGGGCCTCTAGGGCATACATATCAAATACATACATATCCCTAGCATCCTATACAATACAGGCCTCTAGGGCATACATATCCAACAATCTCCCACTTGCACTAAAGCCTGTAATTGGCGTACCGAATCCCCAACATCTGCTCTAGGGCCAGTTGTTGATGTATAGGATACCCAACATCTCAAAAATTCGCTCTAACTGCGCTTGAGGGAGGGTGTTGGTAAATGGATCTGCTGTGTTGTCTTTCGTATCTACTCTCCGGATCTAGATCTCCCGGCGATCTACGATCTCCCTGATCAGGTGATTCCACCTCAAGATGTGTCTAGATTTCTGATGGGACCGTGGTTCCTTCGCTAAAGTCATAGCCCTATTATTATCGCAATACAAAGGTATCAGATCAACAATAGACGGAACCACCTCAAGTTCAGTAATGAACTTCTTCATCCAGATCGCTTCTTTTGCGGTATCGTTGGCAGCAATATATTCAGCCTTCATCATCGAGTCTGCGACGGTGTCCTATTTGGAGCTCTTCCAACAGACCGCCCCTCCGTTGAGGGTAAACACAAAACACAAGACAGACTTGTTGTCATCCTTGTCACTTTGGAAACTTGAGTCGATAAAAGACTCTATCTGGAGGTCCCCATTACCGTAAACCAAGAACATCTCCTTAGTCCTTCTCAGGTACTTAAGAATGCTCTTTACAGCTATCCAATGATTCTTAACTGGGTTCGACTGATACCGGCTCACCATGCTAAGCGCCTAAGCTACATCGGGTCTGGTTTATAGAATCACATATATTATAGATCCTACCGCCGAAGCGTAGGGTATAATGCTCATGCGAGCCCTTTCCTCATCAGTCTTGAGAGACATCTCTTTGGAGAGGGTGATTCCGTGCAATGCGGGTATATTATCGCGCTTGGAATCTTCTATACTAAATCTTTTCAGTATGGTCTCTAGGTTTTCACCTGTCCATCTCCACCAATATTCTTTTTGAAGATCCACTTGCATCCAACGGCTTTTACCTCAGGAGGAGCAACATCCAAAGTCCAAACTTTGTTGGTGTACATAGATTCCATTTCAATTAGCATAGCATCCAGCCATTTATCAGAGTCCCTACTAGTAATGGCCTGCTTAAAATTAGTAGGATCATCTTCTTCCAAGAGGCAATCCTCTCGATCTCCATCTATGAGAAAACCGTAGTATCTCACGGACAGATGATAAATCCTACTAGATCTGTGAAGTGGTTGAGCTTCGTCCATCATTATTGAATTCTAAGGTTCCACCAAATTTTCAGATTCAGTTTGTGGTTCCAGAATTTCATCTGGTTCTACCGTACTCCCACTAATTTCTTTTTCAAGAAATTACATTTCCAAAAATGTGGCGTGGCGAGACACATACACCTTCTATTCCTAAGTGTGGTAGAACAGATATCCTAGTGAATTCTTAGGATATCCTACAAACTTACAAAGGACCGATCGTGCCTCCAGTTTGTTCGGATTTTGCTTTTTAACATTAGCCGGACAACCCCATATCTTAATGAATTTAAGACATGGTTTCTTACCACTCTATATTTCATATGGAGTGGTAGGCACGGATTTGGTCAGAACTTGATTCAAAAGATATGCTGCTGTCTGAAGCGCATGTCCCCAAAATGAAAGAGGAAGATCAACACTACTCATCATGGAGCGAACCATATCCAATAGGGTACGGTTCTGTTAGGAATATGTATGCCCTAAAGGCCATTATTGTTGATATAGTGGATGCTTGGACATATATATAGAGGAATTTCTTGCTCGACATGATAGTATGCTATCTAGTTACATTTATCTTAACATGTAGACTGGTATCTTTATACTGTCTGTCTCTTACATGTTGATAAAGCCCTTAGGATATGTACTTGACTACCAGGATTATGATGAGATCATATTAGTGGGGCCAGGGTGGTCCAAAAGTACATCCTTTAACTGTTCCTAGTCGAGGGGATATCGAGACTAGGGCATCGATATTCCAGAGTAGACTAGTGCGTACGTTTCTTGTCCCTTAGAGGGTGATGGCTGATCCCATAGCCATTGGAGTGTGACATCAAAGATTATACACAGGTGCTCATTAGAGAATGGGTACACCGAACGGACTTGCCGAGGACTCCTAGTTGGTATTATACCTATCCGCAAATAGCAGTCCTCTGGTGACACTGGTACAGGTTAGTCTGTAGACTCGAGATCGTCATAGAGTCTTGTGTGGCTCCCACTGTGCTTTGATTCCTCCCTAGCACGCTCAAGAGGAGTTGTGCAAACAGGTGGATTTTGGGTACAGTCCCGAGTCATAAGGAGGTAATGAGCGATAGGAGGGGTTTCGTCTCTCCCGGTATCGGGGGTTGATGTTGCGCTATGCTCGATTGGTTATAACTAGAAGTCCCTGGTTAGGGCTGCTGCTGAGATTTACTGATAAGAGTTATCATTAGTTTCTCGAACCGTTATAGGCCAGACATTGGTATGACTTATCACGTTATTGGGGTCTAACGTTTACCACCCCTAGACATGATATGCGACATATCAGAAGAAGAGACCGGAATGTACGGTAGTGTTACTGATAGGCTTCATGGAGAGTATAGATAAGCTTGCTTGTTGATCTTCATATCGCTCAATACCCGGGTAGCCGTTACGTCCAGCTAGTACCGCTGACGTCTTGTAGGTAACTGATATGATCATCACCTACTGCTGGCGTATTGACGAGTCTTTAGAGTCCCACACAGAAGTTTCCTGGTTCAAGCGAAACGAAGTAGGACACATATGTGATATGTGTGTGGGCCTGATTAAATACGTGTATGTGATACCGTATTGTAATCTGGCAGTTATCTGTTATCAAGTTAGGTTATATGTGATATAACCAGATTATCGAATCAAGTGTTGATTTGATAATATCATAAAAAGATAAATGATATTAGTCGGTCATATGTGATATAACCGGATTATTAAATCAAGTGTTGATTTAATAATGTGATATGTATTATATTTGATATAATTATATCTTAACTAATATCATTAGCTCACTAATTATTGATCATAATACACACACACACACACACACACACATATACTTTATGAAGCATGGCATGATTTTTAATTTTTGTGAAAAATGAAAATAAGAGGTGGAAAATGAAGAGCATGGGTGAGGCATGGCTTGATATTATTTTATATTGGTCTCACTTCATTATTGAAGCATGGTTCCATTTGTTTATTTGAAACAAATGGATGCTTCAATAAGTGAAGGGGTCAAGCCATTCCTCACTAAGTCTTTGATCATTTTTCTTGGCTTGAGCTCACACTCTCCTCTTCATCTTCTTCTTCCTCTCCTACATGCATCAAAGTTCCAATCCCTCATATGAGATATGAACTATGGAACTTTGAACAAACTAGTGAGCAAACCAAATCCCCTACTTCACCATCCTACACTTGACTAGCGATCAAGTGTAGCGTGTTTCCTACTCTAAAGAGTTTAGTGTAGAGGTAGCTTGAGTTGGACGGACTTCGCGTGATCATCTTCGGCACGAAGGTCTTCGAAGGGAGCTCGTCCAAACACTCAAGTGGAGCCTAGTGGAGTCGCGGGACTACTACACGGAGCATGTGACGTGAAGGACTCGATCTACGAGGGTATAGCCATCTTCACATCTTACAGTTCACCTAGATATCAAACCCAAATCCTAATCAACTAGCTAAAGATCTTGGATAGTGTAGATTAACACCCCGAAATTTTTAAAATTGGCATGCTTGATGCTACTAAAACTCAGTGGCGGTGCTAGCGTACACTTTCATGGTATCAGAGCCTAAACTAGAAGATTAGACGATGTTAATAAAGTTACGAAAACGAAAAACTCCGAAACACCCGAACCCAAAATCAAGTTTCTGTCGATTTTCAAATGATCTGTAAAAATTATTTAAACAACTACAGAATGTTGTATATGATGCAACATGAACACTGGAGAAATTCGAGGCCAAAATAGCTTATTTCACCCGGCGAAAACATTTTAAAAACCGGCCTCGCCGGTTTTCTTTTATTTTCTGGACATGAAAATTTTCCTGTGTTCTAGTAGCTTGATTTTAGGGTTTCTGGTATTGTTTGATTTGCCCAGTTTGCATGTGATGTTAACAGTTTAATTGGGGCTAATACGGAGTGTTTCGTATTCGTAATTTAACGTCGTTTCGGGTTTAGTTTGATATGGATGCTGTAGTTAGGATCCACATTAAATTAGTTTTGTGAAAACTAGTTTGTTTGTAAATCTAGTGTTTTAGTCTCGGATAATCGGTTGCCACGGAGTCTTGATTCGGATCAAAACTCCGTCGCAATCGCGTATTGTACACGAATGCTCGCCAAATAACTTTGCTAGGTAGCCATGCCCCATTGCCCCGACCAAGTGACTGTTGGAGAACCCCGCTGCCAAAAGCATCCACTCGGGTGCTTGCGGCCACGGTGTTCCATCTTAGTGCACTTCGTTGACGGCATCGGGGGTGCGGACATCTACTAAAGTTTCCGACGAATATTCGATAATGTAGTCGGGAATCTTGTTGAATCCCTGACTAAATAATTGAAAAGTGTTTTCAATTTGAGACTAAAATACAAGATTTATCTGGTTAGGCATAAAATTCGGAATATGAGATATTCCAGGTTTATGATGTCTAAGATTATGCGGATTCTAATTATTACAGTTTTACATTTCTTTTCTGCGACCGTAAGTGTAATATGTGGGGTATCCTAAATCTCGTTGCTATATATCAACGGAATTTGGAATACACGTATTTACTTACGTTGATAATATATGATATTATGTGTCACTGATATGTTTTATTGGATCGTCGTGATTGAATAGCCAGGGGTTTATGTGAGATGAGAGTTTTTCAATTTTCATTCATGTAAAATTTATACGTAATATTCTTTTATTGGGGCACTTCCGGGTTGAGGATGATATCACCACTGATGTATATTATTTACTTTTCCGCATTTAGGATAGACCCAAGGCGGGGAGCACAAGTAATCGGGTTCTAGAGTCCAGTGGGAGACCATCTCAAGGAGTTGAGACCGAGTCTACTAACTCTAAAATTGGTAGGGTTACTTGCCGCTCTCATCGGGGTCTAGGGATGTGGGTTTGGCTATTCTTCACGACCGTGGAATTCGTGTTTTACATTACTGGCTAAATTTAAAATACGGAAATCCTAGTATATCCAATATTTCATATATTGCTTCTGCTGCTTGGTTCTGTGATGTGATCATATAACTGCGTGAGACAAAATTTATATCATATATATGATATATAATAAACGTTGCTTATGTTTTGTACCCGCGCTAGTCCAGCCCCCGCTCTGCCGGTAGTTAAGTAACCTAACGGTGCATGATGGGGCCCAATGGAGAATGCGGATGGCATAAACGTATGTTCTATTTTCGTTTCACTTTTCTGTTATGTTTAGGAAACATTAAATGATAGGAATTCATTAATGAGATTAATGAAAAGAAAGAAACCTAAAGATGTTGTAGAATCAAATTTTTAAAAAAAGGTAGCTCTAATTTTTGCTTTGCATAGTGGTATTCCTCGATGAATATCCAACACCTCATTCGATGAGGAAAGAGCCGTGATCCCTTCACCGGGAGTGACCTCTTTAGCGAAACTAGCAAATGCTACAACTCACTCGATTTTGTTTTTGAAAGCTTCTCTAGTTCTTGCTTTGCATAGTGGTATTTCTAAATATCCTGCACCTTATTCGATGAGAAAAGAGCCGAGATCCCTTCAACGGGAGTGACCTCTTTAGCGAAACTAGCAAAAACCTAAAATACATTCCTTTTCAAAATCATTAGATTCTATAATGATATCAAGTTCATTACGCTCATGGTTTACTTAAAAAACCTGCGTAGCCCTCCGTCATTTCAGATAAGTGCTATTTAGTATTCGTGCTGCGTTTGCTGGCCTCCGTCAAGGCATAGTGTGCGGTAGCTGATTAGTACTTATCTGCAACATGTGATGTGATTGGATTAGGGTAGTCGTACGGCGTTGTTTGGCCTCCGTCAAGGGTCATACGGGTGGGTTTAATTCAATCAAGAAATGAACGGGTTGAATTTGACTAGTGGCCTATGGTTTGTTGGCCTCCGTCAAGGTCATAAGAAGCTAGGGGTAAAAACCATTATCGGGAATTTCAAGTGTTGAAATTTGCAATGAGATTGCATACCTTCTATATGATAGTTGGATCCCGATACCCTCTGCGAGTAAGAGTTACTCGTGGGAGAGTTTTGCACTTTACAATTAGCCGATCAAGTAGGTATCTAGAAAGGTGTCAACGGGGTTATGCCTATAGGGAAACGAGGTTTATTTTAATTAGGTCCGTGCGAAAGCACAAGGAACCTTCCTCGGAGTACCGATACCTGCCTGGCAGAACGATTGGCGAACCTGTAAGGTGTTATTAATCCTGGCTAATCTTAACTTTTCGGGTTTGAAGGAAGATTTGATAAAAACAGTGGGAGCCATCCTGATTAGATAAAAGAACCAATCTAATCTTGCAAGGAGCGCACGCAAAGTGATTATCCTTCTCTCTCTCTGGGTAGCGACCAATAAAATGCCTTAATCAAGATAATAATATGGATGCATTGACCGAACCTACTTATTATACTGGGCTAGGTTTCGCTCTATCTTATGATTGTCATAAGTCTGAGCAAGGAATAGGGGAATATCTGGATTCCCATGCCACCCAAACGAAGAATAAGCATGTTGATGCATTGTCTTCGGGTGTGTTCGTAACCAAGAACTGTTTCTCAGTTACCTCTACGTCCTGGGTATTGGATACCGGATCAGGATCCCACACATGTAATTTGTTACATGGGCTATAGAAAGGCGGAGAACTGGGAAAGGGTGATATGTATCTAGTAGTAGAGATGTATTAGTGATATATGCCCCTTGAGGCCATTATTGTATCATACTGGATTGTATATTACTTAATGGGAGCTTGGGATATACACAGATATAGTATCAGTCTTGCTCGAAATGGTAGTATGCTACCTGGTTTGTTTCTACCTCAATATATGCATGTGTTTCTTTTAGCATATCGCTTATATATATTGGTAGAGCCCTTAGGATCTTTTCTTGATTACCAGCGTTGTGATGGCAGTCAAACTAGTGGCGGTTGGGTAATCTATAAGCACATCCTATACAGGTCCCTAGTCGTAGGATTATCGAGACGGGGCATCGATACTCCACAGTAGACTAGTGTATACCCTTCTCATCCCAGCAGGGGAGATGATCTGTCCCACAACCATTAGTACGTCGTACTGGAGATAGTATGCAAGTGCTCATTAGGTTATGAGTACACTGTACAGGACTCATCGGGAACTGTTGGTGGGTATTATACCTATCGTCGGGTAGCAGTTCCCAGGTGACATGAGTACAGCTTAGTCCGTCGACTTTACACTGCTACTTCGCCTCGAGTGTGTTCCCACTGTACTTTGATTACTACCCTACCACGGCTCAAAGGAGGCGTGCAAACAGGTAGTAGTTGGATGCAGTCCCGAAGCACATGGAGGCAGTGGCGGTTAGATAGGATTCGTTTCTCCCGGTATTGGGGGTTGATATCGCGCTGTGTTCGGAAGTCCATTACACAATGTCCTTGGCCAAGGCAAGCGAGATTTACTGGTAGGTATTCCAGTAGTTTCTCAGGGTGTATTGGACTACTCTCCGACATGACTTATTGCGTTATTAGGGGTCTGACGATTACTGCCCCCTAGGCCCGATATGCGATACTCTTAGATGAACAGACCAGCCTGTACGGAGATTTCACATCCAGGCTCAGTAGGAGTTCGGATGGGTTTCCTCATCGGCCTTCTTATCGATAGATACCTTGGTATCTGTTACGTGCAGCTAGTACCGCTTGCGGCTTGTGGTTAAACCCACTGCCAGCGTACTGTCGAGTCTTTAGAGTCCCACACAGAAAGTTTTCCTACATTGGGCGAAAGATGTAGAGGCCGTATGGTTTTACGGTAGGGCTTTGATCACGTACGAGCACTTGTTCGCGTACGTTGTTTGGGCGGATAATACTAGTGGGCTTTGGTTTAAGCCGGATCCTAGTATTATATTGATGGATCAGTTTCATCTCTTTGTATTCTTGTTTCTCGGAACACGAATGCGAGTATGTATATACGGATGAGAGGGGCATAGAAGGAGACACCTCACTAGGGTTTTGACCATTGACTTGATTAAAACAATTATGAGGTGGAGGAAAGTATTTGTTATTTTTGTAAATGATAATTGAGGCATGGCTACTTGGTTTGACCTTTTGACTTGGTTTGCCTCTTTGACTAGATATTTCTTGTGAGATATTTTTTATGGCACTAGATATTTTTTGGTGAGATATTTTCTTGCCATGCTTGTATTCATATCAAGTGAGCCATCTCAATTTTCTATTATCATTATCAAAAACCATTTCTCTTTCCTCAAGTTAAGCTCTCTTATTCTTCCTCTCAACTTACAACCCTTAAGGTCTCATGAGTTGAGTAAACTAGGGTTCCAAGAGACAAATAAATCCGTCTTCATTCTTTACATCACCTAGGCCATCTAGTTTAGCAAGCTAGTTGCCCTAGTTACCTCGGATTTGAGGATGGAGCTCGGACTATAGACTCTCGGGTGGATCGTCTTTGACTCGAGGAAGCCGACAAGGAAGCTACGATCCGGATCGATCCTTGGAGCCTACGATGATGAGGAGGACAGTGGAGAAGACCCGAAGGACTTGTATCATGAGGTATAACATTCTTTCCGAGTAGTTAAATCTCATGTAGTTTGCTAGCTAGGGTTTATGGTCGATCCTTGGTTCTAGTCGGTGTTGCGAAACTCGTAAAAATCATTTTTTGCAAATTCCGCCTCCCCGCGAACACGTGGGGTGCACGACATCGAATTACAATTGTATCAGAGCCTCTCATAAAGCTTATATAGCTTGTAGCGACGTTAGAAATCCGCCATTTTTTCGTGCAAAAACTGCCGAAAAAACAGTTTCCAAAATTGATGTTTTGAGTTTTTTGCACACCCCGCGGGCTCACGGATTGAACCGAGAAGCTGCGGGGTGGAGCATGCACACCCTGGGGACCCTCTGAGGGGGTTGATGTAAGCCCGCGGGGGCGCCCCGGCCGTCGATCCGACGCCGGAAACGCGGAAAACAAAAACTTTGCGAACTTTGCAAAACGGCACCACCGCGGACTTTTCACCCGGATCGGGCCATTAACCTAGCTAGCTAGCAAAAAGGAAAGAGTAGAGAAGTTATACCAAGCGATCCGTGTCCTTCGGTCTTGATCTCCACTCCGATCTCCCGCGGATCTCCGTCTGTCACCGTCTCGTCGGAAAGGCACCACGTAGCCGGGCTCGTATACGGGCTCCCACCTCTGGACCGAGGCAACTCGGGCGCGAAGTTGGCTAGCCGACGCGTCCAAGGGATGCTGTAGAATAGTGTAGAATAGTTGTCTCTTTGGGGTTTAAGAGGTTGCCATTTTGGAGGAATTTTACATAGGAATTTTCCATGGAAGCTTGCAAGAAAAATCAATGGAGCATGCAAGAAATGAGCTCGGCCAAAGAAGGAATTCCATTTGGTGCTCTCTGGAAAATGAAGTGTGTAGCATGAATTAAGTTCATTCCCCCTTAAAGAAATTAATCCCTCATCACAAAATAACCACCAGCACACTCAAAATGGGGGGGGCCCACGAAATTAGCAATGAAGAAACAAATTCACACACTCACACACAAAACTCCAGCACACTCAAATAAAGGGGGGGGCCCCACGAAATAATACATGCAAGAAGGAATTTGCCACACAAATTAACCTCTCTTCCTCTCTAATCAACAGTGGCCGGCCCCAAAAAACCAAGTGGGGAAAAAGAAATAATAATTCAAGAAGCATGAACAAAATAATCTCACATCTAAAATCCACTCAAAGCCAAATCAATCACATTCTCATGAGTGCAAAAGATAAGACTCAAAGAGAATCTCATCATGATAATGAAGGCACACTCAAGCAAAGAAACCCCTCACAAAATGTTAATTGCAAACTTGCAATTAACACCCTCCAACGAAAAGTCCGACCGGGAAGGAAAAAGAGAAAACCGGCCGGAACGGAATGCAAACTGGCAACCCCAGAAAACCGATCCCGTAATAAATTACAGAAAAACCCCGCTACCGCAAATACATGCCCGCATTTGTATTCCCACTGAACACAAATGCAAAGAGACAAAACTACACTATCTAAAACTAGAATCCGGCTTAAGCCAAAGCCGGCTAGTAAAAACCGTCCGATCACGATCCGTGCAATACCGCACTTATCTGATCGAACCCTGCCATATCTCCATACGGCCTCTACAGCGTTTCGCCCGAAACTTGAGTAACTGTCTGTGTGGTGGACTCTAAAGACTCGTCAATACTATGGCTGTGGATTTAACCACCAGCACGTCAGAGGTATTAGCCATACGTGACGGGCCACCAGCTATTGACCAAAAGGGACGTCGATGAGCGAACTCATCCTGACACCCTACTGAGCCTGTCAGTGACAATATCTGTACAGTCCGGTCCGTTCGTCTATGAGCATCGCATGGCGGGCCTAGGGGGTTGGTAAAAGTCAGACCCCCAAAAGCGGTACAAGTCGTGTCGGAGTGTAGCCCAGAACACCCTGAGATACTACTGGAATACCTACCAGCAAATCTCCTGCCTTGGCCAAGGACTTTTCATGTTCTGGCTCTCCTAGACACAGCGCGACCTCACCCCCAAAACCGGGAGAGACGAACCCCTGCAGATCCGCTCACTGCCTCCATGTGGCTAGGGACTGTACCCAACTAAAACCTGTTTGCACGACTCCTTTGAGCCGTGGTAGGGTAGTAATCAAAGTACAGTGGGAACTCACACGAGACAAATGACGATCCCAGGTCGATGAACTAACCTGTACACATGTCACCTGGGAACTGCTATCTGACGTCTGGTATATCCCAACTAGCAGGTTCCCGGCGAGTCCTGTCCGGTGTACTCATAACCCAATGAGCACCTGTATACATCTTAGGTGAACCAACTGACACCAGTGGCTTGTGAGACCGGTCACCGCCCCTCGTCGGGGTCTCGACTGTATACACTAGTCTACTCTGGAGAAACGATGCCCTGTCTCGAATCTCCCACGACTAGGGACCTTTTAAGGATGTGCTTGTAGACCCCCAGCTCCCACTTATATGATCGCCCTCATACTGCTGGTGGTCAAGCAAGAATCCAAGGGGCTTTATCAACGTGTAATAGCGACTCGAAAGGTCACCTAAAGCAGTACACGATGATAAAGATAAACCAGATAGCATACTATCATCTCGAGTAAGACTGTCCTACCGGGATAGGTCCTCCCCTCAATCATTGCAATCACGTGCCTGTGATCCAATAATTGACTCTGAGGGCACTATCTCCAACAATCTCCCACTTGCATTCAAGGCTAATTATTGCGATGTCGCATACTCACAGCCCGTGTGATACCGAACACCCAACTCCTCTACTAGTCAGTCTCACAAAGCTCGTTTGCGAGACTATTGCGTTCGAGGAATAGCCTCAGTGAGTGGATCCGCTTTGATGTTTCTTTCTATGTCTCTCTATATCTCATGTTCGCAGAGAAAACTATCTCCCGAAATGAGCAATACCTGTCTTAGAATGTCTGGATGTCTGATGGGACCTAGCTCATAAATGAACTCCAAATCCAAACTTCTTAGACTGTATCGACAACTGAACTTAATCAGTGTCCTGCGCCATGCCTTCCCTCAGTATCCACTTGGATCATCTGTCCAAAATACTGCCCCTCGTCAGAGGGAAAACTATAACTCTGATAGCCACTCTGCCATCCATGTCACCTTGGAAGCCTGGAATGATAACCGTCTCCTAAAGGAGGCTGCCGTTATCAAATCCCTAGAACATTCACTAATGTTCTAAACTGCTTCCGACCGTTTCTCCAGGATTGGATCAATATCGACTTATTGCATCTACTGCAAGAACAACATCTGGCGTGGTACTTGACATCTCATGATTGACTCAATTGCCTAAGCAAGTGATCTGCCAATCATGCACATTCCTCTCCCCTTTAGTCTGCAAGACACCTTTAGAGAGGGTGACTCCATCACCTGCAGGTATACTACCGTGCCAGGAGTCGTCCATTCTAAATACTCATAGAATGCGGTCAAAGTACCCAGATTGGGAAACCACCCAAATCTAGATCTAAAATCATAGATCTAGTAACCAGAATGTCTGATATAATATCCAAGTCCTATGTGGAGAAACCACTGTGTGACGACCAAAGTATAACCGATCGTAGTATAGGAATATCACTTCCTACTCTGTGTATGTCATCAAATACCAGGACATCACACCCTACTACCTTCTTAACAGATCCATCCCCTATTCTGATGAAGTCAAACCTATGACTATCACATCAGAAATAGATGATCTATCTCCGTTATATCTGCTTTAGTCTATAAATAGACATAAGCCTGATATCCACCAATGCTTCCGCTGCTCCTACTGATTACGACAACCCTCTGGCAGAGTCATATAGACGTGCACTTCTAAAGCCAGTTTAGAACGACGCTATACTCATCCTCCCGCCGGGTCTCACAGCCTGGAACAACAGCAATGGCAAGTCTGGGTAAATAAGAACCTCCCTGCCACCGTCCTTGAGCATACCGAAGTACCTCTCGGGTGCCTGAGGTTACCTACCTTATCTGTGGAGTGGCCAATGGAATGTCAAACCAGATTGAATCTTTAGGTTCTTATGAAATCTTCAGTAATCGTTTGTGGTTCTGGAATCGCTTCCAGTTCTACCATACTCCCACTACTGCTTTCTGAAAAAATCCATTTTTGATAAAACTGTGGCGAGTCAAGAACAATATCACTATTGATCTTCCAGATGGTAGAAAATCAACCCTCGTCGTAGCCCGGGTCAACCCACAAACAGCCACTACTGAAACGTGCCTTGAGTTATCCAGAGTCTGGTTTTAATCATAAGCCGGACAACTCCCCATACCTTAACAATGTTAAGATATGAACTGTACTATATCCAATATAGAACCAGAGGCACTGATTTAATTGAACCAGATTCAAATCATGCAGCTGTCTCCAGTGCATGTCAAGTAAATGGAAGGAGGACGATCAGCGTTACTCAACTTAGGAGTACTTCCAATTATGAGTAACCTGAAAGAGAAACAAGTTTTCTTAACCATTACTATCAACTGAATACCATACACAAGTATCTACATCTTCGATCACCTTGAAGAATCCCGATACTTGCAATATTTGGTTCTCTACTTTATTCTTATACCTATAACTCCTCAAAACTTAGACCCTGTGTTTCTACGAAACACATGTCTAAGAACTAGAGGAGTCATAAGTAAATAGAATATAGTACGGGGACCAACCCCTCTGTCCTTATGGACGCTGGACAATATACAATACTCTGTATAAGTCCCCTGAGTCTGGTGACTCATTCACTGTGTGTCGTAGGTTGAAAACTGTACTTTTGGTTAAGAAGAATTACACCGCTGTTCAATGCTCCTTACCTAACCATCCACTGGTATAGGTAAATGTCATAGACATAATTTCAAAAAAATATGTCTCACTCTATAAAAATAGACGTACAGATATATCAATTTGAAATTGGTGCACAATAACGGATATTCAAAACCAAATATTTGCTGACCGGCAAACAACCCAGGTGGCTTCCTCAAATATCACCAATTCCAACGAATCCCGATATAATGAGGATGGTCACCTAATTCCCAATAACTTACTTCCCTTCATCATCTGTAAAACCATACAGATGTGAGACTCATACCTGGTAAATACATACCCTGGAGCAAGTGCCTAATTGGGAAATCAGTTTTCTTTTAACAGTACACAGTGAAACTGAAACATTGAAATGTTTCGATGGGGTATCCAGGTATTCTTAGTAATGCCTCTTCCATTATCCAGATTCACAACTATAACTGTATAATTCTTTGCCACCTCTCCAAATCCCTTTATATGTCTTTAGTCATTACCTTCTGTACACCCCTTTAGGCCAAATGGTTTTCTTCCTTCCCTACCGTTCGGCACCAGCCTATGGTTTGGAAGAAGACTATCCAATAAGCATAATGGGTGTACTGTCCTAGTCCTAGGAACACTCGCAATGCGAGAGAAGGTGAGGATAAAAGACAATCGAATGAACTTAATTCATAGGTGATTTAGGATTGACAAAGAAGTACATGGTTTGGTCGTGAATAGCAGTCGCAATTTACTTTGCCCTCTTACTAATCCCTTGCTTTGTCTGAACTTAATACCTTCTGTACATCGTTTAGGCTAATTGGCTTTCTTCATTCCCTACCGGTCGGCACCAGCCTAGGGTCTGGAAGAAGACTATCCAATTTGCGTAATAGGTGTACTATTCCTAAACCAAGGAGTACTCGCAACCTGAGAGAAGGTGAAAAGAAAAGACAACTGAATGTACTTTATTCCTTTTTCTCCAGAACCAGAAAACCATCCTCGAAGTCATTCGAGTTCGTATATAACCATACGATGGTTTTGTCCAATGGAAGTGGACGTTCGTAGTAATACGGGGTGTCCCGGAGAAAAGAGTAAAAGTAGGAGTGGCAAAGAGGTCTGCAACTCTGACAATCCAAAAGCCAGTGTTAAGAAGGTTCGGTCAACTTGGTCACTGAGTCATAGTCTAGGGTCGGGTCAATGGTCGCTGCCAGAGAGGGAGAGAAAAGAAACACTCAGCGTGCACTCTAACCTAGATCAGAATGGTTACCAATTTATCTAATCTGGAAACCTCCCACTGTAACGTCAAATTCTTCCCCAAACCTGAAAGAAGAATTAGCCGGGATAACCCGAGGAGTAAACCAACTCATCAGTGGAAATCGGGATCCAACTCTCATCGCATGATAACGTGACGGAATCCGCTCACGTTATCACACTCCAGAAGGTATGCGCATATCTGGCAAGTTTCAGTACTTTTGAAACTCCCGATGTGCATTTTTACCCCATGCTCTTATGACCTTGACTTTGGCCAACATATCATAAGTCACATGTCAAGTTCTACCCGTCATTCTCCTGGTTAATTTGAACCCACCCGTACCTACCCTTGACTTTGGCCAAAATGGCAGTACGACTGTCCCAAACCAACGCATCTATCTATGCTGCATATGAATACCCAACAGCTACCAAACACTGTGCCTTGACTTTGGCCAACATACACAGCTTGAATACTATTGACCATCCATATGAAATGACGGAGGGCTACGAATGGTTTCTGGCGAAAACCTTTAACGTAATGAACTTGATATCGTTGAAGGAACGGATAGCTTTATAAAAATATAGTGACGACAACCTTTGCTAAAGAGGTCACTCCCGGTGAAGGGATCTCGGCTCTTTCCCCGTAGAATGAGGTGCAGGATATTCCAACTGAATACCACGGTGCAAAGCAAAAGCAATCGGCTATAATGAAGTTAATGCCCTGACGTAAACTTCTGTCCAAGGGGTCACTCCCGGTGAAGGGATCTCGGCCCTTGCCTCGTCGACTGAGGAGCAGGATATTCCAACTGAATACCACTGTGCAAAACAAAAGAGAACGCCCTTGCAATAACAGCTTTTTGAAAAAGTGTTCCAACAACATCAGATTAGGTTTGTTTAACTTGCATTGATCCGAATCAATGCAGTCCCATCAATTGATCACACCACAAAGAACGAAAATATACTGACGTACGTACATGCCATCCGCATTCGCCACTGGGTCCCGTCATCACCCGTTAGGTTAGCTAACTAACGACAGAGCGGGGACTGGACTAGCGCGGATGAAAAAACATATACAACATCTATAAATATATATATACCAATATATAGTATTTCGCTCAAGGCGTGATAAACAATGCAGCAGAACAGAAAAGTATAGCAACACAGATCAATACAGATATCTGGGATCCCCGGGTTTCACAGAGCCGCTGAAACCCGACGTTCCCCTGGTCGTGTGGATAGCCTGTGCAATGAAATCCTAGACCCCTACGGGCGCATCAAGTTACCCGCCAAAACCTGAAGCGAGGCAGCCCCCTTCAGCAACGTGAATGGACCACCCAGCACTTCACGGAATCCGGTAACTTGGGCACCCCTCCTGGGTCAACCTATACCCCCTACGAGTGCGGCGAATAGCCCGCCAATTCTAGAGTAAAGCCCCCTCCGTCTCAATGCCATGAGATGCGGGCTCGTTGCCCTCTAGAACCCGGCTATCCGTGCACCCCTCCGCGGGGTAATCCTAGTACAGAAAGTAAAATATACATACAACGGGTACATCGACCGCAACCTGGTCGTGCCCCAAAATAATAATACAAAGAGGCAGTGACGGCAGTCCACATGTCGGACGCTCGCCCCGCAATATCAAATGTACATATAAAACAGAACTGTACTACCACTGCAACCAGGCTATCCTCCACGACCGATCCGCAACAACACAGCAAAAACACAGAACATCAACGTGAATATCACGTTCGCAAATCCGTCTAAAAAGGGCTATAGCAGATAGACTGGATTTACCGATCGAGTGACATTCACGGTCGCAGATATAATGTAAAAACTGTGAACTGGCATGTTTAAAATATCCGATCGAACAAAATTCATCAAAGTGAGCCCCAAGCAGTACTGTAGCACTTACAGAAAATCTGGGCCCAAAATTAATATCCCAAAACCCCTATTTCCTGATCAAAAGCCTACTGGGAAATTTTGGTTCACCGATTCCTTTTAACCACCACGGAACCACGGCCAAACCAGGGGTTTGGCCGCGTTTCCGCGGTTGAAGTAGGGAATCACTGAACCGTATTTTCCCAGAATTCTTAGAATTTCTTTTACATGTCTCTGCAATGACCTGAAAAATTTTAGGAGCTGAAAAAATTTCAACAGAGAACACATGCATGGAAAATACAGATTTTGGGGATTTTGTTCGATCGGGTTTTAAACACACTAGAGCAAGCTAGGCTAGGTTAACGGCGTGGCTCTGATACCATTGTAAGCCCGCGGGGGCGCCCCGGCCGTCGATCCGACGCCGGAAACGTGGAAAACAAAAACTTTGCGAACTTTGCAAAACGGCACCACCGCGGACTTTTCACCCGGATCGGGCCATTAACCTAGCTAGCTAGCAAAAAGGAAAGAGTAGAGAAGTTATACCAAGCGATCCGTGTCCTTCGGTCTTGATCTCCACTCCGATCTCCCGCGGATCTCCGTCCGTCACCGTCTCGTCGGAAAGGCACCACGTAGCCGGGCTCGTATACGGGCTCCCACCTCTGGACCGAGGCAACTCGGGCGCGAAGTTGGCTAGCCGACGCGTCCAAGGGATGCTGTAGAATAGTGTAGAATAGTTGTCTCTTTGGGGTTTAAGAGGTTGCCATTTTGGAGGAATTTTACATAGGAATTTTCCATGGAAGCTTGCAAGAAAAATCAATGGAGCATGCAAGAAATGAGCTCGGCCAAAGAAGGAATTCCATTTGGTGCTCTCTGGAAAATGAAGTGTGTAGCATGAATTAAGTTCATTCCCCCTTAAAGAAATTAATCCCTCATCACAAAATAACCACCAGCACACTCAAAATGGGGGGGGGCCCACGAAATTAGCAATGAAGAAACAAATTCACACACTCACACACAAAACTCCAGCACACTCAAATAAAGGGGGGGGCCCCACGAAATAATACATGCAAGAAGGAATTTGCCACACAAATTAACCTCTCTTCCTCTCTAATCAACAGTGGCCGGCCCCAAAAAACCAAGTGGGGAAAAAGAAATAATAATTCAAGAAGCATGAACAAAATAATCTCACATCTAAAATCCACTCAAAGCCAAATCAATCACATTCTCATGAGTGCAAAAGATAAGACTCAAAGAGAATCTCATCATGATAATGAAGGCACACTCAAGCAAAGAAACCCCTCACAAAATGTTAATTGCAAACTTGCAATTAACACCCTCCAACGAAAAGTCCGACCGGGAAGGAAAAAGAGAAAACCGGCCGGAACGGAATGCAAACTGGCAACCCCAGAAAACCGATCCCGTAATAAATTACAGGAAAACCCCGCTACCGCAAATACATGCCCGCATTTGTATTCCCACTGAACACAAATGCAAAGAGACAAAACTACACTATCTAAAACTAGAATCCGGCTTAAGCCAAAGCCGGCTAGTAAAAACCGTCCGATCACGATCCGTGCAATACCGCACTTATCTGATCGAACCCTGCCATATCTCCATACGGCCTCTACAGCGTTTCGCCCGAAACTTGAGTAACTGTCTGTGTGGTGGACTCTAAAGACTCGTCAATACTATGGCTGTGGATTTAACCACCAGCACGTCAGAGGTATTAGCCATACGTGACGGGCCACCAGCTATTGACCAAAAGGGACGTCGATGAGCGAACTCATCCTGACACCCTACTGAGCCTGTCAGTGACAATATCCGTACAGTCCGGTCCGTTCGTCTATGAGCATCGCATGGCGGGCCTAGGGGGTTAGTAAAAGTCAGACCCCTAAAAGCGGTACAAGTCGTGTCGGAGTGTAGCCCAGAACACCCTGAGATACTACTGGAATACCTACCAGCAAATCTCCTGCCTTGGCCAAGGACTTTTCATGTTCTGGCTCTCCTAGACACAGCGCGACCTCACCCCCAAAACCGGGAGAGACGAACCCCTGCAGATCCGCTCACTGCCTCCATGTGGCTCGGGACTGTACCCAACTAAAACCTGTTTGCACGACTCCTTTGAGCCGTGGTAGGGTAGTAATCAAAGTACAGTGGGAACTCACACGAGACAAATGACGATCCCAGGTCGATGAACTAACCTGTACACATGTCACCTGGGAACTGCTATCTGACGTCTGGTATATCCCAACTAGCAGGTTCCCGGCGAGTCCTGTCCGGTGTACTCATAACCCAATGAGCACCTGTATACATCTTAGGTGAACCAACTGACACCAGTGGCTTGTGAGACCGGTCACCGCCCCTCGTCGGGGTCTCGACTGTATACACTAGTCTACTCTGGAGAAACGATGCCCTGTCTCGAATCTCCCACGACTAGGGACCTTTTAAGGATGTGCTTGTAGACCCCCAGCTCCCACTTATATGATCGCCCTCATACTGCTGGTGGTCAAGCAAGAATCCAAGGGGCTTTATCAACGTGTAATAGCGACTCGAAAGGTCACCTAAAGCAGTATATGATGATAAAGATAAACCAGATAGCATACTATCATCTCGAGTAAGACTGTCCTACCGGGATAGGTCCTCCCCTCAATCATTGCAATCACGTGCCTGTGATCCAATAATTGACTCTGAGGGCACTATCTCCAACAGTTGAATGGCTGGGCCCACTCGCCAAGACCACCACAAGGTGGTCTTGGCGGTGGGGACCCGAAACTGCCCCACCTTGGGCAGTTTCGGGTCTGCCTCACCCCCTGGCCACCTCGTGGTGGCCTCGGGGGTGGGGTACCCCCTTTAGGCCTCCCGAATCGAAGTTAATTTCGTTCTCTAACTTCCTGCGAAGATTCGGGCGCATTTCGTTTTGATTCAGACTTCCGAATTGGCTCAAAACGATCGGTTTTGGAACTTTAGCTCACTGGATTTTCATGTCTTCGAAAATTGGTTAAGTTTGCTAATTGCGCGCGGAGTTCTAATGTCGTAGTTACTTTACAAGCTTTGTGTTGTATATATGTGTTTGGAAACGTCGGCTAATTGCTATACGTTGATTAGTCAGGGTTGCACATATCTTTGATGATGTTATGTTGGTTTGTGTATATGAACTTGTTGGATCGTCGTGGACGAATAGCCGGGGATGTGAGGTGAGGGTTTTGATTCTTTCATTCGATGTAAATTTGTAAAGTGATGTAATATTATTTTTGCAGGGTACATCCGGGTTGAGGTTGTAGCCACCGTTGTATTATTTCTTTTACTGTTTTCTGCTCTTAGGATAGACCCAAGGTGGGGTGTACAAACTACTGGATACTTTGAAGTGCCGAGTGGCCTACTCACTTTGTTGAGGGAGGTTGCTTCACTTCGGGTATTTGGCGGGTATTTTTCCGCACCCATAGGGGTATAGGGTAGGGTTTTGCTATTCATCCCGACCGTGTGATCCGTATTTCGTTACAGGCTCAAACGAAACGCGGAATTCCTAGTATATCCAATGTGTTCATCTGTGATCTGGAATGCCTATCATTGCGTCAGACGAATGTATATATCTATATATTATATCTAGTAGGCATTGCTTATGTTTTGCATCCGCACTAGTCCAGCCCCCGCTCTGTCATTAGTTAAGTAACCTAACGGGTGATGACGAGGCCTAGTGGCGAATGCGGATGGCATAAATGGACGTGATATTTTCATCTTTTTCTGTGATGATAGGTGTATATGATAGGACTGCATTACATTAATGCAAAGCAAACAAACCAAAGCTGAATCGTTGGAAAAAAATTTGAAAACCACTCGGTTATTTTAAAACAGGAGACTTTTAAATGCGGAGCATAAACCACTCCTTTTAAAAGCTATCAGGTTCCTTCGATTTTATCAAGTTCACTACGTTCACGGTTCGTAGCCCTCCATCATTTCAGTTGAATATTCAGTAATATTCAAGTTATGTATTTTGACCTTCGCCAAAGCATAGTGTTTGGTAACTGCTGGATATTCATCTGTAGCATAGATAGATGCGTTGGTTTGGACAGTCGTACTATTATTTTGTCCTTCGTCAAGGGTATGTACTGGTGGGTTCAAATTAACCTGGATAATGATGGGTAGAACTTGACATGTGACTTATGATATGTTGGCCTTCGTCAAGGTCATAAGAGCATGGGGAAAAAATCTACATCGGGAGTTTTTAAAGAAAACTGAAACTTGCTAGTGCTGCATACCATTTGGGGTTTGATAATGTTGGTAGGATTCATTCAGCATTATCACACAATGATATTTGGGTTCCGATCCTACTGTGAGTATCTGCTACTCCTCGGGAGATTCTTCACTTAACGATCAATGCTATAAACCAAGTAGGTGTCTAGAACAGTGTTTGCGGGGCTACGCCTCCAGGGAAAAGAGGTTATTTAATTAAGGAACTTCGCGAAAGCGTCGTAAAACCTCCCTCGAAATACCGACACTGGCCTGGCTGAACGGTTAAGCAAGTATTGTACGGTAAGATTAATCCTGACTAATTCTTCTTTTATGGTTTGAGGAAGGATTCGAGAAACAGTGGGAGCCATCCTGTTTAGATAAATTAAAAACCAATCTAAACTTGCAAGAGAATCATGCTGAGTGTATTCTTCTCTCTTTCCTAATTGCAGCGACCAGGTGACCAGATTAGGTTACAGATAGATAATAAAATGACTGAGTTATACTGTAATAACTAACAAAGGTTTGTCCAGATGTCCATAACCTATGACAAGCTGGACCACCTCATTACTACTCAAGCCCCCGCCATCCCAGGTCCAGTTTCCACCGTCGCGGATAAGGACATCCGTAAGACAAGAGAAAAGGATAGTGCGAATTCCAAGTGCCTCGTGTTGTCCTCAGTTGATGGTGTATACCAGAGGCAGCACGAGAAGATGGACTTAGTTTCCATCTTCCTCCATAACAATGTTTTATATGGAGAACAATCTCGTATCGCAAGATATGATACTTCGAAGGAATTGCTTCAAGCGAGATTGGCTGTCGGATCATCTGTAGGGAACCACGTCCCTACAATGATTAGCTATATTAAAAAGCTCACGGACCTAGAGACCACGTTGGAGAACGAGTCATATGTTGACTTGATTCTACAGTCCCTACCTCCTACTTACGCCCAGGGGAAGAAAGTTATACTTCCAGTTGAGGGCACCCTGAAGGAAACCCGGGAGACACCCGCTCTGCTTATTGGGAAATCTTCCTCTTCAGGATCTAAGGCGGATGCCACGGGTGAGAAGAAGACCTCCACAAAGCCGATACGCGGTGTCGGTAAGGTAGAAGAAAAGGGTAGGGCAAAAGTTTCAGGGTTAACAGTAGGATAGGAAGGATGTTCCTATTGCTACGGGAAAGGGCATTGGTAGAAGGGATGCAGGGTTTGGAAAGCCAGAATCCAGGATCCAAAGCATGTTGTGGGTTCGACTTCGGGTGTGTTTGTAATTGAATTTTTTTTATCAATTAACTCTGCTTTCTGGGTACTAAATACTGGATCAGGATCTCATATCTGTAATTCATTACAGGCTTTGAGAAACCGTAGAGTTATCAGGGTAGGTGATATGACTCTCAGGGTTGCTAACGGAATGAGCGTGGACGCTGTATCCGTAGGGTATATCACCTAGAATTAACAAGTGGACAGATATTGATTCTACGCAACTGTTTGTGTGTACCAAGTCTAGTATGTAAGCGATGTGGTTCACATCCACCTAAATCAAAGTTTGATTGGGTCAGGTACACTAGAGGACAGTATATATTGAATCAAGTTCAGGTTTTCAATCGTCCAGAACACACTTAAAAGAAAGTCTCCAGAATTAAATAAAACTTTCTTATGGCATTGTAGACAGGGTAACATCAATGAAACACGGTTGTCGAAGTTACATAGAGAGGGATATTTGGATCTGTTCGAATATCAGTCTTATGCAACTTGTCAATCTTGTCTCATATGAAAGATGACAAAGACTCCGTTCACTGGACACGGAGTAAGAGCGAGCTCGCTCTTGGGACTCATATACAGCGACGTATGTAGTCCAATATCTACAGATGCACGAAGTGCTTATTCCTATTTCATTACTTTTACGGATAATTTCTCTAGGTTAGGACATGTCTTCTTGTGAAAGCATAAATCCGAACCCTTTGAAAAATCCCGCGAATATAAGAATGAAGTGGAAAAACAAATAGACAAAAGTATCAAGACACTGAGATCTGATCAACGTGGTGAATACTTAAATTGCCGAGTTCCTTGATTACCTAAAAGAGAAGAGAATTCTGTCTCAGATTACTCCTCCATACACACCACAACACAACGGTATATAGGAAAGGAAGAACAGAACCCTATTGGATATTGTTCATTCTATGATGAGTAACGCTGAGTTGCCGCGATACTTATGAAGTTATGCACTAGAATAAGCGGCATATCTTTTGAATAAGGTTCCTACCAAGACTGTGCCTACTACACCATATCAGATGTGGAGTGGGAAGAAACCCTATCTTTAGTATCTGAAGATATAGGGATGTCCAGATTTTGTTGAAAAGCAGTATGCGGACAAGCTCGAGGCATACTCAGTACTGTGTAAGTTTGTGGGATACCCAAAGAACTTCAGGGGGTATCTTTCCTATTACGCGGAGCAACAAAAGGTTTTTGTTCCTCGTCATGCCCACTTTTTAGAAAATCAATTTTTTGTAAAAGGAAATAGTGGAAGAGCAATAGAACTTGAAGAAATTCCCGAACCATAAACTATTACAGAAAGTATGATAGAACCAGAGGTTTCAAAAGAACCGGACATCCCTACGCCAATCTGTAGGACTAGTAGGTAGTCTCATCTGCCCGAGAGATACTACGGTTTTCTTATAGACGGGGATTGAGAGGATTGCATCATTGACAATGATGAGCCAGCCAGCTTCCAGTAAGCCATTCAGAGCGGTGACTCGGTAAAATGGCTGGATGCAATGTGTGTAAGTGCACGGCGGCGCCCCGGCCGTCAATCCGACGCCGGAATGCGGAAGCGGTGAAAAACTTTAATTTTGCGGACTTAGCAAACCGGCACCACCGCGCACTAAACACCCGGATCGTAACCATTAACAAGTCTAAGCTAACTAGAAGATGGGTTAGAGATATACCGACGATCCAAGTCCTCCGGTCTTCTCGTCATGGTCCCGATCTCCTGCGGAAAAGTCCCGTCTCCTCCTCGTCGCCGGAAGTGCACCACATCGCCTACTTTGTTTACGGGCTCCCACCTCAATGCCGAGGCAACTCGGGCACGAAGCCGGCTACTCGACATGCCCAAGGTTTGCTGTAGAATGTAGTGTAGAGATCCATGTCTCATTTTGGGGTTAAGGAGGTGCCATTTGGTGGAGGGATGAAACAAGAACAAAATGTGGAGGAGCTTGGGGTATTTTGGAGCATCAAATGAACAACATTTTCCCACCCCCAATTTTGGACAGCCCCCCCTCAAAGAGAATGGCCGGCCAATGCTAGGTGAAGGGAGAGAATGTGAGAGAGAGTCAAGGAATGAGTGGTGCAACCATAACAATAATGCAAAAAAGGGAATCATGAAAGAAAATGATCATAAGCAAAACCACACACAACTCCACCATCATAACCTCACAAAGTCCAACACTCAAACCTTCCATCATCAACATCCATCATGAAAACAAAAGTCAAGTCATGATGAAGACAAGAAGTCAAGGTCAAAGAATGGCTATCATGATGCAACAAAAAGCAAAAGCCCCCCTCCACAAATACTTATTTGCAACAATGCAAATAAGCCCTCCTCCACCAATCTTCGGCCAATGAACGGAACAATGGAAATTGGCCGAAACGGAAAGCAAACTAGCAACTCCAGAAAACAGGTCCCGTAATAAATTACAGGAAAACCCCGATACTGTGCATACACACCCGCATCTGTATTTCGACCGAAATACAAATGCAATGAGACAAAGTCTACACTGTACTATACTAGGATCCGGCTTAAACCAAAGCCGGCTAGTAATATCCGTTCGATCCTGATCCGTGCAATACCGCACGTATCTGATCGAACCCTGCCATATAACCATACGGCCTATAGTACAAACTGTCCGATCCTGATCCGTGCAATACCGCACGTATCTGATCGGACCTTGCCATATCTCCATACGGCCTCTACAACCTTTCGCCCGAAAGATGAGTAACTGAAATGTGGGGGACTCTAAAGACTCATCAACACCTTGGTTGTGGATTTAACCACCAGCACGTCAGAGGTATAAGCCAATACGTAACGGGCTACCAGGTACTGACTAAAAAGGGATGTCTGTGAGTGAACTCAGCCTGACAACCCTACTGAGCCTGTCAGTGACAATATCCGTACAGTCCGGTCCGTTCGTCTATGAGTATCGCATGGCGGGCCTAGGGGGTTGGTAAAAGTCAGACCCCCAAAAGCGGTACAAGTCGTGTCGGAGTGTAGCCCAGAACACCCTGAGATACTACCGGAATACCTACCAGTAAATCTCCTTGCCTTGGCCAAGGACTTTATGTAATGGCTCTCCTAGACACAGCACGACCTCACCCCCAATACCGGGAGAGACGAACCCCTGAAGATACGCTCACTGCCTCCATGTGGCTCGGGACTGTACCCAACTAAAACCTGTTTGCACGACTCCTTTGAGCCGTGGTGGGGTAGTAATCAAAGTACAGTGGGAACTCACACGAGACAAATGACGATCCCCAGGTCGATGAACTAACCTGCACACATGTCACCAGGGAACTGCCATCTGACGTCTGGTATATGACCAACTAGCATGTTCCCGGCGAGTCCTGTCCGGTGTACTCATAACCCAATGAGCACCTGTATACATCTTAGGTGAACCAACTGACACCAGTGGCTTGTGAGACCGGCCACTACCCCTCGTCGGGGTCTCGACTGTATACACTAGTCTACTATGGCGAATCGATGCCCTGTCTCGAAACTCTCACGACTAGGGACCTTTTAAGGATATGCTTATAGACCCCCAGCTCCCACTTATATGATCGCCCTCATACTGCTGGTGGTCAAGCAAGAATCCTAGGGGCTCTATCAACGTGTAATAGCAACCTGTAAGGTCACCTAAAACAGTACACGATGATAAAGATGAACCAGATAGCAAACTATCATCTCGAGTAAGATTGTCCTACCGGGATAGGTCCTCCCTTAATCATTGCAATCACGTACCTGTGATCCAATAATTGACTCTGAGGGCACTACCTCCAACAATCTCCCACTTGCACTCAAGGCTAATTATTGCGATGTCGCATACTCACAGCCCGTGTGATTCCGAACACCCAACTCCTCTACTAGTCAGTCTCACAAAGCTCGTTTGCGAAACTATTGCGTTCGAGGAATAGCCTTAGTGAGTGGATCCGCCTTGATGTTTCTTTCTATTTCTCTCTAAATCTCAAGTTCGCGGAGAAAGCCATCTCCCGAAATGAGCAATACCTGTCTCAGAATATGTCTGGATGTCTGACGGGACCTAGCTCATAAATGAACTCCAAATCCAAACTTCTTAGACTGTATCGTCAACTGAACTTAATCAGTATCCTGCGCGCCATGCCTCCCTCAGTATTGCCTTGGACCACCTGTCCAAAATACTGCCCCTCATCAGAAGGAAAACTATAACTCTGACAACCTCCTTGTCGTCCATGTCACCTAGGAAGCCTGGAATGATAACTGTCTCCTGAATGAGGCTGTCGTTATCATCTCCCTAGAACATCCACTTATGTTCTAAAACTGCTTCCGACTGTTTCTCCAGGATTGGATTAATGTCAACTTATTGCATCCAGCGCAAGAACAACATCTGGTGTGGTACTTGACATCTCACGATTGACTCAATTGCCTGAGCAAATGATCTGCCAATCATGCCCGTCCCTCTCCCCTTTAGTCTGTAAGACACCTTTGGAGAGGGTGACTCCATTACCTGCAGGTACACTACCGTGCCAGGAGTCGTCCATCCTAAATACTCTTAGAATGCTGTCAAGTACCCTGATTGGGAAACCACCCAAATCTAGATCTAAGACCATAGATCTAGTAACCAGTATGTCTGATATAAAATCCATTTCCTTTTTGATGAAACAACTGTGTGACGACCAAAGTATAACCGATCGTAGTGTAGGAGTTTCTTTTCCTACTCTGTGTATATCATCCAAATACCAGGATATCACACCCTACTACCTTCTCAACAGATCCATCCCCTATTCTGATGAAGTCAAACCCACGACTGTCACGTCAGAAATAGATGATCTATCTCCGCTACATCTGCTCTAGTCTATAAATAGACAGAAGCAACCTGTCCACCAATGCTTCCACTGCTCCCACTGACTACGACAATCCTCTGGCAGAGTCATATAGACGCACACTTCTAAAACTGGTTTAGAATGACGCTATACTCATCCTCCCGCCGGGTCTCGTAACCTGGAACAACAACAATGGCAATTGTGGGTAAACAAGAACTTCCCTGTCACCGTCCTTGAGGCTACCGTAGTGCCTCTCGGGTGCCTGAAGTTACCCACCTTATCTGCGGAGTGGCCAATGGAATGTCAATCCAGATTGAATCTTTAGGTTCCTTATCAATTCTTCAGTAATCGTTTGTGGTTCTGGAATCACTTCCAGTTCTACCATACTCCCACTACTGTTTTCTGAAAAAATCCATTTTTAATAAAACTGTGGCGAGTCTAGAACAATATCGCTATTGTTCATCCAGATGGTAGAAAGTCAACCCTCATCATAGCCTGGGTCAACCCACAAACTGCCATTACAGAAACGTGCCTTGAGTTGTCCAGTGTCTGGTTTTAATCATAAACCGGACAACTCCCCGTACCTTAACATCGTTAAGATATGAACTGTTCTATATCCAATATAGAAACAGAGGCACTGATTTAATTGAACCGGATTCAAATCATGCAGCTGTCCCCAGCGCATGTCAATTAAATGGAAGGAGGTCGATCAGCGTTACTCAACTTAGGAATACTTCCAATTATGAGTAACCTGAAAGACAAGCAAGATCTCTTTATCATTACTATCAACTGAATACCATACACAAGTATCTACATCTTCGATCTCTTTGAAGAATCCCGATACTTGCTATACCTGGTTCTCTACTCTATTCAAATACCTATAACTTCTCAAAATTCGGACCCTGTGTTTCCTACGAAACACCTGTCTAAAAACTAGAGAAGTCATAAGTAAACCGAATATAGTACGAGGACCAACCCCTCTGTCCTGATGGACCCTGGACAACATACAATACTCTGCATAAGTCCCTTGAGTCTGATAACTCATTCACTGTGTGTTGTAGGTTGAAATCTGTACTTATGGTTAAGAAGAATTACACCCCTGTTTAATGCTCCTTACCTAACCATCCACTGATATAGGTAAATGTCATAGACATAATTTCAAAAAGGTACATCTCACTCTATGAAAATAGACGTACAGATATATCAATTTGAAATTGGTGCATAACTGCGGATATTTAAAACCAAATATTTGCCAACCGGCAAACAGCCCAGGTGATTTCCTCAAATATCACCGATTACAACGAATCCTGATATAATGAGGATAATCACCCAATTCCCAATAACTTACTCCCACTCATCATCTGTAAAACCATACAGATGTGAGAATCGTATCTGGTAAATACATACCCTGGAGTAAGTATCTAATCGGGAAATCAGTTTTCTATTAACAGTACACAGTGAAACTGAAACATTGAAATGTTTCGATGGGGTATCCTGGTATTCCTAGTAATGCCTCTTCCAGATTCACGATTGTAACCGTATAATTCTTTGCCACCTCTCCAAATCCCTTCATATGTCTTTAGTCTTTACCTTTTGTACACCCCTTTAGGCCAAATGGTTTTCTTCATTCCCTACCGTTCGGCACCAGCCTATGGTTTGGAAGAAGACTATCCAATAAGCATAATGGGTGTAATGTCCCAATCCTAGGAACACTCGCAATGCGAGAGAAGGTGAAGATAAAAGACACCTGAATAAATCTTATTCCTATTTCTCCTGAACCAGAATCCATCCCCGAACTGGAACAAGTTCCTTTCGAGTTCGTATATAACCATACGATGGAGTATCCAAATAAACTGTGGATCTTCGTAGTGATACGGAGTGTCCTGGAGAAATACAAAGGTGATGTGGGAGTGGTAACGAAATACCTGGTTTGGTCGTGAATATCTGTTGCAATTTACTTTTCCCTCTTACTAATCCCTTGCTTTGTCTTAACTTAATACCTTCTGCACACCATCGTTATGCTAATTGGTTTTCTTCATTCCCCACCGGTCGGCACCAGCCTAAGGTTTGGAAGAAGACAATCCAATTTGCGTAATAGGTGTACTACCCCTAAACCAAGGAGTACTCGTAACCTGAGAGAGGGTAAAAGGAAAAGACAACTGAATAATCTTATCCGTTTTCTCCAGAACCGGAAACCATCCTCGAATAAATTCTTTCGAGTTCGTATCTAACCATACGATGGTTTTGTCCAATGGAAGTGGACGTTCGTAGTAATACGGGGTGTCCTGGAGAAAAGGGTAAAAGTAGGAGTGGCAATGAGGTTTGCAACTCTGACAATCCAAAAGCCGGTGTTTAAGAAGGTTCGGTCAACTTGGTCACTGAGTCAAAGTCTTAGGGTCGGGTCAAATGGTCGCTGCCAGAGAGAGAGAGAAAAGAAACACTCAGCGTGCACTCTAACCTAGATCAGAATGGTTACCAATTTATCTAATCTGGAATCCTCCCACTGTACCTCAAATTCTCCTCCAAACCTGAAAGAAGAATTAGTCGGGGTCACCCGAGGAGTAAACTAACTCATCAGTGGGAATCGGGATCCAACTATCATCGCATGATAACGTGACGGAATCCGCTCACGGTATCACACTCCAGAAGGTATGCGCATATCTGGCAAGTTTCAGTTCTTTTGAAACTCCCGATGTGATTTCTGCCCCATGCTCTTATGACCTTGGCGTGAGGTCAAAATATCATAAGTCACATGTCAAGTTATGCCCGTCATTATCCAGGTTAATTTGAACCCACCCGTATATACCCTTGACGTAGGCCAAAATAGTAGTACGACTGTCCCAAACCAACGCATCTATCTATGCAACAGATAAATAACCGGCAGCTACCAAACACTATGCCTTGGCGTGAGGTCAAAATACATAGCTTGAATACTACCGAATATTTAACTGAAATGACGGAGGGCTACGAATGGTTTCTGGCGAAAACCTTTAACGTAATGAACTTGATATCGTCGAAGGAACGGATAGCTTTTAAAAATATAGTGACGAAAACCGTTGCTAAAGAGGTCACTCCCTGTGAAGGGATCTCGGCTCTTTCCCCGTAGAATGGGGTGCAGGATATTCCAAATGAATACCGCGATGCAAAGCAAAAGTAATCGGCTATAGTGAAGTTAATGCCCTGACGCAAACTTCTGTCCAAGGGGTCACTCCCGGTGAAGGGATCTCGGCCCTTGCCTCGTCGACTGAGGAGCAGGATATTCCAATGAATACCACGATGCAAAACAAAAGTAAACGTCCTTGCAATAACAGCTTTTTGAAAAGTGTTCCAACAACATCAGATTAGGTTTTTTTTAACTTGCATTGATCCGAATCAATGCAGTCCCATCAATTGATCACACCAAAAAGAACGAAAATATACTGATGTACGTATATGCCATCCGCATTCGCCACTGGGTCCCGTCATTACCCGTTAGGTTAGCTAACTAACGACAGAGCGGGGACTGGACTAGCGCGGATGCAAAACATATACAACATCTACTAATATATATACCAATATATTATATTTCGCTCAAGGCGTGAAAGAAATGCAACATCACAGAGAATGAACAGCATCACAGAAACAATACAGATATCTGGGATCCCCGGGTTTCACAGAGCCACTACTGAAACCCGACGTTCCCCTGGTCGTGTGGATAGCCTGTGCAATGAAATCCTAGACCCCTACGGGCGCGGCAAGTCACCCGCCAAAACCTGAAGCGAGGCAGCCCCCTTCAGCGCCGTGAATGGACCACCCAGCACTTCACGGAATCCGGCAACTTGGACACCCCTCCTGGGTCAACCTGTACCCCCTACGAGTGCGGCGAATAGCCCGCCAATCCTAGATTGAAGCCCCCTCCGTCTCAATGCCATGAGATGCGGGCTTGTTGCCTTCTAGAATCCGGCTATCCGTGCACCCCTCCGCGGGGTAATCCTAGTACAGAAAATAAAATATACATACAACGGGTACATCGACCGCAACCAGGTCGTGCCCCAAAAATAATAATACAAACTGGCAGTGACGGCAGTCCACATGTCGGACGCTCGCCCCGCAATATCAAATGTACATAATACAACAAAACTGTACTAGCATTGCATCCAGGCTATCCCCACGACCGATCCGCAACATCACAGCAAAAACAAAACATCAACGTGAAAGTCACGTTCGCAAATCCGTCTAACCGGGCTATAGCAGTTAGACCGGATTTACCGATCAAGTGACATTCACGGTCGCAGATATAAAGTAAATACTGTGAAAAATGTGTTTAAAATATCCGACCGATCAAAATTAACAAGTGGGCCCCCAATCAAAAACGTAGCACTCACAGAAATCCTGGGCCCAATTTTAATATTCCAAAACCCATATTTTAAGCCCAGAAGGCCTCTGTAAAAAATTGGTGAAGTGATCTCCACAGTGCGCGGCGGAAGGGCGGCGGGAAGGTGGTTTTCGCGGCGGTTCCGCGCTCCCACTGTGGAGTTACTTCGTCGAATTTTTACAGAGCTCTTAGATTTTCCAGTACATCAATATTTTACAACCTGAAAATTTTTTCGACACCAAAAATTTCCAACAGAAAACTGATGCTAACAAAAATGTAGTTTTGGAACATTCGATCGATCGAAACAGAAAAACACACTACACCAAGCTAGACTAAGTTAATGGCGAGGCTCTGATACCACTGTAAGTGCACGGCGGCGCCCCGGCCGTCAATCCGATGCCGGAATGCGGAAGCGGTGAAAAACTTTAATTTTGCGGACTTAGCAAACCGGCACCACCGCGCACTAAACACCCGGATCGTAACCATTAACAAGTCTAAGCTAACTAGAAGATGGGTTAGAGATATACCGACGATCCAAGTCCTCCGGTCTTCTCGTCATGGTCCCGATCTACTGCGGAAAAGTCCCGTCTCCTCCTCGTCGCCGGAAGTGCACCACATCGCCTACTTTGTTTACGGGCTCCCACCTCAATGCCGAGGCAACTCGGGCACGAAGCCGGCTACTCGACGTGCCCAAGGTTTGCTGTAGAATGTAGTGTAGAGATCCATGTCTCATTTTGGGGTTAAGGAGGTGCCATTTGGTGGAGGGATGAAACAAGAACAAAATGTGGAGGAGCTTGGGGTATTTTGGAGCATCAAATGAACAACATTTCCCCACCCCCAATTTTGGACAGGCCCCCTCAAAGAGAATGGCCGGCCAATGCTAGGTGAAGGGAGAGAATGAGAGAGAGAGTCAAGGAATGAGTGGTGCAACCATAACAATAATGCAAAAAAGGAAATCATGAAAGAAAATGATCATAAGCAAAACCACACACAACTCCACCATCATAACCTCACAAAGTCCAACACTCAAACCTTCCATCATCAACATCCATCATGAAAACAAAAGTCAAGTCATGATGAAGACAAGAAGTCAAGGTCAAAGAATGGCTATCATGATGCAACAAAAAGCAAAAGCCCCCCTCCACAAATACTTATTTGCAACAATGCAAATAAGCCCTCCTCCACCAATCTTCGGCCAATGAACGGAACAATGGAAATTGGCCGAAACGGAAAGCAAACTGGCAACTCCAGAAAACAGGTCCCGTAATAAATTACAGGAAAACCCCGATACTGTGCATACACACCCGCATCTGTATTTCGACCGAAATACAAATGCAATGAGACAAAGTCTACACTGTACTATACTAGGATCCGGCTTAAACCAAAGCCGGCTAGTAATATCCGTTCGATCCTGATCTGTGCAATACCGCACGTATCTGATCGAACCCTGCCATATAACCATACGGCCTATAGTACAAACTGTCCGATCCTGATCCGTGCAATACCGCACGTATCTGATCGGACCTTGCCATATCTCCATACGGCCTCTACAACCTTTCGCCCGAAAGCTGAGTAACTGAAATGTGGGGGACTCTAAAGACTCATCAACACCTTGGTTGTGGATTTAACCACCAGCACGTCAGAGGTATAAGCCAATACGTAACGGGCTACCAGGTACTGACTAAAAAGGGATGTCTGTGAGTGAACTCAGCCTGACAACCCTACTGAGCCTGTCAGTGACAATATCCGTACAGTCCGGTCCGTTCGTCTATGAGTATCGCATGGCGGGCCTAGGGGGTTGGTAAAAGTCAGACCCCCAAAAGCGGTACAAGTCGTGTCGGAGTGTAGCCCAGAACACCCTGAGATACTACCGGAATACCTACCAGTAAATCTCCTTGCCTTGGCCAAGGACTTTGTGTAATGGCTCTCCTAGACACAGCACGACCTCACCCCCAATACCGGGAGAGACGAACCCCTGAAGATACGCTCACTGCCTCCATGTGGCTCGGGACTGTACCCAACTAAAACCTGTTTGCACGACTCCTTTGAGCCGTGGTAGGGTAGTAATCAAAGTACAGTGGGAACTCACACGAGACAAATGACGATCCCCAGGTCGATGAACTAACCTGCACACATGTCACCAGGGAACTGCCATCTGACGTCTGGTATATGACCAACTAGCATGTTCCCGGCGAGTCCTGTCCGGTGTACTCATAACCCAATGAGCACCTGTATACATCTTAGGTGAACCAACTGACACCAGTGGCTTATGAGACCGGCCACTGCCCCTCGTCGGGGTCTCGACTGTATACACTAGTCTACTATGGAGAATCGATGCCCTGTCTCGAAACTCTCACGACTAGGGACCTTTTAAGGATGTGCTTATAGACCCCCAGCTCCCACTTATATGATCGCCCTCATACTGCTGGTGGTCAAGCAAGAATCCTAGGGGCTCTATCAACGTGTAATAGCAACCTGTAAGGTCACCTAAAACAGTACACGATGATAAAGATGAACCAGATAGCAAACTATCATCTCGAGTAAGACTGTCCTACCGGGATAGGTCCTCCCTTAATCATTGCAATCACGTACCTGTGATCCAATAATTGACTCTGAGGGCACTAACTCCAACAATGTGGACCGAAATGGAGTCCATGTACACCAACAAAGTATGCACTTTGAACATTGCTCCAGAAGGGGTAAAACCCGTAGGCTGCAAATGGATCATCAGAAAGAAGATTGGTGTAGGTGGATAGGTTGAAACCTATAAGGCTAGACTTGTTGTAAAAGGTTTTTTTATCAAAGACCTGGTTTGGACTATGATGAAACCTTTTCTCCAGTGACTATGCTCAAATCCATTCGGATCCTTCTTGCCATTGCTGCCTTCCAAGATTGTGAGATATGGCATATGGACGTAAAGACGGCTTTTCTAAATGGTTATTTGGAAGAGTGTGTCTATATAGATCAGCCAGAGGGTTTCAATCAGAGTGGGAGCAGGAGGACAGTGTGCAAGTTGCTTAAGTCCATTTATGAACTAAAGCAGGCATCGCGGAGTTGGAACATCTGTTTTATTAAGACAGTCAAAGAATTCGACTTTATCAAAAATCCAGATGAACCATGCATTTATAGTAAGATTGTAGCAAGAACTGTGGAATTTCTCGTGGAGTACGTGGATGACATTCTCTTGATAGGAAATGACATTCCTATGCTACAATCATTCAAAGGATTCTTGTCACTAAGGTTTTCCATCAAAGACCTGGGTGATGCTAACTACATTCTGGGGATCCAGATCTATCGTAATAGATCAAAGAGAATAGTGAGACTTTCACAGTCAAGATACATCAACACCATACTAAAAATATTTAGTATGGAAGATTCAAAGCGCGGTAGTCTACCGACTTGTCACTGAATCACCCTCTCCAAAGAGATGTCTTCCAAGACTAATTTGGAAAGGGCTCGCATCACATCTATACCCTACGCTTCTGTGGTAGGCTCTATAATGTATGCAATGTTGTGTACCAGACCAGATGTAGCTTACGTACTGAGCATGGTAAGCCGGTATCAGTCAAACCCAGGGGAGAAGCACTGGATAGCAGTAAAGAATATTCTCAAGTACCTGAGAAGGACTAAGGATATGTTCATGGTGTATGGCAGAAAAGGACCTCTAGATCGAGGCCTTTGCTAACTCCAGCTTCCAGAGTGATAAGAATGACTCCAAGTCAGGTTATGGCTTTACCCTCAATGAAGGGGCGATCTGTTGGAAGATCTCCAAGCAGGACACCGTTGCAGACTCGACGATGGAAACTGAGTAGTTCGCTGGATAAGACGCCGCAAAAGAGGCTGTCCGGATGAGGAAGTTCTTAATAGAACGTCAGGTGGTTCCTTCCATTTGTTAGTCCAATACTTTAGTATTGTGACAGCATATGGCGCTATAGCTTTAGGGAAAGAACTCAGGTCCCATCAGAGATCCAGACATATCTTGAGGCGGTACCACCTGATCAGGGAGATCGTTGATCTCCAGGAGATCTAGGTGAGGAGAGTAGATACGGAGAACAACACTGCAGATCCACTCATAGAGACCATCCCTCAGACAGTGTTCGAGAGGCTATTTGAGATCTTCGGTCTGCGATATGCCAGTATATGACCTTAGTGCAAGTGGGAGATTGCTAGCGATATATGCCCTAGAGGCCATTATTGTATCATACTGGATTGTATATTACTTAATGTAAGCTTGGGATATACACGGATATAGTAACATTCTTGCTCGAAATGGTAGTATGCTACCTGGTTTGTTTCTACCTCAATATGTGCATGTGTTTCTTTTAGCATATCGCTTATACATATTGGTAGAGCCCTTAGGATCTTTGCTTGATTACCAGCATTGTGATGGCAGTCAAACTAGTGGGGGTTGGGTAATCTATAAGAACATCCTATACAGGTCCCTAGTCGTAGGATTATCGAGACGGGGCATCAATACTCCACAGTAGACTAGTGTATACGCTTCTCATCCCAGCAGGGGAGATGATCTGTCCCATAGCCATTAGTACGTCATACTGGAGATATTATACAGGTGCTCATTAGGTTATGAGTACATTGGACAGGACTCGTCGGGAACTGTTGGTGGGTATTATACCTATCGTCGGGTAGCAGTTCCCAGGTGACATGAGTACAGCTTAGTCCATAGACTTTACACTACTACTTCGTCTCGAGTGTGTTCCCACTCTACTTTGATTACTACCCTACCATGGCTCAAAGGAGTCATGTAAACAGGTAGTAGTTGGGTGCAGTCCCGAAGCACTTGGAGGCAGTGGCGGTTAGATAGGATTCGTTTCTCCCGGTATTCGGGGTTGATATCGCGCTGTGTTCGGAAAGCCATTACATAAAGTCCATGGCCAAGGCAAGCGGGATTTACTGGTAGGTATTTCAGTAGTTTCAAAGGGTGTATTGGGCTACTCTCTAACACGACTTATTGCGCTATTAGGGGTCTGACAATTACCGCCCCTTAGGCCCGATATGCGATACTCTTAGATGAACAGACCGGACTGTACTAATATTGTCACATCCAGGCTCAGTAGTGTAACATTTCAAAAAAATAAAATATTATTTTTAGGAATTTTTATAATTTAATAATATTTTAATGAATATTTTAATATTTCGATATAATTAAATACAGATAAATGATGAAAAATTTTGGAAAAATTCTAAAATAGGGTATTTTATGGAATTTTGCCATTTTAAAGTTTTTATGATTAATTATATTCTAATTTAGTGCTAATCGCGATTAAAAATCGCTAATCGGGTTTTTAGCATTTTTGTGCAAAACATGCACATATCATTTTTTTTACACTTGTGCATTTCTACCATGTTGTTTTGGGGTTACTATTGGTGTGAGAAGGAAATTGGGTTAATGAAAAAAGAAAATAAAAGAAAAGAAAAGTCTAGAGGAATGGGCAAGAGAGAGAAAGGTGAGGGTTGCTTTGACTTGGCCATCCCCTCTTCATCATGCACTCATTTCTCCCCTCTCCCTTTCACCCTTGCTGCTGCTGCTGCTGCCTCCTTCCTCCAACCCCCTCTACCCCTTCGTTTCATCATAATAAACACCTCAAACACCCATTTTAAAAAAAAATGCACAAGCCCTTAAGCAACACACTAGACCAAGAAACCTTGCATTTTGGACACTTGGGGCAACTCAAGAATTTTCTTGAGTTGCCAAATGAGGTATTTTCCGAACCATTAGCATAGTTTTCCCATTGCTTTTACATCCATGTTAGATTAGAACCGATATTGTGTGATTGGGGTGAACTTTGAAAATTCTAGTTAGGGTTTATGGAAATTGAGAGTTGTGGTATGAAATTGAGCTCAGTAGAGGCTACACAAACACCCTAGTGCTTGAATTAAGACCCAAACCTGAGACTTGAAACCTGGAATATGGATTTAGAAACCGATATCGGAAGATTTGTGGAATCTGTGAAGGTTATATGAGATCTGCTAACACCCGGGTCACCTGAAAATATTTTTGCAAGAACAGGGATACATGCAGGCACCTAGGAACCATCACCCAAAACCTTAGCCCCTACCCTCTCCTTCAGGCCGCAATTAAATCCTTTCTGGCAGCAAATTGCGGCCAAACTAGGGTGGATTTGCCTCATTTTGGTTCTGTAGCTCCTACATCTATAGATTAGACCCTTGGCATGTGCAAAATTGTCCAATTTGACCTAGGGTAGAATCTGGGGTCTTTTTCCTAAGTTACTTTTTTGATTTGTGTTTCCGTATTCCGTATTTTGAATTCTGGATTTGCGTATTGCATTTTACCTCGATCACTTGACGTTTGTACGACGATATCGAGGGTTGTTTGTGTTAGTGTATATGCCCTAGAGGCCATTACTGTATCATACTAGTATGTATATTACTTGATGGAAGCTTGGGATATTCACAGTTGTATATACAATCTTGCTCGAAATGGTAGTATGCTACTTGGTTTGTCTCTACTTCAATATGTGCATGTGTTTCTTTTAGCATATCGCTTATATACATATTAGTAGAGCCCTTAGGATCTTTGCTTGATTACCAGCGTTGTGATGGCGCTCACACTCGTGGGGGCTGGGTAATCCATAAGCACATCCTTATACAGGTCCCTAGTCGTTGGACTATCGAGACAGGGCATCGTTACTCTGGAGTAGACTAGCGTATGCGCTTCTCATCCCAGCGTGGGAGACGGTCTGTCCCACAGCCGTCAGTACGTCGTACTTGAGACGGGTGCTCGTTAGGTTACGAGTACACTGGACAGGACTCGTCGGGAACTGTTGGTTGGTATTATACCTATCGTCAGTTATCAGTTTCCAGGTGACATGAGTACAGCTTAGTCCGCTGACTTGACACTGTCACTTCGCCTCGAGTGTGTTCCCACTGCACTTTGATTACTACCCTACCACGGCTCAAAGGAGTCGTGCAAACAGGTAGTTTTTGGGTGCAGTCCCGAAGCACTTGGAGGCAGTGACGGTCAGACAGGATTCGTCTCTCTCGGTATTGGGGGTTGACATCGCGCTGTGTCCAGGAGAGCCATTACATAAGTAGTCCCTGGCCAGGGCAAGCGAGATATACTGGTAGGTTTCCAATGTTATCTCAGGGTGTTCTGGGCTACACTCCGACACGACTTGTACCGCTATTAGGGGACTGACGTTCACCGCCCCTAGGCCCGCCATGCGATGTATCAGACGAACAGACCGGACTGTACGGAGACTGTCACATACAGGCTCAGTAGGAGTTCAGATGGGGTTACCTCGTCAGTCTTCTTATCGGCATCTACCTGGGGACCGTTACGTACAGCTAGTGCCGCTTGCGGTCTGTGGTTAAACCCACTGCCAGCGTAGTGTCGAGTCTTTAGAGTCCCACACAGAGAGCTATTCGCTTTTGGGCAAAATGAGTAGAGGTCGTATGGTTTTGCGACAGGGTTCGTTCACATCCGCGCACTTGTGCACGTTTGCTGTCCGGACAGCTTATACTAGCGGGCTTTGGTTTAAGCCAGATCCTAGTATATGATTTAGGATTAGTTTTATCTCTGTGTATTCGTGTTCCTCGGATCACGAATGCGGGTGCGTATGCACAGTTGATTGAGACAGAGGAAGAGGACTTAGATTAGGGTTAGTGACCATTGTCATTTTGCCAACCCTAATGCTTATGTGTGTATTATTGTTAATTGAAATTAGTTTAATATAATTGTGCATGGTTAGGGTTGTTGACCATTTGACATTCTTGACTTGTTGACCTAAGTTGACAATTTGACCATCATCATTTCATTTGGAAGATACTCTTTGATCCTTGCAATTTGCATTAAAAATGAAATGATAATGGTCATGTCTTGATTAAGCCATGACAATTATCTTAACAATTTTCAATTTGCAATAATACACACATATATGTGAGAATGCTTCATTTTTTCTCTCATTCTATCATATACTTTCTCTCTCTTGTTCTTCCTCTTCCTCAAGCTCTCCCCTCTCATGTGTTGAGAAACACTTGAGCTTGAGAAAAACCACACCATAGTTATCTCTACTCTCATCTAGGGCTCTGGGACTAGCACTTCTAGCACCCTAGTTACTTCTAGCTTGAAGTTGAAGCCAAAGGTTGAGGCTTTCGGGTGGATCCTTCTTCGACGTGAGAAGAAGACAAAGGTGATCCCTTTCTACTACTCCAAGGAGCAAGGAGAGAAGGACATAAAGCCCTAAGTATAACCCTTCTACCCTTTAGCTAGTTTCTAGTTAGCTTTAGCTAGTTTTTGTTTAGAAAAGATCCGACTTTGTCTAGTCCATGTTGCCTAGAGTAGTAAAAATCCGATTTTTATTCCGTTTTCCGCCTCCCCGCAAGCACCGGGGTGGGCAACGTAGGCTTACAGTGGTATCAGAGACTAACTAAACATAAACTAGCTAGGTAGTAAAGTGTATGGAAGTTCAATCGGAAAAATCGCAAAACCGAGTTTACAAAAACCCTAACTTTCTGTTAATTTTTTTTCTGTTCAAAATAAAATAAATCATACGTCAAAAATCATCTCAGGGTTTTGTGAAGCAAGCCACCAAAAACGACCCAGTGATTCGCTCAAAGAGCCGCGGTTCCGCGGCAATAGCAAGCTATTGCCGCGCAACCGCGGCCTTTTTGACTCAGTACTGGGTCGAGTTTGGTGCAGTGTTCCTCTGACATGGTTTTGGAATTTTTAAGATGGTTTGTTTGTGCCCAGGTTTTCCAGAAAAGAAATTTATTTTTGGGGGCCTATAAATCCGTATTTTTGATCGAACTTCACTACACTTTGACTAATGGGTTATATCTGTGATGTTTATATATATTGAACGTCGGCTAATCGCTATACGTCGATTAGTGGGGTTATACATATCTGTGATCTATGTTTGATGATGGTATGTGTATATGAATGCGTTGGATTGTCGCGGGTGAATAGCCGGGGGTTTTGTGAGACGAGAGCTTTCTTTTCTTTCAATTCATTGTAATATGTAAATTGATGTATTATTATTCGTATGGCCGCACAACCGGGTCGGGGTTGTAGCCGTCATTGTATAATTCTTTTTACTGTTTTTGCTCCTAGGATAGACCCATGGAGGGGGAGCACAAACTACCGGGTATCTCGAAGTGCCGAGTGGCCTACTCACGGTGTTGAAGGAGGTTGCTTCGCTTCGGGTACTTGGCGGGTAGTTTGCCGCACCCGTAGGGGTCTTCGGTGGGGTATTTGGCTATTCACCGCGACCGTGTAATCCGCTTTTCGTTGCAGGCTCGAACGGATTGCGGATTCCTAGTATATCCAATGTATTCATCCGTGATCTGTAATTTCCATCATTGCTATATATTTATATATGATAACTATTTAGGCGTTACTTATGTTTTACAGCCGCGCTAGCCGAGCCCCCGCTCTGTCGTTAGTTAAGTAACCTAACGGGTGATGACGGGGCCCCGTGGCGAATGTGAATGGCATAAGCGTACGTCATATTTTGGTTGTTTTCTGCAATTGTAGGATTAAATGATGGGACGCATTAAAAGAACTAATGCAAGAAAATAAACCAAGTAAAAGTCGATTGGAACACTTTGAAAACCACTCGGTTCTTTTCAAAACTAAACTTTTAAACGCGGAGCTTGAACCACTCCTTTTAAAAGCTATCTCGTTCCATCGATTATATCAAGTTCACTACGTTCACGGTTTCGCCAAAACCATTCGTAGCCCTCCGTCGTTTCATATGAATATTCAACAGTATTCAAGCTGTGTTTGTTGGCCTTAGTCAAGGCACAGTGTTTGGTAGCTGGTGGGTATTCATATGTTGCATAGATAGAATGCGTTGGTTTGGGACAGTCGTATTGCTTTGTTGGCCATAGTCAAGGGTATATACGGGTGGGTTCAAATTAACCTGGATAACGACGGGTAGAACTTGACATGTGACTTATGATTTGTTGGCCTTAGTCAAGGTCATAAGAGCATGGGGCAAAAATCCACATCGGGAGTTTCATAAGTACTGAAACTTGCTAGCGCTGCATACCATTTGGAGTGTGATAATTCTGGTAGGATTCCTCGGTTTTATCACGCGATGATATTTGGATCCCGATCCTACTGTGAGTATATGCTGCTCCTCGGGAAAACTTTCACTTAACGATCAATGCTATAAACCTAGTAGGTGTCTAGAAAGGTGTTAGCGGGGCTACGCCCACAGGGAAAAGAGGTTACTTAATTAAGGAACTTCACGAAAGCGTTGGAAAACCTCCCTCGAAGTACCGACACTGGCCTGGCTGAACGGTTAAGCAAGTATTGTACGGTGAGATTGATCCCGACTAATTCTTTCTTTACGGTTTGAGAAGGAATCCGAGAGACAGTGGGAGCCATCCTGTTTAGATAAATTAAAAACCAATCTAAACTTGCAAGAGCATCATGCTAAGTGTTTTCTTCTCTCTCTCTTAATTGCAGTGACCCAATGACCGCACCTAGGTTACATCTAGATGATAACATGACTGAATCTGACTGTTATGACTGGCAAAGGTCTGTCCAGATGTCCATTGCCCAGCACAAGCTGGGACACCTCTTGACTGATCCCACCCCTGCCGTCTCAGGTCCAGTTTCCCCTGTCATGGATATTGATATCCGTAGGACATCGGAAGAAGACTGTGCGAAAGCCAAGTGCCTCGTGTTAGCCTCAGTTGATGGTATATACCAGTGGCAGCACGAGAAGATGGACTCAGCTTCTATCTTCCTCCATAACAAAGTTTTATATGGAGAGCAATCTCGTATCGCAAGATATGAGACCTCGAACGAATTGCTTCCAGCGAGGTTGGCTATCGGGTCATCTGTAGGGGGCAACGTCCTTATAGAGACCAGCTCTTTTGAGCTCTCGGACCTTAAGACCACGTTGAAGAACGGGTCAGATGCTGACTTAGTTCAACAGTCTCTACCCACTACCCTGAAGGAAACCAGGGAAGTAGAAAGAAAGAGAAAGGCAGAAGTTTCGGGAATGAATGCAGTAAAAGAGGGATGTTCCTATTGTTACGGGAATGAACATGGACAGAAGGATTGCAGGGCTTGCAAAGCCAGTAGCCAGAATTCGAAGCATGTTGTGGCTTCGGCTTCGGGTGTGTTTGTAATAGAGAACTGTATGTCAGTTAACCCTACTTCCTGGGTATTGGATACCGGATCAGGATCTCATATCTGTAATTCGTTACAGGCTCTGAGAAACCGTAGGGTTATCAGGAAAGGTGATATGACTCTCAGGGTTGCTAACGGAATGAGCATGTATGCTGAATCCGTAGGGGAATATCATCTAGGACTGACAACTGGGCAGATATTGATTCTGCGTGACAGTTTTTATGTACCAGGTGCGACTTGTAACATCATATCTGTATCCTTACTTTCTAAGGAAGGATATGATTTTACTTTTGTAACCGATGTAGTAAACATCCACCTAAATCAAGTACTGATTGGGTCAGGTACATTGAAATACGGTATATACGTTTTGAATCGAGCTCAGGTCTTCAGTGTCCAGAACACATTTAAAAGAAAGTCTCCGGAATTAAATCAGGCTTTCTTATGGCATTGTAGACTGGGTCACATTAATGAGACACGGTTGACAAAGTTACATAAAGAAGGATACTTGGATCTGTTCGAGTACCAGTCTTATTCCACTTGTGAATCTTGTCTCATGGGAAAGATGACAAAGACTCCGTTCACTGGACACGGAGAAAGAGCGAGCGAGCTCTTGGGACTCATACACAGTGACGTGTGTGGTCCAATGTCTACACATGCGCGAAGTGGTTATTCATACTTCATTACTTTCACTAATGATTTCTCTAGGTTTGGGCATGTCTTCTTGATGAAGCACAAATCCGAAGCCTTTGAGAAATTTCGGGAATACAAGAATGAAGTTGAAAAACAAACAGGCAAAAGTATCAAGACACTGAGATCTGATCGAGGTGGTGAATACTTGAGTGCCGAGTTTCTGGGCTTCTTAAAAGAGAATGGAAGTCTCTCTCAGCTTACTCCTCCATACACACCACAACACAACGGTGTATCGGAAAGGCGGAATCGAACTCTATTGGATATGGTTCGTTCCATGATGAGTAAGGCTGAGTTGCCGTGATCCTTCTGGAGTTATGCACTAGAAACAGCTGCATATCTTTTAAACCAAGTTCCTACTAAGTCAGTGCCTACCACACCATATCAGATGTGGAGTGGGAAGAAACCCAGTCTTAAACACTTTAAGACATGGGGGTGTCCAGCTTTTGTAAAAAAGTAGCATGCGGACAAGCTCGAGGTATGCTCGGTACAGTATAAGTTTGTGGGATACCCAAAGAACTCCAAGAGGTATCTTTTCTATTACGCAGAGGAACAAAAGGTTTTTGTTTCTCGTCATGCCCGCTTCTTGGAAACTGAGTTTTTGGAAACCCAGATAAGTGGGAGCGCAATAGAACTGGAAGAAATTCCAGAACCACAAGCTATTACTGAAAGCTTAGTAGAACCAGAGGGTTCGAAAGAACAGGACATCCCAGCGCCACTCCGCAGGAGTAGTAGGCAGTCTCATCCGCCCGAGAGATACTACGGTTTTCTCATTGACGGGGATAGAGAGGATTGCACTATGGATTATGGTGAGCCTACTAGCTTCCAGCAAGCCATTCAGAGCGGTGACTCGGTAAAATGGCTGGATGCAATGCGGACCGAGAAGGAGTCTATGTACACCAACAAAGTTTGGACTTTGGACTTTGCTCCAGAAGGGGTAAAACCCGTAGGCGGCAAATGGATCTTCAGAAAGAAGATTGGTGTAGATGGGCAGGTTGAGACCTATAAAGCTAGATTTGTTGCAAAGGGTTTTCGTCAAAGACCTGGTTTGGACTATGACGAGACCTTTTCTCCAGTGGCTATGCTGAAATCCATTCGGATCCTTCTTGCCATTGCTGCCTTCAACGATTATGAAATCTGGCAGATGGACGTAAAGACGGCTTTCCTAAATGGAAATTTGGAAGAGTGTGTCTATATGGATCAGCCGGAGGGATTCATTCAGAGTGGGAGCAGCGGTAAAGTGTGCAAGTTGCAAAAGTCCATTTATGGACTTAAGCAGGCATCGCGGAGTTGGAACATCTGCTTTGATGATACTATCAAAGAATTCGACTTTATCAAAAACCTAGATGAACCATGTATTTATAGTAAGATTGTAGGGAGAACTGTAGTATTCCTCGTCTTGTACGTGGATGACATTCTCCTAATAGGAAATGATATTCCTATGCTACAGTCAGTCAAAAGATTCTTGTCGCAGAGGTTCTCCATGAAGGACCTGGGCGATGCCAACTACATTCTGGGGATCCAGATCTATCGTGATAGATCTAAGAGGATGTTGGGACTTTCACAGTCAAGGTACATCAACACCATACTGAAAAGATTCAGTATGGAAGATTCCAAGCGCGGTAATCTACCGGCTTGTCACGGGATCACCCTCTCCAAAGAGATGTCTCCCAAGACTGATTTGGAAAGGGTTCGCATGTCTATTATACCCTACGCTTCTGCGGTAGGCTCTATAATGTATGCGATGTTGTATACCAGACCAGATGTAGCATACGCATTGAGCGTTGTAAGCCGGTATCAGTCAAACCCAGGGGAGAAACACTGGATAGCGGTAAAGAACATTCTCAAGTACCTGAGAAGGACTAAGGAGATGTTCTTGGTGTATGGCGGAAAAGACCTCCAGCTAGAGGCCTTTGCTGACTCCAGCTTCCAGAGTGACAAGGATGACTCCAAGTCCATGTCGGGTTATGTCTTTACCCTCAATGGAGGGGCGGTCTGCTGGAAGAGTTCTAAGCAGGAGACCGTTGCTGACTCAACTATGGAAGCGGAGTACATAGCTGCTTGCGATGCCGCAAAGGAAGCTGTCTGGATGAAGAAGTTCCTCACGGAGCTTCAGGTGGTTCCTACCATTGTTGATCCAATACCGCTGTATTGCGACAACAATGGAACTATAGCTTTAGCGAAGGAACCCAGGTCCCATCAGAAATCCAGGCACATTTTGAGGCGGTACCACCTGATCAGGGAGATCATAGATCGCCAGGAGATCGAGGTGAAGAGAGTAAGTACGGAGAACAACACTGCAGATCCACTCACGAAGGCCCTACCCCAGACTCAGTTCGAACGGCTGATCGAGATGATAGGTCTTCGATACGCCAGTACATGGCCTTAGTGCAAGTGGGAGATTGTTAGTGTATATGCCCTGGAGGCCATTACTGTATCATACTAGTATGTATATTACTTGATGGAAGCTTGGGATATTCAAAGTTGTATATACAATCTTTCTTGAAATGGTAGTATGCTACTTGGTTTGTCTCTACTTCAATATGTGCATGTATTTCTTTTAGCATATCGCTTATATACATATTAGTAGAGCCTTTAGGATCTTTGCTTGATTACCAGCGTTGTGATGGCGCTCACACTCGTGGGGGATGGCTAATCCATAAGCACATCCTTATACAGGTCCCTAGTTGTTGGACTATCGAGACAGGGCATCGGTACTCCGGAGTAGACTAGCGTATGCGCTTCTCATCCCAGCATAGAAGACGGTCTGTCCCACAGCCATCAGTACGTCGTACTTGAGATAGTATACGGGTGCTCGTTAGGTTACGGGTACACTGGACAGGACTCGTCGGGAACTGTTGGTTGGTATTATACCTATCGTCAGTTATCAGTTCCCAGGTGACATGAGTACAGCTTAGTCCGCTGACTTGACACTGTCACTTCGCCTCGAGTGTGTTCCCACTGCACTTTGATTACTACCCTATCACGGCTCAAAGGAGTCATGCAAACAGGTAGTTTTTGGGTGCAGTCCCGAAGCACTTGGAGGCAGTGACGGTTAGACAGGATTCGTCTCTCCCGGTATTGGGGGTTGACATCGCGCTGTGTCCAGGAGAGCCATTACACAAGTAGTCCCTTGCTAGGGCAAGCGAGATATACTGGCAGCTTTCCAGTGTTATCTCAGGGTGTTCTGGGCTACACTCCGACACGACTTGTACCGCTATTAGGGGACTGACGTTCACCTCCCCTAGGCCCGCCATGCGATGTATCAGACGAACAGACCGGACTGTACGGAGACTGTCACATACAGGCTCAGTAGGAGTTCAGATGGGGTTACCTCGTCAGTCTTCTTATCGGCATCTACCTGGGGACCGTTACGTACAGCTAGTGCCGCTTGCGGTCTGTGGTTAAACCCACTGCCAGCGTAGTGTCGAGTCTTTAGAGTCCCACACAGAGAGCTATTCGCCTTTGGGCAAAATGAGTAGAGGTCGCATGGTTTTGCGACAGGGTTCGTTCACATCCGCGCACTTATGCACGTTTGCTGTCCGGATGGCTTATACTAGCGGGCTTTGGTTTAAGCCAGATCCTAGTATATGATTTGGGATTGGTTTTATCAATTTGTATTCGTGTTCCTCGGATCACGAATGCGGGTGCGTATGCACAGTTGATTGAGACAGAGGAAGAGGACTTTGATTAGGGTTAGTGACCATTGTCATTTTGCTAACCCTAATGCTTATGCGTGTATTATTGTTAATTGAAATTAGTTTAATATAATTGTGCATGGTTAGGGTTGTTGACCATTTGACATTCTTGACTTGTTGACCTAAGTCGAAAATTTGACCAACATCATTTCATTTGGAAGATGCTCTTTGATCCTTGCAATTTGCATTAAAAATGAAATGATAATGGTCATGTCTTGATTAAGCCATGACAATTATCTTAACAATTTTCAATTTGCAATAATACACACATATATGTGAGAATGCTTCATTTTTTCTCTCATTCTATCATATACTTTCTCTCTCTTGTTCTTCCTCTTCCTCAAGCTCTCCCCTCTCATGTGTTGAGAAACACTTGAGCTTGAGAAAAACCACACCATAGTTATCTCTACTTTCATCTAGGGCTCTAGGACTAGCACTTCTAGCACCCTAGTTACTTCTAGCTTGAAGTTGAAGCCAAAGGTTGAGGCTTTCGGGTGGATCCTTCTTCGACGTGAGAAGACGACAAAGGTGATCCCTTTCTACTACTCCAAGGAGCAAGGAGAGAAGGACATAAAGCCCTAGGTATAATCCTTCTACCCTTTAGCTAGTTTCTAGTTAGCTTTAGCTAGTTTTTGTTTAGCAAAGATCCTACTTTGTCTAGTCCATGTTGCCTAGAGTAGTAAAAATCCGATTTTTATTCCGTTTTCCGCCTCCCCGCAAGCACCGGGGTGGGCAACGTGGACTTACAGTTTGATGGTGTTGAAAGCGTAGTCCATAGGTTCTAACCTATAGGCCTTAGCGTGTCGTTTTGGTTTTCCGATGTGATTTTCATGTGCTTTTGCGATTGTTTTATCCTTGTAGGTACCTTCACGTGGGTTTCCTACGATGAAGAAGATGAAAGCGACATCGACACCGACACACAAGAAGCAAAGTGAGTAGATTATATCTACGGGGGAAGTCGGGTGGATGGCGTATAGCACCCCCGCAGTTCGTGGTGGTGTATACGAATACGTATACACACATATATTATTTATATGTTGATTTGAGTTTTTCGATGATAAAGATGGATTCTAGGTATTCTTGGATTGATTTAAGTGTTAGTTGCGAGACCGTAGAGTAGAGGTTGCACCCACACACACGCACACACATACTTGCATACATTCTTTCTTTTACCTGTACGTATATGCGGATGTGTATATTTACACATGGGTATGGGACTATGTGTTCATATACTGGATTTGAGGATAGTACTTGGGATTTGAGATGAGTCGATGAGATTCGATTTGAGGCCGTGAGATCGGTGATATGACAGGGTTCGTATTTGAGATACGACATGATGTTTTAGCGGGTCCTTTGGCGTAGTGTTTCATACACCTGCATGCATACATAGATGGTATCAGTATTGTACTAGACGTAGGTCATTATCCCGGATCATGATATTTGATAAAGATGATACCAGATGAATAGTGTGATTGATGTGACTTCGACCCGTACCCAGATTTGGGATGTCGTACGACGGATTTACGTACGAGCTATATATTGATGATAGATCCTCACTCTTTACCTGAGGATGTCATATTATAGATATTGTATCGACTGTTATACTTTTGAGGCGGGATCACTGACTGCTATATATACATATATGTATCGACTCAGATGTTAGGCGGTTTCCTTACCTTTTGTTTAGCCTGTTAGCTCAGCCCTATAGTTAGCGTAGTTGTTAGACTAGATTCGATTCCTACCTATTTAAAAACTAACGAATCGTGGGTATTTTAAAAGACAGGCCAAGTGATTCTACAAATATTTCAAAGGACGCATTTTTTCTTAAAAACACCGTAGCCCTTATTTTCAAAACACCACGATTCGTATTATTTTAAAAGGCACTACTGTATGGCTTATAATTATGTTAAATGCAGATTAGTTACCATTGTGTTTATTATTCAGCTCCCGCACATTATTACTGTTCGCTCCACATCGCATACTTATATTGTAATTTCATATACCATTATTGATATCTTGCTGTTAGGACGCGGGCACCATTACCGATGATGCGTATGTTCCACGTACACTTACTTGCCGGCTCACACACATCATCATCGGTAATTTCCATGTCACGTACACTTTAGACAATACTATTTCATCGACATAGCTTGTTAGCTGATAGTTTCGACATAATATTAGTGTACTTGCCTTATATGCCAGTTTAGACATTGCAGTTATTACTTGCTACTTCATGCATATTATTATTCACTGTTATGCCGTATTATGGAGTTTTATGCCTATATTCACTGTTTACGTGCTATTGATGATTGGATTTCGGATTTTCCTGAGATTTCCTGGATTTGGGGAAAACCGCAAGAACATTTATAAACTTCTTTCTCTCTCTTTTTAATTGAAAAGTGCGTTTTTCCCATGATGTATGAGTCGTCCACCATGAGTTTTCATGATTGCTGATGGATTTCGAGACCCGATTCGAGGAGTTGGATGAACCGTCTCGGATACATGGTGGGCCCGGTAAGGTACCCCGGGGCAAGAAGTCCGAGTTGTATTCGGTGAGCCTGGCAGGGGAGCACTACCTACCGGTGATATTATTTGGACTCGTCGGCTATCCGGAGGATACCGGCCGGAGTCATGAGATGGTTATAGGCTGATCCGTTCTGCGGAGCCTGAGATATTGATATTTGAGATCTGAGACACTGAGGCATTGAGATTTGATGGTACAGGTTAGTCCGGGCAGCCGGAACCTGAGATATTGAGATATTGGGATTTATGTTTTGTGTCGATGCTTGACACGGATTTCTCTGTTGATTTCATTGAGGATACTCGTTTTATATACATACAGAAATCCCATTAAAATAAAGAAAACAATTGTCTCACATATTGCATTACATTACATTTATACCTCATACATATGATACATTGCTACCTGAGGCACTAACACGAGCACTGGGATTACACTTATGTTTAGATGTTTACCCTTGCCACCTTTTTATGCTTCAGACTTTATCATTTGAGGATATTACTGATCGTATGACCTAGGATTGCGTCATACATGCAATTTCTGCTAGCAGATGTTTTCTATTCACGAGTTGGCAACTCACCCCCATTGTGCCACAGTTTCTTGCAGGTTTTGCCGTACAGGTTTCATTACGGCTTTATTGGCACACTGCTTCCTTTCCGGGTGATTTGCTAGTAGGCGAGTTCTTTTGCATTAGGACCACTATTGTATCCTTATTTTATTTCAGTTGTATCTAGTTAAACTCCATCAACCAAACATGTATTTATTTCAGAGATAGAGACCAGTGATGTTTATTCTTTCGACCTTAGAGACGCGCGTTGTATTTCTATGGATTTCTTGCTGTTGTGAGTTTCCTTTTGAGTTTTGATCCTCGCCCTTCGGCGTTGTATATTATATTGCTTGCGTGGTTGTGACCGTCGATTGACGAAGAGCTAGCTCCCGTCTGGGGATGCCTTTATTCATTATATATTCTTTATCAGGTTTTGTACCCGTTTGGGGTTAGTATTTACAAAGGAAACTCTGCCGAAATTTTTAGAAAAGACTTGTGATTTTAAAAAAATGCATATTTCGGCGTATGTTGCAAAACTACTTGATTTGAATTGGTTTTTCCTTCACTCTACTACTTTACTTGGTTTGGATTTCTGGGTTTTCGGCTTACTTAGATTACATACGCTTCGAGACATTTCGTAATTTAAGTGCCGGTCATGTTCCGTACTTTTCGGGTCGTGACAAGTAGGAGTTCGGATGGGTTTCCTCATCGGCCTTCTTATTGACAGATACCTGGGTAGCCGTTACGTGCAGCTAGTACCTCTTGCGGCTTGTGGTTAAACCCACTGCCAGCGTATTGTCGAGTCTTTAGAGTCCCACACAGAGAGTTTCCCTACATCGGGCGAAAGATGTAGAGGCCGTATGGTTTTACGGCAGGGCTTCGATCACGTAAGTGCACTTATGCGCGTATGATGTTCGGGCGGATAATAATAGTGGGCTTTGGTTTAAGCCGGATCCTAGTTTTATATTGATGGATCAGTTTCATCTCTTTGTATTCGTGTTTCTCGGAACACGAATGCGGGTATGTATATACGGATGAGAGGGGCATAGAAGGAGACACCTCATTAGGGTTTTGACCATTGACTTGATTAAAACAATTATGAGGTGGAGGAAAGTATTTGTTATTTTTGTAAATGATAATTGAGGCATGGCTACTTGGTTTGATCATTTGATTTGGTTTGACCACTTGACTTGGTTTGACTCTTTGACTAGATATTTCTTGTGAGATATTTTTTGTGGCACTAGATATTTTTGGGTGAGATATTTTCATGCCATGCTTGTATTCATATCAAGTGAGCCATCTCAATTTTCTATTATCATTATCAAAAACCATTTCTCTATCCTCAAGTTAAGCTCTCTTCTTCTTCCTCTCAACTTACAACCCTTAAGGTCTTATGAGTTGAGTAAACTAAGATTCCAAGAGACAAATAAATCCTTCTTCATTTTCTACATCACCTAGGCCATCTAGTTTAGCAAGCTAGTTGCCCTAGTTACCTCAGATTTGAGATTGGAGCTCGGACTATAGACTCTCGGGTGGATCGTCTTTGACTCGAGGAAGCCGATGAGGAAGCTACGATCCGGATCGATCCTTGGAGCCTACGATGACGAGGAGGACAGCGGAGAAGACCCAAAGGACTTGTATCATAAGGTATAACATTCTTTCCGAGTAGTTAAATCTCATGTAGTTTGCTAGCTAGGGTTTATGGTCGATCCTTGGTTCTAGTCGGTGTTGCGAAGCCCGTAAAAATCATTTTTTGCAAATTCCGCCTCCCCGCGAACACGTGGAGTGCGCGACATCGACTTACAAGATGGTGCAATTGTTACAGCCAAAGCAGTTGGCAAATATCACCCAGTGTTACCAACTGGTAAGACAATGATTCTGAGCGACTGTTATTTCGTACCAATAATATTGTGAATATTTTCCTAAATTAAGTGTTGATTGGGTAAGGTATGTTGTATAACAGTATACATGTTCTGAATCAAACCACAGTTCCAAACATACAGAACACACACAAGAGGATCAGTTCAGAAATGAATGAATTCTTCTTGTGGCATTGTAGACTGGGTCATATCGATGAAACAAGACTAGCTAAAGTTCCATAAGGATGCATATTTGAATTCGTTTGAATTTACATCTTATGAAACTTGCCAGTCATGTCTCAAAGACCAGGTGACCAAATCTCCGTTTACTGGAAATGGAGAAAGAGCTACTGAACACTTGGAAAGATACATAGTGATGTATGCGGTCCTATGTCTTACATGCCAGGGATGGTTCCGCGTACTTTATTACATTCATCGATGTTCTCTCAAGATACGGACATGTGTTCATGTTGAAACACAAAACTGAATCTTTTTAGAATTTCAAGGAATATAAGTACGAAGTTGAGAAGTAGATGGGTAAAGTTATTCAAATCCTTCGATATGATCGGGGAGGAGAATACTTGAGCAAAGGAATTCCGAGACTGTTTAAAAGAGAATAGGATTCTCTCTCAGATTACTCCTTCGTATACACCACAGCACAACGATATATCGGGGTGGAGGAATCACACCCTATTAGATATGGTGCGCTCTATGATGAGTACTGCTGAGTTACCTATTTCCTTTTGGGGATATGCACTTGAGATAGCTGCATACCTATTGAATAGAGTTCTGACCAAATCCGTTGCCTACCACTCCATATGAGATATGGAATGGGAATAGACTATCTCTTAAATGAGTTAAGATATGGGGTTGTCCGGCCTATGTTGAAAAGCAAAATCCGGAAAAGCTTGAGGAAAGGTCAGTTCTGTGCAATTTTGTAGGATATCCCAAACATTCGCGAGGGTATATCTTCTACCACACTGAGGGACAAAAGGTGTTTTGTTTCTCGACATGACACCTTTTTAGAAAATGAATTTCTTGTGAAAGAAATTAGTGGAAATGAGATAGAAATAGAAGAATTTCCAGCAACGCAAACTATAACTGACGATTTGGTGGAACCAGAAGATTCAATAGTCCCGGATGAATCGCAGCCACTCCGCAGATCTAGTAGGGTTACTCATCTACCAGCGAGATACAACGGTTTTCTCATAGACCGTGGGAGCGAGGATTGCATCATGGAGATGATGACCCAACTAGTTTCGAGCAGGCCATCACGAGTGGGGACTCTGTGAAATTGCTGGATGCTATGCGATCTGAGATGGAATCCATGTACACCAACAAAGTGTTGACTTTGGAAGTTGCTCCTGAAGGGGTAAAACCCATCGGGAGGAAGAGGATCTTTGAGAAAGATAATTTGGTGTAGATGGAAAAGTTGAGTCTTTCAAAGTTAGACTTGTAGCAAAAGGTTTTCGTCAACGACCAGGTGTCAACTATGATGAAACCTCTTCTCCTGTATCTATGCTTAAGTTCATCAGGATCCTACTTGCCATTGCTGCATACCATAACTACGAAATCTGGCAGATTGCACGTCAAAACTGCTTTTCTAAATGGTGATTTAGAAGAGAGCGTGTATATGACACTTCCAGAGGGCTTCATAGACAGTGGGAGCAGCGGAAGTGTGTGCAAGCTGCTTAAATCCATCTACGGGTTAAAGTAGGCATCGCGGAGATGGAACATCTTTTTTGATGAAGCTGTCAAAGAGTTTGAATTCATAAAAAAGGTTGATGAACCATGTATAAATTAGAAGGTTGTAGAGAGTATGGTTGTCTTTGTCATATTCTACGTGGATGACATACTCTTGATAGGAAACGATGTTCCTATGCTACACTCGGTCAAGCTCCTCTTATCACACAAGTTCTCCATGAAAGATCTAACTGGTGCCTCCTACATCCTGGGGATATAGATCTATAGAGATAGATCTAAATGGATTTGGGATTTTCCCAATCCAGGTACATAGACACCATACTAAAGGGGTTTAGTATGGAAGATTCTGAGCGTGGTAATGTACCCTCTTGTTCAGGAATCACTATTTCCAAAGAGATGTCTCCCAAGGCTGATTTGGAGAGGGCTCACATACAAGGGATACCCTATGCTTCGGCAGTCGGGTCAATCATGCATGCGATGTTGTGTACCAGACCAGATGTAGCTTACTCGCTAGGTGTAGTGAGTAAGTATCGAAAATATCTTGGGAAAAACCACTGGAAAGCTGTGAAGAACATTCTTAAGTACTTGAGAAGGACTGAAGAAATGTTCTTGGTGTATGGTAACGGTGAACTCCAGGTAGAGTCCTTTACCGATTCGAGCTTCCAGAGTGATAAGGACGACTGAAAGTCAGTTTCGGTTTTTGTCTTCACCCTCAGTGGAGGGACGATATGTTGAAAGGGTTCCAAGCTATATACCGTAGCAGACTCGTTGATAGAGGCTGATTACATCGCTACCAACGATGTTGCCAAAGAGGCTGTCTGGATGAATAAGTTCATAAGATGAACTTGGTTCCTACCATTGGGCATCCGGTACCTGTGTATTGTGATAACAATGGAGTTGTGGCTTTGGCCTAGGAACCCCGGTCCCGTCAGCGATCCAGACATATTCTTAGACAGTATTACCTGATCAGGGAGATGATTGATCTCCAGGAGATCAATGTCAGGAGAGTTGACACAGAGGATAACACAGCGGATCCACTCACCGAGTCCTTTCCCCAGATGCTATTCGAGAGACTTTTGGGACGTTGGGTATGAGATACTACAACAACTGGCCTCTGTGCAAGTAGGAGATTGTTAGGAATATGTATGCCCTAAAAGCCATTATTGTTGATATAGTGGATGCTTGAACATATATATAGAGGACTTTCTTGCTCGACATGATAGTATGCTACCTGGTTACATTTATCTTAACATGTAGACTGGTATCTTTATACAGTCTGTCTCTTACATGTTGATAAAGCCCTTAGGATATGTACTTGACTACCAGGATTATGATTAGATCATACTAGTGGGGCCAGGGTGGTCCAAAAGTACATCCTTTAACTGTTCCTAGTCGAGGGGATATCGAGACTAGGGCATCGATATTCCAGAGTAGACTACTGTGTACGTTTCTTATCCCTTAGAGGGCGATGGCTGATCCCACAGCCATTGGTGTGTGACATCAAAGATTGTACAAAGGTTCTCATTAGAGAATAGGTACACCGAATGGACTCGCCGAGGACTCCTTATTGGTATTAAACCTATCGTCAGATAACAGTCCTCTGATGACACTGGTACAGGTTAGTCTGTAAACCCTAGATCGTCATAGAGTCTTGTGTGGCTCCCACTGTGCTTTGATTTCCTCCCTACCACGCTCAAGAGGAGTTGTGAAAACATGTGGATTTTGGGTACGGTCCTGAGTCACATGGAGGAAATAAGCGATAGGAGGGGTTTCGTCTCTCCCGGTATTGGGGGTTGATATTGCGCTATGCTCAATTGGATATAACTGGAAGTCCCTGGCCAGGGCTGCTGCTGAGATTTACTGATAAGAGTTATCAGTAGTTTCTCGAACCGTTATAGGCCAGACATCGGCATGACTTATCACATTACTGGGGTCTGACGTTTACCACCACTAGACATGATATGCGACATATCAGACGAAGAGACCGGACTGTACGGTAGTGTTACTGATAGGCTTCATGGAAAGTATGGACAAGCTTGCTTGTTGATCTTCATATCGCTCAATACCCGGGTAGCCGTTACGTCCAGCTAGTACCGCTGACTGCTTGTAGGTAACTGATGTGATCATCACCTACTGCTGGCGTATTGACGAGTCTTTAGAATCCCACACAGAAGTTCCCTGGTTCAAGCGAAACGAAGTAGGACACATATGTGATATGTGTGTGGGCCTGATTAAATACGTGTATGTGATACCGTATTGTAATCTGACAGTTATCTGTTAGCAAGTTAGGTTATATGTGATATAACTAGATTATCGAATCAAGTGTTGATTTGATAATGTCATACACAGATAAAAGATATTAGTCGGTCATATATGATATAACCGGATTATTAAATTAAGTGTTGATTTAATAATGTGATATATAATATATCTTAACTAATATCATTAGCTCACTAATTATTCTTCATAATATACATATATTAATACACACACACACACACACACACACACACACACACATACACACACACACACACACTTTATGAAGCATGGTATGATTTTTAATTTTTGTGAAAAATGAAAATAAGAGGTGGAAAATGAAGAGCATGGGTGAGGCATGGCTTGATATTATTTTATATTGGTCTCACTTCACTATTGAAGCATGGTTCCATTTGTTTATTTGAAACAAATGGATGCTTCAATAAGTGAAGGGGTCAACCTATTCTTCACTAAGTCTTTGCTCATTTTTCTTGGCCTGAGCTCACACTCTCCTCTTCATCTTATTCTTCCTCCTCTACATGCATCAAAGTTCCAATCCCTCACATTAAATGTGAACCATGGAACTTTGAACAAACTAGTGAGCAAACCAAATCCCCTACTTCACCATCCTACACTTGACTAGCGATCAAGTGTAGCGTGTTTCCTATGCTAAAGAGTTTAGTATAGAGGTAGCTTGAGTTGGAGGGACTTCGCGTGGATCATCTTTGGGACGAATGTCTTCGGAGGAAGCTCGTCCAAACCCTCAAGTGGAGCCTAGTGGAGTCGCGAGACTACTACACGGAGCATGTGAAGTGAAGGACTCGATCTACGAGGGTATAGCCATCTTCACTTCTTACAGTTCACCTAGATATCAAACCCAAACCCTAATCAACTAGCTAAAGATCTTGGATAGTGTAGATTAGCACCCTGAAATTTTTAAAATTGGCATGCTTGATGCTCCTAAAACTCAGTGGCGGTGCTAGCGTACACTTTCAGGTTCCTCCATTCCGATACACCTTTCTCCTATGATGTGTACGGAGGAGTAAGCCGAGAGAGAATACTATTCTCTTTAAGGTATTCTAGAAATTCCGTGCTTAAATACTCCCCTCCTCTATCAAATCGAAGGATCTTGATACTTTTGCCAGTCTGGTTCTCTACTTTGTTTTTGAATACTTTGAATTTATCAAAAGATTATGATTTGTGTTTCTAAAGATACACATATCCGAACCTAGAGAGATCGTCAGTGAATGTAATGAAGTACAAGAACCCATCCCTCGCATGTATAGACATTAGACCACATACATCACTGTGTATGAGTCCTAAGAGCTCTGTAGCTCTTTCACCATGTCCTGTGAACGGAGATTTGGTCATCTTTCCTTTGAGACAAGACTGACAAGTTTCATAAGATGAGAATTCGAACGGATTCAGATATCCATCCTTATGCAACTTACTGAAGGGTTCCTTAGCACCCTCACCATGTTTTCTAAGGCATCTAGCATGCAATTTTAAAAAACCTAGAGTGCTAAGCAACCCGGAATGAGGATCTAACTAGAGGATTAGGGTTATAACTAACATGTAAACAACTTTACACTAAGTGAAATGAGAATACAACCTTTGTAGACCAGTCCTTCACTTCTAAAGCTCCGTGTAGTAGTCACTTTTGCTCCAAGTAGTGGTGTCCCGGACTCTTCTTTGGCTCCACTAGGTTAAAGGAACGAGCTTGCTCAAGGATCTTTGGGGCCGAAGATGATCTACGTCGAAGAATCTCTAAGTCAAGCTACCTCTTCACTAATTGATGAACTAGTGAAGAAATAACCTATACTAAATGGCTAGTTTGGTATAGATTGGTGAAGTAGGAATTTTGCTCACTTTAGAATAATTTTTTTCACTTTCTTTTCTTTACTCACTCAAAGCTAGAGAGCAAATGGAGGAGATGAAGAAAATGATCAAGTGATCAACTAATCAACCATGGGTGAGAAAATATCATATCTAACTCATGTAGAGACTTAACCAAGGCTAAAGAAAAAGGTTAGGTTAATAAATATCTAAGATAAAACAAAATTAGTGGACTAAGTCAAGGTCCACAAGCTTCTCCAAGCTTCACAAGCCATGAAAAATTTCCACCTAATTTTGATTTTCCCTTAATAATTAAAACCCCGCATTATCTTAAGTATGGTATGAGTCTCATACACCCAAGTCCAATGTATCATCTATCATGACACAAAATAAATACATTAACATATATCACATATATATTAAATGTACAAAGAGAAAACATTTTCTTAAGTGAGCTAATATTAGTTAATGTATATTAATTTATCAAATATATAATTACACATTAAATTATTAAATCAACACTTGATTTAATAACCCGGCTATATCGCATACAACCGACTAATATCATTTATATGTATACACATATACACATAACATATCATTGAATCAACACTCGATTCAACAATCCGGTTATATCATATATAACCGGTATCGTGGGATTGGAATACGGTATTACATACATGTATTAATCTCGGTCCCGCACATATCACATATGTGACATACTTCGTTTCGCATGAGCTAGGAAACCTTTGTGTAGGACTCTAATGACTCGTCAATACGCCGGCAGTAGATGATGATCATATCAATCACTCACAAGCCGTCAGCAGTACTAGCTGGACGTAACGGCTACCCGAGTATCGAGCGATCAGAAAATCAACAAGCAAGCTTGTCCATACTCCTGTGAATCCAATAAGTAACACTACCGTACAGTCCGGTTTCTTCGTCTGATATGTCGCATATCTAGTCTACGGGTGGTAAACGTCAGACCACAGTAACTTGATAAGTCATGTCGATGTGAGGATCATAACGGGTCGAGAAACTACTGATAACACTTACCAGTAAATCTCCGTATCAGCCCTGGCCAGGGACTTCCTGTTATGGCCAATCGAGCACAGCGCAACATCAACCCCTAATACCAGGAGAGAAGAATCCCCTCCTATCACTCATTGCCTCTATTTGACTCGGGACTGTACCCAAAAACCACCATTTTGCACGCTCTCTTGAACGTGGTAAGGTGGAAATCAAAGCACGGTAGGAATCACACAAGAATTTATGATGATCTCGGGTCTACAGACTAACCTGTACTAGTGTCACCAGAGAACTGCTTTCTGACATTAGGTATAATACCATCTAGGAGTTCTCGGTGAGTCCTATTCAGTGTACCCAGTCTCCACTGAGCACCTGTATACCATCTTTGATGTAAAACACCAATGGATATGGGATCATCCATCGCCCATCAAATGGATCAAGAAGTGTATATGCTAGTCTATTCTGGAATATCGATGCCCTGTCTCGATACACCCTTGACTAGGAACAATTAAAGGATGTACTTGTGGACTACCATAGCCCCACTAGTATGATCTGCATCATAATCCTGGTAGCCAAGTACATCCTAAGGGCTTTACCAATATGTGAGAGCAAAGATAATATCACAATACAAGTCTACATGTTAAGATAAAGAGCAACCAGATAGCATACTATCATGTCGAGCAAGAAAGTCCTCTCTATATATGTCCACGCATCCACTATAATATACAATCATGTACAATAATGGCCTCTAGGGCATACATACAACTAACAATCTCCCACTTGCACTAATACCAGTTGTTGTAGTATCTCATACCCAACATCTCGAAGAGTCTCTCAAATTGTATCTAGGGTATGGCCTTCGTGAGTGGATCCGCCGTGTTCTTCTTCGTGTCAACACTCCTGACCTTGATCTCCCGGCGATCAACTATCTTCCGAATCAGGTGATACCGGCTTAGAATATGCCTGGATCGCTGATGGGACCTGGGTTCTTTGGCCAAAGCCACAGCTCCATTGTTATCATAATACAAAAGGTATTGGATGCTTGATGGATGGAACCACTCCAAGTTCAGTTATGAACTTCTTCATCCAGACGGCCTCTTTAGCGGTCTCGTTGGTAGCGTGTATTCAGCCTCCATCGTTGAGTCTGCCACAGTTTCTTGCTTGGAACTCTTCCAACAAACCGCCCCTCCATTGAGGGTGAAGACAAAACCCGAAATAGACTTAGAGTCGTCCTTATCACCCTGGAAGCTCGAATCGGTAAAGGACTCCATTTGGAGTTCACCGTTACCATACACCAAGAACATTTCTTTTGTCCTTCTCAAGTACTTAAGAATGTTCTTCACAGCTGTCCAATGATTCTCTCCAGGATCTGCTTGATACCTACTCACTAAACCTAGTGAGTATGCTATATCGGGTCTGGTACACAATATCGCGTATATGATAGAGCCTACTGCCGAAGCATAGGGTATCCCTTGCATGCGAGCCCTCTCCAAATCAGTCTTGGGAGACATCTCTTTGGAGAGAGTGATTCCTAAGATCGTGGGTAAATTCTCATGCTTGGAATCTTCCATACTAAACCTCTTTAGTATGGTGTCAATGTACATGGATTGGGACAATCCCAGCATTCGTTTAGATCTATCTCTATAGATCTTAATCCCCAAGATCTTAAATCCATCGGGAGCAAGTGGATCTTGAGAAGATTCTTGGTGTAAATGGAAAAGTTGATACTTCCAAAGCTAGACTTGTAGTCAAAGGTTTTCGTCAATAACCAGGTGTAGATTATGATGAAACCTTTTCTCCAGTGGCTATGCTTAAGTCCATCAGGATTAAAGCAGGCATCGCGGAGTTGGAATATCTATTTTGATGTGGTAGCCAAAGTGTTTGACTTCATTAAAAAGGTATAAGAACCTTGTATATACAAGAAGGTTGTAGAGAGTAAGGTTGTCTTCCACGTATTGTACATAGATGACATACTCTTGATAGGAAATGGTTTCCTATGCTACACTCGGTCAAGCTCCTCTTATCACGAGGATTCTCCATGGAAGATCTGAATGATACCTACTACATCTTGTAGATTATGATCTATAGTGATAGATCTAAGTGGATGTTGGGAGTGTCCAAATCCAGGTACATTAACAGCATACTAAAGGGGTTTAGTATTGAAGATTCTAAGCGTGGTGGTTCGCCCACTTACTCAGGAATCACTCTCTCCAAAAAGATATCTTCCAAGACTGATTTGGAGAGAGCTCGCATACAAGGGATACCCTATGCTTCGGCAAAAGGCTCTATCATGTATGCGATTTTATGCACCAGACCAGATGTATGTATATCACTAGGTGTAGTGATCAGGAATCAATCGGATCTTGGAAGAATCACTGGAAAGCTGTGAAGGACATTCTTAAGTACTTGAGAAGCACTGAAGAAATGTTCTTGGTGTTTGGTAACGGTGAACTCCAGTGGGAGTCCTTTACCAATTCGTGCTTCCAGAGTGATAAGGTTGACTGAAAGTCAGTCTCGAGCTTTGTCTTTACCCTCAGTGGAGGGACGGTATGTTGGAAGAGTTCCAAGCTTTATTCCGTGGCAAACTAGACGATAAAGGCTGAATACATCGCTACCAACGATGCTGCCAAAGTGGGTGTCTGGACATTTATTGTTCATGAGATGAACATGGTTCCTACCATTGAGCGTCCAATAACTGTTATTGTGACAACAATGGAGTTATAGCTTTGGCCTAGGAACCCCGGTCCCATCAGCGATCCAGACATATTCTGAGGCAGTATCACCTGATCAGGGAGATGGTTGATCTCCAAGGGATCGAGGTATGGAGAGTTGATGCGAAGGATAACACGGCGGATCCACTCACAAAGGCCTTAACCTAGAGAGACTTCTATCGAACGTTGAGTATGAGATACTACAACAACTGGCCCTAGTGCAAGTGGGAGATTATTAGTTATATGTATGCCCTAGAGGCCATTATTGTACATATAATGTATATTATAGTGGATACTTGGACATATATAGGTAGGACTTTCTTGCTCGACATGATAGTATGCTATCTGGTTGCTCTTTATCTTAACATGTAGACTTATTGTTTCTCTGTTACATGTTGATAAAGACCTTAGGATGAATACTAGACTGCTGAAATTATGATGTAGATCATACTAGTGGGGCCAGGATAGTCGGTAAGTACATCCTTCAATTCTTCCTAGTCGTAGGAGTATCGAGACGGGGCATCAATATTCCAGAGTAGACTAGTGTATACGCTTCTCGACCCATGTGATGGGCGATGGATGATCCCATATCCATTGGTGTTTGACATCAGAGATGGTATACGGGTGCTCAGTAGAGATTGGGTACACTGGACGGACTCACCGAGAACTCCTAGATGGTATTATACCTCACGTCAGACAGAAGTTCTCAGGTGACACCGGTATAGTTTAGTCTGTAGACCTGAGATCGTCATAGAGTCTTGTGTGATTCCCACTGTGCTTTGATTTCCATCTTACCACGTTCAAGAGAACGTGTAAAATGGTGGTTTTTGGGTACAGTCCCGAGTCATATGGAGGCAATGCGCGATAGGAGGGGATTTCGTCTCTCCCGGTATTGGGGGTTGATGTTGGGCTATGCTCGATTGGCCATAACAGGAAATCCCTGGCCAGGGTTGCTGAGATTTAATGGTAAGTGTTATCAGTAGTTTCTCGAACTGTTATGGGCCTCACATCGGCATGACTTATCAGGCTATTGGGGTATGACGTTTACCATCCCAGGCTGAGATATGCGACATATTTGATGAAGAGACCGGACTATACGGTTGTGTTACTGATTTGATTCGCAAGAGTATGAGCAGGCTTGCTTGTTGATCTTCTGATCGCTCAATACCCGGTTGGCCGTTACGTCTGGAAGTACCGCTGACGGCTTGTGGGTGACTGATATGATCACCACCTACTGCCGGCGTATTGTCGAGTCTTTAGAGTCCTACACAGAGATTTCCTGGCTTAGGCGAAACGAAGTAGGAGCACAGATGTGATATGTGCGGGACCGAGATTAATACGTGTATGTGATACCGTATTCTATTCTCGCGATTTGTGTTATCGGTCGGTTATATGTGATATAGCCGGGTTATCAAATCAAGGGTTGATTCGATAAGTTGATACATATAATATTAGTCGGTTATATGTGATATAGACGGATTATTAAATCAAGTTTTGATTTAATAATTAAATGTATAATTATATATTTGATATATTAATTTACATTAACTAATATTAGCTCACTTAAGGATTTCTTTTCTCACTTGTGTACACTTAATATATATGTGATATATATTACTGTGTCATGCTTGTTGCTACATGCAACATGGGTGTATGGGACTCACAACATGCTTATGATAATGAAAGGTTTTATTTATTTAAAGTAAATTAAAATTAGATGGAAATTAGTCATGGTTTGGAGCTTAGTGGAAGCTTGTGGAATCACTGACTTAGTCCACTAATTTTGTTTTACTTAAGATATATTTTAACCCAACCATTATGATTAGCCATGGTTTAGTCTCTACATGAGTTAGTATATGATATTAACTCACCCATGATTGCCATTCTACAATTGCTTCTTTCCATGGTTGTTTTTCTTCATCTCCTTCCTCAAGCTCTCTAGCTTTTTGGGAGGTGAAGAAAATTAGTGAGAAAAATATTTCTAAAGTGTGCAAAATTCCTACTTCATCAACCTACACTAGACTAGCCATTTAGTTTAGCTTGTTTGCTTCACTAATTCCTAATTAGTGAAGAGGTGCTTGAGTTAGTGTCTTCTCGACGTAGATCATCTTCGGCCTCGAAGACTTCAAGCAAGCTTTTTCATTTCGCTTTGTGGAGCCTTACTTGAGTCCGGGAGTTCACTACTTAGAGCGAAGGGACTACTACACGGAGCAATTGAAGTGAAGGACCAGTCTACGAAGGTTGTATTCCTTGTTCACTTAGATGTAAAGATGTTTACATGCTAGATTCGTCTAATTCTCTAGTTAAGATCATAGGTTAAGGTTCTTTAGCATGCAAAGAATTTGAAAACGGCATGGTCGATACCTCCCGAAACCCAGTGGTATGCTAGGGAACCCAGATCGGCCTTCAAATCTGTCAAATCACACGATTCCAGTCGGTATCCTCCGGATGACCGCCGGGTCAATAATCATCGGTAGGTAGTGCTCCCCTGCCAGGATCAACGCCTTCTCAATACGATCCTCTTGCCCCGGGGTGCCTTACCAGGCCCACTATATACCCGCAGACGGTGCATCCCCCTCCTCGAATCGGGTATGTGTACACACGTAGCTCAAAAACTAAGAAAACTCATGGTGGACGCCACACACATCATATCACGAGAAAACCGTAGTTTGCAATTTTAAAATGTTGATAAGTTTATAAATTCATTTGCGTTTTTCCCCAAATCCATAAAATCACATGAATACAGAAATCTCAAAATCATGAGCTAAATAATGAACAATGAATATCGGCATAGAGCCCAACTGCAGTATATAATTAGAATGTATGTATACGAATGCATATGGCATCTAAGTAAGGAATGCAAAGTCTAAACTAGCATATAATATCCTTAATGCAAAACTGTACTACTTGTTAGTGTATATGCCCTAGAGGCCATTACTGTATCATACTAGTTTGTATATTACTTAATGGAAGCTTGGGATATTCACCTTGTATAGACAATCTTGCTCAAAATAGTAGTATGCTACTTGGTTTGTTTCTACTTTAATGTGTACATGTGTTTATTTTAGTATATCACCTATACACATTAGTGGAGCCCTTAGGATCTTTGCTTGATTACCAGCGTTATGATGGCAGTCACACTCGTGGGGGCTGGGTAATCCACAAGCACATCCTTATGTAGGTCCCTAGTCGTAGGACTATCGAGACAGGGAATCGATACTCCGTAGTAGACTAGCGTATACGCTTCTCATCCAAGCAGGGGAGACGGTCTGTCCCACAGCTGTCAGTACGTCGTATTTGAGATAGTATGCGGGTGCTCGTTAGGTTACGAGTACACTGGACAGGACTCGTAGGGAACTGTTGGTTGGTACTATACCGATCGTCAGTTATCAGTTCCCAGGTGACATGAGTACAGCTTAGTCCGCTGACTTGACACTGTCACATCGCCTCGAGTGTGTTCCCACTGTACTTAGATTACTACCCTACCACGGCTCAAAGGAGTCGTGCAAACAGGTAGTAGTTGGGTGTAGTCCCGAAGCACTTGGAGGCAGTGACGGTTAGACATGATTCGTCTCTCCCGGTATTGGGGGTTGATATCGCGCTGTGCCTAGGAGAGCCATTACACAAAGTCCCTGGCCAGGGCAAGCGAGATATGCTGGTAGGTTTCCAGTGTTATCTCAGGGTGTTCTGGGCTACACTCCGACACGACTTGTACCGCTATTAGGGGACTGACGTTTACCGCCCCCTAGGCCCGCTATGCTGTCACGACCCAAAGTTCGGCCCGTGACCGGCAGTACGACGCAACGCCTACAGGCGTGACATGACTAAGTAAGACGAACCCAGAAAACAAAACCATGAAAAATTGGAGTGTTAAAACATTTAGAAAACTTTAAGTTGTTTAGTAGAAATCCTTTTTGGTTCAAGTTATTATTTAAATAATTTTAACAACATTCCTTTTCCCAAAAATTTGTCCCGAAATCGAGTAAAAGACGAGATATGAGTAAAAGTAATATGTGAAATAAATAGAGTATCTTAATGGGAGAATCGCTCCCAACGGCGGAGAAATCACCTCAATATAATATACAACACCGAAGCAAAGAATGAGCAGTAAAGTGAAAACAAATATCATAAGAGGTAAAACTGTATGAATAAAGTCGGCTCACAACGAGCTCGACACCAGAGGACAAATAACATACATCGTCCTCACAACTGTCTCTAAGTCAATACATGAAAGTAGATGGAGAGTACTAGATACATCAAGATGCAACTGAAAAGTAAACAGATACTGTACAAAACCCAACTAATAGCAAAAGGGCTAACACGCCTCAGCAATGGTATCTGTGTCAAAAGGTGCGGAAAACAGCCAGCCGCGACTACTCCAAAGGGCAACCTGCAAGCCCTGTGGCACAACGGGGGTGAGTTGCCAACTTGTGAATAGTAGATAACATATAAAGGTAATCGCGAGTATGCACGTGCTGCGATACTCTAACCTATGCCAACAGATAACATCTATATGATGAACTGAATGCTCACATCCGGCAAAAAATGTAACCTAAAAGTCTCTCCATATGATGTGTAAGGTATGCAATAATCATGTCAGATATGGAATCTAACAACCCTATATAACATGAGCAGGGTATGCGATAATCATGTATAGCATGTGTACTATATCAAGTACAATAGGTACAGGATGAGATGTCAATACTAAATGCTGAGCATTGGAATAAATAGTGTCTACACGGAATATCAACGTTGAAAAGTGGCCGGTGTCCATCAGTAGACCCAAATACCCGTAAAACTCAGGCGCCGTCATCCACATCGGCCCTCAAATCCTGTGAATCTCATATAATCGTGAGTGCCCAACATCGGCACCCAAAACTCATAAAATCAGCCGTGTCCAGCATCGACTCGCAAATCCTCCAGTATGGGGTGTCCGTCCATCGGATCTGCCCACGGGCTCCGTCTGCGGAATCGGCCCTTGGCCCCTGGCAGTACGCGTCGTCCCGTATCCATCTATCGACTCTGGTCGGTATCCTCCAGATAATCTTCAGGTCTAATCAATCACCGGTAGGTAGTAATCCCTCCGCCGGGCCCACCGTCTAACAATACGGGTCTTCTCGCCCCGGGGTCCCGTACCGGGTCCACCATGTACCCGCAATCGGTGCCTACCTCTCCTCGAATCGGGTATACTTACACAAGCTCTCTGTAACCGAGAAAACTCCTGGTGGACGCACTAAAAATATCATATCAAGGAAAACCGGGTTTTTAAACAGTGCGTATTTTCTTAAATTAGTACTCCGGTTCCCAAATCCAGAAATCACATAATCAAATACAATGCGTAATCCATGCAACATGTCATATGACGCTAAGAGTAAAAGAAAGGGAAAACCGCTCTTTTGAAAGATCTAGTTTTGGAAAATATCGCCTGCGGTCCCTTAGTTTTAAATCAAGTCTATATCATCCATGTATGTAGCATATGAATATGTGTATCGGTATGGATGTGTGCATGGATAAGTATGCAAGTGAATATAGCAATGTATATATGCACTATTGTAGACATATGATGCATATGTACCCAAGTAGTGATATATCATTGAAGGTACTCTCAAAAGTGCTTATACAGTGTGCAAGGTATGAATATACATATGATAGTATGCGGCAAATCATGACAACGTCAATAAAGCAGAATCAAATATGCGGTTTATACCAATCCTACAATGTGAGTGTCATGGCAATCACTAACGGTGTGAGTGTAGCATATAAATCGTGCTCGTGCAACTTGGACCGTTAGTGACAGTGCGGTGTTCTATACTATCAGTATATCTATATATGTAAGGAGGTATGCTACTCTAGTATGTCTACATGAACACATAAAACTAACATCCTATCACGCCCTGACACTTAACCCCATACGGGCGATTTCCCCGTAGATGTTAAATCTACTCACTTGGTCGCGTGCTAAGTATAGTCGACCACCTGCTTCCCTTTCCTGGCGGCGTCTGACGTACCCGCCTGCGAACCTGGAATTTACACAAGAAACATAATATATCAAAATCTCGTAAAACGCGATATCGGAATGAAACGAGAAACTCGCGTCGCGAATTAACGCGTGTGCGCGCGATACGCTGGAACGTGTGTGTGCGCCCAGAACTCGATCCGATACGCCGCGATACGCTGAATCACAGAATCCACTCGCGTATTGATTGGAAGATTTTAAGTTAACCGCAATCAAGACGGTGTCGCTATGCAGCTAGCCGGTTGAGCACGGGTCGATCCACAGGAAGATGGTTGTATGTCCGTTCTTGTCTTAGACGAGTCAATAAAGAATTTGTATGCGTTTGTTCAATCTAACCTATGTATACTATTTGCAAGTATAAAGTTGTTAAGAAAAAGATACGAGATTGTAAGCTAAAGAAATTCGTACTCAAAACCTTTGAGCCGAGTCTTGACCAATTGAAGCTAAAGCAATCGGCAACAACGTGGATTAGGGGATTTAAGCGCGGTATTCGTGGAATACGGCTTATTTACCCTTATCCTTCCGTTCTTGTCTCTTGCTTTCGCCTCCGGCCAAACCGAACGCAACCGGTCGCGGTTAGGAATCACCGTTACCTTGTTAGGGTAGGGTGCCTAACGGAGCGCTTGCGTATGATTTGGGCGGAGTTCAATGGAAAATAACGGGAAAAGGAAATGAGAAAGAAGATATTAACTTACAATACCGTATTTCATCTTAACAACAATAATTACAACCATTCACAAAATGAACAAAAGAGAGCAAAAGAAAAGAACAAAGAAAAGAAAAGATTACAAGTAATTAAGTGCATGAATTAAATTGCAAGAAAGTAAAGCAAGATAATAATAAGCAAGTAATAAAAAGCGATAAAAAGAACAAGAAACTAGAACTCAAGACAAGCATGTGATCAATAGCCAACCCTTAAACTTGCAAGCTCAATCAAGAGGTTGCAAGATCAAGGGAAGGGTAGAGAACGCATGTGAAATGAAGCGCTAATTCCATAAGAAAATACGACCCTTGAGATCAATAACTAACCCTTAACCATTCAAGCTCAATGAAGAGGTTGAATGATCAAGAGAAAGCAAGAATCTCAAGGGGAAGAAGAAACAAAAGAGAATGATACAAAAAGCCCTCATCTTCATTGATCTCCCACTCAAAAAGCTCTCACTACAATTTTCATGGAAAAAGAATGAAGAAGAAGAAGAAGAACTACACAAAAAACTACAAAAGAGGAACAAAGAATGAACTCCTTTGCTTTGCTCAGTTCTGGAGTATTTATAGGCGGGGAAATGGAAACCTAGGGCAATAATCTGGCAAAAGATGAAAGTACCAAACTGCCCACAAAATTTGACCCAGCAAGGACCCTACATGGCCGCGGATCCGCGGCCTAGACCCCCTATTGGCCGCGGATCCGCGGCCGTATAGAGGATTTGGGCCCTCCGTTTTTCTGTGCTTCCCTGGTCCTTTTTTGTCTGTAGTTTGGCACATGTCTTTTCTGATAATCTTTCCACATTTCTTCCAGAATTTCTGTTGATCAAAGAGATGATTTGATGTGGATCTTTTGCCATGATTGTCTCGAGCTCCGCGTAGATTTCTTGGATCTTGTGTTGCCATTGAGCCTTGTGCATGAAAATGACATTGATTTGCCATTTTGTCTCCTAAACTGGTGTGTGGCAACAGACGGATAAAGAGCGGAGATCCGTGTTTTATCTGTGAATGGCAGGAACCCGGATTTTGTCATTCTTTTTCATGATATTCACTGTTCAGAGCCGAGAACATGTATTCTGTAAATATGTAACAAACACGGATTAAAAGCACCTACCTATAAACACACGAGCGTAAGAATGGGCGGTATAAAATGCAATATTCTGGTATGAACAAATACCCCCAAACTTAACTTTTGCTCGTCCCGAGCAAAACCAATTATTCACAAAAATAAAAACCTAACCGCTCTTTCGCAGGGAACGCGATTGCACTGAGCGCGTGCAACAAGCCGTTAAACCTCTAGGTGTCCCTAGTAGGAGGAGTGTTGTCTCCTGAGGGTTTTCAGCGGATTACACCCACAAAATCCCGTCAAATTAGTGTCATAAGTTAACATTGATTCTACTCCTACAGTTTAGTATTTACGTTAGAAACTCTATTATCCTAAGTTAGAAATATCCAACCCTAATGCTTCACACCTCCTATCTATTTAACTTTAGATCATATACGTTCCAAAAAAGTTTAGAAAGATGTTGGTATCTCCTGAGTTTTCCTTCTAAAGTGTGGTCTTAAATCAGGGATTTTTATCAACTTTACAGAAAACACAAGTCTTATTCTTTATTTCTATCTTTTATTCAAACATCGATTGTATACCCCTATGTGTGTGTAAATTTGCACCCCTACACTTAAGAATTCAATTCAAGCTATAACACCCTTGCCCTAATACCTAATACTACTTCTTTTCATTAAGGATAAACGGATTTGCTCACACACCTTTCATGCGACTATTAATGCTTCTTGAGGCACTAACGGCCGATTACTGAATGTGTGAACTTTAAAGCGCAAATAGCAGTTTCCAGGTCTTGACTTTATTCAATTTTTTTCTTTTTCTTTTTCTTTTTCTTTTTCAAGACCGGATATATTTTTCAACATGCACTTTTGGTGTTTAGCTTTAAATATCGTTTTTTCTTTCATACTAGGCTTTCAAGCAAGAGTATTTCAAGGTATCCTCTACTATCCCAAGTTTCAAGGTGCGTGTAAGTGCAGTTTGTAGGGTATATACTTTCTAAATTTGAACTCGAGAAAAGAAACTATTTTTCAGACTTATCCTTCAGTAAAGCATCAATACTTTCCTTTCATCTTGACTTAACTCAAGAACTGAACTCAAGATTACCTATTTCTCAAAAAAAAAACTGTAAGGACGTATACTTACCAAAGTTAGACAGAATGAGGGTTATTTTTAGGGTTTTCAATCCCTAAGCCTAGAATTTAGTTATTTCTATCATATCAACTAAACTTTCAGAATAAAGATCTAAGTTACCCTATTAGCTAACTTGACGACAAAGTTTTTATATTTTTGGAAAATTTTCGATTTTTGTGGGTTTTTAATAAGGTATGCAAATGCAAAATATACAAATGAATGCGAAGGAAGAAAGCTTACCGAGCACACCCCCAAACTTAAACTTGACAGTGCCCTCACTGTCAGGCTATACCAAGAGGGTCAAAATTGTCGGCGCTCCCCCTAAAAACAAATTATATACAAAAAGGAAAACAAAAAATATATACAAAAAGTTGTCCCCCCCAAACTTAAGTAAAACAGTGTTTCCACTGTTAAGCGTTGAAGTTCAGGATTAGGGGGCAAAGAACAGTATCAAGCTATACAAGGCCTTACACAGGCCAAAAGTGAGCACCAACCATTCAAAGATCTTATCATGATAAAGCAGTGGTTGGTCAAAGAAGGCGTAGAGTAAAGAGATGGAGAATACGCGAGACCGTATGGAGATAGAAGCGGGATACGGTCTCGGTATATGAGAAGAAGAAAAATGGCGGAAGGGAAAAAGAAGTGGAGTACGAACTTGAGGGTGCAAATGGAGTGAATAGATTAGCACAATTTGTGATGAGCGATGTGTAAACAGCGATTGTGCTAATCTATTAACCTGGCGAGAGATTGGGTCAAATCCCTCAAGATTCGTAAGAAACCATGGGTACGCCGAACTCGGTAAACCAGACATATGAAATGTAAGTGAGACGGGTTCTTGCAAGGTCGGAACGATGGAAAGGATGGAGGAAAGTGATCGAGGAGGGGTATCGGTTAAGGTTTTGGGAGGGTGCACACAGTCAATGAAAGGAACAGGATGAATTAGAAAATCCGACTAATCAATTAAAACTCGTTCATCCTCAAAGCTATCCTCAAAATTCTCCTCAAAATTTAGCACATCCATGCATTTTTCTTCAAAATTCAGACGCATATGGGGTTCGGGAAAAACAGTTAATGACTCGGGATGATGAATTGGAGAGAAAAACTCTGCCAGATCTACAGGTTCATCATCCAAAATATTCCCGGCGTCAATATCCTCAATCAAGTGAAAATCAACATTCTCAGACACCTCATCAAAAGCATGGATTTCAATCAATTCTGGTTCTAAGATAGAGGTGTAGAGGTCAAAAGGATTGTGTGTGGTTTCACTTGGCAAGGTCCCTTCACAATCTGGCAAATCAAACACTACAAAGTCGCACAACTCATTAAATATTGTATCTTCAATTGATAATTCAGTTGGGACACTTGATAGACTTTTGACACAGGAGTTGTGGGATTCAATTTGAAAAGGGTAGGTTTGATTCAGAAGGGAGTACAGCTCACTCTCTCCACTCAAATTCTCAACCTGTCCTACCGCCTCTTCATACATTGGAAAATTTGGAACTAGTTGAAAACTAGCTACCGGGTCACTAGGTTGTATGAGGGCGGCCATGGACGCATTCAAATCCATCATCTGTTGGCATGATGCTACCCTAAAGTCTTCCAACGATTGTTCCAGACTAGACATGGGTTGTGAATGGGTTTCAGTAAAAGATTCAAAGTTGTTTGGATACTGAAAACTCCCAAATGGCGGTTCTGAAGCAATGTCTAGGAAAGGTGAAAAAGTAGGGTAGGATTGGTTGGAATTGAATGGCTGGACAGGAGCAGGATCAACATTTGGATAGGAAGGTGAATGGAATTGTTGATCCCAAGAATTTGAAGCGGTGAAAGGAGTGAAAGATCGGCTACGGGATTGTTCTATACGTTCAGCGATGGACAAAGGACAACTTGCAAAAGTGGTATCAACATAAGCGGGTGCGGGAGGTTGAAAAGGTTGATACAAAGTGGATTGCGGAATGCAAGTGTTTGTCCTAGACGCTTCTATCCGATCTTTCAAAGAAATTTTGGACATGGAGGGGTCGTTCGATGTTCGGCCAAAGCAAGAACCGTAAGAAGTAATGTCTGGTTGTGGGTACTAAAGTTCGGCAAGAGTTTTGCGAGGTGGGGTACCCATGATATGAAGAGAGAAAGAAAGAAAGGCAGAGAAAAGGAGGGGAAAAAGAATGTGATATTTTATTTTATTTTATTTTTTTTAAAATTTTTTTTTAAAATATTAACAAAAGAATGAAATATACACACAAAAAAGAATATGGACAAAAACAATCACGACACAAAAAATACCACACACCTAATCGTTCTAGGGTTCACCTAGGTCAACTAGACCTGCTCCAGAACTTGATTGTTGAAGTAAAACTGTGTCGAGAAACGGGCTCAAGATACACTGATCACGAGGCCAGGTAAGTGCAGAGATAAGGGGAGGTTTTCCAACGCTTTCGCGAAGTTCCTTAATTAAATAACCCTTTCTCTTTTGGCGGTTTCGCCGTTAACACTTTCCTAGACACCCCGTAAACAATATACCGTTAAGCGAGGTTCTAAACAAAGTTGACTTCTCCTAGTGAGCGCGAAGTCCTTAAGGCTTAAAGTCTAGTTTCTTTTAAATTTTGTGCGGGTAAACGTTATGCTCAAGTTCGTGATTTGTGGGCCACGGAAAAGGTGATGAAATCCTTTACCGTATATTGTGGGGTTCGCTTGCCCTTAAGTCCGTATTAATTGATGCAATGCGCAATTCAATAAAAATTCTATAAAGAATCAAAAAATCGTTTTTTAGTTTTAGCGCGGCACAGCAACAAATACGGGTTAGTCAATTTTTTACCGTTTGCTAGCGAACTTGCAAAGAATCCTGCAAAGAATAGTATATTGGATGCGTCGGATTTGAGAAGGAGGTGTTAGTAAGTACGTACCGTTAAGTTTTTGGGTCAGGAAACCCCCGTTGAATCAAATCCGGTGAGCTTGAAAAGTTCGCTTGCGCGGGTCAAACTACCCGGATCTTTGGCACTGTACTTTGCAATCACCTTAGCCTTAAATGTACACTTTGCTCCCCACAATAGCAGTTTGCAAATCTGCAAAAATCTGCACTCTTGCCCACAAAAATGATCAAAAAAAAAACAAAAAGAATATTCTTTTTTTAAATATATACAAAAAGAATATTAACCCGAATAACAAGAAAGAAAATACGCTACCGTTTCCCCGGCAACGGCGCCATTTGATTGGAAGATTTTAAGTTAACCGCAATCAAGACGGTGTCGCTATGCAGCTAGCCGGTTGAGCACGGGTCGATCCACAGGGAGATGATTGTATGTCCGTTCTTGTCTTAGACGAGTCAATAAAGAATTTGTATGCGTTTGTTCAATCTAACCTATGTGTACTATTTGCAAGTATAAAGTTGTTAAGAAAAAGATACGAGATTGTAAGCTAAAGAAATTCGTACTCAAAACCTTTGAGCCGAGTCTTGACCAATTGAAGCTAAAGCAATCGGCAACAACGTGGATTAGGGGATTTAAGCACGGTATTCGTGGAATACGGCTTATTTACCCTTGTCCTTCCGTTCTTGTCTCTTGCTTTCGCCTCCGGCCAAACCGAACGCAACCGGTCGCGGTTAGGAATCACCGTTACCTTGTTAGGGTAGGGTGCCTAACGGAGCGCTTGCGTATGATTTGGGCGGAGTTCAATGGAAAATAACGGGAAAAGGAAATGAGAAAGAAGATATTAACTTACAATACCGTATTTCATCTTAACAACAATAATTACAACCATTCACAAAATGAACAAAAGAGAGCAAAAGAAAAGAACAAAGAAAAGAAAAGATTACAAGTAATTAAGTGCATGAATTAAATTGCAAGAAAGTAAAGCAAGATAATAATAAGCAAGTAATAAAAAGCGATAAAAAGAACAAGAAACTAGAACTCAAGACAAGCATGTGATCAATAGCCAACCCTTAAACTTGCAAGCTCAATCAAGAGGTTGCAAGATCAAGGGAAGGGTAGAGAACGCATGTGAAATGAAGCGCTAATTCCATAAGAAAATACGACCCTTGAGATCAATAACTAACCCTTAACCATTCAAGCTCAATGAAGAGGTTGAATGATCAAGAGAAAGCAAGAATCTCAAGGGGAAGAAGAAACAAAAGAGAATGATACAAAAAGCCCTCATCTTCATTGATCTCCCACTCAAAAAGCTCTCACTACAATTTTCATGGAAAAAGAATGAAGAAGAAGAAGAAGAACTACACAAAAAACTACAAAAGAGGAACAAAGAATGAACTCCTTTGCTTTGCTCAGTTCTGGAGTATTTATAGGCGGGGAAATGGAAACCTAGGGCAATAATCTGGCAAAAGATGAAAGTACCAAACTGCCCACAAAATTTGACCCAGCAAGGACCCTACATGGCCGCGGATCCGCGGCCTAGACCCCCTATTGGCCGCGGATCCGCGGCCGTATAGAGGATTTGGGCCCTCCGTTTTTCTGTGCTTCCCTGGTCCTTTTTTGTCTGTAGTTTGGCACATGTCTTTTCTGATAATCTTTCCACATTTCTTCCAGAATTTCTGTTGATCAAAGAGATGATTTGATGTGGATCTTTTGCCATGATTGTCTCGAGCTCCGCGTAGATTTCTTGGATCTTGTGTTGCCATTGAGCCTTGTGCATGAAAATGACATTGATTTGCCATTTTGTCTCCTAAACTGGTGTGTGGCAACAGACGGATAAAGAGCGGAGATCCGTGTTTTATCTGTGAATGGCAGGAACCCGGATTTTGTCATTCTTTTTCATGATATTCACTGTTCAGAGCCGAGAACATGTATTCTGTAAATATGTAACAAACACGGATTAAAAGCACCTACCTATAAACACACGAGCGTAAGAATGGGCGGTATAAAATGCAATATTCTGGTATGAACACGTATCGCGCGTATCGCGCAAACTAAAATACTAGAAAACGACATACTGTCCCAGATTTTACCCAGGTTGGAATAATACAAAACTATATATACCATGGACCTAGAAAATGTAGCAGACACCTGTACCAAAAACCCTAGCTCCTAACTCCCTGGTCTGGCCGCAATTTGCGGCTTGAACGAATATTCCGGCGGCCGTGGGTTGAAGTGGTGGGGTCGGGCTCTGGTGGTGGGGTCAGGGTGTCACCAGTAGGCTATGGTCCACTCAATTTTATTCTGAACTTACAGGGGTAACAGCAGATCTCAAAAAGCTAAGTTTTGCTCAAAAACGTCAAGTTTTGCACAATTTGAAAACTGAGGGTATTTTGGTGTAATCTGGGGTTATCCTAGGTTAATTTGGACTTAACAACACTTACTTAGGCTAGTCTACCCAACACCAACCTCACTTAACCACAACTTCACACAAATCACCCAAATAAGCACAAAATCGTATAATTATCGCTAATTGAAGCTATAACGACACAACTAAGCAAATAAGGAAGGAGTTTAGAAGTTATACCCCACAAGGAACCTCACAACCAAGGAGAAGGAGAAGAAGAAGAGGGGATGGAGCTTTCTGGGGTGGTGCTGCCTCAGCCGTGCTGCTGCTGTTTCTCCAGAAGCAGGAGCTGCTGTTCTGGCTGCTGCAGTTACTGTTGTTTTTGTGATTGTGTCTGTTGTGGTGTTGGTGGTGTGTTGTTGTTGTGTTGTGTTGTGTTGTGTGGGTGTTGTATATGGAGTTGGGGCTGTTTGTTAGGGGAGTGCTGCTGCTGATGCAGCTGATGCTGATGTTATAGTATGCTGATGTGTTTGGAGCTGAAGCAGAGCAGCAGATGCTGATGTGTTTGAAATGATGAAATGGCTGATTTAAAGATGGGGCTACTGCTGAAAACAATAGCTACTGTTGCATTAGAGGTGTGTGAGTGAGAAGGATGGGAGTGATAAGGGTTTGAAATATAAGTAAAAAGTTTTGAAAGGGATGGGGTGCGACACAATCCTAGAGCCACCTCTCTCTCTCTCTCATTTAATGCTAACAAGACACCCATCATGCTCTCTCTCTCCTCAACCCAAGTCAAACCCAAAAGAAAATTTTAAATCCCTTTTTATTTTTAGAAAATCAATTTCTTAATTTAAAACTAATTAGCTTAACAAGAGGGGTTAGACCACCATGGTTGCCTAAACATGGTTTAACCCAATTTTAACCCTAGGTTACATGCACATGTTTGTGCAAGCTTAGGAAAATTCTAGAAAAATCTTTATTAATTTTGATAAAATATTTGAAAGTCATTTTGGTAAACTTTTATTAAAAGTTCCACTTATTAAAATATAATTAGCTACTAATATATTCCTAGTTGTTACACATGCGATATTCTCAGACGAACAGACCAGACTGTACGCAGATTGTCACATTCAGGTTCAGTAGGAGTTCAGATAGGTTTCACCTCGTCCGTCTTCTTATCGGCATCTACCTGGGGGCCGTTACGCATAGCTAGTGCCGCTTGCGGTCTGTGGTTAAACCCACTGCCAGCGTAGTGTCGAGTCTTTAGAGTCCCACACAGAGAGCTATTCGCCTTTAGGCAAAAGAGTAGAGGTCGCATGGTTTTGCGACAGGGTTCGGTCACATCCGCGCACTTGTGCACGTTAGGTGTCCGGGCAGTTAATAATAGCGGGCTTTAGTTTAAGCCAGATCCTAGTATACGTTTTGGGATTGGTTTTATCTCGGTTGTATTCGTGTTCCCCGGAACGCGGATGCGGGTGTGTATGCACGGTTGACAGAGGCAGAGGATTCTCATTAGGGTTGTTGACTTTTGCTAAACCCTAATGAGAATTAGAAATATGATTAACAATAATATTAATTAAGTATTATTGTGACATGGTTGGGTTGAAAGGTTGACTTTGTTGACTTGTTGACTTTGTTGACCGGTTGACTAGGTTGGACTTGTTGACCACCATCATGACAATGGCTATCATTTCATGACACTGACCTTTGATTGCTTATTTGTTCACACATTGCATTTAATGCATGAAATGATATTGCCATTTCATATGATAACAACCATCACATAATACTCAATTATTATTATGTGTTATGATGATTTTGGATTATGAGAGCAAGGGTGAGAAAAGTCTTGCTCATTCTTTCATTTGCTTTCTCTCTCATGAAAGCTTTCTCATTCTCAAGCTCTCCCTCTTCCTCTTGCTCTCTCTCTAGTTCAAGGCAAAAACCTTTCATGTGTTGAGAATCATTTGCCTTGGAGATAAAAACCCAAAACACTTCTCTACTCATCCTAGTACACAAGGTTTAGCAAACCAAGTGTTCTAGTTTCCTTAAGATTGAGGTTGAAGCCAAAGGTAGAAGCTTTCAGGTGGATCCATCTTCGGCACAAAGAGACGACGAGGAGAGAACCATCCGACCACCACAAGGACTCCAAGAGAAGGAGTTCAAGTTAAGGTATAACCCCTAACCGAGTAGGTAAAACTCTTAGTTAGATTGTTAGATAGTTGTTTAACAAAGATCCGTATTTTGAGTCCATGTTACCACCAAAAGAAAAATCGTTTTTCATCATTTCCGCAAGCCCGTAAGAACCGGGAGACGTAACGTGGACTTACAGTGGTATCAGAGCTTAGTAAAACACTATCTAACATGTTAGTAAAGTAACTAGAAGTTCGATCGGAGAAAAAGTCGCGAAACATGCCCGTAATATCAAGTTTCTGCCGATTCTGTTTTCTCTTCAAAAAATAATTAATCTTACACTAAAAATCGGCTCAGGCTTTTTAAAACCCACACAAGAAAGTTGGTCCATCGACTCGATCAAAGCGTCGCGGAAACGCAGCAGGAGCATGCTCCCGCCGCGGATCCGCGGCCGAGTTGACTCGGTCGTGGCACAATTTTCCTGCAGTGTTTTTCTGGGGCTGTTTTGGGATTTTTACAATATGTTTTTTCTGCCCAGATTTTACAGAAAGGAAAATTTGTTTTTGGGGTTTAAAAATCCGTATTTTGATCGAACTTCTAAAGACTTAAGCTAACGGGTTATATCTGTGATGTGATATATGTATTGAACGTCTGCTAATCGCTATACGTCGATTAGTGGGGGTTATACATATCTGTGATCTGTAATGTTGATGGCATGTGTATATGAATTCATTGGATTGTTGCGGATGAATAGCCGGGGGGTTGTGAGATGTGAGTTTTCTTTTTCTTTCAATTCATGTAATTTGTAATTGATGTAATATTATTTATATGGCCGCACAACTGGGATAAGGTTGTAGCCGTCATTGTATAATTTTTGTTACTGTTTTTGCTCCTAGGATAGACCCAAGGTGGGATGCACAAACTACCGGGTATCTCGAAGTGCCGAGTGGCCTACTCACGGTATTGAGGGAGGTTGCTTCGCTTCGGGTACTTGGCGGGTAGTTTGCCGCACCCGTAGGGGTCTAGGGTGGGGTCTTGGCTATTCATCGCGACCGTGTAATCCGCTCTTCGTTACAGGCTCGTACGGAATGCGGATTCCTAGTATATCCAATGTGTTCATATGTGATCTGGAATGGCTATCATTGCATGTGACGAATGTGTATATCTATATATGATATCTATTTAGGCGTTGCTTATGTTTTGCATCCGTGCTAGTCCAGCCCCCGCTCTGTCGTTAGTTAAGTAACCTAACGGGTAATGACGGGGCCCCATGGCGAATGCGGATGGCTTAAGCGTATGTCATATTTTCGTTGTTTTATGCAATGGTAGGATTAAATGATGGGACGCATTAAATTAATGCAAGAAAATAAACCAAAGTTGAGTCATTGGAACACTTTCAAAACCACTCGATTTCTTTTCAAAAACAACTTTTAAACGCGGAGCTTAAGCCACTCCTTTTAAAAGCTATCTCGTTCCATCGATTATATCAAGTTCACTACGTTCACGGTTTCGCCAAAACCATTCGTAGCCCTCCGACGTTTCACATGGATAGTCAATAGTATTCAAGCTATGTTTGTTGGCCAAAGTCAAGGCATAGTGATTGGTAGCTATTGGGTATTCATGTGCAGCATAGATAGATGTGTTGGTTTGGGACAGTCGTACTGCCTTGTTGGCCAAAGTCAAGGGTAGGTATGGGTGGGTTCAAATTAACCTGGAGAATGACGGGTAGAACTTGACATGTGACTTATGATTTGTTGGCCAAAGTCAAGGTCATAAGAGCATGGGGAAAAATTCAAATCGGGAGTTTCAAAAGAAACTGAAACTTGCTAGTGCTGCATACCATTTGGAGTGTGATGATTCTGGTAGGATTCCTTCAGTTTTGTCACGCAATGATATTTGGATCCTGATCCTACTGTGAGTATATGCTACTCCTCGAGAAATTTCTCACTTAACGATCAATGCTATAAACCAAGTAGGTGTCTAGAAAGGTGTTAGCGGGGCTACGCCCACAGGGAAAAGAGGTTATTTAATTAAGGAACTTCGCGAAAGCGTTGGAAAACCTCCCTCGAAGTACCGACACTAGCCTGGCTGAATGGTTAAGCAAGTATTGTACGGTGAGATTGATCCTGACTAATTCTTCCTTTTTGGTTTGAGGAGGGATTCGAGAGACAGTGGGAGCCATCCTGTTTAGAAAAATTAAAAACCACTCTAAACTTGCAAGAGCATCATGCTAAAGTGTTTCTTCTCTCTCTCCTAATTGCAGCGACCAAACATCATGACTGGAATTAAGTTACTACTAGATAAAAACATACTGACAGGGTCAAACTACAAAGATTGGCTCAGGAATGTCAAAATGGCAATCACTTATGACAAGTTGGGGTATCTCCTTACCACTAAAGCTCCCCCTGTCCCAGGTCCCAAAAGCATCGCGGATAAGAAAATCCGTAAGACCTGGGAAATCGATTGCGCGAAGGCCAAGTGCCTCGTGCTTGCCTCTATGGACAATGAACATCAGAGGAGGCAAGAGAATATGGACCTTGAATCCATATTTCTCCATACAAAAGAACTGTATGGAGAGCAATCCCGTATCGCCAGATACGAAGTCTTGAAAAAGCTGTTTTCGGCGAGATTGGCCGTCGGATCATCGGTAGCGGAACACGTGCTTAAGATGATTGGCTTCATTGAGGAGCTCGCGGACCTTGGGACCACGTTAGAGAACGAGCTCTACACGGACTTGATTCTCCAGTCCCTTCCTTCCACTTACGCCCAGTTTATCCTGAACTTCAACTTGCAAGAAAAAGAAGTTGAACTTTCAGAACTCCTCAACATGCTGAGGAGTGCAGAGGGCACCCTACAGAAAGGTAGGGAAACATCCACTTTGTTTGTAGGAGGATCTTCCTCTTCTAGATCCAGGGCGAGAGCCAAAGGAAAGAAGAAGAAAGCCCCCGCCAAACCAAGGGGCGGTGTTAGTAAAGTGGATACGAAGGGAAAGACAAAGGCAACAAAGGTAGCGGGAAAGCTTGTGGGAAAGGAGGAATGTTTTTACTATCACAAGAGTGGACACTGGAAAAAGGATTGCAGGGCTTGGAAGGCCAGAACCCAGGATCTGAAGCAAGTTGCGGCTTCAGCTTCAGGTGTGTATGTTATTGAAAACTGTCTATCAATAAACTCTACATCCTGGGTATTGGATATCGGATCAGGATCTCATATCTGTAATTCTTTACAGGCACTGAGAAGGTGTAGGGTTTTGAAGGCAAGTGATATGACCCTCAGAGTTGCAAACGGAGTTGGCATGGATGCTGAGTCCGTGGGGGACTATCACCTAGGGTTGTCAGATGGACACGTTTTGGTTTTGCGTGATTGCTATTTTGTACCCAATGCAACTTGTAATATCATTTCTGTATCTTTATTATCAAAAGAAGGTTATGAATTTGCATTTATAAGTAATGTTGTCAACATTCACCTTAATCAAGTTCTGATTGGGTCAGGTACATTAAGCAATGGTATATACGTATTAAACCAACCACAGATTTTCAATGTCCAGAATACACACAAAAGAAAGTCTCCGGAAATAAATCAGGCTTTCTTATGGCATTGTTGCCTGGGTCACATCAATGAGAGAAGGTTGACGAAGTTACATACAGAAGGATATTTGGATCCGTTCGAATATCAATCATATGCAACTTGTCAATCCTGTCTCAAAGGAAAGATGACAAAGATTCCGTTCACTGGATACGGAGTAAGAGCGAGCGAGCTCTTGGGACTCGTACACAGCGACTTGTGCGGTCCAATGTCTACGCATGCGCGAAGCGGTTATTCTTACTTCATTACTTTTACGGATGGCTTTTCAAGGTACGGATATGTCTTCTTAATGAAACATAAATCCGAAGCCTTTGGAAAATTCCAGGAATATAAGAATGAAGTAGAAAAACAAACAGTCAAAAGTATCAAGACACTGAGATCTGATCGAGGTGGTCAATACTTAAGTGCCGAGTTCCTGGATTACTTAAAAGAGAATGGAATTCTCTCTCAGCTTACTCCTCCATACACTTCGCAACATAACGGTGTATCGGAGAGACGGAACCGAACCCTATTGGATATGGTACGTTCCATGATGAGTAACGCTGAGTTACCGCGATCATTCTGGGGATATGCACTAGAATCAGCTGCATACCTTTTGAACCGAGTTCCAACTAAGACTGTGCCTACCACACCATATCAGATGTGGTGTGGGAAGAAACCCTATCTTAAGCACATTAAGATATGGGGATGTCCAGCTTTTGTCAAAAAGCAGCATGCGGACAAACTCGAGGCACGCTCAGTCTAGTGCAAGTTTGTGGGATATCCAAAGAACTCCAAGGGATATTTCTTCTATTGCGAAGATGAACAAAAGGTTTTTGTTTCTCGTCATGCCCACTTCTTGGAAACTGAATTTTTGGAAAATCAGATAAGTGGGAGCGCAATAGAACTGGAAGAAATTCCAGAACCACGAGCTATTACTAAAAGCTTAGTAGAACCAGAGGGTTCGAAAGATCAGGACATTCCTGCGCCGCTCCGCAGGAGTAGTAGGCAGTCTCATCCGCCCGAGAGATACTACGGTTTTCTCATAGACGGGGATAGAGAGGATTGCATCATTGATAGTGATGAGCCGACTAGCTTCCAGTAGGCCATTCAAAGCGTTGACTCGGTAAAATGGCTGGTTGCAATGCGGACCGAAATGGAGTCCATGTACACCAACAAAGTATGGACGTTGGACGTTGCTCCAGATGGGGTAAAACCCATAGGATGCAAGTGGATCTTCAAAAGGAAGATTGGTGTAGATGGACAGGTTGAGACCTATAAGGCTAGACTTGTTGCAAAGGGTTTTCGTCAAAGACCTAGTTTGGACTATGACGAAACCTTTTCTCCAATAGCTATGCTGAAATCCATTCGGATCCTTCTTGCCATTGCTGCCTTCCATGATTATGAGATTTGGCAGATGGACGTAAAGACCACTTTTCTGAATGGAAATTTAGAGGAGTGTGTCTATATGGACCATCCAGAGGGTTTCATTCAGAGTGGGAGCAGCGGAAAGGTGTGTAAGTTGCTTAAGTCCATATATGGACTAAAGCAGGTATCGCGGAGTTGGAACATCTGTTTTGATGAGACGGTCAAAGAATTTGGCTTTATCAAAAATCCAGATGAACCATGCATCTATAGTAGATTTGTAGCAAGAACTGTTGTATTCCTCGTATTGTACGTGGATGACATTCTTTCGATAGGAAATGATATTCCTATGCTACAATCTGTCATGGGGTTCTTGTCACACAGGTTCTCCATGAAAGACCTGGGTGATGGCTCTTAAATTCTGGGGATCCGGATCAATCATGACAGATCCAAGAGGATATTAGGACTTTCACAGTCCAGGTACATCGACACCATACTGAGAAGATTCAGTATGGAAGATTCCAAGCGCGGTAATCTACCGGCTTGTCACGGGATCACCCTCTCCAAGGAGATGTCTCCCAAGACTGATTTGGAAAGGGATCACATGTCTATTATACCTTACGCTTCTGCGGTAGGCTCTATAATGTATGCGATGTTGTGTACCAGACCAGATATAGCTTATGCACTGAGTGTAGTAAGCCGGTATCAGTCAAACCCTGGGGAGAAGCACTGGATAGCGGTAAAGAACATTCTCAAGTACCTGAGAAGGAATAAGGAGATGTTCTTGGTGTATGGCGGAAAAGACCTCCAGATCGAGGCCTTTGCTGACTCCAGCTTCCAGAGTGACAAGGATGATTCCAAGTCCATGTCGGCTTATGTCTTTACCTTCAATGGAGGGGCAGTGTTTTGGAAGAGTTCCAAACAGGAAACCGTTGCTGACTCGACGATGGAAGCAGAATATATCGCTGCTGCAGATGCCGCAAAAGAAGCCGTCTGGATAAGGAAGTTCTTGACAGAACTTCAGGTGGTTCCGTCCATTGTTGATCCAATACCTCTGTATTGCGACAACAACGGGGCTATAGCTTTAGCGAAGGAACCCAGGTCCCATCAGAAGTCCAGACACATCTTGAGGCGGTATCACCTGATCAGGGAGATCGTGGGTCGCCAGGAGATCGAGGTTCGGAGAGTTGCTACGGAAGATAACACTGCCGATCCATTCACGAAGGCCTTACCCCAGACTCAGTTCGAGCGGCTGATCGAGATGATAGGTCTTCGATACGCCAGTACATGTCCTTAGTGCAAGTGGGAGATTGTTAGTGTATATGCCCTGGAGGCTATTACTGTATCATACTAGTTTGTATATTACTTAATGGAAGCTTGGGATATTCACCTTGTATAGACAATCTTGCTCAAAATAGTAGTATGCTACTTGGTTTGTTTCTATTTTAATGTATACATGTGTTTATTTTAGTATATCACCTATACACATTAGTGGGGCCCTTAATATCTTTGCTTGATTACCAGCGTTGTGATGGAAGTCACACACGTGGGGGCTGGGTAATCCTCAAGCACATCCTTATGCAGGTCCCTAGTCGTAGGACTATCGAAACAGGGCATCGATACTCCGGAGTAGACTAGCGTATGCGCTTCTCATCCCAGCAGGGGAGACGGTCTGTCCCACAGCCGTCAGTACGTCGTACTTGAGATAGTATGCGGGTGCTCGTTAGGTTACGAGTACACTGGACAGGACTCGTAGGGAACTGTTGGTTGGTACTATACCTATCGTCAGTTATCAGTTCCCAGGTGACATGAGTACAGCTTAGTCCGCTGACTTGACACTGTCACTTCGCCCCGAGTGTGTTCCCACTGTACTTAGATTACTACCCTACCATGGCTCAAAGGAGTCGTGCAAACAGGTAGTAGTTGGGTGCAGTCCAGAAGCACTTGGAGGCAGTGACGGTTAGACATGATTCGTCTCTCCCGATATTGGGGGTGGATATCGCGCTGTGTTTAGGAGAGCCATTAGACAAAGTCCCTGGCCAGGGCAAGCGAGATATGCTGGTAGGTTTCCACTGTTATCTCAAAGTGTTCTGGGCTACACTCCGACACGACTTGTACCGCTATTAGGGGACTGTCGTTTACCTCCCCCTAGGCCCGCCATGCGATATTCTCAGACGAACAGACCGGACTGTACGCAGATTGTCACATTCAGGCTCAGTAGGAGTTCAGATGGGTTTCACCTCGTCCGTCTTCTTATCGGCATCTACCTGGGGGCCGTTACGCACAGCTAGTGCCGCTTGCGGTCTGTGGTTAAACCCACTGCCAGCGTAGTGTCGTGTCTTTAGAGTCCCACACAGAGAGCTATTCGCCTTTAGGCAAAAGAGTAGAGGTTGCATGGTTTTGCGACAGGGTTCGGTCACATCCGTGCATTTGTGCACGTTTGGTGTCCGGGCAGTTAATACTAGTGGGCTTTAGTTTAAGCCAGATCCTAGTATACGTTTTGGGATTGGTTTTATCTCGGTTGTATTCGTGTTCCCCGGAACGCGGATGCGGGTGTGTATGAACAGTTGACAGAGACAGAGGCAAAGGATTCTCATTAGGGTTGTTGACTTTTGCTAAACCCTAATGAGAATTAGAAATATGATTAATAATAATATTAATTAAGTATTATTGTGACATGGTTGGGTTGAAAGGTTGACTTTGTTGACTTGTTGACTTTGTTGACCGGTTGACTAGGTTGGACTTGTTGACCACCATCATGACAATGGCTATCATTTCATGGCATTGACCTTTGCTTGCTTATTTGTTCACACATTGCATTTAATGCATGAAATGATATTGCCACTTGATATGATAACGATCATCACATAATACTCAATTATTATTATGTGTTATGATGATTTTGGATTATGAGAGCAAGGGTGAGAAAAGTCTTGCTCATTCTTTCATTTGCTTTCTCTCTCATGAAAGCTCTCTCACCCTCAAGCTCTCCCTCTTCCTCTTGCTCTCTCTCTAGTTCAAGGCAAAAACCTCTCATGTGTTGAGAATCATTTGCCTTGGAGATAAAAACCCAAAACACTTCTCTACTCATCCTAGTACACAAGGTTTAGCAAACCAAGTGTTCTAGTTTCCTCAAGATTGAGGTTGAAGCCAAAGGTAGAAGCTTTCAGGTGTATCCATCTTCGGCACAAAGAGACGACGAGGAGAGAACCATCCGACCACCACAAGGAGTCCAAGAGAAGGAGTTCAAGTTAAGGTATAACCCCTAACCGAGTAGGTAAAACTCTTAGTTAGGTTGTTAGATAGTTGTTTAACAAAGATCCGTATTTTGAGTCCATGTTACCACCAAAAGAAAAATCGTTTTTCATCATTTCCGCAAGCCCGTAAGAACCGGGAGACGTAACGTGGACTTACACTACTTAACTACAATTATCTGTGTACACAATGGAATAACGGTTACTACAGTGTACGTGACATGGCAATTACCAATGCTGATGTGTGTGAGCCGGCAAGCAAGTGTATGTGCAACATACATATCATCGGTAATGGTGCAGGTGTCCTAGCAGACGAGATCATAACAGAAGGTAAACAGTAAAAGCAACAATAAGGTATATAAGACTATATACGGGCCATACCGTTTACCATGTTAAGAAGCACGAATTGTTGTTTTTAGAAAGGTAGGGTCTACGGTATTTTGAGAAAATAGACGTCTTTTGAAAATCCGTAGCGTCCCTCGATTTATCTTTTTGAAAATTCCTATGATTCGTCAATTTTGAAAATAGGTATGACTCGAGCTATACTCTAACATCTACATAATAATTTAAGAAACTAACTAAAAGCTAAACTAAAACCTGGGTCAAAGTAGTGGAAGAATATACGTATCCGAGTCGATATATCTAGTAGTCGGCGATCCAGCCTCATATCATCATATACGGTAATATCTATCGTACGACATTCTCGAGTCAAGAGTGCGGATCAATCATCATATTTACCTCGTACGGTAAAATCCATCGTATGACATCCTCAAAATCGAGGGTACGTGTCAAATATCATATATAAAATATAGTTCGTACGGTATCAATCGTCGTACAATATCATAATCAGGGGTACGGATCTAAGGTCTCGTACAATCTAATATTTCATCAAATCACAAGTTTGCATATATATCGCCCAACGATCCTTTTTAATAGAAAATTATGAACGGTGTCTCGACTCAAACACATATCATAAACTCACGGCATCATGCCCGATCATATCGACTCATATCCATTAACAAATAGTATCCTCATCTCACGTGTATATGCATGTATACACACACACATACTCATATATATATATACATATACACACAATTACCAAGTGCATGTGTGTGTACGTGTGTGTGACAACACATAACCTGCAATTCGCTACTGAGGTAGTAATCCTATGGATAGGTCTTCCTAGATCAAACCTAATCTAACCTACGGTCTTCTAGATACACTATTTTCTAAGTACCCTATTCTATGGTTGCGGGGGTGCTACATGCCATCCACCTGACTTCCCCGTAGATATACATCTACTCACCTCGATCCTCGCTTGCCGAAGTCGATGACGCCACGCTCTCCCTTGTCGTCCGAAATCCACGCGGAGGTACCTACAGTTTCAAATACGTAGTACTGTAAAACAAGAATCAAATACAAGAAATGCCGATACGACACACGAAACACACATAGGTTAGAACATATGGCCTACGCATGCAAGGATAACCAACAACTCTCGACATCAACGTACGAACGCCAATCGATCGAGATAAAACACAAATATCAAAACTTAAGTTATTAAAAACTACTATACCAAGACAACAACTAAGGAAAACAACTCCAGATTTTATCTCAGGTAATTTGGTATCAAACAAACAATATAGGGGATAGGTTATAAGCATTGGGAGCTACAGACAAATCCCCCACAACAGCAACCCAACATGGCCCGGCGAGATCCTCAAACTCGCCGGCGCCGCCGGTCCCAAGATGGAGTTTGGGCCTCGTTTTCTCGTTGTAGTCTCCTTGTGGTCTAACTAGGTTAATGTATATGTTTGATTTTCCTAAAAACATACCAGTTTGCTCCAGATTTCCTGTAAGCATCACAAACCCAAGAAAACCGACATGGGAAAAAATTCAAAGCTCAAGTCTCGGGGTTTCTATGCTCAGTTGGTCTAGGATTAACACTAAGGGTCTGTGGTCACCAACTATACCTCATATACACCATCACAGCTCATTCTATTATCTAAATCTCAACTTGGAATTTTCAAAAGTCACAAAACTTGTCGGGACCCGGTTGTTGCTCACGGAACAAAGTGCCACACGGAACAAAGTGCCACGCCAAGTGTCATGTTAAAAGGGCCGGGGGCACCTCTTGAATCTGTGGGGGCCACCTCTTGATTCCATGGGACCCACTGTAGAACAATAAGGATTCTTCGGAATACATTCCGAAAGAGGGTAAATCTGTACTATAAATGGAATGATACCACTTCTTAATACAGAGGTGCTTTTTAAGTGAACCAGCACTACAAGAGCTTGAGAACTCTGTAGTTAAGCGTGCTTGAGCCACGTACGTTCTGGGATGGGTGACCTCCTGGGAAGTGGCCCCTGGTCTGGTCCGATTCGCCCCGAAGGACAAAACCGTGCGGCTTCGGCCAGAGCGGACAATTCTCTCTATATTGGGGGTGGGGCATGGCAGAATGGTATCAGAGCTAGTCCCTTAATAGTAGGTCTGTGGTTCGAGGACGAACCATTGTTCAAAGGTGGGGAGAATGTCGGGACACACAGAACAAAGTGCCACGCCAAGTGTCATGTTAAAGGGGCGGGGCCTTCTCTTGAATCCATGGGGGCCACCTCTTGAGTTCGTGGGACCCACTATAGAACAATGGAGACTCTTCAGAATACATTCCGAAAGAGGGCAAATCTGTACTATAAATGGAATGATATCACTTCTTAATACAGAGGCGCCTTTTAAGTGAACCGGCACTACAGGAGCTTGAGAACTCCGTAGGTAAGCGTGCTCGAGCTAGGTAAGTTCTGGGATGGGTGACCTCCTGGGAAGGGGCCCCTGGTTGGGTCCGGTTTGCCCCGAAGGACAAAACTGTGCGGCTTCGGCCAGAGCGGACAATACTCTCTGTATTGGGGGGTGGGTGTTAGTGTATATGCCCTAGAGGCCATTACTGTATCATACTAGTTTGTATATTACTTAATGGAAGCTTGGGATATTCACCTTGTATATACAATCTTGCTCAAAATAGTAATATGCTACTTGGTCTGTTTCTACTTCAATGTGTATATGTGTTTATTTTTGTATATCGCCTATACACATTAGTGGAGCCCTTAGGATCTTTGCTTGATTACCAGCGATGTGATGGCCGTCACACTAGTGGGGCTGGGTAATCTATAAGCACATCCTTATGCAGGTCCCTGGTCGCAGGGCTATCGAGACAGGGCATCGATACTCCGGAGTAGACCAGCGCATGCGCTTCTCATCCCAGTGTGGGAGACGGTCTGTCCCACAGCCGTCAGTACGTCGTACTTGAGATAGTATGCGGGTGCTCGTTAGGTTACGGGTACACTGGACAGGACTCGTCGGGAACTGACTAGTTGGTATTATGTCTATCGTCAGTTATCAGTTCCCAGGTGACATGAGTACAGCTTAGTCCGCTGACTTGACACTGTCACTTCGCCTCGAGTGTGTTCCCACTGTACTTTGATCACTACCCTACCACGGCTCAAAGGAGTCATGAAAACAGGTAGTGGTTGGGTGCAGTCCCGAAGCACTTGGAGGCAGTGACGGTTAGACAGGATTCGTCTCTCCCGGTATTGGGGGTTGACATCGCGCTGTGTCTAGGAGAGCCATTACACGAGTAGTCCCTGGCCAGGGCAAACGAGATATACTGGTAGGTTTCCAGTGTTATCTCAGGGTGTTTTGGGCTTCGCTCCGGCACGCCTTGTACCGCTATTGGGGGACTGACGTTTACCGCCCCCTAGGCCCGCCATGCGATGTATCAGACGAACAGACCGGACTGTACGGAGAATGTCACACTCAGGCTCAGTAGGAGTTCAGATGGGTTTCGCCTCGTCGGTCTTCTTGTCGGCATTACCTGGGGACCGTTACGCACAGCTAGTGCCGCTTGCGGTCTGTGGTTAAACCCACTGCCAGCGTAGTGTCGAGTCTTTAAAGTCCCACACAGAAAGCTTTTCGCCTTTAGGCAAAAGAGTAGAGGTCGCATGGTATTGCGACAGGTCGCATGGTTTTGCGACAGGGTTCGGTCACATCCGTGCACTTGTGCACGTACAGTGTCCGGACAGTTTACACTAGCGGGCTTTGGTTTAAGCCAGATCCTAGTGTACCTTTTGGGATTGGATTTATCCAGTGTGCATTCGTGTTCCTCGGAACGCGGATGCGGGTGCGTATGCACAGTTGACAGGGAGACAGAGGCAGCGGATTCTCATTAGGGTTGTTGACAGTTGACCGTTGACTATTTGACTTTTTGTTCAACCCTAATGAGAATATGATATGTGATTAACTATTATATTAATTAAGTATTATGGTGACATGGTTGTTGACTTTTGTTGACTTTGTTGACTTGTTGACTTTTGTTGACTTGTTGACTTTGTTGACCGGTTGACTAGGCTTGACTAGTTGACCATCATGATAACTATAGCCATCATTTCATGGCAAAGACTTTTGTTTGCTTGCTCATTTGTGTAAAATGAGTGCATGAAATGATATGGTTATGGTTGCTTCAACCATCACATAAGACTTTTTTTAGTATGATGAGTTATCATGACTTTGGATTATGAGAGGGTGAGAGACAAAAGACTTGCTCATTTTTCTTTCTTGCTCATTCTCTCTCTTGTTCTTGAGCTCTCCTTTTGCTCTCACCCTCTTGCTCTTTTTCCCTCTCTTTAATCTATGGTTCTCTTGTCTCATGAGTTGAGAGTCAAGAACCATAGATAAAATCCCACACAAACTATTCTCTACTCATTCTAGTTCACAAGGTTTAGCAAACCGAGTGAACTAGTTTCTTCAAAGAACGAAGAAGGAGCCAAAGGTTGGAGCTTTCAGGTGGATCTATCTTCGGCGTACGGAGACGACGAGAAGAAGCCAATCCGGACCACCATCGGAGCTTGAAGACGAAGGAGTTCAAGACAAGGAAGGTATAACCCCCTAACCGAGTAGCTAGAAACTCATAGTTAGGTTGTTAGATAGATGTTTAACCAAGATCCGGGTTTTAGGTCCATGTTACCACCTCCGTAAAAAATCGTTTTTTACCAAATTCCGCATTCCCGAAAGTACCGGGAGAGGTAGCATGGACTTACAGTGGGGCATGACAAAACTACACTTAATCAATTCCAAACTACCATAGGATATTAGAAACACTAAAAATCTAACTAGAAGTGTAGGGATTATCTCATTTGGCAACTCAAGAATTTTCTTGAGTTGCTCAAAGTCTTCAAAATTCCAACTTAATTCCCTCATAGGTTTTGTAGTAAGGTTGGGCTCATATTTTGTGATGGAAGTATGGATTTTTGGTCTGGTTTTGGAGGTGTTGCAAGGTGGTAGTGAAGGTGGAGGGAGATGAAGAATGAGGAGGAGGAGATAAAGAAGAGAAAATGGGGAAGTGGTATCAGAGCTGGTCTCTTAATAGTAGGTCTGTGGTTCGAGGAAGAACCGTTGTTCAAAGGTGGGGAGAATGTCGGGACCCGGTTCTTGCTCACGGAACAAAGTGCCACACGGAACAAAGTGCCACACCAAGTGTCATGTTAAAGGGGCGGGGCCTTCTCTTGAATCCATAGGGGCCACCTCTTGAGTCCGTAGGACCCACTATAGAACAATAGGGACTCTTCGGAATACATTCCGAAAGGGGGTAAATCTGTACTATAAATGGAATGATACCACTTCTTAATACAGAGGCGTCTTTTAAGTGAACCGGCACTACAGGAGCTTGAGAACTCCATAGGTAGGCGTGCTCGAGCCAGGTAAGTTCTGGGATGGGTGACCTCCTAGGAAGGGGCCCCTGGTCGGGTCTGGTTTGCCCCGAAGGATAAAACTATGCGGCTTCGGCCAGAGCGGACAATACTCTCTGTATTGGGGGGTGGGGCGTGACAAAACTACACTTAATCAATTCCAAACTACCATAGGATATTAGAAACACTAAAAATCTAATTAGAAGTGTAGGGATTATCTCATTTGTCAACTCAAGAATTTTCTTGAGTTGCTCAAAGTCTTCAAAATTCCAACTTAATTCCCTCATAGGTTTTGTAGTGAGGTTGGGCTCATATTTTGTGAAGGAAGTATGGATTTTTGGTGTGGTTTTGGAGGTGTTGCAAGGTAGTAGTGAAGCTGGAGGGAGATGAAGAATGAGGAGGAGGAGATGAAGAAGAGAAAATGGGGAAGTAGAGAATGAGCCATGGTCAAAGAGATAACTCTCTCTCTCTCTCTCTCTCACCTTGCCCATACCTTCCATGTCACTTGTCCCCCCAAAAAAATCAATCTCCTTTTTCTTTTATTTTTGTTTCAAATGCCAAAATCATTTTTAAAAAAAGTAGCCATGGTTAGAAAGAAGGAATGTAACAAGTGTTGTGTGCAACATGACATGGTGCATGTCTTATGTATAAACAAGTTTAATGCAAAATTAGTGAAATGATAATCAAGGTTAACATCAACATATATACAATAATTGTATAAAAAAATTTATAATGTCCAAATCACATAACTACCTTCAAACTAAATAATTCTGATTAACTTTCCAATTATTTTCTCAAACTATTGGTATATACTTATACCATATCATTAAAAACCAATTCTCACATTTTTAATAATATTCATGAAATTTATATTTTAATTATTTAAATTCAGAAAATAATATTTTATTTTCCTGAAATGTTACAATCTCCCCCCTTTAAATAAATTCGATCCACGAATTTAAGTTTAAACCCCTAAATACATAAAACATTTCAGTCAATAAATCAAATCAACGGGGCTCCGAGTATCATGAATACATAAAACTTAACACAGCGCAAAGCATGCGCATGAAAACGAGTGCAACACACAAACTCAAAACTCCGTCAAGCGTCACGCCATCCTAGGAGTTAATGTGAAAACACTAGTATCGAATCCATTACGAACAATCATATCCGATATAACTAGGACTATAACATATTTATGAAAGTCCACGGTAGCGGCCCGTCCGTCTAACAGACGCCAAATGCGGAACAAAAACTTTTTTACAAACTGGCGCTATCGTGTACCGTAACCCGGATCTGCCATTAAAGCTAAACTAACAAACTACAAAGTGGGTAGAAGAGTTATACCGAACGATTCGAGTCCTTCGGTCTTCAACCATCATCCCACGCTTGTTGCGGCTGCTCCGATCTCCTGAATCTCTAGTCTTCTCGTCCAGGTGGCACCACGTCGATGGATTTTTAAACGGGCTCCCGCCTCTGAACCGAGGCAACTCGATCGTCAAATTTGCTAGAAGAGACGACCAAGATGAAGTAGAGAATGAGTAGAACACTTTGTCTTGTTACATCCAAGGCTATGGACGAACGATTAATGAAGTTGCCTTTTGGATCGATACGAAATGAGAAATGGAGTATATCAATTTCCATGAACCAAAATCCTTAATCTTTTCAAAACAACAACCACGAGCCTAGAGAGGGGGGAGGCCGGCCACTTATAGGAGAAGAGGGAGGTGAGTGTAGGAGAGGGGGAGGTGATCATAAGCCAAAGAACATTCATGAAGAGAATGAGTCACCTTAACACCTAGTGTGAACTCATTCAAAGCAAACCAATCACAATTAACCTCGTCACTAACCTAGTCATCATGCATTAATTGAATCATTAAATACACTAATGAGTCACTAGCCTTGTCACCCTCTCTAGAACCTTCTAGAACACTGACTCACCTCATCAAGAAAAGATAAATCCGTATTTAACCGACTGTTAAATACGGCTGATAGAAAACTAGAAACTGGCAACTTCCAAAAGTGATCCTGAAACGTTCAGGATAACCCCGTATCAGTATAAACATACCCGCATTTGTATTACGACCGAATACAAATGCAACTGAGACAAAGATATTATATCTACACAGTATAATACTGGATTCCGGCTTAAACCAAAGCCTACCAGTATTATCTGTCCGAAAAACGACACGTGCGAAAATGCACGTGCTTTTTCCGAACCTTGCCATATCACCATACGGCCTCTACAACGTTTCGCCCGAACTTGGGAAAGTGTCTGTGGGGGACTCTAATGACTCATCAACACACTGGCATTGGGTATAACCCCTAGCATGTCAGAGGTACAAGCTGCACGTAACGTTTTGCCTATGTATTGATTGGAAGGGAAGCTGATGGGCGAACTCATCTATAAACCCTACTGAGCCTGACAGTGACAATGTATATACAGTCCGGTCCATTCGTCTAAAGAGTATCGCATATCGAGTCTAGGGGGGTGGATAAAATTAGACCCCTAATAACGCGATAAATCGTGTCGGCATGAAGCCCATCACCACCTGAGAAACTACTGATCCAAATCAGTAATTCTCCACTACCTCGGCCGAGGATTCCTAGTGATGGCCACCCGTGCACTGCGCGACATCAACCCCCAATACCGGGAGAGACGAATTCTCGACGATCCGCTCACTTGCCTCCAATATGGCTCGGGACTGTACCCAACTAAAACCTGTTTGCACAACTCCTTTGAGCGTGGTAGGGTAGTAATCTAAGTACAGTGGGAACTCACATGAGACAAACGATGATCTCAGGTCGATGAACTAACCTGTACACATGTCACCAGGGAATTGCTATCTGACGATATGTATAATACCAACTAGCAGATTCCCGGCGAGTCCTATCCGGTTACTCATAACTCAATGAGCACCTGTATACATCTTAGGTGAACCAACTAACACAAATGTCTTGTGAGACCGGCCATCGCCCCTCGTCGGGGTCTCGACTGTATACACTAGTCTACTGTGGAGTATCGATGCCCTGTCTCGAAACTCCCACGACTAGGGACACATTTAAGGATGTGCTTACAGACCCCAGCTCCCACGTATATGATCGCCATCATACTGCTGGTAGTCACACAAGAATCCTATGGGCTCTATCAATCATGCAATAGTGAACTAAAGCATATATACGATGATAAAGTCAAACCAGATAGCATACTATCATCTCGAGTAAGACTGTCATATCGGTATAGGTCCTGCCTCAATCATTGTAATCACGTACCTGCGATCCAATAATTGACTTTGAGGGCACTATCTCCAACAATCTCCCACTTGCACTCAAGGCTAATTATTGCGATGTCGCATACTTACATCCCGTGTGATACCGAACATCCAACTCCTCTACTAATCAGTTTCACAAAGCTAGTTTGTAAAACTGTTGTGTTCGAGAAATAGCCTCAGTGAGTGGATCCGCCCTGATGTTTCTTTCTATATCTCTCTTAATCTCAAGTTCACGGAGAAAGCCATCTCCCGAATCGAGTAATACCTGTCTTAGAATATGTCTGGATATCTGATGGGACCTAGTTCATAAATGAACTCCAAATCCAAACTTTTTAGACCGTTTTGATAACTGAACCTAATCAGTATCCAGCACCATGCCTCCCACAGTATCCTCTTGGACCACCTGTCCATAATACTGTCCCCCGTCAGAGGGAAAAACTATAACTCTGACAATAACTCTGTCATCTATGTCACTTTGGAAACCTGGAATGATAACCGTCTCCCGAAGGAGGCTGCCGTTATCAAATCCGTAGAACATGCACCTTATGTTCTAAAACTTCTTCCTTATGTTTCTTCAGGATTGGATTAATATAAACATATCGCATCTAGTGCAAAAACAACATCTGGTGTGGTACTTGACATCTCATGATTGACTCAATTGCCTAAGTAAGTGATCTGCCAATCATGCACATCCCTCTTTCCTTTAGTCTCTAAGACACCTTTAGAGAGGGTGACTCCATCACCTGCAGGTACACCACCATGCCAGGAGTCATCAATTTTAAAATACCATTAGAATACTGTCTAAATACCCATATTGGGAAACTACCCAAATCTAGATCTAGTAACCAGAATGTCAGATATTATATCCATATCCTTTGTGGAGAAACAACTGTGTGACGACCAAAGTACAACCGATCATAGTATAGGAATTTTACTTCCTACTCTGTGTATGTCATCCAAATACCAGGACATCACATCCTACTACCTTCTTAACAGATCCATCCCCTATTCTGATGAAGTCAAACCCATGACTGTCTTATCAAAATTAAATGATCTATCTCCGCTATATTTGCTCAAGTCTATAAATAGACATAAGCTACTTGCCCACTATGCTTCCGCTGCTCCCACTGACTACGACAACCCTCTGGCAGAATAATATCTACGTACACTTCTAAATCTAGTTTAGAACGACGTTATACTTATCCTCTTGCCGGGTCTCATAGTCTGGAACAACAGTAGTGTCAAGTCTGGGTAAACAAGAACCTCCCTGTCATTGTCCTTGAGGCTACCTGAGTACCTCTCGGGTGTCTGAGGTTATCCACTATATCTGCGGAGTGGCTATTTGAATGTCAAACCTGATTGAATATATAGGTCCTATTAAATTTTCCGTAAACGTTTGCGGTTCTGGAATCACTTCCAGTTCTACCATACTCCCACTACTGTTTTCTGAAAATGTCCATTTTACCAAAACTGTGGCGAGTCAAGAACAATATCACTATTGATCTTCCAGATGGTAGAAATGTCAACCCTCGTCAAAGCCAGGGTCAACCCACAAACAGCCATTACAGAAAACGTGGCTTGAGTTATCCAGTGTCTGGTTTTTAACCATAAGCTGGACAATTCCCCGTATCTTAAGAACGTTAAGATATGAACCATTCTATATACAATATAGAAATAGAGGCACTAATTTAATTGGAACCAAATTCAAATCATGCAACTGTCTCCAGTGCATATTAACTTAATGGAGAGTGGCTAATCAGCATTACTCAACTTAGGAATACATCCAATTATGAGTAACCTGAAAGAGAAACAAGTTTCTCAAAACCATTACTATTATCTGAATGCCAATTACAAGAATCTACATCTTCAATCTCTTTGAAGAATCCCGATACTTGTGATACCTGGTTCTCTACTTTATTCTTATACCCACAACTTCTCAAAACTTAGACATTGTATTTCTACGAAACACTTGTCTAAAAACTAGAGAAGTCATAAGTAAACAGAACATAGTATGAGGACCTACCCCTTTGTCCTGACGGACACTGGACAACATACAATACTCTGTATAAGTCCGCTGAGTTGAATAACTCAAAACCTGTGCATCGTAGGTTGAAAATTGTACCCAGGTGATTTTCTCAAATATCACCAATTACAACGAATTCCGATATAATGAGGATGATCTCCTAATTCCCAATAACTTACTCCCACTCATCATCTGTAAAAATCCATACAGATATGAGAATGTAACCTGGTAAATGCATACCTTGGAGTAAGTATCTAATCGGGAAATCAGTTTTTCATTAACAATACACTGAAACATTAAAATATTTCATAGGGGTTTCCTGGTATTCCTAGTAATGCCTCTTCCATAATCCTATTCATGACTGTAACCGTATATTTCTTTGCCTTCTCTCCAAATCTCTTTATTTGTCTTTAGTCGTTACCTTCTGTACACCATCGTTAGGCTAAATGGTTTTCTTCCTTCCCTACCGTTCGGCACCAGCCTATGGTTTGGAAGAAGACTATCCAGTAAGCATAATAGGTGTACCCTCCTAATCCTAGGAGTACTCGCAACTTGAGAGAAGGTGATGATAAAAGACAATCTGAATAATACCTTATTCTATTTCTCCCGAACTGGGGAAAAAGCAAAGGTGAAATAGGAGTAACGATGAAGTACGCGGTTTGGTCGTGAATGATAACAGTCGCAATTTACTTTGCCCTCTTTCTAATCCCTTTACTTTGTCTTTACATATTACCTTCTGTACACCCTACTTAGGCTAATTGGTTTTCTTCATTCCCTACCATTCAGCAACAGCCTATGGTTTGGAATAAGACTATCCAATAAGCGTAATAGGTGTACTCTCCTAATCCTAGGAGTACTCACAACTTGAGAGAAACTGACGATAAAAGACAACTGAATAAACCAATTCTATTTCTCCTAAACCTGGATCCATCCTCAAAGAAGTCCCTTCGATTTCGTATATAACCATACGATGGATCTATCCAATGGAAGTGGATGTCCGTAGTAATACGGGGTGCTCTGAGAAATACAAAGGGTAAAAGAAGGAGCGGCAATGACTTTTGCAACTCGGACAATCCAAAAGCCAGTATTTTAAGAAGGTTCGGTCAACTTGGTCACTGAGTCATAGTCTAGGGTCGGTCAAAGGTCGCTGCCAAAGAGAGAGAGAAAAGAAACACTCTGCGTGCACTCTAACCTAGATCAGAATGGTTATCACTTTATCTAATCAGGAAACCTCCCACTGTTATCTCAAATTCTCCTCCAAACCAGAAAGAAGAATTAGTCGGGATTACCCGAAGAGTAAACCAACTCATCAGTGAGAATCGGGATCCAATTATTATCGCATGATAACTTGATGGAAGCCACTCAAGTTATCACACTCCAGAAGGTATGCGCATGCCTGGCAAGTTTCCTGTATGTTTGAAACTCCCGATGTGATTTTTGCCCCATGCTCTTATAACCTTGGCGAAGGTCAAAATGTCATAAGTCACATGTCAAGTTCTATCCATCATTATCCAGGTTAATTTGAACCCACCCGCACATGCCCTTGGCGAAGGTCAAAATGGCAGAACGACTGTCCCAAACCAACTCATCTATCTATGCAACAAATGAATACCCAGCAGCTACCAAACACTATGCCTTAGCGAAGGTCAAAATACATAGCTTGAATACTACTGAATACCCAAAAGAAATGACGGAGGGCTACGGCTGGTTTTTGGCGAAAAATCTTTAACATAATGAACTTGATCTCGTTGAAGGAAACTGATAGTCTTTTATAAAATATAGTGACGAAAACGTTTTGCTAAAGAGGTCACTCCCGGTGAAGGGATCTCGGCTCTTTCCTCGTGGAATGAGGTGCAGGATATTCCAACTGAATACCGCGATGCAAAGCAACTTGTAATCGACTATATTAAAGTTATTACCCTGACGTAAACTTCTGCCCAAGGGGTCACTCCCGGTGAAGGGATCTCGGCCTTTGCCTCGTCGAATGAGGTGCTGGATATTCTAACTGAATATCGCTATGCAAAAAAAAAGGAAACATCTTTGTAATAACACCTTTTAAAATTTGTTCCAACAACATCAAATATAGGTTTGTTTTTGTTAGTTATATGTATGCCCTAGAGGCCATTACTATACATAGGATGTATATTGTAGTGGATGCTTGGACATATATAGGGAGGACTTTCTTGCTCGACATGATAGTATGCTATCTGGTTGATCTTTACCTTAACGTGTATACTGTTTGTCTCTCTGATACATGTTGGTAAAGCCCTTAGGATGTGTACTTGACTACCTGGACTATGATGCGGATCATACTAGTGGGGACATGGTAGTCCATAAGTACATCCTTCAAAGTCTCTAGTCGTGGGTGTATCGAGACGGGGCATCGATATACTAGAGTAGACTAGCGTATACCTTCTCGACCCATACAGATGGGCGATGGATGATCCCATATCCATTGGTGTTTGACATCAGAGATGATATACGGGTGCTCAGTAGAGACTGGGTGCACTGGACGGACTCGCCGAGAACTCCCAGATGGTATTATACCTCACGTCAGATGGCAGTTCTCTGGTGACACTGGTACAGAGTAGTCTGTTGACCCGAGATCGTCATAGAGTCTTGTGTGGTTCCCACTGTGCTTTGATTTCCATCTTACCACGTCCAAGAAGGCGTGCAAAATGGTGGTTTTTGGGTACAGTCCCGAGTCACATGGAGGCAATGAGCGATAGGAGGGGATTCGTCTCTCCCGGTATAGGGAGTTGATGTTGCGCTGTGTTCGATTGGCTATAACAGGAAATCCCTGGCCAGGGTTGCTGAGATTTACTGGTAAGTGTTACCAGTAGTTTCTCGAATTGTTATAGACCTCATATCAACATGACTTATCGAGCTATTGGGGTCTGACGTTTACCACCCCTAGGCGAGATATGCGACATATCAGACGATCAGACCGGACTGTACGGTAGTGTTACTGGTTGGATTCACTGGAGTGTGAGCGGGCTTGCTCGTCGATCTTCAGATCGCTCAATACCCGGGTGGCCGTTACGTTTAGCAGACCGCTTGCGGCTTGTGGGTGTTTGATATGATCATCACCTGCTGCCGGCGTATTGACGAGTCTTTAAAGTCCTACACAGAGGTTTCCCGGCTCAAGCGAAACGAAATAGGAGCGCATATGAGATATGTGCGGGACCGAGAATAATGCGAGTATATGATACCGTATTTCATTCTCGCGATGTATGTATCGAATGGTTGTATGCGATATAACCTAGTTATCGAATCAAGGGTTGATTCGATAAGTCGATACATAGTATACCAGTCGGTTGTGTGCGACATGACCGGATCATTGAATCAAGTGTTGATTTAATGATTTAATGCATAATTATATATTTGATATATTACTTTGCATTAACTAGTATTGGTTCACTTTAAATGGATTTTCTCGCTCGGATGTGCACATTGTATATTCGATATAGTTTTGTGCACTTGATTGTATCATGTTTGATGATACATGTTATGCTAGGGTTTTAGTGTAAAGATCAAACCATGGTTACATGATAATGGTTAGGGTTTTGTTTTATTCCCTTATTTATTTATCTATTTCTTTTTTGAAAAATAAATTTGCATAAAGAGAAAATGGTGGCTATCATTTGTTTCTTTCATGAAGATTCATGAAGGTTTGACTTAGTCACCATTTTGTCTCATGCTTAACCCTAACCATTCATTTGAACCTTAGTTAGTTCTCTACACTTTACCATGGTAAAAGTTATGATAAGAATTGATTTTCTTTTCTATTTTTATTAGTCTTATCACAACAATTACCATCATCTTCTTCTTCTTCTTCAAGAAGAAAGCATACTTCATCAATGGTGATTTGAGCATAAGTGTGAGAAATCCAATTCTAAAGTCTACCCACTTCCTATTTCTTCATCCTCTACCTCTTGCCAAGTAGTAGAGTGTGTTTCCTTCACAAGTTTTCATGGCTTGGTGAAGGTGGAGCTTGATCTAGCGATGCCTCGACGTAGATCATCTTCGGCATGGACATCGACGACCTAGCTCGCCATCTCTCCGACGAAGCCGACGCTAGAGCCCGGGAATTCATTTGGACAGCGAGGGGACTTCGTTGCGGAGCTATGGAGGTGGAGAAACGGATCTACAAAGGTTGTATTTCCGTTCTTTTAGTTTAGTTGTAAACTAGTTTCTTTGTTTCGCCTAAATATCTAGTTAACGATCCGTATTAGGGTTTCTCGGCACCCGTAAAATTTGAAATTGGCATGGTTGATGCCTTGTGAGACCTCTTGAGAGTGCCTAGGAACCCTACAGAGGTATCAGAGCCAAGCTAGAGCCTTAGGCGAAGTCTAGACGCAATTAGAAGTCCGATCGAACCAAAACCTAACCCGGAAAACGGCTCTCTGGACTTTTTTGTAAAATGTGGATTTTTGTAAATTAAAAATATGCAGAAAAATCAGCAGGCGATTGTATGGGTTACTGTAAAATTTGAGTCCATAACTCCATCATTCAGCCGCGGTTCCGCGGCATGAGCATGCCTCATGCGTGGATCCGCGGCAGTTTTGTCGTATTGGTCATCGAATTCTGCACCATAATTAATAAGTTTCTGTGCTGGTTTTCCTGGGAATATTTTAATATTTATTCCAGAGTTTTATTTTCTGGGTTGTATGAGGAACTCCGTGTTTCGATCGGAATATCTAATTTTGTCTATGTGGCTTTCCGGATAAATTTTAGAATATGTTAAAAAGTTCGACCGGATATAAATACCCAATCTTTCCCCTGTCGGGAAATTTCCAAGTGTTGGATTTTTCCGTAGTTTAACGACGTTCTAAGTAGTGCAAGTAACGCGATGGTCCCTTTAGAAGACAACAAACCTTAACTCGATTATGTGACCGTCTTGAACTGCCCTTTGAACCTTCGGGTTTGGGGCAGTACGGCGTGCCACATGTGAGGCGTTGGCTTGACCCTTCTACGGCTGGACCGTTGGTACTGAGGCACGAACTGAATGTTGTTAGACTTATTTCATGTGTTGATCTGTATTGGGAAACCTTGGGTGATCGATTGTTCGATCGGAAAGTTTAACATTTTCTATTTATCTGGAATGGTATACAATAATTGGAATTCACAATAAGTTATGAGATAACTGAATGAATGTTATAAACATAGTAGTTTAGTCTCAATTGATCGGTTGCCACGGAATTTTGATGTGATCAAAAGTCTGTCGCAATCATGTAGCGTACGTGGATACTCGCCGGGTAAACTTAATAGACAGCCTCACTCCATAGCCCCGACCAAGTAACTGTAAGAGAACCCCATCGCCGAAAGCATCCGTTCGGGTGCTCGCGGTAGCGGTGTTCCGCCTTGGTGTACTTCGTCGACGGTATCAGGGGTGCGGCCGCCTACTAAAGTTTGCGACGAGCATTCGATCAGTTTTTCGGGAATCTTGTTGAATTGCCCGACTTGATATTGAAAAGTGTTTTCGATAATGAGACTAAAATGCGGGGTTTATAATTGTTAGGCATGCGATGTCTAAAGAAATTCATTTGGTCAGGCATGCGATGTCTGAGATGGTTGCGGATTCCAACTGTTGTAGTTTTACACTTTCTTTTCTGTGACCGTAAGTGTAATATGTGATATCGCCGGTTTCGTTGCTATATGTCAACGACAATTGGGATGCGCATATTTGCTTACGTTGATGACATATGATGTTATGTGTTGCTGGATATGTTATATTGGATCGTCGTGTTTGAATAGCCGGGGGGTTTTTATGTGAGATGAGTGTTTTTCATTTTCATTCATGTAAAAACTTGTATGTAATATTCTTTTATTGGGGCACTTCCAGGTTGCGGAAGATGTCACCGTTTGTATATTATTTACTTTTCCGCACTAGGATAGACCCAAGGAGGAGGGCACAAGTAACCGGGTTCTGGAGTCCAGTGGGAGACCAACTCAAGGAGTCGAGTCCGGGTCTCCTAACTCTAGAATTGGTAGGGTTGCTTGCCGCTCTCGTAGAGGTCTAGGGGTGTGGGTTTGGCTATTCATCGCGACCGTGGAATCCGTGTTTTATACTGGCTCGTATTGAAAACACGGACATCCTAGTATATCCAATATTTCATATGTTTCTTCTGCTGCGATATCTGTGATGTGATCATGTGATGTTCTGTGATAAATACTGTATATAGTATATATGATATATTATATAGACGTTACTTATGTTTTACACCCGCGCTAGCCCTGCCCTGCTCTGCCGTTAGTTACCTAACCTAACGGTGCACGAGGGGACATCGAGGCGAATGCGGATGGCATAAGTGTACGTCGTATTTATCTGTGATGTTTAGGTATTTAAATGATGGGACTTCATTAATATGATTAATGAAATAAAAGAAACCTAAGATGTTGTAGAATCGAATTTCAAAATAAAACAGGTAGCTACAGTTCTTGCTTTGCACAACGGTGTATATGATATATCCTGCACCTTATTCGATAAGGAAAGGACCGAGATCCCTTCACCGGGAGTGACTCCTTTAGCAATAACTGGCAGATGCTACACACTCGGTTTGTCTTTTGATTGCTTTTAAGAGTTCTGCTTTGCACAGTGATATATATGATATATCCCGCACCTCATTCGACGAGGAAAGGACCGACGATCCCTTCACCGGGAGTGACTCCTTTAGCAAAACTAGAAAAGCCTCAAAAGCACTCCATTTCAAAATCATTCGATCCTACAACGATATCAAGTTCATTACGCAATAGGTTTTCAGAAAAACCTGTCGTAGCCCTCCGTCATTTCAGATAAGTCCTATTTAGTATTCGTGCTACGTTTGTTGACCTCCGTCAAGACGTAGTGTGCGGTAGCTAACTAGTATTTATCTGTTTATGCATATGATGCAGATTGAGTTAGGGTAGTCGTGCGGCCTTGTTGAGCTCCGTCAAGGGTCGTGCGGGTGGGTTTAATTCGATCAAGAAATGACAGGTTGAACTTGACTAGTAGCCTATGGTTTGTTGACCTCCGTCAAGGTCATAGGGTGCTGGGGGCAAAATATTATCGGGAATTTCAAGTGTTGAAATTTGCAATGAGATTGCATACCTTCTATGAGATAGTTGGATCCCGATACCCGCTGAGAGTAAGAGTTACTGCTGGGAGAGTTTTATACATTACAATTAGCCGATCAAGTAGGTGTCTAGAAAGGTGTTAACGAGGTTACGCCTCTGGGAAAACGAGGTTTACATTAATTAGGTTCGTGCGAAAGCACGGGGGACCTCCCTCAAAGTACCGACACTGGCCTGGCTGAAAGATTGGCGAACTTGTAGTGTGTAATTAATCCCGGCTAGTCTTTCCTTTTAGGGTTTGAAGGAAGATTTGATAAAAAGCAGTGGGAGCCATCCTGATTAGATAAAATAATAACCAATCTATTCTTGCAAGAGCGCACGCTGAGTGTTTTCTTCTCTCTCTCTCCTGGTAGCGACCATGTCACGCCTTAATCAAGATAATAATACGGATTTTTGACCGAACCCGCTTGTTATACTGAGCTGGGGAACGTTGGTCCCGCTCCAACTCATAATTCTTATAAGACAGAGCAGGAAATTGGGGAATACCAGATTTCCCGTGCCGCCCAAACGAAGAGAGTGCATGCTGATGCATCATCTTCGGGTGTGTTCATTACAAAGAACTGTTTCTCTGTATCCTCTACGTCCTGGGTATGTGATACCAGATCAGGATCCCAGATATGTAATCAGTTACATAGGGCTACAGAAAGGTAGAGAACTGAGAACGGGTGATAAGTTTCATGAGGCAGAAAACGGGGCAAGTGTTGCAGCCAAGTCTGTTGGTCACTGTCACCCTGTATTACCAATACATTGATTCTGAACGAATGTTATTAGATACCGAACCTGATATACAAAATCATATCAGTCTCTTTATTAGTAAAGAAAGGATATAATTTTGTATTGTTGGATAATGTTTTGAACATTTCCTATATCAAAAGTTGATCGGTTCAGGCACGTTATCTAAAAGCGTTGATGTTCTAAATCAAACTACAGTTCTTAGTATATGGAACACACATAAGAGGAAGAGTTTAGAAATGAACGGATCCTTCTTAAGGTATTGTAGAATAGGTCAGATCAATGTGACCCGACTAGCTGAAGTTACATGTAGATGCATATTTAAATCAGTTTGAATCTACATCTTGTGAAACTTGCCAGTCATGTCACAAAGATATAATGCCACTAGCTCTGTTTATTGGAAACAGAGAAAGAGTTAGTGAACTCTTGGGATGATACATGTTGATGTATGTAGGTCGCCAGTCTACACATGCCAAGACCGGTTCTATATACTTCATTACGTTCTCTGATGATCTCTCAAGATTCAGACATATGTTCCTGTTAAAACACAAGTCCGAACCTTTTGAGATATTCACAGAATATAAGTTAGAAGTAGAGAACCAAAATACGGGTATAAGTATTATGTCCTTTGATGTGATCAGGGAGGAGATTACTAGAGCACGGAAATCCTGGACTATTTTAAAGGAGAATGAGATTCTCTCTCGGCATTACTCCTCCGTACACACCATAGCACGATGGTATATCGGGGCGGAGCAATCACACCCTATATGATAAGGTGTGCTCTATGATGAGTACTACTGAGTTACCTATTTCCTTTTGGGAGTCATGCACTTGAGAAGTTGCATACCTATTGAATAGGGTTCAAATCAAATCAGTTCCCTACCACTTCATATGTGATATGGAAAAGGAAGAGCCCATTTCTTAAGTTAGTTAAGATTTGGGGTTGACCGGCCTATGTCTGAAAGCAAAATCCGGACAAGCTCGAGGCAAAGTCTGTAATGTAGAACTGGAAAGGTTCCAGCTATACAAACTGCAGCTGATGATTTGATAAAACCAAAGGATTCAATAGTTACCAACGAACCTCAGCCTCTCCGCCGATCTAGTAGGGTTCCTCACCCAACTGAGAGATACTTCGGTTTCTCTATGACAGTGGGAGCGAGGATTACATCATGAGATGATGACCCAACTAGTTTCGAGCTGGCCATCAGGAGTATGACTCTGTAAGAATGGCTGGATGCTTAGTGATCTGAGATGGAATCCATGTACACCAACAAAGTATGGACTTTGGGTGCTATATCTAAAGGGTTAAATCCCCATTAGGAGCAAGTATATCTTGAGAAGATTACTTGGTGTAGATGGAAAAGTTGAGACTTTCAAAGCTAGACTCGTTAAAAGTTTTCGTCATCGACCAGGCGTGGATAATGATGAAACCTTTTCCAGTGCCTATGCTTAAGTCCATCCAGATCCTACTTGCCACGACTACATACCATGACTACGATATCTGGTGGTTGGGTGTCATGACAGCTTTTCTAAATGATGTTTTAGAAGAGGGCGTCTATAAGTACACAGCCAGAGGGCTTCGTAGACAGTGGGAGCAGCGGAAACGTGTGCAAGATGCTTTATAGGATAAAGCAGGCATCGCGGAGTTGGAACATCTGTTTTGATGGATAAGTCAAAGAGTTTGACATCATCAAAATGGTAGATGAACCTTGTATAAACAAAAAGGTAGTAGGGAGTATGGTCGTGATCCTCGTAGAGTACGTGGATGCCATGCTCTTGATAGGGAAGGAGTTTCCTATGCTACGCTCGGTCGATCTCCGCTTATCACAAGGATTCTCCAATAGGATCAAAATGATACCTACTAAATCCTGGGTTTTGGATCTATGAGATAGATCTAAATGGATGTTAGGATACTCACTAGCTGTAGTGAGATGGTATCAGTTGATCCTGGGGAGAATCACTGGAAGGGTTCCAGGGTGATAAAGACGACTGAAAGTCAGTCACAGGCATTGTCTTTACCCTCAGTGAAGGGACGGTATGTTGGAAGAGTTCCAAGCTAGATACCGTGGCATACTAGACGATAAAGGCAGGATACATCGCTACTTAAGATGCTACCAAAGAGGCTGTTTGGGTGTATATTGGTTCATGAGATGAACTACGTTCCTACCATTGTGAGACAATGGAGTTGTGGCTTATGCCTAGGAACACCCGTCCCATCAGTGATCCAGACATATTCTAAGGCAGTGTCACCTGATCATGGAGATGGATGATCTCCAGGGTGATCTAGGTTTGGAGAGTAGACTCAGAGGACAACACAGCGGATCCACTCACAAAGGCCTGTTCCCAGAGAGAGATATTTATGGGATGGTTGAGCATGAGATACTACAACCACTGCTATCAGATGGCCCTAGTGCAAGTGGGAGATTGTTAGTTATATGTATGCCCTAGAGGCCATTACTATACATAGGATGTATATTGTAGTGGATGCTTGGACATATATAGGGAGGACTTTCTTGCTCGACATGATAGTATGCTATCTGGTTGATCTTTACCTTAACGTGTATACTGTTTGTCTCTCTGATACATGTTGGTAAAGCCCTTAGGATGTGTACTTGACTACCTGGACTATGATGCGGATCATACTAGTGGGGACATGGTAGTCCATAAGTACATCCTTCAAAGTCCCTAGTCGTGGGTGTATCGAGACGGGGCATCGATATACCAGAGTAGACTAGCGTATACCTTCTCGACCCATACAGATGGGCGATGGATGATCCCATATCCATTGGTGTTTGACATCAGAGATGATATACGGGTGCTCAGTAGAGACTGGGTACACTGGACGGACTCGCCGAGAACTCCCAGATGGTATTATACCTCACGTCAGATGGCAGTTCTCTGGTGACACTGGTACAGAGTAGTCTGTTGACCCGAGATCGTCATTGAGTCTTGTGTGGTTCCCACTGTGCTTTGATTTCCATCTTACCACGTCGAAGAGGGCGTGCAAAATGGTGGTTTTTGGGTACAGTCCCGAGTCACATGGAGGCAATGAGCGATAGGAGGGGATTCGTCTCTCCCGGTATAGGGAGTTGATGTTGCGCTGTGTTCGATTGGCTATAACAGGAAATCCCTGGCCAGGGTTGCTGAGATTTACTGGTAAGTGTTACCAGTAGTTTCTCGAATTGTTATAGACCTCATATCAACACGACTTATTGAGCTATTGGGGTCTGACGTTTACCACCCCTAGGCGAGATATGCGACATATCAGACGATCACACCGGACTGTACGGTAGTGTTACTGGTTGGATTCACTGGAGTGTGAGCGGGCTTGCTCGTCGATCTTCAGATCGCTCAATACCCGGGTGGCCGTTACGTTTAGCAGACCGCTTGCGGCTTGTGGGTGTTTGATATGATCATCACCTGCTGCCGGCGTATTGACGAGTCTTTAAAGTCCTACACAGAGGTTTCTCGGCTCAAGCGAAACGAAATAGGAGCGCATATGAGATATGTGCGAGACCGAGAATAATGCGAGTATATGATACCGTATTTCATTCTCGCGATGTATGTATCGAATGGTTGTATGCGATATAACCTAGTTATCGAATCAAGGGTTGATTCGATAAGTCGATACATAGTATACTAGTCGGTTGTGTGCGACATGACCGGATCATTGAATCAAGTGTTGATTTAATGATTTAATGCATAATTATATAGTTGATATATTACTTTGCATTAACTAGTATTGGTTCACTTTAAATGGATTTTCTCGCTCGGATGTGCACATTGTATATTCGATATAGTTTTGTGCACTTGATTGTATCATGTTTGATGATACATGTTATGCTAGGGTTTTAGTGTAAAGATCAAACCATGGTTACATGATAATGGTTAGGGTTTTGTTTTATTCCCTTATTTATTTATCTATTTCTTTTTTGAAAAATAAATTTGCATAAAGAGAAAATGGTGGCTATCATTTGTTTCTTTCATAAAGATTCATGAAGGTTTGACTTAGTCACCATTTTGTCTCATGCTTAACCCTAACCATTCATTTGAACCTTAGTTAGTTCTCTACACTTTACCATGGTAAAAGTTATGATAAGAATTGATTTTCTTTTCAATTTATATTATTCTTATCACAACAATTACCATCATCTTCTTCTTCTTCTTCAAGAAGAAAGCATACTTCATCAATGGTGATTTGAGCATAAGTGTGAGAAATCCAATTCTAAAGTCTACCCACTTCCTATTTCTTCATCCTCTACCTCTTGCCAAGTAGAAGAGTGTGTTTCCTTCACAAGTTTTCATGGCTTGGTGAAGGTGGAGCTTGATCTAGCGATGCCTCGACGTAGATCATCTTCGGCATGGACATCGACGACCTAGCTCGCCATCTCTCCGACGAAGCCGACGCTAGAGCCCGGGAATTCATTTGGACAGCGAGGGGAATTCGTTGCGGAGCTATGGAGGTGGAGAAACGGATCTACAAAGGTTGTATTTCCGTTCTTTTAGTTTAGTTGTAAACTAGTTTCTTTGTTTCGCCTAAATATCTAGTTAACGATCCGTATTAGGGTTTCTCGGCACCCGTAAAATTTGAAATTGGCATGGTTGATGCCTTGTGAGACCTCTTGAGAGTGCTTAGGAACCCTACAGTTTTATCTTGCATTGATAAGAATCAATGCAGTCCCATCAATCAATCACACCAGAAAAGAACGAAAAATAAAATGTACGTATATGCCATCCGCATTCGCCACTGGATCCCGTCATCACCCGTTAGGTTACTTAACTAACGACAGAGCGGGGGCTGGACTATCACGGGTGTAAATCATATACAACATCTAATAGTATATATACCAATATACAATAATCGCTCCAGACGTGATAATATGCAACATTACAGAAAAGTAATAAGTATCACAGAACAATACAGATAATCTGGGATCCCCGGGTTTCACAGAGCCGCTGCTGAAACCCGACGTTCCCCTGGTCGTGTGGATAGCCTGTGCAATGAAACCTAAACCCCTACGGGTGCGGCAAGTTACCTGCCAAAACCTGAAGCGAGGTAGTCCCCACAACATAGTGAATGGAACACTCGGCACTTCACGGAATCCGGTAAATTGAGCATTCCTCCTTGGGTCAACCTGTACCCCCTACGAGTACGGTGAATAGTCTTCCAATTCTAGAGTAAGGTCCCTTTGCCTCTCAAAGCCATGAGATACGGACCCGTTGCCCTCCAGAACCCGACTATCCGTGCACTCCTTCGCGGGATAAACCTAGTACAGAAATAAAAATATGTACAACGGGTACATCGACCTCGACCCGGTCGTGCCCCAAAAGAATATTATACAAACAGGCAGTAACGGCAGTCCACATGTTGGACGCTCGCCCCGCAATATCAAATGTACAAATAAATCCAAACTGCACTATCCACCACGACATATCCGCAACATCACAGCACAACACAGAACATCAACGCGAATGTCACGTTCGCAAACCCGTCTAAAAGAACTACAGCAATCAGACGCGGTTTACCGATCAAATGAAATTCCCGATCGGAGATATAATGTAAATACTGCATACTAAAAAATTTAAAATTTCGATTGAATAAATTTTCCGAAATGGGCCCCACGTACATCTGCTGTACAGTAACAAAATCTGGGCCCAAAAGAAATATATCAAAAGCCACAATTTCCCAAGTAGAACTTACTGTAGAAATTTGGAGTGCCAATCTCACAAAACTGCGGCGGATCCGCGGTCAAACCCATGTTTGGGCCGTGGATCCGCGGTGGTTCTGTGGAATTGGGCCTCCAAATTTCACCAGTTTTCTAATAAAAGCCTGCTCTGTTTTATGGTATGTTCAAAATAATTTTTGGGCTCTGTTAAAAATCGACAGAAACTTTGAACATGGAAATTGCAGTTTTTGAAAAACGGTTCGATCGATATTTTAAACGTGTTAGCACAAGTTAGTATAGCTTAATGGTAAGGCTCTGATACCACTGTAAGTCCACGGTAGCAGCCCGGCCGTCTAACAGACGCCAAATGCGGAACAAAAACTTTTTTACAAACTGGCGCTATCGTGTACTGTAACCCGGATCTGCCATTCAAGCGAAACTAACAAACTACAAAGTGGGTAGGATAGTTATACCGAACGATCTGAGTCCTTCGGTCTTCAACCATCATCCCACGCTTGTTGCGGCTGCTCCGATCTCCTGAATCTCTAGTCGTCTCGTCCAGGTGGCACCACGTCGACGGATCTTTAAACGGGCTCCCGCCTCTGAACCGAGGCAACTCGATCGTCAAATTTGCTAGAAGAGACGACCAAGATGAAGTAGAGAATGAGTAGAATACTTTGTCTCGTTACGTCCAAGGCTATGGACGAACGGTTAATGAAGTTGCCTTTTGGATCGATACGAAATGAGAAATGGAGTATATCAATTTCCATGAACCAAAATCCTTAATCTTTTCAAAACAACAACCACGAGCCTAGAGAGGGGGGAGGCCGGCCACTTATAGGAGAAGAGGGAGGTGAGTGTAGGTGAGGGGGAGGTGATCATAAGCCAAAGAACATTCATGAAGAGAATGAGTCACCTTAACACCTAGTGTGAACTCATTCAAAGCAAACCAATCACAACTAACCTAGTCACTAACCTAGTCATCATGCATTAATTGAATCATTAAATGCACTAATGAGTCACTAGCCTTGTCACCCTCTCTAGAACCTTCTAGAACACTGACTCACCTCATCAAGAAAAGATAAATCCGTATTTAATCGACTGTTAAATACGGCTGATAGAAAACTGGAAACTGGCAACTTCCAAAAGTGATCCTGAAACGAATTTCAGGATAACCCCATATCAGTATAAACATACCCGCATTTGTATTACGACCGAATACAAATGCAACTGAGACAAAGATATTATATCTACACAGTATAATACTGGGTTCCGGCTTAAACCAAAGCCTACCAGTATTATCTGTCCGAAAAACGACACGTGCGAAAACGCACGTGCTTTTTCCGAACCTTGCCATATCACCATACGGCCTCTACAACGTTTTGCCCGAACTTGGGAAAGTGTCTGTGGGGGACTCTAATGACTCATCAACACACTGGCATTGGGTATAACCCCTAGCACGTCAGAGGTACAAGCTGCACATAACGTTTTGCCTATGTATTGATTGGAAGGGAAGCTGACGAGCGAACTCATCTATAAACCCTACTGAGCCTGATAGTTACAATGTATATACAGTCCGGTCCATTCGTCTAAAGAGTATCGCATATCGAGTCTAGGGGGGTGGATAAAGTCAGACCCCTAATAACGCGATAAATCGTGTCGGCATGAAGCCCATCACCACCTGAGAAACTACTGATCCAAATCAGTAATTCTCCACTACCTCGGCCGAGGATTCCTAGTGATGGCCACCCGTGCACTGCGCGACATCAACCCCCAATACCGGGAGAGACGAATCCTCGACGATCCGCTCACTTGCCTCCAATGTGGCTCGGGACTGTACCCAACTAAAACCTGTTTGCACAACTCCTTTGAGCGTGGTAGGGTAGTAATCTAAGTACAGTGGGAACTCACATGAGACAAACGACGATCTCAGATCGATGAACTAACCTGTACACATGTCACCAGGGAATTGCTATCTGACGATATGTATAATACCAACTAGCAGATTCCCGGCGAGTCATGTCCGGTGTACTCATAACTCAATGAGCACCTGTATACATCTTAGGTGAACCAACTAACACCAATGGCTTGTGAGACCGGCCATCGGCCCTTGTTGGGGTCTCGACTGTATATACTAGTCTACTCTGGAGTATCGATGCCCTGTCTCGAAACTCCCACGACTAGGGACACGTTTAAGGATGTGCTTACAGACCCCAGCTCCCACGTATATGATCGCCATCATACTGCTGGTAGTCAAGCAAGAATCCGATGGGTTCTATCAATCATGCAATAGTGAACTAAAGCATATATACGATGATAAAGACAAACCAGATAGCATACTATCATCTCGAGTAAGACTGTCATATCGGTATATGTCCTGCCTCAATCATTGTAATCACGTACCTGCGATCCAATAATTGACTTTGAGGGCACTATCTCCAACAATTTATAGTACGCATCTTGTTAAATCGTCAAAACAACTGAAATAAAGTGCATGCAAAATCCCTTTTCAAATCGCCGTGCGATGCGCAAATCACGGCATAAGTAGCGGACGTTCTTTTAAAGAAAATAGCTTTATATATATACTTATACATATCCTTTGTTTAACATATACGTCCCGCCTTTTGAAGATAATTTAGAAAAGTTTTCTTCGTAAAATTTCGTGTCATCATGGACCGTAGAAAAATATTGTCACTATAGCTTCTTTGAAAATCCCTTCTGTAAATATCGATGCATGCCAAAATACTCAGGTACTTGAAGGGTCTCGGCAGCGCCCCGGCCATCGAAACGCGGCCAAAATGCGGAACAAAAATTTATTAAACTGGCGCTACCGTTACCCTATTCCCGGATCGTCCTTAAACCCAAAACTAGCAAACTATAAAAGAAGTTAGAATTGTTATACCGAGTTGATCCAAGTCCTTCGGTCTTCATTCCAAGCTCCTAGCGGTTCTTTGACGAAGTTTGGTTGCCGGTCTTCCTCCATCTCCGATGATCCACCCAAGGAAAACGGCGCAAGATCCAACCTCGTCGAACGAGATAACCGACGCTCCGAAGTCGCTAGCGATGGAGAGTGGGGGTGTATGAAAGTGTCACTACAATTTTCTCTTAAAATATTTTGCTCAATGAGCAAGCAAAGAAGATGAATGAGGTGAGGGAAAACAATAGCATGAGCAAAGAAAATTGGCTAAGTGTTTTGTATGAAAAGTGAGAGAGTGGGAGTAATGCAAGAGAAAGCAATCAAATGAAATCAATCCCCACCACCATAAAGTGGCCGGCCCCCCTTCTCTCTCTCATAAAAAAAATCATTTCCAATTAACCATTAAAAAAATGCAACCATGCTTTGACCCATGCCACTCAACATATCCATGACCATACCTCCTTTTCCACCTCATTTATAAAAAAACAAATGAATTTCCATAAATGGAAAATCATATAAATGAGGTGGCATCTTCTAGAAGCTATTCCGTAGAAAATACGGAATACTTCCCGGTACATGTATCAAAATACATATACGCATATTCGCACAAAAATACGAATAGCCAAGAGAGAAAACGAATAGTGAACAATAATACTAGAATATGTATATACAAATACATATATAAATTATTAAATAAAAACCCGATTTAATAATCCAGCTTAATCCTAAGCCGCTAGTATTATCAACCGTCCGATTAAAGTCTGCGCAGCATGCACATATTTAATCGGACACCTGTATGTATCAACATACCTCATGTACACTATATGGCCTGAACCGTGAAAACCCTCTGTGTGGGACTCTAAAGACTCGTCAATACGCTGGCAGTAGGTTTAACCACAAGGACGTCAGCGTCACTAGCTGTACGTAACGGCTACCCAGGTATTGAGCGAAACGGATGCCAATGAGCAAACTCATGCAGAACCCCTACTGAGCCTGACAGTGACAATATCCGTACAGTCCGGTCTGTTCGTCTAAGAGTATCGCATATCGAGTCTAGAGCGGTGGATAAAGTCAGACCCCCAACAATGCGATATTTAGTGTCGGCATGAAACCCATCACCACCTGAGAAACTATCGATCCTGGATCGGTAGTTCTCGTCCACCGTGGCCACGGATTTATGGTGATGGTCATCCGTACACAACGCGACACCAACCCCAAATACCGGGAGAGACGAATCCCAAACGATCTGATCACTGCCTCCATATGGCTTGGGACTGTACCCAACTAAAACCTGTTTGCACGACTCCTTTGAGCCGTGGTAGGGTAGTAATTAAAGCACAATGGGAACTCACACGAGACAAATGACGATCTCAGATCGACAGACTAACCTGTACACATGTCACCTGGGAACTGCTATCTGACAATAGGTATAATACCAACTAGCAGGGTTCCCGGCGAGTCCGTCCATTGTACTCATAACCCAATAAGCACCTGTATACTATCTTAGGTGAACAAACTAACACCAATGGCTTGTTAGACCTGGCCACTGCCCCTCGTCGGGGTCTCGATCATTATACACCAGTCTACACTGGAGTATCGATGCCCGGTCTCGATACTCCTACGACTAGGGACATTTAAGGATGTGCTTGTAGACCCTAGCTCCTACATATATGATCGCCATCATAATGCTGGCAGTCAAGCAAGAATCGTATGGGCTCTATCAACACGTACATGATGATAAAGACAAAGCAGATAGCATACTATCATCTTGAGTAAGACTGTTTTATCGGTATAGGTCCTCACTTAATCATTATAATCACAAGTCCGCGACTATGATAATTTCCTTGAGGGCACTATAGCCAACAATCTCCCACTTGCACTTAAGGCCAATTATTGCAATGTCGCATACTCACAGCCCGTGTGATACCGAACACCCAACTTCTCTACTAATCAGTTTCGCAAAGCCCATTTGCAAAAATGATTGCGTTCGAGAAATATTCTCAGTGAGAGGATCCGCTCCAATGTTTCTTTCTGTATCTCTCTTAATCTCGACTTCACGGAGAAAGCTATCTTCCGAAATGAGCAATACCTGTCTTAGAATTTTGTCTGGATATTTGATAGGACCCAGTTCACAAATGAACTCCAAATCCATCAAACTTCTTAGACTGTATCATCCACTGAACTTAATTAGTATCCTGCGCTATGCCTTTCCTCAGTATTTTCTTGGACCACCTGTCCAATATATTGTCCCTCATAAGAGGGAAAAACTATAACTCTGACAGTCACTCTTTCATCCAGGTCATCTTGGAAGCCTGAAATGATAACCGTCTCCTAAGGAGGCTGCCGTAATCATTTTCCTAGAACATCCATTTATGTTCATAAACTGCTTCCCAACGTTTTTCCAGGATTGGATTAATATATCTGCTTATTGCAACTTGTGCAAAAACAATATCTGGTGTAGCACTTGACATTTCATGATTAACTCAATTGCCTAAGCAAGTGATATGCTAATCATGCAGACCCCTCTCCCCTTTAGTATATAAGACACCTTCAGAGAGGGTGACTCCATCATCTGCAGGTACACCACCATGCCAGGAGTCTTCCATCCTAAAATATCTTTAGAATAATGTCAAAATACCCAGATTGGGATACTTCCCAAATATAGATCTAAAACCATAGATCTAGTAACCAGAAAACCTGATATTATTTCCATATCCTATGTGGAGAAACAACTGTGTGACAACCAAAGTATAACCGATCGTAGTATAGGAATATCTCTTCCTATCAAGTGCATGTCTTCCTGAATACCAGGACATCACACCCTACTACCTTCTTACCAGATCCATCTCCTATTCTGATGGTCAAAACCTATGACTATCACATCAAAATTAGATGATCTATTTCTGCTATATCTGCTTTAGTCTATAAATAGACATAAGCTACTTGCCTACTATACTTCCGCTGCTCCCACTGACTACAACAACCCTCTGGCACAGTCATATAGGCGTGCACTTCTAAAGCTAGTTTAGAACGACGCTATACTCATTCTCCTGCCGGGTCTTATAGCCTAGAACAGCAGCAATGACAAGTCTGGGTAAACAAGAACCTCCCTGTCACTGTCTCTGAGAAGACCGAAGTACCTCTCGGGTGCCTAAGGTTACCCACCAAATCTGCGGAGTGGCTAACGGAATGTTGAAAATAATTGAATCCTTAGGTTCTATTAAATCTTCAGTGATCGTTTGTGGTTCTGGAATCACTTTCAGTTCTACCATACTCCCACTTCTGTTTTCTGAAAAAATCCATTTTACTAAAACTGTGGCGAGTCAAGAACAATATAAATATTGATCTTCCTGATGGTAGAAAGTTAACCCTCGTCAAAGCCCGGGATAACCCATAAACAGCCATTACTGAAATGTGACTTGAGTTTATCCGGATTCTGGTTTTAAGCATCAGCCGGACAACTCCCTATACCTTAACATTGTTAAGATATAAATTGATTCTATATAAATCTAATATAGAAACAAAAGCACTAATTTAATTGAAACCAGATTCAAAATCATGCAGCTGTCTCCAGTGCATATCAACCAAATGGAAAAAGGTCAATCAACATTACACATCTAGGAGTGCATCCATATATGAGTAGCCCGAAAGAAAAGCATGTTCTCAAAACCATTACTATCAATGGAATACCAAACACAAGTATCTGCATCTTCGACTTTATCGAAGAATCCTGATACTTCCAATAAATGGTTCTCTACTTTATTCTTATACCTATAACTTCTCAAAATCCGAACCTTGTATTTCAACGAAATACCTATCTAAAATAAGAGAAGTCATGAGTAAACAGAATATAGTACGAGTACCATCCCCATTGTCCTAATGGACACTGGACAACATACAATACCTTGTATAAGTCCCCTGAGTTCAATAACTCAAACCCTGTGCGTCGTAGGTTGAAAAACTGTAGTATGGTTAAGAAGAATTACACCGTTGTTGAATGCACCTTACCTAATCACCAACTGATATAGGTAAATATCAGAGACATAATTTTAAAAAGTTATATCTCACTTTACAAAATAAACGTACAGATATATCAGTTTGAAATATGTGCATAACAACGGATATTCAAAACCAAATATTTTCCATCCGGCAAAATTCAGATGATTTCCTCAAATATCACCAATTACAACGAATTCCGATATAATGAGAATCTAATCACCCAATTCCCAATATCTTACTCCCACGCACCATCTGTAATAACATGCAGATGTAAGAAACTGATCTGGTAAATACATACCCTGGATTTAGATTCTTATTGGGAAAACAGTTTTCAATTAATATCGCACAGTAAAACTGAAACATGAAAATGTTTCAAAAGGGTTAACTAGTATTCCTAGTAACGCCTCTTCCATTATCCGGATTCATGACAGTAACTATATATACTTACCTGCCCTCACTTCAATCCCTTTATTATGTCTTTACTTATTATCTTCTGTACACCTTGTTTAGGCTAATTGGTTTTCTTCTTTCCCTACCCTTCGGCACCAGCCTAAGGTTTGGAAGAAGACTATCCAATAACCGTAATATGTGTACTCTCCTTGTCCTAGGAGCCCTCACAACCTGAGAGAAGGTAATCGGAAAAGACAACTGAATAATCCTATCCAATCTCTCCAGAACCAGAATCCATCCTCGAAAAAGTTCCTTCGAGTTCGTATATAACCATACGATGGATTTATCCAATGGAAGTGGATATCCGTAGTGATACGGAGTGCCCTAGAGAGAAGCAAAGTGGATGTAGGAGTGGCAGGGGTATACATGGTCTTTTTCCTGAATGATGGTGGTCGCAATTTCCTTTGCCATTATTCTAATCCCTTTATATGCCTTTACTTATTACCTTCTGAACACCACAGTTAAGCTTGTTGGTCTTCTTCCTTCCCTACAGTTCGACACTTGCCTATGGTCTGGAAGAAGACTATCCAATAAGCTTAATAGGTATACCCTCTCCTAATCCTAGGAGCCCTCACAACTTGAGAGAAGGTAAAGAGAAAAGACAACCGAATAATCCTATTCAATCTTTCCAGAACTAGAATCCATCCTCGAAAAAGTTCCTTCGAGTTCGTATGTAACAATACGATGGATTTATCCAATGGAAGTGGATGTTCGTAGTGATACGAGGTGTTCTGGAGAAACGTAAAGGTGATATAGAAGTGGTAATGATGTATGCGACACCGTGACATTCCAAAAAGTCAAAGTGTTTTAAGAAGGTTCGGTTAACTTAGTTTCATGAGTTTTAGTCAAGGGTCGAGTCATAGTCGCAGCCAGAGAGAGAGAGAAAAGAAACACTCAGCATGCACTCTAACCTAGATCAGAATGGTTAATCAATTTATCTAATCAGGATGGCTCCCACTGTTTCCTCGAATTCTCCTCCAAACCCAAAAGGAGAATTAGTCGGAATCACCCGAGGAGTAATCCTACTCATCAGTGGGAATCGGGATCCAACTATCATCGCATGATAATCTGATGGAAGCCACTCAAGTCACCACACTCCAGAAAGTATGCGCAAGTCTGGCAAGTTTCCTGTATGTTTGAAACTCCCGATGTGTGTTTTTACCCCTAGGACCCAAGTGACCTTGACAATGCCAACATATCAAAGAGTACTAGTCAAGTTCAACCCGTCATTATCTTGATTGCGTTAAACCCACCCGTACGAGTCCTTGACAATTCCAACATAACCGTACGACTTTCCTAACCAATCCACATATCCATGCGACAGAAAAGCATTACAGAGCTACCGAACACTACGCCCCGGCAATGCACGACATACGTAGCACGAATAGTAAGCAATACTAATCTGAAATACCGGAGGGCTACGGCTGGTTTTGGCGAAAAACCTTTAACGTAATGAACTTGATTTCGTTGATGGAATCTAAGTGGATTTTTATAAATATATAGTGGCGAAAATGTTTGCTAAAGAGGTCACTCCCGGTGAAGAGATCTCGGCTCTTTCCCCGTCGAATGGGGTGCAGGATATCCCAAACTGAATACCATGATGCAAAGCAAAAGTAATCGACTATAGTGAAGTTATTACGTTGATGCAAACTTTTACTCAAGGGGTCACTCCAGATGAAGGGATCTCGGCCCTTGCCTCGTCGAATGAGGTGCAGGATATTCCAAATCGAATACCACGATGCAAAGCAAAAGTGAACGTCTGTAATGTCTGTTATAAAAACTTGGTTCCAACAACATCATAATTAGGTTTTTTTTATCCTTGCATTGATAAGAATCAATGCAGTCCCATCAATTAATCACACCAGAAAAGAACGAAAATAAAATGTACGTATATGCCATCCGCATTCGCCACTGAGTCCCGTCATCACCCGTTAGGTTACTTAACTCACGACAGAGCGGGGACTGGACTAGCGTGGGTGCAAAACATATACAACATCTACTAGTATATATAAATATATATAACATTCGTCCCAGGCATGATATAAGGAACATCACAGAAATATCACAGAAGCAACACAGAATGGTAGATAATCTGGAGCCCCGGGTTTCACTTGAGCCGCAAGTGAGACCCGACGTTCCCTGTCGTGTGGATAGCCTGTGCAATGAAAACCTAGACCCCTATGAGTACGGCAAGTTACCTACAAAACCAGAAGCGAGGCAGCCCCCTTCAGCAACGTGAATGGGCCACCCAGCACTTCATGGAATCTGGTAACTTGAGCACCCCTCCTGGGTCAACCTATACCTCCTACGAGTGCGGCGAATAGCCCGCCAATTCTAGAGTAAGGTCCCCTCCGTGTCAACGCCATAAGATGCGGACCCGCTGCCTTCTAAAACCCGGCTATTCGAGCACTCCACCGCAGGGTAATCCTAGTACAGAAAATAAAATAATATACAAGGGTGACATCGACCTCAGCCCGGTCGTGCCCCAAAAGAATAATATACAAACGGGCAGTGACGGCAGTCCACATGTCGGACGCTTGCCCCTCAATATCAAATGTACAAATGAAATAAAATTGTACTAACATTGCACCATAGCTATCCACCACGACGATCCAACCAACATCATAGCACAACACAGAACATCAACGTGAATGTCACGTTCGCAAACCCGTCTAAAAGACATATAGCAGTTAGACGAGTTTACCGATGTAATGACATTCACGGTCGCAGATTGTAATGTATGTACTGCCAAACACATGCTTAAAATATCGATCGACTAACTTCCAAATTGGCCCCAATAGCAAAACCAACACTTTACAAAAACCTGGGCCAAAACAGGATATTACAAAAATCACAATTCCAAGTCAGGGGGCTATAGGAAAAATTTCGAAGCACGTCGCCACTAAATGGCTGCGGATCCGCCGCCAATAGGGGGTAAGTGCGGCGGTTCCGCGGCGATTTGGAGGAATCAGAAGCCCAAATTTTTTCTGTACCCATAAAATCGATTGCATGGATTTTTAAGCCACTGGAAAATATTTTTTGAACACTTTTGAAAATCAGCAGATAACAGAAAAATGGAATCGTGATTTTGGAAATTTCCGTCGATCGATCTTTCAAGCATGTTTAAACAAGCTAGTAAGGGGTTTAAAGGGTGGCTCTGATACCATGAAGGGTCGCGGCAGCACCCCGGCCATCGAAACGCGACCAAAATGCGGAACAAAAATTTATTAAACCGGCGCTACCGTTACCCTATTCCCGGATCGTCCTTAAACCCAAAACTAGCAGACTATAAAAGAAGTTAGAATTGTTATACCGAGTTGATCCAAGTCCTTCGGTCTTCAATCCAAGCTCCTAGCAGTTCTTTGACAAAGTTTGGTTGCCGGTCTTCCTCCATCTCCGATGATCCCTCCGAGGGAAACGACGCAAGCTCCAACCTCGTCGAACGAGGTAACCGACACTCCAAAGTTGCTAGAGATGGAGAGTGGGGGTGTATGAAAGTGTCACTACAATTTTCTCTCAAAATATTTTGCTCAATGAGCAAGCAAAGAAGATGAATGAGGTGAGGGAAAACAATGGCATGAGCAAAGAAAATTGGCTAAGTGTTTTGTATGAAAAAATGAGAGAGTAGGAGTAATGCAAGAGTAAGCAATCAAATGAAATCAATCCCCACCACCATAAAGTGGCCCCCCTCTCTCTCATAAAAAAAATCATTTCCAATTAACCATTAAACAAATGCAACCAAGTTTTGACCCATGCCACTCAACATATCCATGACCATACCTCCCTTTCCACCTCATTCATATAAAAACAAATGAATTTCCATAAATGGAAAATCATATAAATGAGGTGGCATCTTCTAGAAGCTATTCCGTAGAAAATACGGAATACCTCCCGGTACATGTATCAAAATACATATACGCGTATTCGTACAAAAATATGAATAGCCAAGAGAGAAAACGAATAGTGAACAATAATATTAGAATACGTATATACAAATACATATATAAATTATTAAATCAAAACCCGATTTAAAAATCCGGCTTAATCCTAAGCCGCTAGTATTATCAACCGTCCGATTAAAGTCCGCGCAGCATGCACATATTTAATCAGACACCTGTATGTATCAACATACCTCATGTACACCATATCGCCTGAACCCTGAAAACTCTCTGTGTGGGACTCTAAAGACTCGTCAATACGCTGGCAGTGGGTTTAACCACAAGCACCTCAGCAGCACTAGCTGCACGTAATGGCTACCCAGGTATTGAGCGAAAGGGGGGCCGACGAGCAAACTCATGCAGAACCCCTACTAAGCCTGACAGTGATAATATCCGTACAGTTCGGTCTGTTCGTATAAGAGTATTGCATATCGATTCTAGGGGGTTGATAAAGTCAGACCCCTAACAACGCGATATTTAGTGTCGGCATGAAACTGATTTTAGTGTGATTTTAGCGTGCTTGTGCTTTCTAAAAGATAGATCAAAAATATTTGTAACCGCAATCAAGAACGGCGTCGCATGAAGCTAGCCGGTGAGTACGGGTCGGTCCACAGGGATTTTGTGAATCTCCTAGTCGCGCTTACGAGTTAATTCCGAAGGGTGTTCGGATTGATTATTAAATCTAAAATCCTAAATTATTCTACCTAAGGCAATTAATTGAAAGTTATAACTAGGGCAGAGAAATAAAATCTATACTAGGGCAGGAAAATAAATTTAATCTAGGGCATGAATTAAAATTATCTAGGGCAAGAAAATAAACAAATCTACTTACTTTACAGATGCATTTCTCCAATCATCCATGCAGGGTTGTCAGATCTGAATTTCAGAATTGAAGAGAGGCACCGATGCTCTCCAAAAAGGATTTTGGAATTTTTATTAAAAGGAGGCATAAAGTTTATAATGAATTAGAGTCCCTATTTATAGAAGATAGGAAACCCTAGGGTTACAATGACTCGCTTATTTGCATTTACAAAAATAGCCCTCTAGGAAGACCGGTCAACACCGCCACTTTATTTCGCTAAAAAATTAATTTTTTATTTCTTTAAAACTGCCGCAGAACCGCGGCCCGAGGCATGGTTTGGCCGCGGTTCCGCGGCCAAAAGGAAGATTTGGCTTCTGCAACTTCTGGGCTGGGCTCCTGGTGACTTTGTCTTCGTGTTTCTATGTCTTTTTCCATTTGTGCTTTTAGGTTGGTTCCAGATCTTCAGTGAACAATTTGCAATGGCTTTTTAACCGTTTGCCTTGACATTTTGGGGTCTTGCGTTGCCTTGTTAATTGTGAACTGTCTTTCGATGTAGGCTTGACTAAGATCCTCCCATTTGTTGGTCAAAAGTCCATATTTTCATCGTCTTTACATCGTTTTCACTGTTTCCTGTCTAAGAACCTGTAACCTGTAACATGTAGCAGACATGCGTCAAAAGTACCTGTTTATTTATAAAAAGAATAAGAATGGGGAATTTAATAATGCAATATTATGGTGTGAACAAATATCCCCAAACTTATCTTTTGCTCGTCCTCGACCAAACTTATTTTTATTCACTAAAAACCTAATCGCACTTTCGCAGGGAAACTCGATTGCACTGAGCACGTGTAACAAGCCGTTAAACCTCTAGGTGTCCCTAGTAGGAGGAGTGTTGTCTCCTGAGGGTTTTCAGCGGATATTACCCACAAAATCCTATCAATTCGGCCCATTAACTTTTGTTCTCCAATTAGGTTTTCTAACAAGGAATTCTATTATCTTTTGACTCGCAAATTATCCACCCACATTCTTCACACTTCCTCATTATTTAACTTAAGATTATATATGTTATGTAGACCTACTTAGCTTTCGGCATTTCCTAAGTTTTCCTTCTAGAGTTCCATCTCCACTTAGGAATTTCTATCAACCCTTACTAAAGATACAAGTTCTATTCTTCACTCCTATCTCTTATCTAAATCCCAATCACATACCCCTACGTGTGTGTATAAATCACCCCTACACTTGGAAATTCAAATCAAGCAATCATACCATTGTCCGTTGTCCAAAGTACTAATTAGTTGGTGAATTTTTAATTGAATTTTGCTTACACATCCTTCATGCGACCGGTAATACTTCTTGAGGTACCAACAACCGATTACAAGATGCGTTAGCACTTTAAAGCGTACTTCCTAGTTTTGCAACACCCAAGGCTTTAGCAGTGACTCCCAAACCAGTTGGTCTAAGGCACTAGGTGATGAGGCACCCTCGCTAAATATTTTTCTATTTTTACAGCCTTAAGTAATCACAAAAACCAGTGTCCATTTTTTTTTATTCTTTATTCACACTTTTTTCTTTTATTTTCTTCGTACTAAGGACTTTAGACAAAAGCATTTCAAGGTCTCTTCTACTATTCCAAGTTTTAAGGTTCGTGATTGTGCAAATTGTAGGGTATACGTTTTAAGAATCTAGACTTAAGGTAGGAACTATTTTTCAAACTTATACTCTAATAAGAACATCAATATTTTTCCTTCATTTTGACTTAGCCCAAGAAGTGAACCCAAAATTTGCCTATTTCTAAATAAACTACAAGGCATATACTTTCTACCGTTAAACTTTAAGGAATGTTATTTTTAGGGTTTTTAATTTACTAAGTCTAAGATCTAGTTGTTCCTAGCTAGTTAACCTATTTGTCAAACTCAAGTCAATTAGCCAGAATACAATAATTTTTATAATTTTTGAAAGTTTTCAAATTTTTATGGGTTTTCAAATAAATATTCAAATGCAAAAATATATACAAATGGATGCGAAGGAAGAAGACGTACCGAGCATACCCCTAAACTTGAACTTGACAGTCTCCTCACTGTCATGCTACACCAAGAGAGTCAAAATGTCGGCACTCCCCTGTTTATTTATTTACAATTTTTATTTCATTTTTTAATGTTTTGAAATTTTTTTTCTATTTTTTATAAAAAGAAAACAAAAAATATATGTACATATATACAAAGGTCCCCCCTCCCAAACTTAAGCTTGGCCTTACACAAGCCAAATGTTAGCACCAACCATTCAAAAATCTTATCGTGGTAATGGCCGAGTTAGTGAAATGATGGGGTGTAGAAGAAAGAAATGAGAAACACGCAAGACCGTGTGGAAAGAAGAATGGTAGAATATGGTCTCGGTGGGGGAGAAGAATGGCGGAAAGGAGAAAGAAGTGGAGTACGATCTTGAGAGTGTAAATTGAGTGCATAAATTAGCGCAATTTGTGATGACTGATGTGTTAAAAGCGATTGCGCTAACCTATCAACCAGTCGTGAAATGGGGTCAAATCCCTCAAGATTCGCAAGAAAACATGGGTACGCCGAACTTGGTATTGGAGATGAAGGCGTAAAGGTCTCTTGTTCGGTCAGAACGATAGGAAAGAGGGAGGGTGATATAACAGTCAAAGGTTCACGAGGCTGAATTGGAAAATCCGACATATTAAACAAAAATGGTTCAACCTCAATATTATCCTCAATATTATCCTTATAATTTTCCTCAAAATTCAACTCATCCATGCCATTATCATCAAATTAAAGACGCATATTAGATTCGAGAGAAACATTTAATAACTCGGGATGATGATTTGAACATAAAATCTCAATTAAATCGACAGGTTCATCATCCGAAATATTCCCAGCGTCTATATCCTCAATCAAGTGAAAATCAATTTCCTTAGACACCTCATCAAAAGCATGGATATCTATCGATTTAGGTTCTAGATGGGAGGTGTAAAGATCGAAAGGATTAGGTACGGTTTCACTCGAAAGGGGTTTCTCACAATTTGGCAAATCAAACACTACAAAATCACACAACTCGTTTTTATTTTCAACTAGTAACTCATTTAGGACATTCGATGGAAAACTGGAGTTTTGGGCTTCAAATGGGTAAGGGTAAGTTTGATTTGGAAATCCTCTCTCATTCTCACTCAGTCCAACTGCCTCCTCATACATTGGAAAATTTGGAACTAGTTGGAAACTAGCTACCGGTTCACTCGGTTGCATAAGGGCGGCCATGGACGCTTTCACATTCCTCACCATTTTGTTTGTTGCAGCAATATAAGCCTCCAACGACTCTTCCAAACTAGACTTGGGTGATGAGGGGGTTTCGGTAAAAGATTCATAATTGTTTGGATATGTGAAACTCCCAAAAGGCTGTATAGAAATGGTGTCTAGTGAAGGTTGGAAGGTCGGGTATGACTGGTAGGAAGTGGGTGATTGGACAGGGGTAGGGTCAACATATGGATAAAAAGTTGAACAGTCGTGTAGATCCCTAGAACTAGATGAGTGGAAAGGGGTGAAAGATCGACTGCGAGATTGAGCAATATGCTCAGCAATGGACATCGGCCTAGGAGTTACAGAAGGACTTGAAAAAGTGGTATCAACATATGGAAGTGGTGAAGGTTGACTCGGTTGACACCAAGTGGGTTGAAAAGTCAAACTATTTTTCCTAGACGCCTCTATTTGATCTTTCAAAGATATTTTTGGCAAAGAAGGATCGTTTTTAAATTGACCGAACAAATTAACGTACGACGCAAAATTAGGTTCGGGATACCAAAGTTCGGCTAATGATTTATTATGTGGGGTACCCATGTTGTAAGAAGAAAGGTGACAAGAAGGAAGGTTGGGTGGTGCAAGGATTTATTTGCAGCAAAAAAATTTTGCAAGTTCCTATAAAATTTTTTCCTTTTTTCCTTTTTCTCTTTATTTGAGACTGTTTGCAGAAAAAAAAAATTTCGATAAAGGGCTTAGACACAAATGTAATCAACCAGAAATGCACAATCAGACCTAGATCTAGGGTCACCTAGGTCTGCTAGACAGCTCCTAACTAGGGCTAGAAATAGGACCTCAAACCGCCTCTTCACCGACAAGTACGGCCAGGTAAGTGGGAAGGAACCACAGTAGTGGGCCTAATTAAAAACCACTAGCCTAGACACCGCAAAGTCAATTAGGATAAACGGTCGATGCCTATACTAGTCCTTTTCCTATTGAGCTCGATGTCCTTAGGGCAGAGTCTAGTATTTTTTAATTAGGATATGGTCAATGCAAATGCCTTATGTGATTTATGGGGCCCTGGGAAGGGTAATGAAATCCCCACCCAATCTGAATTGGTCAAAAAGCCCCTTAAAGTCCGATTAAAGATATGCAAAACAGTAAATCACTTGCAATCAAAGATTTTTATTTTATGCGCGGTGCAAAGAATCCTGCACAAGATTGTTATTTGGAAGGGAAAGGATTTTTGAGCGCAAAGAAATCCTGCAGGCAAATTTACAGAAGATATATCAAGATTTGCAGAGGAGGAGAGAGAGAAAACTCACAGAAATTTGCAGTGGCGGAATGGTGGTTTTTTTTTTCCGAGCTTCTGCCACTTTTTTTTAAGCCCTGATTCGACTAGACCGCAGCATTTCCGCGGCCAAAAGGGGGCTGGCGCGGCGGTTCCGCCGCGCTTTGGTCGGTTCGGCCATTTTCTTTTTTGGACCAGATCACCACGGTTAACTTGTACACTCGGTCCTCCAAATTTTTGTGATCTTCTGTTGTTCCGATCTGTTTTTTCCTGTTCCTCGGTTGTTGTGATCTTCTGTTGTTCCGATCTGTTTTTTCCTGTTTTGATCTCTGTGGATTTCCAGATCCGATTTTCGTATATCCTGCAAAATTCAAACAACAAAGTATCCCATCCAAAAATAACAGGTTATATATTTTTTGGATTTTTTAGATTTTTATGATTTTTTTAAAATTTTGATTAACCCGAAATTGCGAAAAGGAAAGTTCTACGCCATCCCCAGCAACGGCGCCATTTGATTTTACTGTGATTTTAGCGTGCTTGCGCTTTCTAAAAGATAGATCAAAAATATTTGTAACCGCAATCAAGAACGGCGTCGCATGAAGCTAGCCGGTGAGTACGGGTCGGTCCACAGGGATTTTGTGAATCTCCTAGTCGCGCTTACGAGTTAATTCCGAAGGGTGTTCGGATTGATTATTAAATCTAAAATCCTAAATTATTCTACCTAGGGCAATTAATTGAAAGTTATAACTAGGGCAGAGAAATAAAATCTATACTAGGGCAGGAAAATAAATTTAATCAAGAGCATGAATTGAAATTATCTAGGGCAAGAAAATAAACAAATCTACTTACTTTACAGATGCATTTCTCCAATCATCTATGCAGGGTTGTCAGATCTGAATTTCAGAATTGAAGAGAGGCGCCGATACTCTCCAAAAAGGATTTTGGAATTTTTATTAAAAGGAGGCATAAAATTTACAATGAATTAGAGTCCCTATTTATAGAAGATAGGAAACCCTAGGGTTACAATGACTCGCATATTTGCATTTACAAAAATAGCCCTCTAGGAAGACCGGTCAACGCCGCCACTTTATTTCGCTAAAAAATTAATTTTTTTATTTCTTTAAAACTGCCGCAGAACCGCGGCCCGAGGCATGGTTTGGCCGCGGTTCCGCGGCCAAAAGGAAGATTTGGCTTCTGCAACTTCTGGGCTGGGCTCCTGGTGACTTTGTCTTCCTCCTGTTTCTATATGTCTTTTTCCATTTGGGCTTTTAGGTTGGTTCCAGATCTTCAGTGAATAATTTGCAATGGCTTTTTAACCGTTTGCCTTGACATTTTGGGGTCTTGCGTTGTCTTGTTAATTGCGAACTGTCTTTCGATGTAGGCTTGACTAAGATCCTCCCATTTGTTGGTCAAAAGTCCATATTTTCATCGTCTTTACATCGTTTTCACTGTATCCTGTCCAAGAACATGTAGCCTGTAACATGTAGCAGACATGCGTCAAAAATACCTATTTATTTATAAAAAGAATAAGAATGGGGAATTTAATAATGCAATATTATGGTGTGAACAGAAACCCATCACCACCTGAGAAACTATCGATCCTAGATCGGTAGTTCTCGTCCACCGTGGCCACGGATTTATGGTGATGGCCATTCATACACAACGCGACATCAACCCCCAATACCAGGAGAAACGAATCCCTGACGATCTGATCACTGCCTCCATGTGGCTCGGGACTATACCCAACTAAAACCAGTTTTCACGACTCCTTTGAGCCGTGGTAGGGTAGTAATCAAAGCACAGTGGGAACTCACACGAGACAAATGACGATCTCAGGTCGACAGACTAACCTGTACACATGTCACCTGGGAACTGCTATATGACAATAGGTATAATACCAACTAGCAGGTTCCCGGCGAGTCCTTCCATTATACTCATAACCCAATGAGCACCTGTATACCATCTTAGATGAACAAACTAACACCAATGGCTTGTGAGACCTAGCCACCGCCCCTCGTCGGGGTCTCAATCAGTATACACCAGTCTATACTGGAGTATCGATGCCCGGTCTCGATACTCCTACGACTAGGGACATTTAAGGATGTGCTTGTAAACCCCAGCTCCCACATATATGATCGCCATCATAATGCTGGCAGTCAAGCAAGAATCCTATGGGCTCTATCAACACGTATATGATGATAAAGACAAACCAGATAGCATACTATCATCTTGAGTAAGACCGTTTTATCGGTATAGGTCCTCACTCAATCATCATAATCACAAGTCCGTGACTATGATAATTGCCTTAAGGGCACTATTGTCAACAGTACTGTCCTCATACCAGTCCTGCTCAGTTACTAAACCGTATGGTATATATCATAAAAACATGATGCTAGAAATGAAATCGATCTCAAAGAAAGTATACAAAATGCCACGTGATTCTAGTGCGCACGAAAATCGAAATCAAATACATGTGCCACGAAAATGTATGTAACGTTTTAGAAATCGTTTTACGAATTTTTCCGTTTTAGGGTAAATTTGTCGGTGTTTTCTCTTTTAACCCGATTGTGATCAAACTTCCGTAGAAACTTGCCGGCACCTATTTTAGCTAAAATAAAGCTAGTGCGTGAGCTTTGGGGGTCTCTTAGAAGTTTTGGTTCATATAGAATTTTTCCCTAAAGTAATATTATTTTAATGCTTTATTTGTGCACTTTATTAGTGGTAATTACTTTTTGGCTTGGGTTAATTACTACTAATGTGGTTTTATGCTAATCTAATCACTAGATATTTTGTTAAACCCTCCATCCATAATATCTAGATATTTTGTGGTTTAAAGTGAAAATTAAAAGAAAAGAAAGGTGGCAAATGCATTAATATGCATTAATTATCAATTTTTGCTAGAACTTTCTTCTTCTTTTTTCACAAAACCCTCCTTCCAAGCTTGGCCGGCCACTACTTTCCCTTGCTGCCCCATTCTTTTCCCCCTCCATTTTCATCTCTCCAAGCTTCTAAAAATCATTAAAAATCCTAAATAAATCACAAAAACTCAAATACAAACCAATACCCTTCATTCGCCATCACTAATCTAGCTTTGTTCTTCATTCAAGTCTTGGTTTTTGGAGCCTAATCTTGGTTTTCTTGTTGCAAGTTTCCAATCAAATTTGGAGGTATAAAACCCTAAACCTAATCTTAATTGTTGTTAAATCCTTAATTATCTTATTAGATGTTTAATTTAAGCTATTTAATTGCATGTGTTGAAATTCAAGAAGTGGTTTTTGGGTAATTAATTAGGGTTTTAATTAGTAAAAAGGGTTAATTGTTGAGTTATACATGAAGAAAACTTAACCTAGTTTGCTAGTTGTTAAATGTTATTTTTCCTAATCGGATAATTAAGCTAATTAACGAACTAAACTTTTGCTAATCCAAATTAGTGAAATCTAAAATTTTAGTAAAAGTTTAAATGGTTTAACCTTGCTATTTGAAGATGTTTGTAAATTATAGTTTTGGTAAAACTTGTAGTTTTGTGCTAAAATGCTAAATACTGCTTACTAGATTTCGGTAACTTTTAGGCGTGGGTTTCTTTTGACGTTGTGACGTTAATTATATTGATTCCACGTTTGTTATTGTGTTTTGAATGCGCGATCGGTACGATCAGGGTCTAGGCTTGGTAATTGTGTCGCTTTGTGTTCCTAGTTAGGGTCGTGCCGATGTCGCTCTTGTCTTTGTGTAGCTTTTGCTCTTGAGTTGGTTTCGTAGTGTCCCTACGCGCCTGAGCCACTTGACGAATACTTGAGAGTATGTTTGGAGTTGGTGCGTCGGTCAACGTAGTTGTACGTATTTTTTTTGGTCGCTTGCTTATATACGCTTGCTTTATTGTTATATGTGTTCAGGATCGCAAGCGGGGACTTCGGACGCTACGACAAAGGGAAAGCAGGTGGTAGGCTTCACTTAGCCAGGAGCGTTAGTGAGTAGATTTAGCATCGACAGGGGAATCGCCCGCATGGCGTTATGCGTGTGGGCTAGAAATGACTTGACTTGTCGCATATTCTATTTCATATTTAGAATTGCACATACACCCTACTGCTTAGTTAATTGTTGTGCTTGGACTAGTATCCTTAGGACACTGCACTATTATTGACGGCTTATGTTGCATGAGCACTGATTGTATGCCACACACACCGTCAATAATTGCCATGACAAGCACAACCCACTTATAGATATGATATAGTTTGGTTAGGGACATTGAGACATTGATTCATATTTCTTTATGCATATGACTTATAGCATACCTGTATACCTATATGCTTACACATATGCCTTAACATACTTAAATGCTAGTTACCTGTATACCTATAGGGTATTGTACCATTAGTGATAGGTACATACACACATAATGACATAGCTACATATATAATTTGCATACATACTTTACTTATACCCGGGGGATATATTACATCATTTCTGATAGGTAGATATCTATATCTTGCAATACCTTTATGTTTACGCATATATCAGTTATAGCTACATGTTTACCTTTACTTGATGTTATTTAGAATTGGAGAAATTAGGAACCGCATGAAATTTATATTAACTTGTTGCAGTTAATTAGCGGCTTTTCCTTATATGCTTACATTACAGTTTTATGTTGCGTATATTTTATTCATGGATTTTCGCATTGAGATATAGATTTTTCATAATGTTTTATGGATTTAGGGACCGTGGTAGTTTCATGAAATTATGCATTATTTGAAAAACCCGGTTTCCCTTGATATGATATTTCAGCATCCACCATGAGATTTATCGGTTCTGATATATATACCCCATGCGAGGAGTCGGGGGCCGTATGAGGGTACATGGTGGGGCCCGGTATGGTTCCCCTCGGCAAAATGATCGACGGTCCATGCCGATTGAGCCTAGAAGGTGGGCAAGTACATACCGGTGACATCACCAATGACTCGGCGGTTATCACGGGGATACCGACAGGAATCATGTGCGTATAGATACGTCGAGAGGCGAGGGTCAGAGCTAGGCACTCGAGATTTCGGTATAGCGTACGATACGTACCTATCAGGGTGCCAGTCTTGGTGACAGCACCTGATAGATCACTATTTTGTATCGATGCATGACACTTGGTTTTCATGATATTTTACTCCTAAGTATATATAACAGTGGAATAAGACGCTGTTATATATGCATATACATATATATTAGTGGAATAGGGCGCTAATATATATATACACATATAAATTCATATACTTCATCTTAATTATTCATGCAAATTATATATAGGATATAAGAGATTTACTTGATATTAGATTTAGGATATATGTGATTCATTTGATATTGGATGCAGGATATTTTTGAGATTGCTGATTTTTTACATTCAGGATATATGAGATTTATTCGATATTGTACATTCAGGATTTGTGAGACTTATATGATATGAGAGCCAATTTGGGGGCTGATTTGAGGAATTGGGATTTGGATTGCCTTGATGGATTTTGATCCTACCACGATGTCAGGATTCCATGGAAATAACATATTTCATTCCATACTCCACATTTATTGTTTATGCACTGCTTCATGTATTAATAGTACCTGTTAGTGTACTTTTCATGATTGTTGCATTTACATACTTCATTTTATATGCATTGTTTCATGTATTAGTAGTATCTGCTAGCGTACCTTTCATGACTATTGCATTTATACACATTCATATCATTATTGCATGATTATTGCATACTGATTTTTATATTATTGCTTCATGTATTAATTGTACCTGCTAGTGTACCTACATGATTATTGCATTCATATGACCTTTATTTGCTATTAATTGCATATGTTAGATTCGCGCTGTACGTGCATACTTGCAATTACCAACATATGTTATTTACTATTCACGAGTTGGCAACTCACCCCCGTTGTGCCACCGTGTTTTGTAGGTATTTCCTCACAGTAGTCAGAGATAGGACTATTATCACCTATCTTATCATCTTTTGCTACGGATACCACATCGGCTCACTGTGTGCAGTTTTGCTTAGGTGGGTTTTGTGGTTATTCGTTGTTGTATTGTATATTCGTTGTATCCCTGTACTCTCCATCTACTTCTTTCATGTTGACTTAGAGACTTGATGTGAGGACGATATTGTATTGTTTTTTGTGACTTGGTTGTCTTTTATACAGTTCCTTTTTATCGTCTTTTATTTCTTCGCTACAGTGTCGTATATCTGCTGTGGTGGTTGTTTTCCGCCTTTTGGCATGGATTTGCTCCCGTTGGGGATGCTTTACTTTATATTTATGTTGTACCCATTTTTGGGGTTGGTTTTTACAAAGGAGGTGCTGCCGAAATTTTCAAGGAAGTAAATTGGACTTAAAGAATTTATACTGGAGATTTTCAAAAGTTTAAACAATGTTTCTTATCTTTTCTTGTCTTTTAATGGTTTAGATTTCTGGGTTTTGGCTTTCTCTTACTGCGTTACGCCGGTAGACGTTGCGTAGTATTAGGGCCGTCACGTGCCAATTTCGGGTCGTGACAAAGTTGGTATCAGAGCGCTAGGTTTTACCTTTCGGAATGTAGGATGGCCTTGGTATGATGGAGTAGGTAGCTTAAGCAGAGTAACGTAGTATGTGTATGTCCGCGGCATACTCACGATGCGGTACTCCGCCTAAAGTGACCTAAGTACAAATTGCATGAAATTCCTTCCTTGATGACATATCCTTGTGATTCGATTTCCGTGTTCATATCGAATCTTATTTCTATTTATAGCCTTTGCCGCCGATGACTATGGGGACTCAGAGTGATGCAGCGAGGGCCAAGGTCAGAATTGACTCGGGTAGGATGAGGACTGACCAGGATGGCACGCTCGTTGCACAGGAGCAGACGGATCCGCCTTCGACAGATAGTATCGCTAGGCTTGTGGCAGAGATGCAGGACATGCGCCAGATGATGAGTTCATTGGTTGAGACCATTCGAGCGCAGCGACAGGAGGTTGTCACCCCTGTTACTCAGTTGTTCCTTGCAATCAGCATGCAGCATTCCGTCACCTACATAGCACCAGTAGATGCAGCCCCAGTTAACGAGGCACGCTTTCCAGAGACTTTGGGAGTTCCGGAACAGTGGAGGACTAGTACCGGTGTACCAGCCCAGAGACAGAGGCCTAGTCGTCGAGACAGATTTCGTGACCGTCGTGGGAGTAGCAGAGGCTTAGGACGACGACAGACGTTCAGCTCTCATCCTCAGGAGGGTCAGCAGCCATCGTATGGATGTTTTCGATGCGGGAGCCTTCATCACCTCATCAGGGATTGTTCCTTAGCACTGCGACAGGGTCATTTTCAGAGAGGTCATGGACGCGGAAGGTTCGCTCAGAGGTGACAGGTTGGCAGAGGAAGATTTCAGCCAGTTGCGGGTAGGGGGCAGACACGAGAGTTTGCTTCTACTCATCGGGACGCGCGGGCGTCCAATGGAGAGTTTTCAGGTATTTTTTAATTTGTATGTTCTTTTGATGCACTTGTTGTTTTACACACTTGGTGTCGTGGTTGGGCTGAGGATTGTGTTAGCTAGATCAGCCGTTGTTGTGTTAATTTCTGTCAGCGATTCTTTTGTTGAGCAACACGTGTTTCGGTCGTGTGCCATTCGGATAGAAGATAAAGTTTCGTCCGTTGTTGTGATCCTTCTAGAGATGTTGGATTTGACGTTCTCCTGGGCACGGACTGGTTAGCTACATGCTAGGCGTCTATGGACTACCATGAGGAAACAGTCAGGTTTTGTTTTCCCAGCAAGTTAGTTCTTGTTGTGCAGGGGGACAGTGGTGCCACCTCTCACAGCTTGAATTCAACCTTTTTCGCTAGTCGGCTTTTGAAGAGAGGATGTCGAGGATTCTTGGCGTTCATTCATGATACTGGAGCCACAGTGGGTTTGTTGGACTGGGTTCCTTCATGCGAGAGTTTTCCTACATTGTTCCAGATAAGCCGGCGAAGCTTAGGGAGCTTAAGGATCAGCTGTAGAGTTGTTTGTTGGGGGGCTTATGCATCTGAGTGTTTCGCATTGGGGAGCTCCTATTCTGTTCGTCAGGAGAAGGACGACAGTTGAGGTTGTGTATCAATTGATCGTCAATTTAACCGTCTTACGGTGTGGATAGGTATCCTTTACCTCGCATTGACGATTTCTTCGATCAGCTCTAGAGCGCGAGACATTTTTCTAAGTTTGTTCGGGATCAGGTCATCATTGTTGCGGGTTCGGAGTGATGACATTTCGAAGTCTTCCTTGTGCGTGCTACGGGATTTGTGTGTTTTGGTGGTGTCATTGGACTCACCAATGCCCTAGCAGCATTCGTAGATATGATGAACTAGATTTCTTCAGGCCGTTCCTCGACCAGTTATTGTTGTGTTATTGACGACATTCTGGTCTATTCAATGTGTCGTGAGGAACAGGAGCAGCACTTGAGGATTTGCTTTGCAGACATTGGGAGAGCCCCAGCGGTTTGCTAGATTCTCGGAGTGTTCCTTCAGGCTTGATTGTGTTGACTCCTAGGTCTTGTAGTTGCGGGAGACGATTTTGTATGGTTTTTAGGAAGATCGAGGCCGTACAGCTTTGGCCCAGACTAGTGTACGGGACGGAGGTCCGCAGATTTTTGGGCTTAGCAGGTTGTTACCGTCGTTTCGTGCAGTATTGCTAGTGTATCGCTGCACCGTTTACTGAACTGATCGGAAAGGAGGTTCCTTTTTCTTTGGACTGAGGCATGCGTGCGGAGTTTTCGGCAGTTGAAGACCCGGTTAACAACTGCATCGGTTCTTTCTTTGCTTCTGGTTTGGGCGACTTTGTTGTTTAACTGTGATGTTTCGCGAGTGGGGATCGATTGTGTACTGAGGTGGCACATTCGAGTTATCACTTTTGCTTCCCGACATTTGGAGGAAGTACGAGCAGGATATCTTACTCATGATCTGGAGATGGCCGCGGTGGTCGTGCGTTGAAGATCTGAGGACACTACTTGTTCAGAGAGTTGTGTCAGATGTTCACGGACCACCAGAGCTTAATGTACATCTTCCTGCAGCGGGTTTTGATTGTTGAGACAGTCTTCTGCAGATTTATAGTTCTTGTGCGATCGTTGAGTATAGCTTAAGTTCGCCTCTACTGAGGGGACAACTTGCTCATGTCCGCGCCCGACCACTTTTCCTTAATCGCTTTCACGAGGCACTTTCCGCCGATGCTCGTTCGTCAGAGATACTTGAGCATACTTGGCAGGGTAATGATTCAGAGTCCTTGATTTATGACAAAGGTGTGCTAAGTTTAGGTACACGTTTGTGTACCTGATACTATTGGGTAGAGACGTGAAATCCTAGAGCAGGCACATCTGTCAACTTTCGGTGTTCATTCAAGTTCCACCAATTTGTAACATGACTTGTGAGATAGTTACGGGTGGGCAGGGATGAAGAGTGAAGTTTCAGATCTCGTTTCAAGGTGTCTGTCTTGTTGCGTGCTAAGGTTGAGCATTTGAGACCGGCTGGAGAGTTGCAACCTTTAACCGTTCCGAAGTTGAAATGGGAGCAGATATCCATGAATTTCGTTGTGGTGTCTACCCCGGTCTAGACAGGGTGTGACTCCATTCGGTGTTTGTTGTCCGGTTATGCTCAGTTTGCTCAGTTGTCCTTTGTTAAGTTGTGCATTGCATGGAGTTCCTTCATGGGTCGTATCCAAATAGGGCACCCTATTCGCTTGCCGTCTTGAGCAGGAGCTTCAGGAAGCCTTGGGTACTGGTTGAGCTTTAGCTCCGCCTTTCCATCTGCTGGATGATGGTTTTGTGAGAGCGGGTTATACCGACTCTAGAGGATATGCTTATGCGTGTGTAATAATTGTTGTCGGCAGTTGGGGATCGTCACTTGCCATTGTTAGGATTCTCCTTCGATAGCTGTTATCAGGAGGCACTCCAATTGGCAACCTTTAAGTTTTGTTTGTTAGGTGGTGTCGATCTCCATTCTGTTTTTCTGACTCTGCGAGATTATGATTTTTGGACCCCAGCTAGTCTAAAGACTTCGGAAATGATCCAGTTGGTTCAGGTCAGGATGATGACAGCCTAGTGCAGACAGAGGTCTTATGCCGACCGTTGTGGTCGCAGACTTGAGTACGCAGTGGGAGCTCATGTATTCCTACGGATTTTTCCGATGAATGACGTGTTGAGTTTTGGGAAGCTTATCCCAGAATTGTAGGTCCTTTTAAGATCCTTAAAGCAAGTTAGTTCCGTTGCCTTTGATTTGGCACTTCCGCCCAGATTATTGAGTGTTCACCCCGTATTCCTTGTGTCGATACTTTGCAATTACCTTCATGATCTTTCTCACATGATTCAGCATAAGACCATTTGGCTTGGACGCGATCGTTTCGTTCACCGGCAGCCAATTGTGTTTATGGCTCGGCAGGTGGAAAAACTTCGGTCAAGGGTCTTGCCATCTGTGAAGAGTTTTCTTGGACGTAGCCGTATAGTGAGATGATCACTTGGAAGGCTGCGAGCGAGATTTGGGAGTTTTGTAATTTTCTCTTTGAAGGCACGCTTAGTAAAAATTTTAAATTCGGGAACGAATTTTTATAAGGGGGAGATTGTAACGTTTTAGAAATCGTTTTGCTAATTTTTTCGTTTTGGGGGTAAATTTGTCGGTGTTTTCCCTTTTAACCCGATTGTGATCAAACTTCCGTAGAAACTTGCCGGCACCTATTTTAGCTAAAATAAAGCTAGTGCGCGAGCTTTGGGGGTCTATAAGAAGTTTTGGTTCACATAGAATTTTTCCCTAAAATAATATTATTTTAATGCTTTATTTGTGCACTTTATTAGTGGTAATTACTTTTTGGCTTGGGTTAATTACTACTAATATGGTTTTATGCTAATCTAATCACTAGATATTTTGTTAAACCCTCCATCCATAATATCTAGATATTTTGTGGTTTAAAGTGAAAATTAAAAGAAAAGAAAAGAAAAGAAAGGTGGCAAATGCATTAATGAGCATTAATTATCAATTTTTGTTAGAATTTTCTTCTTCTTTTTTCACAAAACCCCCCTTCCAAGCTCTGCCGGCCACTACTTTCCCTTGCTTCCCTATTCTTTTCCCCCCTCCATTTTCATCTCTCCAAGCTTCTAAAAATCACTAAAAATCCTAAATAAATCACAAAAACTCAAATACAAACCAATACCCTTCATTCGCCATCACTAATTTAGCTTTGTTCTTCATTCAAGTCTTGGTTTTTGGAGCCTAATCTTGGTTTTCTTGTTGCAAGTTTCCAATCAAATTTGGAGGTATAAAACCCTAAACGTAATCTTTAATTGTTGTTAAATCCTTAATTAGCTTATTAAATTTTTAATTTAAGATATTTAATTGCATGTGTTGAAATTCAAGAAGTGGTTTTTGGGTAATCAATTAGGGTTTTAATTAGTAAAAATGGTTAATTGTTGAGTTATACATGAAGAAAACTTAACCTAGTTTGCTATTTGTTAAATGTTATTTTTCCTAATCGGATAATTAAGCTAATTAACGAACTAAACTTTTGCTAATCCTAATTAGTGAAATCTAAAATTTTAGTAAAGGTTTAAATGGTTTGACCTTGCTATTTGAAGATGTTTGTAAATTATAGTTTTGGTAAAACTTGTAGTTTTGTGCTAAAATGCAAAATACTGCTTACTAGATTTCGGTAACTTTTAGGCGTGGGTTTCTTTTGACGTTGCGACGTTAATTATATTGATTCCACGTTTATTATTGTGTTTTGAATGCGCGATCGTTACGATCAGGGTCTAGGCTTGGTAGTTGTGTCGCTTTGCGTTCCTAGTTAGGGTCGTGCCGATGTCGCTCGTGTCTTTGTGTAGCTTTTGCTGTTGAGTTGGTTTCGTAGTGTCTCTACGCGCCTGAGCCACTTGACGAATACTTGAGAGTATGTTTGGAGTTGGTGTGTCCGTCAACGTAGTTGTACGTATTTTTTTTGGTCGATTGCTTATATACGCTTGCTTTATTTTTATATGTGTTCAGGATCGCAGGCGGGGACTTCAGACGCTACGACAAAGGGAAAACAGGTGGTAGGCTTCACTTATCCAGGAGCATTGGTGAGTAGATTTAACATCTACAGGGGAATCGCCCGCATAGCGTTATGCGTCTGGGCTAGAAATAACTTGACTTGTCGCATATTCTATTTCATATTTAGAATTACGCATATACCCTACTGCCTAGTTAATTGTTGTTCTTGGACTAGTATCTTTAGGATACTGCACTATTATTGACGGCTTATATTGCACGAGCACTGATTGTATGCCATACACACCGTCAAAAATTGCCATGACACGCACAACCCACTTATAGATATGATATAGTTTGGTTAGGGACATTGAGACATTGATTCATATTTCTTTATGCATATGACTTATAGCATACCTGTATACCTATATGCTTACACATATGCTTTGACATACTTACATGCTAGTTACCTGTATACCTATAGGTTATTGTACCATTAGTGATAGGTACATACACACATAATGACATAGCTACATGTATAATTTGCGTACATACTTCACTTATACCCGGGAGGTATATTTCATCATTTCCGATAGGTAGATATCTATATCTTGCTATACCTTTATTTTTACGCATATATCAGTTATAGCTACATATTACCTTTACTTGATGTTATTTAGAATTGGAGAAATTAGGAACCGCATGAAATTTATATTAACTTGTTGCAGTTAATTAGCGGCTTTTCCTTATATGCTTACATTACAGTTTTATGTTGCGTATATTTTATTTATGGATTTTCGCATTGAGATATGGATTTTTCATCATGTTTTCTGGATTTGGGGACCGTGGTAGTTTCATGAAGATATACATTATTTAAAAAACCCGGTTTCCTTTGATATGATATTTCAGTATCCACCATGAGATTTATCGGTTCTGATATATATACCCCATGCGAGGAGTCGGGGGCCGTATGAGGGTACATGGTAGGGCCCGGTACGGTTCCCCTCGGCAAGATGATCGACGGTCTATGCCGATTGCGCCTGGAAGGTGGGCAAGTACCTACTGGTGACATTACCAATGACTCGACGGTTATCACGGGGATACCGACGGGAGTCATGTGCGTATAGATACGTCGAGAGGCGAGGGTCAGAGCTAGGCACTCGAGCTTTCGGTATAGCGTACGATACGTACCTATCAGGGTGCCAATCTTGGTGACAGCACCTGATAGATCACTATTTTGTGTCGATACTTGACACTTGATTTTCATGATATTTTACTCGTATATATAACAGTGGAATGGGACGCTGTTGTATATGCATATACATATATATTAGTGGAATAGGGCGCTAATATATATATACACATATAAATTCATATACTTCATCTTAATTATTCATGCAAATTATATATAGGATATAAGAGATTTACTTGATATTGGATTTGGGATATAGGTGATTCATTTGATATTGGATACATGATATTTATGAGATTCCTGATTTTTTACATTCAGGATATATGAGATTTATTCGATATTGTACATTCAGGATTTGTGAGACTTATATGATATGAGAGCCAATTTTGGGGCTGATTTGAGGAATTGGGATTTGGATTATCTTGATGGATTTTGATCCTACCACGATGTCAGGATTCCGTGGAAATGACATATTTCATTCCATACTCCATATTTATTGTTTATGCACTGCTTCATGTATTAATAGTACCTGTTAGTGTACCTTTCATGATTGCTGTATTTACATACTTCATTTTATATGCATTGTTTCATGTATTAGTAGTACCTGCTAGCGTACCTTTCATGTCTGTTGCATATATACACATTCATATCATTATTGCATGATTATTGCATACCGATTTTCATATTATTGCTTCATGTATTAATTGTACTTGCTTGTGTACCTTCATGATTATTGCATTTATATGACCTTTATTTGCTATTAATTGCATATGTTAGATTCACGTTGTACGTGCATACTTACGATTAGCTGCATATGTTATTTACTATTCACGATTTGGCAACTCACCCCCGTTGTGCCACAGTGTTTTGCAGGTCTTTCCTCACAGTAGTCAGAGGCAGGACTATTATCACCTATCTTATCATCTTTTGCTACGGATACCGCATCGGCTCACAGTGTGCAGTTTTGCTTAGGTAGGTTTTGTGGTTATTCGTTGTTGTATTGTATATTCGTTGTATCCCTGTACTCTCCATCTACTACTTTCATGTTGACTTAGAGACTTGATGTGAGGACGATATTGTATTGTATTTTGTGACTTGGTTGTCTTTTATACAGTTCCTTTTTATCGTCTTTTATTTCTTCGCTACGGCGTCGTATATCTGCTGTGGTGGTTGTTTTCTGCCTTTTGGCGTGGATTTGCTCCCGTTGGGGATGCTTTACTTTATATTTATGTTGTACCCATTTTTGGGGTTGGTTTTCACAAAGGAGGTGCTGCCGAAATTTTCAAGGAAGTAAATTGGACTTAAAGAATTTATACTGGAGATTTTCAAAAGTTTAAACAATATTTCTTATATTTTCTTGTCTTTTAATGGTTTATATTTCTGGGTTTTGGCTTTCTTTTACTGCGTTACGCCTGTAGACGTTGCGTAGTATTAGGGTCGTCACGTGCCAATTTTGGGTCGTGACAGTGTACAGAACCAAAACTAAGTGCAACGGTCATACACAAAACATATGTCCACAGCAATGGGTGTGCCTGACAACAATACTGGGTGCATCTAATATGCATAATGAATCTCGATTTAGTGCATCAGGTGTGCACAAAATCACATCAAGTGCGCCATATATGCGCAAGAGTCTCCAAATCAAGTGAACAAGGTGCATGAAAACATAAATCCAGTGCACTAGGGCGCACGAAAATGAATATCGAGTATAAAAATTAAAATCAATGGTATACGACGTACAACAAATCGAAATCATGTATACCACGGTATATAAACTCGTAAATGTGTACAACTACGGGCACAATACTCATATATTAAAGTACCAAAAGTGGGTGTAAACTACACCGATTGTATAAATCAAAATCATGTGCATACCATATGCATGAAATCATGTCAAGTATATTGGCGTGTAAGAAATCAAAATCAAGTGCAATAGATATGCACAAAAACGAAATCAGCACAATTGATACATAAAATACGAATCAAGTGCAACTGTGATGCAGATAGAAAATATCAATCATAAAATAAATCGTTAAAATACCAAAATCAAAATGACGAAAACGCGTCATCCGAATCATCAAGACGCAGATCATAAATAACTGCAGTCGAGGTGCCCTTCCTTCTGTATCGAAAGGTGCTGGTGCATTAAAGGCTGGTAGAGCAAGAATGTCCACTTGCCTCTTGCCCACGGTCTAGTGCCCTCTTCTCTTAGATCCTTATTTCTCTCTGTGGATTACCAATAATATGACCCTCGGCTCGAAAGCCCTATTTGGAGTAATGCGGAAACAGTCCCGTTCTGCCGCTTCTCTGAAGATCTCCTGACCAATTAACATGGTCACTCGTAACGTATCGTGTCAAAGATGGCAATCACTGGCCCACTGAGTATGCGGGATACAACCGATCCTGGGTCCAAGTCTTATCATGTAGTATTCTCGAAATATCTTATCAGGGTCTCTTTCCCAATCTCATCTCTGCAGGTCTGCCCAGAAGTTGGCACTCTTTACTTAATCCGTTTCTTACTCCATAACAGCCGCATACTCATCATGACCTTTCTCTAGAAGTACGTCCACATCCAACGCCTCTGCGCTCGTAACAAGTCTCTGGCACCAACGGAGTGGAAAGTAAACTCGTTAAAATCTCGCACGAACCTCTTACTCCACTTCCCTTCGGTATTGACCAATTCGGAATCATCTCTTCGTAGCTGTGTTGAGTGCGCTCCAATTGGCTATAGTCATATCTGGAGCCTCTTTCGAAGCTACAAACTTGGCATCTCCAATATCCTGTAGAAAGAATCTGGCCAATTATGTCATCATGAACTCGTACAAATCATCGGAGGAATATACTTCATTCATCCACTTTCGATCGACTCACATTGCATCTGGGTGAGGTCCTTCTATTCGAAGCTGGTCAACTTATTGATCTTACATCGGAGCATCCAACGAACAATGTCTTTTCTTTATCGACTCACATCACATCTGTGTGAGGGCCTTTTCTAGCTAAAGTTAGTCAATTGATGACCTCGCATCGAAGTATCAAAACGTACAAAAAAGTCTTAGTCTTATCCAAGGGTGATTAGAGATCTTCATTCGCATCCCTGAGTATAACCTCATGCAGCATCAGCTTCAACGGTCTGGGGACGATATCTTATCAATCGCAGCAACAGCTGGCTCATCTGTCCGCACGGTAGACAGTACCTCAATCATCTGGAGTGGACGGTACCTTAATAACCTTCGCAATCTGACTGGCCTCTAGCAACAGCCCGATCATCTGGTGTAGATCTCGAACGCTCGTGTCAACAAGAAATCTTATTAAAATCAACACATCAAAACGCTCGTGTGTCACGGGAATACACCTAGGTCAGTCCTCGTCCATGACTAGCTCACTCTGACCGCATCTCTAGCCGAAGCTCTCTCTGCTCGTGTAGCCATTGTAACGGAAACCACGGTAAAACGTCGATGAAGATAGATTATAGGAACGAATAGAAATACAGTGCATAAGAAATATACATCCTAAGGCTCCTTAAGCAGAGTAGCGTATTGTAAGTATGCCATGGAACATACACGCGGTATGTCACTCTACTCCATCAACTAAGGTCAACCTACGCGACGAAAGTTCGGGTCTAATACCCCCTCGGTCAAGTCTATGTTCTGTAAGGTCAAGCCTAGGTTCCAAATAAATATATACGCCCTAGACTCCGCATAGTCAAACCTAGACTCGAACCAAGGTTAAACCTAACGCTCTGATACCAACTTTTTCATGACCCGAAATTGGCACGTGACTGGCACTAGAATCATGTGAAGACTATAAGACCCCACCTAATTCAAGTAAGCCAAAAGTCCAGAAATCTAAACCTTTTAGGGAAAATGGTGGTGGTGCAGTTTTGAAATAAGGATTACTGAAATCAAATTTACTGTTATATATTTGTACATAAGTAGTAATATATGAAAACACTATATTTGTAACTAACTTGAAAACTTTTTGTCATTCGAAATTTCGGCAGCACCTCCTTTGTAAATTTTAACCCGAAAAAATACAAGCAATAACAATAAAAGGCATCCCCAAGAGAGAGCTAGCTCTTTGCCAATTGGCGGAAACAACCACACAAGATATAAATATACAACGTCGAAAGGCGAGGATCGAAACGCAGAAGAAAGTAAAGAAAACGAGCATCATCAAGAAAACAGGAATAATAGTATATACATAATAACGACTCAAGGTCCAAAAGAATATACACACAGTGGTTTCTAAGTCTACTAAATATACAAGTCTGGTTGATGGAGTTTTTAACTAGATACAACAGAAATAAAAGTACAAGTGCAACGGTGGTCACGATGCAAAGGTATCCCACCTATCAATTGCAATCACCCCGAATAAGGTAGTGTGCCAGCAATCCACAAAGGAACCTGTACGGCCAAACCTGCAAGAAACTGTGGCACAACGGGGGTGAGTTGCCAACTCGTGAGTAGAAGACATCACCGAGTAGAAACCGAATGTATGACTATCTCCTAGGTCATATAGTAGATAATAACAATATATGTAGACATCGGGTAATAACAAGGGTAACATTATAAGCATGTGCATAAGTGTAATACCAAGTACTCGTGCCAGTGTCACAAAGTAGTAACATGTCATATATATGATGTATGAATAAATCAAGAATGAATGAGCAACATGAAATCTGGATATATCTGTATGAGAAAACTGTGTTCTTATCTTAGTAAAATTTTAGTATTATAAAACCGAAGTATCATCAAATGAAATCGACAGAAATCCATGTCAAACATCGACATAATATGTACATCAATATCTCGGTAGCCATCTTTCAGATCGGCCCTCAAATCTGTCAAATCACATGACTCCGGTTGGTATCCTCCGGATGACCGCTGAGTCAATAATCACCGGTAGGTAGTGCTCCCCTGTCGGGCTCAACGCTGTTCCCCTCCGAATGACGGCGCGATGTAGAGACGTCTTGCCTGAGATTCGGGGCAGATGCTATTTGGTTTTATCCGTCCACCTCTCCGAAGATACCAAGTTGATTTATGGCACCGTGTATCGAAGGTTTAGACGGATACGACCGATGTAGCAGACTTCGTCAGATTCCCCCTCGCTTGAGGGGTTTTTGATTGTGGGGACGCTCTTCCCTACAGGCGCAAGCCCCTGTAGTTAATTACGCTACCGCGTCGCGGTAACAACTTTCTCATTCTCCAGATATTCACTTCGTGTCGTGGGTGTTTGTTTTATTTGTGGTTGCCCGTGGATTGTATACGGAGACTAATTTATGTCGTTTCCCGTAGGACGTGGATTAGTCCAAATCCGTATTTTCTTGATTTGGGTTTGGGGTTTTGGTTTGAGGATACGTTAGCCATATTTGAGGCTAAGATCAACTCAAACGTTTATTAAGGATACGTTAGTCTAATTTGAGACTAAGATCAACTTAATGGGATCGTTCAGATCCGACAAAAGAGCATTTGGGATCTATTGTTCTAGTTTAGGGACGTAGTGGTCCATTGCCAGTTTAGGGACATAGTGTTCCATTTATCGTATGGCCGTCGGGACCCGTCACCTCTCTGACGACGTTGAAGGATTACAATGACAGATATCAGAGGAGTTCAGAGATGTACCCTTGAACCAAAGTTGGTTGGGGGATCTATAGTCCAATTTGGGACTAAAGTCTGTTTGAAGGTTTTGGTTTAAGGATACGTTAGCCATATTTAAGGCTAAGATCAACTTAAACGTTTGTTAAGGATACATTAGTCTAATTTGAGACTAAGATCAGCTTAACAGGATCATTTAGACCTGACAAAAGAGCATTTGGGGGCTCTATTGTTCTAGTTTAGGGACATGGTGGTCCATTGCCAGTTTAGGGACATGGTGGTCCATTGCCAGTTTAATGACATGGTGGTCCAACATTCCCATTTTGGGGACGAATATTGGTTTAAGGACGCATTAGTCCATGAGTTTAAGGACCCCACAGTTCGTATCAATGTATGGTTGTCGGGACCCGTCACCTCTCTGACGACGTTGAAGGATTACAACGACAAATACCAGAGGAGTTCATAGATGTACCCTTGAACCGGGTGTAAATTGATTTGAGAGAGCAGTCGTGCTCAGTCAATTTAATTTGAGGACTTATGGCCAGAATTGGGCTAAGTCCAGTTGAGAATATTCGACATTTTATTTGTGTTTGGCTTGTCAGGCCTTTATTTGGGCTCTGCCCTTTTTAATAATGCACTGCATTTTTTTTTTGGTCTGATAGACCTTTTAATTGGGCTCTGCCCCTTTTTTTAAATAATGCATTGCATTTTGGTCTGATAGACCTTTTAATTGGGCTCTGCCCCTTTTTAATAATGCACCGCATTAAATGTTCTGACAATGCCCCACGTGGCTTGTCAGGCGCTTTGCGCCAATTGAGGAGCGCAAGGCGCAAATTCATGTGGAGGTGACACGTGTCACGTGATGGTGAGCGCAAGTATGTTAGCGCAGTGCGCTGCGCCAGTGCGCTGCTGACACATGGCGCGCTCTGGTGACTTGCGCCAAACCAAGAGAGCAGTGCTCTGTTTTTAGAAGCGCAAGGTGCAGTTGTTCTGTGATTGACACGTGGCGCTCTCTGGTAGCTTGCGCCAATCCAAGGAGCGCAACAGTGCAAATTTCGGAAGTGCAAGGCACTGTTTAATATCTTGATCAAATTTAGGTCAAAGAAAACAAGTTTTTCTTTTTCCAGAGAGGTTCTTCCTCAAATTTCAAGAACCAGTGGTTCATCAAAAGGCAATGCCTTTATATAGATCGAAAGATCTAATAAAGAAGTAAAATTACTTTTTTATTATTATTATTATTTTTATTAAAGATCTTGATCTTGTTCTTAGATCTTTGATCTTTTTTAGAAGAAATTCTTCTTTTTTCTTAAGGTTTTACCTTTTTCTTTTCTTCGAGTTCTTCTCAAAGTTTTAGAGGAGTTCTGTATCTTTCTCTGTGTGTGTCTGTTTTAGACTTGGAGTCTAGGGGCTTTTATATAGGGCCAATGAGTTTGTTAGGTTGGTTACAGAGATCTTTCTCTGATTGATCTTGGGATATTTCCCCACCGTTGGATCTTTGATCTTAGGGCCTCTGTTTTACGGAAGGCAATCTTCTTGTTTTTAAAAAGATTAGAAAGATATTTCCAAAATTTTAATTCTGATTTAGTGCTGGCACAGTTGGCGCAAGCGCACCTGCGTTTGACACATGTCGCGCAGCGCAGCGCAACTGCGCTGACACGTGTCGCGCAGCGCAGAGCGCAGCGCAACTGCGCTGACACGTGTCGCGCAGCGCAGAGTGCAAGTCATCTGAAGCGTTGCTTCCTTTATTTTTATTTTAAAACAGAGCCTTGCTCTGATTGGGGGAAACAGAAGCGTTGCTTCATTTCCTGCCTTGGAATTTGAACAGAGCTTTGCATTGATTGGGGGAAACAAATGCCCCCCGACCATTGCGCTTACGTGGCCCCAGACGTGAGCGCAGCGGTGGCAAAATTCCAACCGTTGCGCCATCCTTTGGAAGTTGAAACGGTTCTCAATGCCTATAAATAGGACCTTTGGTCCCTTAGATGATTTTCATCTCTCATTGAGAATTATCTCTTATTCAGAGCATTGCTCTTAGGCTTTAAGAACTTTTCAAGAGTAAAACTCTGTTAAAACTTAGGTATAGTTTAAAACTTTTAAGAAACCAAGGTTTTACCCATTAACAGAGCTTTGCTCTCATAGATCTTTTGATCTAAAGAAATCCCCTTTAGGGTTTCATTAGTAGAGCTTTTACTCTCTAAAAGAATCTTATTTATAATTTCTTAATTCATTAATGGGGCTTTGCTCCTTTTTTCAAGGATCTAGATGATTTAAGATGGAATTTTATTTTTTGATGAATTATATCATCTTTTTAGAGCAGAGCTCTCAATGTTCTCGGGGGCCTTCTTTAACTTCCCTTCATAATTGACTTTGACAGGTGTCACTCCTGTTTGTAGAGCATTGCTCTTGAGGAGTTTAATTTCCTATGTCTGTTTTGAGTAAGAAACTTCTTAATCAGTCTTTCTGATAATTTTGTTGATTCTCTTTTACAGAAACAATGGACGACCACATGTACGATCTCGACGAGATTATCTCTTACGGGGACATCCGCCGATTCGGCCGTTCTCAGAATCGAGAGTTCACCAACGCCGAGTGTGCTGAAATCATGAGTCGCTTCGACGCATACAATGGTCAACTGCTTCCCCGGCATTCCTCTCACTTGAAGCTTATCGTGGGAGCAATCTGGGAAGCGCTTCCCTTGTTCTGTACTGGTGTGCCACTTGGGGCATTGGACGTCGCCGAGGATAAGGTGCACTCGGTGTACCTGATGAACCTAATCTCGAAGAGACGGCGAGACAAACTTGTCGATCTCTTGCACCAGGCCTTTCAACAGTCCGCCATTCTTGCTACCTATCGGAGGGTGGAGGACATCAGTGGAGATCCCGACGCCCGTGCTCGCGAAAGGAAGCACACTAGGATGGTTCGCCAGGCTTGGAAAGTCTTGGACAAGGTCACTTTCGAGTTCCTCAACCCATGTCCGGGATTTGAGGTTTTGCCGTTGTAATCATTTGGATAATGTCTTTGTTTATTTCTTTATAATTGTAAGAATTTTCAAAGTATGAATGACAAATCATTTGCCTCCTTCCTTTCATTTTCTGCTTTGTTGTTGGCATATTCCTTAAGTAAGCATAGCCCGTAGGTGATATAGAACATTCCATCTTGAATACTTCGGGGATTAGTGATGGCTTAGGAAGCAGGTTTAGGTCTGCTACCTAAGGCTTTTCAACTTTATGAGCCGTGAGGGTCTCATTAAGACTTTTCTTCCTACGGATCGAGAGGATCTCGTAGGTGTACTTTCTCCTTAGGAATTGTGAGGATTCCTAAGTGCGTTTTCTCTTATAAGTCATAAGGATCTTATAAGAGAATTTTCCCTCTTACGAGTCGAGAGGACCCGTAAGCGGTTGTTTCCGTCCTTGTCGAGATTCGACTTCGAAGAGTGTGACCCGTGAATAGTATGCAAGAGTCCATTTTGGACCGACTTGCAGGGTCCCAGTGCTTAGGAAACAGGTTTTTTAATCCCCGCTGCCGAAGGCTTTTCCTCACGAGTCGAAACATATCGAGTAGTTCTCGTAAAGACACTAATTTCCTCACGAGTCGAGACAAATCGAGCATTTCTCATAAGAATATCCTAACGTCACAGTTAACCTCTGCTCTTTACGACAGAGGTCTGTTAGGGTCTGTGGTACTTAGGGTTTTGTCCGTCGTACCGTCGCGTTGGCTGATGTATTCCTCGATAGGCAATCTTGCTGTTCGAGTAGCCTTGCGACTGTCGTGTCTCTGATCCCTTCGGGGGCTGGACAAGACGTCTTAAAGCAATCCTCCTAGGCAGTTTGACCGTCGGAAGAGCAAGCATTAGGAATTTTGCCATGCCGCTTTTTACTTGAGGTTAGGCTCATTTTGGAGAGCCCCGATGAGTCATAACCACTCCGCGCTGGTGTGGGATGATCTCCGATAGTCTTTCAGGCTTTATATGACTTGCCGTTAAGACCCTGAAACTAGGAATTTGGCCTTTGCTTCGTTTGCTGGCATTGCGTCCTCTATATCGAGACGAATGTCGCGGTTGTGTCTAGGTTGCTGGTGAACCGTCGAGTTTTGGAACTAGGGATTTTGTCGTGGCTCCTCTTGGTGATGCTGTATATTCCTGCAGAGACACTGATTTCTCTGCGGGTCGGCGCGAATCGAGATGTTCTCGTCAAGGATGCTGATTTCCCTGAATCGAGGTATTTTCCAAGGACACTGATTTCCTTGGAGTCAAAACGAATCGAGGTATTCCTGCAAAGACGCTGATTTCTCTGCGGGTCGACGCGAATCGAGATGCTCCTCGTCAAGGACGCTGATTTCCCTGAATCGAAGTATTTGCCAAGGACACTGATTTCCCTGGAGTCGAAACGAATCGAGGTATTCCTGCAAAGACATTGATTTCTCTGCGGGTTGACGCGAATCGAGGTGCTCTTGTCAAGGACGCTGATTTCCCTGAATCGAGAAAGTTGCCAAGGACACTGATTTCCCTGGGGTTGAGACGAATCGAGGTATTCCTGCAAAGACGCTGATTTCTCTGCGGGTCGACACGAATCAAGATGCTCTCGTCAAGGACGCTGATTTCCCTGAATCGAGGTTTTTGCCAAGGACACTGATTTCCTCGGAGTTGAAACGAATCGAGTTATTCTTGCAAAGATGCTGATTTCTCTGCGGGTCGACACGAATCAAGATGCTCTCATCAAGGACGCTGATTTCCCTGAATCGAGGTTTTTGCCAAGGACATTGATTTCGTCGGAGTTGAAACGAATCGAGGTATTCCTGTAAAGACAATGATTTCTCTGCGGGTCGACGCGAATCGAGATGCTCTCGTCAAGGACGCTGATTTTCCTGAATCGAGGAGGTTGCCAAGGACACTGATTTCCTTGGAGTTGAGACGAATCGAGGTATTCCTGTAAAGACGCTGATTTCTCTGTGGGTTGACACGAATCAAGATGTTCTTGTCAAGGACGCTGATTTCCCTGAATCGAGGAGGTTGCCAAGGACACTGATTTCCTCGAAGTTGAGACGAATCGAGGTATTCCTGCAAAGACGCTGATTTCTCTACGGGTCGACACGAATCAAGATGCTCTCGTCAAGGACGCTGATTTCCCTGAATCGTGGTTTTGCCAAGGACACTGATTTCCCTTGAGTTGAAACGAATCGAGGTATTCCTTTGCGTCTGCTGTGTCGAGACGAACGATGAGGTGGTGACCACTCCGCACTGGTACGAGATGATCTCCGATTGTCTTTCAAGCTTTATATGACTTGCCGTTAAGACCCTGAAGCTAGGAATTTGGCCTTTGCTTCGTTCGCTGGCATTGCGTCCGCTATATCGAGAAGAATGTCACGGTTGCCTCTAGGTTGTTGGTGAACCGTCGAGGTTTGGAACTAGGGATTTTGCCGTGGCTTCGTTGTTTGATTGTCGTGTCTGAATCCTGCTAGAGAAAGAACACTGGGGTGACATCTCGTCTGCTGTATCGAGACGAACGTCGAGGAGGTGATCACTCCATGCTGGTGTGAGATGATCTCCGTTGGTCTTTCCGGTTTTATATGAGTTACCGTCAAGACCCTGAAGCTAGGAATTTGGCCTTTGCTTCATTCGCTAGCATTGCGTCCGCTGTGTCGAGACGAACGTCGAGGTGGTGACCACTCCACACTGGTGCGAGATGATCTCCGATTGTCTTTCAGGCGTTATATGACTTGCCGTTAAGACCCTGAAGCTAGGAATTTGACCTTCGCTTCGTTTGCTTTGTCACGTCCGAATCCTGTTGGAGGAAGAACGCTGTCGTGACATTTCGTCTGTTGTATCGAGACGAATGCTGAGGTGGAGCTGGGATTTTGCCGTCACTCCGCTTTGTTTTGACCGTGAGGTCTTTTGTCGGCGTTGTATCCGTATCCTGCTGGACTGCGAAGGAACGCCGTTGTTGACATTGCGTCTGCTGTAACGAGACGAATGCTGAGATGGAGTTGAGATTTTGCCCTCACTCCGCCTTTTTTTGACCGTGAGGTCTTTCGTTGATGTTGCATCTGCATCCTGCTGGATTGCGAAGGAACGCCGTTGCTGATTCTTAGGCTGTAGATATTGCCATTAAGATTTGGAACTAGGGACTATGCCGTGGCTCCGTTTCGTTGCGACTCTGAGGTCGGTTGTTGACGTCATGTCTGCATCCGGTCGGAGTGAGGAGAAACGCCGTTGGTGATCTTTAAGTTGTCGATATCGACGTCGAGACCCTGAAGCTAGGGATCTTCCTTCGCTTCGTTTGTTGACATTGTATCTGCAATATTGCGACAAATGTCGAGGTTGTCTATAGGTTGTTTATGAACCGTCGAGATTTGGCTTCGCTTTCTGGTGGAGCCTGTTGGGAAGGTATGGTTCTCTCTTTGTTTGTGCCCCTGGATTGTATACAGGGATCGATGTGATCTCCCCTGTAGGGCAAAAGTTTTATTCATTCATTTTTTTATTATTATTTTATTTCCGCGATGCTCTATCATTTCAGCTTTTATATCGCGAAGGTCGCGATTACCTAATCATTTCGGCTATTTTCACGGTGCCCAATCATTTCGGCCATTTTTCTTTTTACTCGCTGCTTTTTATTGTGAGCTGCCCAATCATTTCGACTGTTTTTTTTCTTTTACTCGCTGCTTTTTATTGTGAGTTGCCCAATCATTTCGGCTGTTTTTGTATGCATACATTTTTACATGCTGATTTCGTTGCAAGTTGCCCCATCATTTCGGCTATTTTGCATGCATGTGTGGCTTGCTGTCTTTTCGCTGCAAGCTAGGAATTAGACACCGATTTTGGTATCAGCATCGCTACAACTGGAATATTGCCAGGAGAGAATCATCATTTGCCATGAAAGGACTTGGAATTTAATACCAGTTCAGGTATTAGCATCGCTACAACTGGGATATTGCCAGGAGCGAATCATCATTTGCCTTTGTCGATGTCGAACAAAGGTGGCTTAGCGAACACGGTTAGGGTCCTGTCGACTAAGGCTTTCGACTTCATGAGCCGTAAGGGTCTCACAAAGGTATTTCTCCCTACGAGTCGTGAGGATCTCGTACGTGCTTTTTCTCCTTAGGAATCATGAGGTTTCCTAAGTGTATATTCCCCTGTAAGTCGTAAGGATCTTACAAAAGGGTTTTCTCCTTATAAGTCGAGAGGACTTACAAGGGTTGTTCACCATATGGACATATCCCCAGTCACGAGTGGGACTTTTCTGGGGAAATGTTTATTCGCGCCCGTGGATTGTATACAAGGGTCAGTATTGAGCCACTTGTAGGGCAATATCGAAGGTTGTGGGGGTTGCTTAAGAACAGGTTCAGGTCTCTGTAACTTAAGACTTTCAAATCTTATGAGCCGTGGGGGTCCCATAAGAGAGTTTTCCTTACGAGTCGTGAGGATCTCGCGAGTGTAATTTCTCCTTAGGAATCGTGAGGATCCCTAAGTGTGTTTCTCCCTTGTGAGTCGTAAGGATCTCACACGGGTGGTTTCTCCTTACAAGGTCGAGAGGACCCTGTAAGTGTCTTTTAACAAGGTTGCGCCCTTTCGGGTTTTCACAAACACTCGCCGGTAGCCCTGCTGTTTTTACTCACGAAGCCCTTTTGGGTTTTCATCCGTGCCCATTTTGCTTGTGAACATACCGTTTTTTTATTCTCTCTTTTTTTTATTCTTTTTATATAACGAGGTCGTACCCTTTCGGGTTTCCACAAACACTCACCGGTAGCCCTACTGTTTTTACTCACGGAGCCCTTTCGGGTTTTCATCCGCGCCCTTTTTGCTTATGGACATACCGTTTTTATTTTTATATTTTTTTTACCACGTCAGCCTGGGGATGCCGCGGGTTGGTGGTAGTTTAACGACGTTTCGGTCATCAGTCAACGCACGATTACGCAGCTAAATTTTGCCGCAAATCTTCACATGTTTTGTGCCGGAGGTGGACTCCTTGAAGCGAGGGCTGAAGGCGACTTCTTCGTCAGAGTCGCTTCCAAAGGTGATAACTTGCGATCCCTTAGTGTCGGCTATGTGACAGTTGCCAACAGCTCTTTCGCGCTCATCTGTCGTGCTTTTCCGTTCCCGACGAGCCTTGCCCTTCACTCGTTGAACGTGTCGTCGATGGGCAACATATCCCTGCCACCAGTTTTTAAAGGCTATGCACTCCATGGTGGGGTGTGCAATCCTCTGATGGTATAGGCAGAAGTTAGGATGTATGTCTGCTTCATCAAGACGTATATTGCCAAGGGAATTTCCTTTGAGAGAGGGCAACTTCATTCCTACTGACAGGGCCTTAGCGAATTGATTCCTTACTTTAAGCTTGCTTTTGCTGGCGATAGGGATGCTTTGCTCTATTCGGGGCGTCTCGACCTTTTCTTCCAGTCGCCGGCGCTTGTCCCTTTCAAATATGACCGTCTCGCGTTCCCGATCAGCTTTACTTTTCAAAAGAGCTTCGTTGAGGAATGCATCAATTGTTTCATCTGATGGCCCCAGAAGTTCCGGTTTAGGATCTGCCCCCAGCTTCTCAGCGCAAGGAGTTTTTTCCTCGTCTGCAAACGAGTGAGAGATCACATGAAAACTTGCTACGTAACCCTCAGATTCATCCGACGAGCTTTCTCCATCATCTTCCTCCTAAAAGACGTGGCTAAGGAACTCTTGGAGCGTATTGGGAGTCCGCGCCTTCTGATTATATTCTTCCAGTGCGTCGGTCAGTTTTTGCAGGCTCGTGTGCTTGTCACCAGGCTTCACGGCCTTTTTGGACTTCTTCTTCTTTTTCGAAGGTTTTGACGGCTGAGTGTGAGCATTTTGGCTATCACCAATCTTTGGAGTTGGGCGCGGCTTCAGCATCCCCTTGATGATCTCAGGTTCCAACGGGTTCTTCCATCTGATCGCCGGGCATGTCTGGAGATCATTCAGCATCTTTTTGGTTTTGGCGGAAAGCACGACCTCCCATGGAGCTTCTTAAACAAAAGAACAAGTTGCCCCCGGCGTGCCCACCCTCTTAGGAGCATGAGGTTGTGGCGGGTTCACCTTCCAATTTTCGGATAATGCGAACTTGCCTTATAGGTACTGATCCTCGATCCATCCCTTAAAGACGAAGCAATCCTCGATCGGGTGACTTACCGTTTGGTGGTAAGGGCAATAATTGGGATTATTCACCTCGCTGGGTTGCGGTGGTCTCCTTGGATTCGGGAGATAGATAAGCCTATTGCGCATCGCCATCTCGAACAGCCTCTTCGTTTTATCCCGCGGGAATGAGTAAGGGCATTTCATTTTCTCAGTATGATACCGCTGTCTCTCTTCCAGTTGATCCGTTAGCTTTGGGGCACTGGGCTGCTATCGGGTTGATTAATCCAAAAAATTGTAGTTTACCGTAATCAGAAACGGCGTCGCTTTGCAGCTAGCCGGTGAATACGGGTCGATCCGCAGGGATGTGTTAGTTTCTGTTTTTGTGTTATAACGAGTTGATTCAAATTGTTGTTTGGTTTTTTATATTGTCGATTGAATTAAAGATGAACTTATGTGATATGAAAGGACTCGTTAGGGTTAGGTCGAAGGTAGGGGTGTTGAGATCAATGTTTTCACCTCTTTCAATGCCGTGATTTAAGCTTTTTAGAAAAAAATCACAACAATCATTAGCAAAAGGGATTAGGATGATCGGGAAGAAACAAAGTTTCTTCCTATAGATCCTTGTCCGTCCTTTCCTATTAATTGATGTGATCTTCATGGACGTCATATATGTCCGGCCTTTTATACTACGGTTCACCGTTACCTTGTAGGTAGGGTGCCGTAGGGGGCGGATCATATATGCGTGCATGAAGATTTCGTTTTAAAAATAAGTTGGCATTGAACGAGGTGAGAGACATCCATCTCTCACTCACTCCCTTGTTCCTAACCCTAACGAGCGAGGATTTTACTCGCTCATTAGGGAATTATTACAACGAGACATTTTTTATGTTTATGTATTAAAGAGTTACCTTACGACAGATTAAAAATAGCTAACTAGTGAACTACAGCAAACAATGGATAACTAGGGCAAGTAGAATAATTATACTAAGGCAGGAATTTAAAAACTTACAAGAAAAGATGATGCTCTGAATTCTCCAACAAATCTCACTTTTATTGATTGAAAAGAGGCATACATTTTACAGATCTTGAGTACAATTTATAAGCAACTAGTGAAGCTAGGGTTACAGACTCTCGTATACATGAAATTACTGATTTACCCCCTAAAAATCCCAACATATGAACTGACACACCGACACAAGAAGTCGGTGCCGATACGGGCACCATATGGCCGCGGATCCGCGGCAAAGACATGCCTTTGGCCGCGGTTCCGCGGCCCATTGGTGAGGTCATCTCACCAATTTTCTGTGACTGTTTTGTCTTCCCTTGGGCTCCCTATTTTCATTGTCCTTTTCACTGTTGGGCATCTTAGTATTCTCCAGATCCTCAGTGAAACTTGTAAGGATCTTTTTGACCGTTTCACTTGTTTTTTCATCTCGGCTTGAGTAAGATCCGTGTGCTGGTTGGTCAAAAGTCCATTCTTTGTATCATCTTTGTCTTTTTCACTGTTTTTGCTCTGAGATCCTGTAATCCTGTAACATGCAACAAACGATCATCAAAAGCATCTGTTTACTTATAAAATGCACAAAAGTGGGGCGTATGAATTGCAATATTATGATATGAACAAATACCTCCAAACTTACCTTTTGCTCGTCCTCGAGCAAACTTATTATTTTATTCTAACCTAGCCACACTTTCGCAGGGAAACGCTATTGCACTGAGCACGTGCAACAAGCCGTTAAACCTCTAGGTGTCCCTAGTAGGAGGAGTGTTGTCTCCTGAGCGTTTTCAGCGGATTACACCCACAAAATCCTGTCAACTTGGTTTTTCGACTTTTGTTTTCCAATCAGGTTTTCTAATAAGGAATTCTATTATCGTCGCCCCGCAAATTATCCACCCATATTCTTCACACTTCCTTATTATGTAACTTAAGATTGTACATGTTCTATAGAATTACTTAGAATTCAGCATTTCTTAAGTTTTTCTTCTAGAGTTTCATCTCCACTTAGGAATTTCTATCAACTCTATTAAAGATACAAGTTGTATTTTTCATTCCTTTCTCTTATCTAAACTCTAATCACATATCCCCAAGTGTGTAATTTTCACCCCTACACCTGGAAATTCAAATCAAGCAATCGTACTCTCGTCCATTGTCCAAAGCACTTAACTTTCGCTTACACATCCTTCATGCGACCGTTAATACTTCTTGAGGTACCAATAGCCGATTACAAGATGCGTTAGGCCTTTAAAGCGTATTTCCTAATTTTTGCAACACCCAAGGCTTTTAGCAGTGACTCCCAAACCAGTTGGTCTAAGGCACTAGGTGATGAAGCACCCTCGCTAATTAATTTTCTAGCCCTAATGTAAGTCGATGTAGTACACCCCAGTACTTGTGGGGAGGCGGAATTTTCAAAAACGATCAAGTTTAAAGAACGAACATCGACTAACCGCTTAAATCGAAGCTAAACAACTAATAACCGAACACATAGCTATACTAAACTATTGTGTTAAGGGATTATACCTATCGATACTAGTCCTTCGTCTTTACGATCTCCTTGTTCTCCTCGGCCTTCTCTAGGTAGTAGACGATCCACCCGAGAGCAAAACTCCAAGCTAAACCTCTAACTTGAGGTAACTAATCAACTTTGATTGCTAATCAAAGATGAAAGGATGATATAGAGTGATGGTTATGGATTGTTTAGTCTAACTAATCCTTTGATCTCAACTCATGAGGTGTAAGGATTAGGGTTTGAAGATGAGAGCTTGAGGAGAGAGAATGTGAGATATGATAATGAAATGAGAGAGAGTCTATCATAATATATTATGAAGCATTTTCTAATAATGAGAAAAGAATAAAGAGTGATGATAAATCATGCTTCATAAAATATCTAGTGGTGATTCATTAGCATGAGTCATTAAGCAATAAATGTGCATTAATGAAATGAATGAATCACCACCATGACTCACAACCTCATTTAATGAATATGACACATAACCCTCCTTAGTCACCATCTTCTAGAAGCTTCTCGTACAATTACGAGAACGCCCCTCCAATCCGCAAAAATACGGAAAAACTTTAGACTGTAAAAATCCAATAACCGGATACCAGTAACTGGCTTAAACCAAAGCCGACTGGTAAAAACTGTCCGAAAGTCGTACGTGCGTAAACGCACGTATGCGTCCGAACCCTTTGTCGCAAAACCATGCAACCTCTATATCGTTTCGCCTGGAGTAGGAAACTCTCTGTGTGGGACTCTAGAGACTCGACTACTACGCTGGCAGTGGGTTTAACCACAGACCGCAAGCGGCACTAGCTGTACGTAACGGTCCCCAGGTAGTTGTCGATAAGAAGGCCGATGAGTAAACCCATCCGAACTCCTACTGAGTCTGATGTGACAATCTCCATACAGTCCGGTCCGTTCGTCCAAGACTATCGCATATCGGGCCTAGGGGGCGGCAAGCGTCAGTCCCCTAATAGCGGTATAAGTCGTGTCGGAGTGAAGCCCATTACACCCTGAGAAACTACTGGAACCTACCAGCAAATCTCGCTTGCCCTGGCCAGGGACTTTGTGTAATGGCTCTCTGACACAGCACGATATCTACTCCCAATACCGGGAGGGACGAATCCTGTCTAACCGCCACTGCCTCCAAGTGCTCGGGACTGCACCCAACTGCTACCTGTTTGCACGACTCCTTTGAGCCGTGGTAGGGTAGCAATCTAAGAACAGTGGGACACACTCGAGGCGAAGTAGCAGTGTCAAGTCTGCGGACTACGCTGTACTCATGTCACCTGGGAACTGCTCACTGACGACTGGTATCAAACCAACCAACAGTTCCCCGTGAGTCCTGTCCGGTGTACCCGTAACCTAACGAGCACCTGCATACTATCTCCAGTACGACGTACTGACGGCTGTGGGACAGACCATCTCCCCAACTGGGATGAGAAGCGTACACACCAGTCTACTCCGGAGTATCGATGCTCTGTCTCGATAATCCAACGACCAGGGACCCGAATAAGGATGTGCTTGTAGACTACCCAGCCCCCACTAGTGTGACTGCCATCACAACGCTGGTAGACAAGCAAGATCCTAAGAGCTCTATCAATACGTACACTAACATATTAAGATAGAAAAACCAAGTAGCATACTACCATGTTTAGCAAGACTGTTATATACATGTGAATATCCCAAGCTTCCATTAAGTAATATACAAGCTAGTATGATACAGTAATGGCCTTCTAGGGCATAAACACTAACAATCTCCCACTTGCACTAGGGCCATGTTCTGGCATATCGTAGACCAATGATCTCGAGCAGCCTCTCGAACTGAATCTGAGGAAGGGCCTTCGTGAATGGATCAGCAATGTTCTCTTCTGTAGCAACTCTCCGAACCTCGATCTCCTGACGATCAATGATCTCCCTGATCAGGTGATACCGCCTCAAGATGTGTCTGGACTTCTGATGGGACCTTGGTTCCTTCGCTAAAGCTATAGCTCCGTTGTTGTCGCAATACAGAGGTATTGGATCAACTATGGTAGGAACCACCTGAAGTTCTGTTAGGAACTTCTTCATCCAGACTGCTTCTTTTGCGGCATCGCAAGCAGCTATATACTCCGCTTCCATCGTCGAGTCAGCAACGGTGTCCTGCTTGGAGCTCTTCCAGCACACCGCCCCTCCATTGAGGGTAAAGACATAACCCGACATGGACTTGGAATCGTCCTTATCACTCTGGAAGCCGGAATCAGCAAAGGCCTCCAACCTGAGGTCTTTTCCGCCGTAAACCAAGAACATCTCCTTAGTCCTCCTCAGGTACTTGAGAATGTTCTTAACTGCTATCCAGTGTTTCTCCCCTGGGTCTGACTGATACCGGCTTACCACGCTTAGTGCGTAAGCTACATCTGGTCTGGTACACAACATCGCATACATTATAGAGCCTACCGCAGAAGCGTAGGGTATAATAGACATGCGTTCCCTTTCCAAATCAGTCTTGGGAGACATCTCTTTGGAGAGGGTGATTCCGTGACAAGCCGGTAGATTACCGCGCTTAGAATCTTCCATACTGAATCTTTTCAGTACAGTGTCGATATACCTGGACTGCGAAAGTCCCAACATCCTCTTGGATCTATGACGATAGATCCGGATCCCCAGAATGTAAGAGGCATCACCCAGGTCTTTCATGGAGAACCTGTGTGACAAGAATCCTTTGACAGATTGTAGCATAGGAACGTCATTTCCTATCAATAGAATGTCATCCACGTACAAGACGAGGAATACGACACTTCTGGCCACAACTTTACTATATATGCACGGTTCATCTGGATTTTTGATAAAGTCATATTCTTTGACTGTCTCATCAAAACAGATGTTCCAACTCCGCGATGCCTGCTTTAGTCCATAAATAGACTTAAGCAGCTTGCATACTTTCCCGCTGCTCCCACTCTGATAGAAACCCTCTGGCTGATCCATATAGACGCTCTCTTCTAAATTTCCATTCAGAAAAGCCGTTTTTACGTCCATCTGCCAGATTTCATAATCATGGAAGGCAGCAATAGCAAGAAGGACCCGAATGGATTTGAGCATAGCCACTGGAGAAAAAGTTTCGTCATAGTCCAAACCAGGTCTTTGACGAAAACCCTTTGCAACAAGTCTAGCCTTATAGGTTTCCACCTGTCCATCTACACCAATCTTTTTCTTGAAGATCCATTTGCATCCTATGGGTTTTACCCCATCTGGAGCAAAGTCCAAAGTCCATACTTTGTTGGTGTACATGGACTCCATCTCGGTCCGCATTGCATCTAGCCATCGTACCGAGTCGCCGCTCTGGATGGCCTGCCGGAAGTCAGTAGGTTCATCATCATCTATGATGCAATCCTCTCTATCCCCATCTATGAGAAAACCGTAGTATCTCTCAGGCGGATGAGACGGCCTACTACTCCTGCGGAGGGGTGCGGGAATGTTCTGTTCTTCTTGAACCTCTGGTTCTACCAAACTTTCAGTAGCAGTTTGTGGTTCTGGAATTTCTTCCAGTTCTATTTCGCTCCCACTCTTCTGATTTTCCAAAAATTCAGTTTCTAAGAAGCGGGCATGACGAGAAACAAAAACCTTTTGTTCCTCTGCGTAATAGAAATAATATCCCATAGAGTTCTTTGGATATCCCACAAACTTACACTCTACTGAGCGTGCCTCGAGCTTGTCCACATGCTGCTTTTTAACAAAAGCTGGACATCCCCATGTCTTCAGGTACTGAAGACAGGGTTTCTTCCCACTCCATATTTGATATGGTGTGGTAGGCACAGTTTTGGTTGGAACTTTGTTTAAAAGATATGCCGCCGATTCTAGCGCATAGCCCCAGAAAGATCGCGGTAACTCAGCATTACTCATCATGGATCGTACCATATCTAATAGGGTTCGATTCCGTCTCTCCGATACACCGTTATGCTGTGGAGTGTATGGAGGAGTAAGTTGAGAGAGAATTCCTTTCTCATTTAGGTAACCTAGGAACTCGGCACTTAAGTATTCTCCACCTCGATCAGATCTTAGTGTCTTAATACTTTTGCCTGTTTGGTTTTCCACTTCACTCTTGTATTCCTTGAATTTCTCAAAGGCCTCGGATTTATGCTTCATTAAGAAAACATGTCCATACCTAGAGAAATCATCTGTAAAAGTAATGAAGTAGGAATAACCACCTCTTGCATGTGTAGACATTGGACCACATACATCACTGTGTATGAGTCCTAAGAGCTCGCTCGCTCTTACTCCTTGTCCAGTAAATGGAGTCTTTGTCATCTTTCCTCTGAGACAGGATTGACAAGTGTCATAAGATTGATATTCGAACGTGTCTAAATATCCTTCTCTATGCAACTTAGTCAACCTTCTCTCATTGATGTGACCCAGTCTACAATGCCATAAGAAAGCTTTATTTAAATCTGGAGACTTTCTTTTTAGTGTGTTCTGGACATTGAAAATTTGGAGTTGGTTTAGAACATATATGCCGTTATTTAGAGTACCGGACCCAATCAAACCATGATTAAGGTGGATGTTAACAACATCTCTTACAAACGTGAAATCATAACCTTTATTTGACAACAAGGAAACTGATATGATATTACACGTTAAGCTTGGTACAAAATAACAGTTATGCAAAACCAAAATATGTCCACTCGTCAATCCTAGGTGATAATCCCCGACGGACGCAGCTCCCACGCTAGCTCCGTTAGCAACCCTGAGGATCATATCACCTTCCTTCAGCACCCTACGGTTTCTCAGTGCCTGCAATGAATTGCAAATATGAGATCCTGATCCGGTATCCAATACCCAGGAATTAGAGTTGATTGACAGACAATTCTCAATTACAAACACACCTGAAGTCGAAGCCACAGCTTGCTTCGGTTCCTGGTTCTTGGCGTTCCACGCCTTGCAATCCTTCTTCCAGTGCCCTTTCCTGTGACAGTGGAAGCACTCATCCTGGCCAACTACCGGTGCTGCAAGCTTTTTCTTTCCCTTCTTTCCCACCTTACTAACACCTCCTCTAGGTTTGGGTGCGGCCTTCTTCTTCCTTCCTTTGGCCCTAGCCTTGGACCCTGAAGAAGATGAACCGCCAACAAACATAGCGGGTGTTTCCCTTACCTTCTGTAAGGTGCCCTCTGCACTCCTTAACATGTTCAGGAGTTCCGCAAGTTCAACTTCTTTTCCTTGAAGGTTGAAGTTGAGGATAAACTGGGCGTAGGTGGGAGGAAGGGACTGGAGAATAAGGTCTGTATAGAGCTCATTATCCAAAGTCGTCCCAAGGTCTGCGAGCTCCTCAATATAGCCGATCATCTGTAGGACATGTTCACCTACCGATGACCCGACAGCCAACCTCGCTCGAAATAATTTCTTCGAGGTCTCGTATCTAGCAATACGAGATTGCTCTCCATAAAGTTCCTTTGTATGGAGAAATATGCCATCTAGAGACATATCCTCGTGCCTCCTCTGATGTTCGTTGTTCATAGAGGCAAGCACGATGCACTTGGCTCTCGCGCAATCTAAATCCCAGGTTTTGCGGATTTCCTTATCCGCATTGCTGGATTTGGGACCAAGGACAGCAGGTGCCGTAGCAGTGAGGACGTACCCCAGTTTGTCATAGGTCAAGGCCATTTTGACATTCCGCAGCCAATCTTTATAGTTTGGCCCAGTCAGTATATTCTTTTCTAAAAGTAACTTAAGTCCAGTCATTTTCAGGGTCGCTGCAATTAGGAGAGAGAGAAGAAAACACTTTAGCATGATGCTCTTGCAAGTTTAGAGTGGTTTTTAGTTTATCTAAACTGGATGGCTCCCACTGTTTTTCGAATCCTTCCTCAAACCATAAAAGAAGAATTAGCCAGGACTATTCTCACCGTACAATACTTGCTTAACCGTTCAGCCAGGCCAGTGTCGATACTTCGAGGGAGGTTTTCCAACGCTTTCGTGAAGTTCCTTAATTAAATAACCTCTTTTCTCTGGGGGCGTAACCCCGCTGACACCTTTCTGGACACCTACTAGGTTTATAGCATTGATCGTTAAGTGACGAATATCCTGATAAGTAGCATATACTCACAGTAGGATCGGGATCCAAATATCATCGTATGATAATGTTGAAGGAATCCTACCAACATTCATCAAACTCCAAATAGTATGCATCTCTTTGCAAATTTCAGTTTCTTTAGAAATTCCCGATATAAGTTTTTGCCCCATGCTCTTATGACCTTGACGAAAGCCAACAAATCATAAGTCACATGTCAAGTTCTGCCCATCATTATCTTGTTAATTTGAACCCACCCGTATATACCCTTGACGAAAGCCAACAAGGTAATGCGACTGTCCCAAACCAACACATCTATCTATGTAACAAATGAATACCCCAGCAGCTACCAAACACTATGTCTTGACGAAAGCCAACAAACATAGCTTGAATACTACTGACTATCCATAAGAAATGACGGAGGGCTACGACTGGTTTTGGCGAAACCGTGAACGTACTGAACTTGATATAATCGAAGGAACCTTGATAGCTTTTAAAAGGAGTGGTTAAGTCTCCGCATTTAAAAATATCTGTTTTTAAAAATAACCGAGTGGTTTCTTTTAAATTGATCCAACGATTTAAACTTGGTTTATTTTCTTTGCATTACAGATAATGCGTCCCATCATTAACCTATCATTGCAGAAAACAACGAAAATACAACGTCCTCTTATGCCATCCGCATTCGCCACGGGGTCCCGTCATCACCCGTTAGGTTACTTAACTAACGACAGAGCGGGGGCTGGGCTAGCGCGGGTGTAAAACATAAGTGACGTCTAAATAGCTACAATATATATAGATATTTTACATTCGTCTGACGCAATGATATTCATTCCAGAACACAGATAAACAATATTGGATTTGCAAGCAATCTGTATTTCTTTTGAGCCTGCAAGAAAAGACAGATTACACAGTTGTGATGAATAGCCGTTACCCCACCCTCGACCCCTACGGGTACGGCAAACTACCCGCCCGGCAGTTTGTGTACCCCACCTTGGGTCAGTCCTAGGAGCAAAAACAGTAAAATGAAATAATACAACGGTGGCTACAACCGCAACCTGGAAGTGCCCCGCAAAAATAATATTACAACAATTTACATTTACAACAAATGAATTAAACAATAACCCATTGCAAACCCCGGCTATACACCACAACAGTCCAATACAGTTTATATGCACAAACAGATATAACCATTTCAGAAATGTGCAACCCCCTGCCAACCGACATACTAGCAGTTAGGGGAGGTTTACGAACACATTAAACAATCACAGATATAATCCATATGCAAATACTGTACAATTTCGATCGAATAAACAACATCAATATTGCTCCAAAATCTGCTCTGTTAAACAGTAACCTGAGCAATAATTAAACATTCCAGAAAACCCCAAATACCAGATAGGACCCACACAAGAAATACGAGTCCATGACTCGGCAACTCGGCCGCGGAAGCGCGGCGGATCGGTGCGATCCGCCGCCCTTCCGCGGCGCTTTAGCCGATTCATGGGTTCTAATTTCTTGGGTGTTCTTCTGGACCCTTTACAAGCTTTCTGAGATCACCTGAACAATTTTAGGACATCATTTTAAGTTCGACAGAAACTTGAAACTTTTAGGGTTTTCCGGCTTCGTTTTTCCGTTCGAAATTCGTACAAATTTGCAATCAAGTTATTTAGTGTTTAGCGAGGCTCTGATACCACTGTAAGTCGATGTAGTACACCCCAGTACTTGTGGGGAGGCGGAATTTTCAAAAACGATCAAGTTTAAAGAACGAACATCGACTAACCGCTTAAATCGAAGCTAAACAACTAATAACCGAACACATAGCTATACTAAACTATTGTGTTAAGGGATTATACCTATCGATACTAGTCCTTCGTCTTTACGATCTCCTTGTTCTCCTCGGCCTTCTCTAGGTAGTAGACGATCCACCCGAGAGCAAAACTCCAAGCTAAACCTCTAACTTGAGGTAACTAATCAACTTTGATTGCTAATCAAAGATGAAAGGATGATATAGAGTGATGGTTATGGATTGTTTAGTCTAACTAATCCTTTGATCTCAACTCATGAGGTGTAAGGATTAGGGTTTGAAGATGAGAGCTTGAGGAGAGAGAATGTGAGATATGATAATGAAATGAGAGAGAGTCTATCATAATATATTATGAAGCATTTTCTAATAATGAGAAAAGAATAAAGAGTGATGATAAATCATGCTTCATAAAATATCTAGTGGTGATTCATTAGCATGAGTCATTAAGCAATAAATGTGCATTAATGAAATGAATGAATCACCACCATGACTCACAACCTCATTTAATGAATATGACACATAACCCTCCTTAGTCACCATCTTCTAGAAGCTTCTCGTACAATTACGAGAACGCCCCTCCAATCCGCAAAAATACGGAAAAACTTTAGACTGTAAAAATCCAATAACCGGATACCAGTAACTGGCTTAAACCAAAGCCGACTGGTAAAAACTGTCCGAAAGTCGTACGTGCGTAAACGCACGTATGCGTCCGAACCCTTTGTCGCAAAACCATGCAACCTCTATATCGTTTCGCCTGGAGTAGGAAACTCTCTGTGTGGGACTCTAGAGACTCGACTACTACGCTGGCAGTGGGTTTAACCACATACCGCAAGCGGCACTAGCTGTACGTAACGGTCCCCAGGTAGTTGTCGATAAGAAGGCCGATGAGTAAACCCATCCGAACTCCTACTGAGTCTGATGTGACAATCTCCATACAGTCCGGTCCGTTCTTCCAAGACTATCGCATATCGGGCCTAGGGGGGCGGCAAGCGTCAGTCCCCTAATAGCGGTATAAGTCGTGTCGGAGTGAAGCCCATTACACCCTGAGAAACTACTGGAACCTACCAGCAAATCTCGCTTGCCCTGGCCAGAGACTTTGCGTAATGGCTCTCTGACACAGCACGATATCTACTCCCAATACCGGGAGGGACGAATCCTGTCTAACCGCCACTGCCTCCAAGTGCTCGGGACTGCACCCAACTGCTACCTGTTTGCACGACTCCTTTGAGCCGTGGTAGGGTAGCAATCTAAGAACAGTGGGACACACTCGAGGCGAAGTAGCAGTGTCAAGTCTGCGGACTACGCTGTACTCATGTCACCTGGGAACTGCTCACTGACGACTGGTATCAAACCAACCAACAGTTCCCCGTGAGTCCTGTCCGGTGTACCCGTAACCTAACGAGCACCTGCATACTATCTCCAGTACGACGTACTGACGGCTGTGGGACAGACCATCTCCCCAACTGGGATGAGAAGCGTACACACCAGTCTACTCCGGAGTATCGATGCTCTGTCTCGATAATCCAACGACCAGGGACCCGAATAAGGATGTGCTTGTAGACTACCCAGCCCCCACTAGTGTGACTGCCATCACAACGCTGGTAGACAAGCAAGATCCTAAGTGCTCTATCAATACGTACACTAACATATTAAGATAGAAAAACCAAGTAGCATACTACCATGTTTAGCAAGACTGTTATATACATGTGAATATCCCAAGCTTCCATTAAGTAATATACAAGCTAGTATGATACAGTAATGGCCTTCTAGGGCATAAACACTAACACCTAAGTAATCACAAAAACCAGTGTCCATTTTTTTTTATTCACCCCTTTTTTTTCCTTTTATTTTCATTGTGCTAAGGACTTTAGACAAAAGTAATTCAAGGTCTCTTCTACTAATCCAAGTTTCAAGGTGCGTGATTGTGTATTTTGTAGGGTACATGTTTTCAGAATCTAAACTCAAGCTAGGAACTATCTTTCGAACTTATACTTTAATAAGAGCATTAATACTCTTCCCTCGTTTTGGCTTAACCCACGAAGTGAACCCAAAATTTGCCTATTCCTAAATAACCTATAAAGACATACAATTTCTACCGTTAAACTTTAAGCAAGGTTATTTTTAGGGTTTTTAATTTACTAAGTCTAAGATCTAGTTTTTCCTATCTAGTTAACATTTTTATCAACTCAAGTCAATTAACCAAAATTGAATACAATAATTTTTATAATTTTCTCAATTTTATGGGTTTTTCAGTTTTCTAATTTTTTTATTTTTCAAATTTTTAAATTTTTATGATTTTTCTATAAAAATGCACTGCAGAATGCAAAAGGAAAACAAAGATATATACAATATGCAATGCGAAGGATAACTATATACATCACCCTCTAATACCCCCAAACTTGAGCAAAGCAGTGCCCTCACTGCCCGGCCCCACGTCGTGCTCGTGAGCGTGAACGTGATCTCTCCCCTCTAGCCAAAAGTGTTTGGATCCCTTGCTCAATTTCCGTCAACCGACGGTCGTGCTCTCGTGCAGTTTCCCGAAACTCATCTCTCAAAGAGTCTATTCTTCTCACTGTTCTTCGCATTAATCGCGCATGCTCCTGGGGAGTTAGCTCTTCCCCACTCGAAGTCGAGCTCGAGCTAGGGGTGTGTGCAGGTACATTCTCTGCCGGTTCTGTTCGTGTCCAGATATCCGTAAGTCTAGAGTAGGACGACGAAACGCCCTCTAACAGTGGTCGAACCGGGACATCGTCTATCATAATTGAGTCAAATTCCTCGGCTGGGAGGAAATAACGGCAGAGTTGGGTAACGAGCATGGGACATGGGTATACACTACCTCGTTTCCCCGTACCTATGGATTGCAGCAAAACTGTGCACATGTCGAACCTCGGATTTTTCGTCATTAAAGTGTGGACGACATGTAACGATGGGGTGAAAAAGGTCATGTTGTGAGAACTTCCAAAAATATTGTTTTGTGCCCACCGGCACACAGTTAAAACATTTGCGAAAAGGGTCCGTGCTTGGATCCCCTTACGCGGTTCTCGTGCACAGTCATTACCCATTAATGGCTTATAATCTTCAAAGTGAAGTGGGTGTTCATGTGCAGGTACACGTGGTATGAGTGTAACCTCGTGTATCATGTCCCTATCGATGCGAATTTCACGGTTTCCCCAATTCAGTTTAATGTACCCTAAGTTGTCTAGGCTATTGTCTTCCATGGATTCGTAAAATAGAGCAACTAGGTTTGGTAAAGCAAATGCAGATGCATGATTATAGAGGAGGAAATTCCATCCCCTTTGTGCGATTTCGTGTGGGAAATATATACCGTAAATCTCGTGTGCGAAAACAGGGGAAAAATCCCTTTCATACTGCATTTTGTGTGCCATCACGATTTTACAGAGAAAATATAAGTAGAAACAGAGAGTATGGGTTCAGATTTACCTCCCCTGAAAAATTCAGGGGGTGAAGACTCAGAGTGGCAGCGGAAGCGCGGCGGGAGACGGTAGAGGCGGCGGAAGCGCGGCGCTCTGGTGGATTTGCGGCGAGATTTTTCTGCAGGGGCTTGGGGGTGGCAGCTAGGGTTTGATGAGAAGAAAATGTTTTAGAGTAAACAAACAGAGGGCTCGGTTCCTTTAAATAGGGGATGGGAGGGTTATTTACACAAAACACCCTTTAAGACGAGGGTTTTATTCGTAAAAACAGCTTGTAATCTGCAAATTTACAATTAGGTCCAAAAATTATTTATATATATATATATATTTTTATTATTATTTGTTTAAATTTTTATGGAATTTTGGAAATATATATATACACACAATATACACACCCCCAAACTTATGTGAAACAGTGTCTTAGGGAAACGAAGTTTGGGGGTGAAAGCGGAGGAAGATCAATCAGTGTAAATCGGCTCCTGCAAAAACAGGAGCTCCTCCGAAGGATCCGCAGTGAAGAACGGTTTTAGTCGATGCACATTTACCTTAAATAAGGTACCGTCTTCAGGGTTCTCAAGATCAACCGCACCGTGCGGATAAATGGTGCGGACTACAAAAGGTCCTCTCCATCTGGACCTGAGCTTACCAGGATGAAAATGTAACCGAGTGTCATAAAGTAGAACCTGTTGATCAGGTTCAAAAGTTTTTCGTAAAAGGTGTTTATCGTGGAACACCTTGGCTCGGTTTTTAGCAGTTATGGCATTATCATATGCCTCATCCCTCAGCTCCTCCAACTCATTCAATTGCAGCTTTCTGTTGCTGCCCGCATCTCCTAAAGACAAATTCAGTTCTTTGATAGCCCAAAATGCTTTATGCTCGATCTCCACTGGGAGGTGGCAAGCCTTCCCGTACACAAGCCGGTATGGAGACATACCAAGATCGGTCTTATATGCAGTACGGAAAGCCCATAGTGCATCTATCAGTTTTAGTGACCAATCCTTACGGTTTTTGGAAACCGTTTTCTCCAAAATTTGCTTTATCTGCCGATTTGAAACCTCGGCTTGCCCACATGTTTGGGGGTGATATGGCGTTGACAATTTGTGAGTGATAGAATATTTACGCATTAAGGACTCGAAAGTCCTATTGCATAAGTGAGAACCATTATCACTTATTATCGCCCGAGGGTGCCCGAATCGAGAAAATATGTGTTCTTTAAGGAATCGAACGACAACTTTATTATCGTTCGTTCGGCTGGGCACAGCCTCGACCCACTTAGAAACGTAGTCAACCGCCAACAGAATATACACATTTCCAAAAGAGTTAGGAAATGGTCCCATGAAATCTATACCCCAAATATCAAAAATGTCCACTACCAAAATGGGTTGGAGTGGCATTTCGTTTCTCCGCGAAATCCGGCCCAAGTGTTGGCACCGGGAGCAAGTTTTGCAGTATTCAAATGCATCCTTGAAGAGTCGTGGCCAATAGAAAGCACACTGCAAAACTTTCTCGGCTGTCTTCTTTGGGCCAAAGTGCCCGCCACATGCTTGATCGTGGCAGAAAGACAGCACGCTCTTGACTTCACTCTCGGGCACACACCGACGAATGATTTGGTCGGAACAGTATTTAAAAAGATAGGGTTCATCCCTGTAAAAATGCTTTACTTGGGACAAAAATCGAAGCTTATCCTGTTTTGACCAATCATTAGGAATCAGGCCGGTGGCTAAATAGTTTACAATATCGGCGAACCATGGTTCGCAAGAAACGGTCAAGAGTTGCTCGTCGGGAAAAACGTCAGTTATTGGAAGATCGAGCGTGGGCGAAGAAGGAAGTCGTGATAGGTGATCAGCTACTACGTTTTCACATCACTTTTTGTCCTTAATGACAAGGTCAAACTCTTGCAATAAAAGGATCCAACGAATTAGCCTTGACTTAGCATCCTTCTTCGCAAAAAGGTGGCGAAGAGCCGAATGATCAGTATAAACAACGACTGGAGAGCCGATTAAATAAGGCCGAAATTTTTCGAGTGCAAACACAACAGATAAAAATTCTTTCTCTGTTGTTGTGTAATTAAGTTGGGCCTCATTTAGTGTTCGGCTAGCATAATAAATCACGTGCGGCATCTTATTAATGTGCTGTCCAAGAACAGCGCCAATAGCAAAGTCTGATGCGTCGCACATGATTTCAAAAGGTTGCGTCCAGTCGGGAGATGAGAGGATGGGCGCAGTGATGAGTGAATTTTTTAAAGACTCGAATGCTTCAGTGCATGTGGAGTCGAAAGCGAAAATTGTGTCCTTGGCCAGTAAGAGAGTCAAGGGTCTAGCAATCTTGCTAAAGTCCTTGATAAACCATCTGTAGAAACCGGCGTGGCCAAGGAAGGCTCTAATATCTTTGACGCATTTTGGGGGAGGTAGGTTAGAAATCACTTCGATTTTAGCCCTGTCAACCTCGATGCCGTTTTGCAAGATGACATGTCCTAAGACGATGCCCTCTCGCACCATGAAATGGCACTTCTCCCAATTCAATGTTAGGTTCTTATCCCTGCAGCGGGTAAGAACAGCGTCAAGATGGCGTAAACACTCGTCGAAGGAGTCGCCAAAGATGGAGAAATCGTCCATAAAGATTTCCAAGAACTTTTCAACCATGTCTGAAAAGATCCCCATCATACACCGCTGAAATGTCGCGGGTGCATTGCATAACCCGAAGGGCATGCGACGATAAGAAAAAGTGCCAAAGGGACAAGTGAATGTTGTCTTGTCTTGATCCTCTTTGGCGATGGGGACTTGATTGTAACCGGAATAGCCATCGAGAAAGCAGTAGAACTCGTGCCCTGCCAATCGCTCGAGCATTTGGTCAATGAAAGGTAAAGGAAAGTGGTCCTTCCTTGTTGCGGCATTGAGTTTCCTATAGTCTATGCAGACTCGCCACCCAGTTTGGGTGCGAGTGGGAATCAACTCATTTGCCTCATTTGTAATGACCGTAATGCCTGATTTCTTTGGCACAACGTGGATTGGGCTAACCCATTGGTTATCCGAGATAGGATAAATGATACCGCTATCCAGACATTTGACAATTTCCTTCTTAACAGCCTCTTTCATGATGGGGTTGAGGCGCCTTTGTGGATCTCGTGCTGGCTTGGCATCATCCATTAAGTGTATATGATGTTCGACTATGAGGGGACTAATCCCCTTAATGTCCGCCATAGACCAGCCGAAAGCTTGCCGATTATTATGTAAAACCATCAAGAGAGTCTTCTCATGCTCAAGAGCTAGAGAGGCTGATATAATGACGGGTAAGGTCTCATTATCACCTAGATATGCATATTTTAGGTGTGTCGGCAAAAGCTTTAATTCGAGTTTAGAAGGTGAAACAATAGATGGTAACAATGGGGTAGTTGTTTCAAACTCGAATGATTCCATCAAAGGTTCGAACCGAGTGTATGCAACAGTGTCGGATGGTTCAACTAACTCATCCGCAAAAGCAAAAGACTCCAATTCAGGTGATGAGTCTTCAAAGTCATCAACGAAGGTGAAGCACTCAAAATCATTATCCGTGGTGAAAGCCGCGTCGGATTCTAGGAGGAACGCACTAGTGGCGTTAACATTGCTGTGATCGAACAAAAAATTCTCGAATTCACAGTCCTCCTCCGCGATCTCATTGATTGAGCAAACATCAAGTACGCTAGCATTGGGCTCAGCAGGCTGACTTCCTAACTTGAAAATATTGAGCTCAATTGTCATATTGCCGAAAGATAGGTTCATTGAACCATTACGACAATTGATCACTGCGTTGGAAGTAGCCAGAAATGGTCGACCTAGTATTACCGGAATTTGGTTCCGGGGGTTAGCGACAGGTTGTGTGTCCATCACAATAAAGTCAACGGGGAAAATGAAATCCTCTACTCTTATTAACACATCCTCCAGCTCTCCCCTAGGATGGGTTATTGACCGGTCGGCCATTTGGAGAGTACAGTGAGTGGGCTTAAGCTCTCCAACGCCCAATTGCTCGTACACAGAATAGGGTAGCAAATTGACGCTCGCGCCAAGATCTAATAGTGCTCTATTGATGTTCTTGTCCCCAATTGTTATCGAAATGGTAGGACACCCGGGGTCCTTTTGCTTTGGGGGAAGGGAATTTACAAGAGAATCACTAATAGCACTAGCCACAAAAACTTTCTTTGGCACTTGCGACTTCCTCTTTTTGGCGCACAAGTCCTTTAAAATTTTGGCATATGAAGGAACTTGCTGAATTGCATCCAAAAGAGGGATATTTATGCTAACCTGTTTGAACAACTCGACAATCTTCTCCATTTGAGGAGTTGGTTTATTGGATCTCAATCGATTAGGAAAATGAACATTTTGAAAGGTGGTTGAGTCCAATTTTTGCAGATCAGATTGTCGAGTTGGAACGGCCCCCCGTGTAGATGTGTTCGTGTCGTGAGAATTAGGTCCGTTCAAGCTAGAAGAGGTAGAGCCATGTGAAGGGTAGAGAATAGGCTCTAAAGAAGAAGAAGATGGTGAAGAAGATGAAGAAGGCCCACCGGCAGGGGAATCATTGTTAATGCCCACATTGTTTCGCAACACTTTTCCCGATCTCAACGTGGTTACAGCATTTACGTTATGATTTTGCTGATTGTGTGCAGCATGTGCGTGACCGCGGTTGGGCAATGGTTGAGACGGGAGTTTTCCTTTTTCGCGCTCGCTCAAAGCTGTATTGAGTTGTGCAATTTGTGCCTCAATAGATTTGATACTCTGGTCGTGGGAGGCACTATTTTGCACTAAAGATTGAATAGAAGTCTCAAGTCTTGCTGTAGACTGTGTAGATTGCTTAAGGAACGCTTCTAGACTTCTTTCGAGCGAGCTAACCTTATCATTATTAGGTTGAACATAATTGTTTGGCTGGTAAGCATTGTTCGGCACAAAATTTTTCACCTGATTAGGATAAGGTTGTTGTTGAAATTGTTGCGGTTGATATTGAGTTTGCGAGGGTGCTTGTTGTTGTTGTTGTGGAGGAGGAGGTCTTTGAAAATTATTATTATTTCCTTGGAATTGTTGATTTTGGTTCCAAGCGAAATTTGGGTGACTCCTCCACCCCGGATTATACGTCGAAGAGTACGGATCGTTTCTTTGTCGTTGCTGAAATGCAGCATTGACTTGATCCTGTCCTTGTGTAGATGCAATATACGGACACTCTTCAGTTAGGTGCGATGGATCCGCACAACAAGCACAGACAGTTCGTGGGGGCATAGCAGGGGCAGGAGAAGGCGATGAGATTTTGGTCTCAATCGCTTCTAGCTTTTTCGTAAGAGCGGCCATCTCGGCCTTCATGGCAATCGACATCTCGACTTGATGTATGCCTGCCCTAGATTGACCACTAGAAGATGATGTGGTCTTGGTACTCTCCCACTGTATTGTCTGCTCATAAAGATCCTCGAGAAACTGCCACGCTTCATCACTAGACTTAGAGAGAAAATGACCTTGACAGATGGTTTCTAGCAACTGCTTCGTTGCCGAGTTCAATCCCTCGTATAATGTTTGGCAAAGTTGCCAACTTTCTATCCCATGATGAGGGCATTGAACTAATAGGTCCTTGAATCTCTCGAAGCACTTCCAGAATGGTTCGGAAGGAAGTTGTGAGAATTGAATTATTTCATTGCGGATTCTGGCAGTTTTATGGTGAGGATAAAACTTTTTTAGAAAATCTTTCACAAACTCATCCCAATTTCTAATAGAATGTGATGCGGTGCTATATAGACACTTCTCGGCTAGGTCACAAAAGGTGAAAGGAATGACCCTCAGCCTTATAGCGTCATCACTCAATTGGATCGTTTTCATCATAGCGCACACATTTTGGAATTTATTAATAAAGATATAAGCGTCTTCAGTTTCCAAACCATGAAATTTTGGCAGCATATTGATGAAATGTGGTTTAATCTCAAAATTGTTCCCATTTGCCGGTGGGGGTGAAAGACAGGCGGGTAAAGAAGTGCGGATGGGGTAAAAGAGGTCCTGGAGCGCAACTCTTGCGGGCGCTTCAACAGGCGGCTGGTTCGGGTCATTCGCACCTAACGGAGGTGGAATCTTTCCCGTCGGTAAGGTATTGTTGGGGTTGAATCCCGACATACCTTCGGTGAAAGAAGTTGAAGGTGAAGGTAAGAAAGTGGACGGATTTTCGACTTCGGTGTCGAAGGGTTCGCTGGTCGGTACCAACGAAACGCAGACTAATCGGGCGTCTGTATCCCTAGTCCAAAGTGACATAAACTAAAGGGGATAGTGCAGTCAGAAAAAAGAAAAACAGAATGTGGGGGTAAGATAACGTCAGTGAGGGAAAGTGGTGTGGTGAATTTGCAGGTTTTCTTTTTGCGACAAGTTGCAAGTTTTGAAAAGTTTTATTTGTTTTTTTTTATTATGTGGGAGTTTTGCAAAGAGGTTTTTGAAAAAAACTCGTGACACAACAGTATCAACCACACATGCACAATCAGGCCTAGATCTAGGGCCGCCTAGGTCTACTAGACAGCTCCTAACTAGGGCTAGAGATAGGACCTCAAACCACCTCTTCACGGACAAGTACGGCCAGGTAAATGGGAAGGAACCACCACTACAGTGGGCCTACTTAATAACCACTAGCCTAGACACCGCAATGTCGGTTAGGATAAACGGCCGATGCCTACCCTAGTCCTTTTTCTATTGAGCTCGCTGTCCTTAGGTCTGAGTCTAGTCTTTTTTTTTTAATTAATTGTGGTCGATGCAAAATGCTTTAGGTGTTTTCTGGGGTCCTGGGAAGGGTGATGAAATCCCCACCCAATCTGAGTTTGGTCAAATAGCCCCTTAAGTCCAATTAAATTATGCAAAACAAAAATTCACTTGCAATCAATTTTAGCGCGGCGCAAAGAAACCTGCAGCAAATCTGTTATTTAGAAGGGGGAAGAAGATTTTTTTAGCGCAAAGAAACCTGCAGAAAATTTTACAGTGGAGATATGGAGGTTGCAGAGGGGAGAAAGAGAGAAAACTAACCATGCAATTTTTGTGCAGAGAGTCCAATAGATGGCCGCGGTTCCGCGGTCTGGGGTGCTCCTTGGCCGCGGTTCCACGGTCTGATGAATAGATCGGGCTCTGCAAAAATTTGTGCTGCTCTGGGCTTTCAATTCCTCTCTGTTCTTATGTTCCCTTTTCTGTTTTGACCTTCTGTAAAACTCCAGATCCAAAAGTCTTTGCTGTTCCTGCAAGATTCCAACGAAAAACCCTTCAAACAGAAAAAAATAATGAAAAGATAATTTTTTGTATTATGTATTTTCTGATTATTATAATTTTTCAAAAATTTATATCAACCCGAAATCATACAAAAACGAGAAAATTACGCCATCCCCGGCAACGGCGCCATTTGATTAATCCAAAAAATTATAGTTTACCATAATCAGAAACGGCGTCGCTTGGCAGCTAGCCGGTGAATACGGGTCGATCCGCAGGGATGTGTTAGTTTCTGTTTTTGTGTTATAACGAGTTGATTCAAATTGTTGTTTGGTTTTTTATATTGTCGATTGAATTAAAGATGAACTTATGTGATATGAAAGGACTCGTTAGGGTTAGGTCGAAGGTAGGGGTGTTGAGATCAATGTTTTCACCTCTTTCAATGCCGTGATTTAAGCTTTTTAGAAAAAAATCAAAACAATCATTAGCAAAAGGGATTAGGATGATCGGGAAGAAACAAAGTTTCTTCCTCTAGATCCTTGTCCGTCCTTTCCTATTAATTGATGTGATCTTCATGGACGTCATATATGTCCGGCCTTTTATACTACGGTTCACCGTTACCTTGTAGGTAGGGTGCCGTAGGGGGCGGATCATATATGCGTGCATGAAGATTTCGTTTTAAAAATAAGTTGGCATTTAAGGAGGTGAGAGACATCCATCTCTCACTCACTCCCTTGTTCCTAACCCTAACGAGCGAGGATTTTACTCGCTCATTAGGGAATTATTACAACGAGACATTTTTTATGTTTATGTATTAAAGAGTTACCTTACGACAGATTAAAAATAGCTAACTAGTGAACTACAGCAAACAATGGATAACTAGGGCAAGTAGAATAATTATACTAAGGAAGGAATTTAAAAACTTACAAGAAAAGATGATGCTCTGAATTCACCAACAAATCTCACTTTTATTGATTGAAAAGAGGCATACATTTTACAGATCTTGAGTACAATTTATAAGCAACTAGTGAAGCTAGGGTTACAGACTCTCGTATACATGAAATTACTGATTTGCCCCCTAAAAATCCCAACATATGAACTGACACACCGACACAAGAAGTCGGTGCCGACACGGGCACCATATGGCCGCAGATCCGCGGCAAAGACATGCCTTTGGCCGCGGTTCCGCGGCCCATTGGTGAGGTCATCTCACCAATTTTCTGTGACTGTTTTGTCTTCCCTTGGGCTCCCTATTTTCATTGTCCTTTTCTCTGTTGGGCTTCTTAGTATTCTCCAGATCCTCAGTGAAACTTGTAAGGATCTTTTTGACCGTTTCACTTGTTTTTTCGTCTCGGCATGAGTAAGATCCGTGTGCTGGTTGGTCAAAAGTCCATTCTTTGTATCATCTTTGTCTTTTTCACTGTATTTGCTCCGAGATCCTGTAATCCTGTAACATGCAACAAACGATCGTCAAAAGCATCTGTTTACTTATAAAATGCACAAAAGTGGGGCGTATGAATTGCAATATTATGATGTGAACACGGGTGTTCGCAACGAAGGGCGCCTTCCCTTTACCCTTGTCGTTTAGGGGTTCCGGCTTTGAAGGAGACGGTCTGTGACCCATTTGATCCATCTGGTCTAGCTTATCAATTAAAGCCTGGAACGTGGTCGGTTTAAAGAACATCATGAACTGTGAAATAGTTGCATGAGGGTCTAGGGTGCCCACGAACATGCCCATCGCTGGTGCTTCTTCGATGCGCTGCTCGCACTTCGACCATAGATTCCACCATCAGATTGCATACTGAACCCACGTCTCGCCCGGCTTCACCCTGGCGTTGATCAATGCGGTGATCGGGGTGCGTTCACTAGCGCTTGCGAATCGCTGGGTGAACAACAACTCCATTTCCGCAAAAGTTTTGACGGAGTCGTTAGGTAGCTCCGAATACCATTCGAAGGCCGTTTCCGCTAAGCTGCCGACGAATTGGTGAAGCTACAGTTTATCATCGCCCCTGGTGTTGCCGCATAAGGCTCTGAATTGAGCGACATGCTGATGTGGATTCCCCGTCCCTTTATATACATGAAACTTAGGGATCGTATATCCCGGCGGGTAACTGATTTGGTTATACCAGCCTGGATAGGGTCGTCCGGTTCTAACAATTTGCCCAGCCGCTTCATTCACCTGATGAACTCGTATCTGCTGAGCTATATAGTCGTCTATTGCAGCTTTGGAAATGGTTTCCTCCTTGGCCGCTGAATGAGCCGGAGGAGGATTAGATGTCTCCCCTCTGTCGTCTTCCATAATGATCGGAGGGTTTTCAGCTGGAGGGTCCGGCTGTAACATCATTCCTACCATGTCTTGGAAGAGAAGCGCCATTTGTTTTATGTTAGCCGCTTGCTCTGCGGCTTCTTTGTCCTTCTTTTCGAGGACTCTGCGTAAGAAGTCAACATCGGTTTCTTGCTCGTGAAGCTGCTCAGATGATGCCTCCGAGCTTTCTTTTGGCCCGGTAAGTGCAGCTATTGCAGTCATCATTTCCTGAAGCTTCTGTTGCTGCTCCTGGGCTTTTGTCACGGATCGGGTGAGCGGTCGGTGACCCGTCAAAGCATGGCTTTCCTCCTTTCCGGAAGCCATATAAACAGTGTGCACCACCATGCCCCCAGACTTGGGGCGTTTGTGTTCAGCGCTTTTACGGTTCGCCATGTGCACAGGGGCTTTTTGCGGCCTCCTTTTCTTTTGAGTGATTGACGTTGAGGGAGCGGTTGCAGTGGGCACCCAGTCAGCTGTTGCTTTTTCTGGCTTGACGGAGTAGTCCTTCTCCTGCCGAACCTTCATCTTTTTCTGTCGACGGAGATAGTCTTGATCCATCACGGAGTCTTGGACTTGACGCCAGACCTTGTAAATTTTAGAGGACAGCCGTTGAGGAGGTTGCTCCAGCTTCTTCTCTGGAACATTCTCCACAGGTGAAGGAGTTCTCTTCAGCACTGCAGTAAAAGAGTTTCTGCGCACCCTTTTAAGCAGCTCAAAGCTGTTTCCAGTTGGAACAGCAGTATCAACTTCCACCACTAGGGCTGATGGAGTTAGCCCAAAGGGGGAGTTGCCCCCAGCTTTTCTCACTCGGCGCCAGTGGCGACGGCGAGCATGTCGCGCGATTGGAGTTGGTTTAGCCGTAGGGGTGACCTCCTCATGCCCCCTGTGTTGGTCAGAATTTGCTTGTATCAGCCTTTTAAAGACCGACATCAGTTGAGCGGGGACGGCCAACCTATCAAAAGCAGACTTCCGAGTAGAGGAAGCAACCTTGGTGATTTCTCCTGGAACGGGAGTAGGTATGGCTATCCGCTTCGGGATAACGCCTTCTGGTATTGCAGGCTTCTTCATGGGCCCGTTGGAGCTCTGGCCTAGTCTGTTAAAAACTGAGGCAGTGGAGTTGGGCGACCCATTGAGAGGGGCCGCGATAGTTGTAAGCCGATCAAAGACCGACTTCTTTGGAGCTTCTTGCGACGTCAATGGGGTATTGAAGCTCATTGGTGGGAGCATGGTCCCGAAGAATAGTCCAGTGGTGGCTTGAGTCACCTGCTCCACTGGCATCTTGAAAAGGGAGGCTGCTCGGGGCCCGTAAGTCACTCCTCCAGCAAGGACGGAGTAAGAGTTGTAGTTGCAGGTAGTGCAGTTTGAAGCCATTGATCTTCTGTTTTCTGCACGGAGCAAGACACCAAATCTAAGTACCTCAAATCCACAAGCAACCACAGCAAACCGCGATTCGTTCGTGAGCACGACACACGAAGTGTGGAGTGGAAAGAGGAAGAGGTCCCACCGAGCATGCCAGAATCTGTTCCCCTCCGAATGACGACGCGACGTAGAGACGTCTTGCCTGAGATTCGGGACAGATGCAATTTGGTTTTATCTTTCCACCTCTCCGAAGATGCCAAGTTGATTTATGGCACCGTGTATCGAAGGTTTAGACGGATGCGGCTGATGTAGCAGACTTCGTCAGATTCCCCCTCGCTTGAGGGGTTTTTGATTGTGGGGACGCTCTTCCCTGCAGGCGCAAGCCCCTGCAGTTAATTACGCTACCGCGTCGTGGTAACAAATTTCTCCTTCGCCAGATGTTCACTTCGTGTCGTGGGTGTTTGTTTTGTTTATGGTTGCCCGTGGATTGTATACGGAGACTAATTTATGTCGTCGCCCGTAGGACGTGGATTAGTCCAAATCCGTATTTTCTTAGATTTGGGTTTGGGGTTTTGGTTTGATGATACGTTAGCCATATTTGAGGTTAAGATCAACTCAAACGTTTGTTAAGGATACGTTAGTCTAATTTGAGACTAAGATCAACTTAACAGGATCGTTTAGATCCGACAAAAGAGCATTTGGGCTCTATTGTTCTAGTTTAGGGATGTAGTGGTCCATTGCCAGTTTAGGGACATAGTGGTCCATTTATCGTATGGCCGTCGGGACCCGTCACCTCTCTGACGACGTTGAACGATTACAACGACAGATATCAGAGGAGTTCAGAGATGTACCCTTGAACCAAAGTTGGTTGGGAGATCTATAGTCCAATTTGGGACTAAAGTCTGTTTGATGGTTTTGGTTTAAGGATACGTTAGCCATATTTGAGGCTAAGATCAACTTAAACGTTTGTTAAGGATATGTTAGTCTAATTTGAGACTAAGATCAGCTTAACAGGATCATTTAGACCCGACAAAAGAGCATTTGGGGGCTCTATTGTTCTAGTTTAGGGACATGGAGGTCCATTGCCAGTTTAGGGACATGGTGGTCCATTGCCAGTTTAGGGACATGGTGGTCCAACATTCCCATTTTGGGGACGAATATTGGTTTAAGGACGCATTAGTCCATGAGTTTAAGGACCCCACAGTCCGTATCAATGTATGGTTGTCGGGACCCGTCACCTCTCTGACGACGTTAAAGGATTACAACGACAAATACCAGAGGAGTTCAGAGATGTACCCTTGAACTGGGTGTAAATTGATTTGAGAGAGCAGTCATGCTCAGTCAATTTAATTTGAGGACTTATGGTCAGAATTGGGCTAAGTCCAGTTGAGAATATTCAACATTTTATTTGTGTTTGGCCTGTCAGGCCTTTATTTGGGCTCTGCCCTTTTTAATAATGCACTGCATTTTTTTATTTGGTCTGATAGACCTTTTAATTGGGCTCTGCCCCTTTTTTAAAATAATGCATTGCATTTTGGTCTGATAGACCTTTTAATTGGGCTCTGCCCCTTTTTAATAATGCACTGCATTAAATGTTCTGACAATGCCCCACGTGGCTTGTTAGACGCTTTGCGCCAATTGAAGAGCGCAAGGCGCAAATTCATGTGGAGGTGACACGTGTCACATGCTGGTGAGCGCAAGTCTGTTAGCGCAGTGCGCTGTGCCAGTGCGCTGCGCTAGTGCGCTGCTGACACGTGGCGCACTCTGGTGACTAGCGCCAAACCAAGAGAGCAGTGCTCTATTTTTAGAAGCGCAAGGCGCAGTTGTTCTGTGATTGATACGTGGCGCTCTCTGGTGGATTGCGCCAATCCAAGGAGCGCAACAGTGCAAATTTCAAAAGTGCAAGGCACTGTTTATTATCTTGATCAAATTTAGGTCAAAGAAAACAAGTTTTTCTTTTTCCAGAGAGGTTCTTCCTCAAATTTCGAGAACCAGTGGTTCATCAAAAGGCAATGCCTTTATATAGATCGAAAGATCTAATAAAGAAGTAAAATTACTTCTTTTTTATTATTATTATTATTATTTTTATTAAAGATCTTGATCTTGTTCTTAGATCTTTGATCTTTTTTAGAAGAAATTCTTCTTTTTTCTAAAGGTTTTACCTTTTTCTTTTTTTCGAGTTCTTCTCAAAGTTTTAGAGGAGTTCTGTATCTCTCTCTGTGTGTCTGTTTTAGACTTGGAGTCTAGGGGCCTTTATATTGGGCCAATGAGTTTGTTAGGTTGGTTACAGGGATCTTTCTCTGACCGATCTGGGGATATTTCCCCACCGTTGGATCTTTGATCCTAGGGCCTCTGTTTTACAGAAGGCAATCTTCTTGTTTTTAACAAGATTAGAAAGATCTTTCCAAAATTTTAATTCTGATTTAGTGCTGGCACAGTTGGCGCAAGCGCACCTGCGCTTGACACGTGTCGCGCAGCGCAGAGCGCAGCGCCACTGCGCTAGGGCAACTGCGCTGACACGTGTCGCGCAGCGCAGAGCGTAGCGCAACTGTGCTGACACGTGTTGCGCAGCGCAGAGCGCAAGTCATCTGAAGCGTTGCTTCCTTTATTTTTATTTTAAAACAGAGCCTTGCTCTGATTGGGAGAAACAGAAGCGTTGCTTCATTTCCTGCCTTGGAATTTGAACAGAGCTTTGCTCTGATTGGGGGAAACAAATGCCTTCTCAATACGATCCTCTTGCCCCGGGTATCTTACCGGGCCCACCATGTACCCGCAGACGGTGCATCCCTCTCATCGAATTGGGTATGTGTACACACATGGCTCAAGAACCGAGAAAACTCATGGTGCACGCCACACACATCATATCACGAGAAAACCGCACTTTTCATTTTTAAAATGATAATATGTTTATAAATTCCTTTGCGGGTTTTCCCTAAATCCAGAAAATCTCATGAATACAGAAATCTCAAAATCATGAGCTAAATAATGAACAATGAATATCAGCATAGAGCCCAACTGCAGTATATAATCAGAATGTATGTATGCGAATGCATATGGCATCTAAGTAAGGAATGCAAAGTCTAAACTAGCATATAATATCATGAATGCAAAACAGTACTACTTAGCTACAATTATCAGTGTACACAAGGAATAAAGGTTACTACAGTGTACGTGACATGGCAATTACCGATGCTAATGTGTGTGAGCCGACAAACAAGTGTATATGCAACACACGCATCATCGGTAAGGGTGCAGGTGTCCTAGCAGACGAGATCATAACAGAAGGTAAACAGTAAAAGCAACAATAAGGTATGTAAGATTATATACGAGCCATACCGTTTACCGTGTTAAAAAGAATGAATCGTTGTTTTTAGAAAGGTAGGGACTACGGTGTTTTGAGAAAAGTGATTTCTTTTGAAAATCAGCAGCGTCCCTCGGTTTATCTTTTTGAAAATGCCTACGATTCGTCAGTTTTGAAAATAGGTATGACTCGAGCTATACTCTAACATCTACTTAATTTATGAAACTAACTAAAAGCTAAACTAAACCCTAGGTCAAAGTAGTGGAAGAATATACATATCCGAGTCGATATATCTAGTAGTTGGCGATCTAGCCTCATATCATCACGTACGGTAATATCTATTGTACGGCATCCTCGAGTCAAGAGTGCGGATCAATCATCATATATACCTCGTATGGTAAAATCCATCGTACGACATCCTCAAAATCGAGGGTATGGGTCAAATATCATATATAACATATAGTTCGTACGGTATCAATCGTCGAACAATATCATAATCAGGGGTACGGATCTAAGGTCTCGTACAATCTAATATTTTATCAAATCACAAGTTTGCATATATATCGCCCAACGATCCTTTATAATATCAAATCATGAACGGTGTCTCGACTCATACATTTATCATAAACTCACGGCATCATGCCCGATCATATCGACTCACATCCATTAACAAATAGTATCCTCATCTCATGTGTATATGCGTGCGTGTGTATATATATAAACAAACACACATACTCATATATACATATACATATACACACAATTACCAAGTGCATGTGTGTGTGCGTGTGTGTGACAACACATAACCTGCAATTCGCTACTAAGGTAGTAATCCTATAGACAGGTCTTCCTAGATCAAACCTAATCTAACCTACGGTCTCTTAGATACCCTATTTGCTAAGTACCCAAATATCGCATCCAAACCTATAATTATATAGTAATACCTTATTCTACGGTTGCGGGGGTGCTACACTCCATCCACCTGACTTCCCCCGTAGATATACATCTACTCATCTCGATTCTCGCTTGCCGAAGTCGATGACGCCACGCTCTCCCTTGTCGTCCGAAGTCCACGCGGAGGTACCTACAGTTTCAAATGCGTCGTATTGTAAAACAAGAATCAAATACAAAAAAGCCGATACGGCACACGAAACACACATAGGTAAGAACATACGGCCTACGCATGCAAGGATAACCAACAACTCTTGACATCGACGTACGAACGCCAATCGATCGAGATAAAACTTAAGTTATTAAAAACCACAAAACCAAGAAAGCAACTATCGAAAACAGCTCCAGATTTTGCCTCAGGTAATTTAGGAACAAACAAACAATATAGGGGATAGGTTATAAGGATTGGGAGCTATAGACAAAAATCCCACACCAGCAACCCAACATGGCCTGGCGAGATCCTCAAATTGGCCGGTGCCGCCAGTCCCATGATGGAGTTTGGGCTTCGTTTTCTCGTAGTAGTCTCCTAGTGGTCTAACTAGGTTAATGTATATGTTTAATTTTCCTAAAAACAAACCAGTTTGCTCCAGATTTCCTGTAAGCATCACAATCCCAAGAAAACCGACATGGGAAAAATTCAGAGCTCAAGTCTCGGGGTTTCTATGCTCAGTTGGTCCAGGATTAATACTAAGGGTCTGTGGTCACCAACTACACCTCATATACACCATCACAACTCATTCTATTCTCTAAATATCAACTTGGAATTTTCAAAGGTCACAAAACTACACTTAATCAATTCCAAACTACCATAGGATATTAGAAACACTAAAAATCTAACTAGAAGTGTAGGGATTAGCTCATTTGGAAACTCAAGAATTTTCTTGAGTTGCTCAAAGTCTTCAAAATTCCAACTTGATTCCCTCATTGGTTTTGTAGTGAGGTTGGGCTCATATTTTGTGAAGGAAGTATGAATTTTTGGGGTGGTTTTGGAGGTGTTGCAAGGTGGTAGTGAAGGTGCAGGGAGATGAAGAATGAGGAGGAGGAGATGAGGAAGAGAAAATGGGGAAGTAGAGAATGAGCCATGGTCAAAGAGATACCTCTCTCTCTCTCTTTCACTCTCTCACCTTACCCATACCTCCCATGTCACTTGTCCCCTAAAAAAAATCATTTTCCTTTTTTTTGTTGCAAATGCCAAAATCATTTTTAAAAAAAGAAGCCATGGTTAGAAAGAAAGAATGTAACAAGTGTTGTGTGCAACATGACATGGTGCATGTCTTATGCATAAACAAGTTTAATGCAAGATTAGTGAAATGTTAATCAAGCTTAGTATCAACATATATACAATAATTGTATAAAAATATATATATTGTCCAAATTACATAACTACCCTCAAAGCAAATAATTCTTATTAACTTTCCAATTATTTTCTCAAACTATTGGTATATACTTATACCATATCATTAAAAACCAATTCTCACATTTTTAATAATATTCATGAAATTTATATTTTAATTATTTAAATTCTTAAAATAATATTTTATTTTCCTGAAATGTTACAGATCCCCTATGTCGGACTATGAAGCTCAAGAATTCTCCTGATGACACACCAAAAGAGCACTTTAGAGGATTCATCTTCAGATCGTATTCCCTCAGTCTGGTGAAAACAATCCTAAGATCTTGGATGTGATCGGCCTTGGTTTTAGTCTTGATGACCAAATCATCAACATAACATTCGACGACTTTATGGATTAAGTCATCAAAAATATTGGTCATTGCCCTTTGATATGTAGCACCTGCATTCTTTAATCCGAATGGCATCACCTTGTAGCAATATATCTGTAACATTTCAGAAATATAAAATATTATTTTTGGATATTTAATATAAAAATAATATATTTCGCGAAAACTATTCGATTGGCGAATAGGTTTTTTTTTCGTAAAATGGTATAAGTATATACCAATATTTGGAAAATAATCGGAGATTAAAAAGATTTATTTATTATAATGATATTGATCGGATTTTGGCATTTTAATAATTAATTATATGCAAGTTCAAATTAAAATTGATTAGTGCACTATTAATTGCGATTAAGCCAAATCCGTAATTTTTACATTTTTCATGGCTAGTGCACCATGTCATGTGCATGTTATTCATTGTGTTTGTGACTTGTGAGTTTGTGAGACTAAGAAAAGAAAAAGCAAAAAGAAAAGATAAGTTATGAGTGAAAAATAAAATGAGAATGAAACAAAAGATATATTTGAGAGAGTGAGTGTAGGAGATATTTAAGTGAGAGAGTGAGCATAAGAGAGAGAGAGAGTGTGAGACTTGGCTGCCTCCTTCATTCCCATTGTTTTCTTCATCTCTTTCTTCATGCATCCTTCATCTCACTACCTCCATGCCTTATCTCCAATTCTTTTTCAAAACCCTATGCCACCTTCACAATAAAGATACACAAGCCTATCTTAAACCCTTTAGACCTTTCAAGTTTGGATTTTGAAGACTTTGGGCAACTCAAGAATTTTCCTAAGTTGCCGAATGAGGTAATCCTTACACTTTATTTAAGTTGTTATGGTTTATATATCCTAGTTTTAGTTTAGAGTTTGTATTAGTTAGTTTTGTGATCTTGGAAATTTCCAAGTTGATATTTAGTGATTTGTGGACTTGTAAAGATGTAGTGAGTGTTGTAGGACCTTACTGATGCTTTTCTTGACCTGGAAATGAGTTTAGAACCCGATACACGAATTTAGAATTTGTCCCGTGTCGGTTTTCTGAAACCTAGAGGACTACAGTGTATCTTGAGCAACTTGGGTTCTTTATGAGATAAACAAACAAGTCCATTGACCTAATTAGACCACTAGAAGACCACCACCGAAGTATGGGCCCTTTTGCCCCTACTATGACCGGCGAGGCCGGGAAATATGATGTTTTCGCTGGACCAAACATGTGTGTTGGTGTTTGGGTTTTGCCTGTAGCTCACTTACCCTATAACCTAGCCTCTGTACTTGTTAGTTTTGTCACTTTTGACCTGAGGTAAAATCTGGGTGCTACTTGAGAGTGTTTTGGCTATGTTTTTAAGATATTTGAATTCATGGTTTTGGTATTTGGATTTGAATTGGTCGTTGGACGTTTGTACGTCAACGAAGAGAGTTGTTTGGTTGTTTTTGCATGCGTAAGCTATAGGTTCTAACCTATAAGCAATTCGTGTGACGTATCAATTTTCGGATATTGGTTTTAATAGAATTGCGATTTTGTATTGATTGTAGGTACCTTGGCGTAGACTTCCGAGACGACGAAGCACATCGACTTCGGCTAAGTAAGGAGTTTAGCAGGTGAGTAGATTTATATCTACGGGGGAAGTCGAGTGGATGGCGTATAGCACCCCCGCAACCATTGATATGGAAAGATTGTTATATAACTTATAAGTTTGATAAAGGATATGCTATGAACTTACGGACATGATTATAGGATTTATAAAGAGATGATATGATAAAAGTTGACACTAATGAATATATATTGGCTTGAGAATATGATATAGGTATATAAGATAACATGACGTGGTATATTGAGATGATAGATATAGATGACTCGGATTGATATATGAGAATATGAAATAAGAAAGTGAATCATGATAAGTATGAATTGAAAGAGGACAAGTATGAGTTGATAATGATAGGATATGAGATCGAGATCGATATGAATTGAGATTAACAAGATATGACGTATATGCAAGATGACATGATATAAGATTGATATAGATGTGTTATGTGATTGATAAGGTATGCCGTACGAGATTATAGATCCATACCTTTGCTGGTGAATAGGACGATAGATTCCCTACCCTGTTTGTGAAACCGTACGATGGATTACCGTACGCGATACGTTTACCGAATGTTTGATCCGCACTCATAAATTGAGAATGATGATCGAGGATATTGCGACACTTAATACTATGAGCCGGGATCGTTGACATAAAGAGGCTACCTTATTATAGTTCATGTTTATGTTGGATTATTTCTCGTGTGATACCTATCATGTTTCCAGTATTTAATGTTATATGATATCATTTTCTAGTACACCTGCACAATTACCGTTGATGCGCATGTTACACTTACACAGATTTGCCGGCTCACCCACATTCATCATCGGTAATTGCCATACCACTTACACAGTAGAACTTCCATATTATGAGATTAATCTTTAACATAAAAGTACATTCATTATTCAGTACTATCACTTGACGTGCTTGCATGATATACTCGATATGCTCATATTACTACTCTATGTTGCATACATCGTACCTTATGGTTATATGCTTGAGATATTGTTTTCATGAGATCTCTGGATTTGAGAACCGCAGTTATATTTCAAAGGGAATTATGTATTGCTTTAAAAATGCAGTTTCTCTTGATATGATATTTAGAGGCGTCCACCGTGAGTTTTCTCGGTTCTGAGCTATGATTATACCCGATTCGAAGAGCAGTAGTCACCGTCTACGGGTATATGGTGGACCCGGTGAGGTACCCCGGGACAAGAAGACTCGTATTGCTAGGTGGTGAGCCTGGCATGGGAGCACTACCTACCGGTGATTGTATAGAACTCATTGGATATCCGGAGAATACCGTTTTGGAGTTATGATATGAGATGGATATGAGGGTCGATCTGAGTATGCGGCGCCTGAGATGAGATAGATATGAGGGCCGATCTGAGTATGCGGCTCCTGAGATATGAGGATTTACGTGTCGATGCTGGACACGGGTTTTCATGATGTTTCGAGTGTCGGTGTTGGACACTCAGGTTCCATGATTTTGATGTGTCATTGATGGACACACGTGGTTGATATCCTTATATATATGCATGCTTATGTTTTCATGATGTTCGAGTGTCGGTGTGGGACACTCAGGTTCCATGATTTTGATGTGCCGTTGATGGACACACGTGGTTGATATCTGTTCATATCAGAATTTTGCACTTTTATACCGCCCATTCTTGATCGCATTGCATATAGGTAGGTACTCTTGATCCGTGTTTGCTAAATAATTGCAGGTTACAGTTTCTCAGCTCTAAACAATGAAAATCAAGAACAGTCGCGACAAATTCAGGACAACAGCCAACAACGGATAAAAATACGGGTATCCGCTCACCATCCGTCAGATGTCGTCTACCAGTTCGAGGGACAAAATGGCAATCAAAGGTCATTCATGCACAAAGCACAAGGAGGCAGCACAAGAATCGAGTTTATGTCACGACCCGAAATGGCACGTGACTGGCACTTGAATCATATGAAGTCTATAGGACCCCATGTAATTCAAGTAAGCCAAAAGCCCAGAAATCTAAACCATTTAAAAAGAGAGTAAGGGAAAATTCATTTAAAAGTTAACATATAAATTTACTTTGAAAGTAGTAGTAAGAATTTTTAAAACGTCAAGTCGTTTCCGAAAATTTCGGCAGAGTTTCCTTTGTAAATACTGGCCCCAAACGGGTACAAACACGAATAATATACGTAATGAATAAAGGCATCCCCAAGCGGGAGCTAGCTCTTCGCCAATTGGCGGACATAACCACGCAAGCAATATAATATACAACGCCGAAGGGAGAGGATCAAACTCAAAAGAAAACTAATATCCACCAGAAAACCATAATAATACAAGCGCGACTCTAATGTCGAAAGAATAAACATACTGGTCTTCTAAGTCTATAAAATATACAAGTCTGGTTAATAGAGTTTACTATATACAACTGAATAAATAAAATACAATGGTGGTCACGATGTAAGTGAACCTACCTACCAAAGCAATCACCCGGAAAGAAGTAGTGTGCCAGCAAAGCCGCCAAAGAAAATTGTACGGCAAAACCTGCAAGAAACTGTGGCACAACGGGGGTGAGTTGCCAACTCGTGAGTAGAAAAATCACCGAAAAGAAATCACATGTATGACTCTATCCTAGGTCATACCATAATATCCACATAATAAATAACCTGAAACATCTGGTAATAGCCAGGGTAAACATCTATATATAAGTGTAATACCAAGTGCTCATGTCAGTGCCTCAGGTAGCAACATATTATATAAATGATGTATGAATGCATGAAAACAGAATGCAACTGAATGAGAAAACTGTTTTCATATCTCAGTGAGATTTCAGTATAAAAATCGAAATATCATCAATGAAATCAACAGAGAATCAGTTTCTAGCATCGACACAAAATATATATCTCACTATCTCAATATCTCGGGCTCCGGCAATCCGGACTGGCCCATATCATCAAATCTTAATACCTCAGGCTCCGGCAATCCGGACTGGCGTATATCATCAAATCACAAGACTACGTCGGTATCCTCCGGATATCCGCCGCGTCATAATAACCGGTCGGTAGTGCTCCCCTGCCAGGTTCAATGCCATCATCGCGACCATCTTGCCCCGGGGTACCGCACCGGGTCCACCATGCACCCGCAGACGGTTCCTCCTCTTCCTCCTCGAATCGGGTGTATCATACTTCTCAAGAGCTGAGAAAACTCATGGTGGACACCATTCAAATCATATCACGAGAAAACCGCAATTTTCTATCATTAAAATGGTAATAACTTTATAAAATCTTTGCGGTTTCTCTAAATCCAGAAATCTCATGGAAATCCGAAATCCCACTCTCAAGAGTAAATAAACAATGAATTACCGGCATAAATCTCCATAATATTGCATGACAAATGGGTGTATGAATGCATCGGATATCAAGCAAGGAATGCAATAATTAAACTAGCATATAAAAGCAAGTGCACTAGTACTATGTTGAAACTACTAACTAGCAATTTATACCATTGAAATAGTGTTTTCTAATGTGTACGTGACATGAAAATTATCGATGATGATGTGTGTGAGCCTGCAAATAAGTGTACGTGGGGCATACACATCATCGGTAATTGTGCTGGTGTCCTGACAACAGCTTTCAGAATAACTAACGAAAACACAAATAAGCATGCAATGCGATACGAACAGCAGGAATATATGGCAAATGAATAGTAAATGCAACAATAAAGAAATATACATTCCTATATACGAGTCATACAGTTTTTGGTATCTGAAATCACACGAATCGTGGTTTTAGTAGATATAGGGCTACGGGGTCTTTGAGAAAAGATGCATCCTTTGAAAAATCCGTAGTATCCCTAGGCCTGTCTTTAAAATACTCACGATCGTTAACTTTGAAAATAAGTATGACTCGAGCCCAATCTAACATCTACCTGATAACTACAGGACTAAACTAAGAGACTAAATCAAAATGGTAAGGAAATCCAGCTAAGTCTGAGTCGATATATCTAGTAGTCGGTGATCCCAATAGCGTCACATACAATAAAATATATTATACAATATCCTCGAGTCGAGAGTGCGGATCGATCATCATATTTATATATCGTACGGTAAAATCCATCATACGGCATCCCAAAATCGGGGTACGGGTCAATATCACTTATACCTCATTATTCAACTGGTATCATTATCATCATATCATAAACTAGGGGTACTGATATAAAGTCTAGTACATTCCAATACCATCAACATATATCGCGTGTGCATGAAAACACATCGCCTAAAGATCCGCTATAATATCATGTCATGTCTCATCACACGACCCAAATCACATCACCGGTCTCACGGCATCATGCGCAATCACATCGACTCATCTCCAAGTACCATATAGTATCCTCATCATACATGTATACGTATACATATATATATATATATATACACACACACATACTCATATACATATATGTATATATATAGATATATCCCCATATACGCACAGGAAAAATCAAATGTATGCGTGTGTGTGCGTGCGCAAATTCATTACTCTAGGGTTTCGCGACTAAGAAACTAAGCTAAAAGCATTTTCCTACAAATACGCTAAAACTAACCCAAAGTCACCTAATAATTTCTTGCTAAGTATACACATCTCATAATAACACATAAGTATATAGATATAACACATTTGTATGCTGCGCTACGAAACTGTGGGTGTGCTATACGCCATCCACCCGACTTCCCCCATAGATATATACCTACTCACCATGATCCTTGCATGCCGAAGTCGATGTCGCCATTCTCCTCCTTGTCATCCGAAAACCACGTGAGGGTGCCTACACATATAAACACATAGTATTGTAAACCGAAATCGCGCACGAAAACCAAAACGGCACACGTATCATACATCGTTAAAACCTACGAACTACACATGCAAGAAAGGCCAAACAAATCCTCGATGTCGATGTACAAACGTCAAACCATCGAGTTAAAAGCCAAATACCAAAACCAAAGTTAAAACGAAACAGCAACATAAGAAAAAACCTCCAGATTTTTCCTCAGGTGAAATTAGCCAGTTTTTCATGTATAAGAGGTCTAATTAGAGGGTATAGGAGCTATGGAGCAAGCACGAATCATTTCCACCCTACCCAGGCTACAATTTGCGGCTAATAGGAATAAATCTGCGGCCCTAAGGTGGAATTGGGGTCCCGGGTCTCAGTTGTAGCTTCTAGGATGCCTGCTTGTGTCACTGTAATCGCTATATATTTTTTCAGGTCTCCGAGTCATATCGGATTTCTAAAGTCATCACCATTCCTACAGAAATCCAATGTCGGGGTTTTTAAGTTCATGTCTTGGGGTTAAAGTCTCTGGTTTTAGTCCATAAAACTAACACTACAGGGGTTTAAGGTCACTATTAAACCTCAATTGCACCTTTTGATTCATAACTACTCTTAATCTCATCTAGAAAAATTCTAGCATCGCTAATCCACCTTAGTTCTTTTCTAAACCACACAAGGATATAATGAAATTCAAATACTAAACTAATTGTGTAGATATTACCTCATTTGGCAACTCAAGAATTTTCTTGAGTTGCTCAAAGTCTTCAAAATCTTGCCTTGATGTCTCCATAGGGTTTGTGAGGGTGTTAGGATAATTTTTTTGTGAAGGAGGGATGAGGTTTTGAGTGGATCTTAGGGTGGTTTGAAGGTGGTAGAGGGGGTGGAGGGAAGAGGGCAGCCATGGAGGGAGAGGGAGAAGAAATGATGAAGATGATGAATGAATAACAATGAGCCATGGTCAAAATGACCCATCACCTTCTCTTTCTCATTTCCCATGCCATGCCTATACTCCCTTGTCTCCCCAATTCTTTATTCCCTTTTTCTTTTCTTTTCTTTATCTCTTTCTTTTTATTTCTTTTAAAACAAAGCCATGCTTGATAAAATGGAAGAAGTCATGGTAGAAAATGTAACAAGTGTTAGCAATATGACGTGGTGCATGTCACATGCACAAAACAAAATCAATGCATGATTAGTGAACATTAATCAAGCTTAGACATAAACTTGTATATAATAAATTATATAATAATTCATGAAATGTCTAAATCTCATAATTTGTTTAAAATTCAACATTCAGGGTAATTTTCCAATATTTTTCCAATCTATTGGTATATGATCATACCATAGCATTAAAACTAATCTCCATTCATTAAAATATTCATAATACTTATTATTTTAATTATTTAAATTCCCAAAAATAATATTTTATTTTTCTGAAATGTTACAGTATTTGTCACGACCCACCCCCAAACACAGATGGTATTGTCCGCTTTGGCCGAAACCGCACGGTTTTGTCTCTTTGAATGAACCGGACTCAAGAAAGGGGATACATCCCAGTAGGTCACCCATCCCAGAATTTTTCTGGCTCAAGCACGCTTAATTACGGAGTTCTTCAAACTCCGGAGTCCCGATTCATCCAAAAGGCGCCTCCGTGTTATAGGATTGGTATCATTCCATTTAAAGCTCACATTGTGCCCTCTTTCGGAATGGAATTCGATACTCCCCATTTTTCTACAGTGGGTCCCCATGTGTATCCGTATCGGTTACATCCCCACCTCGATACCGGATAACATCTCACTTCTTACGGGGTGGGTAGGTATTCATCCCAACTCCACCTGGGGTATTACATTCCCCCCTATATAGAACAATGGTTCGTCCTCGAACCACAGACCTACTTTTTTTAAGGGACCCTCTATGATACCATATTAGTCACGACCCACCTCCAAACACAGATGGTATTGTCCGCTTTGGCCGAAACCGCACGGTTTTGTCCCTTTGAATGAACCGGACTCAAGAAAGGGACTACTTCCCAGTAGGTCACCCATCCCAGAATTTTTCTGGCTCAAGCACGCTTAATTACGGAGTTCTTCAAACTCTGGAGTCCCGATTCATCCAAAAGGCGCCTCCGTGTTATAGGATTGGTATCATTCCATTTAAAGCTCAGATTGTGCCCTCTTTCGGAATGGAATTCGATACTCCCCATTGTTCTACAGTGGGTCTCCGTGTGTATCCGTATCGGTTACATCCCCACCTCGATACCGGATAACATCTCACTTCTTACGGGGTGGGTAGGTATTCATCCCAACTCCACCTGGGGTATTACATTCCCCCCTATATAGAACAATGGTTCGTCCTCGAACCACAGACCTACTTTTTTTAAGGGACTTTCTATGATACCATATTAGTCACGACCCACCCCCAAACACAGATGGTATTGTCCGCTTTGGCCGAAACAGCACGGTTTTGTCCCTTTGAATGAACCGGACTCAAGAAAGGGACTACATCCCAGTAGGTCACCCATCCCAGAATTTTTCTGGCTCAAGCACGCTTAACTACGGAGTTCTTCAAACTCCGGAGTTCCGATTCATCCAAAAGGCGCCTCTGTGTTATAGGATTGGTATCATTCCATTTAAAGCTCTGATCGTGCCCTCTTTCGGAATGGAATTCGATACTCCCCATTGTTTTATAGTGGGTCCCCGTGTGTATCCGTATCAGTTACATCCCCACCTCGATATCGGATAACATCTCACTTCTCACGGGGTAGGTGGGTATTCATCCCCAACTCCACCTGGGGTATTACATTTTATAACGCGGAGCACAAGAAGATCAAGGCAAAAGTCCACATTCTTTCAACTTTTTGGACTGTTGAGAATCTGGGAGAAAAATGAAGTGATTCTGAAAAACCAAGTGTACTAAACAGAGAAGAACAACAACATGGAAAACCCCAGAAAAAACGGCACAACAACTCACCCAAAGGGCTGCGGAACCGCGGCCGATGTGGTACTTATGCGACGGTTCCGCGGCCGAGTTGACTCGGATCCAGTAGATATTTTTAGGGTAGTTTTGTAATTGTGTAAGGGCTCAGATTTTGGCCCTAGGGTTTTATCTATCTTCCTATAAATAGCTCAGTTTCAAGCCAAGTTATGGATGCTTATTCTTGTGTTAGGATTTAGTATAGTAGTTTGTAACTTCCTCTTCCTCTTTATCTATTCTCCATTGATATTGTAGTGAGCTTTTAAGTGAATGATGAATAAAAAAGAGTTCTTTTCATATGCATGTCTTATAATTGAGTTCTTATATTTTGCATGTAATTCTCTTTGTTAAAGTAGTTGTTATTTGTTTGTTTGTTTGTTTTCTTTTTTTTTTCTTTTTTCCTTTATCCTTACAACAATGATGCTTAAGTGTGATCCTTGCCTGAGTGAGGTCCCAAATAGCTAGTTGTGATTCTCTACCTCATTTCTTTCTATCACCTTTGTTTGTTTTATTTTCTTTTTCTTTATAATGAGTGAGTAGTTTCTCACTTGTTAGGGTAGGATAAGGGAAGTTTGAGAGACGGAAATCTCTCTCACTCTTTTCTTTGCCCAACATCTTAATTCGAACTCCCGTTAATTCAACCACAATCCGCTCCCTACGGAGCCCTATCCTACATGATAGTGGTGACACCCTAGTGAGACTGATTGTGGTTGAATTGACTGGAGGTTATGATTAAGAGCCAAGAACAGACGGACAAGGACCAAAAGGAAGGAACTAAGCATTGGAAAGCCTAACTTATACTCACATGTTTCCTTCCTAGTCGTGCTAATCCCCGTTGTTGCCGATTACCGTAACATCGATATTAAGAGTTGCAACGAAAGAAGTGAGCGAACTCCTAACTCAAACTAACCTAATCCTAATCTTAACAAGCTCTTTTTATACATATCTAGAAAATAGTTAATCTTAAACAAACCCGGACAATTTGGACTTAACTCGTTAAAACACTAAGAAAAAGATTGACATCTCTCCGTGGACCGACCCGTACTCATCCGGCAAGATACAAGCGAAACTGTCTTGATTGCGGTAATTAAAACTAAGCACACCAAATATATTTCAATCAAATGGCGCCGTTGCCGGGGAGACGGTAGTTTATTTCTTTGTGTCATTTCGGGTTAATTTGTGAATATATATATAACCAAAAACAAAAAAAACACAAACAAAACTGTAAAAATCGTCTTGATTCTTTTTTTTTTTGCAAGTGTGCAGAATAGGGGGAAGATCAAGTTCAGTGCCAAAGTCGTGGGGAGTTAAACCCATATCTAGCGGCTACACCGCGGCGGATCAAGATGAAACCGTGGCTAACGGTACAAATTCTGGAGCAAATCTAGTAGCCAATTCAAGACTCAGGAGCTCTAACCAAGAAGAGGAGATTGAATTTAGCACAGGAAAGAATTTTGAAGCTCCCAATCGTCTATCAAACCGCGGAACCATGGCAAGAGTGTAGGTTTGACCGCGGAACCGCGGTCAACCTGTGACATCGGCATCCAAAGTCTTTTGTGAGTATTCCAATCTTCTTTTCACCCCCTCTGAACTCCACTGAACTATTTTTCCTGCAGTATTCTTTGCGCAAACTCTCTCCCCCTCTCCAATAAAACTTTTTTTGTGCAGGATTCTTTGCGCCGCCGCCAAATAAAAATTTTTGCAAGTGTTTTAGATTTTTGTTTGTTACTGTTTTGCATAATTAATACGGACTTTAAGGGGCTATAACACCAATTCAGATTGGGTGGGGATTTCATCACCCTTCCTAAGACCCTAAAAATCACTAAAAGCATACGCATTACCCTTGAGCTTAATTACAAAATATCTAGACTCAGCCAACTAAGGACTTGTCGTGCTCAATAGGACAGAGGAAGGTTGTGGGCATTCGGTCGTTTATCTAAACTTGACTTTGTGGTGCCTAGGCTAGACAAGTGAGGAGGTAATTTTAAAGGCCCGTCTCACGGTGATTCGTGAGCGGAACCCTCTATACCTCGCTTGTGCTTATCTGGCCACAATTGGCAGTGAAGAGATGATTTGAGGGTTATCTCAAAACTTGTCACTTTGGAACAGTTAGGAGCAGTCTAGTGGACTTTGAAGACTATAGCTCTAGGTGTGATTGCGCATGTTGTGACTGTGATTGTTTGAAGTTGTGTCATAAATCCGTATATATTTTGCAAAACTCTTTCTAAAAAAAAATATAAACATAAAAATAAAAAATAAATTAAACAAAAACTTTTATAAAAACTTGCCATTTGTCATCAAATTTCCTTTTCACCAACATTTCTCTATTGACGTTTCCTTACCCTCACATTCTACGCTTTGACTATACTAAACTCGTTTAGTGTATGTCCGGTTGGACTCGGGACACTAGTGCCCGCCCAGTCCGCGTTACGTTAGTCGCTACCTACTACGCGATTGACTCCGACGTCGAAACTCCTTCCACACCTATTTCACCATTACCTTTGCCGGCCAACTCCGACGTTGACCGCAATTCTGTTCATACATCTTCACCTTCATTTTCACCGTCACCAAACTCTTCTTCCGAGATGTCAGGATTTACTCCTAACATCCCTTTACCTCCCCCAGGAATAATTCCACCTACATTAGGTACGAATAACCCACGACCACCTCTTGTTGATGCGCCACAGCGAATCGCGCTCCAGGATCGTTTCTATCCTACCCGCGCTGCACTTCCGACTTGTCTTTCACTTCCACCGGCCAATGAGGATAATTTCGAAATTAAGCCCCACTTCATCAACATGTTGCCCAAATTTCAAGGGCTTGAATCCGAAGATTCCTATATCATCATCAATAAATTCCAGAACTTTGTGCGATGATGAAGACAATCCAACTGCCTGATGATGCTATACGGCTACGAGTTATTCCTTTCACTTTCTGCGACCTTGCTGAAAAGTTGTATAGCACCGCATCTCATTCGATAACCAGTTGGGATGAGTTTGTAAAAGCGTTTTTGAAGAAATTCTACCCAAATCATAAGACCGCACGGATTCGAAACGAAATTAACCAATTCAACAAGCTTCCTACCGAACCTTTTTGGAAGTGCTTTGAACGTTACAAGGACCTCCTTGTTCAGTGTCCTCATCATGGCATAGAGAAATGGTTGTAGGGTTGTCTAGCACGGCAGCAGGGTTTCGGGAGGCATCGTCCATGCCAATTTCAATGGTTGTAGGGTTGTCTAACACTGTTGGATATAGTGCCCTCAGAGTCAATTATTGGATCACAGGCACGTGATTGCAATGATTGAGGGAGGACCTATGCCGGTAAGACAGTCTTACTCGAGAGGTTTGTATACAATCTGGTTTGTCTTTATCATCGTGTACATGCTTTAGGTGACATTGTAGTTCACTATTACACGTTGATAGAGAATAGTATGCTACCATGGTTTATCTTTATCATCGTGTACTGCTTTAGGTGACCTTACAGGTCGGTATTACACTTTGATAGAGACCTTAGGATTCTTGCTTGACTACCAGCAGTATGATGGTGATCATATACGTGAGAGTTGGGTAGTCTATAAGCACATCCATAAAGTGGTCCCTAGTCGTGGGAGTTTCGAGACTGGGCATCAATACTCCATTAGTAGACTAGTGTATACAGTCGAGACCCCGACGAGGGGCGGTGGCTGGTCTCATAAGCCATTGGTGTCAGTTGGTTCACCTAAGATGTATACAGGTGCTCATTGGGTTATGAGTACACCGGACAGGACTCGCCGGGAACATGCTAGTTGGTATTATACCTGACGTCAGATAGCGGTTCCCTGGTGGCATGTGTATAGGTTAGTTCATCGACCTGATCGTCATTTGTCTCGTGTGAGTTCCCACTGTGCTTTGATTACTACACTACCACGGCTCAAAGGAGTCGTGCAAACAGGTTTTATTTGGGTATAGTCCCGAACCACATGGAGGCAGTGAGTGGATCGGCAAGGGTTTCGTCTCTCCCGGTATTGGGGGTGAGATCGCACTGTGTCTGGGAGAGTCATTACACGAAGTCCTTAGCCAAGGCACGAGATTTACTGGTAGGTATTCCAGTAGTATCTCAGGGTGTTCTGGGCTACACTCCGACACGACTTGTACCGCTTTTGGGGGTCTGACTTTTACCAATCCCCTAGGCCCGACATGCGATGCTCACAGACGAACGGACCAGACTGTACGGATATTGTCACTGACAGGCTCAGTAGGGTGTCAGGATGAGTTCGCTCATCGACCTCCCTTTTAGTCAATACCTGGTAACCCGTTACATACGGCTAATACTTCTGACGTGCTAGTGGTTAAATCCACAGCCAAAGTATTGACGAGTCTTTAGAGTCTCCCACTGACAGTTTCTCAAGTTTCGGGCGAAACGTTGTAGAGGCCGTATGAAATATGGCAGGGTCCGAACATATACGTGTTAGTTTATATGCCCTAGAGGCCATTACTGTATCATACTAGTTTGTATATTACTTAATGGAAGCTTGGGATATTCACCTTGTATAGACAATCTTGCTCAATATAGTAGTATGCTACTTGGTTTGTTTCTACTTTAATGTGTACATGTGTTTATTTTAGTATATCCCCTATACACATTAGTGGAGCCCTTAGGATCTTTGCTAGATTACCAGCGTTGTGATGGCAGTCACACTAGTGGGGGCTGGGTAATCCACAAGCACATCCTTATGCAGGTCCCTAGTCGTAGGACTATCGAGACAGGGCATCGATACTCCGGAGTAGACTAGCGTATGCGCTTCTCATCCCAGTGTGGGAGACGGTCTGTCCCACAGCCGTCAGTACGTCGTACTTGAGATAGTATGCGGGTGCTCGTTAGGTTATGAATACACTGGACAGGACTCGTCGGGAACTGTTGGTTGGTACTATACCTATCGCCAGTTATCAGTTCCCAGGTGACATGAGTACAGCTTAGTCCGCTGACTTGACACTGTCACTTCGCCTCAAGTGTGTTCCCACTGTACTTAGATTACTACCCTACCACGGCTCAAAGGAGTCATGCAAACAGGTAGTAGTTGGGTGCAATCCCGAAGCACTTGGAGGCAGTGACGGTTAGACAGGATTCTTCTCTCCCGGTATTGGGGGTTGACATCGCGCTGTATCTAGGAGAGCCATTACACGAGTAGTCCCTGGCCAAGGCAAGCGAGATATACTGGTAGGTTTCCAGTGTTATCTCAGGGTGTTCTGGGATACACTCCGACACGACTTGTACCGCTATTAGGGGACTGACGTTTACCACCCCCTAGGCCCGCCATGCGATGTTATCAGACGAACAGACCGGACTGTACGGAGATTGTCACATTCAGGCTCAGTAGGAGTTCAGATGGGTTTCACCTCGTCCGTCTTCTTGTCGGCATCTACCTGGGGACCGTTACGCACAGCTAGTGCCGCTTGCGGTTTGTGGTTAAACCCACTGCCAGCGTAGTGTCGAGTCTTTAGAGTTCCACACAGAAAGCTATTCGCCTTTAGGAAAAAGAGTAGAGGTCGCATGGTTTTGCGACAGGTCGCATGGTTTTGCGACAGGGTTCGGTCACATCCGTGCATTTATACACGTTTGGTGTCCGGACAGTTAACACTAGCGGGCTTTGGTTTAAGCCAGATACTAGTGTACATTTTGGGATTGGTTTTATCTCGTTTGTATTCGTGTTCCTCGGAACGCGGATGCGGGTGTGTATGCACAGTTGACAGAGAGACAGAGGATTCTCATTGGGGTTGTTGACTGTTGACCATTGACTTTTGCTAAACCCTAATGAGAATAAGAAATATGATTAATGATAATATTAATTAAGTATTATTGTGTCATGGTTGAGATGAGGGGTTGACTTTGTTGACTTGTTGACTTTGTTGACCGGTTGACTAGGTTGGACTAGTTGACCATCATCATTACAATGGCTATCATTTCATGGCAAAGACTTTTGCTTGCTTGTTTGTTTTTGCAAAATGAGTGCATGAAATGATATGGCCATTTTGACTTGAACCATCATATAATACTCAATTACTATTATGAGTAATCATGGTTTTGGATTATGAGAGCTTGGATGGCAAAAGACTTACTCATTCTCTCATTTCATTTCTCTCTCTTGCTAGAGCTCTCCCTCTTGCTCTTCCTCTTGCTCTCTCTCTAGCTCAAGGCAACACCCTCTCATGAGTTGAGAAACATTGCCTTAGAGATAAAAGAAAACCCATATCACTTCTCTACTCATCCTAGTTCACAAGGTTTAGCAAACCAAGTGTTCTAGTTTCTTCAAGTTCGAAGAAGAAGCCAAAGGTAGAAGCTTTCAGGTGGATCCATCTTCGGCGCAAGGAGAAGACGAGGTGAGGCCGATCCATACACCGCAAAGAGTTGAAGACGAAGGAGTTCAAGAAAGGTATAACCCCCTAACCGAGTATGTAAAACTCTTGTTAGGTTTGTTAGATAGTTGTTTAACAAAGTTCCGTATTTTGAGTCCATGTTACCACCTCTTGAAAAAACGTTTTTCATCATTTCTGCAAGCCCGTAAGTACCGGGAGAGGTAACGTGGACTTACAGTGGTATCAGAGCCTAGTTAAACACTATCTAACATGTTAGCAAAGTAACTAGAAATTCGATCGGAGAAAAAGTCGCGAAATACGCTCGAAATGTCTATTTTCTGTAGGGTTCCTAGGCACACTAATGAAGTCTCACAAGTGATCAAGCATGGCTAATTCAAATTTTACAAGTGCCTACAAACCCTAATACGGATCGTTAACTAGATATATAGGCGATGCAAGCATGTAAACGAATTAAATGCTAAAGGAAAGTGACTACAACCTTTGTAGATCCGGTCCCCCACTTACTAAGCTCCGCTACGATGTCTCTCCGCTGTCCAAGTCGAATCCCGAACTCTAGCATCGGCTTCATCGAAGAAATGGGCGGGCTTGATCGTCGGCTTCGATGCCGAAGATGATCTACGTCGAGGCATCACAAGATCAAACTCCGACTTCACCAAGTCATGAAACTTGTGAAGAAAACACCCTATACTACTTGGCAAGAGGTAGAGGAAGAAGAAATAGGAAGTGGGTTCACTTTAGAATTGGATTTCTCACTTGTTTTCATCACTTGCCATTGATGTAGCAAGCTTTTCTTCATGGAAGAAGAAGATGAAGAAGAAGAAGAAGATATGATATATTCTTTAAAAGGAAAATAAAAAGAATACTTATCATGACATCAACCATGGTTTAGTGTAGAGATTTAACTAAGGTTAGATGAGTGGTTAGGGTTAGAGAAGAGACAAGAATGGTGGACTTGTTCAAAGCTTCAAGAAGCTTCAAAGAAAAAACAAAACTAGCAACCATTCTTTTCTCTTTATCTTTTCAAATGAAATAAATAAAATAAATAAATAGATAAATGAATAAGTGAATGAAATGAAACCCTAACCACTAACTAACCATGGTTTAATAGTTTACACAAAACCAAGCTAGAATGTATCATCAAACATGATACAATCATGTGCACAAAAAAAAAAATATATCACATATACAATATGCATTTCAAGTGAGTAAATCCATTTAAAGTGAACCAATACTAGTTAATGCAAAGTAATATATCTAATATAATTATACAACAAATCATTAAATCAACACTTGATTCAATGATCCGGTCATGTCGCATATAACCGGCTAGTATCCAATGTATCGGCTTATTGAGTCAATCCTTGATTCGATAACTAGGTTATATCGCATACAACCATTCGACACATTCATCGCGAGAATGAAATACGGTATCATATACACGCATTATTCTCGGTCCCGCACATATCTCATATGCGCTCCTATTTCGTTTCTCTTGAGCCAGGAAACCTCTGTGTAGGACTCTAAAGACTCGTCAATAAGCCGGCAGCAGATGATGATCATATCAAACACCCACAAGCCGCAAGCGGTCTGCTAAACGTAACGGCCACCCGGGTATTGAGCGATCAGAAGATCGACGAGCAAGCCCGCTCATACTCCTGTGAATCCAGCCAGTAACACTTACCATACAATCCGGTCTGTTCGTCTGATATGTCGCATATCTCGTCTAGGGGTGGTAAACGTCAGACCCCAGTAGCTCAATAAGTCATGCCGACGTGAAGTCCATGACATGTGTGAAACTACTGATAACACTTACCAGTAGGTCACTGCAACCCTGGCCAGGGATTTCCTGTTATGGCCAGTCGAGCATAGCGCAACATCAACCCCCAATACCGGGAGAGACGAATCCCCTCCTATCGCTCATTGCCTCCATGTGAATCGGGACTGTACCCAAAAACCACCTGTTTGCACGACTCAGTAGAGCCGTGGTAGGGTGGAAATCAAAGCACAGTGGGAGACACACAAGACTCTATGACGATCTCGGGTCAACAGACTAAGCTGTACCAGTGTCACCAGAGAACTGCCATCTGACGTGAGGTATAATACCATCTGGGAGTTCTCGGCGAGTCCGTTCAGTGTACCCAGTCTCCACTGAGCACCCGTATACCATCTCCGATATCAAACACCAATGGATATGGGATCATCCATCCCCATCACATGGGTCGAGAAGATATACTCTAGTTTACTCTGGAATATCGATGCCCCGTCTCGATATTCCCACGACTAGGAACAATGAAGGATGTACTCATTGACTACCCAGGCCCCACTAGTATGATCTTCATCATAGTCCTGGAAGTCGAGTACACATCCTAATGGCTTTATCAACATGTAATCAGAGAGACAGAGAGTATACATGTTAAGATAAAGAGCAACTAGATAGCGTACTATCATGTCGAGCAAGAAAGTCCTACCTATATATGTCCCAGCATCCACTACAATATGCATCCAATGTACAGTAATGGCCTCTAGGGCATACATACAACTAACAATCTCCCACTTGCACTAGGGCCATCTGTAGCAGTAGTTGCAGTATCACATACTCAACCATCCCCTAAAAGTCTCTCTTTGGGAAAAGGCCTTCGTGAGTGGATCCGCCGTGTTGTCATCTGAGTCTACTCTCCTAACCTCAATCATCCTGGAGATCAACTATCTCCATGATCAGGTGATGCTGCCTCAGAATATGTCTGGGTCACTGATGGGACTAGGGTTCCAGGGCCAAAACCACACTTCCATTGTCATACAATGGCAGGAACCTAGTTCATCTTATGAACCAATATACACCCAAACTGCCTCTTTGGTAGTATCTTTAATAGCGATGTTACCAGCCTTTATCGTCTAGTTTGCCACGATATCTAGCTTGGAACTCTTCCAACATACCGTCCCTTCACTGAGGGTAAAGACAATGCCTGTGACTGACATTCAGCCGTCTTTATCACCCTGGAACACTTCCAGTGATTCTCCCCAGGATCAACTGATACTATCTCACTATAGCTAGTGAGAATCCTAAAATCTATTTAGATCTATCTCATAGATCCAAATCCCAGGATTTAGGAGGTATCACTTTGATCCTTTATGGAGAATCTATGTGATAAGAGGAGATCGACTGATCGTAGCATAGGAAATTCCTTTCCTATCAAGAGTATGTTGTCCACGTACAATACGAGGATGACCACTTCACTCTCTACTACCGTTTTGTATATACAAGGTTCATCTACCATTTTGATGATGTCAAACTGTTTGACTAACTCATCAAAACAGATGTTCCAACTCCGCGATGCCTGCTTCATCACATAAAACATCTTGCACACGTTTCCGCTGCTCCCACTGTTTACGTAGCCCTCTGGCTGTGTTCTTATAGACGTTCTCTTCTAAATCATTATTTAGAAAAGTAGTCATGGCACCCAACCACCAGATATCGTAGTCATGGTATGTAGCCGTGGTAAGTAGGATCTGGATGGACTTAAGCATAGTCCCTGGAAAAGGTTTCATCATTATTCGTGCCTGGCCGATGACGAAAACCTTTAACAAGTCTAGCTTTGAAAGTCTCAACTTGTCCATCTACACCAAGTAATCTTCTCAAGATATACTTGCTCCTGATGGGGATTTAACCCTTCAGATATCGCAACCAAAGTCCATACTTTGTTGGTGTATATGGATTCCATCTCAGATGGCTAAGCATCCAGCCATTCTTACAGAGTCCCTACTCTTGATGGCCTGCTCGAATCTAGTTGGGTCATCATCTCATGATGCAATCCTTGCTCCCACTGTCATCGAGAAACCGAAGCATCTCTCAAGCAGGTGAGGAACCCTGCTAGATCGGCGGAGAGGCTGAGGTTCGTCGGGAACTATTGAATTCTTTGGTTCTGTCAAATCATTAGCTGCAGTTTTGTATAGCTGGAACCTTTCCAGTTCTACACAACTGACTTTACCTCGATCTTTTCCGGATTTTGCTTTCGACATAGGCCAGACAACCCCAAATCTTAACTAACTTAAGATATGGGCTCTTCCTTTTCCATATCACATATGAAGTGGTAGGCAACTGATTTGATTTGAACCCAATTCAATAGGTATGCAGCTTCTCAAGTGCACAACCCAAAAAGGAAATAGGTAACTCAGTAATACTCATCATAGAGCACACGATATATAATATTGTGCGATTGCTCCACCCCGATACACCGTTGTGCTGTGGTGTATTCAGATGAGTAATACGGAGAGAGAATCTCATTCTCCTTTAGAATGGTCCAGGAATGCCATGCACAAGTATTCTCCTCCCTGATCTTATCATAGGACATAATACTTATACCCGTATTGGTTCTCTACTTCTAACTTATATTCTGTGAATATCTCAAAAGGTTCGGACTTGTGTTTCAACAGGAACATACGACTGAATCTTGAGAGATTATCAGAGAATATAATGAAGTATAAAGAACCAGTCATGGAATTTATAGACAGGAGACCTTACATACATCAACATGTATCATCCCAAGAGTTCACTAACTCCTTCTCTGTTTCCAGTAAACAGAGCTATGGTCATTTTATCTTTGTGACATGACTGGCAAGTTTCACAAGATGTAAATTCAAACTGATTTAAATATGCATCTAAAATTTAACTTCAGCCAGTCGGGTCGCATTGATATGACCTAGTCTACAATGCCTCAAGAATGATTCGTTCATTTCTGAACTCTTCCTCTTGTGTGTGTTATGAATACTAAGAACTGTAGTTTTATTTAGAACGTTAATGCTTTTAGATAACGCGCCTAAACCGATCAACTTTTGATATAGGAAATGTTCAAAACATTATCCAACAATACAAAATTTTATCATTTCTTTACTAATAAAGAGACTGATATGATTTTGTATATCAGGTTCGGTATCTAATAGCATTTGTTCAGAATCAATGTATTGGTAATACAGGGTGACAGTGACCAACAGACATGGTTGCAACACTTGCCCCGTTTTCTGTCTCATGAAACTTATCACCCTTTCTCAGTTTTTCTATCCTTTTGTAGCCCTATGTAACAGATTACATATCTGGGATCCTGATCCGGTATCGAATACCCAGGATGCAGAGGATACTGAGAAACAGTTCTTTATAATGAACACACCCGAAGGAGATGCATCATATGCACTTTCTTCGTTTGGGCGGCATAGGAATTCTGGTATTCCCCTTATTTCCTGCTCTGTCTTATAACAATTATAAGTTGGAGCGGGACCAACGTTCCCCAGCTCAGTATAACAAGCGGGTTCGGTCAATACATCTATTTTATTATCTTGATTAAGGCGTGATATGGTCGCTACCAGGAGAGAGAGAGAAGAAAACACTCTGCGTGCGCTCTTGCAAGATTAGATTGGTTATGTATTTTATCTAATCAGGATGGCTCCCACTGTTTTTATCAAATCTTCCTTCAAACCCTAAAAGGAAAGACTAGCCGGGATTAATTACACTCTACAAGTTCGCCAATCTTTCAGCCAGACCAGTGTCGGTACTTTGAGGGGGTTTCCCGTGCTTTCGCACCAACCTAATTACAGTAAACCTCGTTTTCCCAGAGGCGTAACCCCGTTGACACCTTTCTAGACACCTACTTGATCGGCTAATTGCAAAGTGCCAAAATCTCCCAGGAGTAACAATTACTCGCAGTGGGTATCGGGATCCAACTATCACATAGAAGGTATGCAATCTCATTGCAAATTTCAACACTTGAAACTCCCGATAAAGATTTTTACCCCTAGCACTTATGACCTTAACTATGGTCAACAAATCATAAGTACTAGTCAAGTTCTACCCGTCATTTCGTGATTAATTAGACCCACCCGCATGACCCTTAACTAAGGTCAACAAAGTCACGCGACTGTCCTAACTAATCGCATCATATGCGGTGTAGGAAGACATCACTTAGCTACCGTACACTGTGCCTTAACTAAGGTCAACAAACACAGCACGAATACTAAGTACTCTACTTCCTAAAATGATGGAGGGTTGCGAATGGTTTTTATGAAAACCTTTAACGCTTTGAACTTGATCTCGTTGCGGAATCAAATGGTTTTTAAATGGAATGTTTTTTGAAGCTTTTCTAGTTTTGCTAAAGGGGTCACTCCCGGTGAAGGGATCGTCGGCCCTTTCCTCGTCGAATGAGGTGCGGGATATATCATATATATCACTGTGCAAAGCAGAAACTATAGAAGCAATCAAATGACAAACCGAGGGTTGTAGCATCTGCCAGTTATTGCTAAAGGAGTCACTTCCGGTGAAGGGATCTCGGTCCTTTCCTCATCGAATAAGGTGCAGGATATTCTATAATGAACACCGCGATGCAAAGCAAGAACTGTAGCTACCTGTTTTATTTAGAAATTCGATTCCACAACATCAATTAGGTTTATTTTCTTTCATTAATCTCATTAATGAATATCCCATCATTTAAATCCACCTAAACATCACAGATAAATATAACGTACGCTTATGCCATCCGCATTCGCCTCGATGTCCCGTCTGCACCGTTACGTTAGGTAACTAACGCCAGAGCGAGGCAGGGCTAGCACGGGTGTAAAACATAAGCAACGTCTATATAATATATCATATATACTATATACAATATCTGTCACAGAACATCACATGATCACAGATAAAACACAGCAGAAGATACATATGAAATATTGGATATACTAGGACGTCCGTGTTTTCAATACGAGCCGGTATAAAACACGGATTCCACGGTCGTGATGAATAGCCAATCCCACACCCCTAGACCCCTACGAGAGCGGCAAGCAACCCTACCAATTCTAGGGTTAGGAGACCCGGACTCAACTCCTCGAGTTGGTCTCCCACTGGACCCCAGAACCCGGTTACTTGTGCTCCCCTCCTTGGGTCTATCCTAGTGCAGAAAAGTAAATAATATACAAATGGTGACTACATCCGCAACCTGGAAGTGCCCCAATAAAAGAATATTACATACAAATTTTTACATGAATGAAAATGAAAAACACTCATCTCACATAAAAAAACCCCGGCTATTCAAACACGACGATCCAATATAACATATCCAACAACACATAACATCACATGTCATCAACGTAAGTAAATATGTGCATCCCAATTGTCGTTGACATATAGCAACGAAACCGGCGATATCACATATTACACTTACGGTCACAGAAAAGAAAGTGTAAAACTACAACAGTTGGAATCCGCAAACTCTTTAGACATCATATGCCTAATCAAATGAAATACTTAGACATCATATGCCTAACAATTATAAACCCCGCATTTTAGTCTCAAAATCGAAAACACTTTTCAATATCAAGTCGGGCAATTCAACAAGATTCCCGACATCCTGATCGAATGCTCGTCGCAAACTTTAGTAGGCGGCCGCACCCCTGATACCGTCGACGAAGTGCACCAAGGCGGAACACCGCTACCGCGAGTACCCAAACGGATGCTTTCGGCGACGGGGTTCTCCTATAGTCACTTGGTCGGGGCTATGGGGTGAGACTGTCTATTAAGTTTACCCGGCGAGTATCCGCGTACGCTACGTGATTGCGACGGACTTTTGATCACATCAAAACTCCGTGGCAACCGATCAAGTGAGACTAAACTGCTATGTTTATAACATTCATTCCGTTATCTCATAACTACTTGTGAATTCCAATTATTGTAGCACATTCCGGATAAATAGAAAATGTTAAACTTTCCGATCGAACAATCGAACACCCAAGTTTTCCCGAAACAGTTCAACACATGAAATAAGTCTAACAACATTCAGTTCGTGCCTCAGTACCAATGGTCCAGCCGTAAAAGGGTCAAGCCAACGCCTCACATGTGGCACGCAGTACTGCCCCAAACCCGAAGGTTCAAAGGGTAGTTCAAGACGGTCACATAATCGAGTTAAGGTTTGTTGTCTTCTAGAGGGTCCATCGCGTTACTTGCACTACTTAGAACGTCGTTAAACTTCGGAAAAATCCAACACTTGGAAATTTCCCGACAGGGGAAAAATTGGGTATTTATATCCGGTCGAACTTTTTAACATATTCTAAAATTATCCGGAAAAGCACACAGACAGAATTAGACAATCCGATCGATACACCGAGTCCCCAATACAACCCAGAAAATTCAACTCTTGAAAAATTATTAAAAATTCCCAGGAAAACCAGCACTGCACACTAAGAATTACGGTGCAAAATTCGATGCACAACGAGACAAAATGGCCGTGGAACCGCCGCATGAGCATGCTCATGCCGCGGATCCGCGGCGCCTTTAAGGAGTTAGGCCATCGAATTTTCCAGTAACCCTTACAATCCCCTGCTGATTTTTCTGCATATTTTTAATATAGAAAAATCCACATTTTACAAAATTGTCCAGAGAGCAAGTTTAGGGTTAGGGTTTCGGTCCGATCGGATTTCTAACTCCGTCTGTGCATCGCCTAAGGCTCTAGCTAGGCTCTGATACCACTGTAGGGTTCCTAGGCACACTAATGAAGTCTCACAAGTGATCAAGCATGGCTAATTCAAATTTTACAAGTGCCTACAAACCCTAATACGGATCGTTAACTAGATATATAGGCGATGCAAGCATGTAAACGAATTAAATGCTAAAGGAAAGTGACTACAATCTTTGTAGATCCGGTCCACCACTTACTAAGCTCCGCTACGATGTCTCTCCGCTGTCCAAGTCGAATCCCGAACTCTAGCATCGGCTTCATCGAAGAAATGGGCAGGCTTGATCGTCGGCTTCGATGCCGAAGATGATCTACGTCGAGGCATCACAAGATCAAACTCCGACTTCACCAAGTCATGAAACTTGTGAAGAAAACACCCTATACTACTTGGCAAGAGGTAGAGGATGAAGAAATAGGAAGTTGGTTCACTTTAGAATTGGATTTCTCACTTGTTTTCATCACTTGTCATTGATGTAGCAAGCTTTTCTTCATGGAAGAAGAAGATGAAGAAGAAGAAGAAGATATGATATATTCTTTAAAAGGAAAATAAAAAGAACACTTATCATGACTTCAACCATGGTTTAGTGTAGAGATTTAACTAAGGTTAGATGAGTGGTTAAGGTTAGAGAAGAGACAAGAATGGTGGACTTGTTCAAAGCTTCAAGAAGCTTCAAAGAAAAAACAAAACTAGCAACCATTCTTTTCTCTTTATCTTTTCAAATGAAATAAATAAAATAAATAAATAGATAAATGAATAAGTGAATGAAATGAAACCCTAACCACTAACTAACCATGGTTTAATACTTTATACAAAACCAAGCTAGAATGTATCATCAAACATGATACAATCATGTGCACAAAAAAAAAATATATATATCACATATACAATGTGCATTTCAAGTGAGTAAATCCATTTAAAGTGAACCAATACTAGTTAATGCAAAGTAATATATCAAATATAATTATACATCAAATCATTAAATCAACACTTGATTCAATGATCCGGTCATGTCGCATATAACCGGCTAGTATCCAATGTATCGGCTTATCGAGTCAATCCTTGATTCGATAACTAGGTTATATCGCATACAACCATTCGACACATTCATCGCGAGAATGAAATACGGTATCACATACACGCATTATTCTCGGTCCCGCACATATATCATATGCGCTCCTATTTCGTTTCTCTTGAGCCAGGAAACCTCTGTGTAGGACTCTAAAGACTCGTCAATACGCCGGCAGCAGATGATGATCATATCAAACACCCACAAGCCGCAAGCGGTCTGCTAAACGTAACGGCCACCCGGGTATTGAGAGATTAGAAGATCGATGAGCAAGCCCGCTCATACTCCTGTGAATCTAACCAGTAACATTTACCGTACAGTCCGGTCTGTTCGTCTGATATGTCACATATCTCGCCTAGGGGTGGTAAACGTCAGACCCCAGTAGCACGATAAGTCATGCCGACGTGAAGTCCATGACATGTGTGAAACTACTGATAACACTTACCAGTAGGTCACTGTAACCCTGGCCAGGGATTTCCTGTTATGGCCAGTCGAGCATAGCGCAAGATCAACCCCCAATACCGGGAGAGACGAATCCCCTCCTATCGCTCATTGCCTCCATGTGAATCGGGACTGTACCCAAAAACCACCTGTTTGCACGACTCAGTAGAGCCGTGGTAGGGTGGAAATCAAAGCACAGTGGGAGACACACAAGACTCTATGACGATCTCGGGTCAACAGACTAAGCTGTACCAGTGTCATCAGAGAACTGCCATCTGACGTGAGGTATAATACCATCTGGGAGTTCTCGGGGAGTCCGTTCAGTGTACCCAGTCTCCACTGAGCACCCGCATACCATCTCCGATGTCAAACACCAATGGATATGGGATCATCCATCGCCCATCACATGGGTCGAGAAGATATACGCTAGTCTACTCTGGAATATCGATGCCCCGTCTCGATATTCCCACGACTAGGAACAATGAAGGATGTACTCATTGACTACCCAGGCCCCACTAGTATGATCTTCATCATAGTCCTGGAAGTCGAGTACACATCCTAAGGGCTTTATCAACATGTAATCAAAGAGACAGAGAGTATACATGTTAAGATAAAGAGCAACCAGATAGCGTACTATCATGTCGAGCAGGAAAGTCCTACCTATATATGTCCCAGCATCCACTACAATATACATCCAATGTACAGTAATGGCCTCTAGGGCATACATACAACTAACACTTTCTGCCGAATTTTTTTCTGTTCCAAAAAATGATAAATCTTACCTTAAAATTCGGCTCAGGGTTTTTAGAAGAAGCTGTAGAAAAATGGTCCACTGAACCGATCAACGCGCCGCGGAATCGCGGCAGGAGCATGCTCCCGCCGCGGATCCACGGCCGAGTTGACCCGGCCGTGGGCGATTTTTCTCACAGTTTGTTCCGTGGGGTATTTTGGGAATTTTGGAGTATGTTTTTTCAGCCCAGATTTTCCAGAAAGCAAAGTTTGTTTTTGGGGCTTAAAAAACCGTATTTTGATCGAGTTTCTAAAGACTTAAGCTGACGGGTATATATCTGTGATGTGTTTTATGTATTGGACGTCTGCTAATCGCTATACGTCGATTAGTCGGGGTTATACATATCTGTGATCTGTAATGTTGATGGTATGTGTATATGAATTCATTGGATTGTCGCGGATGAATAGCCGGGGGGTTGTGAGATGAGAGTTTTTCCTTTTATCTTTCAATTCATGTAATATGTAAATTGATGTAATATTATTTTTGGCCCCACAACCGGGTCGGGGTTGTAGCCGTCATTGTATAATTTCTTTTACTGTTTTTGCTCCTAGGATAGACCCAAGGTGGGGTGCACAAACTACCGGGTATCTCGAAGTGCCGAGTGGCCTAATCACGTCGTTGAGGGAGGTTGCTCCACTTCGGATATTTGGCGGGTAGTTTGCCGCACCCGTAGGAGTGTAGGGTGGGGTATTGGCTATTCATCGCGACCGTATAATCCGCTTTTCGTTACAGGCTCGTACGAATTGCGGATTCCTAGTATATCCAATGTGTTCATCTGTGATCTGGAATGGCTATCATTGCATGTGACGAATGAGTATATCTATATATGATATCTATTTAGGCGTTGCTTATGTTTTGCATCCGCGCTAGTCCAGCCCCCGCTCTGTCGTTAGTTAAGTAACCTAACGGGTAATGACGGGGCCCCGTGGCGAATGCGGATGGCATAAGCGTACGTCATATTTTCGTTGTTTTTTGCAATGGTAGGATTAATTGATGGGACACATTAAAATTAATGCAAGAAAAATAAACCAAGTAAAAGTCGTTGGAACACTTTCAAAACCACTCGGTTTCTTTTCAAAAAGAACTTTTAAACGCGGAGCTTAAGCCACTCCTTTTTAAAAGGTATCTCGTTCCATCGATCATATCAAGTTCACTACGTTCACGGTTTTGCCAAAACCATCCGTAGCCCTCCATCATTTCAGTTAAATATTCGGTAGTATTCAAGCTATGTATTTTGACCTCACGCCAAGGCATAGTGATTGGTAGCTGCCGGATATTTATCTATTGCATAGATAGAATGCGTTGGTTTGAGACAGTTGTACTTCCATTTTGGCCTACGTCAAGGGTAGGTACGGGTGGGTTCAAATTAACCTGGATAATGATGGGAAGAACTTGACATGTGACTTATGACATTTTGACCTCACGCCAAGGTCATAAGAGCATGGGACAACAATCTACATCGGGAGTTTCAAAAGAACTGAAACTTGCTAGCACTGCATACCATTTGGAGTGTGATGATTCTGGTAGGATTCCTTCATTTTTGTCACGCAATGATATTTGGATTCCGATCCTACTGTGAGTATATGCTACTCCTCGGGAAATTTCTTACTTAACGATCAATGCTATAAACCAAGTAGATGTCTAGAAAGGTGTTAGCGGGGCTACGCCCACAGGGAAAAGAGGTTATTTAATTAAGGAACTTCGCGAAAGCGTTGGAAAACCTCCCTCGAAGTACCGACACCATCCTGGCCGAACGATTAAGCAAGTATTGTACGGTGAGATTGATCCTGACTAATTCTTCCTTTTTGGTTTGAGGAAGGATTCGAGAGACAGTGGGAGCCATCCTGTTTAGACAAATTAAAAACCACTCTAAACATGCAAGAGCATCATGCTAAAGTGTTTCTTCTCTCTCTCCTAATTGCAGCGACCAAACATCATGACCGGACTTAAGTTACTACTAGATAAAAACATACTGACAAGGCCAAACTACAAAGATTGGCTCAGGAATGTCAAAATGGCAATCACTTATGACAAGTTGGGGTATCTTCTTACCACCAAAGCTCCCTCTGTCCCAGGTCCCACCTCCAGCGTCGCGGATAAGGAAATCCGTAAGACTTGGGAGATCGACTGAGCGAAGGCCAAGTGCCTCGTGCTTGCCTCTATGGACAACGAACATCAGAGGAGGCACGAGAATATGGACCTCGAATCCATATTTCTCCATACAAAAGAACTGTATGGAGAGCAATCTCATATCGCCAGATATGAAGTATCGAAGAAGTTGTTTTCGGCAAGGTTGGCCGTTGGATCATCGGTAGCGGAACACGTGCTGAAGATGATTGGCTTCATTGAGGAGATCGCGGACCTAGGGACCACGTTAGAGAACGAGCTCTATACAGACTTGATTCTCCAGTCCCTTCCTTCCACTTATGCCCAGTTTATCCTGAACTTCAACTTGCAAGAAAAAGAAGTTGAACTTTCAGAACTCCTTAACATGCTGAGGAGTGCAGAAGGCACCCTACAGAAAGGTAGGGAAACATCCACTTTGTTTGTAGGAGGATCTTCCTCTTCTAGGTGTAAGGAGAAAGCCAAGGGAAAGAAGAAGAAAGCCCCCGCCAAACCAAGGGGCGGTGTTAGTAAAGTGGATACGAAGGGAAAGACAAAAGCAACAAAGGTAGCGGGAAAGCTTGTGGGAAAGGAAGAATTCTTTTACACTTACAAGAGTGGACACTGGAAAAAGGATTGCAGGGCTTGGAAAGCCAGAACACAGGATCTGAAGCAAGTTGTGGCTTCAGCTTCAGGTGTGTATGTTATTGAAAACTGTCTATCAATAAACTCTACATCCTGGGTATTGGATACCGGATCAGGATCTCATATCTGTAATTCTTTACAGGCATTAAGAAAGCGTAGGGTTTTGAAGGCAGGTGATATGACCCTCAGAGTTGCAAACGGAGCTAGCAAGGATGCTGAGTCCGTGGGGGACTATCACCTGGGGTTTTCAGATGGACACGTTTTGGTTTTGCGTAATTGCTATTTTGTACCCAATGCAACTTGTAATATCATTTATGTATCTTTATTATCTAAAGAAGGTTATGAATTTGCATTTGTAAGTAATGTTGTAAACATTCACCTTAATCAAGTTCTGATTGGGTCAGGTACATTAAGCAATGGTATATACGTATTAAGCCAACCACAGATTTTCAATGTCCAGAATACACACAAAAGAAAGTCTCCGGAAATAAATCAGACTTTCTTATGGCATTGTAGACTGGGTCACATCAATGAGAGAAGGTTAACGAAGTTACATACAGAAGGATATTTGGATCCGTTCGAATATCAATCATATGCAACTTGTCAATCCTGTCTCAAAGGAAAGATGACAAATACTCCGTTCACTGGACACAGAGTAAAAGCGAGCTATTGGGACTCGTACACAGCGACGTGTGCGGTCCAATGTCTACACATGCGCGAAGCGGTTATTCTTACATCATTACTTTTATGGATGACTTTTCAAGGTACGGTTATGTCTTCTTAATGAAACATAAATCCAAAGCCTTTGGAAAATTCCAGGAATATAAGAATGAAGTAGAAAAACAAACCGGCAAAAGTATCAAGACACTGAGATCGGATCGAGGTGGTGAATACTTGAGTGCCGAGTTCCTGGATTACTTAAAAGAGAATGGAATTCTCTCTCAGCTTACTCCTCCATACACTCCGCACCATAATGGTGTATCGGAGAGACGGAACCGGACCCTATTGGATATGGTACGTTCTATGATGAGTAACACTGAGTTACCGCGATCATTCTGGGGATATGCACTAGAATCAGCTGCATACCTTTTGAACCGAGTTCCAACTAAGACTGTGCCTACCACACCATATGAGATATGAAGTGGGAAGAAACCCTATATTCAATATCGGAAGATCTGGGGATGTCCGGCTTTTGTCAAAAAGCTGCATGCGGACAAACTCGAGGCACGCTTAGTACTGTGTAAGTTTGTGGGATACCCAAAGAACTCCAGGGGGTATCTCTTCTATTACGCAGAGGAACAAAAGATCATTGTTTCTCGTAATGCCCATTTTCTGGAACACCAGTTCTTAGAAAAGGAAACAAGCGGGAGCGAAATAGAACTGGAAGAAATTCCAGAACCACAGACTATTACTGAAAGCTTAGTAGAACCAGAGGGTTCAAAAGAACATGACATTCCTACGCCGCTCCGCAGGAGTAGTAGGAAGTCTCATCCGCCCGAGAGATACTACGGTTTTCTCATAGACGGGGATAAAGAGGATTGCATCATTGATTATGATGAGCCGACTAGCTTCCAGCAGGCCATTCAGAGCGTTGACTCTGTAAAATGGCTGGATGCAATGCGGACCGAAATGGAGTCCATGTACATGAACAAAGTATAGACGTTGAACGTTGGACGTTGCTCCAGATGGGGTAAAACCCGTAGGATGCAAGTGGATCTTCAAAAGGAAGATTGGTGCAGATGGGCAGGTTGAGACCTATAAAGCTAGACTTGTTGCAAAGGGTTTTCGTCAATGACCTGGTTTGGACTATGACGAAACCTTTTATCCAGTGGCTATGCTGAAATCCATTCGGATCCTTCTTGCTATTGCTGCCTTCCACGATTATGAGATTTGGCAGATGGACGTAAAGACCGCTTTTCTGAATGGAAATTTAGAGGAGTGTGTCTATATGGACCAGCCAGAGGGTTTCATTCAGAGTGGGAGCAGCGGAAAGGTGTGCAAGTTGCTTAAGTCCATCTACGGACTAAAGCAGGCATCGCGTAGTTGGAACATCTGTTTTGATGATACGGTCAAAGAGTTTGGCTTTATCAAAAATCCAGATGAACCATGCATCTATAGTAGATTTGTAGTGAGAACTGTAGTATTCCTCGTTTTATACGTGGATGACATTCTCTTAATAGGAAATGACATTCCTATGCTACAATCTGTCAAAGGGTTCTTATCACACAGGTTCTCCATGAAAGACCTGGGTGATTCCTCATACATTCAGGGGATCCGGATCTATCGTGACAGATCCAAGAGGATACTGGGACTCTCACAGTCCAGGTACATCGACACCATACTGAAAAGATTCAGTATGGAAGATTCCAAGCGCAGCAATCTATCGTCTTGTCACGGAATCACCCTCTCCAAAGAGATGTCTCCCAAGACTGATTTGGAAAGAGATCGCATGTCTATTATACCCTACGCTTCTGTGGTAGGCTCTATAATGTATGCGATGTTGTGTACCAGACCAGATGTAGCTTATGCACTGAGTGTGGTAAGTCGATATCAGTCAAACCCTGGGGAGAAACAATGGATAGCAGTAAAGAACATTCTCAAGTACCTTAGAAGGACTAAGGAGATGTTCTTGGTGTATGGCGGAAAAGAGCTCCAGATCGAGGCCTTTGCTGACTCCAGCTTCCAGAGTGACAAGGATGATTCCAAGTCCATGTCGGGTTATGTCTTTACCCTCAATGGAGGGGCGGTGTGTTGGAAGAGTTCCAAACAGGAAACCGTTGCTGACTCGACGATGGAAGCGGAATATATCGCTGCTGCAGATGCCGCAAAAGAAGCCGTTTGGATAAGGAAGTTCTCAACGGAACTTCAGGTGGTTCCGTCCATTGTTGATCCAATACCGCTGTATTGCGACAACAACGGGGCTATATCTTTAGCGAAGGAACCCAGGTCCCATCAGAAGTCCAGACACATCTTGAGGCGGTATCACCTGATCAGGGAGATCGTGGGTCGCTAGGAGATCGAGGTTCGGAGAGTTTCTACGGAAGATAACACTGCTGATCCACTCACGAAGGCCTTACCCCAGACTCAGTTCGAGCGGCTGATCGAGATGATAGGTCTTCGATACGCCAGTACATGGCCTTTGTGCAAGTGGAAGATTGTTAGTGTATATGCCCTAGAGGCCATTACTGTATCATACTAGTTTGTATATTACTTAATGGAAGCTTGGGATATTCACCTTGTATAGACAATCTTGCTCAATATAGTAGTATGCTACTTGGTTTGTTTCTACTTTAATGTGTACATGTGTTTATTTTAGTATATCACCTATACACATTAGTGGAGCCCTTAGGATCTTTGCTTGATTACCAGTGTTGTGATGGCAGTCATACTAGTGGGGGCTGGGTAATCCACAAGCACATCCTTATGCAGGTCCCTAGTCGTAGGACTATTGAGACAGGGCATCGATACTCCGGAGTAGACTAGCGTATGCGCTTCTCATCCCAGTGTGGGAGATGGTCTGTCCCATAGCCGTCAGTACGTCGTACTTGAGATAGTATGCGGGTGCTCGTTAGGTTACGAGTACACTGGACAGGACTCGTCGGGAACTGTTGGTTGGTACTATACCTATCGTCAGTTATCAGTTCCCAGGTGACATGAGTTCAGCTTAGTCCGCTGACTTGACACTGTCACTTCGCCTCGAGTGTGTTCCCACTGTAGTTAGATTACTACCTTACCATGGCTCAAAGGAGTCGTGCAAACAGGTAGTAGTTGGGTGCAGTCCCGAAGCACTTGGAGGCAGTGACGGTTAGACAGGATTCGTCTCTCCCGGTATTGGGGGTTGACATCGCGCTGTGTCTAGGAGAGCCATTACACGAGTAGTCCCTTGCCGGGGCAAGCGAGATATACTGGTAGGTTTCCAGTGTTATCTTAGGGTGTTCTGGGCTACACTCCGACACGACTTGTACCGATATTTGGGGACAGACGTTTACCGCCCCCTAGGCCCGCCATGCGATGTTATCAGACGAACAGACCGGACTGTACGGAGATTGTCACATTCAGGCTCAGTAGGATTTCAGATAGGTTTCACCTCGTCCTTCTTCTTGTCGGCATCTACCTGGAGACCGTTACGCACAGCTAGTGCCGCTTGCGGTTTGTGGTTAAACCCACTGCCAGCGTAGTGTCCAGTCTTTAGAGTCCCACACAGAAAGCTATTCACCTTTAGGAAAAAGAGTAGAGGTCGCATGGTTTTGCGACAGGTCGCATGGTTTTGCGATAGGGTTCGGTCACATCCGTGCACTTATGCAAGTTTGGTGTCTGGACAGTTAACACTAGCGGGCTTTGGTTTAAGCCAGATCCTAGTGTACATTTTGGGATTGGTTTTATCTCGTTTGTATTCGTGTTCCTCGGAACGCGGATGCGGGTGTGTATGCACAATTGACAGAGAGACAGAGGCAGAGGATTCTCATTGGGGTTGTTGACTGTTGACCATTGACTTTTACTAAGCCCTAATGAGAATAAGAAATATGATTAATGATAATATTAATTAAGTATTATTGTGTCATGGTTGAGATGAGGGGTTGACTTTGTTGACTTGTTGATTTTGTTGACCGGTTGACTATGTTGGACTAGTTGACCATCATCATTATAATGGCTATCATTTCATGGCAAAGACTTTTGCTTGCTTGTTTGTTTTTGCAAAATGAGTGCATGAAATGATATGGCCATTTTGACTTGAACCATCACATAATACTCAATTACTATTATGAGTAATCATGGTTCTGGATTATGAGAGCTTGGATGGCAAAAGACTTACTCATTCTCTCATTTCATTTCTCTCTCTTGCTTGAGCTCTCCCTCTTGCTCTTCCTCTTGCTCTCTCTCTAGCTCAAGGCAACACCCTCTCATGAGTTGAGAAACATTGCCTTAGAGATAAAAGAAAACCCATATCACTTCTCTACTCATCCTAGTTCACAAGGTTTAGCAAACCAAGTACTCTAGTTTCTTCAAGTTCGAAGAAGAAGCCAAAGGTAGAAGCTTTCAGGTGGATCCATCTTCGGCGCAAGGAGACGACGAGGTGAGGCCGATCCATACACCGCAAAGAGTTGAAGACGAAGGAGTTCAAGAAAGGTATAACCCCCTAACCGAGTAGGTAAAACTCTTGTTAGGTTTGTTAGATAGTTGTTTAACAAAGATCCGTATTTTGAGTCCATGTTACCACCTCTTGAAAAAACGTTTTTCATCATTTCCGCAAGCCCGTAAATACCGGGAGAGGTAACGTGGGCTTATAATACGTGCAGTACTGCACGAATCATGATCAGGCGAATCATACTAGTGGGCTTTGGTTTAAGCCGGAACTTACTATTAGATTTGTTGGATTACTTTAGTCTCATCGCATTAGCATTTAGTCGGAATGCGGGTGCAGGTATGTATATACAGGTGAGGGGTATTCTTGTGATCCGTCATGAGTTTACTTTAGATGTTGCCGTATCTTTTTATTGTTGCAAACATTTGGATTAATGTTTGCATATGGAAATTATGAGCTAGAAATCATCATTTTGTGCATTTAATGTGGCATGTGCAAGGTTAGTGACTTATGGTCTCTTTTATTGTGCATATGTCACATTATATGATGGATTTGAGTGATGAAAAGAGAAGGAGAGAGAGAGGGGCTGCCATATGAAAGTGTTTTGGTCTTGTATTTTTCACACAACACTCTCATTTTTGATGGCATAACAAAGAAAAGAAAAAAGCTTCTTTTTCTTCTCCTCCTCTAGGTCATAACCTCCATTGATGGCTTCATCTTCAACCTCCATCCATGCAATGGATACAAGAGACAAAGTTGTCACAAACATTCTCTACTTCACCTTGGACACGTCGGCTAGCGAACTTCGTGCCCGAGTTGCTTCGGATGAAGCGGGAGCCCGTAAAAAGACTCGAAGATGTGGTGCCCTTTCCGATGAGGAGACCGAGACCGGAGATGCCGCGAGAAGCTTGGGATGGTGGCCAAAGACCGAAGGACACGGATCGATCGGTATAGATTTCCAACCCTCTCTCTAGTTGCTAGTTGTAGGTTAATGGTTCGATCCGGGTTTTAAGCATACGATAGAGCCGGTTTCTATTTAGAAAAAGTTTTTGTTTCCGCATTTTGGCCTCGGACTGACGGCCGGGGCGCTACCGTAGACTTACATGGTATCAGAGCCACGTCATTAAACTTTACTAGCTTGCTCTAACGTGTTTAGAACTTCGATTGGACGGAATTTTCAAAAACCGCATTTCTAATTCTGCAGTTTCTGTCGAAATTTTTTTGTGCTCTAAAAATTATTTTCAGTATGTCAGAAAATCAGGCAGGGTTTTTAAAGAACACTGTTGAAATTTGGTACATTGATCTCGTCATTGCGCCGTGGAACCGCGGCACTAACCTTGTTTTGGCCGCGGTTCCGCCGCGCTACAGTAGAATTAGGGCACCATTTTTCATGCAGTGGTTTCTGACTTAGAAATGAGGTTTCATGTAATTTTTGTTTGGGCCCAGATTTGTCTGAGTACTGGGTATTGTGCTTGGGGCCCACTTTGGGAAATTTTGTCGATCGAAAATTTTAAATATGTTAGTTCACAGTATTTACATAGTATCTGCGACCGTGAATGTCATTTGATCGGTAAATCTTGTCTAATTACTATAGCCCATTTAGATGGATTTGCGAACGTGACATTCACGTTGATGTTATGTGTTGTGCTGTGATGTTGCGTATTTGTCGTGGTGGATAGCCTGATGCAATGGTAGTACTGTTTGGTTGTATTTGTACATTTGATATTGCATGGCGAGCGTCCGACATGTGGACTGCCGTCACTGCTTGTTTGTATATTATTCTTTTGGGGAACGACCGGGCTGAGGTCGATGTACCTGTTGTATATTTTTAATTTCTGTACTAGGATTACCCCGCGGTAGGGTGGACGGATAGCCGGGTTCTAGAGGGCAACGGGCCCGTATCTCATGGTTTTGAGGCGGAGGGGGCTTCACTCTAGAATTGGCGGGCTATTCGCCGTACTCGTAGGGGGTACAGGTTGACCCAAGGAGGGGTGCTCAAGTTACCGGATTCCGTGAAGTGCTGGGTGGTCCATTCATTTTGTTGAAGGGGGCTGCCTCGCTTCAGGTTTTGGCGGGAAACTTGCCGCGCCCGTAGGGTCTAGGATTTCACTGCACAGGCTATCCACACGATTAGGGGAACGTCGGGTTTCAGTAGAGGCTCTATGAAACCCGGGGATCCCAGATTATCTGTAATGTTCTGTGATACTTATTACATTTCTGTGATGTTTCATTTTATCACGCCTTGAGCGAATATTATATGTTGATATATATACTAGTAGATGTTGTATATGTTTTACACCCGCGCTAGTCCAGTCCCCGCTCTGTCGTTAGTTAAGTAACCTAACGGGTGATGACGGGACCCAGTGGCGAATGCGGATGGCATATACGTACATCATATTTTCGTTCTTTTGTGGTGTGATTAATTGATGGGATTGCATTGATTCGGATCAATTCAAGCTAAACAAACCTACTCTGATGTTATTGGACCTTTTTTTAAAAAAGCTGTTATTGCAAGGACGTTTTCTTTTGTTTTGCACAGTTGTATTCAGTTGGAATATCCTGCACCTCAGTCGACGAGGCAAGGGTCGAGATCCCTTCACCGGGAATGACCCCTTGGACAGAAGTTTGCGTCAGGGTAATAACTTCACTATAGTCATTACTTTTTGCTTTGCATCGTGGTATTCAGTTGGAATATCCTGCACCTCATTCTACGGGGAAAGAGCCGAGATCCCTTCACCGGGAGTGACCTCTTTAGCAAAAGTTTTCGCCACTATATTTTTATAAAAAGCTATCTGATTCCTTCAACGATATCAAGTTCATTACGTTAAAGGTTTTTCGCCAAAAACCAACCGCAGCCCTCCGTCATTTTAGATTAGTATTGCTTAGTATTCGCGCAACGTTTGTCGTTGCTATTCGCCGAGACGTAGTGCGCGGTAGCTCTGTTGTGCTTTTCTGTCGCATGGATATGTGGATTGGTTAGGACGGTCGTACGACTTTTTTGATTATTCGTCAAGGGTCGTGCGGGTGGGTTTAACGCAATCAAGATGATGACGGGTTGAACTTGACTAGGACCTTTTGATTTGTTGATTATTCGTCAAGGTCACTTGGGTCCTAGGGGTAAAAATCACATCGGGAGTTTCTAAGGAAACTGAAACTTGCCAGGCATGCGCATACCTACTGGAGTGTGATAACGTGAGTGGATTCCGTCACGTTATCATGCGATGATAGTTGGATCCCGATTCCCACTGATGAGTTGGTTTACTCCTCGGTTGATCCCGACTAATTCTTCTTTCAGGTTTGGAGGAGAATTTGAGGTTACAGTGGGAGGTTTCCTGATCAGATAAATAAATAACCATTCTGATCTAGGTTAGAGTGCACGCAGAGTGTTTCTTTTCTCTCCCTATTTGGCAGCGACCATTACCCGACCCTTGACTATGACTCAGTGACCTAGATTAATCGAATCTTCTTATAACACTGGCTTTTGGATTGTCCGAGTTGCATACCTCATTGCCACTCCTACTTTTACCCTTTTCTCCAGAACACCCTGTATTACTACGAACATCCACTTCCATTAGATAAAACCATCGTATGGTTATATACGAACTTGAAGGAACTTATTCGAGAATGGTTTCCGGTTCTGGAGAAAACGAATAGGACTATTCAATTGTCTTTTCCTTTTGCCTTCTCTCAGGTTGCGAGTGTTCCTTGGATTAGGACAGTACACTTATTATGCTTATTGGATAGTCTTCATCCAAACCATAGGCCGGTGCCGAACGGTAGGGAATGAGGAAAACCATTTAGCCTAAAAGGTGTACAGAAGGTATTAAGTAAAGACAAATAAAGGGATTAGTAATTGGGCAAAGTAAATTGCGACTGCTATTCATGACCAAACCAAGTATTTCTTCGCCAATCCTACATCACCTTTTGTATTTCTCCATAACACTCCGTATCACTACGAAGATCCACAGTTTATTGGATACTCCATCGTATGGTTATATACGAACTCGAAGGGACTTGTTCCAGTTCGGGGATGGATTCTGGTTCAGGAGAAATAAGAATAAGGTTTTATTCAGTTGTATTTTATCTTTACCTTCTCTCAGGGTTACGAGTACTCCTAGGATTAGGAGAGTACACCCATTATGCTTTTTGGATAGTCTTCTTCCAAACTATAGGCTGGTGCCGAACGGTAGGGAAGGAAGAAAACCATTTGGCCTAAAGGGGTGTACAGAAGGTAATGACTAAAGACATATAAAGGGATTTGGAGAGATGACAAAGAAATATACGGTTACAGTCATGAATCTGGATAATGGAAGAGGCATTACTAGGAATACCCGGATACCCCTTCGAAACATTTACATGTTTCAGTTTCACTGTGTATTGTTAAAAGAAAACTGATTTCCCAATTAGCCCTTACTCCAGGGTATGTATTTACCAGGTTTGATTCTCACATCTGTATGGTTTTACAGATGATGAGTGGGAGTAAGTTATTAGGAATTGGGTGATCATCCTCATTATATCGGGATTCGTTGTAATTGGTGATATTTGAGGAAATTTCCTGGGTTGTTTGCCGGACGGCAAATATTTGGTTTTGAATATCCGTTGTTATGCACCAATTTCAAATTGATATATCTGTACGTTTATTTTTATAAAGTGAGATATAACTTTTTGAAATTATGTCTATGGCATTTACCTATATCAGTGGATGGTTAGGTAAGGAGCATTAAACAACTGTGTAATTCTTCTTAACCATAAGTACAGTTCTCAACCTACGACACACAGGGAATGAGTTATTAGACTCAAGGGACTTATACAGAGTATTGTATGTTGTCCAGTGTCCATTAGGACAGGGGGGGTTGGTCCTCGTACTATATTCAGTTTACTTATGACTTCTCTAGTCTTTAGACAAGTGTTTCGTAGAAACACAAGGTCTAAGTTTTGAGAAGTTATAGGTATAAGAATAAAGTAGAGAACCAGGTGTTGCAAGTATCAGGATTCTTCAAGGTGATCGAAGATATAGATACTTGTGTATGGTATTAAGTTGATAGTAATGATTATGAGAACTTTCTTCTCTTTCAGGTTACTCATATCTGGATGTATTCCTAAGTTGAGTAATGTTGATCGGCCTCTTTCCATTTAGTTGACTTGCACTGGAGACAGCTGCATGATTTAAATCTGGTTCCAATTAAATCAGTGCCTCTATTTCTATATTGGATATAGAATAGTTCATATCTTAACGCTGTTAAGGTACGGGAAGTTGTCCGGCTTATGCTTAAAACCAGACTCTGGATAACTCAAGGCACGTTTCTGTAATGGCTATTTGTGGATTTACCCGGGCTATGACGAGGGTTGATTTTCTGCCATATGGAAGATCAATAGTGATATTGTTCTTGACTCGCCACAGTTTTAGTAAAATGGATTTTTTCAGAAAACAATAGTGGGAGTATAGTAGAACTGGAAGTGATTCCAGAACCACAAACGATTACTGAAAATTTGATAAGAGCCTAAAGATTCAATCTGGTTTGACATTCCATTGGCCACTCCGCAGATATGGTGGTTAACCTCAGGCACCAGAGAGGTACTCCGGTAGCCTCAAGGACGGTGACAGGGAGGTTCTTGTTTACCCAGACTTGCCATTGCTGTTGTTCCAGACTGTGAGACCCGGCAGGAGGATGAGTATAGCGTCGTTCTAAACTAGCTTTAGAAGTGTATGCATATGTGACTCTGCCAGAGGGTTGTCGTAGTCAGTGGGAGCAGCGGAAGCATAGTGGACAAGTAGCTTATATTTATTTATGGACTAAAGAGGATATAGCAGAGATAGATCATCTATTTCTGATGTGACAGTCATAGGTTTGACTTCATCAAAATAGGGGATGGATCTGTTAAGAAAGTAGTAGGGTGTGATGTCCTGGTATTTGGATGACATACACGGAGTAGGAAGTGATATTCCTATACTACGATCGGTTATACTTTGGTTGTCACACAGTGGTTTCTCCATATAGGACTTGGATATTATATCAGACATTCTGGTAACTAGATCTATGGTTTTAGATCTAGATTTGAGTAGTTTTCCAATCTGGGTACTTAGACAGCATTCTAGTTGTGTTTTAGAATGGACGACTCCTGTCATGGTAGTGTTTTAATATTTCAAAAAAATAAAATATTATTTTTTGGAATTTTTATAATTTAATATTATTTTATTGAATATTTTAATATTTTTGTATAATTAAATACAAAAAAATTTGGAAAATTCTAAAATAGAGTATTTTAGGGAATTATGCCATTTTTAAGCTTTTATCATTAGTTATATGCTAATTTAGTGCTAATCGCGATTAAAAATCGCTAATCGGTTTTTTAGTATTTTTGTGCAAAACATGCACATATCTTTTTTTTACACTTGTGCATTTCTACCATGGCTTTCCTTTTGGGTTTACTATTCTAGTGAGAAGGGTTTAGAGAGGAAAGAAAAGGAAAAGGAAAAGGATTTTTATATTGAGGTTTGGTGAGAGAGAGAGGTATGGTCTCCTTTGACCCAAGGACTTAGCCATCTCCTTCATTTCCTTCACTCATCTCTCTCTCCCTCTTCAGCCCTTGCTGCTGCTGCTGCTCTTCACCTCCCTCCCCTCTTCAATAGCCCCAAATCACCATGAAAACTACATCAAAACCTGTCACGTCCCGAAAGTACGGAATATGACCGGCACTTAAACTATGAAACGTCTCGAGGCGTACGTAATCTAAGCAAGCCGAAAACTCAGAAATCGAAACCAAGAAAAGTAGTAGAGTGAAGGAAAACCAATTTAAATCAAGTAGTTTTAATAGCATAGCCGAATTATGCGTTTTTAAAAAAAAACATCAAATATTTCCTGAAAATTTCGGCAGAGTCTCCTTTGTAAATACTGGCCCCCAAACGGGATACAACATGAATAGTATACGAAATCAATAAAAAGGCATCCCCAAGCGGGAGCTAGCTCTTTATCAATCGACGGTCACAACCACACAAACCATATAATATACAACGCCAAGGGAGAGGATTAAAACTCAAAAGGGAACTCAAAACAGCAAGAAAATCCATATAAATACAGCCTGCGACTCTAAGGTCGAAAGAATAAACATTACTGGTCTCTATCTCTAAAATAAATACATGTTTGGTTGATGGAACTTCTAAATACAACTGAATAATAATATACAATGTATAATGATGGGTACGATACAAATAAACCCACCTACTAGCAAATCATCCGAAAGAAGCAGTGCCAGCAAAGCCGTAATGAAACCTGTACGGCAAAACCTGCAAGAAACTGTGGCACAACGGGGGTGAGTTGCCAACTCGTGAATAGAATACATCTACGAACAGGAATCGCATGTATGAAGCAATCCTAGGTCATACGATCATAATATATCCTCAAAATATAACCAGCAGCCAATAACCATGGCTAGGGTATACCATTAGACAACAGTAATACCAAGTGCTCGTGTCAGTGCCTCAGATAGCAATATATCATATGGATGATGTATGAATGCATGAAAACAGAGTACATGTACTAAAGAAACTGCTTTCATAACTCAGTGAGACTTCTGTATTTTTTTTAAAATGAGGTATCATAAGGAAATCAGTATAAACCGTGTCTAGCATCGACACAAAAACATAAATCCACATATCTCAATATCTCAGGCTCCGGCTACCCGGACTGACCTGGATCATCAAATCTCAGTACCTCGATATCTCGAAATCTCAATGTATCAAATCTCAATATCTAGGACGCCGTCAGTCCAGACCGGCCCCTACCATCCATCTCAAGACTACGAAGGTATCCTCCGGATATCCGACGCGTCGGGTAAAATCACCGGTCGGTAGTGCTCCCCTGCTAGGCTCAACGTCAATAACACGGCCTTCTCGCCCTGGGGTACCGCACCGGGCCCACCATGTACCCGAAACGGTTCATCCATCTCCTCGAATCGGGTCTCGAAATCCATCAGCAAACTCATGGTGGCCGACTCATACATCATGGGAAAACCGCACTTTTTATTTAAAAGAGAGGAAAGAAGCTTATACAAGTTTTGCGGTTTTCCCCCAAATCCAGAAAATCTCATAGAAATCCGAATCCAAATCATCAATAGCATATAAACCCATGAATATAGGCATGAGAATCCATGAATACGGCATAACAATGAATAACAGTATGCATGAAGTGACAAGTAATAACTACAATATCTAAGCTGGCATATAAGGTAAGTACACTAATATTATGTCAAACTACTAGCTATCAAGCTAAGTTAAGCAATAATATTTTCTAAGGTGTACGTGACATGGCAATTACCGATGAAGATGTGTGTGAGACGGCAAGTAAGTGTACGTGGTACATACGCATCATCGGTAATGATGCTGGTGTCCAAACAGCATAATGTCAACAATGCAATATGAAGTAACAATGTAACTATGCGATGCGGAGCGAGCAACGAAAATGAGCGGGAGCTAAATATTAAACAATGGTGCCATTTGAAATAACACGAATCGTGGGGTTTTGAAAATAGGGCTACGGTGGTTTTAAGAAAGGATACGTCTTTTGAAATATCCGTAGATCCCTTGACCTGTCTTTTAAAATACCCACGATCCGCTAGTTTTGAAATAGGTAAGAGTCTAATCTAATCTAACAACTAAACTAAACTATACGGCTGAACTAACAAGCTGAACTACAGGTAAGGAAACTGCCTATCATCTGAGTCGATACATATACATACCTGTATATGTATAGTCGGTGATCCCGCCTCAATAATATCATATCCGATACCATATCTATAATCAGACATCCCAAGTCAAGAGTGCGGATCAATCATCAATATACAGCTCGTACGTAAATCCGTCGTACGGCATCCCAAATCTGGGTACGGGTCAATATCACATTCATCATACTATTCATCCGGTATCCTCTTTATCAAATATCATGATCGGGATACTGATCTACGTCTAGTACAATACTGATACCGCCTAAGTATGCATGCACGTGTGTGAAACACTACGTCAAGGACCAGCTACAACGTCATGTCGTATCTCAAATACGAACCCTACCATATCACCGATCTCACGGCCTCAAATCAAATCTCATCGACTCATCTAAAATCCCAAGTCCTATCCTCATTATCCTTGCATGTGTATATGAATGTATATATGCATAGTCCCATACCCACGCATATATATATATATATATATATATATATATATATACACATCCCCATCTACGCACAAGAATGTAATGTATGCAAGTCTGTGTGTGCGTATGTGGGTATAACAACTACTCTAGGATTTCGCAACTAACCCAAAGGTAATCCATGAACACATAAATATATCATGAATAAACATTCTCGTATCATAAAACAGCTTTATAAACATATATATAAGAACTATACTACGGACTGCGGGGGTGCTATACGCCATCCACCCGACTTCTCGCCGTAGATATAAATCTACTCACCTCGTCCTTGCTCGCCGGTGCCGACGTCGCCACACGCTTGCTTGTCATCTCGAAGTCCACATGGGGGTACCTACATGTCACAACGTATCGTGCCGCATAAAAATCCAATTTAAATCCAAAACGACACACGAATCCCACATAGGTCAAAACCTATGGTTGTTTTCACAAATCAACCCAAAAACCCTCGACTTCGGCGTACAAACGCCAAACCATCGAGAAAAACTCAAACGTATCAATCGTGGTTTCACAACACCTTATATATATATATAATAGGGTTAAAATCATCAAAACTTCAAATTCGCTTTAAAAGCTATTTTCCGAAAACCTAATAAGCAAAATTAACCGCTTTAATACAACATCTTGATGTTTTAGCAAAACGAGTTGTTAAAATATTCACTAATCAGCTTAATTAGGCCACATAAACACTTACTAGATTTTTAATCTTGCTAAATTACATTAACCCAAAGTTCAAGTTTGCAAGAAATATCGATTTTAATACTTTTTAGAGCAAAATTCACAATTCATCAATTAAGCTTGGTTTTGCATATACTAAAGTATTAAACCACAATTTATAATGTTAATAATGTCATGAAACCGTAATTAGAATTTTATCTCACCAATATATATATATTTTAAAAACCTAGTTAACAAAATTAGCACAATTTTCCATTTTAGCTCAAAACTTGGTGTTTGAATCAAATTTAAATATTTTAACAATTCTAGTGGCCATAATTCTCATTAAAACATCTTAATTAAGCCACACAACCATTAACTAGATTTTAATCTCACTACTTTATATTAATTACAAAAATCTAGTTTGCAAACCAAACAAAATTAGGACAATTTAATTTTAACAATTAACAAATTAGCAACTATATTAGGTTTTGTAAATTTTAAGATGTTAGACTACTCAAAGTAAACATGATTAAGAGATAAAACCCTAACCTTAATTTAATCCTCCTCTTGAATATTAAAATTTGAAATTAGAGCCATAATTACACACCTAATTAGTTGATTCAAAGCATTTAACTAACAATTAAACATTGGGGTTAGGATTTACCTCCACAAATCAAAAGATCAAACTTGAATTTTTAGCCTCCAAAACTTGCTTCCATACTCTAAGATCCACGCTAGATTGGTTAAAAAATAATGGGTAAATGTTGGATTTAGGATTTGTGAGGTTTTAATTTGATTTTTCTTGAATTTGTGAGCAATTTTGTGTTGGAAATGAAGTGGTAAAATTGGGGGCTGATCATGGGGAGGTCTCGGCCAGATGGGGAGGGGATGAGTGAGGAGAGAGAGAGAATGGGGTTTGTGGCAAAAGTCAAACAAAACCCATACCCCAAAGTCAACACTTATACTCTTTTTCTTCATTCATTCTTCTCTTTTGTTGTTTGCTTGGACTTTTCTTTTCTCAAGTGGGGAGTTGGGGGCAACAAGGGTGTTGCGCCACTGCAGCGCCCCGGCCTACTACTCGAGGCCAAAATGCGGAATCAAAATTTTTCTTGACTTTTAAACCGGCGCTACCGCGGACAATATACCCGGATCGTGACCATTAACCTATACTAGCTAACAAGAGAAAGGGTAGAATGCTATACCGAGCGATCCGTGTCCTTCGGTCTTCATCTCCACTCCAATCTCCCGCGGAGTCTCCGTCCGTCACCTCCTCGTCGGAAAGGGAACCACGTAGCCGGATTCTTTTACGGGCTCCCACCTCTGGACCGAGGCAACTCGGGCGCGAAGTTGGCTAGCCGACGCGTCCAAGGGTACTGTAGGTTGTAGTGTAGAACCTTGTCTCTTGGGGTTTATGAAGTTGCCTTTGGTGATGGAGGAATGAACAAGATATGAACTTGGGAATTTTTGGTGGCAAGCTAAAATGAGATCAATGATAAAATTCCCACACCAAAAATGAAATGAACCTTTCTCTCCCTCACCCAAAGTGGCCGCCCCCCCTCATATCTGAAAATGGTGGAGAAAAAAAAAACAAACACAAGAAGGGAGGTGAGGGTAGTAAAAGCAATGGGTGACCACATCCAAAAGGTAATGATAACAATGTCAATTTCATTTCAAATCTCATCTAATCTCAAAAAGCAAGCCATCATGAAAAAGCAAAGATGCTTAACTTATCATAATGCCACAAATGCAAGAAACCCCCTCCATAACAAGTTATTTGCAAACTTGCAAATAACTCCCTCCATCGGAAAAGTCCGGCCGGAAAAGAACAAAGGAAAATCGGCCGGAACGGAATGCAAACTGGCAACTCCAGAAAACTGATCCTTTAATAAATTACAGGAAAACCCCGCTACTTTATATACATGCCCGCATTTGTATTCCCACTGAATACAAATGCAAAGAGACAAAATCTACACTGTCTAATACTAGGATCCGGCTTAAGCCAAAGCCGGCTAGTAAAATCCGTCCGATCACGATCCGTACAATACCGCACGTATCTGATCGAACCCTGCGATATCTCCATACGGCCTCTACAGCGTTTCGCCCGAAACTTGAGTAACTGAGTGTGTGGTGGACTCTAAAGACTCGTCAATACTATGGCTGTGGATTTAACCACTAGCACGTCAGAGGTATTAGCCATACGTGACGGGCCACCAGCTATTGAACAAAAGGTACGTCGATGAGTGATCTCATCCTGACACCCTACTGAGCCTGTCAGTGACAATATCCGTACAGTCCGGTCCGTTCGTCTATGAGTATCGCATGGCGGGCCTAGGGGGTTGGTAAAAGTCAGACCCCCAAAAGCGGTACAAGTCGTGTCGGAGTGAAGCCCAGAACACCCTGAGATACTACTGGAATACCTACCAGTAAATCTCCTGCCTCGGCCGAGGGCTTTGTGTAATGGCTCTCCTAGACACAGCGCGACCTCACCCCCAATACCGGGAGAGACGAACCCCTGCAGATCCGCTCACTGCCTCCATGTGGCTCGGGACTGTACCCAACTAAAACCTGTTTGCACGACTCCTTTGAGCCGTGGTAGGGTAGTAATCAAAGCACAGTGGGAACTCACACGAGACAAATGACGATCTCAGGTCGATGAACTAACCTGTACACATGTCACCAGGGAACTGCTATCTGACGTCTGGTATAATCCCAACTAGCAGGTTCCCGGCGAGTCCAGTTCGGTGTACTCATAACCTAATGAGCACCTGTATACATCTTAGGTGAGCCAACTGACACCAGTGGCTTGTGAGACCGGCCACCGCCCTTCGTCGGGGACTCGACTGTATACACTAGTCTACTAATGGAGTATCGATGCCCAGTCTCGAAACTCCCATGACTAGGGACCTTTTAAGGATGTGCTTATAGACCCCAGCTCCCACGTATATGATCGCATCATACTGCTGGTCGTCAAGCAAGAATCCTAGGGGCTCTATCAACGTGTAATAGCGACCTGTCAGGTCACCTAAAGCAGTACACGATGATAAAGATAAACAAGATAGCATACTATCATCTCGAGTAAGTCTGTCCTACCGGGATAGGTCCTCCCTCAATCATTGCAATCACGTGCCGTGATCCAATAATTGACTCTGAGGGCACTATCTCTAACAAACTCCCACTTGCACTCAAGGCTAATTATTGATATGTCGCATACTCACAGCCCGTGTGATACCGAACACCCAACTCCTCTACTAGTCAGTCTCACAAAGCTCGTTTGCGAAACTATTGCTTACGAGGAATAGCCTCAGTGAGTGGATCCGCTGTGGTGTTTCTTTCTATGTCTCTCTTTATCTCAAGTTCGCGGAGAAAACCATCTCCCGTAATGAGCAATACCTGTCTTAGAATGTGTCTGGATATCTGATGGGACCTAGCTCATAAATGAACTCCAAATCCAAACTTCTTAGACTGTATCGACAACTGAACTTAATCAGTATCCTGCGCCATGCCTTTCCCTCAGTATCCACCTGGACCACCTGTCCAAAATACTGCCCCTCGACAGAGGGAAAACTATAACTCTGACAGCCAATCTTCCATCCAGGTCACCTTGAAAGCCTGGAATGATAACCGTCTCCTAAAGGAGGCTGCCGTTATCAAATCCCTAGAACATTCACTTATGTTCTAAAGCTGCTTCCGATCGTTTCTCCAGGATTGGATTAACATCAACTTATTGCATCTACTGCAAGAACAACATCTGGTGTGGTACTTGACATCTCATGATTGACTCAATTGCCTAAGCAAGTGATCTGCCAATCATGCGTATCCCTCTCCCTTTTAGTCTGTAAGACACCTTTAGAGAGGGTGACTCCATCACCTGCAGGTACACTACCGTGCCAGGAGTCGTCCATTCTAAATACTCATAGAATGCTGTCTAAGTACCCTGATTGGGAAACCACCCAAATCTAGATCTAAAACCATAGATCTAGTAACCAGAATGTCTGATATAATATCCAAGTCCTGTGTGGAGAAACTACCGTGTGACAACCAAAGTATAACCGATCGTAGTATAGGAATATCACTTCCTACTTTGTGTATGTCATCCAAATACCTGGACATCACACCCTACTACCTTCTTAACAGATCCATCCCCTATTCTGATGAAGTCAAACCTATGACTGTCACATCAGAAATAGATGATCTATCTCCGCTGTATCTGCTTTAGTCTATAAATAGACATAAGCCTCTTGCCCTCTGTGCTTCCGTTGCTCCCACTGACTATGACAACCCTCTGGCAGAGTCATATAGACGTACACTTCTAAAGCTAGTTTAGAACGACGTTATACTCATCCTCCTGCCGGGTCTCATACTCTGGAACAACAGCAATGGCAAGTCTGGATAAACAAGAACCTCCCTGCCACCGTCCTTGAGCATACCGAAGTACCTCTCGGGTGCCTGAGGTTACCCACTTTATCTGCGGAGTGGCCAATGGAATGTCAAATCAGATTGAATCTTTAGGTTCTTATCAAATCTTCAGTAATCGTTTGCGGTTCTGGAATCACTTCCAGTTCTACCATACTCCCACTACTGTTTTCTGAAAAAATCCATTTCTTTTAAAAATGTGGCGAGTCAAGAACAATATCACTATTGATCTTCCAGATGGTATCAACCCTCGTCATAGCCCGGGTCAACCCACAAACAGCCATTACAGAAACGTGCCTTGAGTTATCCGGAGTCTGGTTTTAAGCAAAAGCCGGACAACTCCCCGTACCTTAACAATGTCAAGATATGAACTGTTCTATATCCAACAGAGGCACTGATTTAATTGAACCAGATTCAAATCATGCAACTGTCACCAGTGCATGTCAACTAAATGGAAGGAGGCCGATCAGCGTTACTCAACTTAGGAATGCTTCCAATTATGAGTAACCTGAAAGAGAAGCAAGTTCTCATTACTATCAACTGAATACCATACACAAGTATCTACATCTTCGATCACCATGAAGAATCCCAATACTTGCAATACCTGGTTCTCTACTCTATTCTTATACCAATAATTCCTCAAAAACCAGACCCTGTGTTTCTATGAAACACATGTCTAAGAACTAGAGAAGTTAAAAGTAAACAGAATATAGTATGAGGACCAACCGCTCTGTCCTAATGGACACTGGACAATATACAATATTCTGGATAAGTCCCTGAGTCTAACAACTCATTCACTGTGTGTCGTAGGTTGAAAACTGTACTATGGTTATGAAGAATTACACCGCTGTTCAATGCTCCTTACCTAACCATCCACTGATATAGGTAAATGTCATAAACATAATTTCAAAAAGGTACATCTCACTCTATTAAAATAGACGTACAGATATATCAATTTGAAATTGGTGCACAACAACGGATATTCAGAACCAAATATTTGCCGACCGGCAAACAGCCCAGGTGATTTCCTCAAATATCACCAATTACAACGAATCCCGATATAATGAAGATGATCACCTAATTCCCAATAACTTACTCCCACTCATCATCTGTAAAACCATACAGATGTGAGAATCATACCTGGTAAATACATACCCTGGAGCAAGTGTCTAATTGGGAAATCTGTTTTCTTTTAACAGTACACAGTGAATATTGAAACATTGAAACGTTTCGATGGGGTATCCTGGTATTCCTAGCAATGCCTCTTCCAATATCCAGATTCATAACTGTAACCGTATATCTCTTTGCCATCTGTCCAAATCCCTTTATATGTCTTTAGTCATTACCTTCTGTACACCCTTTTAGGCCAAATGGTTTTCTTCCTTCCCTACCGTTCGGCACCAGCCTATGGTTTGGAAGAAGACTATCCAATAAGCATAATGGGTGTACTTTCCTAATCCTAGGAGCACTCGCAATGCGAGAGAAGGTGAAGATAAAAGACAACCAAATAAACCTTATTCCTATTTCTCCTGAACCAGAATCCATCCCCGAACTGGAACGAGTTCCTTTCGAGTTCGTATATAACCATACGATGGATTATCCAATAAACTTGGGATCTTCGTAGTGATACGGAGTGTCCTGGAGAAATACAAAGGTGATTTAGGATTGGCGAAGAAAAACTTGGTTTGGTCGTGAATAGCAGTCGCAATTTACTTTGCCCTCTTACTAATCCCTTGCTTTGTCTTAACTTAATACCTTCTGTACACCATCGTTATGCTAATTGGTTTTCTTCATTCCCTACCGTTCGGCACCAGCCTAAGGTTTGGAAGAAGACTATCCAATAAGCATAATAGGTGTACTATCTCCTAAACCAAGGAGTACTCGCAACCTGAGAGAAGGTAAAAGGAAAAGACAACTGCATAGTCCTATTCGTTTTCTCCAGAACCAGAAACCATCCTCGAATTCCTTCGAGTTCGTATATAACCATACGATGGTTTTGTCTAATAGAAGTGGACGTTTGTAGTAATACGGGGTGTCCTGGAGAAAAGGGTAAAAGTAGGAGTGGCAAAGAGGTCTGCAACTCTGACAATCCAAAAGCCAGTGTTAAGAAGGTTCGGTCAACTTGGTCACTGAGTCATAGTATAGGGTCGAGTCAATGGTCGCTGCCAAAGAGAGAGAGAAAAGAAACACTCAGCGTGCACTCTAACCTAGATCAGAATGGTTATCACTTTATCTAATCTGGAAACCTCCCACTGTAACGTCGAATTCTTCCCCAAACCTGAAAGAAGAATTAGCCGGGATCACCCGAGGAGTAAACCAACTCATCAGTGGGAATCGGGATCCAACTATCATCACATGATAAATTGACGGAATCCACTCAAGTCACCACACTCTAGAAGGTATGCGCATGCCTGGCAAGTTTCAGTTTCTTTAGAAACTCCCGATGTAAGTTTTTACCCCTAGGATCCAAGTGACCTTGACGGAGTCAACAAATCAAAGAGTCCTAGTCAAGTTCAACCCGTCATTATCTGGATTGCATTAAACCCACCCGTACGTGCCCTTGACGGAGTCAACAAGGCCGCGCGACTGTCCTAACCAATCCCATTTATGCTACAAACAAGCACCACTTAGCTACCGTACACTACGCCTTGACGGAGTCAACAAACGCAGCATGAATGCTAAATAATACCCGTAAGAAATGACGGAGGGCTACAGCTGGTTTTTGGCGAAAAACCTTTAACGTAATGAACTTGATATCGTTGAAGGAACTGCATAGCTTTTTATAAAAATATAGTAACGGAAACCTTTGCTAAAGAGGTCACTCCCGGTGAAGGGATCTCGGCTCTTTCCCCGTAGAATGAGGTGCAGAATATTTCAACTGAATACCACGATGCAAAGCAAAAGTAATCGGCTATAGTGAAGTTATTGCCCTGACGCAAACTTTTGTCCAAGGGGTCACTCCCGGTGAAGGGATCTCGGCCCTTGCCTCGTCGACTGAGGAGCAGGATATTCCAACCGAATACCACGATACAAAACAAAAGTGAACGTCCTTGCAATAACAGCTTTTTGAAAAATGTTCCAACAACATCAGAATAGGTTTGTTTATCTAGCATTGATCCGAATCAACGCAGTCCCATCAATTGATCACACCACAAAAGAACGAAAATAATGATGTACGTATATGCCATCCGCATTCGCCACTGGGTCCCGTCATCACCCGTTAGGATACTTAACTAACGACAGAGCAGGGACTGGACTAGCGCGGATGCAAAACATATACAACATGTAGCGTTTTGAAAATCGTTTCGGTGAAATTTCGAAAAATCGGTAAAATAAAGGGGTTTTCTGTAAAAAGTCAAAATACAAATATCTTATTATAAAAATTAAATATACATATTCTAGATATGTAATTGCTATTATTTGGTGTTTATTGAGCCGCTGGTGAAATTTCAAATTTTCTGAAAAAAATATTATTTTATTATTATTTTAAGCCGTCACTAATACATTTAATTAGGGAAAATTACAAATTGGAATGAGTTGAAACAAATTTTGTGCACCATAAAACTTTAAATAAAAATTTATCATGTGGTTTTTGGAACGAAATCATTTGCCAAAACGGTTTAAAAATTATTGAAGAAAAAAGGCTTTTTTTTAGTGTAAATGGATGTTTGGGGTATTGTATTTATCATTTTTCATCACCCCACACCCGTGCCCACACCCACACACCCCTACTTACTTCTCCCCTTAGCTAAATTCAGCAGCCCCCATTTTTTTCCCCACTTGAATTTCAAAGGAAAAGAAATGAAAGAAAAGAAAAGAAAATGGATAAATTAGTTAGACTTTTGACCTTGAATTGACTTTGACTTTCTCCCCATTTTTCTCCACCTCCCTCTCTCTCCTCCCCCACTCATTTTCTGGCCAAAATCTGAACCCCAACAGCCCTTCATTCTTCATCTCCTTCTCTTTAAAAAAGTTCTTCAAAAATGCTTGAAAAATCCACAAAAAATCAAGCAAAAATCCAAATCAAAATCCACCTCCTACCCATTTTCCCTTGGCTACCATAGCATGGATCTAGGGATTTAGATTTCAATTTGGGAGGCTAAGTGTGCTTGTGGGTTCTTCAAATTATTTGCGTATAAATTCTAATCTTTTTGCTTAATGTGTTGTTAATTGCTTAGGTTAGCTTAATTAATTGTTTAATTAGGTTTTTAATTAGTTTTAGGTGCATGATTTAAAATTCAAGAGAGGGGTTTGATTTTAAATTGGTATTTTGTGTTGTGAGATTTAGTTTATGTGATATAATTGACATATTAATGTTATGCTAAATCCAATTTAAGTTGCTAGTTTGCATATTTGTTAATTTAAAAGTGATAATTATATAATTGGTAAACTAGGTTTTTTAAATAATTATATTCTTATGAGATAAAATTCAAATTTAGGTTTCATGTCATTATAAAGATTATATTGAGTGGTTTAATGCTTTTTGTTCATGGAAATCCAACATAAATTGTAGTTTGTGCATTTTTTTGCTTTGAAATTGTTAAAAAGGGTATTTTGTAAACTAGAATATTAGGGTTTTTGGAATTTAATGAGATTAAATTCCGGAAATTGTTTCTATGACTTATTTAAGATATTTAATAAATTTATTGGCCTCAACATTCATTTAAACAACATGTTTTGTACAAAAACGGTGAATTGTGCTCGCTAGATTTTCGGAAAAATGACTTTTTGAGTGAAATTGGCGTTTTTGTGAGTTTCAACCTAGTTTATATTAAAATTAGTGTTCGTGAATATGCAAATGAGTGTATTTGGGTTTTTCTCGATGGTTTGGCGTTTGTACGCCGACGTCGAGGGTTTTTGGGTTGATTTGTGAAAGCAACCATAGGTTTTGACCTATGTGGGATTCGTGCGTCGTTTTGATCATGAGTCGGATTTTAATGAGATATGGTGCATTATGATATGTAGGTACCCCCATGTGGACTTCGAGACGACAAGCAAGCGCGTGGCGACGTCGGCACCGGCTAGCGAGGACCAGGTGAGTAGATTTATATCTACGGGGAGAAGTCGGGTGGATGGCGTATAGCACCCCCGCAGTCCGTGGTGGTGTATACGGATGCGTATACACACCAACATTTATTATATGTTATTTAGGATTAATAACGATGCTTAGGATGGATATTGGTGTGTTGGACTATTTTTAGTGTTGCGAACCCTAGGGTAGTGTTGCACTACACATACACACATACATACTTGCATACATTCCTATTGATATGTGCTCATGGGATTCTTTATAGTTATGTGTTCATATGGGTATGGGACTATGTGTTCACATACGGATTGAGGATGATACTTGGGATTGAGCTGAGTCGATGAGATTTGATTTGAGGCCGTGAGATCGGTAATATAGCAGGGTTCGTATCTTAGATACGACATGACGTTGTAGCGGGTCCTTGACGTAGTGTTTCACACATGTCCATGCATACGTAGGCGGTATCAGTATGGTACTAGACGTAGATCAGTACCCCGATCATGATATTTGATAAAGAGGATACCAGGTGAATAGTATGATGAATGTGATATTGAACCGTACCCAGATTGGGATGCCGTACGACGGATTTACGTACGAGCTATATTGATGATTGATCCGCACTCTTGACTTGGGATGCCTGGTTATAGATATGGTATCGGCTATGATATTATTGAGGCGGGATCACCGACTATACATATACAAGTATGTATACGTATCGACTCAGATGATAGGCGGTTTCCTTACCTGTAGTTCAGCTCGTTAGCTTAGCCCTTTAGTTTAGTTTAGTTATTAGATTAGATTCGATTCTTACCTATTTCAAAAAAAACTAACGAATCGTGGGTATTTTAAAAGACAACCCAAGGGATCCTACGGATATTTCAAAGGACGTATCTTTTCATAAAAACACCGTAGCCCCTATTTTCAAAACCCCATGATTCGTGTTATTTCAAAAGGCATCATTTGTAGGACTTATATTAGATTATTGCAGATTAGTTATCGTTGTGTCTAGTATTCAGCTCCCGCACATTATTGTTGTTCGCTCTGCCTCGCATATTTATTTTACTGCATATTCCATTATTGATATCATGCTGTTAGGACACCAGCACCATTACCGATGATGCGTATGTACTACGTACACCTACTTGCCGGCTCACACACATCTTCATCGGTAATTGCCATGTCACGTACACTTTAGAGAATATAATTGCTTGACTTAGATTGTTAGCTAGTAGTGTTGACATGATATTAGTGTACTTCCCTTATATGTCATATTAGACGTTGTAGTTATTACCTACCACTTCATGCATACTGTTATTCAGTTGTTCATGTCTAGTTCATTATCATTGACATATGCACTTGTGATGATTTCTTGAGATTTATGATATTTCTGGATTTCGGGGAAAGCCGCAAAATTTACAACTTATGATCTTTTAAAATATAAAATGTTGCGGTTTTCTAGTGATGTAAAGTGTCGTCCACCATGAGTTTGCTGTGGTTTTGGAGATCCGTGTCGAGGAGTGGAGGAACCGTCACGGGTACATGGTGGGCCCGGTATGGTATCCTGGGGCAAGAGGAATGTGGTGTTGACGTTGAGCCTGGTTGGGGAGCACTACCTACCGGTGATATTACCCGACGCGTCGGATATCCGGAGGATACCGTCGTGGTCTTGAGATGGATGGTAGGAGCCGGTCTGGACTGACGGCGCCCTAGATATTGAGATTGAGACATTGATATTTCGAGACAGTGAGATTTATGTTTTGTGTCGATGCTAGACACTGTTGATGCTGATTTCATTTATGATACCTCAGTTTAAAAATACGAAGGAAATCTCACTAATTTATGAAAACAGTTTCTTCATTTACATGTATTCTGTTTCATGCATTCATACCTCATTCATATGATATATTGTTACCTGAGGCACTGACACGGGCACATGAAATTATACTCGGGTTAGATATTACCCTAGCCATTGTTATAGGCTGCCTGTTATACTTATATTTGAGGATATATTATGATCATTGACCTAGGTTGCGTTATTTATGCGATTTCTGTGCGTAGATGTTTTTCTATTCACGAGTTGGCAACTCACCCCCGTTGTGCCCCAGTTTCTTGCAGGTTTGCCGTACAGGTTTCATTACGGCTTGCGGGCTCAGTTTCATTCGGGTGACTTGCTAGTAGGTGGGTTTTTCTTGTATCGTACCCATCATATTACCTTGCATGATATTATTCAGTTGTATCTAGTAAATTCCATCAACCAAACATGTATCTATTGAGATAGAGACCAGTGTTGTTTATTCTTTCGACCTTAGAGTCGCTCGTTATATTTCTGGTGGTTTTGAGTTCCCTTTTGAGTTTTTGATCCTCGCCGTTGGCGTTGTATATTATATTGCTCGTGTGGTTGTGACCGTCGATTGATGAAGAGCTAGCTCCCGCTTGGGGATGCCTTTTATTGATTTCGTATACTATTCATGTTGTATCCCGTTTGGGGGCCAGTATTTACAAAGGAGACTCTGCCGAAATTTTCAGTAAATTTTTGATGTTTTTAAAAACCGCATAATTCGGCTTATGCTATTGAAACTACTTGCTTTAAGTTGGTTTTTCCTGCACTCTACTACTTTTCTTGGTTTGGATTTCTGGGTTTTCGGTTTACTTAGATTACGTACGCCTCGAGACGTTCGTAGTTTAAGTGCCGGTCATGTTCCATACTTTCGGATCGTGACACAACATCTACTAGTATATATATAATATATAATTTTCGCTCAAGGCGTGATAAAATGCAACAACACAGAAATGTACAGCATCACAGAACAATACAGATATCTGGGACCCCCGGATTTCATAGAGCCGCTACTGAAACCCGACGTTCCCCTGGTCGTGTGGATAGCCTGTGCAATGAAAATCCTAGACCCCTACGGGCGCGGCAAGTCACCCGCCAAAAACCTGAAGCGAGGCATCCCCCTTCAGCAACGTGAATGGACAACCCAGCACTTCACGGAATCCGGCAACTTGGGCACCCCTCCTGGGTCAACCTGTACCCCCTACGAGTGCGGCGAAGAGCCCGCCAATTCTAGAGTAAAGCCCCCTCCGTCTCAATGCCATGAGATGCGGGCTTGTTGCCCTCTAGAACCCGGCTATCCGTGCACCCCTCCGCGGGGCAATCCTAGTACAGAAAGTAAAATATACATACAGCGGGTACATCGACCGCAACCAGGTCGTGCCCCAAAAGAATAATACAAACAGGCAGTGACGGCAGTCCACATGTCGGACGCTCGCCCCGCAATATCAAATGTACATATAAAACAGAACTGTACTAACATTGCATCCAGGCTATCCCCCACGACCGATCCGCAACATCACAGCACAACACAGAACATCAACGTGAATGTCACGTTCGCAAATCCGTCTAAAAAGGCTATAGCAGATAGACTGGATTTACCGATCAAGTGACATTCACGGTCGCAGATATAATGTAAATACTGTGAACTAATGTGTTTAAACTTTTCGATCGATCAAATTTATCGAAGTGGGCCCCAAGCATTACTGGAGCACTTAAACAGAGTCTAGGCCCAAAAAGAATATTCCAAAAACCCCATTTTCAACCCAGGAGCTCACTGCAAAAATTTGGTCCAATGAATAGTAAAAATGGCCGCGAAACCGCCGCAAATACGTGGTTTTGGCCGCGGTTCCGCGGTGGAATAGTGAGATCACGTTACCAAATTTTCACAGAATGCTTAGAATTCCCTGCACATGTCACTGCAATGTACTGAAAAATTTTTGGAGCCAAAAAAATTTCGACAGAAAACTGTGCAAATGAAAAATGGGTTTTCGGAAAATCCGTTCGATCGAACTTGTAAACACGTTAGAGCAAGCTAGACTAGGTTAATGGCGTGGCTCTGATACCATGTTGCGCCACGGCAGCGCCCCGGCCTACTACTCGATGCCAAAATGCGGAATCAAAATTTTTCTTGACTTTTAAACCGGCGCTACCGCGGACAATATACCCGGATCGTGACATTAACCTATACTAGCTAACAAGAGAAAGGGTAGAATGCTATACCGAGCGATCCGTGTCCTTCGGTCTTCATCTCCACTCCAATCTCCCGCGGAGTCTCCGTCCGTCACCTCCTCGTCGGAAAGGGCACCATGTAGCCGGATTCTTTTACGGGCTCCCACCTCTGGACCGAGGCAACTCGGGCGCGAAGTTGGCTAGCCGACGCATCCAAGGGTACTGTAGGTTGTAGTGTAGAACCTTGTCTCTTGGGGTTTATGAAGTTGCCTTTTGTGATGGAGGAATGAACAAGATATGAACTTGGGAATTTTTGGTGGCAAGCTAAAATGAGATCAGTGATAAAATTCCCACACCAAAAATGAAATGAACCTTTCTCTCCCTCACCCAAAGTGGCCGGCCCCCCCTCATATCTCAAAATGGTGGAGAAAAAAAAACAAACACAAGAAGGGAGGTGAGGGTAGTAAAAGCAATGGGTGACCACATCCAAAAGGTAATGATAACAATGTCAATTTCATTTCAAATCTCATCTAATCTCAAAAAGCAAGCCATCATGAAAAAGCAAAGATGCTTAACTTATCATAATGCCACAAATGCAAGAAACCCCCTCCACAACAAGTTATTTGCAAACTTGCAAATAACTCCCTCCATCGGAAAAGTCCGGCCGGAAAAGAACAAAGGAAAACCGGCCGGAACGGAATGCAAACTGGCAACTTCAGAAAACTGATCCTGTAATAAATTACAGGAAAACCCCGCTACTTTATATACATGCCCGCATTTGTATTCCCACTGAATACAAATGCAAAGAGACAAAATCTACACTGTCTAATACTAGGATCCGGCTTAAGCCAATGCCGGCTAGTAAAATCCGTCCGATCACGATTCGTGCAATACCGCACGTATCTGATCGAACCCTGCCATATCTCCATACGGACTCTACAGCGTTTCGCCCGAAACTTGAGTAACTGAGTGTGTGGTGGACTCTAAAGACTCGTCAATACTATGGCTGTGGATTTAACCACTAGCACGTCAGAGGAATTAGCCATACGTGACGGGGCACCAGCTATTGACCAAAAGGGACGTCGATGAGTGAACTCATCCTGACACCCTACTGAGCCTGTCAGTGACAATATCCGTACTGTCCGGTCCGTTCGTCTTTGAGTATCGCATGGTGGGCCTAGGGGGTTGGTAAAAGTCAGACCCCCAAAAGCGGTACAAGTCGTGTCGGAGTGAAGCCCAGAACACCCTAAGATACTACTGGAATACCTACCAGTAAATCTCCTGCCTCGGCCGAGGGCTTTGTGTAATGGCTCTCCTAGACACAGCGCGACCTCACCCCCAATACCGGGAGAGACGAACCCCTGCAGATCCGCTCACTGCCTCCATATGGCTCGGGACTGTACCCAACTAAAACCTGTTTGCACGACTCCTTTGAGCCGTGGTAGGGTAGTAATCAAAGCACAGTGGGAACTCACACGAGACAAATGACGATCTCAGGTCGATGAACTAACCTGTAAACATGTCACCAGGGAACTGCTATCTGACGTCTGGTATAATCCCAACTAGCAGGTTCCCGGCGAGTCCAGTCCAATGTACTCATAACCTAATGAGCACCTGTATACATATTAGGTGAACCAACTGACACCAGTGGCTTGTGAGACCGGCCACCGCCCCTTGTCGGGGTCTCGACTGTATACACTAGTCTACTAATGGAGTATCGATGCCCAGTCTCGAAACTCCCACGACTAGGGACCTTTTAAGGATGTGCTTATAGACCCCAGCTCCCACGTATATGATCGCCATCATACTGCTGGTCGTCAAGCAAGAATCCTAGAGGCTCTATCAACGTGTAATAGCGACCTGTCAGGTCACCTAAAGCAGCACACGATGATAAAGATAAACCAGATAGCATACTATCATCTCGAGTAAGACTGTCCAACCGGGATAGGTCCTCCCTCAATCATTGCAATCATGTGCCTGTGATCCAATAATTGACTCTGAGGGCACTATCTCCAACAAAGGGTTTGGCCACAATGGAAGTGGGGGTGGGTGAGTGTGGGTGTGTGTGTTGGATGAGGGAAAATGATAAATATTATACCCCAAATCTCCATTTACACTAATTTCACTAAAAAAGCCTTTTTTCTTCAATAATTTCTAAACCGTTTTGGCAAACGATTTTGTTTCAGAAACAATATTTTACATGTCAGTTTAGTGTGTCAAGAATTATAAAATTTGTATCAACCCATTCCAATTTGTAATTTTCCCTAATTAAATGTATTAGTGACGGCTTAAAATAATATTAAAATAATTTTTTTCCAGAAAATTTGAAATTTCACCAGTGGCTCAATAAACACCAAATACTAGCAATTACGTAGCTAGAATATGTATATTTAATTTTATAATAAAGATATTTGTATTTTGACTTTTTACAGAAAACCCCCTTATTTTACCGATTTTCTGAAATTTCACCGAAACGATTTTCAAAACGTTACAATCTTCCCCCCTTAAAGAAATTCGGTCCCCGAATTTAAATTAAAACTCCCCCCCAAATACTAAAATATCTAAGCAAAACCATCAAGTCGTCGGGGCTCCGAAATCATAATTACATAAAAAAAATCGTAGCACGGCGCAGGCGCATGAAAAATGAGCATATAACTCAAAATCAAAACTCCGTCAAGCATCCCGCAATCATCGGAGTCATGGTGAAGACACAATGTCTAAATCCAAAATGAAAATCAATATGATATACATCATTTAAAACATCTGGAAGCAATGCATGCCAAATCTTCTTCAAATCGCTGTGCGATCCTCGCAGCACTGCACAGTGGCGGACGTCTATTGTAAGAAAATAACTACATATATATATATATATATATATATATATATATCCTTTGTTTAATATGTTCGTTCCGCCGTTTTGGAAACAATTTAGAAGGGTCTCCTTGTTTTTAAACATTTCGTGCGATATCAGACACGTAGGTAAATACTGAGACTATAGCTCGCTTTTTGGAAATCCCTTCAATAACCATCAATGCATGCAAAATATATTCAGGTACTGTCCTCTGACTAGTCCTGCTCAGTTCAAAAACTCATAGCAATCATCATAAAAACGTACTGCTCTATAAGAAATCAATCCCAAAATACGCGTATGAATACTATGTGCGTCTGGTGCGCACGGAAATCAAAATCCATATACGTGCCATACAAGTGCACAGAAACAAGATCTAAGTGCATAGGGTGTGCACGAAGCATCTGTCATAGGCAACGTAGGTGCCTGACAGCAAAATCAGGTGCATCTGACATGCACGAAGAATCTCGATTTAGTGCATCCGGGGTGCACCAAAATCGCACCTCAAAACATGCGCAAAATCCAAGCAGGTGCACAAGGTGCACAAAACAAATATCGAACATCACCATCGAAATCGAAGTCCAGTGCATCTAAATGCACAACATACGTAACACTTCACTGCAAGCATATATGAACTATACCGAGTGCAAAAACCAAATCGTGTGCGTACATACGCACAAAATCAACTCAACTGTATGAAACCCATAAAATCATAAACGTGAGAAACCAAGGCACGAAAACGATATCAGGTGCAACGACTGTGCAAAAATCGTAAATACTCAGTAGGTGCAACCATAATGCATGAAAACAAATATCATGAAACCCCATCATCAAAATCAATCATGCAAATAGACCGCCCAAAATACCGAAATCAAATATGGCGGAATAGTCCCGTTCAAGCACATCCTCCAAGAATCTCTGGCAAACTGTCGTGGTCACTCATAGCATGTCTCGTCGACGATCCTGAACTCTGGCCTGCCGGTATGCATAACATGACCACTCCTGGGTCCAAGTCTTCTCGTAATTCATTCCAGAAAGGTTCTGTCAAAATCTCTCCCAAATCTCGTCTCTTCCGAACTGTCCGGAAGTCATCGTCCCTTACTAGATCTGTTCTCATTCCGGAACGGCTGCATACTCATCCCGACTCCTTCTAGAAAGTATATCCAAGTACAACGCCTCGGCATGCGTATCGCATCTCTGACGTCGGCGGAGTGGAACTTCGTCTCATCAAGATCTCGTATGAACTTCTTACTCCATTTTCTCTAATGTCGACAGCTTCAGACTCGTCTCGTCGTAGCTGCATGGACTGAGCTCCAATGGCTATCCTCGTATCTGGAGTCTCCCAAGAAACGCATCTCACCACCTAGCATCCGAATGGAGTCGAACCATCCGATCGATCTGTCAAAACCTCATAATCCCCCAAGAGCCCAACATCTTGGGTACAGTTTAACAGTATCGAGTACGTACCACAGCATCGATGGTCCAGCCGTAGAAGGGCAAACCCAAGCCTCACTAATGGCGCCGCGGAACTGCCGCAAACCCTAAGGTTCAAAGGTTTTCACACGGTCATTAAGTCGAGTTAGGGTTTCATTCTTCTAGAGGGTCCATAGAATTGCCTGCATGCTCTTCCGAATACTTTAAACATGGAATAATAGGTTTCTGACATTCGATCGTCTCTGTCGACTTTCAACGTCTCCGCGTGAAGTCGTCTCTAGCCGAGATCAATCTATCTGATGTCCTCACATCGGGGTAGGCGAACGAACCACATGTCCTAGTCATTTATCCTCGGGTGACTAGCGACCTTCTATCATCTCTTAGAACAACTCGTACTGCAATAGCTCCAACATCTGGGACGATATCTCGTTGTTCGCAGCAATAACTGGCTCGCTCGTCTGCACGCTGAACAGTGCTTCAATCATCATGAACAAGCAATACGCCAACGGTCATCAAAGTCTGGCTGGCCTCTATCATTGGCTCAATCCTCTGGTACTGATCGGCACGTCCGAGAAATCTTGTAAAGGCGATCCGCCAAACGCTCGTGGCGCGAAAACACAGTAAAAAAAAGACACATCTCCGCAATCGTGTGTCGCCGGAATTACGCCCTGGTCATTCCTCGTTCGTGACGAGCTCGTGCTGACCGCAACTCTAGCCGTAGCTCTCCCTGCCCGTAATCGTGGCAGCAAAACCATAACTGGTATCGATGAGGCTAGATCAGGAATGAATATAATACTGAACAAAGAAATGTGCATCCTAAGGCTTCTTAAGTGGAGTAGCGTATCGTAAGTATGCCACGGAACATACCCACGGTACGTCACTCTACTTTAGTCACCTATTCCATCAACCAAGGGTCATCCTACGCTCCGAAGGTAAAACTTAACGCTCTGATACCAACTTTGTCACGTCCCGAAAGTACGGAATATGACCGGCACTTAAACTACGAAATGCCTCGAGGCGTACGTAATCTAAGCAAGCCGAAAACCCAGAAATCCAAACCAAGAAAAGTAGTAGAGTGAAGGAAAACCAATTTAAATCAAGTAGTTTTAATAGCATAGCCGAATTATACGTTTTTTAAAAAAAACATCAAATATTTCCTGAAAATTTCGGCAGAGTCTCCTTTGTAAATACTGGCCCCCAAACGGGATACAACATGAATAGTATACGAAATCAATAAAAAGACATCCTCAAGCGGGAGCTAGCTCTTCGTCAATCAACGGTCACAACCACACAAACCATATAATATACAACGCCAAGGGCGAGGATCAAAACACAAAAGGGAACTCAAAACAGCAAGAAAATCCATATAAATACAGCGTGCGACTCTAAGGTCGAAAGAATAAACATTACTGGTCTCTATCTCTAAAATAAATACATGTTTGGTTGATGGAACTTCTAGATACAACTGAATAATAATATACAATGTATAATGATGGGTACGATACAAATAAACCCACCTACTAGCAAATCACCCGAAAGAAGCAGTGCCAGCAAAGCCGTAATGAAACCTGTACGGCAAAACCTGCAAGAAACTGGGGCACAACGGGGGTGAGTTGCCAACTCGTGAATAGAATACATCTACGAACAGGAATCGCATGTATGACGCAATCCTAGGTCATACGATCATAATATATCCTTAAAATATAACCAGCAGCCTATAACCATGGCTAGGGTATACCACTAAACAACAGTAATACCAAGTGCTCGTGTCAGTGCCTCAGATAGAAATATATCATATGGATGATGTATGAATGCATGAAAACAGAGTACATGTACTAAAGAAACTTCTTTCATAACTCAGTGAGACTTCTGTATTTTTTTTTAAATGAGGTATCATAAGGAAATCAGTATAAACCGTGTCTAGCATCGACACAAAAACATAAATCCACATATCTCAATATCTCAGGCTCCGGCTACCCGGACTGACCTGGATCATCAAATCTCAGTACCTCAATATCTCGAAATCTCAATGTATCAAATCTCAATATCTAGGGCGCCGTCAGTCCAGACCGGCCCCTACCATCCATCTCAAGACTACGAAGGTATCCTCCGGATATCCGACCCGTCGGGTAAAATCACCGGTCGGTAGTGCTCCCCTGCCAGGCTCAACGTCAACAACACGGCCTTCTCGCCCCGGGGTACCGCACCGGGCCTATCATGTACCAGAAACGGTTCATCCATCTCCTCGAATCGGGTCTCGAAATCCTTCAGCAAACTCATGGTGGACGACTCATACATCATGGGAAATCCGCACTTTTTATTTAAAAGAGAGGAAAGAAGCTTATACAAGTTTTGCGGTTTTCCCCCAAATCCAGAAAATCCCATAGAAATCCGAATTCAAATCATCAATAGCATATAAACCCATGAATATAGGCATGAGAATCCATGAATACGGCATAACAATGAATAACAGTATGCATGAAGTGACAAGTAATAACTACAATATCTAAGCTGGCATATAAGGTAAGTACACTAATATTATGTCAAACTACTAGCTATCAAGCTAAGTTAAGCAATAATATTTTCTAAGGTGTACGTGACATGGCAATTACCGATGAAGATGTGTGTGAGCCGGCAAGTAAGTGTACGTGGTACATACGCATCATCGGTAATGATGCTGGTATCCTAACATCATATTGTCAACAATGCAATATGAAGTAACAATGTAAGTATGCGATGCGGAGCGAGCAACCAAAATGAGCGGGAGCTAAATATTAAACAATGGTGCCATTTGAAATAACAAGAATCGTGGGGTTTTGAAAATAGGGCTACGGTGGTTTTAAGAAAGGATACGTCTTTTGAAATATCCGTAGATCCCTTGACCTGTCTTTTAAAATACCCACGATCCGCTAGTTTTGAAATAGGTAGGAGTCTAATCTAATCTAACAACTACACTAAACTATACGGCTGAACTAACAAGCTGAACTACAGGTAAGGAAACTGCCTATCATCTGAGTCGATACATATACATACCTGTATATGTATAGTCGGTGATCCCGCCTCAATAATATCATATCTGATACCATATCTATAATCAGACATCCCAAGTCAAGAGTGCGGATCAATCATCAATATACAGCTCGTACGCAAATCCGTCGTACGGCATCCCAAATCTGGGTACGGTTCAATATCACATTCATCATACTATTTATCCGGTATCCTCTTTATCAAATATCATGATCGGGGTACTGATCTACGTCTAGTACAATACTGATACCGCCTAAGTATGCATGCACGTGTGTGAAACACTACGTCAAGGACCCGCTACAACGTCATGTCGTATCTCAAATACGAACCCTGCCATATCACCGATCTCACGGCCTCAAATCAAATCTCATCGACTCATCTTAAATCCCAAGTCCTATCCTCATTATCCATGCATGTGTATATGAATGTATATATGCATAGTCCCATACCCACGCATATATATATATACACATCCCCATCTACGCATAAGAAAGTAATGTATGCAAGTCTGTGTGTGCGTATGTGGGTATAACAACTACTCTAGGATTTCGCAACTAACCCAAAGGTAATCCATGAACACATAAATATATCATGAATAAACATTCTCGTATCATAAAACACCTATATAAACATATATATAAGAACTATACTACGGACTGCGGGGGTGCTATACGCCATCCACCCGACTTCTCCCCGTAGATATAAATCTACTCACCTCGTCCTTGCTCGCCGGTGCCGACGTCGCCACACGCTTGCTTGTCATCTCGAAGTCCACATGGGGGTACCTACATGTCACAACGTATCGTGCCGCATAAAAATCCAATTTAAATCCAAAACGACACACGAATCCCACATAGGTCAAAACCTATGGTTGTTTTCACAAATCAACCCAAAAACCCACGACGTCGGCATACAAACGCCAAACCATCGAGAAAAACTCAAACGTATCAATCGGGGTTTCACAACACCTTAAATATATATATAAAATAGGGTTAAAATCATCAAAGCTTCAAATTCGCTTTAAAAGCTATTTTTCCGAAAACCTAATAAGCAAAATTAACCGCTTTAATATAACATCTTGATGTTTTAGCAAAACGAGTTGTCAAAATATTCACTAATTAGCTTAATTAGGCCACATAAACACTTACTAGATTTTTAATCTCGCCAAATTACATTAACCCAAAGTTCAAGTTTGCAAGAAATATCGATTTTAATACTTTTTAGAGCAAAATTCACAATTCATCAATTAAGCTTGGTTTTGCATATACTAAAGTATTAAACCATAATTTATAATGTTAATAATGTCATGAAACCGTAATTAGAATTTTATCTCACCAAAATATATATATTTTAAAAACCTAGTTAACAAAATTAGCACAATTTTCCATTTTAGCTCAAAACTTGGTGTTTGAATCAAATTCAAATATTTTAACAATTCTAGTGGCCATAATTCTCATTAAAACATCTTAATTAAGCCACACAACCATTAACTAGATTTTAATTTCACTACTTTATATTAATTACAAAAATCTAGTTTGCAAACCAAACAAAATTAGGACAATTTAATTTTAACAATTAACAAATTAGCAACTATATTAGGTTTTGTAAATTTTAAGATGTTAGACTACTCAAAGTAAACATGATTAAGAGATAAAACCCTAACCTTAATTTAATCATCCTCTTGAATATTAAATTTTGAAATTAGAGCCATAATTACACACCTAATTAGTTGATTCAAAGCATTTAACTAACAATTAAACATTGGGGTTAGGATTTACCTCCACAAATCAAAAGATCAAACTTGAATTTTTAGCCTCCAAAACTTGCTTCCATGGTCCAAGATCCACGCTAGATTGGTTAAAGAATAATGGGTAAATGTTGGATTTGGGATCTGTAAGGTTTTAATTTGATTTTTCTTGAATTTGTGAGCAATTTTGTGTTGGAAATGAAGTGGTAAAATTGGGGGCTGATCAAGGGGAGGTCTCGGCCAGATGGGGAGGGGATGAGTGAGGAGAGAGAGGGAGAGAGAATGGGGTTTGTGGCAAAAGTCAAACAAAACCCATACCCCAAAGTCAACACTTATACTCTTTTTCTTCATTCATTCTTCTCTTTTGTTGTTTGCTTGGACTTTTCTTTTCTCAAGTGGGGAATTGGGGGCAGCAAGGGTTCGGCCACAATTGAAGTGGGGGTGGGTGAGTGTGGGTGTGTGTGTGGAATGAGGGAAAATGATAAATATTATACCCCAAATCTCCATTTACACTAATTTCACTAAAAAAGCCTTTTTTCTTCAATAATTTCTAAATCGTTTTGGCAAACGATTTTGTTTCGGAAACAATAGTTTACATGTCAGTTTAGTGTGTCAAGAATTATAAAATTTCTATCAACCCATTCCAATTTGTAATTTTCCCTAATTAAATGTATTAGTGACGGCTTAAAATAATATTAAAATAATTTTTTTTCAGAAAATTTGAAATTTCACCAGTGGCTCAATAAACACCAAATACTAGCAATCACATAGCTAGAATATGTATATTTAATTTTATAATAAAGATATTTGTATTTTAACTTTTTACAGAAAACCCCCTTATTTTACCGATTTTCCGAAATTTCACCGAAACGATTTTCAAAACGTTACAAAACCCCATCTTCTTTTCACGAAAAATGTGCACATGCTCAAGATCTATACATTGGACCAAGAAAGCGAGAATTGTGGCCACTAGGGGCAACTCAAGAATTTTCTTGAGTTGCCAATAAGGTAATTTCTGGATCATTAGCTTAGTTTATGCATTACTTATACCCCATGTTTAGTTTAGAACCGATATTATGTGTTTGGGTGGACTTAAGGAAAACCTAGTTAAGGTTTGAGGAAACTGTGGGTTGTAATGTGAATTTGAGCTTAGTAGAGGCCGCACAAACACCCTAGTGCTTGAATTGAGACCCAAACCTGAAACTTAAGACCCGGAATACGGATTTAGAAATTAATATCGGGGAAAACTGTAAATCTGGAAGTGTATTTTGCAATCTGCTATCACCCGAGACATTCTGAAATAAAATTGATTGGACTGTAAGATGTGCAGGCACCCTAGAACCACCACACATGACCCCAGTCCCTACCTCTTTTCCCCGGCCGCAAATAAATTCCCTGTGGCCATAAATTGCAGCCAGACCTGCACCAAATTGGGTCGTTTTAGTTCTACAGCTCCTACATGTGTAGATTAGGCCCCTGGCATGTATAGATTTGTCTAATTTGACCTAGGATGAAATCTGGAGCTTATTTCCTTAGTTGTTGTTTTGGATTCGTGTTTCTGTATTCCGTTTTTCTAATTCTGAATTTGCGTATGGTGTTTTACCTCGACTACTTGGCGTTTATACGACGATATCGAGGGCTGTTGATGGTTTTGGAAGGCGTTGTCCATAGGTTCTAACCTATAGATCATAGCGTATCGTTTTGGGATTCGTATTTCGTTTTAGTTTTGAATTGGTTTTGATACGCATTTGCGATACGTTAATGTGTAGGTACCCCATGAAGACTTCGGGACGACAAGAAAACGCGTGGCGACGTCGACAGATAAAGAAGTAAGGTGAGTAGATTATATCTACAGGGGGAAGTCGGGTGGATGGCGTATAGCACCCCCGCAGTCCGTAGTTGATATACTATATATATGTTATATATATGATAGTTATAGTGTGTCGTGGATATTGTGTTAGGTGTATTATGGATAGTTTAGGGTTAGAAGCAACTAGTGTAGTTCATAGTCGCGAACCCTAGAATAGATTTACACCTAAACATACACCCTTGCATATTCATTATACTTGCACTGTGTTTGATGATGTTGGATGACTTTGGAGATGAATCGATGATTTAGGCATTGTGCCGTGAGATCGGTGATGTGATGTGACTCGTATTTAGGATACGACATGTGATCTCTAGCGGGCTTTTGGACGTGTGTTTACACATGCAGTGATGATGGTATCGATTTATACTAGACTATGATCAGTACCCCAGATTATGTTATATGATGATAAGGATACCAGATAATTGATGAGCTGATTATGATATTGACCCGTACCCAGCTATTGGGATGCCGTACGACGATGTACCGTACGAGCTTATATTGATGATAGATCCGCACTCATGACTCGAAGATGTCTTATGATATACTGTATCGTAGGCGATACTATTGAGGCGGGATCACTGACTATTATATATATATATATATATATATATATATATATCGACTCAGATTTAGGTGGTTTCCATACCCCTCCCGACTGACTTGATGCTTAGGTCTGTAGTTTGCATGGTAGATGTCAGACTAGACCGAGTCATACTTATTCCAAAACTAAAGAATCGGGATTATCTTAAAGACAAGTAAAGGGATTCTATGGGTATTTTCAAAAGACGCATCTATTCTTAAAAACACCGTAACCCTTATTTTACCAAAACCCCGATTCGTCTTATTTCAAATGGCACCACTGCATGACATATACATATTGGTGTAGATTCTTCACTGTTGCATTGATTTATTCGATTCCGCATCGCATTGCATGTGTTTATTTCTATATTGCATCAGGATATGACCTTGTATATGCATACTATTATTCCATGTTGCATGATATCCTGTTATACTTGCATTTCATTTATATGTCACATACATCATGCCTTCAGATTATACGCATCGAGATATTCGTTTTCATGATATTTCTGGATTTGGGAACCGTGGATAATTTCAAAGGAAAGTATGTACTTATTTGAAAAACCCGGTTTCCTTGATATGATATTTGCGCTGCTACCATGAGATTTATCGGTTCGGATTTTGTACCCCATACGAGGGGTGGGTGCCGTATGAGGATACATGGTGAGGCCCGATATATGAGAGAGTGAGCTGACCCGGACTGACGGATGCCCGATATATGAGAGAGTGGGCTGACTCGGACTGACGGATGCCCGATATATAAGAGAGTGGGCTGACCCGGACTGACGGATACCCGATATATGAGAGAGTGGGCTGACCCGGACTGACGGATGCCCGATATATGAGGATTTACGTGCCGATGCTAGGCACGGGTTTCATGATGTTTTCCATGATTTTGATTATATCCTCACATTTACATGCATGATGCTTATTGTCATTGGGTGACGGGTGGACGGGATCCACGGTTATACAGACCTTGATCACATATAGACTTTTATTACATTGATCATACTTCATTTGTATATATAACAGGGTATGAGGGCGCTGTTATATATACCCTTGCACGAATATTAGTGGAATGGGACGCTAATATATGTGTATTGATATCCATTTTGATACTTCATCATATTACTTCATGCAGACATACCTTATATTATGACATGTTATTACCTGAGGCACTGGCACGAGTTTTTAGCACTACCTACATGTTTAGATGTTGCATTGCCACCTTATCATGCTTCAGGCTTACCCTTTGAGGTTCATATATCTGATCGTATTGACCTAGGAGTATGTCATGCATTCGTTTTCTGCTTGTAGATGTCTTCTATTCACGAGTTGGCAACTCACCCCCGTTGTGCCACAGTTCTTGCAGGTCTGCCGTACAGGTTCCATAGCGGCATTTCTGGCAAACTGCTTACTTTGCGGGTGATTTGCTTGGTTGGTGGGTTCTTGCATCAGAACTACCCTTGTATATGTATTATTCATTATATCTAGAAATTCCATCAACCAATACTTGTATATTGTTTCGGACATAGACACTAGTGATGTATGATTTTGACCTTAGAGTCGCGTGTAGTAGTATTACGGTTTTCATGTTATTTTGAGTTTCTCTTTTGGAGTTTTGATCCTCGCCATTCGGTGTTGTATATTATATTGCTTGCGTGGTTGTGGCCGTCGATTGACGAAGAGCTAGCTCCCGCTTGGGGATGCCTTTTATCATTGCATATATATTATTCTTGTTGTACCCCGCTCGGGGCCAATATTTACAAAAGAAACTCTGCCGAAATTTTCAGAAAAGACTACACATTTTAAAAATGTATATTCGGCTTAGTTAATTAAAAACTTTTATTTCAAACATGCTTTCTTTACTTTTTTAAAACCAGTTTCTTTATTTACTATTAAAATGGTTTTAGATTTCTGGGCTTTTGGCTTACTTGGATCAGATGGAGTCCAATAGACTTCATATAGTTCAAGGGCCAGTCACGTGCTCTTTCCGGGCATGACAAAGTTGGTATCAGAGAGCTAGGTTAACCTTGGTTCGAGTCTAAGTTTGACTATGTGGAGCCTAGGGCGTCTATATGTATACGGAACTTAGGCTTGACCTTACGGAACTTAGACTTAGTCGAGGGGGTATTAGACCCGAACTTTCGTCGCGTAGGATGACCCTTGGTTGATGGAATAGGTGACTAAAGTAGAGTGACGTACCGTGGGTATGTTCCGCGGTATACTAACGATACTCTACTCCGCTTAAGGAACCTTAGGATGTACATATTTTCGAGATGAGTGATTCTCTTCATATCCATGATTATACATCCATTTGAGATCCTCGATTCTATTAGTTCCATGATCATACTTTCATTTATGTTGTTCCTTCTTATGATCATGTATCCATTCTGGATCTGTTGTTTTCTTTCTTGCCATTTATCTGCTCTCTTCGATACTCGATTGAGGTTCCTGTCGCCATTGCTTGAGCACAGTTAAGCTGCTGCTAGTGTTACGGTCAGGGCTAGCTCGTCTGGTACGAGGGCCGACCATTGTGTTTTCTGGTGACATGGGAACGTCTCGAGTTAGTATTGATGATTGTGACCTCTTGTGGAGGTGAGTGCTTGGTTTTACACCGGATGATCGGCCAATTGTTAGAGCTGCCAGTTGAGAGAGGACTGTTGATGTACATCATACCTCAGAGATTATGATGTCGCCTATCGTGCAGACAGTTGTTGCTGAGATTGACAGGATGTCGCTTCCGGAGCTTATGAGCTGAGATCGCCGGAGCTTCCAGGCAGATATCAGACAGATGATAGCTAGTCTACCCGATTTGAGAGACGAGGGTGATTCGTCCAATTTATGCACCGGAGCAGGCCCAGTTGAGTTAAAGACTTCCAGTGTGGAGAGTCTTACTCACATCTAGAGCAGACCAATTTAGAGATGACCGCCAATGTATCGCCTTTCCTTAAGGATTGAGGCGCTGTTCAGCGTACAGACGAACGAGCCAGTTGCTGCTGCAAATGACGAGATATCGTCCAGATGATTGGAGCTACTGCAGCATGAGTATATACTTAGAGATATCATGGACGGTCGCTAGTCACCGAGGGTGGATGACTAGGGCGTGGGGGTCGTTCGCTTACCGATGCGAGGTCATCAGATAGGTTGCTTCCAGCTAGAGATGACTTCATGCGGAGACATTGAGAGTCGACAGAGACGATCGAATGTCAGAAACCTGATATTCCAAGTTTAAAGTATTCGGAAAGACATGGAGGAAAATTCTATGGACCCTCTAGAAGAATGAAACCATAACTCGACATAATGACCGTGTGAAATCCTTTGAACCTTAGGGTTTGCGGCAGTTCTGCGGCGCCATTAGTGAGGCTTGGGTTTGCCCTTCTACGGCTGGACCATTGATGCTGTTGTATGTACTTGATTCTGTTAAACTGTACCCAAGATGCTGAGCTCTTGGGGGATTATGAGGTTTTGACGAATCGATCGAATGGTTCGACTTCCTTCGGATGCTAGGTGTTGAGATGCAATTCTTGGGAGACTCCAGATACGAGGATAGCCATTGGAGCGCAGTCTGTGCAACCACGATGAGATGAGTCCGAATCAGTCGATATTGAAGCAGAGGGAAGTAAAGAGTTCGCAAGAGAGTTCGACGAGATGACGTCCCACTCCGCTGAAAGTAAAGATGCGATACACACGTAGAGGCATTGTGTACGGATATACCTTCCAGAAGGAGTTGCGATAAGTATGCAGCCGTCCCGGAACAAGAATTAGCTCCAGTAAAGGACGATGACTTCCGGGCAATTCGGCAGAAAAGAGATTTGAGAGAGACTTCGGATTGACCGTAGCCGAGAACGTTGCAGTGCGCAGATAGAGACGTGACGTTGAAGTGGACGATGATATAGACAAGCGGGATAAAAGGTTCGTGCGAGACGCTGACGACCTGTCATTTCTTCCCGTCGAGACCAGAGACCTGATATGCTTATAGAGGCGTTGGGATGAGACCAATTTCCGAGAGAAGGCGGTGCTGAGGACATAGATGTCCATTGAGCGAGAAGAGATTATGCAAGAGTACCAGCCTCCGTACAGTTCGACATAGGCGAGATCAGAAGAGACCATGAGCCGGATTCCTTCCGGGACATTGTTGCAATGATTTTTGCACCCAGGATCAGATGTGTGATGTGCATTCAGAGAGACGGAGGCCGACGCCGGTGACATACTTCTTTACGATTGGTCGTGAGGATTGACCGAGAGATGACCAGAGAAGTGCCAGAACGGAATCGTCCCCGTTAACACACCTGACAGGGTCGTTGAGCCGATGGATCATTAGATTGGTAATCTATAGAGAAGATAAGGACTCAGAGAAAGAGGACGCCAGACCGTGAGCAAGAGAAAAGTAGATATCTTGCACTGTTAGCATTGGATGCATCGACACCTTCTCGACCTTGAAGGAGGAACTACCGATGACGGTATTTATGATTTGTGATTTCGTGATTCGATTATCACGTATCCGTCATCTTGGATTTCGGTATTTTGGGCGTTCTGTTTGTATGATTTAGTCTTGATGGCTGAGTTTCATGATAATTGTTTTCATGCACCCACTGGGTAATTATATTTTGCGCATAGTTATTACATTTGATGTATTGATAGTGATTTCACGCCTATCTTATGCAGTGATTTGATTTACACTTCCAGCATAGTTTTCATGCACCTTTAGTGTTTTGATATACGATTTTGGTGCACGCCAGATGCACTAAATCGGGATTCTTCGTGCATGTCAGATGCACCTGATTTTGCTGTCAGGCACACACGTTGCCTATGACAGATATTTCGTGCACACCAGTTGCACCTAGATGTTGTTTTGTGCACCTGTATGACACATATATGGATTTTGATTCCTTGAGCACCAGACGCACAGGATATTCTTATATATACATTTTTGGGGATTGATTTCTAATAGAGCAGTACATTTTTACGATATTCTCTATGTATTGATGTTTTCGGAGCCCCGACAATTTGGATTTTTACTGAAATGTTTTAGAGGGGTTTAAATTTAAATTCGGGGACCGAATTTATTTAAGATGGGAAGATTGTAACATTTCAAAAAAATAAAATTTTAGAGGGGAAGGATTTTTATACTGAGGTTTGGTGAGAGAGAGAGGTATGGTCTCCTTTGACCCAAGGACTTAGCCATCTCCTTCATTTCCTTCACTCATCTCTCTCTCCCTCTTCAACCCTTGCTGCTGCTGCAGCTCTTCACCTCCCACCCCTCTTCAATAGCCCCAAATCACCATGAAAACTACACCAAAACCCCATCTTCTTTTCGGGAAAAATGTGCACAAGCTCAAGATCTATACATTGGACCAAGAAAGCGAGGATTGTGGCCACTAGGGGCAACTCAAGAATTTTCTTGAGTTGCCAATGAGGTAATTTCTGGATCATTAGCTTAGTTTATGCATTACTTATACCCCATGTTTAGTTTAGAACCGATATTATGTGTTTTGGTAGACTTAAGGAAAACCTAGTTAAGGTTTGAGGAAATTGTGGGTTGTAATGTGAATTTGAGCTTAGTAGAGGCCGCACAAACACCCTAGTGCTGGAATTGAGACCCAAACCTGAAACTTAAGACCCAGAATACGGATTTAGAAATTAATATCGGGGAAAACTGTAAATCTGGGAGTGTATTTTGTAACCTGCTATCACCCGAGACATTCTGAAATAAAATTGATTGGACAGTAAGATGTGCATGCACCCTAGAACCACCACACAAGACCCCAACCCCTACCTCTTTTCCCTGGCCGCAAATTAATTCCCTCTGGCCGCAAATTGCAGCCAGGCCTGCACCAAATTGGGTCGTTTTGGTTCTGCAGCTCCTACATGTGTAGATTTGGCCCCTGGCATGTATAGATTTGTCTAATTTGACCTAGGATGAAATCTGGAGCCTATTTCCTTAGTTGCTGTTTTGGATTCGTGTTTCCGTATTCCATTTTTCTAATTCTGAATTTGCGTATGGTGTTTTACCTTGACTACTTGGCGTTTATACGACGATATCGAGGGCTGTTGATGGTTTTGGAAGGCGTTGTCCATAGGTTCTAACCTATAGATCATAGCGTATCGTTTTGGGATTCGTATGCCACTTTTGTTTTGAATTGGTTTTGATATGCATTTGCGATACGTTAATGTGTAGGTACCCCATGAAGATTTCGGGACGACAAGCAAACGCGTGGCGACGTCGACAGATAAAGAAGCAAGGTGAGTAGATTATATCTACAGAGGGAAATCGGGTGAATGGCGTATAGCACCCCCGCAGTCCGTAGTTGATATACTATATATATGTTATATATATGATGTTAGTGTATATGCCCTAGAGGCCATTACTGTATCATACTAGTATGTATATTACTTGATGGAAGCTTGGGATATTCACCTTGTATTGACAATCTTGCTCAATATAGTAGTATGCTACTTGGTTTGTTTCTGCTTTAATGTGTGCATATGTTTCTTTGAGCATATCGCCTTTACACATTAGTGGAACCCTTAGGATCTTTGCTTGATTACCAGCGTTGTGATGGCAGTCACACTCGTGGGGGATGGATAATCTACAAGCACATCCTTATGCAGGTCCCTAGTCGTAGGGCTATCGAGACAGGGCATCGATACTCCGGAGTAGACTAGCGTATGCGCTTCTCATCCCATCTTGGGAGACGGTCTGTCCCACAGCCGTCAGTACGTCGTACTTGGGATAGTATGCGGATGCTCGTTAGGTTACGAGTACACTGGACAGGACTCGTCGGGATCTGTTGGTTGGTATTATACCTATCGTCAGTTATCAGTTCCCAGATGACATGAGTACAGCTTAGTCCGTTGACTTGACACTGTCACTTCGCCTCGAGTGTGTTCCCACTGTACTTTGATTACTACCCTACCACGGCTCAAAGGAGTCATGAAAATAGGTAGTTTTTGGGTGCAGTCCCGAAGCACTTGGAGGCAGTGACGGTTAGACAGGATTCGTCTCTCCCGGTATTGGGGGTTGATATCGCGCTGTGTCTAGGAGAGCCATTACACAAAGTCCCTGGCCAGGGAAAGCGAGATAGACTGGTAGGTTTCCAGTGTTATCTCAGGGTGTTCTGGGCTACACTCTGGCACGACTTGTACCGCTAGTAGGGGACTGACGTTTACCACCCCCCTAGGCCCGCCATGCGATGTTCTTAGACGAACAGACCGGACTGTACGGAGACTGTCAAATTCAGGCTCAGTAGGAGTTCAGATGGGTTTACCTCGTCGGTCTTCTTATCGGCATCTACCTGGGGACCGTTACGTACATCTAGTGCCGCTTGCGGTCTGTGGTTAAACCCACTGCCAGCGTAGTGTCGAGTCTTTACAGTCCCACACATAAGGTTATTCGCCTTTAGGCAAAATGAGTAGAGGTCGCGTGGTTTTGCGACGGGGTTCGTTAACATCCGCGCACTTGTGCAGGTTTGGTGTCCGGACAGCTTATACTGGTGGGCTTTGGTTTAAGCCGTATCCTAGTATATGATTTGGGATTGGTTTTATCTCATTATATTCGTGTTCCTCGGAACACGGATACGGGTGTGTATGCACAGTTGACTGAGGCAGAGGCGGAGGACTTTCATTAGGGATGATGACCATTGTCATTTTCTTAACCCTAATGTTAATGTGTGAAATATGATTTATTAAAATTAGTTAATTATAATTGTGCATGGTTAGGGTTGTTGACCATTTGACTATACTTGACTTGTTGACCTAGGTTGACAAGTTGACCATCATCATTCTATATGAAAGATGCTCTTTGATCCTTGCAAAAGCATTTAATGCGAAATGATAATGGTCATTTCATGATTAACCATCACAATTATCTTTAGCTAGTTATCTATTTTTCATAATTCACATATATGTGAGAAGGTTGGATTATTCTTCTCATTTCTATCATTCTCATTCTCTCTCCTCCTCTTCCTCTCTCTCTAGGTCTCGCCTCTCATGAGTTGAGAACCATTTGAGCATGAGATAAAAACCTCAAATATACTCTCTACTCTTTCTAAGGTCCTAGGTTTAGCATACCAAGCACTTTATGTTGGATATATATGCCCTAGAAGCCTTCATTGTATAGGATACTGGGGATATGTATGTACATAACAGTCTTGCTTAATATGATAGTACGCTATTTGGTTTGTCTTTATCTTAACGTATGATATGTTTTACTTGGTATTTATATATATATACGTGTTGATGAAGCCCATAGGGTGTTTGTGTCACGCCCCGCTTCCCAGTGTACGGCGAAGTGGACGTGACGAGGCCCGCTACGTATGTACTCAGAAGTACATACGCTAAGCGTAACTAAGCAATATAAAATAATCACAAGAGACAAATGATATTGAAATAACAGCAACTTTTATTAATATCATTCTTTGTACAATGCATGAAATGAAAATACAACTGGAATGGAAAAGCAATGCCTAAACAGTGGCATAATAATAAAAGGAAATACTGGAAAGAACAAAGTACAATTATCTAGAGCTCTGGGTCTTCTTGGAACTGCTCCAAATCTTCACTTGTGGGCTCGGTCTCAACTTGGTCCAACGCACCTGACGACATTCAAAGAAGAAAGAAATAGAATGTCGTCAGCGAACAGGTCGCTCGGTAAGTCCCAAAGAAAAGAAGAATGAGAATGGCAGAGTAGCAGTATTTTCTAAAGTATTATGTTGTTGAATATTATGGAATATTGTTTAACGCCGTTGTTTGTAGCTTGGTACAGAAGGATGCCAGTGTATATGAGGGGGATCTCTATATGCTAGAGATCAGGGCAAATGGAGAGTACAAGGAACCGTTATGCCACGGTACAACAGCAATAGTATTCATGTTAGGTGTCTTAATCTGACCACCTCGTGCCACCTTTAACACCTTCCATACCAATCTACCCCTTTAAACCCCGTAGTGTTTTAACAGTGTTGTAGTATTGGAATATGTAAACTGGATAACTGACCAAAACCATGATATCAGTAAACATGTTGTAACTGTATAATCAGGAAAATGGAATATCAGGATAATGGATGAATATCCATGGTTTGATTCAGTCAAAATGAATATATTGTTAACTGGATTCAGGGGTTCTTGTATTCAAATTTGTATTGGAATATGATTGAATATAGGTTGACTTGAATTATATTCTAGTCAGAATTAGTCAGACTCCAACCCGAGTCAGACTAAAAGAAAGATAATTTGAAGTTCAATATTAGTTAGGGGCCTTATTGTAATTTGTGAAACTTGAGGGGGTTTTATGTAAAAAGTACTTTTGTATAGTTTTCAAAATATACCTCAAGTATTTAATAATCATCTTTATTATTATAATGAATGTGAATTTTATTTGTGTTATTCTAGTGAATATATCCTAATAGAAGAATTAATTGTTTATTTGAAATTCGTAGTATTTTAATGTAACTTTTAATCTTGAATTTTAGGAAAAATTGGAAACTTTATATTATAACAAAATAGGTGTTTAAATGATAATTATATATAATTAAACACATAAATAATTTTCTTTTATATGAATATTTTATTTACAAAAAGTCTCACGTTCCATAAATATCGTATTTTAAACCTTTCGAGACCGAATGCTCCTTGCGGAGGTCTGAATCTCGCACTACTAGCCTGCGGGTGCACGATGAACCGTACTATCCCTAACAGGTTCCCCAAAGATGGGTTGTAGCGGCACTTTGCTTAGGTTTTATAAATATTTTTCATTTAGGAAAACGGTTTTATAAATATAGGGTGTTTATTTGCAAAAGAGTATAGTTTCCGTATTTTAGTTATTAGGGTTTCCTAAGCCAACTAGCCTATTTCTAAGGTCTAAACGATGAGTCATTAGAAGCCTCAAATCGCCTCTTCACCGTCAATTGCGGCTAGATAAGTGCCAGGTAAGTGGGAAGGAACCATAGTCGTGGGACTAATTAAAAACCACTAGCCTTAGACACACTTCCCTAGACCCACAAGACAGTTTAGATAAACGATCGATGTCCATGACCAATCGTGCTTTCATTTTATATAAGATTTTATTTAGAAAAGTTTACAATTTAAAGATTTAACTAAAGGTTATAAAGGTTATGGTATTTTAGTGAACAGTCCTGTAATTTCGTATTCTGTATTTTTGATATTTATCATTTAGGGTTATATTGAGTGTGTGTAAGGGTAGGTCATTACCCCGTGACTTATATTAGGTTTTGGTGAAGTTTAAAGGTGAAATAAGCTATGTTACACCTAAAGGTATTAAAGTGCAAGAATACGGTATTCATAAACGTTATCATTTCATGTGTGAAATTTCATTCAAATTGATTGAAACAAGTTTAGTTATCACAATAAACATGTTTAGGAGTGAGGTACTTGATTACATTAAGAAAAATGAACTTCATGGTATTTTAATGAAAGAAATACGGTTTTGTAAAGAACTTATCATTTCATGTGGAAAAGTGTGATTAAATTGGTTTAAGGGTGATTAATAGTCAACATGCATATGGGTAGATAATATGTATTAGGTGACAAGTGGAATTTTAAAGAAAAATAGAATCGGAAATCGGTTTGTCCGATTTCCGTCGGGTTCCAGAAATTCGTATTTTTACATTAAAGAAAAGGAAGGTAGAAGAGGTGGGACTTACAGGTTTAAACTCTTCTAAAGAGTAAAGAGAACTAGGGAGGAAGGCCGAGGGGTGATTACGTCGCCGGTTGCTCCAAAACACGTCGTCGGAATTCCGTCAGAGCTTCGCCGGGAACTCGATTTCGAAGCACACTTCTTGTGGAAACTTTTGAGAGAGTGGCTCAAGATTTTGGGGGGTGAGAGGGTAGTGTGTAGGGTTGGTATTTATAGGGTTAGGGTAGGGTTAGGGTAGATGAAAAGTTAAAAATAAAAATATGATAAAATGTAATAAAAATGTATTAAAAGTGGAGTAATTGGGGGTTTTAAAGAGCTCTGGAAGTGGTATGAGGCTGAAACTTTGCAGGTGCATAGGGAATACCAAAAGACACAACTTTCATGTTGTGACCCTCGCTGGAATCGGCCGAATCGGGGGTGACTCGGCCGTGACTCGGTCGGATCACTGAGTCGGCCGAGTCAAGGCCGAGTTGGCCGATTCCCGACCGATTCCGGTGACCTGGATTTCCCCTGACGGTTCATCTACCCTCTGCAAGTGTTACATCTTTGGGTGTAGTGGGGTTTTTGTGAGATATGCACGTGTAAACTCTTGGTATTCTAAAGGTTTTTTAAAAAATCCATATTAAAAATAATGTGGGGTATGGGATTCGAACTCTGGTGGCTTGGTTCAGCAATGCAAGGTGTTACCAATGAGCTACAAGCTCCTTCTTGTAATTATTGTAAGGAATTAAATATTTAAGTTGTTTCCAGCAACAACAATACTCCAATTGTACACTATTTTTAAAGCAAATTTTTGGTATACAAAATTGGAGTTGTTACAATCTACCCTCCTTACAAAAATTTCGTCATCGAAATTTACAACTTTTATTTGAGGACTAGTTTATAAAAAGGTGCGGATATCTTGCACGCATCTCATCTTCCCTCTCCCACGTGGATTCTTCTAGAGTGTCTTTCCTCCACATTACCCGGACCAAATTAACTGCTTTGTTCCGAAGTGTCTTCACTTTCCTGTCCAGGATCTCCACATGTTGCTGCTCACAAGACAAATCGGGCTGTATCGTGAGCTCTGAATGATCAAGTACATGGCTGGGGTCACTCACATACCTTCTAAGTTGAGATATGTGGAACACGTTATGCACTCCTTCCAATGAAGGTGGAAGCGCTAATCGGTATGCCACTTCACCGACTCGTTCGAGTATATCGAACGGTCCAATGTATCTCGGACTCAACTTTCCCCGTCTCCCAAATCTGATCACTCCGCGGTTCGGAGATATCTTCAAGAATACATGATCTCCTGGCTGGAACTCCCAGTGTCGTCTCTTCGCATCAGCCCAATGTTTCTGTCTATCTTGGGCTATGCGCATTCTTTCTCTGATAGTACGAACCACATCAACGGTCGCTACTATCATCTCTGGTCCAAGGAGTTTCCTATCTCCGATGTCGTCCCAACTTAATGGCGATCGACACTTCCTTCCATATAATGCTGCAAAAGGTGCCATTCCTATGCTTGGTTGGTAGCTGTTGTTGTACGCGAACTCCACAAGATGCAAGTGATCTTCCCACGATCCTTTGAAGTCGAGCATACATGCTCTGAGCATATCCTCCAAGATCTGAATAGTTCGTTCCGACTGACCATCTGTTTGTGGATGATAAGCCGTGATGAAGTTCAGACTTGTTCCCAAGCTAGCTTGCAGACTCTGCCAAAATTGTGATCGGAACCTGGTGTCACGATCGGAGACAATGCAGACCGGTACTCCATGAAGTCTCACAATTTCCTGTATGAGTTCATGGGTATCAGAGATAGTACATTATGAAGAGTTTTTTAATCTAAATTAGATTATTACCTCCATGTACTTCTTTGCTAATGTCTCAGTTGATTGGCCAACTCGAAATGGGATGAAGTGAGCCGACTTTGTGAGTCGATCCACAATGACCCAAATCGCATCGTTACCCTTTGTGCTGCGAGGAAGAGCAGTTACAAAGTCCATCATGATGTGCTGCCACTTCCATTCTGGGATTGGTAACGGTTGAAGTAGTCCAGCTGTCCTATGATGTTCAGCCTTTACCTGCTGACACACCAAACATTTTGCGACACTCCTGGCTACTTCACGCTTCATTCCATGCCACCAATAATTCTGACGTAGATCTTTGTACATTTTGGTACCTCCAGGATGTACTGAATAGGGAGAGCTGTGAGCTTCTTTCATTAACTCTTCCCGAACAGGACCTTTTGGTACACACAATCTGCTGCCGTATCTCAAAGATCCGTCTTCATGGATGATGAAATCTGTTCTGAGTCCATTCTCCACTTGTTCTCTGATCTTTTGCAACTTAGCATCGCTGGCTTGAGCTGCTTTGATCTGATTGACAATAGTTGATTGAACTTTTAGATTCATCAAATTTGAAACATCACCTGGCATGACTAGTTCGATCTCCATCTGATGTAGGTCTTGCTGAAGCTTCCACTGTGCGGTGAGATTCATTGCTAATGGTTGGCGACTAAGAGCATCAGGTACTACGTTCACCTTTCCTGGATGATATTGCAAATTGATGTCGAAGTCCGCCATAAGTTCTAACCATCTTCTCTGCCGCATATTCAATTCCTTCTGAGTAAACACATACTTCAGACTTTTGTGATCTGTGTAGATGTTCACTCGTTCACCAAGTAAGTAGTGGAGCCAAATCTTGAGAGCAAAAATAACAGCTGCCAACTCTAGATCATGCGTCGGATAATTGCGCTCATGAGTCTTCAGTTGTCTTGAAGCATAAGCCACAACCTTACCGTGCTGTTGTAGAACACATCCTAATCCCTTACCGGATGCATCGCAATGCACTTCGAATCCTCCAGATTGATCCGGTATGACGAGAATAGGTGCAGATGTCAGTCTTGACTTGAGTTCTACGAAAGCTTGCTCGCATGCTTCTGACCACACAAATTCCTCATCTTTTCGTGTGAGCTTGGTCAGGGGTGTTGCTATCTTCGAAAAGCCTTCAATGAATCTTCTGTAATATCCAGCTAAACCCAAGAAACTCCGAATATCCTTCACTGATTTTGGTGTAGGCCATTCGCTGACTGCTGAAACTTTTGCTGGATCCACAGAAATCCCTTCTCCTGATACGATGTGTCCAAGAAAACCAACTTGTTTTAGCCAAAACTCGCACTTGCTGTACTTGGCATAAAGCTTATGTTGTCGAAGTGTTTCCAGGACAATTCGTAAGTGCTCCGCATGCTCTTTCCGATTCTTAGAATATACCAGGATGTCGTCGATGAAGATGACAACGAACCTATCTAAATACTCCCGGAAAACTTGGTTCATAAGGTTCATGAAGATTGCTGGTGCATTGGTCACTCCAAATGGCATTACTAGAAATTCGTAATGTCCATAACGAGTTCTGAAAGCTGTTTTGTGAATATCAGCCTCCTTGACCTTCACTTGATGATATCCTGAACGAAGATCTAGTTTAGAGAAGACACAAGATCAACTTAGCTGATCGAATAAATCGTCGATGCGCGGGAGTGGATACTTGTTCTTTATAGTAACTTCGTTCAAGGCCCTATAGTCGATGCACATTCTGTATGAACCTTCCTTCTTCTTCACCAACAGTACAGGTGCTCCCCAACTTGAAGTGCTGGGACGAATCCATCCTTTCGCCAGTAATTCGTCCAACTGTGTTCGTACTTCCTTCAATCCATCCGGACTTAGTCTATAGGGTGCTTTGATTACTGGTTGTGCTCCTGGTACTAAGTCAATACTGAATTCAAGAGCTCGATCAGGAGGCAAACCTGATATATCGTCAGGGAATACATCATCGAACTCTCGAACTACCTCCGGTCTTGTTTCTTCTTCTGCATGAGCTGCTGCAACTACTGCTTCCCTTGGCTTTGCTTTGTAAGTGCTTGGTTCTAGTGTACGATCTCCACTCTTGAAATAGAACACCGGATGATCTGGAATCTCAAATACTACCCTCCTTTGACGACAGTCGATGGTAGCATAAAAGGTTCCAAGCTTGTCCATTCCTAGAACCACATCGAAGTTTGGTATGTCCAGTACTTTGAAGTCGGCGTAAAACTCTCGACTGCAGACGATGACTGGACACATGCTGTATCCCATAGTTGCCTTTAGAACACCATTTCCAGAACCGACGTTCCAGCTGGATACAAGCGGTGAGACTGGAATCGCATGGGTTCGGACAAACCGTTGCGACATAAAGCAGTGGGATGCCCCAGTATCAAACAGTGCAAGTGCAGGTAGTGAAGCTACTAGGATTGTACCTAAGGTATATGGGATAGGTTTTAGGTATAGGGAAAGTGTGTAGGTAAACAAAACTAAAAGATAAATTTGAGAAAGTAGGTTTACCAGTAATGACTTGGCCAGTGGCCTCAGCTTCTTCAACAGACATCATGAACGCCTAGCGCTTCGGCACATTCCTCCTGGCCTGAGGAGCATTCCTCTGAACGTTCCTTTGTGCTTGATGGAACTGTCGAGGAGGTGGTGCAGCTTGTGGTCCCCTAGGTGGTGCAGGCAGTGCAAGTCTGGTAGCAGGTGCCGGAAGAGCTGGTCGCTGCTGATAAGTATTTGCTGGCTGGAATGCAGCAACCGAGTTCTGCCTTTGAGGACAAGATCCAATATCATGAGTGGCTGAACCGCAGATCAAGCAAAGGCGGTTGGCTCGACGGCAATCCTTCATCATATGCCCCTTTCTCTTGCAGTAGGTGCAAAAGGCTGGGCTAGGACGATGAGTTGGTACTCCGGGTCGCCTTGGCACGAAGGGTGGTCTGGACATGGCTCCACCAGCCATCTGGTTGGCAGGGCGCTTGACTCCTACAGAGTGAGGTCTTCCCCTCTCTTTTATCACTGCCTCGTAACTGCGGGCATCTTCAAGGGCTTCCTCATGAGTCAAAAACTTTCCGGTGGCTAGAGCAGCCTTGATCTCGGTGTCCAAACCTTGCTGAAAACGACGGGCTCTGATCTCGTCCGTCGGTATCAGGTGTGCCACGAATCGGCTCAACATAGTGAACTCAGCATCATATTCATCTACTGATTTCTCCCACATTGATCCTTGCTGTAGATGAATAAATTGCTGCTCCATAGCGAACCTGGCGGTCACAGGGAAATATTTCGCGTCAAACTTCTCGCGAAATGTTTTCCATTCAATCGGCTGTGCCAGACGGGTTTCTTCCGCCTTCCACCAATTACGAGCGTTATCCGTGAGCTGTAGCTTCGCTACACGGACCCAAGCATTATCTGGCACTTGAGCTGCTGCCAGATCGTCTTCAATACTTTGTGCCCATTCTTCTGCTTCGAGAGGGCTTCCTTTACCCGAGAATTGCTTTGGGTGCAAAGCTCTGAATTGCTTTATTCCCGGTGCATCTGCCTCAGGACGACTCAGAAGTTGTTGCTGTCCCTCTAGCAGACTGCGGATCGCATCGAATAGCATGGTTTGCTCAGTGGATGGTGCGGAAACAACTGGAGTGAGAGGTAGTGCTGAAGGGGTATTGTTGGCGTTGGTGCTGGTGTTGTTCGGGGAATTGTTCGGGGAATCCATAACCCTGAAGAAAAATTTGGATTAGGACAGATTCAAATACATGAAATGATAAGATTCAAGGAATAAAGACTTGTAAGATTCAAAGAACATGAATTGTAAAGAATGTTTTAGTTGCTGTTTCTTGTGTTATATTGCTTAGGTTGTTCACGCAGACTAGAACTGCATGACAGGGATTCACACAGCTCAGACCTGCATAGGCCACCAACAAAACCTGTCACGCCCCGCTTCCCAGTGTACGGCGAAGTGGACGTGACGAGGCCCGCTACGTATGTACTCAGAAGTACATACGCTAAGCGTAACTAAGCAATATAAAATAATCACAAGAGACAAATGATATTGAAATAACAGCAACTTTTATTAATATCATTCTTTGTACAATGCATGAAATGAAAATACAACTGGAATGGAAAAGCAATGCCTAAACAGTGGCATAATAATAAAAGGAAATACTGGAAAGAACAAAGTACAATTATCTAGAGCTCTGGGTCTTCTTGGAACTGCTCCAAATCTTCACTTGTGGGCTCGGTCTCAACTTGGTCCAACGCACCTGACGACATTCAAAGAAGAAAGAAATAGAATGTCGTCAGCGAGCAGGTCGCTCGGTAAGTCCCAAAGAAAAGAAGAATGGAATGGCAGAGTAGCAGTATTTTCTAAAGTATTATGTTGTTGAATATTATGGAATATTGTTTAACGCCGTTGTTTGTAGCTTGGTACAGAAGGATGCCAGTGTATACGAGGGGGATCTCTATATGCTAGAGATCAGGGCAAATGGAGAGTACAAGGAACCGTTATGCCACGGTACAACAGCAATAGTATTCATGTTAGGTGTCTTAATCTGACCACCTCGTGCCACCTTTAACACCTTCCGTACCAATCTACCCCTTTAAACCCCGTAGTGTTTTAACAGTGTTGTAGTATTGGAATATGTAAACTGGATAACTGACCAAAACCATGATATCAGTAAACATGTTGTAACTGTATAATCAGGAAAATGGAATATCAGGATAATGGATGAATATCCATGGTTTGATTCAGTCAAAATGAATATATTGTTAACTGGATTCAGGGGTTCTTGTATTCAAATTTGTATTGGAATATGATTGAATATAGGTTGACTTGAATTATATTCAAGTCAGAATTAGTCAGACTCCAACCCGAGTCAGACTAAAAGAAAGATAATTTAAAGTTCAATATTAGTTAGGGGCCTTATTGTAATTTGTGAAACTTGAGGGGGTTTTATGTAAAAAGTACTTTTGTATAGTTTTCAAAATATACCTCAAGTATTTAATAATCATCTTTATTATTATAATGAATGTGAATTTTATTTGTGTTATTCTAGTGAATATATCATAATAGAAGAATTAATTGTTTATTTGAAATTCGTAGTATTTTAATGTAACTTTTAATCTTGAATTTTAGGAAAAATTGGAAACTTTATATTATAACAAAATAGGTGTTTAAATGATAATTATATATAATTAAACACATAAATAATTTTCTTTTATATGAATATTTTATTTACAAAAAGTCCCACGTTCCTTAAATATCGTATTTTAAACCTTTCGAGACCGAATGCTCCTTGCGGAGGTCTGAATCTCGCACTACTAGCCTGCGGGTGCACGATGAACCGTACTATCCCTAACAGGTTCCCCAAAGATGGGTTGTAGCGGCACTTTGCTTAGGTTTTATAAATACTTTTCATTTAGGAAAACGGTTTTATAAATATAGGGTGTTTATTTGCAAAAGAGTATAGTTTCTGTATTTTAGTTATTAGGGTTTCCTAAGCCAACTAGCCTATTTCTAGGGTCTAAACGATGAGTCATTAGAAGCCTCAAATCGCCTCTTCACCGTCAATTGCGGCTAGATAAGTGCCAGGTAAGTGGGAAGGAACCATAGTCGTGGGCCTAATTAAAAACCACTAGCCTTAGACACACTTGCCTAGACCCACAAGACAGTTTAGATAAACGATCGATGTACATGACCAATTGTGCTTTCATTTTATATAAGATTTTATTTAGAAAAGTTTACAATTCAAAGAATTAACTAAAGGTTATAAAGGTTATGGTATTTTAGTGAACAGTCCTGTAATTTCGTATTCTGTATTTTTGATATTTATCATTTAGGGTTATATTGAGTGTGTGTAAGGGTAGGTCATTACCCCGTGACTTATATTAGGTTTTGGTGAAGTTTAAAGGTGAAATAAGCTATGTTACACCTAAAGGTATTAAAGTGCAAGAATACGGTATTCGTAAACGTTATCATTTCATGTGTGAAATTTCATTCAAATCGATTGAAACAAGTTTAGTTATCACAATAAACATGTTTAGGAGTGAGGTACTTGATTACATTAAGAAAAATGAACTTCATGGTATTTTAATGAAAGAAATATGGTTTTGTAAAGAACTTATCATTTCATGTGGAAAAGTGTGATTAAATTGGTTTAAGGGTGATTAATAGTCAACATGCATATGGGTATATAATATGTATTAGGTGACAAGTGGAATTTTAAAGAAAAATCGAATCGGAAATCGGTTTGTCCGATTTCCGTCGGGTTCGAGAAATTCGTATTTTTACATTAAAGAAAAGGAAGGTAGAAGAGGTGGGACTTACAGGTTTAAACTCTTCTAAAGAGTAAAGAGAACTAGGGAGGAAGGCCGAGGGGTGATTACGTCGCCGGTTGCTCCAAAACGCGTCGTCGGAATTCCGTCAGAGCTTCGCCGGGAACTCGATTTCGAAGCACACTTCTTGTGGAAACTTTTGAGAGAGTGGCTCAAGATTTTGGGGGGTGAGAGGGTAGTGTGTAGGGTTGGTATTTATAGGGTTAGGCAAGGGTTAGGGTAGATGAAAAGTTAAAAATAAAAATATGATAAAATGTAATAAAAATGTATTAAAAGTGGAGTAATTGGGGGTTTTAAAGAGCTTTGGAAGTGGTATGAGGCTGAAACTTTGAAGGTGCGTAGGGAATACCAAAAGACACAACTTTCATGTTGTGACCCTCGCCGGAATCGGCCGAATCGGGGGTGACTCGGCCGTGACTCGATCGGATCACTGAGTCGGCCGAGTCAAGGCCGAGTTGGCCGATTCCCGACCGATTCCGGTGACCTGGATTTCCCCTGACGGTTCATCTACCCTCTGCAAGTGTGGGTGTAGTGGGGGTTTTTGTGAGATATGCACGTGTAAACTCTTGGTATTCTAAATGTTTTTTAAAAAATCCATATTAAAAATAATGTGGGGTATGGGATTCGAACTCTGGTGGCTTGGTTCAGCAATGCAAGGTGTTACCAATGAGCTACAAGCTCCTTCTTGTAATTATTGTAAGGAATTAAATATTTAAGTTGTTTCCAGCAACAACAATACTCCAATTGTACACTATTTTTAAAGCAAATTTTTGGTATACAAAATTGGAGTTGTTACAGTTTGCCTGACTTCCGGCGTTATGATGGCAGTCAAACTAGTGGGAGCTGGATAGTCAATAGGCACATCCTTAGATGTCCCTGGTCACAGGAGTATCGAGACTGGGCATCGATACTCTGGAGTAGACTGGTGTATACATATCTAGACCCCGAGGAGGGGCGATGGATTGGTCCCGCAGCCATTGGTGGAGTGCACCTAAGATTGTATACAGATGCTCACTGGGTGTGAATACACCGGACAGGACTCGTCGAGAACTTACTGAATGGTATTTATACCTAACGTCAGATAGCAGTTCTCAGGTGACATGTATGCAGATAGTCCGTTGACTTAAAGTCATCATTTGTCTCGTGTGAGTTCCCACTGTGCTTTGATTACTACCTTACCACGGTTTAAAGGAGTCATGCAAACAGGTTTTAGTTGGGCACAGTCCCGAGCCACGTGGAGGCAGTGAGTGATTGTTAGGGATTCGTCTCTCCCGGTATAGGGAGTTGATATCGCACGGTGATCGGTTGGTCATTACCATAAGTCCCTGGCCAGGGCTGATTGAGAATTACTGATAGATTGATCAGTAGATTCTCGGATGGTGATAGAGCCATACCGACACGACTTGTACGGTTATTAGGGGTCTGACGTTTACCACTTCCCTAGACCATACATGCGATACTCTTAGACGAACAGACCGGACTGCACGGATATTGTCACGCACAGGCTCAGTAGGATTTCGGAATGGTATCCTCACCGGCCTTCTTATCGACATCTACCTGGGGACCGTTACGTACAGCTAGTACCACTTGCGGTCTGTGGTTAAACCCACTGCCAGCGTAGTAGTCGAGTCTTTAGAGTCCCACACAGAGTTTTCCCAACTCCAGGCGAAATGATATAGAGGTCGTACGGTTTACGACAAAGGGTTTGGACGCATACGTGTTTAAAACGCACGTACGACATTCGGACAGTTTTTACTAGCCGGCTTTGGTTTAAGCCAGATTCTAGTATCGGGTTATTGGATTTATACATTCTACAGTTTTTCCGTGTTTTCACGGATGCGAGGGGAGTTCTCGTAATTATCCGAGAAGCTTCTAGAAGAAGGGTGACTAAGGAGGTTAAGGTGGCATTTTCATTAATTGCTTTTGTGACTCATTCATATGATTCATCATATCATTAAATGCATCATTAATGCATCATTAATGATCTAATGACTCACATGATGAATCACTCTTCTTGAATAAGTCAAGCATGATGAATAATCATTTATTTGATAATTCATTATGTTTGATATATTCAAGTGAGAAGCTTTTCACTTCTCATTATCATCTCCACCTTCTCTCTCCTCAAGTGCTCTCCTTCTTCAAACCCTAATCCTACCACTCATGAATTGAGACCATGGATTAGGATAAACTAAACACTCCACAACCTAACTCTACATCATGTTAGTTACTTTGGTTAGCAACTAGAGAAACAAAGTTACCTCAGGTCTTGAGGTGTAGCTTGGATTAGGGTACTCAGGTGGATCATCTATTACGGATAGGAGGCCAAAGAGGACGTAGAGATCACAGAGACGAAGGACTAGAATCGTTTGGTATAATCTCTTCACATAGTAGCTTAGAACTCTATGCTTATTGTTAAGTATTGTTTAGAAAAGATCTTCGGTTAGTCGATGCATGCTACAAAACAAGATCGTTTTTCATATTTCTGCCTCCCTGCAACTCGTGGGGTGTTGCACATCGACTTACAGTGGTATCAGAGCCTTACTAAACAATAATTAACTCACTTGCAAAGTTGTATGAATTTCGAACGGAAAACAAATCGGAAAAAACTCGAATATAATGATGTTTCTGTCGATTTTAAAATGAGGTCCTAAAATTTTTCAGGGACCTCCAGAATGACCAGCTTGAACATATAAGAACACACAAGAAAAATGGGCTCCTGAATCGGCTAAAGTGCCGCGGAACTGCGGCCGATCCTACCGATCCGCCGTGGATCCGCGGCCGAGTTAGGGCCGATTCAGCCCAGTTTTCTTCTGTGCATCTGTTGTGATATTTTGTATTTTCTGGTATTTTTATTTTCTGCTCAGATTTCAAATTTACAGAGAAGATTTGGAGTAGAATTTAAAGTGTTTAATCGATCGAAATTATACGATGTTTGCTTGTTTGATTATATCTGTGATTTGTATTATGTGTTCGTAAACCTCCCCTAACTGCTAGTATGTCGGTTGGCAGAGGGTTGCACATATCTGTGATGTTATTTATAACTGTTTGTGTATATAAACTGTATTGGACTGTTGTGATGATTAGCCGGGTTTTGTGATGGGTTATTGTATTAATTCATTCGATGTAATTGTAATAAGTTGTAATATTATTTTGCGGGGCACATCCAGGTTGCGGTTGTAGCCACCGTTGTATTATTTCTTTTTACTGTTTTTGCTCCTAGGATAGACCCAAGGTGGGGTGCACAAACTACCGGGTATTTTGAGGTGTTGAGGCAGACCGCTTCACTTCTGGTACTTGGCGGGTAATTTGCCGTACCCGTGGGGGTCTGGGGTGCGGTAAATAGCTATTCATCACAACTGTGTAATCCGTATTTCGTTGCAGGCTCAAAAGAAACGTGGATTGCTTGCAAATCCAATATTGTTTATCTGTGATCTGGAATGCCCATTATTGCGTCTGACGAATGTACAATATCTATATATGATAGCTATTTAGACGTCACTTATGTTTTACATCCGCGCTAGCCCAGCCCCCGCTCTGCCGTTAGTTAAGTAACCTAACGGGTGATGACGGGACCCCGTGGCGAATGCGGATGGCATAAGAGGACGTTGTATTTTCGTTGTTATCTGTAATGATAGGTTAAAGATGGGACGCATTATTTTTAATGCAAAGAAAAATAAAACCTAAACTGAATCGTTGGAACAATTTCTAAAAACCACTCGGTTTTCTTGAAAAAGCAAATTTTAAATACGGAGCTTAAACCACTCCTTTTAAAAAGCTATCTTGGTTCCTTCGATCAAATCAAGTTCACTACGTTAACGGTTTTTTGCCAAAACCAGCCGTAACCCTCCGTCATTTCAAATAGACAGCACATCGTATTCATGCTATGCTTGTTAGCCTACGTCAAGGCATAGTGTATGGTAGCAGTGTGTGTGCCTATTTGTTGCATAGATAGATACATTAGTTTAAGACAGACGTACACCTTGTTGGCCTATGTCAAGGGCTTGTACGATGTACTTAAATTGATCAGGACAACGACGGGTAGAACTTGACTTGCGTCTTATGACTTATTGGCCTACGTCAAGGTCTATAAGAGCTTGGGGTAAAAATCACATCGGGAGTTTCAAACATAAAGGAAACTTGCAGATTAAGCAAACCTTCTGGAGTGTGGTGACTAGAGTGGCTTCCATCTAGTGCAACATGCAATGATAGTTGGATCCCGATCCCACTGATGAGTAGGATTACTCTCGGGAAACATTTTCACTTAACAATCAATGCTATAAACCAAGTAGGTGTCCAGAAAGGTGTTAGAGGGGCTACGCCTCCAGGGAAAAGAGGTTATTTAATTAAGGAACTTCACGAAAGCGTTGGAAAACCTCCCTCGAAGTACCAACACCAGCCTGGCTAAAAGGTTAAGCAAGTATTATGACGTGTGATTAAATCCTGACTAGTTCTTCTTTTAGGTTTTGAAGAAGAATTTGAGGAAACAGTGGGAGCCATCCTGTTTAGATAAACTAATAACCAATCTAAACTTGCAAGAAGCATATGCTGAGTGTTTTCTTTTCTCTCTCTCTAGCAGCTACCATGACAGGATTAAAACTATTACTTGAGAAAAATATACTGACCGGACAGAATTATAAAGATTGGTTAAGGAACGTCAACATTGCGCTGACTTATGACAAAGTAGCATATGTTACCACCGCTGTTCCTCTCCTTATCCCTGGACCAGATTCCTCAGTTGTGGACAAGGATGTTCGCAAAACTTGGGATCTGGATTGTGAGCGAGCTAAGTGTATCGTGCTGGCATCCATGAACAATGAACTCCAGAAACAGCACGAGAGTATGGATGTTGTATCCATCTTCCTCCATGTAAAGGATTTATATGGAGAACACTCCCGTATCGCAAGGTACGAAACCTCAAGGAAACTCTTCCAGATGAGGTTAGCTCCAGGATCGCCTGTAGGAGAGCACGTCCTCAAAATGATCAGCCTCATTGAGGAACTCGCAAACCTGGGATGCGTGCTAGAGAATGATTTGTATATCGACTTTATTTTCCAGTCCCTTCCTCACACCTTCTCTCAGTTCGTGCTTAGCTTCAACATGCACGAAATGGAAGCTGATGTTCCAAAGCTCCTCAACATGTTGAGGGTAGCAGAGACCTCCTTGAAAAAGGAGAAGACCCCTGTATGTTGGCCAATCATCCTCTTCTAAATCTAAAACGAAAGCTAAAGGGAAGAAGAAGATGAAAGCCACCAAACCGAAGGGTGGGGTCAAGAAGGTGCAGGGAAAGAACAAGGCAGGAAGGGTGAAAGCGGATATAAACGAATGCTTTTATTGTCACAAGCAAGGGCACTGGAAGAAGGACTGTATGACCTTCAAGGCAAAGGACACGAAGCAAGCGGTTGCTTCTGCTTCAGGTGTGTTCGTAATCGAAAATTGTCTTTCAGTAAACTCTACATCATGGGTACTTGATACCGGTTCTGGTTCTCACATCTGTAATTCATTGTAGGATCTGAGAAATAGTAGAGTACTGGGGGCAGGTGATATGACTCTCCGGATGGGCAATGGAATGCATGTAGATGCTGTTGTAATAGGGGAATATCACCTAGGGTTGACTAGTGGGCACGTTTTGGTGTTGTACAGCTGTTTTTGTATTCCTAGTATGCTGTGTAATATTATATCAGTATCTTTGTTGTCTAATAAAGGATATAATTTTGCGCTTGAAAGTAATGTCATGAACATTCTCCTAAATCAAGAATGGATTGGGTATGGCACACTGGAAAACGGCATATACATATTTAATCAACCTCGAATTTTCAATATTCAAAACACACATAAAAGAAAGGCTCCAGATTCAAATCAAGCCTTCTTATGGCATTGTAGACTTGGTCATATAAACGAAACAAGGTTGACTAAGTTACATAAAGATGGATATCTAGATCCGTTTGAATATTCATCATATGCAACTTGTCAATCATGTATCAAAGGAAAAATGACCAAATCCCTGTTCTCCGGACACGGAGCAAGAGCTACTGAACTCTTAGGACTTGTACACAGTGATGTATGTGGTCCAATGTCTACACATGCGCGAAGCGGTCACTCCTACTTCATCACTTTTACTGATGACTTCTCTAGGTATGGACATGTGTTCTTAATGAAACATAAATCAGAGACCTTTGAGAAGTTTAAGGAGTATAAAAATGAAGTAGAGAAACAAACTGGTAAAAGCATCAAGACACTTCGATCTGATCGAGGTGGAGAATACTTAAGTACCAGTTTCCTTGAATACTTAAAAGAGAATGGAATTCTCTCTCAGCTTACTCCACCTTATACACCTCAGCATAATGGTGTATCAAAAAGGAGGAATCGCACGCTATTAGATATGGTGCGTTCAATGATGAGTAGTGCTGAGTTGCCACTTTCCTTCTGGGGATTTGCTCTAGAATCAGCAGCATACATATTGAATAGAGTTCCAACTAAGTTCATGCCTACCACTCCATATGAAATGTGGAGCGGGAAGAGACCATATCTTAAATACATCAAGATATAGGAGTGTCCGGCATATGTTAAAAAGCATAAACCGGACAAGCTCGAGTCACGATCGGTTTTGTGCAAGTTTGTAGGATACCCCAAACATTCAAGGGGGTACATAGTCTATCACACTAAAGAACAAAAGGTGTTTGTCGCTCGCCACATTGTCTTCTTAGAGAGCGAATTTCTTGCAAAAGAAATTAGTGGGAGCGCGGTAGAGCTGGAAGAAATTCCAGAACCTCAAACTGCTACCGAGGACTTAGAAGAACCTCAGATTTTAATAGAACATGACGAACCAATGTCACTCCACAGATCTAGTAGGCTTTCTCATCCTCCAGAGAGATACTATGGTTTTCTTCTAGATAGGGATCGAGAGGATTGCATCATCGACGATGATGAGCCTACTAGTTTTTAGCAGGCTATCACGAGTATTGACTCAATGAAGTGGCTGGATGCTATGAGATCCGAAATGGAATCCATGTACACCAATAAAGTATGGACTTTAGAAGTTGCTCCTCCTGGGGTTAAACCAGTTGGATGCAAATGGATCTTCAAAAAGAAGATTGGTGCACTTGGACAAGTGGAAACCTACAAAGCTAGGCTCGTTGCAAAAGGTTTTCGTCAAAGACCAGGACTGGACTATGATGAAACCTTTTCACCTGTAGCTATGCTTAAATCCATTCGGATCCTGCTTGCCATTGCTGCCTTCCATTACTATGAAATCTGGCAGTTTGACGTAAAAACAGCTTTTCTAAATGGACATTTAGAAGAGAGTGTTTACATGGATCAACCAGAAGGTTTCTCAGACAGTGGGAGCAGCGGAAGAGTGTGCAGGTTGCTTAAATCCATCTATGGATTAAAGCAAGCATCGCGAAGTTGGAACATCTGCTTTGATGAGACAGTCAAAGAGTTTGACTTTATCAAAAATGTAGATGAACCATGTGTTTATAGGAAGATTGTAAAAGGAGTAGTAGTCTTCCTCGTTTTGTACGTCGACGACATACTACTGATAGGGAATGATGTCCCTATGCTACAATCAGTAAAGCTCTTCTTATCACAGAAATTCTCCATGAAAGACTTGGGAGATGCAACCTACATTTTGGGCATTAAGATCTATCGTGATAGATCTAATAGAATGTTGGGACTTTCACAGTCCAGGTATATTGACACTATACTAAAGAGATTTAGTATGGAAGATTCCAAGCATGGTAACATGCCCGCTTGTCACGGGATCACCCTCTCCAAAGAGATGTCTCCAAAGACTGATGAAGAGAGGGATCGCATGAGCATTTTACCCTACGCTTCGGCGGTAGGATCTATAATGTATGCGATGTTATGTACAAGACCGGATGTAGCTTACGCACTTGGTGTGGTAAGCAGGTATCAGTCTAACCCAGGTTAGAAACATTGGATAGCGGTAAAGAACATTCTCAAGTACCTGAGAAGGACTAAGGAGATGTTCTTGATTTACGGTAATGGGGACCTCCAGGTAGAGGCTTTTACCGACTCCGGCTTCCAAACTGACAAAGATGATTCTAAATCCATTTCGGGTTTTGTGTTTACCCTCAATGGAGGGGAGGTATGTTGGAAGAGTTCCAAACAGGATACCGTCGCAGACTCAACTATGGAGGCTGAGTATATAGCTGCTAGTGAAGTCGCAAAAGAGGCTGTCTGGATGAGGAAGTTCATTTCTGAACTTCAGGTGGTTCCGTCCATTACCAATCCAATACCTTTGTATTGTGATAACAATGGGGCCGTAGCATTGGCAAAGGAACCCAGGTCCCATCAGAAATCCAGGCATATCTTAAAGCGTTTTCACCTGATCAGGGAGATCGTTGATCGTCTGGAGATCGAAGTACGGAGAGTGGATACAAAAGACAACACGGCAGATCCATTCACATAGGACATTCCTCAAGTTCAGTTCGAGAGGCTGTTTGAGATGTTGGGCATGCGGTACTCCAGCAACTGGATATAGTGAAGACAATGGGTACTCATTGCGCCAATTATAGGCCCTAGTGCAAGTGGGAGATTATTGGATATATATGCCCGAGAGGCCTTCATTGTATAGGATACTGGGGATATGTATGTACATAACAGTCTTGCTTAATATGATAGTGCGCTATTTGGTTTGTCTTTATCCTAAAGTATGATATGTTTTACTTGGTATTTATATATATATATATATACGTGTTGATGAAGCCCATAGGGTGTTTGCCTGACTTCCGGCGTTATGATGGCAGTCATACTAGTGCGAGCTGGATAGTCAATAGACACATCCTTAGATGTCCCTGGTCACAGGAGTATCGAGACTGGGAATCGATACTCGAGAGTAGACTGTTGTTTATATATCTAGACCCCGAGGAGGGGCGATGGATTGGTCCCGTAGCCATTGGTGGAGTGCACCTAAGATTGTATACAGATGCTCACTGGGTATGAGTACACCGGACAGGACTCGCCGAGAACTGACTGGATGGTATTTATACCTAACGTCAGATAGCAGTTCTCAGGTGACATGTGTGCAGATAGTCCGTTGACTTAAAGTCATCATTTGTCTCGTGTGAGTTCCCACTGTGCTTTGATTACTACCCTACCACGGTTCAAAGGAGTCGTGCAAACAGGTTTTAGTTGGGCACAGTCCCGAGCCACGTGGAGGCAGTGAGTGACTGTTAGGGATTCGTCTCTCCCGGTATAGGGAGTTGATATCGCACGGTGATCGGTTGGTCATTACCATAAGTCCCTGGCCAGGGCTGATTGAGAATTACTGATAGATTGATCAGTAGATTCTCGGATGGTGATAGAGCCATACCGACACGACTTGTACGGTTATTAGGGGTCTGACGTTTACCACCTCCCTAGACCATACATGCGATACTCTTAGACGAACAGACCGGACTGCACGGATATTGTCACGCACAGGCTCAGTAGGATTTCGGAATGGTATCCTCACCGGCCTTCTTATCGACATCTACCTGGGGACCGTTACGTACAGCTAGTACCGCTTGCGGTCTGTGGTTAAACCCACTACCAGCGTAGTAGTCGAGTCTTTAGAGTCCCACACAGTGTTTTCCCAACTCCAGGCGAAATGATACAGAGGTCGTACGGTTTACGACAAAGGGTTCGGACGCATACGTGTTTAAAACGCATGTACGACATTCGAACAGTTTTTACTAGCTGGCTTTGGTTTAAGCCAGATTCTAGTTTCGGGTTATTGGATTTATACAGTCTACAGTTTTTCTATGTTTTCACGGATGCGAGGGGCGTTCTCGTAATTATCCGAGAAGCTTCTAGAAGAAGGGTGACTAAGGAGGTTAAGGTGGCATTTTCATTAATTGCTTTTGTGACTCATTCATATGATTCATCATATCCTTAAATGCATCATTAATGATCTAATGACTCACATGATGAATCACTCTCCTTGAATAAGTCAAGCATGATGAATAATCATTTATTTGATAATTCATTATGTTTGATATATTCAAGTGAGAAGCTTTTCTCTTCTCATTATCATCTCCACCTTCTCTCTCCTCAAGTGCTCTCCTTCTTCAAACCCTAATCCTACCACTCATGAGTTGAGACCATGGATTAGGATAGACTAAACACTCCACAACCTAAATCTATATCATCTTAGTTACTTTGGTTAGCAACTAGAGAAACAAAGTTACCTCAAGTCTTGAGGTGTAGCTTGGATTAGGGTACTCGGGTGGATCATCTATTATGAATAGGAGGCCAAAGAGGACGTAGAGATCACAAAGACGAAGGACTAGAATCTTTTGGTATAATCTCTTCACATAGTAGTTTAGAACTCTATGCTTATTGTTAAGTATTGTTTAGAAAAGATCTTCGGTTAGTCGATGCATGCTACAAAATAAGATCGTTTTTCATATTTCCACCTCCCCGCAACTCGTGGGGTGTTGCACATCGACTTACACCTTAGTTACTTCTAGTTTGAGGTTGGAGCCAAAGGTAGAGGCCCTCGGGTGGATCTTTCTTCGGCAAGAGAAGGCGACAAGGAGAACCCATTCTTTCACTCCAAGGAGCAAGAAGAGAAGGACTTGAAGACCTAGGTATAACCCCCTTTCCGAGTAGCTAACTCTTTTAGCTTGTTAGTTAGTTTTGTTTAGCAAAGATCCCTCCATTAGCATAGTCCATGTTGCCTAGTGTTGTAAAAATCCGATTTTTCATAACGTTTCCGCTTCCCCACAAACACCGGGGTGGGCAACGTAGACTTACAGTGGTATCAGAGCCTAGCTAAACACAAACTAACTAGTTAGCAAAGTATTTAGAACTTCGATTGGAAAAAAATCGCAAAACACATTTTCAAAAACCCTAGTTTCTACCGATTTTTATTTCTGCTTTAAAAATAATAAATCGTACACTAAAAATCGTCTCAGGGTTTTTACAGAACACCCAAGAAAAACGAACCAGCGAGTCGACCAAATCACCGCAGAACCGCGGCAAGAGCATGCTCTTGCCGCGGATCCGCGGCCGAGTTTACTCGGCCGTGGGTCGTTTTTCCTGCAGTGTTCTTATGTTTCTGTTTTGTGATTTTTGAGATGGTTTGTTTCTGCCCAGATTTTCCAGAGAACAAGTTAGTTTTTAGGGTGGTCACAAATCCGTATTTTTGATCGAACTTGTAGGGTTCCTAGGCACACTAATGAGGTCTCACAAGTGATCAAACATGCCCAATTCAAAAATTTCATGTGCCTACAAACCATAATACGGATCGTTAACTAGATTTTAGGCGAAACTAGAAGCTAGTTAACAACTTAACTAAAGGGTAAACGGAAATACAACCTTTGTAGATCCGGTCCTCTACCCCCATAGCTCCGTGACGGTGTACCCTCGCTGCGATCATTGGATCCCGAACTCTAGCGTCGGCTTCATCGGAAAAATGGGCGGGCTAGGTCGTCGACTTCGATGCCGAAGATGATCTACGTTGAGGCATCACAAGATCAAGCTCCCACTTCACCAAGTCATGAAACTTGTGAAGAAAACACCCTATACTACTTGGCAAGAGGTAGAGGATGAAGAAATAGGAAGTGGGTTCACTTTAGAATTGGATTTCTCACTCTTTTTCACTAGTTGCCATTGATGGAGGCAAGCTTTCTTCATGTTGAAGAAGGAGACGAAGAAGAAGATAATATGATGAGTATCTTTCAAATTGAAAATAAAAAGAATACTTATCATATACCAATCATGGTTAAGTGTAGAGAATAATCTATGGTTAGTTTGAATGGTTAGGGTTAAGCATGAAGACAAAATGGTCACTTAGTCAAAGCTTCATGAAGCTTCAACAACAAACAAAGAAAGCCACCATTTCTTATTTATTTTTCCAAAATGAAAAAATAAATAAATGAATAAGAAAAATGAATCAAGTGAAACCCTAACAATTGACCAACCATGGTTTAAACCAAACATACACCCAAACTAACATGTATCATCAAACATGATACAATCTTGTGCACAAAAATATATCATATACACAATGTGCACATCAAGTGAGAAAATCCATCTTAAGTGAACAAATACTAGTTAATGCAAAGTAATATATCAAATATATAATTATGCATTAAATCATCAAATCAACACTTGATTTAACGATTCGGTCATATCGCATATGACCGACTAATATCCAATGTATCGGCTTATCGAATCAATTCTTGATTCGATAACTAGGTTATATCGCATACAACCATTCGACACATTCATCGCGAGAATGAAATACGGTATCACATACACGCATTATTCTCGGTCCCGCACATATCTCATATGCGCTCCTATTTCATTTCGCTTGAGCCAGGAAACCTCTGTGTAGGACTCTAAAGACTCGTCAATACGCCGGCAGCAGGTGATGATCATATCAAACACCCACAAGCCGCAAGCGGTCTGCTAAACGTAACGGCCACCCGGGTATTGAGCGATCAGAAGATCGACGAGCAAGCCCGCTCACACTCCTGTGAATCCAACCAGTAACACTTACCGTACAGTCCGGTCTCGTCGTCTGATATGTCGCATATCTCGCCTAGGGGTGGTAAACGTCAGACCCCAATAGCTCGATAAGTCGTGTTGATATGAGGTCTATAACAGTTTGAGAAACTACAGGTAACACTTACCAGTAAATCTCAGCAACCCTGGCCAGAGATTTCCGGTTATAGCCAATCGAACACAGCGCAACATCAACTCCCTATACCGGGAAAGACGAATCCCCTCCTATCGCTCATTGCCTCCATGTGATTCGGGACTGTACCCAAAAACCACCATTTTGCACGCCCTCTTGGACGTGGTAAGATGGAAATCAAAGCACAGTGGGAATCATACAAGACTCTATGACGATCTCGGGTCAACAGACTACTCTGTATCAGTGTCACCAGAGAACTGCCATCTGACGTAAGGTATAATACCATCTGGGAGTTCTCGGCGAGTCCGTCCAGTGTACCCAGTCTCCACTGAGCACCCGTATATCATCTCTGATGTCAAACACTAATGGATATGGGATCATCCATCGCCCATCTGTATGGGTCGAGAAGGTATACGCTAGTCTACTCTGGTATATCGATGCCCCGTCTCGATACACCCACGACTAGGGACCTTGAAGGATGTACTTATGGACTACCATGTCCCCACTAGTATGATCCGCATCATAGTCCAGGTAGTCAAGTACACATCCTAAGGGCTTTACCAACATGTAATAGAGAGACAATCAGTATACACGTTAAGGTAAAGAGTAACCAGATAGCATACTATCATGTCGAGCAAGAAAGTCCTCCCTATATATGTCCCAGCATCCACTACAATATACATCCTATGTATAGCAATGGCCTCTAGGGCATACATATAACTAACAGAACTTCTTTACACTTTGGCTAATGGGTTATATCTGTGATGTGATATATGTATTGGAATCCGCTAATCGCTATACGTCGATTAGTGGGGGTTATACATATCTGTGATCTGTAATGTTGATGGTTTGTGTATATGAATTCGTTGGATTGTCGCGGATGAATAGCCGGAAGGTTGTGAGATGAGAGTTTTCTTATTCTTTCAATTCTTGTAATATGTAAATTGATGTAATATTATTTGTATGGCCGCACAACCGGGTCTGGGTTGTAGCCGTCATTGTATAATTTCTTTTACTGTTTTTGCTCCTAGGATAGACCCAAGGTGGGGTGCACAAACTACCGGGTATCTCGAAGTGCCGAGTGGCCTACTCACGGTGTTGAGGGAGGTTGCTTCGCTTCGGGTACTTGGCGGGTAGTTTGCGGCACCCGTAGGGGTCTAGGGTGGGGTTTGGCTATTCATCACGACCGTGTAATCCGCTCTTCGTTACAGGCTCGTACGAAATGCGGATTCCTAGTATATCCAATGTGTTCATCTGTGATCTGGAATGGCTATCATTGCATGTGACGAATGTTTATATATATATATATATGTGATATCTATTTAGGCGTTGCTTATGTTTTGCATCCGCGCTAGTCCAGCCCCCGCTCTGTCGTTAGTTAAGTAACCTAACGGGTGATGACGGGACCCCGTGGCGAATGCGGATGGCATAAGCGTACGTCATATTTTCATTGTTTTCTGCAATTGTAGGATTAAATGACGGGACACATTGGAATTAATGCAAGAAAAAATAAACCAAGTAAAAGTCGTTGGAACACTTTCAAAACCACTCGGTTCTTTTCAAAACCAAATTTTAAATGCGGAGCTTGAGCCACTCCTTTTGAAAGCTATCTCGTTCCTTCGATTATATCAAGTTCACTACGTTCACGGTTTCGCTAAAACCATTCGTAGCCCTCCGTCGTTTCACATGAATGGTCAATAAGTATTCAAGCTATGTATGTTGGCCAAAGTCAAGGCATAGTGATTGGTAGCTATTGGGTATTCATGTGCAGCATAGATAGATATGTTGGTTTGGGGCAGTCGTTCTACCATGTTGGCCAAAGTCAAGGGTATGTGCGGGTGGGCTCAAATTAACCTGGAGAATGACGGGTAGAACTTGACATGTGACTTATGATATTTTGGCCAAAGTCAAGGTCATAAGAGCATGGGGCAAAAATCCACATCGGGAGTTTCTAAAGAAACTGAAACTTGCTAGCACTGCATACCATTTGGAGTGTTATGATTCTGGAAGGATTCCTTCAGTTTTGTCACGCGATGATATTTGGATCCCGATCCTACTGTGAGTATATGCTACTCCTCTGGAATTTTCTCACTTAACGATCAATGCTATAAACCAAGTAGGTGTCTAGAAAGGTGTTAGCGGGACTACGCCCACAGGGAAAAGAGGTTACTTAATTAAGGAACTTCGCAAAAGCATTCGAAAACCACCCTCGAAGTACCGACACTGGCCTGGCTGAACGGTTAAGCAAGAATTGTACGGTGAGATTGATCCCGACTAGTTCTTCCTTTATGGTTTGAGGAGGGATTCGAGAGACAGTGGGAGCCATCCTATTTAGACAAATTAAAAACCACTCTAAACTTGCAAGAGCATCATGCTAAAGTGTTTCTTCTCTCTCTCCTAATTGCAGCGACCATTTATCATGACTGGACTTAAGTTACTTCTGGATAAAAACATACTGACAGGGCCAAACTACAAAGATTGGCTCAGGAATGTCAAAATGGAAATCACTTATGACAAGTTGGGGTATCTTCTTACCACCAAAGCTCCCCCTGTCCCAGGTCCCAAAACCAGCGTCGCGGATAGGGAAATCCGTAAGACCTGGGAAATCGACTGCGCGAAGGCCAAGTGCCTCGTGCTTGCCTCTATGGACAATGAACATCAGAGGAGGCACGAGAATACGGACCTCGAATCCATATTTCTCCATACAAAAGAACTGTATGGAGAGAAATCCCGTATCGCCAGATACGAAGTGTCGAAGAAGTTGTTTTCGGCGAGATTGGCCGTCGGATCATCGGTAGAGGAACACGTGCTTAAGATGATTGGCTACATAGAGGAGCTCGCGGACCTTGGGACCACGTTGGAGAATGAGCTCTATACGGACTTGATTCTCCAGTCCCTTCCTTCCACTTACGCCCAGTTCATCCTGAATTTCAACTTGTAAGAAAAGGAAGTTGAACTTTCAGAGCTCCTCAACATGCTGAGGAGTGCGGAGGGCACCCTACAGAAAGGTAGGGAACCATCCACTTTGTTTGTAGGAGGATCTTCCTCTTCTAGGTCTAAGGCGAAAGCCAAGGGAAAGAAGAAGAAAACCCCCGCCAAACCAAGGGGTGGTGTTAGTAAAGTGGATACGAAGGGAAAGGCAAAAGCAACAAAGGTAGCGGGGAAGCTTGTGGATAAGGAAGAATGATTTTACTATCACAAGAGTGGACACTGGAAGAAAGATTGCATGGCTTGGAAGGCCAGAACACAGGATCTGAAGCAAGTTGCGGCTTTAGCTTCAGGTGTGTATGTTATTGAAAACTGTCTATCAATAAACTCTACGTCCTGGGTATTGGATACCGGGTCAGGATCTCATATCTGTAATTCTTTGCAGGCATTGAGAAAGCGTAGGTTTTTGAAAGCAGGTGACATGACCCTCAAAGTTGCAAACGGAGCTAGCATGGATGCTCAGGCCGTGGGGGACTATCACCTGGGAATGTCAGATGGACATGTTTTGGTTTTATGTAATTTTTTTTTGTACCCAATGCAACTTGTAATATCATTTCTGTATCTTTAATTTCTAAAGAAGGTTATGAATTTGCGTTTGTAAGTAATGTTGTAAACATTCACCTTAATCAAGTTCTGATTGGGTCAGGTACATTGAGCAATGGTATATACGTATTAAACCAACCACAGATTTTCAATGTCTAGAATACACACAAAAGAAAGTCTCCGGAAACAAATCAGGCTTTCTTATGGCATTGTAGATTGGGTCACATCAATGAGAGAAGGTTGACGAAGTTACATACAGAAGGATATTTGGATCCGTTCGAATATCAATCATATGCAACTTGTCAATCCTGTCTCAAAGGAAAGATGACAAAGACTCTGTTCACTGGACATGGAGTAAGAGCGAGCGAGCTCTTGGGACTCGTACACAGCGACGTATGCGGTCCAATGTCTACGCATGCGTTATTCTTACTTCATTACTTTTACGGATGACTTTTCAAGGTACGGATATGTCTTCTTAATGAAACATAAATCCGAAGCCTTTGGAAAATTCCAGGAATATAAGAATGAAGTAGAAAAACAAACATGCAAAAGTATCAAGACACTGAGATCTGATCGAGGTAGTGAATACTTGAGTGCCGAGTTCCTGGATTACTTAAAAGAGAATGGAATTCTCTCTCAGCTTACTCCTCCATACACTCCGCAACATAACGGTGTATCGGAGAGACGGAATAGAACCCTATTAGATATGGTACGGTCCATGATGAGTAACGCTGAGTTACCACGATCATTCTAGGGATATGCACTAGAATTAGCTGCATACCTTTTGAACCGAGTTCTAACTAAGACTGTGCCTACTACACCATATCAGATGTGGTGTGGGAGGAGACCCTATCTTAATCACATTAAGACATGGGGATGTCCAGCTTTTGTCAAAAAGCAGCATGCGGACAAGCTCGAGGCACGCTCAGTACATTGCAAGTTTGTGGGATATCCACAGAACTCCAAAGGATATTTCTTCTATTGCGAAGAGGAACAAAAGGTTCTTATTTCTCGTCATGCCCACTTCTTGGAGACTCAGTTTTTGGAGAATCTGATAAGTGGGAGCGCAATAGAACTGGAAGAAATTCCAGAACCACGAGCTATTACTGAAAGCTTAGTAGAACCAGAGGGTTCGAAATATCAGGACATTCCTGCGTCTCTCCGCAGAAGTAGTAGGCAGTCTTATCCTCCCGAGAGATACTACGGTTTTCTCATAGACGGGGATAGAGAGGATTGCATCATTGATAGTGATGAGCCGACTAGCTTCCAGCGGGCCATTCAGAGCGTCGACTCGGTAAAATGGCTGGATGCAATGCGGACCGAAATGGAGTCCATGTACACCAACAAAGTATGGATGTTGGATATTGCTCCAGATGGGGTAAAACCCGTAGGATGCAAGTGGATCTTCAAAAAGAAGATTGGTGTAGATGGACAGGTTGAGACCTATAAAGCTAGACTTGTTGCAAAGGGTTTCCGTCAAAGACCTGGCTTGGACTATGACGAAACCTTTTCTCCAGTGGCTATGCTGAAATCCATTCGGATCCTTCTTGCCATTGCTGCCTTTCACGATTATGAGATCTGGCAGATGGACGTAAAGACCGCTTTTCTAAATGGAAATTTAGAGGAGTGTGTCTATATGGACCAGCCAGAGGGTTTCATTCAGAGTGGGAGCAGCGGAAAGGTGTGCAAGTTGCTTAAGTCCATCTATGGACTGAAGCAGGCATCGCGGAGTTGGAACATCTGTTTTGATGAGACGGTCAAAGAATTTGGCTTTATCAAAAATCCAGATGAACCATGCATCTATCGTAGATTTGTAGCGAGAACTGTAGTATTCCTCGTATTATACGTGGATGACATTCTCTTGATAGGGAATGACATTCCTATGCTACAATCTGTCAAAGGGTTCTTGTCACACAGGTTCTCCATGAAAGACCTGGGTGATGCCTCATACATTCTGGGGATCCGGATCTATCATGACAGATCCAAGAGGATATTAAGACTCTCACAGTCCAGGTACATCGACACCATACTGAAAAGATTCAGTATGGAAGATTCCAAGCACGGTAATCTACCGGTTTGTCACGGGATCACCCTCTCTAAAGAGATATCTCCCAAGACTGATTTGGAAAGGGATCGCATGTCTATTATACCCTACGCTTCTGCGGTAGGCTCTATAATGAATGCGATGTTGTGCACCAGACCAGATGTAGCTTACGCACTGAGTGTGTTAAGCCGGTATCGGTCAAACCCTGGGGAGAAACACTGGATAGAGGTAAAGAACATTCTCAAGTACCTAAGAAGGACTAAGGAGATGTTCTTGGTGTATGGCAGAAAAGACCTCCAGATCGAGGGCTTTGCTGACTCCAGCTTCCAGAGTGACAAGGATGATTCCAAGTCCATGTCGGGTTATGTCTTTACCCTCTATGGAGGGGCGGTGTGTTGGAAGAGTTCCAAACAGGAAACCGTTGCTGACTCGACGATGGAAGCGGAATATATCGCTGCTGCAGATGCCGCAAAAGAAGCCGTCTGGATAACGAAGTTCCGAACAGAACTTCAGGTGGTTCCATCCATTGTTGATCCAGTACCTCTGTATTGCGACAACAATGGGGCTATAGCTTTAGGGAACGAACCCAGGTCCCATCAGAAGTCCAGGCACATCTTGAGGCGGTATCACCTGATCAGGGAGATCGTGGGTCACCAGGAGATCGAGGTTCGGAGAGTTGCTATGGAAGATAACACAGCTGATCCATTTATGAAGGCCTTACCCTAGACTCAATTCGAGCGGTTGATCGAGATGATAGGTCTTCGATACGCCAGTACATGGCCTTAGTGCAAGTGGGAGATTGTTAGTGTATATGCCCTCGAGGCCATTACTGTATCATACTAGTATGTATATTACTTGATGGAAGCTTGGGATATTCATTTTGTATTGACAATCTTGCTCAATATAGTAGTATGCTACTTGGTTTGTTTCTACTTTAATGTGTGCATGTATTTCTTTTAGCATATCGCCTTTACACATTAGTGGAGCCTTTAGGATCTTTGCTTGATTACCAGCGTTGCGATGGAAGTCACACTCGTGGGGGCTGGGTAATCTACAAGCACATCCTTATGCAGGTCCCTAGTCGTAGGGCTATCGAGACAGGGCATCGATACTGCGGAGTAGACTAGCGTATGCGCTTCTCATCCCAGCTTGGGAGACGGTCTGTCCCACAGCCGTCAGTACGTCGTACTTGGGATAGTATGCGGGTGCTCGTTAGGTTACGAGTACACTGGACAGGACTCGTCGGGAACTGTTGGTTGGTATTATACCTATCGTCAGTTATCAGTTCCCAGGTCATATGAGTACAGCTTAGTCCGTTGACTTGACACTGTCACTTCGCCTCGAGTGTGTTCCCACTGTACTTTGATTACTACCCTACCACGGCTCAAAGGAGTCGTGCAAACATGTAGTTTTTGGGTGCAGTCCCGAAGCACTTGGAGGCAGTGACGGTTAGACAGGATTCGTCTCTCCCGGTATTGGGGGTTGATATCGCGTTGTTGTTGGAGATAGTGCCCTCAAAGTCAATTATTGGATCACAGGCACGTGATTGCAATGATTGAGTGAGGACCTGTCCCAGTAGGACAGTCTTACTCGAGATGATAGTATGCTATCTGGTTTACCTTTATCATCGTGTACTGTTTTAGGTGACCTGACAAGTTGCTATTACACGTTGATAGAGCCCCTAGGATTCTTGCTTGACCACCAGCAGTATGAGGGCGATCATATAAGTGGGAGCTGGGGTCTATAAGCATATCCTTAAATGGTCCCTAGTCGTGTGAGTTTCGAGACAGGGCATCGATACTCCAGAGTAGACTAGTGTATACAGTCGAGACCCCGACGAGGGGCGGTGGCCGGTCTCACAAACCACTGGTGTCAGTTGGATCACCTAAGATGTATACAGGTGCTCATTGGGTTATGAGTACACCGGACAGGACTCGCCGGGAACATGCTAGTTGGTCATATACCAGACGTCAGATGACAGTTCCCTGGTGACATGTGTGCAGGTTAGTTCATCGACCTGGGGATCGTCATTTGTCTCGTGTGAGTTCCCACTGTACTTTGATTACTACCCTACCACGGCTCAAAGGAGTCGTGCAAACAGGTTTTAGTTGGGTACAGTCCCGAGCCACATGGAGGCAGTGAGCATATCTTCAGGGGTTCGTCTCTCCCGGTATTGGGGGTGAGGTCGTGCTGTGTCTAGGAGAGCCATTACACGAAGTCCTTGGCCAAGGCAGGAGATTTACTGGTAGGTATTCCAGTAGTATCTCAGGGTGTTCTGGGCTACACTCCGACACGACTTGTACCGCTTTTGGGGGTCTGACTTTTACCAACCCCCTAGGCCCGCCATGCCATACTCATAGACGAACGGACCGGACTGTACGGATATTGTCACTGACAGGCTCAGTAGGGTTGTCAGGCTGAGTTCGCTCACAGACGTCCCTTTTAGTCAATACCTGGTAGCCCGTTACGTATTGGCTTATACCTCTGACGTGCTAGTGGTTAAATCCACAACCAAGGTGTTGACGAGTCTTTAGAGTCCCCCACATTCAGTTACTCAGCTTTCGGGCGAAAGGTTGTAGAGGCCGTATGGAGATATGGCAAGGTCCGATCAGATACGTGCGGTATTGCACGGATCAGGATCGGACAGTTTGTACTATAGGCCGTATGGGTATATGGCAGGGGTCGATCAGATACGTGCGGTATTGCACGGATCAGGATCGAACGGATATTACTAGCCGACTTTGGTATAAGCCGGATCCTAGTATAGTACAGTGTAGACTTTGTCTCGTTGCATTTGTATTTCAGTCGGAATACAAATCCGGGTGTGTATGCACAGTATCGGGGTTTTTCCTGTAATTTATTACGGGACCAGTTTTCTGGAGTTGCCAGTTTGCTTTCCGTTTCGGCCGATTTCCTTTGTATCGTTCATTGGCCGAAATTTGGTGGAGGAGGGCTTATTTGCATTGTTGCAAATAAGTATTTGTGGAGGGGTTCTTTGCATTTATTTGTATCATGATGGTTTTCATGATGTGCACCGTCCCTTGACTTTCTATGCTCATGATGGCTTGACCTTTTTGGAGCCATCATGCATGAGATGATGGTAGTGTGGAGTGTTGGCATAGTTTTGTGATCATGGTTGTTTATGATAGCCATTCCTCTCTCTCTTGCATGACTTGAGTTTGGCCTCTCCCATTTTTGATACAACCTCCTCATTTCTCACTCTCCCTCACATGCATGGCCGGCCACTTCCCTAAAGGGGCTGTCCAAATTTGTTCATGTGGGATTTTTGCTCTTTTGCTTTAGGAAAAATCCCACAAGTTCCACCTCCATGAGTTTGTATCATCCCTCCACCAATATGGCAATTCCATAACCCCATATGAGACATAGCCTATACACTACATTCTACAGCAAACCTTGGGCACGTCGACTAGCCAGCTTCGTGCCCGAGTTGCCTCGGCATTGAAGTGGGAGCCCGTAAAAGAAGTAGGCGATGTGGTGCACTTCCGGCGACGAGGTGGAGACCGGAGCTTCCGCAGGAGATCGGGACGACGACGAGAAGACCGGAGGACTTGGATCAGTCGGTATATCTCTCTTCCCCATCCTGTAGTTAGCTTGGACTAATTAATGGTTCGATCCGGGTATTAGTGCGCGGCGGTTTGCCAGTTCAAGTAAAATTTAAAGTTTATCACCGCTTCCGCATTTGGCCGTCGGATTGACGGCCGGGGCGCCGCCGTGCACTTACAGTGGTATCAGAGCCTCGCCATTAACTTAGTCTAGCTTGGTTTAATGTGTTTTGCATTTCCGATCGACCAAAATTCCAAAATTCGCATTTTTGCTTGCATCAGTTTTCTTTTGAAATTTTTTGGTCTCCAAAAATTTTTCAGGTTGTATAAAATTGATATACTGGAGATTATAAGAGTTCTGTAAAAATTCGATGCAACAACTCCACAGTAGGAGCGCGGAACCGCAGCCAAACACCCCTTTGGGCCGCTGTTCCGCCGCACACTGTGGGGATCCCTGCACCAAATTTCTACAGTATCTTTCCGGGGTTAAAATTGGGGTTTTGGAATATTAAAATTGGGCCCAGAATTTCTGTGAGTGCTACAGTATTGCTTGGGGGCCCACTTGTTAATTTTTGATCGATCGGATATTTTAAACACATTATTTCACAGTATTCACATTATATCTGCGACCGTGAATGTCACTCGATCGGTAAATCCGGTCTAACTGCTATAGCCCGGTTAGACGGATTTGCGAACGTGACTTTCACGTTGATGTTCTGTTTTTGCTGTGATGTTGCGGATCGGTTGTGGGGGATAGCCTGGATGCAATGCTAGTACAGTTGTGGTTGTATTATGTACATTTGATATTGCGGGGCGAGCATCCGACATGTGGACTGCCGTCACTGCCTGTTTGTATTATTATTTTGGGGCACGACCTGGTTGCGGTCGATGTACCCGTTGTATGTATATTTTACTTTCTGTACTAGGGTTACCCCGCGGAGGGGTGCACGGATAGCCGGGTTCTAGAGGGCAACAAACCCGCATCTCATGGCATTGAGACGGAGGGGGCTTCACTCTAGAATTGGCGGGCTATTCGCCGCACTCGTAGGGGGTACAGGTTGACCCAGGAGGGGTGCCCAAGTTACCGGATTCCATGAAGTGCTGGGTGGTCCTTTCACGGTGCTGAAGGGGGCTGCCTCGCTTCAGGTTTTGGCAGGTAACTTGCCGCGCCCGTAGGGGTCTAGGATTTCATTGCACAGGCTATCCACACGACCAGGGGAACGTCGGGTTTCAGTAGTGGCTCTGTGAAACCCGGGGATCCCAGATATCTGTATTGTTTCTGTGATGCTGTACATTTTCTGTGATGTTGCATTTTATCACGCCTTGAGCGAATATAATATATTGGTATATATATTAGTAGATGTTGTATATGTTTTGCATCCGCGCTAGTCCAGTCCCCGCTCTGTCGTTAGTTATCTAACCTAACGGGTAATGACGGGACCCAGTGGCGAATGCGGATGGCATATACGTACATCAGTATATTTTCGTTCTTTGTGGTGTGATCAATTGATGGGACTGCATTGATTCGGATCAATGCAAGTTTAAAAATAAACCTAATCTGATGTTGTTGGAACACTTTTTCAAAAAGCTGTTATTGCAAGGACGTTCACTTTTGTTTTGCATCGTGGTATTCAGTTGGAATATCCTGCTCCTCAGTCGACGAGGCAAGGGCCGAGATCCCTTCACCGGGAGTGACCCCTTGGACAGAAGTTTGCGTCAGGGCATTAACTTCACTATAGCCGATTACTTTTGCTTTGCATCGTGGTATTCATTTGGAATATCCTGCACCCCATTCTACGGGGAAAGAGCCGAGATCCCTTCACCGGGAGTGACCTCTTTAGCAATGGTTTTCGTCACTATATTTTCAAAAAGCTATCAGTTCCTTCAACGATATCAAGTACATTACGTTAAAGGTTTTCGCCAGAAACCATTCGTAGCCCTCCGTCGTTTCAGACGGGCAGCACGTAGTATTCATGCTGTGTTTGTTGACCTTCGTCAAGGCATAGTGTATGGTAGCTGCTTGTTACCTTTCTGCTGCATAGATAGATGCGTTGGTTTGGGACAGTCGTATAGCCTTGTTGGCCTTCGTCAAGAGCTTGTACGGGTGGATTCAAATTAACCTGGATAATGACGGGTAGAACTTGACATGTGACTTATGATTTGTTGACCTTCGTCAAGGTCATAAGAGCATGGGGCAGAAATCACACGGGAGTTTCAAAAGAACTGAAACTTGCCAGATATGCGCATACCTTCTGGAGTGTGATGACGTGAGCGGATTCCGTCACGTTGTCATGCGATGATAGTTGGATCCCGATTCCCACTGATGAGTTAGTTTACTCCTCGGGTAACCCCGACTAATTCTTCTTTCAGGTTTGGAGGAGAATTTGAGGTACAGTCGGAGGTTTCCAGATTAGATAAATTGGTAACCATTCTGATCTAGGTTAGAGTGCACGCTGAGTGTTTCTTTTCTCTCTCTCTTTGGCAGCGACCAATGACCCGACCCTAAGACTATGACTCAGTGACCATATTAACCGAACCTTCTTAACACTGGCTTTTGGATTGTCAGAGTTGCGAACCTCATTGCCACTCCTACTTTTACCCTTTTCTCCAGGACACCCCGTATTACTACGAACGTCCACTTCCATTGGACAAAACCATCGTATGGTTAGATACGAACTCGAAAGAATTTATTCGAGGATGGTTTCCGGTTCTGGAGAAAACGGATAGGACTATTCAGTTGTCTTTTCCTTTTACCTTCTCTCAGGTTGCGAGTACTCCTTGGTTTAGGAGATAGTACACCTATTACGCAAATTGGATAGTCTTCTTCCAAACCTTAGGCTGGTGCCGACCGGTAGGGAATGAAGAAAACCAATTAGCCTAACGATGGTGTACAGAAGGTATTAAGTTAAGACAAATCAAGGGATTAGTAAGAGGGCAAAGTAAATTGCAACAGATATTCACGACCAAACCAAGTATTTCTTCGCCAATCCTAAATCACCTTTGTATTTCTCCAGGACACTCCGTATCACTACGAAGATCCACAGTATATTGGATACTCCATCGTATGGTTATATACGAACTCGAAAGGAACTTGTTCCAGTTCGGGGATGGATTCTGGCTCAGGAGAAATAGGAATAAGGTGTATTCGGTTGTCTTTTATCTTCACCCTCTCTCATTGAGAGTGTTCCTAGGATTGGGACAGTACACCCATTATGCTTATTGGATAGTCTTCTTCCAAACCATAGGCTGGTGCCGAACGGTAGGGAAGGAAGAAAACCATTTGGCCTGAGGGGTGTGCGGAAGGTAATGACTAAAGACATATGAAGGGATTTGGAGAGGTGGCAAAGGATTGTACGGTTACAGTCGTGAATCTGGAAGAGGCATTACTAGGAATACCAGGATACCCCATCGGAACATTTCAATGTTTCAATTTCACTGTGTAATGTTAAAAGAAAACTGATTTCCCGATTAGACACTTGCTCCAGGGTATGTATTTACCAGGTATGATTCTCACATCTATATGGTTTTACAGATGATGAGTGGGAGTAGGTTATTGGGAATTGGGTGATCATCCTCATTATATCGGGATTCGTTGTAATCGGTGATATTTGAGGAAATCACCTTGGCTGTTTGCCGGTCGGCAAATATTTGGTTTTGAATATCCGCTTTTATGCACCAATTTCAAATTGATATATCTGTACGTCTATTTTCATAGAGTGAGATATACCTTTATGAAATTATGTCTACGACATTTACCTATATCAGTGGATGGTTAGGTAAGGAGAATTAAACAGCGGTGTAATTCTTCTTAACCATAAGTACAGTTTTCAACCTACGACACACAGTGAATGAGTTATCAGACTCAAGGGACTTATACAGAGTATTGTATGTTGTCCAGGGTCCATCAGGACAGAGGGGTTGGTCCACGTACTATATTCGGTTTACTTATGACTTCTCTAGTTTTTAGACAAGTGTTTCGTGGAAAACACAGGGTCCAAATTTGGAGAAGTTATAGGTATTTGAATAGAGTAGAGAACCAGGTATAGCAAGTATCGGGATTCTTCAAAGAGATAGAAGATGTAGATACTTGTGTTTGGTATTCAGTTGATAGTAATGATAAAGAGATCTTGCTTCTCTTTCAGGTTACTCATAATTGGAAGCATTCCTGAGTTGAGTAACGCTGATCGGCCTCTTTCCATTTAGTTGACATGCACTGGGGACAGCTGCATGATTTGAATCTGGTTCAATTAAATCAGTGCCTCTGTTTCTATATGGGATATAGAACGGTTCATATCTTAACGGTGTTAAGGTACGGGGAGTTGTCCGGCTTATGATTAAAACCAGACACTGGACAACTCAAGGCACGATTCTGTAATGGCTGTTTGTGGGTTGACCCAGGCTATGACGAGGGTTGACTTTCTACCATCTGGATGAACAATAGCAATATTGTTCTAGACTCGCCACAGTTTTATTAAAAATGGATTTTTTCAGGAAAACAGTAGTGGGAGTATGGTAGAACTGGAAGTGATTCCAGAACCACAAACGATTACTGAAGATTTGTTAAGGAACCTAAAGATTCAATCTGGATTGACATTCCATTGGCCACTCCGCAGATAAGGTGGGTAACTTCAGGCACCCGAGAGGTACTACGGTAGCCTCAAGGACGGTGACAGGGAAGTTCTTGTTTACCCACAATTACCATTGCTGTTGTTCCAGGCTGCGAAACCCGGCGGGAGGATGAGTATAGCGTCGTTCTAAACTAGTTTTAGAAGTGGACGTCTATATGACTCTGCCAGAGGGTTGTCGTAGTCAGTGGGAGCAGCGGAAGCATTGGTAGACAGGTAGCTTATGTCTATTTATAGACTAAAGCAGATATAGCGGAGATAGATCATCTATTTCTGACGTGACAGTCATAGGTTTGACTTCATCAGAATAGGGGACGGATCTGTAGAGAAGGTAGTAGGGTGTGATGTCCTGGTATTTGGATGACATACACAGAGTAGGAAAAGAAACTCCTATACTACAATCGGTTATACTTTGGTCGTCACACAGTGGTTTCTCCACAAAGGAAATGGATTTTATATCAGACATACTGGTTACTAGATCTATGGTTTTAGATCTAGATTTGGGTAGTCTCCCAATCTGGGTACTTAGACAGCATTCTAAGAGTATTTAGAATGGATGACTCCTGGCACGGTAGTGTACTTGCAGGTGATGGAGTCACCCTCTCCAAAGGTGTCTTACAGACTAAAGGGGAGAGGGATGTGCATGATTGGCAGATCACTTGCTCAGGCAATTGAGTCAATCATGAGATGTCAAGTACCACACCAGACATTGTTCTTGCACTAGATGCAATAAGCTGACATTAATCCAATCCTGGAGAAACGGTCGGAAGCAGTTTTAGAACATAAGTGGATGTTCTAGGGATATGATAACGACAGCCTCATTCGGGAAACAGTTATCATTCCAGGCTTCCAAGGTGACATGGACGACAAGGAGGTTGTCAGAGCTATAGTTTTCCTTCTGATGAGGGGCAGTATTTTGGACAGGTGGTCCAAGGCAATACTGAGGGTGGCATGGCGCAGGATACTGATTAAGTTCAGTTGACGATACAGTCTAAGAAGTTTGGATTTGGAGTTCATTTATGAGCTATGTCCCATCAGACATCCAGACACATTCTAAGACAGGTATTGCTCATTTCGGGAGATTGGTTTTCTCCGCGAACTTGAGATATAGAGAGACATAGAAAGAAACAACTAAGCGGATCCACTCACTGAGGCTATTCCTCGAACGCAATAGTTTCGCAAACGAGCTTTGTGAGACTGACCAGTGGAGGAGTTGGCTGTTCGGTATCACACGGGCTGTGAGTATGCGACATCGCAATAATTAGCCTTGAGTGCAAGTGGGAGATTGTTGGAGATAGTGCCCTCAGAGTCAATTATTGGATCACAGGCACGTGATTGCAATGATTGAGGGAGGACCTGTCCCAGTAGGACAGTCTTACTCGAGATGATAGTATGCTATCTGGTTTACCTTTATCATCGTGTACTGTTTTAGGTGACCTAACAAGTTGCTATTACACGTTGATAGAGCCCCTAGGATTCTTGCTTGACCACCAGCAGTATGAGGGCGATCATATAAGTGGGAGCTGGGGTCTATAAGCATATCCTTAAATGGTCCCTAGTCGTGTGAGTTTCGAGATAGGGCATCGATACTCCAGAGTAGACTAGTGTATACAGTCGAGACCCCGACGAGGGGCGGTGGCCAGTCTCACAAGCCACTGGTGTCAGTTGGATCACCTAAGATGTATACAGGTGCTCATTGGGTTATGAGTACACCGGACAGGACTCGCCGGGAACATGCTAGTTGGTCATATACCAGACGTCAGATGGCAGTTCCCTGGTGACATGTGTGCAGGTTAGTTCATCGACCTGGGGATCGTCATTTGTCTCGTGTGAGTTCCCACTGTACTTTGATTACTACCCTACCACGGCTCAAAGGAGTCGTGCAAACAGGTTTTAGTTGGGTACAGTCCCGAGCCACATGGAGGCAGTGAGCGTATCTTCAGGGGTTCGTCTCTCCCGGTATTGGGGGTGAGGTCGTGCTGTGTCTAGGAGAGCCATTACACGAAGTCCTTGGCCAAGGCAGGAGATTTACTGGCAGGTATTCCAGTAGTATCTCAGGGTGTTCTGGGCTACACTCCGACACGACTTGTACCGCTTTTGGGGGTCTGACTTTTACCAACCCCGTAGGCCCGCCATGCGATACTCATAGACGAACGGACCGGACTGTACGGATATTGTCACTGACAGGCTCAGTAGGGTTGTCAGGCTGAGTTCGCTCACAGACGTCCCTTTTAGTCAATACCTGGTAGCCCGTTACGTATTGGCTTATACCTCTGACGTGCTAGTTGTTAAATCCACAACCAAGGTGTTGACGAGTCTTTAGAGTCCCCCACATTCAGTTACTCAGCTTTCGGGCGAAAGGTTGTAGAGGCCGTATGGAGATATGGCAAGGTCCGATCAGATACGTGGGGTATTGCACGGATCAGGATCGGACAGTTTGTACTATAGGCCATATGGGTATATGGCAGGGTTCGATCAGATACGTGCGGTATTCCACGGATCAGGATCGAACGGATATTACTAGCCGGCTTTGGTATAAGCCGGATCCTAGTATAGTACAGTGTAGACTTTGTCTCGTTGCATTTGTATTTCGGTCGGAATACAAATGCGGGTGTGTATGCACAGTATCGGGGTTTTTCCTGTAATTTATTACGGGACCAGTTTTCTGGAGTTGCCAGTTTGCTTTCCGTTTCGGCCGATTTCCTTTGTATCGTTCATTGGCCGAAATTTGGTGGAGGAGGGCTTATTTGCATTGTTGCAAATAAGTATTTGTGGAGGGGTTCTTTGCATTTATTTGTATCATGATGGTTTTCATGATGTGCACCATCCCTTGACTTTCTATGCTCATGATGGCTTGACCTTTTTGGAGCCATCATGCATGAGATGATGGTAGTGTGGAGTGTTGGCATAGTTTTGTGATCATGGTTGTTTATGATAGCCATTCCTCTCTCTCTTGCATGACATGAGTTTGGCCTCTCCCATTTTTGATACAACCTCCTCATTTCCCACTCTCCCTCACATGCATGGCCGGCCACTTCCCTAAAGGGGCTGTCCAAATTTGTTCATGTGGGATTTTTGCTCTTTTGCTTTAGGAAAAATCCCACAAGTTCCACCTCCATGAGTTTGTATCATGCCTCTACCAATATGGCAATTCCATAACCCCATATGAGACATAGCCTATACACTACATTCTACAGCAAACCTTGGGCACGTCGACTAGCCAGCTTCGTGCCCGAGTTGCCTCGGCAATGAGGTGGGAGCCCGTAAAAGAAGTAGGCGATGTGGTGCACTTCCGGCGACGAGGTGGAGACCGGAGCTTCCGCAGGAGATCGGGACGACGACGAGAAGACCGGAGGACTTGGATCAGTCGGTATATCTCTCTTCCCCATCTTGTAGTTAGCTAGGACTAATTAATGGTTCGATCCGGGTATTAGTGCGCGGCCGTTTGCCAGTTCAAGTAAAATTTAAAGTTTATCACCGCTTCCGCATTTGGCCGTCGGATTGACGGCCGGGGCGCCGCCGTGCACTTACAGTTGTGTCTAGGAGAGCCATTACACAAAGTCCCTGGCCAGGGAAAGCGAGATAGACTGGTAGGTTTCCAGTGTTATCTCAGGGTGTTCTGGGCTACACTCCGACACGACTTGTACCGCTAGTAGGGGACTGACGTTTACCGCCCCCCTAGGCCCGCCATGCGATGTTCTTAGACGAACAGACCGGACTGTACGGAGGCTGTCACATTCAGGCTCAGTAGGAGTTCAGATCGGTTTACCTCGTCAGTCTTCTTATCGGCATCTACCTGTGGACCGTTACGTACAGCTAGTGCCGCTTGCGGTCTGTGGTTAAACCCACTGCCAGCATAGTGTCGAGTCTTTAGAGTCCCACACATAAGGTTATTCTCCTTTAGGCAAAATGAGTAGAGGTCGCATGGTTTTGCGACGGGGTTCGTTCACATCCGCGCACTTGTGCACGTTTGGTGTCCGGACAGCTTATACTAGTGGGCTTTGGTTTAAGCCGTATCCTAGTATATGATTTGGGATTGGTTTTATCTCATTGTATTTGTGTTCCTCGGAACACGGATACGGGTGTGTATGCACAGTTGACTGAGGCAGAGGCGGAGGACTTTCATTAGGGATGATGACCATTGTCATTTTCTTAACCCTAATGTTTATATGTGAAATATGATTTATTAATATTAGTTAATTATAATTGTGCATGGTTAGGGCTTTTGACCATTTGACTATACTTGACTTGTTGACCTAGGTTGACAAGTTGACCATCATCATTCCATATGAAAGATGCTCTTTGATCCTTGCAAAAGCATTTAATGTGAAATGATAATGGTCATTTCTTGATTAACCATCACAATTATCTTTAGCTAATTATCTATTTTTCATAATTTACATATATGTGAGAAGGTTGGATTATTCTTCTCATTTCTATCATTCTCATTCTCTCTCCTCCTCTTCCCCTCTCTCTCTAGCTCTCCCCTCTCATGAGTTAAGAACCATTTGAGCATGAGATAAAACCCTCAAAAATACTCTCTACTCTTTCTAAGGTCCTAGGTTTAGCACACCAAGCACCTTAGTTACTTCTAGTTTGAGGTTGGAGCCAAAGGTAGAGGCCCTCGGGTGGATCTTTCTTCGGCAAGAGAAGGCGACAAGGAGAACCCGTTCTTTCACTCCAAGGAGCAAGAAGAGAAGGACTTGAAGACCTAGGTATAACCCCCTTTCCGAGTAGCTAACTCTTTTAGCTTGTTGGTTAGTTTTGTTTAGCAAAGATCCCTCCTTTAGCATAGTCCATGTTGCCCAGTATTGTAAAAATCCGATTTTTCCTAACGTTTCCGCCTCCCCGCAAGCACCGGGGTGGGCAACGTGGACTTACATATGATAGTTATAGTGTGTCGTGGATATTGTGTTAGGTGTATTATGGATAGTTTAGGGTTAGAAGCAACTAGTGTAGTTCATAGTCGCGAACCCTAGAATAGATTTACACCTACACTTACACCCTTGCATATTCATTATACTTGCACTGTGTTTGATGATGTTGGATGACTTTGGAGATGAGTCGATGATTTGGGCATTGTGCCGTGAGATCGGTGATATGATGTGACTCATATTTGGGATACGACATGTGACCTCTAGCGAGCCTTTGGACGTGTGTTTACACACGCAATGATGATGGTATCGATTTATACTAGACTATGATCAGTACCCCAGATTTTGTGATATGATGATAAGGATACCAGATAATTGATGAGCTGATTATGATATTGACCCGTACCCAGCTATTGGGATGCCGTACGACGATGTACCGTACGAGCTTATATTGATGATAGATCCGCACTCATGACTCGAGGATGTCTTATGATATACTGTATCGTAGGCGATACTATTGAGGCGGGATCACTGACCATTATATCTATATATATATCGACTCAGATTTAGGTGGTTTCCATACCCCTCCCGACTGACTTGATACCTAGGTCTGTAGTTTGAATGGTAGATGTCAGACTAGACCGAGTCATACCTATTCCAAAACTAACGAATCGGGATTATCTTAAAGACAAGTAAAGGGATTCTACGGGTATTTTCAAAAGACGCATCTATTCTTAAAAACACCGTAACCCTTATTTTACCAAAACCCCGGTTCGTCTTATTTCAAATGGCACCACTGCATGACATATACATATTGGTGTAGATTCTTCACTGTTGCATTGATTTATTCGATTCCGTATCGCATTGCATGTGTCTATTTCTATATTGCATCAGGATATGACCTTGTATGTGCATACTATTATTCCATGTTGCATGATATCCTATTATACATGCATTTCATTTATATGTCACATACATCATGCCTTCAGATTATACGCATCGAGATATTCGTTTTCATGATATTTCTGGATTTGGGAACTGTGGATAATTTCAAAGGAAAGTATGTACTTATTTGAAAACCGGTTTCCTTGATATGATATTTGCGCTGCTACCATGAGATTTATCGGTTCTGATTTTGTACCCCATACGAGGGATAGGTGCCGTATGAGGATACATGGTGAGGCCCGATATATGAGAGAGTGGGCTGACCCGGACTGACGGATGCCCGATATATGAGAGAGTGGACTGACCCGGACTGACGGATGCCCGATATATGAGAGAGTGGGCTGACCCGGACTGACGGATGCCCGATATATGAGGATTTACGTGCCGATGCTAGGCACAGGTTTCATGATGTTTTCCATGATTTTGATTATATCCTCACATTTACATGCATGATGCTTATTGTCATTGGGTGACGGGTGGACGGGATCTACGGTTATACAGACCTTGATCACTTATAGTCTTTTATTACATTGATCATACTTCATTTGTATATATAACAGGGTATGAGGGCGCTGTTATATATACCCTTATACCAATATTAGTGGAATGGGACGCTAATATATGTGTATTGATATCCATTTTGATACTTCATCATATTTACTTCATGCAGACATACCTTATATTTATGACATGTTATTACCTGAGGCACTGGCACGAGTTTTTGGCACTACTTACATGTTTAGATGTTGCATTGCCACCTTATCATGCTTCAGGCTTACCCTTGAGGTTCATATATCTGATCGTATTGACCTAAGAGTATGTCATGCATTCGTTTTTTGCTTGTAGATGTCTTCTATTCACGAGTTGGCAACTCACCCCCGTTGTGCCACAGTTCTTGCAGGTCTGCCGTATAGGTTTCATAGCAGCATTTCTGGCACACTGCTTACTTTGCGGGTGATTTGCTTGGTTGGTGGGTTCTTGCATCAGAACCACCCTTGTATATTTATTATTCATTGTATCTAGAAATTCCATCAACCAATACTTGTATATTGTTTCGGACTTAGACACTAGTGATGTATGATTTTGACCTTAGAGTCGCGTGTAGTAGTATTACGGTTTTCATGTTATTTTGAGTTTCTCTTTTGGAGTTTTGATCCTTGCCATTCGGCGTTGTATATTATATTGCTTGCGTGGTTGTGACCGTCGATTGACGAAGATCTAGCTCCCGCTTGGGGATGCCTTTTATCATTGCATATATATTATTCTTGTTGTACCCCGCTCGGGGCCAATATTTACAAAAGAAACTCTGCCGAAATTTTCAGAAAAGACTACACATTTTTAAAATGTATATTTGGCTTAGTTAATTAAAAACTTTGATTTCAAACATGCTTTCTTTACTTATTTAAAACCAGTTTCTTTGTTTACTCTTAAAATGGTTTTAGATTTCTGGACTTTTGGCTAACTTGGATCAGATGGAGTTTTATAGACTTCATATGGTTCAAGGGCCAGTCACGTGCTCTTTCGGGGCGTGACATGTGTACCTGCAGGTGATGGAGTCACCCTCTCTAATGGTGTCTTACAGACTAAAGGGGAGAGGGGTGTGCATGATTAGCAGATCACTTGCTTAGGCAATTGAGTCAATCATGAGATGTTAAGTACCACACCAGACGTTGTTTTTTGCACTAAATGCAATAAGTTGATATTAATCTATCCTGGAGAAACGTTCGGAAGCAGTTTTAGAACATAAGTGGATGTTCTAGGGATATGATAACAACAGCCACTTTTAGGAGACGGTTATCATTCCAGGCTTCCAAGGTGACCTGGATGACAGAGTGACTGTCAGAGTTATAGTTTTCTCTCTAACGAGGGACAATAGTTTGGACAGGTTGTCCAAGCGGATACTGAGGGAGGCATGACGCAGGATACTGATTAAATTCAGTTGACGATACAGTCTAAGAAGTTTGGATTTGGAGTTCATTTATGAACTAGGTCCCATCAGATATCCAGACATATTCTAAGACAGGTATTGCTCATTTCGGGAGATGACTTTCTCCGCAAACTTAAGATAAATAGAGACATAGAAAGAAACATCAGGGCGGATCCACTCACTAGTGCTATTCCTCGAACGCAATAGTTTCACAAACGGGCTTTGTGAGACTGATCAGTAGAGGAGTTGGGTGTTCGGTATCATACAGGCTGTGAGTATGCGACATCGCAATAATTAGCCTTGAGTGCAAGTGGGAGATTGTTGGATATAGTGCCCTCAAAGTCAATTATTGGATCACAGGCACATAATTGCAATGATTGAGAGAGGACCTATGCCGGTAGGACAGTCTTACTCGAGAGGTTTGTATACTATCTGGTTTGTCTTTATCATCGTGTACATGCTTTAGGTGACATTGTAGTTCACTATTACACGTTGATAGAGAATAGTATGCTACCATGGTTTGTCTTTATCATCGTGTACTGCTTAAGGTGACCTTACAGGTCGCTATTACACGTTGATAGAGCCCTTAGGATTCTTGCTTGACTACCAGCAGTATGATGGAGATCATAAACGTAAGAGTTGGGTAATCTATAAGCACATCCTTGAAGTGGTCCCTAGTCGTGGGAGTTTCGAGACTGGGCATCGGTACTCCATTAATAGACTGGTATATATAGTCGAGACCCCGACGAGGGGTGGTGGCTGGTCTCATAAGCAATTGGTGTCAGTTGGTTCACCTAAGATGTATACAGGTGCTCATTGGGTTATGAGTACACCGGACAAGACTCGGCGGGAACATGCTAGTTGGTATTATACCTGACGTTAGATAACAGTTTCTTGGTGACATGTGTACAGGTTAGTTCATCGACCTGAGATCGTCATTTGTCTCGTGTGAGTTCCCACTGTGCTTTGATTACTACCCTACCACGGCTCAAAGGAGTCGTGCAAACAGGTTTTAGTTGGGTACAGTCCCGAGCCACATGGAGGCAGTGAGCGGATCGGCAGGGGTTTCGTCTCTCCCGGTATTGGGGATGAGATCGCGCTGTGTCTAGGAGTGCCATTACACGAAGTCCTTGGCCAAGGCAGGTGATTTACTGGTAGGTATACCAGTAGTATCTCAGGGTGTTCTGGGCTACACCACGACAAGACTTGTACCGCTTTTGGGGGTCTGACTTTTACCAACCCCCTAGGCCCGACATGCGATGCTCATAGACGAACGGACCGGACTGTACGGATATTGTCACTGACAGGCTCAGTATGGTGTCAGGATGAGTTCGCTCATCGACCTCCCTTTTAGTCAATACCTGGTAGCCCGTTACGTACGGCTAATACCTCTGACGTGCTAGTGGTTAAATCCACAGCCAAAGTATTGACAAGTCTTTAGAGTCCCCCACAGACAGTTTCTCAAGTTTCGGGCGAAACGTTGTAGAGCCCGTATGAAATATGGCAGGGTCCGATCATATACGTGTAGTAGTGCACGGATCATGATCGGGCGGATCATACTAGTGGGATTTGGTTTAAGCCGGATCCTAGTATTAGATTTGTTGGATTACTTTAGTCTCATCGCATTCGCATTCAGTCGGAATGCGGGTGCAGGTATGTATATACAGGTGAAGGATATCCTTGTGATCCATCACGAGTTTACTTTAGATGTTGCCGTATCTTTTTATTGTTGCAAACATTTGGATTAATGTTTGCATATGGAAATTATAAGCTAGAAATCATCATTTTGTGCATTTAATGTGGCATGTGCAAGGTTAGTGACTCATGGTCTCTTTTATTGTGCATATGTCACATTATATGATGGATTTGAGTGATGAAAAGAGAAGGGGAGAGAGAGGGGATGCCATATGAAAGTGTTTTGGTCTTGTATTTTTCACACAACACTCTCATTTTTGATAGCATAACAAAGAAAAGAAAAAAGCTTCTTCTTCTCCTCCTCTAGCTCATAACCTCCATTGATGGCTTCATCTTCAACCTCCATCCATGCAATGGATGCAAGAGACAAAGTTGTCATAAACATTCTCTACTTCACCTTGGACATGTCGGCTAGCGAACTTCATGCCCGAGTTGCTTCGGATGAAGCGGGAGCCCGTAAAAAGACTCGAAGATGTGGTGCCCTTTCCGACGAAGAGACCGAGACCGGAGATGCCGCGAGGAGTTTGGGATGGTGGCCAAAGACCGAAGGACACGGATCGATCGGTATAGCTTTCCAACCCTCTCTCTAGTTGCTAGTTGTAGGATAATGGTTCGATCCGGGTTTTAAGCATACGATAGCGCCGGTTTCTATTTTGAAAAAGTTTTCGTTTCCGCATTTTGGCCTCGGACAGACAGACGGGGCGCTACCGTAGACTTACAAATACAACCTTTGTAGATCGGTCTTTCATTTCAATAGCTCCGTCTAATAGTCCCTTCGCTGCGATCATGAACTCTCGGACTCTAGAGAGGCTCCCATGAAGAAATGAACAAGCTTGCATCGAAGTCTTCGAGGCCAAAGATGATCTACGTCGAGGAGACACTAACCCAAGCTACCCTTTCACTAATTGTGGAATTAGTGAAGCAACCACCCTATACTAAATGGCTAGTAGTAGAGGACGATGAAGTAGGAATTTTGCTCATTTTAGATTTATTTTTCTCATACTAATTCTTCTCTTAGAAAAAACCTAGTGAGCTTTTTCTTTGATGAAGAAGAAGAAGAATGAACTCATAAGGTTAGAAATGCAACCATGGTGAGTTAATATGCCATGCCTAACTCATGTAGAGAATAAACCATAGTCTAAGGTTAATGGTTGGGTTATGAAATATCTTAAGCAAGACAAACAAGTGGACTTGGTCAATGTTCTACAAGCGTCATCCAAGCTTGAAACATTAATCCTTTTCCAACTAATTTTTTTAACTTTAAATAAATAAAAACCCTTCACATAAACCCTACCATGGTATAAGTCTCATACATACATGTTGCATGTGTAACCTAGCATGTTACAATGATATATATCACATATATATTAGTGTGCAAAAAGAATACAATTAGCATATATCACATATTTGTCAATGTATCAAATGTGAGAAAAAGAATTACTTAAGTGAGCTAATATTAGTTAATGTAATGTAATATATCAAATATATAATTATACATTAAATTATTAAATCAACACTTGATTTAATAATCTGGCTATATCACATACAACCGACTAATATCAGATGTAACAACTTATCGAATCAACACTTGATCCGATAACCCGGCTATATCTCATATAACCGACCGATGTCACCTGTCGCGAGAATAGAATGCGGTATCACATATGCGCATTAATCTCAGTCCCGCACATATCACATATGTGCTCCTACTCCGTTTCGCTTGAGCCAGGAAATTTCTGTGTAGGACTCTAAAGACTCATCAATACGCCGGCAGTAGGTGATGGTTATATCAAACACCTACAAGCCGCAAGCGGTCTTCTAAACGTAATGGCCACCCGGGTATTGAGCGATCAGAAGATCAACAAGCATGCCTACTCATACTCCTGCCAATCCAATCAGTAACACTACCGTACAGACCGGTCTCTTCGTCTGAGATGTCGCATATCTCGTCTAGGGGTGGTAAACGTCAGACCCCAGTAACTCGATAAGTCGTGCCGATATGAGGCTCATAACGGGTCGAGAAACTACTGATAACACTTACCAATATATCTCTAAAGCAGCCCTGGCCAGGGACTTCCTGTTACAGCCAATCGAGCACAACGCAACATCAACTCCCAATACCGGGAGAGAAGAAACCCCTCCTATCGTTCATTGCCTCCATGTGATTCGGGACTGCACCCAAAAGCCACCGTTTTGCACGTTCTTTTGAACGTGGTAAGGTGGAAATCAAAGCACAGTGGGAATCACATAAGACTCTATGACGATCTCGGGTCTACAGACTAACCTGTACCAGTGTCACCAGAGGACTGCTATATGACAATAGGTATATTACCATCTAGGAGTTCTCGGCGAGTCCGTTCAGTATACCCAGTCTCCACTGAGCACCCGCATACCATCTCTGATGTCAAACACCAATGGATGTGGGATCATCCATCGCCTATCTACATGGGTCGAGAAGCTACACGCTAGTCTACTCTGGTATATCGATGCCCTGTCTCGATACACCTACGACTAGGAACATTTGAAGGATGTACTTACCGACTAGTCTGTCCCCACTAGTATGATCTGCATCATAATCCTGGTAGTCAAGTACTCATCCTAAGGGCTTTATCAACATGTAACATAGAGACAATCAGTGTACATGTTAAGACAAAGAGCAACCAGATAGCATACTATCATGTCGAGCAAGAAAGTCCTCCCTATATTTGTCCAAGCATCCACTACAATATATATCATATATACAGTAATGGCCTTTAGGGCATACATATAACTAACAATCTCCCACTTACACTAGGGCCATCTGTTGTAGTATCTAATACCCAACAATCAGCAGTGGTTAAAGTATCTCATACTCAACCATCCCCTAAAAGTCTCTTCTGGGAAAGACCTTTGTGAGTGGATCCTCCGTGTTGTCCTCTGTGTCTACTCTCCTATCCTCGATCTTCCTGGAGATCAACCATCTCTATGATCAGGTGATACTGCCTCAAAATATGTCTGGATCACTGATGGGAAGGGGGTTCCTAGGCATAAGCCACAACTCTATTGTCACACAATGGTAGGAACGATGTTCATCTCATGAACTAATATACATCCAGACTACCTCTTTGGTAGCATCCTTGGTAGCGATGTATCCAGCATTTATCGTCTAGTTTGCCATGGTATCTAGCTTGGAACTCTTCCAACATACCGTCCCTCCACTGACGGTAAAGACAATGCCTGTGACTGACGTTCAGTCGACCTTACCACTCTGGAAGCTATCCAGTGATTCTCCTCAGGATCGATTGATACCATCTTACTACTCCTAGTGAGGATCCTAACATCCACTTAGATCTATCTCATAGATCCAAAACCCAGGATTTAGGTGGTATCACCTTGATCCTTTATGGAGAATCCTTATGATAAGAAGAGATTGACCGAGCTTAGCATAGGAAACTCCTTCCCTATCAAAAGTACGTCATCCATGTACAATACAAGGAAGACCATCTTACTCTCAACTATCTTTTTGTATATACAAGGTTCATCTACCATTTTGATGAAGTCAAACTTTTTGACTACCTCATCAAAATGGATGTTCTGACTCCGCGATACCTGCTTTAACCCATAAAGCAAATTGCACACGTTTCCGCTGCTCCCACTCTCTACGAAGCCCTCTGGCTATGTACTTATAGACGCTTTCTTCTAAATCACTATCTAAAAAAGCAGTCATGACACCCAACCACCTGATATCGTAGTCATGGTATGTAGCAATGGCAAGTAGGATCCGGAAGGACTTAAACATAGCTACTGGAGAAAAGGTTTCATCATAAACCATACTTGATCGATGACGAGAACCTCTTACAACAAGTCTCAGCTTTGAAAGTCTCAACTTTTCCATGTACACCAAGTAATCTTCTCAAGATATACTTGCTTCTGATGGGGATTTAACCCTTCAGATAAAGCAACCAAAGTCCATTCTTTGTTGCTGTATATAGATTCCATCTCAGATCGCTTAGCATCCAGCCATTCTTACAGAGTACCCACTCTTGATGGCCTGCTCGAAACTAGTTGGGTCATCATCTCATGATGCATTCCTCGCTCCTACTATCATAAAGAAAACCGAAGTATCTCTCAGGTGCATGAGGAACCCTTCCAGATCGGCGGAGAGGCTGAGATTCGTCGGGAACTATTGAATCCTGTAGTTCTACCAAATTATTAGCTGTAGTTTGTATAGATGGAACTCTTTCCAGTTCTACCCCATGACCACAAATTTCTTTCCAAAATAAATTCCTTTTCTAAAAAGGTGGCATGCCAAGAAATAAAACACCTTTTATTCCTCGGTGCGGTAGAAGATATTCCCTTGCTGATGCTTGGGATATCCAACAAACTTCCACAGGACTGACCTTGCCTCAAGCTTGTCCGGATTTTACTTTTGACATAGGCCGGACAACCCCAAATCTTAACTTTCTTAAGACATGGGCTCTTCCCATACCATATCACATATGGAGTGGTAGGCACCTGATTTGGTTGGAACCCAATTCAATAGGTATTCAGCTTCTCAAGTGCATAACCCCAAAAGGAAATAGGCATCTCAGTAGTACTCATCATAGAGCGCACCATATCATATAGGGTGCGATTGCTCCGCCCCGATATACCAACGTGCTGTGGTGTATACGGAGGACTAATGCTGAGAGAGAATCTCATTCTCCTTTAGAATAGTCCAGGAATTCCGTGCTTAAGTATTCTCCTCCTTGATCATATCAAAGGACATAATATTTATACCCGTTTTGGTTCTCTACTTCTGACTTATATTCTTTGAATTTCTCTGTCACGAACCGAAATATTAGCTCGTGACCGGCACTTAAATCACGCCACGTCTAAAGGCATAATGTAATCCAAGTAAGCCGAAACCTAGAAATCTAAACGTTTTTAAGAAAATAAAAGAGGTGCAATTTTGAAATAAAGGTATAATGAAATCAAGTTTTCTTAAATGCATAGAAAAGGAATCATGAAAAATGCAAGTGGAATTTATTAGTTTGAAAACATGTTTCGTCTTTTAAAAATTTTGGGCAGCACCTCCTTTGTATATTTTGATCCAAAACCACAAATACATAGAGATAATAAAGGCATCCCCAAGAGGAAGCTAGCTCTTCGCCAAACAGCGGATATACAACCACGCAAGTAATAAAACAAGTATACGACGCCCAACGGCGAATTTCACCACAAAGATAAAGAAATAAGCAAGACATCAAAACAATAAGTAGCGGAATACCCCTCGCTCTAAGTCTCGCAGCTACAATCTCACTAAGTCTCATTACTTATACAAATACTAGTTTGATTTGATTTGATGGAGTTAACTAGATACAATATGAAATATAGATACAAGAGTGGGTACGATACGAATGTCCCACCTACCAATGCAAAACACCCGAATGCAACTGTGTGCCAGCGAAGCCGCTACTGATTCATGCGGTCAACCTGCAAGAACCGTGGCACAACGAGGATGAGTTGCCAACTCGTGAGTAGAAAAATATCGACAAGTAGAAATCGAATAAACAACGACTCCTAGGTCAACTATATCATAAAGGTACTACTATGATATCCAGGATGACCGTATCTACATCTGCGCCATCAATATAAATAAATGCCTAGCAGCATATGCATATCATCCAACATAATAATCAATGTATGTATGCATGTGGATCTCGTCCAACCATATAATCAATGTATGTATGCATGTGGATCTCGTCCACCCATATAATCAATGTATGTATGCATGTGGATCTCGTCCACGTGTCAACGAATGACACAACAATATCATGCATGTAAATATTATAAAAGCATATGCAAGAAAGTATGAGGATATAAATCAACGTGTGCCCCTCGCGACACATCAAAATCATGGAACCTGAGTGTCCAATCTCGACACTCGAAAACATCATGAAAACCGGTGTCCAGTATCGACACATAAATCCTCATATATCTCAGGCACCGCACACCCTGGTTGACCCTCATATCCATCTCTCTACTCCGGTCGGTATCCTCCCGATAATCGCCGAGTCCAAATACAATCACCGGTAGGTAGTGCTCCCCTGCCAGGCTCACCGTATAACAATACGAGTCTTCTTGCCCCGGGGTACCTCACCAGGTCCACCATGTACCCGCAGACGGTGCCTACCGCTCCTCGAATCGGCTTTCACATGCCACTCTCAGAACCGAGAAAACACATGGTGGACGCACTAAAATATCATATCTAGAGAAATCGGGTTTTTAAAACAATTCATACTTTCTTTTGAAATCACCATGGTTCTCAAATCCAGAAATCTCATGAAAACAGCATATCTCAATGCGTAAAAATCGTAAAGCATGATATATGCGACATATAATAGAAATGTAAGCATATCCGTATATCATGCAACATGGGACAGTGATATGACATATTAATGGAAAACCGCTCTTTTAAATGATTCTAGTTTAAAATATAACATGCGGTCCCCAATTCTCCAAAATCAAAGCCAGCATCATCTATGTATGTACAAATGTGTATGTACGTAGGCATGGATGCACAAGATATACATACACAAGTATGAGTGTACAATATGCAGGTACGCAAGTATAAGTGTACAAGTGGGTATATACGCAAGCATGAGTATACAATATGTATGTGCGCCAATATGGATGTATAAGTGGTATATACGCAAGCATGAGTGTACAATATGTATGTGCGCCAATATGGATGTACAAGTGGTATATACGAAAGCATGAGTGTACAATATGTATGTGGGCCAATATGGATGTACAGGTGGTATATACGAAAGCATGAGTGTACAATATGTATGTGCTCCAATATGGATGTACAATTGGTATATACGCAAGCAAGTTGTACGAAGAGTCATATCATGATGCAGAAATCCTACTGTGCAGTGACATGGCAATTATCGATGATGAAGTGTGTGAGCCGGCCAATCTGTGTAAGTGTAACATATGCATCATCGATAATGGTGCAGGTGTACTAGCACAGGTAAATATATATGATGCAATGAGAATAGCATGAAATGCAGCATAAGGTAATACGTCAGCTAAAAGCTACCAGGTATACGTATCTAACATGACCGAGTCAGTGAATCTATCAATCGGCATCCAGCCTCACAACATCACGTACGATATAATCAATCGTACGGCATCCTCTAGTCAAGGGTATGGATCAATCATCAAGTCAACTCATCACGTACGGAAAATCATCGTACGGCGGCATTATACCAATAGGGATCATATAATCCTATATGACAATGAGGGGTACAAACCTAACGTCTCGTACGGCAATCACACATGATTCACCACATATATAAATATATATATATATATATATATACCTATGTCCCATGTTACGTCCACAAGAATCTCATATTAGGGGACCGGCAAGGTATCAATCATTTCAATCAACTCGCATCCGTATACCAACATATCATCATATCACATGTCAATCGTATTCTCTTTTCATCGCATTTATCTCACAAAAGGTCAATATACCATTACAATCTACTATTACTAAGCATACGTATCTAATCTAACATACACACCCGAACCATACGATCAGTTTTTAAAAGATGCGAATCGTAGTTTTGAAAGTTGGGGTTATGGTGTTTTTAAGGAAAAGATATCATTTGAAAATCCGTAATGTCCCTCAAGGTATCGGTTTAAAAGATGCATACGATTTCATCAGTTTGGAAATAGGTATGGTTCGGATGACACGTCTACGTCGGCTATCTAGTCCTATAGTACCCTAAGCGGCAATATCATCAAATATCATCCTCAAATCCCGTCATCACATATTAGCCGTATCACATCACTTCTAACTATCCTTAGCTTCTAATATGGTTCTCTAACTACCTTTTTACTCTATCTATAGTTTTCTATTAAAGGTTTCATTAACCATAATCTATATATAAATCGGTTTCCATCAAAGTGTGCGGGGGTGCTATATGCCATCCACCCGACTTCCCCCGTAGATATAGATCTACTCACCTTAGTCTTCGCTTGCCGAAGTCGATGACGCCACGCTCCGTCGCATCGGAATCCACATGAAGGTACCTACAATAACAACACATATCGCAACGCTATTAAAATAATGTTCTGAAATCCAAAACAGCACGCGCATTGCTCATAGGTTAGAACCTATAGCTCACGCGTACAAAATCAACTAAACAACCCTTGTTGTTGATGTACAAACATCCAACAACCAAATAAAAATCCAAATATCAAAATCTAGCATTCAAAATACGGAAAACATATCGAAAAATCACACCAAAGTGTGCCCAGATTTTGACTCAGGCCAAAAGGAGTTACACAAACAAGTGTAGGGTGTAGTACAAGGTGTATATGACCTACTGAACCAACCTAGACCCCAAATTCCCTCACCAGGCAGGCCAAACACCCCCAAATTCCGGCAAGCTTGGCTCCCACTGCTCCATTGGGCTTTGTCTGGTCAGGGTGGTCTCCTTGTGCCCTAATTTGGTCCCTGGTATTGTTTGGCTGTCTCAGAAATCCCCCGGGTCATCCCAGATTTCCTGTAGGCACGCTAAATGTCGCATAACCGACATGGATCAATTCCTAAATCCGTGTTTTGGTTTATATACTAAATTCCATCCCCTGAATTCAATCCCTAAGGTCTTGTACAGCCACTACACATCACCAATTCCACTCAATCACCCCAAACCCTTCTCTAGAAATTCCCAAGTTCACAAATCTGCCATCAAAATAATTCTAAACTAAAACTAGAATAGAAAGAAGCTTAAAACTAACTAAATAGAAGAAGATATACCTCATTTAGGCCACTCTAGACAGCCCTAGCTTTCCAATGTCGTCAAAATCCCACTTTGCTTGGTCCAATGTGTAGAGGAAGAGATGGGGATTAATTTTTGTGAAGGGAGTATAAGGTTTTGGGGATTATTTGGAGATGGATCTAGGGTTAGAAGTGGAGGGAAGTGATGTTGGAGGAATATGAAGGAGGAGAAGAAAATGAATAACTGTGGAGGGATAATGTGGCTGCCCTCTCTCTCTCATCTTTATTCTCACCCACTCTCTCACTAATTTACCCTTTTACCCTTTTCTCTTTTTCATTTCTTTTATCTTTTAAAACCAAATCAAATAATACTTATAAAACAATACAAATGCAACAACATGTAACCAAATGCAACATGAAATGGTGCACTAGCCATGGAAAACTGTAGAAATACGGATTTGGCTTAATTGCGATTAGCAGTGCACTAATCGGGTTTTTATCCAAACTGCATATAATAAATTTTAAAAATGCCAAATGCTTCAAATATATTTTTAAATGAATAAATCATTTTAATTTCCATTTATTTCACAATTATTGGTATATATTTATACCCTTTTTCGAAAACCCCAATTTCGCAAATCAGGCAGTTTTCGGGAAATATATTATTTTAATATTAAATTCCAAAAATAATATTTTATATTTTCTGAAATGTTACAGTCTCCCCCACTTAAATAAATTCGGTCCCCGATTTTAAATTTAAACCCCGAAACATCTCAAACATTTCCATAATCAGCTCAAAACAACGGGGCTCCGAAATCACGGAAGATATAGAAATAACACAGCACATCGCGTGTGCTTGAAAACGAGTATAATACTCAAAATCGAACTCCGTCAAGCGTCACGCAAATCATCGGATTTGCACGCATATCCTCGGAGTTACAATGAAGATACAGATCTCAAAATCTTCTATAGAAATCCAATATACACTAGCCAAATACTATAATACGTGTATAGTACGCATCTTTGGAAAAACTTTCAAGAACTGAATAAAACTCGTGCAAAATCTTTTCTAAATCGCCGTGTGATACGTAACTCATTGCATAAGTGACGGACGCTCGTTTGTAAAGTAATAAATGTATCTATACATGTCTTTGCTCAAATATGTGTTCCGCCTTTTTGAAATATCCCAAAAGGTTTTCCTTTGTAAATGTTCGTGTCACTCGTGGACACGTAAGAAATAGCAAGACTATAGCTCCTTTGTGAAAACCTCTGGTTAACTTTTAAATGCATGCAAAATACTCAGGTACTATTCTCAGATCAGTCAGGTTCGGCTACTACACAATATAGTGCCCAACATGAAAACAAAGTGCTCAAAAGTTAAATCAGCCTCAAAAGGCATATCCAATAATCACGTGCGTCTGGTGCGCACGGAAATCAAATCCAAATAAAAATGCGACAATATTCACAAAAGCAAAACTCAGTGCAATGGGTGTGCATGAAAGCATCTGTCCAGTGCAACGGGTGTGCACGACAACAATATCAAGTGCATTTAGAGTGCATCCGGTGCAACTAACATGCACGAATGAAAATCTCAATTGAATGCATCCGGTGTGCACAAAATCACATCTCATATCATGCGTCCAACATGGGCAAAAATCCAAATCGAGTGCATCCATCATGCACAAAGAAATCTAAATCAAGTGCATCCAACATGCACGAATAAAATCTAAATCAAGTGCATCCAACATGCACGAATAAAATCTAAAGCAAAGGCATCCGACATGCACGAGTAGAAATCTCACTCAAGTGCATCCGATGCGCACAAAAATCCAAAATCAAGCGCCTAATATGCGCAAAATCCAACCAAAGCGCGCTGGATCCGTAAAAGCATATAGTGCAGTAGCATGCACGAAAACGAACAGCAAGTGCCAACGCACACGAAAACAAAAATCTGGTAACACAAATGCTCAAAGACATAAATCAGGTGCAACCAAGTTACGGAGTATAAATCCAGTGCGACAAATGCACAAATACCCGTCCGGTGCAACATATGCAGAAATGCAAATCTAGTGCAACTAATGTACGAAATACGAATATGGTGCAGCAAATGCACAAAACTATAAATCTGGTGCGACAATTGCACGAAATGAAAATCCAGTGCACAAAATGCACGAAGTGTAAATCTGGTGCATCCAGGGCACGAAATACAAGTACAGTGCATCCAATGCATGAAATACGAATACAGTGCATCCAGTGCACGAAATACAAATACAGTGCATCCAGTGCACGAAATACGAATATAGTGCATCCTGTGCACGAAATACAAATCCATAACTCAAATGCGTATAAAAGCAACACCGAGTGTACCAAGGTGGATAAAATCATAAACGTGTACAACTGCGTGCACAAAACACATATCAAAGCTATACCGAGTGCAAAAATCAAATCGAGTGCTTACAACAAGCACAAAATCATATCAACTGTATGAAACCTATGAAATCATAAACATGTGCAGCCAAGGCACAAAACCGATATCAAGTGCAATAAATATGCACAAATCAAAACCAACACAGCGGTGTATAAAAACATATCTCAAGTGCAATAACTATGCACAAAATGTAAATATCCAGTAGGTGCAGCCATGGTGCACGAAAACAATATCATGAAACTCATTCATCGAAACTCAAATCCAAGCGATATAAGCGTGATACTCGGATCACAAACGCAAATCGCAATAAATGACATTGAGGTACACCTCCTACAATGTCGAAAATGTCGGTGCGGCTAAAACCGGCAGAACAAGAACATCCGCTTGCCTCTTGCTCACAGTCTGGCATCCTCTGTCTTTGCATCCTCATCTTCTCTGTGGATTTACCAATCTCGCAATCCATCGGCTCATCGGCCCGGTCAGGTGTGCTAACGGGAACGATTCCGTTCTGGCACTTCTTTGGTCATCTCTCGGTCAATCATCACGACCACTCGTAAAGCAGCATGTTACTGGCGTCGACCTCTGGTCTTTTGAATACATGTGACACAACTGATCCTGGGTGCAAACCTCATTGCAGCAGTGTCCTGAAAGGAATCCTGGTCAAGGTCTCTTCCGATCTCGCCTATGCCGAACTATACGGGGGCTGGTACTCTCGCATAATCTCTTCTCGTTCTCTGAACATCTGCGTTCTCAGCATGGAATTTCCTCAGAAAGTGGCCGCATCCCAACGCCTCTATATATATATCGAATCTCTAATCTCGACGGGGAGTAACAACCGCTCGTCAGCATCTCGCACGAACTACTGGTCCCACTAATCTGCATCATCGTCCAATTTGACGTTACGTCATGCTATCTGCGCACTACAACGGTTCTCGGCCACGGTCAATCCGACGTCTCTCCCTCAGACTCGAAGTTACGAACTCGTTATCTTCATCACTCTGTAGAAGATATCTGGCCAAAAACGTCCTCGGGAACTCGTCCCAACCATTGGAGGAATACTCAATATTCGTCTGTCCTTGATCAACTCACAACGCATCTGTGTGAGGTCCTCTATTTGAATCTGGTCCGCTTGCCGATCTCTTATCACATGATATTCGGACGACGTCAAACTTTTTGATCGAGTCATCAAAGTCCCATAATTTCCCGAAAACTCAACACCTGAGCACAGTCTAATAATATCTAGTACATACCACAGTACCTACGGACCAACCGTAGAAGGGCAAACCCAAGCCTCACTGATGGCACCGCTAAACTGCCGCAAACCCTAAGATTCAAAAGCGGTTCTATGGTCATCATGTCGAGTTAGGGTTTCATTCTTCTAGAGGGTCCACAGAATTACCTGCATGTTCTTCGGAATACTTAAACTGGGAAAAATGGGTTTCTAACATTCGTTCGAACTTTTTAACTTCGCCTATACAACATGTGAATACTCTTCACCGCATGCTAAATAATGCTTCGATCCTCCAGGAAAAACGATACATCAACGGTCATCTCTGGATCGGTTTGCTCTAGATCTGAGTAAGACTCTCCACACTGGAAATCTTCAACTCAACTGGGCCTGCGTCGGCGCATCAATCTGACGAATCACATTCGTCTCTCAAATCGGGGTAGACTAGCTATCATCTGTCGCATTTCTGCCTGGAAGCTCCGGCGATCTCAGCTCGTAAGCTTTGGAAGCGACATCCTATCAATCTTAGCAACAGCTGGGTCACCTGTCTAAACGGTAGGCGACCTCACGATCTCGGAGGTATGCTATACATCAACAGTCTTCTCACAACAGGCAGCCTCTATCAATGGCCCGATCATCCGGCACGATGCCAAACATTCGCCTCAGATAAGAGATCACAACACAAACGCTAACTCCAGACGTTCCCGTGTCACTAGAAAACACGATGGTCAGTCCTCGTCCCTGACGAGCTCGCCCTGACCGCATCACTAGCAGCAGCTCAATCTGCGCTCAAACCATGGTGACATGAACCTCAATCGAGTGTCGAAGAAAGCAGATCAATGGCTTGAAAGGAAACGACAGATCCAGCATGGATACATGATCATAAGAAGGAACATCATCAATGAGAGTATGATCATGGAAACAAATAGAATCAAGTATCTCAAATGGATGTATAACCATGGATACGAAGAGAATCACTGATCTCAAAATATGTATATCCTAAGGTTTCTTAAGTGGAGTATTGTATCGTAAATATGTCGCGGAACATACGTACGGTACGTCACTCTACTCAAGCCACCTATTCCATCAATCAGGGTCAACCTAAGAAACGAAAGTTCGGGTCTAATACCCCCCCCCCCGTTCTAGTCTAAGTTCCGTAAGGTCAAGCCTAGGTTCCGAAATACATAACCGCCCTAGACTCGGCTTAGTCAAACATAGACTCGAACCAAGGTTAAACCTAGCGCTCTGATACCAACTTTGTCACGACCCAAAATATTAGCTCATGACCGGTGCTTAAATCACGCCACGTCTAAAGGCGTAACGTAATCCAAGTAAGCCAAAACCCAGAAATCTAAACCTTTTTAAGAAAATATGTAACAACCCTAATTTTCCTATACAATTTTTTTAAAAATCCATAAAGGGGTATTTTAGCCTGAGCACCAGATATAAGTAATTATTTTGCTTTTTAATTTCAAGTTAAAAGAATGTAACAACTCCATTTTTAGTGTACAAAAATTTGTTTTAAAATTAATGTATACTTGGGGTATTTATATTTTCTGTAATTACTTTAAGTAATTAAATAGCTCCATAATTACAAGAAAGAGCTTGTAGCTCATTGGTAATACCTTGCACTGCTGAACCAAGCCACTAGAGTTCAAATCCCATACCCCACATTATTTTTAATATTATTTTGTTTTGTAATTTCAGAATACCAAAGGTTTACACGTGCATTTCTCACAAAAACCCCACTACACCCAAAAATGTAACATTGCCAGAGAATAGAAGAACCGTCGGGGGGTTCCGGCCGCCTGACTCGGCCGGAAATCGGACCACTCGGCCTCACTCGGCCAACCTAGTCCTCCGACCAAGTCACGGCCGAGTCACCCTCGAGTCGGCCGATTCCGGTGACGACTCCAACACAAAAATTGTCTTTTGGTCTCCCCTACACCTACAAAATTTTATCCTCAGACCATTTCCAGAGAATTCATAATGCCTCATTTACTCTATTTGTTAATACATTTTAATATATTTTTACATTTTTTCAATTAAACTCTTCATCTACCCTAACCCTAGCCTAACCCTATAAATACCATCCCTCCACTCAACCCCCTCACCCCAAAACTCTGAGCCAACTCTCAAGAACTATCTAGAAAACCCTAGTGTGCAATCGAAGAGAGCAAGAGGCGAAGCGCCGACGAAATTCCGACGACGACTGTAGGAGCTCCCGGCGACGAAACGACGCACCGGCGACTCTCCCGATCTATCTCCCTTTCCTTGTTGTCCTAAACCCGTAAGTCCCAATTCTATCTTCCCTATTCTTTTCTAAAAATACGGAATTACAAAACCCGATGGAATCGGAACAAATCTGATTTCCGTTTCGGTTTCTTTCTAAAACTCTCACTTTTCTTTAATACAATCTTGTTAAACCATTACATGTTTACTATTAAAACACTAACTAATCCTATTGAAAAGTTCTAAATCAAAAGTAATTGCTATTTCATTTTACCGTATTTTTCATTTAAATACCACATAGTTTCAATTCTATGTATAACATCACAAAACTTGCTATACCTTTAAGTAGATCATGAGGTAATGACCTACCTCCTCACACACTCATATAAAACAAAGCACGATACCCTACGGAACATAGAATACGGGAAAACGACACCTTTTCATTTAAATACCATTACTATTAAAACCGTTTTTCCTTAATGACTAGTATTTATACAAATCTTTGCAAAGCGCCGCTACAACCCATTTGGAGATCCCGTTCAGGATGGAGCGGATTATCGCACATCCTCAGGCTTAGTAATGCGAGATGCAGACCTCCGCAAGGAGCATTCGGTCTCGAAAGATTTAAAATACGACATCTTAAGAAAAACGAGATTTCTAGAATATAATATATATACTAAAATTATTTTCATATAAATATATGTATATATAACATTAAAATATTTATTTTGAATTATTATGAATATTCCAACTCTTTTCAAAAATCATAAGAATCATTTACACTAAAATACCATGAATTCCATACAAGTCAATATTACAAATAAATACCCTTTATTATAAATTTAGGATATTTTCACTAGAGCTATCACAATTATACAATCTATATTCATGATAACTCTAAAGACGATAACTAAATACTTGGGGAGTATTTTGAAAAGTATATAAAAGTATTTTTACATAAAGCCCCCACAAGTTCTATAAATTATCCTAATGACCCTAGTAAACATAGGTTTAAGCGGGACCAGTCTCTTGAGCCTCAGGGAGCAGGAGATATGGGTGCTTGCCTATCTAAGGTAGACAACTTAACAGCGGTGTTATCAATACGGTAATCGTTTTTGAAAAAGACACAAATCCTGCCGCCCATGTGCAGCGGTTACCGATAACGTCAAAACCAATCAGGACTCCAATTCACTTTTCTAATTGTCTGACTCAGTTTGAGTCTCATTATAATCTGACTTGAATATGATTCAAGTACAATCTATAATCTACAATTTACAATCTACAATCTACAATCTACAATTTACAATATTACAATTCAACATGAATCCATGAATCCATTATTCAATCTATCAACTTGACCGAACCGAACCATGGATATACATTCCATTTACATGATTATACAGTTACATCCATGATTCTACAGTTACATACATGATTCTCCAGTTACATCCGTTTACTGATATCATGGTTTCAATCAGTCATCCAAACATACAATCTATACAGTTTATAATACAATCAAGATAACACGGGGTTTAAGGGGTAGACTGGTACGGACTACTTAAGATGTAATTACATCCATTCCGTTATTCCGTGGTATTATCGACGGAGCCTTATACTACGGGTTACCAAAGTCTCCGGTGTAAGTGGGACTCCTCTCGTATACACTGGCATTTTCTATACCAAGCTACAAACAACAGCGTTAACACAACACTATAACAATATAATACAACATTAAAAGTTACCTTCTTATTCTGTCTATCCTACTTCTTCCTTATCTTTGGGACTTCCCGAGCGATTTGTTCGCTGACGACATTCTCTTTCTTTCTTCTTTGAATGTCGTCAGGTGATCTAGACATTCCTGAGATCGAGCCCTCTGCTGAAGACTTGGACCAGTTCACTGAAGACCCCGAGCTCTAGTTCATTGTACACTTTCCATTCAGTACTTTTTCATTTCTGTTATGCCATTGTTTAGGCATTGTTTTTTATCAGTTGTATTTACTTTCCATGCATTGTACAGAAAGAATGTGAATAAACAAAGTTGCTGTTTTTAATTATATCTTGTCTCTTGTGCTTTACTTTTATATTGCTTAGATATGCTTAACGTATTTACTTCACAGTAAATACGTAGCGGCCTCATCCCATTATATATTTTCAATAGGACACCATGCATACACGCACACACCGCGCCCTACGGTAACCTATCCCTCGAGATAGCAGTGATACCGAAGTATAAAGGCCCGGTTGCGCGCGTTTTCCATGGAGGTTAGGGTAAGGATCTCTAAAGGAAGGACAAGAACCTAGAGGAAGGAACACCTTCCGGAATGGATCTAATCTTCTTTATTGATAATTACCATAACTCCTTTTAGATCCCTAACAAGTTCCAAATCTTCTTTATTGATAAAAGGTTCCAAATCAGTACTTTTTCATTTCTGTTATGCCATTGTTTAGGCATTGTTTTTTATCAGTTGTATTTACTTTCCATGCATTATACAAAAAGAATGTGAATAAACAAAGTTGCTGTTTTTAATTATATCTTGTCTCTTGTGCTTTACTTTTATATTGCTTAGATACGCTTAACGTAATTACTTCACTGTAAATACGTAGCGGCCTCGTCCCGTCCCCTTCGCCGTATACCGGAAAGCGGGGCGTGACAAAATAAAAAAGGTGCAGTTTTGAAATAAAGGTATAATGAAATCAAGTTTTCTTAAATGCATAGAAAAAGAATCATGAAAAATGCAAGTAGAATTTATTAGTTTGAAAACATGTTTCATCTTTTAAAAAATTTTGGCAGCACCTCCTTTGTATATTTTGATCCAAAACCACAAATACATAGAGATAATAAAGGCACCCCCAAGCGGGAGCTAGCTTTTCGCCAAACGGCGGATACAAAACCACGCAAGTAATGAAAAAAGTATACGACGCCCAACGGCGAAGTTCACCACAAAGATAAAGAAATAAGCAAGACATCAAAACCATAAGTAGTGGAATACCTCCCCCCCCCCGGCTCTAAGTCTCGCAACCACAATCTCACTAAGTCTCATTACTTATACAAATACTAGTTTGATTTGATTTGATGGAGTTAACTAGATACAATATGAAATATAGATACAAGAGTGGGTGCGATACAAATGTCCCACCTATCAATGCAAAACACCCGAATGCAACTGTGTGCCCACGAAGCCGCTACTGATCCATGCGGTCAACCGCAAGAACTGTAGCACAACAGGGGTGAGTTGCCAACTCGTGAGTAGAAAAAACATCGACAAGTATAAATCGAATAAACGACTCCTAGGTCAACTATATTATAAAGATACTACTATGATATCCAGGGTGACCGTAACTACATCTGTGCCATCAATATAAATAAATGCCTAACAGCATGTGGATATCATCCAACATAATAATCAATGTATGTATGCATGTGGATCTCGTCCAACCATATAATCAATGTATGTATGCATGTGGATCTCGTCCACTCATATAATCAATGTATGTATGCATGTGGATCTCGTTCACCTATATAATCAATGTATGTATGCATGTGGATCCCGTCCACGTGTCAACCAATGACACAACAATATCATATATGTAAATATTATAAAAGCATATGCATGAAAGCATGAGGATATAAATCAACGTGTGCCCCTCACGACACATCAAAATCATGGAACCTGAGTGTCCAATCTTGACACTCGAAAACATCATGAAAACCGGTGTCTAGTATCGACACACAAATACTCATATATCTCAGGCGCCGCATACCCTAGTCGGCCCTTATATCCATCTCTCTACTCCGGTCGGTATCCTCCCGATAATCGCCGAGTCCAAATACAATCACCCGTAGGTAGTACTCCCCTGCCAGGCTCACCGTCTAACAATATGAGTCTTCTTGCCCCGGGGTATCTCACCTGGTCCACCATGTACCCGCAGACGGTGCCTACCGCTCCTCGAATCGGGTTTCACATGCCACTCTCAGAACCGAGAAAACACATGGTGGACGCACTGAAATATCATATCAAGAGAAACCGGGTTTTTAAAACAATACATACTTTCTTTTGAAATCATCACGGTTCTCAAATCCAGAAATCTCATGAAAACAGCATATCTCAATGCGTAAAAATCGTAAAGCATGATATATGCGACATATAATAGAAATGTAAGCATATCCGTATATCATGCAACATGGGACAGTGATATGACATATTAAGGGGAAAACGCTCTTTTAAATGATTCCAGTTTAAAATTTAACATGCAGTCCCCAATTCTGCAAAATCAAAGCCATCATTATCTATGTATGTATAAATGTGTATGTACGTGGGCAACGATGCACAAGATATACTTACGCAAGTATGAGTGTACAATATGCAGGTACGCAAGTATGAGTGTACAAGTGGGTATATATGCAAGCATAAGTGTACAATATGTATGTGCGCCAATATGGATGTACAAGTGGTATATACGCAAGCATGAGTGTACAATATGTATGTGCGCCAATATGGATGTACAAGTGGTATATACGAAAGCATGAGTGTACAATATATATGTGCGCCAATATGGATGTACAAGTGGTATATACGAAAGCATGGGTGTACAATATGTATGTGCACCTATATGGATGTACAAGTGGTATATACACAAGCAAGTTATGCGAAGAGTCATATCATGATGCAGAAATCCTACTGTGTAGTGACATGGCAATTATCGATGATGAAGTGTGTGAGCCGGTCAATCTGTGTAAGTGTAACATATGCATCATCGATAATGGTGCTGGTGTACTAGCACATGTAAATATATATGATGCAGTTGTTAGTTATATATATGCCCTAGAGGCCATTATTGTACATATGATATATATTATAGTGGATGCTTGGATATATAAAGAGAGGACTTTCTTGCTCGATATGATAGTATGCTATCTAGTTTCACTTTATCTTAACATGTTAACAATTACCGTTTTGTGATCACGTGTAGATAAAGCCCATAGGATATGTACTCGACTACTAGGACTATGATGAGATCATACTAGTGGAGCTACGGTAGTAAATGAGTACATCCTATAACTGTTCCTAGTAGAGGGTGTATCGAGACAGGGCATCGATACTCCAGAGTAGACTAGCGTACACGCATCTTGACCCATATGATGGGTGATGGATGATCTCATATCCAGTGGTGTTGGACATCAAAGATGGTGTACGGATGCTCAGTAGAGACTGGGTATACTGAACGGACCCACCGAGAACTTCTGGATGGTATTATACCTATCGTCTGATATCAGTTCTCCGGTGACACCGGTACAGGTTAGTCTGTAGACCTGAGATTGTCATAGAGTCTTGTGTGATTCCCACTGTGCTTTGATTTCCACCTTACCACGACCAAGAGGGCGTGCAAAACGGTGGCTTTTGTGTACATTCCCGAATCACTTGGAGGCAATGAGAGATAGGAGGGGTTTCGTCTCTCCCGGTATAGGGAGTTGATGTTGTGCTGTGTTCGATTGGCTATAACTGGAAGTCCCTGGCCAGGGCTGATATGGAGATTTACTGGTAAGAGTTATCAGTAGTTTCTCGACCCGTTATGAGCCTTACATCGACATGACTTATCGGTTACTGGGGTCTGACGTTTACCACCCCTAGACTAGATATGCAACATATCAGACGAAGAGATCGGACTGTACGGGAGTGTTACTGATTGGATTTGCAGGAGAATGTACTGGCTTTCTTGTTGATCTTATGATTGCTCAATACACGGGTGGCTGTTACGTTTAGCTAACCGCTTGCAGCTTGTGGGTGTTTGATAAGATCATCACCTACTGCCGGCGTATTGACGATTCTTTAGAGTCCTACACAGAGGTTTCCTGGCTCAGGCAAAACGGAGTAGTTGCACATATGTGATATGTGCGGGACAGAGAATAATACGATATGAGATACCGTATTATATTCTCGCGATATGAGATATCGGCCGGGTTTATGTGATATAGCCGGGTCATCGGATCAAGTGTTGATTCGATGAATTGGTACATGTTATATTAGTTGGTTATATGAAATATAGCCGGATTGTCGGATCAAGAATTGATTCGATAATTTAATGTATAATTATATATGTGATATATTACATTACGTTAACTAATATAAGTTCGCTTTATTAATTCATTTTCTCACTGGATAATACATTGATGTATATGCGATATATGTTAATTGTATTATTTTCTTTTGTTACAAAATATATTGTATATGTGATATATAATATTGTAACAAGTTAAGGTTACAAATGCAACATAGTTGTAAAGTTTAAACCAAATTAGGTTTTGGATTTGGGTTAGATTTTTGGTTAGCTTTTTCATGAAACTTCATGAAACTTTCCTTTATGTTTTCTAGCTTGATATTTTGTGTAGACATTTGTTAACCAAACCCAAACCTTAGACCATAGTTTATTCTCTACAAGGGTTAACTTTATCATTCTTAACCCATGGTTGGATTTATAACCACAACAATAATTTATTATTCATCCAAAAAGCATTTCTTCTTCTTCTTCCTCCTTGAAAAAGCTTTCTAGCTTTTTGTGAAGTGATGATTAAAAGTGAGAAACTGAAAACAAAAGAGAGCAAAATTCCTACTTCATCATCCTCATCTATTCTAGCCATTTAGATTAGGGTGATCACTTCACTAATACTTGATTAGAGAAGTGAGAGCTTGAGTTTAAGATTCTTCAAGGTAGATCTAGATCATCTTCGAAAAAGAAGACTTCAAGCAAGTATGGATCATTCGACTTGTGGAGCCTCTCTAGAGGCCGGAAGTTCATGGATCGCTGCGAAGGGACTACTACTCGGAGTTTATGAAGAGAAGGAACGGACTACAAAGGTTGTAATCCCTCTCTCTTAGATGTAAAGTTGTTTACATGCAAGTTAACCCTAATTCTCTAGTTAAGATCTTGGTTAGGGTTTGTTTAGCACCCAAAATTTTTTTTAAGTAGCATGATTGATGCTTGCCAAAACCTTGCTAAGGTGATAAGCTAACCCTACAATGGTATCAAAGCCAAGCTAGAGCATTAGGAGTTGTCTAGACGAAGTTAGAAGTCCGATCGAACCCCGAAACCCCGAAAAGACCCCTTTTCTGGAAATTTTTGAAAAAATTAACATTTTTCATATTAAAAATACTCAGAAAATCATGCAGGGAATTTTATGGACCCACCTGAAGATAGGGTCCCTAACTCTTTACAGTGACCGTGTAACCGCGGCCAAAACCTGGTTTGGCGGCGGTTCCGCGGCGCCACTGTGGAGGCTTGGGACGGGCACTTCGACAACGGTCCATCGGTGCTGGGGCATGCTACTGGGAATTTTTATTTTCTGCTCAAGTGTTGAGCTCTCTGGGGTATTTTGGGAATTCGTTGTGTCTGTCGAATTATCTAATTTCGCCTAGTTATCTGTGATGCTTATGTGTTGCTGTGATATGTTATATTGGATCGTTGTGTATTGAATAGACGGGGGTTTTATATGAGATGAGAGTTTTCTTTTTCATTCATGTAAAATTCATTTGTATATAATATTCTTTTATTGGGGCATTTCCGGGTTGAGGCTGATGTCACCATTGTATATTATTTACTTTTCCGCATTAGGTTAGACCCAAGACGGAGAGCACAAGTAACCGGGTTCTAGGGTCCAGTGGGAGGCCATCTCGAGGAGTCGAGACCGGGTCTCTTAACCCAAGAATTGGTAGGGTTACTTGACGCTCTCGTAGGGGTCTAGGGATGGGGGTTTGGCTATTCATCGCGACTGTGGAATCCGTGTTTTATATAGGCTCAAAAAAAACACGGATGTCCTAGTATATCCAATATTTCATATGTTGACTTCTGCTGCAATGTTCTGTGATGAGATCATATTACTGCCTGAGACGAATGCTTATACTATATGTTGATATATAAATATTGCTGCTTTCGTTTCTTCTGTGATGCTTAGGAAGCTTAAATGATGGGTTTTATTAATAAGATTAATAAAAGAAAAGAAACCTAAAAGATGTTGTAGAATCCAATTTTCAAAAAGGGTAGCTACAGTTTTTGCTTTGCATAGAGGTATTCCTTGCAGAATATCCAGCACCTTATTCGATAAGGAAAGAGCCGAGATCCCTTCACCGTGAGTGACTTCTTTAGAAAAACTGGCAGATCCTACAAACTCACGGTTTAGTTTTTGATTGCTTCTATAGTTCTTGCTTTGCACAGAGGTATTTATGAAATATCATGCACCTTATTCGATGAGGAAAGAGCCGAGATCCCTTCACCGGGAGTGACCTCTTTAGCGAAACTAGAAAAGCCTCAAAAACACTCCTTTTCAAAATCACTTGTTTCTACAACGATATCAAGTTCATTACGCAAAAGGTTTTTATAAAAACCTGTCATAACCCTTCGTCATTTCAGATAAATAATATTTAGTATTCATGCTACGTTTGTTGACTTAGTCAAGACGTAGTGTACGGTAGCTAAATAGTGTTTATCTGCTAAAGCATGAGATGCGATTGGATTAGGGTAGTTGTACGGCCTTTTTGACTTAGTCAAGGGTCGTACGGGTTGGTTTAATTCAATCGGGAAATGTACGGGTCGAACTTGACTTGCGATTTATAGTTTGTTGACTTAGTCAAGGTCATAGATCGCTAGGGGTAAAATAATTATCGGGAATTTCAAGTGTTGAAATTTTCAATGAGATTGCATACCTTCTATGAGATAGATGGATCCCGATACCAACTGCGAGTAAGAATTACTCTTGGGAGAGTTTTGCACATGACAATTAGCCAATCAAGTAGGTGTCTAGAAATGTGTTAACGAGGTTATGCCTCTGGAAAAACGAGGTTTATTTTAATTAGGTCCGTGCGAAAGCACGGGGAACCTCCTTCAAAGCACCAACACTGATCTGGCTGAAAGATTGGCGAACTTGTAAGGTATAATTAATCCCGGCTAATCTTACCTTTTAGGGTTTGAAGGAAGATTTGATTAAAACAGTGGGAGCCATCCTAATTAGATAAGATAATAACCAATCTAATCTTGCAAGAGCGCACGCTAAAGTGTTTTTTCTTCTCTATCTCCAGGTAGCAACCATGTCAGGCCATAATCAAGATAATAATATGGATGTATTAACCGAACCCGCTTGTTATACTGAGCAGGGGAACGTTGGTTCCGTTCGTTCTTATAATTGTTATAAGACTGAAGAGTAAATAGGGGAATACCAGAATTCACATGCCGCCCAAGCGAAGAATAAACATGTTGATGTATCTTCTTCGGATGTGTTAGTTACCGAGAACTGTTTCTCAATTCACTCTACGTCCTGGGCATTAGATACCGGATCAGGATCTCACATATGCAATATATTGCACGGGCTAAAGAAAGGTAGAGAACTGGGAATGGGTGATCATTCCGTAAGAATAGGGAATGGTGCAAATGTTGCAGCCAAAGTAGTTGGCGAATATCACCTTGTATTACCAAGTGGTAATACATTGATTCTGAACGAATGCTATTATATACCGAACATGTCACGACCCGAAAGTACGGAACGTGACTGGCACTTAGATTACGAGACGTCTAAAGGCGTACCGTAACCTAAGTCAGCCAAAGCCCAGAAAAATCTAAACCAAAATCAAAAGAGAGTGAAGGAGAACCTTTAATGAAGACGACTTTCAAATCAATTAAGTTGCAAAGAATCCCTTTTTAAAACCATCAGAAAATTTCAGAAAATTTCGGCAGAGTCTCCCCAGTATTTTCTATCTCCCAAAATGGGTACAACAAGATAATAAACCTGTAATCATAAAAATGGCATCCCCAAGCGAGAGCTAGCTCTTCGCCCAAGACGGATCACAACCACATGCAATATAATAACCATATCAAGAAAAGAGCATAAAAGAAACGCAAAATATCAGAAAACACATCGCCGGCTCAAGTGAGCTCGACCCAAAAGAAACCACAAATATACAACCTCTCAGTCTCACCACTAGGTCACATATATAATATAAAGTGGTAGATGGAGAATACTAGATACAATGATAAAGCAAAAGAAATAAAGTGTGCTCGCAACCCACCTACGGGCGATGTCGCGAGTCTGAGCAAAAGGAATTGATGATAAGATAGCCCCCCGCTACAAGACTGACGGGTCCGACCTGCAAGACACTGTGGCACAACGGGGGTGAGTTGCCAGCTCGTGAGTAGAATATAACATCTAGTAAGGCAATCGTAAGAATGCATGCAATGCGTCACAACATGTATGTCCATATGTGATATAATACTTCTAGTATGCATGCACATGTATGCAATGTCATTACTAAATCTTTAAGTGTTTTAAATGCTAAGGGTATTGAATTCTTAATTTTAGAAGATGAATATCTGTATAATAGCTAAGTACCATCAAGAAATCATCAGAAAACCCGTGTCAAGCATCGACACCAAATAGGAATCATATCTGCCTCAATATCGGGCTCCGTCAGTCCGGATCGGCCCATATCATAATCTCACGACAACGGTCGGTATCCTCCGGATATCCGCCGCGCCAGACATCACCGGTAGGTAGTCTTCCCCTGCCAGGCTCATCGTCTACAACTCGATCTTCTTGCCCCGGGGTACCATACCGGGCCCACCATGTACCCGAGACGGTTCATCCACTCCTCGAATCGGGTCTCGAAATCCAACAGAAAACATGAAAACTCATGGTGGACGACACATACATCACGAGAAAACCGCAACTTTGTTTTAAAAATGATGAATATAAGCTTTTGTTAAATTCTTGCGGTTTTCCCCAAAAATCCAGAAATCGCAGCAATACTGAAATCCTCAAGAAAATCATAATGTTCACATGTTATATATAATAAATGTCTATGATATCAATGTATATGATGTGAATTTTGGATAGAATCTATGTAAATATGATGATAATGCGAGGTATATGCATGCTATGCAATTTCATATATCGTGTATGAATGCAAATGGCGATATTAAGTTAAACAGATTCTCTAGTGCACGTGGCATGGCAATTACCAAAGGCGTGTGTGTCACATGAATAGTGCACGTGCAACGGATGCCAATGGTAATGGTGTTCGTGTCCTACGAAGTAATATCGCATAAGTATAGATGAATGTCCATGCAATCTAATATACTGTGCGCTATAAGGGTATGCAGTGTACATGAATGGATAAGCTAGCTAACAATATGAATCTTGCAAAAAGTAGGGTAATCCTAACTAGGGCGGCGCCTCGCGCCATTCAGACGATTCCCCATAGATGAATACATCTACTCACCTGAAATCCCCGCTAATCCGATCCGACCACCGCCTTGCCTTTACGTGCCGTGTCCGATGTTTCCCCGACCGATCCTATATTTGCACAACACCAAGCAAGATTACAAAACCTAAAACGATGCAATTCACAATATACAATTATCGGCGCTCTCGAATTAAAAATAGCATGCACTCGGTGCGCGGGAAAATGCACGAAAATCGCTAACCCTTAAATAGAATCGTCATTTCGGGGAAATCGACAAAACTACTACCCGACTAGACGAAACCCCGCATTCGCGCACTCTAATAGTCCTATACGAAGCTAATTATATCGCTAACATAACACAATTTGATCGCATTCTAATTTTTGTAAAAATCTAGTAAGCAAATTTCAAACCGATTCGATGCAAACGTCGCAATTTAACGATTTAGCGAGCCTAACCTTACGCAATTAACCACTCCAATCAATTAGATAACCAAACCCTAAATTAAATCCGACCACCATGCTACAAACCTTAATTTAAAAATCAATTCCTTCTCTTGATTTTCCTAAACAAACATTTACTACTAAACTAATACTTCAAATTTCAATTCTAGCATATTTAAACTACAAGTTAGCAACTAGTTTAGGATTTTATACCTTACAAGAGTTGAATCCAAACTTGCACTAGCCTCTAAGACACCTCTTTTCTTCACTTTTCAAAAAATTAGGGTTAGGGAAGGGATGGATTTGGGTTTTGGTTTGAATTTGAGAAGGAAAAGTGTGTATTTTTCATGGAATTTGTTGATTTTTGCAAGAATTAAAGCAAGAGAAGTGAGGGAAAAAAATGGAAGGGGGCAGCACCAGCTCGACCTGAGGTTAGAGGAGGGTGTGTTTGTGTGAATGGTGTAGAAAATTCTACACAAAAACCCTTTCCCAAGCTCAATTAATGACTATCACATCAACTTTTACACAAAAAACCCCCATTTTAAGCCATTTTTGAATAAAATTTAAACCATAGAACAAAAACTTTGAAAAATCTTGATAAAATTTTATTAACACTAAATTTTAGTTTATAATGTTTCCTAAGTGTGTAATTTACCTAATTAAATTTGTATTTATCACTAATTTAATGTATTTTAAAAAGCTTAAAATAATAAAAAAATAATTAATTACGAAAATTATTTTTATTTAACTAGAAAATTATAAGTGACATTTTAGTGACAAAATTATAGTAATATCTTATCTAAATTTTGTATAATTAGGTCTACAATGAAAAATACCTATTTTGACTTTTTACGGAAAAAGCCGAAAAATTAACCGATTACCGAAAAACTGCCTAAACGATTTTCGAAGGGTTACAATCTTCCCCCCTTAAAGAAATTCGGTCCCCGAATTTAGAATTTAACTACGCGTACCTTCAAAAAGATGGGGATATCTCTTCCTCATCTCGACCTCGGTCTCCCAGGTGACCTCCTCGCTGTTCGGGCCACGCCAAAGGACCTTGACGGACGGTATAACCTTCGACCTCAATTTCTTCACCTGCCGATCCAAAATGACCACCGGCTGCTCGGTGAAAGAAAGATCATGCTCTAGTTGAATCGTCTGGTGCTGAATCGCCTGGGAAGAATCATGAAGGTACTTGCGGAGCATCGAGACATGGAATACGGGGTGAACATCGGGGAAGCTAGGCGGAAGAGCTAACCGATAAGCGACTGGACCAACACGCTCTAGGATCTCGAAAGGACCAACATATCTAGGACTCAGTTTCCCTTTCCGCCCAAAACTCATCACACCTTTCATCGGAGAGACCTTCAGGAAAACATGATCACCAACAGCGAACTCGAGTCGGCGACGACGCCTGTCAGCATATGATTTCTGCCTGCTCTGTGCTGCTCTCATCCTGTCCCGAATCAGCTGTATCTTCTCGGTCATTTCCTGTACGATCTGCGGCCCCAAAATACTGCTCTCCCTGAGCTCTGTCCAACATACAGGCGATCGACATCTCCTCCCATATAAAGCCTCAAAAGGTGCCATCTGAATCGTCTCCTGGAAGCTATTATTGTAGGAAAACTCGATCAAAGGCAAATGACGATCCCAGCTACCACCGAAATCAAAAACGCAAGCTCTGAGCATGTCCTCAAGAGTCTGAATAGTACGCTCTGACTGACCGTCAGTCTGAGGATGAAAGGCTGTGCTAAAACTCAATCGGGTGCCCAAAGCTTCCTGTAGTTTCTGCCACAATCGGCTGGTAAACTGGGTGCCACGGTCGGACACGATGCAAGTCGGAACACCATGCAGTCGCACTATCTCATCAATATAAACCTGGGCGTACTGAGAAAATCCAAAAGTGGTCTTCACTGGCAGAAAGTGAGCCGCTTTCGTCAGTCGATCCACAATCACCCAAATAGAGTCGTACCTTCGACTGGTCCTGGGTAGACCCACAACGAAGTCCATAGATACCTGCTCCCACTTCCACTCAGGGATGGGCAAAGGCTGTAACTCGCCGGCTGGCCTCTGGTGCTCGGCCTTGACTTGCTGACAAGTCAGGCATCTCGACACAAAGTCTGTAATATCCTTCTTCATCCCGTCCCACCAGTAAACCTCTCTCAAATCACGGTACATCTTGGTGGAACCTGGATGCACACTGTATACTGATCTATGTACCTCCTCGAGAATATCACGCCTCAGTCCCTCTGAATCTGGCACACACAGTCTAGTCCCAAATTGAAGTATCCCCTGATCATCAATCACGAAGTCAGAAACTCTGCCCTGCCGAATCTGCTCAATAATCTCTAATGTACGGGCATCGCCGGACTGTGCCTCGCGGATACGGTCAAGTAACTGTGGGCGTGCTCTGAAATGGGCCAGCTGTCCCCCTGTAGGAGTAAACTCGAACTGCACTCTGCTGTCACATAACACCTGCCAATCCGCCGTCGACTGCATCTGTACTGCGCTCAAACAAGATAAGTTACCTCCGGGCCTCCTACTCAAAGCATCTGCTACCACATTCGCCTTGCCCGGATGGTATAAAATCTCGCTGTCATAATCCTTCACCAACTCCATCCAACGGCGCTGTCTCAGATTCAGATCTCGCTGCTGGAAGATATACTTCAAACTCTTGTGGTCAGTGAATATCTGGCACGACTCACCGTATAGGTAATGTCTCCATATCTTAAGTGCAAATACCACTGCAGCCATCTCTAAATCATGGGTGGGGTAGTTCTATTCGTGTTTCCTCAGCTGCCGAGAAGCATACACGATAACTCTGTCGTGCTGCATCAACACACATCCCAGCCCCACTCTAGAAGCATCACAATATACCACAAACCCGCCTGATCCTGAAGGCAATGCTAGCACTGGTGCAGTAGTCAGACGAGTCTTCAACTGCTGGAAGCTATCCTCACATGCCTGGGTCCAATCAAAAGGAACCCCCTTCCGGGTCAACCCGGTCAATGGTGCAGCAATGCGGGAAAAATGCTGGACGAAACGTCGATAATAGCCGGCCAGACCTAGAAAGCTGCGAACCTCTGTAACTGATACCGGTCTAGGCCAACGCTGAACTGCCTCGATCTTCTTCGGGTCCACACAAATACCATCTCTCGTCACCACATGACCCAAGAAATCGACACTGTCTAGCCAGAATGCGCACTTGGAGAATTTGGCGAACAGCTGATGCTCCCTTAAAGTCTGCAATGTGATACGTAAGTGCTGCTCATGTTCCTCCTGGCTCTGAGAATAAACCAAGATGTCGTCAATGAACACAATGATGAACTGATCGAGATACGGCCTGAAAACGCGGTTCATCAAATCCATAAATGCTGCCGGGGCATTGGTGAGCCCGAACGACATCACCAAGAACTCATAGTGACCATATCGAGTACGGAAAGCGGTCTTCGGAATATCCTCCTTCCGAACTCGCAACTGGTGATAACCTGACCGTAAATCAACCTTCGAGAAAAACCCTGCACCCTGGAGCTGATCGAATAAGTCATCAATGCGGGGTAGGGGATACCTGTTCCGCACAGTAACCCGGTTCAGCTGACGATAATCAATGCATAAACGCATACTTCCGTCCTTCTTCTTAACAAACAGGACGGGAGCACCCCAAGGTGACACACTCGGTCGGATAAGCCCTTTGTCCAGCAAGTCCTGTAACTGATCCTTTAGCTCTCTCAGCTCCGCCGGGGCCATCCGATAAGGCGGTATAGAGATAGGCCCCGTGCTGGGGATCAAGTCAATACAGAACTCAATCTCGCGCTCTGGTGGCAGACCAGGAAGCTCGTCAGGGAATACATCAGGAAACTCTCTCACAACAGGGACCTGGTCCAACGGAACCTCTGTGGAGCTAGTATCACAAACATATGCTAAGAATCCCTGACACCCTTTTCTTAAGAGCTGACCAGCGCGAAGAGAAGAAATCAAGCTGGGAAGGGTAGCACTACGATCTCCCTGAATAATAAGAACCGGCTCACCAGGAAAACTGAATCTGACTGCTTTTTCACGGCAGTCCATGGATGCATAACAGGTGGCTAGCCAGTCCATACCAAGAAGAACGTCAAAGTCTAGCATATCGAGGAGAATCAAATCAACTGAAGAATCTCTCTCCCCGATACAAACGGAACACGATCGGTACACAAAACGGGCAACAAAAGACTCGCCTACCGGGGTAATAACGACAAGCGGCTGATCTAACGGAGAAGACTCTCGGCCCAACCTCGGTACAAAGTACGTGGATACATAGGAATGTGTAGAGCCTGGATCAAATAATACCCGTGCATCAAAAGAACATACTGGCAGAGTACCTGTCACGACGGCATTGGATGCCTGTGCATCCTGAGGAGTCAACGCGAACACTCGGGCCTGTCCACCACTAATAGCTGGCTGTCCTCTGCCTCTACCTCGGCCTCGGCCTCTGCCTCTGTCGCCTCGTCCTCTCAGAACTGGACCGCCATGCCCACGACCTCTAGAAGCATCTGACTGGCATGGAGCATCATCAGGAGTAGGAAGTAAAGCTCTCTGAGAAGGTGGTGAGGGTGGTAAAGTCACATGCAGGACTGTCGCCGCACCCGGACGTCCCATAGTACAGTCTCTGACACGGTGGTACTGACTCCCACACCGAAAACATCCTGGAGACAACTGCTGGGTCTGTGGATATGAACCAAATAATTGACCTCGTCTCAATCCTCTGCCTCCACCATCTCCCGGAAATAATCTATCACGGTGTTTACCCATCTGCCGCTGAGCTGGCGTATCAGTACGGATCCTCTTCGGCCCAGAAACGACCGGAGTCTCAGAAATACGCTCCTCCAAAAGTAAGGCTGCATCCATCGCGGCAGCGTATGTATCAAAGCGCTGGGTGCCGATGGCAAGGAATAGCTGTGTATCAAGCCCTCGTACAAACCTCTTTATTCTCTTCACTTCTATGTCGACTAGGTACGGAGAATATCGAGACAACTGGGTAAACTGTATATCATACTCCGACACTGTCATCCCAGGAGTCTTGCGCAAAGACTCAAAACTACGGGCTCGAGCATCTCGGACACTCTCCGGAAGAAAACGGGCAAGAAATGCAGCTGTAAACTCGTCCCAGGTCATAGAAGGCAGACCTGTAGCTCGGCCTCTCTCTACTGAATCGTACCATGTCTGGGCAAGACCCTCCAGACGAAAACTCGCAAACTCCACCAATCTATCATCAGAACACCTCAACGAACGGCAAATCCGAGCCATCCTATCTAGAAATGCCTGTGGGTCCTCTGTCGCATCTGTACCGGTAAAAACTGGAGGTCTCAATCTCATGAACTCCTGTAGTGAAACAGGGATAGTCTCCATAGTAGCAGCAGGAGTGATCATCTGTGCAGCAGGTACGATCGTGGTCTGTGCGGTGGAAGGAACGTCCTCGGATATCTGTGCCCGGCTGGACTCAACTAAAGATCCCATCATCTGCCGCAACTCTTGCATGCCGGCCTCTAGTCTGGCAATACGGTCTAGATAAGGCGGATCAGTATGACCCTGAGGGACAGGCGTATCATCCCGCTCGATCCTCGCCTCAGACGGGCCCGCCCGAATCTCATCCCTAGCGGCAGCCCGCTGAGCTCTCGTAGACTTTGGCGGCATCGAAGCTGGAATAAGAAATAGGACTGATAAGATCATTGCAATTGAATCAAGGAATGCAAAGAATCAAGAAAGGAAATACAAGCAATTATTGTTGGAGATAGTGCCCTCATAGTCAATTATTGGATCGCAGGTACGTGATTGCAATGATTGCGGAGGACCTATACCGATAGGACAGTCTTACTCGAGATGATAGTATGCTATCTGGTTTGCCTTTATCAGTCGTGTACATGTTCAGGTGACTGATTACATGTTACACTTTGATAGAGCCCTTAGGATCTTGCTTTACTACCAACAGTATGATGGCGATCATATACGTGAGAGTTGGGTAGTTTATATGCATATCCTTAATTGTGGTCCCTAGTCGTGGGAGTTTCGAGACAGGGCATCGATACTCCGGAGTAGACTAGTGTATACAGTCGAGACCCCGACGAGGGGCGGTGGCCGGTCTCACAAGCCACTGGTGTCAGTTGGATCACCTAAGATGTATACAGGTGCTCATTGGGTTATGAGTACACCGGACAGGACTCGCCGGGAATCTGCTAGTTAGTACTATACCTATCGTCAGATAGCAGTTCCCTGGTGACATGTGTACAGGTTAGTTCATCGACCTGAGGTCGTCATTTGTCTCGTGTGAGTTCCCACTGTGCTTTGATTTCTACCCTACCACGGCTCAAAGGAGTCGTGCAAACAGGTAGCTTTTGGGTACAGTCCCGAGCCATATGGAGGCACGTGAGCGGATCGGCAGGGGATTCGTCTCTCCCGGTATTGGGGGCGAGGTCATGCTGTGTCTAGGAGAGCCATTACACATAGTCCATGGCCATGGCAGGAGATTTACTGGTCGGTACTCCAGTAGTATCTCAGGGTGTTATTGGGCTACACTCCGACACGGCTTATACTGCTATTGGGGGTCTGACGTTACTAGCCCCCTAGGCAGATATGCGATACTCATAGACGAACGGACCGGACTGTATATACATTATCACTGTTAGGCTCAGTAGGGTTTCTGGATGAGTTCGCTCATCAGCCTCCCTTGAGGTCAGTCCATGGGCAGCCGTTACGCATAGCTAGTGCCGCTGACGGTTTGTGGTTAAACCCACTGCCACGGTACCGACGAGTCATTAGAGTCCCCCACAGACAGTTTCCCAAGTTCGGGCGAAACGTTGTAGAAGCCGTATGGTTTTATGGCAGGGTTCGGAAAATGCACGTGCGTTTACGCACGTGTCAGTTTTCGGGCAGATGATACTGGTCGGCTTTGGTTTAAGCCGGATCCGAGTATTATATTGAATAGGTATAATATCTTTGTCTCGGTTGCATTTGTATTCGTTCGTAATACAAATGCGGGTATATTTATACAGTTACGGGGTTATCCTGAAAGTCGTTTCAGGATCACTTTTGGAAGTTGCCAGTTTCCAGTTTTCTATCAGCCGTCTTTTAACATTCGGTTAAAGACGGATTTATCTTTTCTTGGATGAGAGTGACTCAGTGTTCTAGAAGGTTCTAGAAAGGGTGACATGGATTGGTGAGTCATTAGTGCATTAATGGTGTCATTAATGCTTGATGACTAAGGTTCTTTAGATTCATTGTTTCTAAATGAGTCATGCTTTTCATTTATGATAAAAGATAAACTTTGTGTTTATGGTCACCCCCTTGATTGCTCCTACCATCACCTCCCTCTTTCATAAATAGTGGCCGGCCCCTTGAGTGAGAGAGAGAGAGATTAATTTCATTCTTGAGAGAAAAGACTATGGTTTAGGGTGCATGGAAATTTCATTGCCTCTTTCATTTCCATCACCCGATAAAATGGCAACTTCATTAACCGATCGTCCACGGATTTGGACGAAGTGAGACAAAGTCATCTACTCATTCTCTACATCATTCTTGGTCGTCTCTTTTAGCAAACTTGACGACCGAGTTGCCTCAAGTCAGAGGCGGGAGCCCGTTTAAAGAATCAGTGATGTGGTGCCACCTGGACGAGCAGATCGGAGATCGAAGAGATCAGAGCAGCCGCAACGGAGCGTGGGATGATGGTTGAAGAACGAAGGACTCGGATCGTTCGGTATAACCTTTCTACACTCTTTACAGTTTGTTAGTTTAGCAATAATGGCAGATCCAGGTTAAAGTATACGATAGCGCCAGATAAAAAGTTTTTGTTCCGCATTTGGCGTCTGTAGACGGCCGGGGCGCTAACGTAGACTTACAGTGGTATCAGAGCCTCACCATTTTGCTATACTAACTTGTACTAACGCGTTTAAAATATAGATCGAACCGGAAATAAAAAATCGCAATTTTTCAATTTGACAGTTTCTGTTAATTTTCAAACTGGTCCAAATGTCATTTTGACCATACCAGAAAATCAAGCAGGGTTTTTTAGGAATACTGGAGAAATTCGACCAAGTGATTCGACTGTTCCGCCGCGGATCCGCGGCCCAAGCATGGGTTTGGCCGCGGATCCGCCGCAGGAAAGTGACGTCACTTAGCCAATTTTCTACAGTGCATTCTATGTTGGAAATTGGGATTTTTGGTATATATCTTTTGGGCCCAGATTTTATTACTGTTCAGCAGATTTGCGTGGGGCCCACTTTGTGATATTTAGTCGATCGAAATTTAAACATGTTAGTTTACAGTGCTTACATTATATCTCCGACCGGGAATGTCATTTGATCGGTAAACCGCGTCCGATTGCTATAGTTCTTTTAGACGGGTTTGCGAACGTGACATTCGCGTTGATGTTCTGTGTTGTGCTGTGATGTTGCGGATTTGTCATGGTGGATAGCAGTGTGCAATGGTAGTACAGTTTAAGTTTATTTGTACATTTGATATTGCGGGGCGAGCGTCCAACATGTGGACTGCCGTCACTGCCTGTTGTATAATATTCTTTTGGGGCATGACCAGGTTGCGGTCGATGTACCTGTTGTACTATTTTTCATTACTGTACTAGGTTTTACCCCGCGACGGAGTGCACGGATAGCCGGGTTCTGGAGGGCAACGGGTCCGCATCTCATGGCTTTGAGAGGCAGAGGGGTCCCACTCTAGAATTGGCAGACTATTCGCCGCACTCATAGGGGGTACAGGTTGACCCAAGGAGGGGTGCCCAAGATTACCGGATTCCGTGAAGTGCTGGGTGGTCCATTCACTTTGCTGTAGGGGGCTGCCTCGCTTCAGGTTTTGGCGGATAACTTGCCGCACCCGTAGGGGTCTAGGTTTCATTGCACAGGCTATCCACATGACAGGGGAACGTCGGGTTTCAGCAGCGGCTCTGTGAAACCCGGGGATCCCAGTTTATCTGTATTGTTCTGTGATGCTTATTACTTTTCTGTAATGTTGCATATTATCACGCCTGGAGCGATTATTGTATATTGGTTTATATACTATTAGATGTTGTATATGTTTTACACCCGCGCTAGTCCAGTCCGTTAGTTAAGTAACCTAACGGGTGATGATGGGACCCAGTGACGAATGCGGATGGCATATACGTACATTTTATTTTCGTTCTTTTCTGGTGTGATTATTGATGGGATTGCGTTGATTCTGATCAATGCAAAGTAAAGAAAACCTGTTTATAGTTGTTGGAACAAATTTAAAAAGTGTTATTACAAAGACGTTTCCTTTTGTTTTGCATAGCGGTATTCAGTGGAATATCCTGCACCTCATTCGACGGGGCAAGGGCCGATATCCCTTCACCGGGACTGACCCCTTGGGCAGAAGTTTGCGTCAGGGTAATAACTTCACTATAGTCGATTACAAGTTGCTTTGCATAGCGGTATTCAGTGGAATATCCTGCACCTCATTCCACGAGGAAAGAGCCGAGATCCCTTCACCGGGAGTGACCTCTTTAGCAAAAGGTTTTCGCCACTATATTTTAAAAAGCTATCAGGTTCCTTCAGCGATATCAAGTTCACTATGTTAAAGGTTTTTCGCCAAAAACCAGCCGTAGCCCTCCGTCACTTCTTTTGAGTATTCAGTAGTATTCAAGCTATGCATTTTAGCCAAAGTTAAGGCATAGTGTTTGGTAGCTGCTGGGTATTCAATTGTTGCATAGATAGATGAGTTAGTTTGGGACAGTCGTTCTGCCGATTGGCCAAAGTCAGGGGCATGTGCGGGTGGGTTCAAATTGACAAGATAGTGACGGGTAGAACTTGGCATGTGACTTATGACATTTTGACCAAAGCCAAGGTTATAAGAGCATGGGGCAAAAATCAGATCGGGAGTTTCTAAAGAAACTGAAACTTGCCAAGTATGCGCATACCTTCTGGAGTATGAGTAACGTGGATGCATTCCATCACGTTATCATGCGATGAGAGTTGGATCCCGATTCCCACTGATGAGTTGGTTTACTCTTCGGGTGATCCCGATTGATTCTTCTTTCAGGTTTGGAGGAGAATTTGACAGGACAGTGGGAGGTTTCCGGATTAGATAAAGTGATAACCATTCTGATCTAGGTTAGAGTGCACGCAGAGTGTTTCTTTTCTCTCTCTCTTTGGCAGCGACCTTTGACCGACCCTAGACTATGACTCAGTGACCAAGTTGACCGAACCTTCTTAAAATACTGGCTTTTGGATTGTCTATGTTGCATAAGTCATTGCCACTCCTTCTTTTACCCTTTGAATTTCTCAGAACACCCGTATTACTACGGACATCCACTTCCATTGGATAGATCCATCGTATGGTTATATACGAACTCGAAGGGACTTCTTCGAGGATGGATCCAGGTTCAGGAGAAATAGAATTGGTTTATTCAGTTGTCTTTTATTATCACCTTCTCTCAGGTTGCGAGGGCTCCTTGGTTTAGGAGAGTACACCTATTACGCTTATTGGATAGTCTTATTCCAAACCATAGGCAGGTGCCGAAAGGTAGGGAATGAAGAAAACCAATTAGCCTAAGTAGGGTGTGCAGAAGGTAATCTGTAAAGACAAAATAAAGGGATTAGAAAGAGGGCAAAGTAAATTGCGACCGATATCATTCACGACCAAACCGTGTACTTCATCGCCACTCCTAATTCACCTTTAAAAGAATAAGGTATTATTCAGTTGTCTTTTATCATCACCTTCTCTCAAGATACGAGTACTCCTTGGTTTAGGAGGGTACACCTATTATGCTTACTGGATAGTCTTCTTCCAAACCATAGGCTGGTGCCGAATGGTAGGGAAGGAAGAAAACCATTTAGCCTAACAATGGTGTACAGAAGGTAACGACTAAAGACAAATAAAGGGATTTGGAGAGATGGCAAAGAAATATACGGTTAAAGTCATGAATTGGATTATGGAAGAGGCATTACTATGAATACCAAAATACCCCTAGGAAACATTTTCATGTTTCAGTGCATTGTTAAAGGAAAACTGTTTTCCCGATTGGATACTTACTCCAAGGGTATGTATTTACCAGGTTTCATTCTCATATCTGTATGGTTTTACAGATGATGAGTGGGAGTAAGTTATTGGGAATTAGGTAATTATCCTCATTATATCGGAATTCGTTGTAATTGGTGATATTTGAGGAAATCGCCAGGGTACAGTTTTCAACCTACGACGCACAGGTTTTTGAGTTGTTCAACTCAGCGGACTTATACAGAGTATTGTATGTTGTCCAGCGTCCATCAGGACAAAGGGGTAGGTCCTCGTACTATGTTCTGTTTACTTATAACTTCTCTAGTATTTAGTCAAGTGTTTCGTTAAAATACAAGGTCTAAGTTTTGAGAAGTTATGGGTATAAGAATAAAGTAGAGAACCAGATATCACAAGTATCGGGATTCTTCAAAGAGATCAAAGATGTAGATTCTTGTGATTGGTATTCAGATGATAGTGATGGTTTTGAGAAACGTGTTTCTCTTTCAGGTTACTCTTAATTGGATGGATTCCTAAGTTGAGTAATGCTGATTAGCCTCTTTCCATTAAAGTGATATGCACTGGAGACAGCTGCATGATTTGAATATGGTTCCAATTAAATAAGTGCCAAAGTTTCTATATTGGATATAGAATGGATCGTACCTTAAAAGATATTAAGGTATGGGGAGTTGTCCAGCTTATGCTTAAAACCAGACTCTGGATAACTCATGGCACGTTTCTGTAATGGCTGTTTGTGGGTTGACCCTGGCTATGACTAGGGTTGATATTCTACCATTTGGAAGATCAATAGTGATATTGTTCTTGACTCGCCACAGTTTTAGTAAAATGGATCTTTTTCAGAAAACAGTAGTGGGAGTATGGTAGAACTGGAAGTGATTCCAGAACCGCGAACGATTACGGAAAATTTAATAGGACCTATATATTCAATCATGTTTGACATTCCATTAGCCACTCCGCAGATATGGTGGGTAACCTCAGACACCCGAGAGGTACTTTGGTAGCCTCAAGGACGGTGACAGGGAGGTTCTTATCTACCCAGACTTGACACTACTATTGTTCCAGGTTATGAGACCCGGTAGGAGGGTTGTCGTAATCAGTGGGAGCATCGGAAGAATAGTGGGCAAGTAGCTTATGTCTATTTATAGACTAGAGCAGTTATAGCGGAGATAGATCATCTAATTTTGATGTGACAGTCATGGGTTTGACTTCAATCAGAATTGGGGATGGATCTGTTAAGAAGGTAGTAGGGTGTGATGTCATGGTATTTGGATGACATACACAGAGTAGGAAGTAAAATTCCTATACTACGACCGGTTGTACTTTGGTCGTCACACAGTTGTTTCTCCAGACAGGATATGGATATAATATTTGACATTCTGGTTTCTGGATCTATGGTTTTAGATCTGGATTTGGGTAGTTTCCCAATGTGGGTACTTTGATAGATATTCTAATGGTTTTTAGAATAGTTGACTCCTAGCATGGTGGTGTACCTGCAGGTGATGGAGTCACCCTCTCTAAAGGTGTCGTATAGACTAAAGGGGAGAGGGAAGTGCATGATTGGCAGATCACTTGCTTAGGCAATTGAGTCAATCATGAGATGTCAAGTACCACACCAGATGTTGTTTTTGCACTAGATGCAATGAGTTTGTATTATTCCAATCCTGGAGAAACATAAGGAAGCAGTTTTAGAACATAAGTACATGTTCTACGGATTTGATGACGGCAGCCTCCTTCGGGAGACGATTATCATTCCAGACTTCAAAGGTGACGTGGATGACAGAGTGATTGTCAGAGTTTTAGTTTTCCCTCTAACGAGGGACAGTATTTTGGACAGGTGGTCCAAGTGGATACTGTGGGTGGCAAGGTGCCGGATACTGATTAGGTTCAGTGATCGATACAGTCTAAGAAGTTTGGATTTGGAGTTCATTTATGAACTAGGTCCCATCAGATATCCAGACATATTCTAAGACAGGTATTACTCAATTCGGGAGATGGTTTTCTCCGCGAACTTGAGATTAAGAGAGATATAGAAAGAAACATCTAGGCGGATCCACTCACTGAGGATATTTCTCGAACACAATAGTTTTACAAACGGGCTTTGTGAAACTGATTAGTAGAGGAGTTGGATGTTCGGTTTCACACGGGCTGTGAGTAGTCGACATTGCAATAATTAGCCTTGAGTGCAAGTGGGAGATTGTTGGAGATAGTGCCCTCATAGTCAATTATTGGATCGCAGGTACGTGATTGCAATGATTGCGGAGGACCTATACCGGTAGGACAGTCTTACTCGAGATGATAGTATGCTATCTGGTTTGCCTTTATCAGTCGTGTACATGTTCAGGTGACTGATTACATGTTACACTTTGATAGAGCCCTTAGGATCTTGCTTTACTACCAACAGTATGATGGCGATCATATACGTGAGAGTTGGGTAGTTTATATGCATATCCTTAATTGTGGTCCCTAGTCGTGGGCTTTTCGAGACAGGGCATCGATACTCCAGAGTAGACTAGTGTATACAGTCGAGACCCCGACGAGGGGCAGTGGCCGGTTTCACAAGCCACTGGTGTCAGTTGGATCACCTAAGATGTATACATGTGCTCATTGGGTTATGAGTACACCGGACAGGACTCGCCGGGAATCTGCTAGTTAGTACTATACCTATCGTCAGATAGCAGTTCCCTGGTGACATGTGTACAGGTTAGTTCATCGACCTGAGGTCGTCATTTGTCTCATGTGAGTTCCCACTGTGCTTTGATTTCTACCCTACCACGGCTCAAAGGAGTCGTGCAAACAGGTAGCTTTTGGGTACAGTTCCGAGCCATATGGAGGCACGTGAGCGGATCGGCAGGGGATTCGTCTCTCCCGGTATTGGGGGCGAGGTCATGCTGTGTCTAGGAGAGCCATTACACATAGTCCATGGCCATGGCAGGAGATTTACTGGTAGGTACTCCAGTAGTATCTCAGGGTGTTATTGGGCTACACTCCGACACGACTTATACTGCTATTGGGGGTCTGACGTTACTAGCCCCCTAGGCAGATATGCGATACTCATAGACGAACGGACCGGACTATATATACATTGTCACTGTTAGGCTCAGTAGGGTTTTTGGATGAGTTCGCTCATCAGCCTCCCTTGAGGTCAGTCCATGGGCAGCCGTTACGCATAGCTAGTGCCGCTGACGGTTTGTGGTTAAACCCACTGCCACGGTACTGACGAGTCATTAGAGTCCCCCACAGACAGTTTCCCAAGTTCGGGCGAAACGTTGTAGAGGCCGTATGGTTTTATGGCAGGGTTCGGAAAATGCACGTGCGTTTACGCACGTGTCAGTTTTCGGGCAGATGATACTGGTCGGCTTTGGTTTAAGCCGGATCCGAGTATTATATTGAATAGGTATAATATCTTTGTCTCAGTTGTACTTGTATTCGGTCGTAATACAAATGCGGGTATATTTATAAAGTTACGTGGTTATCCTGAAAGTCGTTTCAGGATCACTTTTGGAAGTTGCCAGTTTCCAGTTTTCTATCAGCCGTCTTTTAACATTCGGTTAAAGACGGATTTATCTTTTCTTGGATGAGAGTGACTCAGTGTTCTAGAAGGTTCTAGAAAGGGTGACATGGATTGGTGAGTCATTAGTGCATTAATGGTGTCATTAATGCTTGATGACTAAGGTTGTTTAGATTCATTGTTTCTAAATGAGTTATGCTTTTCATTTATGATAAAAGATAAACTTTGTGTTTATAGTCACCCCCTTGATTGCTCCTACCATCACCTCCCTCTTTCAAAAATAGTGGCCGGCCCCTTGAGTGAGAGAGAGAGAGATTAATTTCATTCTTGAGAGAAAAGACTATGGTTTAGGGTGCATGGAAATTTCATTGCCTCTTTCATTTCCATCACCCGATAAAATGGCAACTTCATTAACCGATCGTCCACGGATTTGGACGAAGTGAGACAAAATCATCTACTCATTCTCTAAATCATTCTTGGTCGTCTCTTTTAGCAAACTTGACGACCGAGTTGCCTCAAGTCAGGGGCGGGAGCCCGTTTAAAGAATCAGTGATGTGGTGCCACCTGGACGAGCAGATCGGAGATCGAAGAGATCAGAGCAGCCGCAACGGAGCGTGGGATGATGGTTGAAGAACGAAGGACTCGGATCGTTCGGTATAACCTTTCTACACTCTTTACAGTTTGTTAGTTTAGCAATAATGGCAGATCCGGGTTAAAGTATACGATAGCGCCAGATAAAAAGTTTTTGTTCCGCATTTGGCGTCTGTAGACGGCCGGGGCGCTAGCGTAGACTTACAATTATGTCCTAAGGTCACTTAGGCGGAGTACCGTATCGTAAGTATGCCGCGGATTATACCCACGGTACGCCACTCTGCTTAAGTCACCTACTCCATCTACCAAGGTCGTCCTACACTCAGAAAGGTAAAACCTACGCTCTGATACCAACTTTGTCACGACCCGAAAGTACGGAACGTGACTGGCACTTAGATTATGAGACGTCTAAAGGCGTACCGTAACCTAAGTCAGCCAAAGCCCAGAAAAATCTAAACCAAAATCAAAAGAGAGTGAAGGAAAACCTTTAATGAAGACGACTTTCAAATCAATTAAGTTGCAAAGAATCCCTTTTTAAAAACATCATAAAATTTCAGAAAATTTTGGCAGAGTCTCCCCTGTATTTTCTATCTCCCAAAATGGGTACACCAAGATAATAAACCTGTAATCATAAAAATGGCATCCCCAAGCGAGAGCTAGCTCTTCGCCCAAGGCGGATCACAACCACATGCAATATAATAACCATATCAAGAGCATAAAAGAAACGCAAAATATCAGAAAACACATCGCCGGCTCAAGTGAGCTCGACCCAAAAGAAACCACAAATATACAACCTCTCAGTCTCACCACTAGGTCACATATACAAGATAAAGTGGTAGATGGAGAATACTAGATACAATCATAAAGCAAAAGAAATAAAGTGTGCTCGCAACCCACCTACGGGCGATGTCGCGAGTCTGAGCAAAAGGAACTGATGATAAGATAGCCCGCCGCTACAAGACTGACGGGTCCGACCTGCAAGACACTGTGGCACAACGGGGGTGAGTTGCCAGCTCGTGAGTAGAATATAACATCTAGTAAGGCAATCATAAGAATGCATGCAATGCGTCACAACATGTATGTCCATATGTGATATAATACTTCTAGTATGCATGCACATGTATGCAATGTCATTACTAAATCTTTAAGTGTTTTAAATGCTAAGGGTATTGAATTCTTAATTTTAGAAGATGAATATCTGTATAATAGCTAAGTACCATCAAGAAATCATCAGAAAACCCGTGTCAAGTATCGACACCAAATAGGAATCATATCTGTCTCAATATCGGGCTCCGTCAGTCCGGATCGGCCCATATCATAATCTCACGACAACGGTCGGTATCCTCCGGATATCCGCCGCGCCAGACATCACCGGTAGGTAGTCTTCCCCTGCCAGGCTCATCGTCTACAACTCGATCTTCTTTCCCCGGGGTACCATACCGGGCCCACCATGTACCCGAGACGGTTCATCCACTCCTCGAATCGGGTCTCGAAATCCAACAGAAAACATGAAAACTCATGGTGGACGACACATACATCACGAGAAAACCGCAACTTTGTTTTAAAAATGATGAATATAAGCTTTTGTTAAATTTTTGCGGTTTTCCCCAAAAATCCAGAAATCGCAGCAATACTGAAATTCTCAAGAAAATCATAATGTTCACATGTTATATTTAATAAATGTCTATGATATCAATGTATATGATGTGAATTTTGGATAGAATCTATGTAAATATGATGATAATGCGAGGTATATGCATGCTATGCAATTTCATATATCATGTATGAATGCAAATGGCGATATTAAGTTAAACAGATTCTCTAGTGCACGTGGCATGGCAATTACCAAAGGCGTGTGTGTCACATGAATAGTGCGCGTGCAACGGATGCCAATGGTAATGGTGTTCGTATCCTACGAAGTAATATCGCATAAGTATAGATGAATGTCCATGCAATCTAATATACTGTGCGCTATAAGGGTATGCAGTGTACATGAATGGATAAGCTAGCTAACAATATGAATCTTGCAAAAAGTAGGGTAATCCTAACTAGGGGGGCGCCTCGCGCCATTCAGACGATTCCCCCATAGATGAATACATCTACTCACCTGAAATCCCCGCTAATCCGATCCGACCACCGCCTTGCCTTTACGTGCCGTGTCCGATGTTTCCCCGACCGATCCTATATTTGCACAACACCAAGCAAGATTACAAAACCTAAAACGATGCAATTCACAATATACAATTATCGGCGCTCTCGAATTAAACATAGAATGCACTCGGTGCGCGGGAAAACGCACGAAAATCGCTAACCCTTAACTAGAATCGTCATTTCGGGGAAATCGACAAAACTACTACCCGACTAGACGAAACCCCGCGTTCGCGCACTCTAATAGTCCTATATGAAGCTAATTATATCGCTAACATAACACAATTTGATCGCATTCTAATTTTTGTAAAAATCTAGTAAGCAAATTTCAAACCGATTCGATGCAAACGTCGCAATTTAACGATTTAGCGAGCCTAACCTTATGCAATTAACCACTCCAATCAATTAGATAACCAAACCCTAACTTAAATCCGACCACCATGCTACAAACCCTAATTTAAAAATCAATTCCTTCTCTTGATTTTCCTAAACAAACATTTACTACTAAACTAATACTTCAAATTTCAATTCTAGCATATTTAAACTACAAGTTAGCAACTAGTTTAGGATTTTATACCTTACAAGAGTTGAATCCAAACTTGCACTAGCCTCTAAGACACCTCTTTTCTTCACTTTTCAAACAAATTAGGGTTAGGGAAGGGATGGATTTGGGTTTTGGATTGAATTTGAGAAGGAAAAGTGTGTATTTTTCATGGAATTTGTTGATTTTTGCAAGAATTAAAGCAAGAGAAGTGAGGGAAAAAAATGGAAGGGGGCAGCAGCAGCTCGACCTGAGGTTAGAGGAGGGTGTGTTTGTGTGAATGGTGTAGAAAATTCTACACAAAAACCCTTTCCCAAGCTCAATTAATGACTATCACATCAACTTTTACACAAAAAACCCCATTTTAAGCCATTTCTGAATAAAATTTTAAACCATAGAACAAAAACTTTGAAAAATCTTGATAAAATTTTACTAACACTAAATTTTAGTTTATAATGTTTCCTAAGTGTGTAATTTACCTAATTAAATTTGTATTTATCACTAATTTAATGTATTTTAAAAAGCCTAAAATAATTAAAAAAATAATTAATTACGAAAAAAATTTATTTAACTAGAAAATTATAAGCGACATTTTAGTGACAAAATTATAGTAATATCTTTTCTAAATTTTGTATAATTAGGTCTACAATGAAAAATACCTATTTTGACTTTTTACGGAAAAAGCCGAAAAATTAACCGATTACCGAAAAACTGCCTAAACGATTTTCGAAGGGTTACAGAACATGATATGCAATATTATATCAGTTTCTTTATTAAGTAAAGAAGGATATAATTTTGTAATACAGGATAATGTTATGAACATATTTCTAAATCAAAAGTTTATTGGATCAGGCTCGTTAAATAATGGCATATAGGTTCTAAATCAAAACACAGTTCTTAATATTCAAAACACACACAAGAGGAAAAGTTCAGAAATGAATGAATCCTTCTTGTAGCATTGTAGACTTGGTCATATCAATGCGACACGATTTGCTAAGTTGCATAAAGATGGTTATTTAAATACGTTCGAATTATCATCTTATGAAACTTGCCATTCATATCTTAAAGGCAAAATGGCCAAAACTCCGTTTAGTGGACACGGAGAAAGAGTTACGGAACTCTTGGGACTGATACATAGTGATGTATGTGGTCCAATGTCTACACTTGCCAGGAATGGTTTTTCGTACTTCATTACATTCTCTAACGATCTCTCAAGATACGTACATGTGTTCCTGTTGAAACACAAGTCTGAAGTTTTTGAGAAATTCAGGGAATATAAACACGAAGTCGAGAACCAAACAGGTAAAAGTATTAAAATCCTTCGATCTGATCGAGGAGGAGAATACTTGAGTAATGAGTTCCTGGACTATCTAAAAGAGAATGGGATTCTCTCTCAGCTTACTCCTCCTTATACACCACAGCACAACGGTGTATCGGAGCGGAGGAATCACACCCTATTAGATATGGTGTGCTCTATAATGAGCACTGCTGAGTTGCCTATTTCCTTTTGCGGGTATGCGCTTGAGACAGCCATATACCTATTGAATCTAGTTCCATCTAAATCTGTACCCACCACACCATATGAGATATGGAGTGGGAAGAGACCATATTTTAAACGAGTTAAGATATGGGGTTGTTCGGCCTATGTCAAAAGGCAAAATCCGGACAAGCTCGAGGCACGATCAGTTTTTTGCAAGTTTGTGGGATATCCAAAAAATTCTCAAGGATATTTTTTCTACCACGCTGAGGAACAAAAGGTCTTTGTTGCTCAACATGCCACCTTTTTAGAAAAGTAATTTCTTATAAAAGAAATTAGTGGCAAAGAGGTAGAGCTGGAAGAAGTTCCAATAACATAAACTGTAACTGAAGATTTAGTGGAACCAGAAGATTTAGTAGTTCCCGACGAACCTCAGCCGCTCCGCCGATCTAGTAGGGTTCCTCATCCACCTGAGAGATACTACGGTTTTCTTATCGATGGTGGGAGCGAGAATTGCATCATGGAAGATGATGACCCGACTAGTTTTGAGCAGGCCATCACGAGTGGTGACTCTGTGAAATGGCTGGATGCAATGCGATCTGAGATGGAATCCATGTACACCAACAAAGTATGGACTTTGGAAGTTGCTCCTGAAAGGGTAAAACCCATTGGGAGTAAATGGATATTTAAGAAGAAACTTGGTGTAGATGGAAAAGTTGAGGCTTTCAAAGATATACTTGTTGCAAAGGGTTTTCGTCAACGACCAGATGTGGATTATGACGAAATCTTTTCTCCAGTAGCTATGCTTAAGTCCATCTGGATCTTACATGCCATTGCTGCATACCATGACTACGAAATCTGGCAACTAGATGTTAAGACCGCCTTTCTAAATGGTGATTTAGAGGAGTTCGTATACATGACTCAGCCAGAGGACTTCGTAGACAGTGGGAGCAGCGGGAAGGTGAGCAAGCTGCTTAAATCCATCTACGGGTTAAAGCAGGCATCGCGGAGTTGGAACATCTGTTTTGATGTGGTAGTCAAAGAGTTTGACTTCATCAAAAACATAGATGAACCTTGTATATACAAGAAGGTTGCAGAGAGTAAGGTTGTCTTCCTCGTATTGTACGTGGATGACATACTCTTGATAGGAAATGATATTCCTATGCTGCACTCGGTCAAGCTCTTCTTATCATATAGATTCTCAATGAAAGATCTAGGTGATGCCTCTTGCATTTTGGGGATTAAGATCTATAGAGATAGATCTAGATGGATACTAGGATTGTCCCAATCCAGGTACATTGACACCATACTAAAGAGGTTTAGTATGGAAGAATCCAAGCGTGGGAACTTACCCATGATCTCTGGACTCACTCTCTCCAAAGAGATATCTCCCAAGACTGATTTGGAAAGAGCTCGCATGCAAGGGATACCCTATGCTTCGGCAGTAGGCTCTATCATGTACACGATGCTATGTACCAGACCCGATGTAGCATACTCACTAAGTGTAGTGAGTAGGTATTAAGCAGATCCTAGAGAGAATCATTGGACAGCTGTGAAGAACATTCTCAAGTACTTGAGAAGGACTAAAGAGATGTTCTTGGTGTATGGTAACGGAGAACTCCAGGTGGAGTCCTTTACCGATTCCAGCTTCCAAAGTGATAAGGATGACTCTAAGTCACACTCGGGTTTTGACTTTACCCTCAATGGAGGGGCGGTGTGTTGGAAGAGTTCCAAATAGGAAACCGTGGCAGACTCAACGATGAAGGCTGAATACATCGCTGCCAACGATGCTGCCAAAGAGGCTGTCTGGATAAAGAAGTTCATCACAGAACTTGGTGTGGTTCCGTCCATTGAGCATCCAATACCTCTGTATTGTGATAACAATAGAGTTATGGCTTTAGCCAAGGAACCCAGGTCCCATCAGAAGTCTAGACATATTCTGAGGCGGTATCACCTGATCCGGGAGATAGTTGATTGCCGGGAGATCGAGGTAAGGAGAGTTGATACGAAGGACAACACTGCGGATCCACTCACAAAGGCCATTCCTCAGATACAATTTGAGAGACTCTTCGGGATGTTGGGTATGAGATAGTACAACAGCTGGCCTTAGTGCAAGTAGGAGATTGTTAGTTATATATATGTACATATGATGTATATTATAGTGGATGCTTGGATATATATAGAGAGTGTAAGTCCACGTTGCCCACCCCGATGCTTGCAGGGAGGCGGAAACGTTATGAAAAATCTGATTTTTACAACACTAGGCAACATGGACTAACCAAAAGAGGGATCTTTGCTAAACAAAACTAACTACAAAGCTAAAGAGAGTTAGCTACTCGGAAAGAGGGTTATACCTAGGTCTTCAAATCCTTCTCTTCTTGCTCCTTGGAGTGAAAGAACGGGTTCTCCTTGTCGCTTCTCTTGCCGAAGAAAGATCCACCCGAGGGCTTCAACCTTTGGCTCCAACCTCAAACTAGAAGTAACTAAGGTGCTTAGTGTGCTAGACCTAGGACCTTAGAAAGTGTAGAGAGTGTTTTTGAAGGGATTATCTCAAGCTCAAATGGTTCTCAACTCATGAGAGTGGAGAGCTAGAGAGAGAGGAAGAGGAGGAGAGAGAATGGAAATGAACAAGTGAGAAGAATAATTCAACCCTTCTCACATATATGTGATTTATGAATAATAGATAATTAGCTAAGATAATTGTCATGGTTAATCAAGAAATGACCATTATCATTTCACATTAAATGCTTTTGCAAGGATCAAAGAGCATCTTTCATATGGAATGATGATGGTCAACTTGTCAACCTAGGTCAACAAGTCAAGTATAGTCAAATGGTCAACAACCCTAACCATGCACAATTATAATTAACTAATTAGTAATAAATCATAATTCACACATAAACATTAGGGTTAAGAAAATGACAATGGTCATCAACCCTAATCAAAGTCCTCTGCCTCTGTCTCAGTCAACTGTGCAACATACCCGTATCCGTGTTCCGAGGAACACGAATACAATGAGATAAAACCAATCCCAAATCATATACTAGGATCCGGCTTAAACCAAAGCCCGCTAGTATAAGCTGTCCGGACACCAAACGTGCACAAGTGCGCGGATGTGAACGAACCCTGTCGCAAAACCATGCGACCTCTACTCATTTTGCCTAAAGGCGAATAACCCTCTGTGTGGGACTCTAAAGACTCGACACTACGCTGGCAGTGGGTTTAATCACAGACCGCAAGCGGCACTAGCTGTACGTAACGGTCCCCAGGTAGATGCCGATAAGAAGATTGACGAGGTAAACCCCATCTGAACTCCTACTGAGCCTGAATGTGACAGTCTCCGTACAGTCCGGTCTGTTCGTCTAAGAACATCGCATGGCGGGCCTAGGGGGGCGGTAAACGTCAGTCCCCTACTAGAGGTACAAGTCATGCCGGAGTGTAGCCCAGAACACCTGAGATAACACTAGAAACCTACCAGTCTATCTCGCTTACCCTGGCCAGGGACTTTGTGTAATGGCTCTCCTAGACATAGCGCGATATCAACCCCCAATACCGGGAGAGACGAATCCTGTCTAACCGTCACGGCCTCCAAGTGCTTCGGGACTGCACCCAAAACCTACCTATTTGCACGACTTCTTTGAGCCGTGGTAGGGTAGTAATCAAAGTACAGTGGGAACACACTCGAGGCGAAGTGACAGTGTCAAGTCAACGGACTAAGCTATACTCATGTCACCTGGGAACTGATAACTGACGATAGGTATAAACCAACCAACAGTTCCCGACGAGTCCTGTCCAGTGTACTCATAACCTAACGAGCACCCGCATACTATCCCAAGTACGACGTACTGACGGCTGTGGGACAGGCCGTCTCCCAAGCTGGGATGAGAAGCGCATACGCTAGTCTACTCTGAAGTATCGATGCCCTGCGACTAGGGACCTGCATAAGGATGTGCTTATAGATTACTCAGCCCCCACAAGTGTGACTGCCATCACAACGCTGGTAATCAAGCAAAGATCCTAAGGGCTCCACTAATGTGTAAAGGTGATATGCTAAAAGAAACATATGCACACATTAAAGGAGAAACAAACCAAGTAGCATACTACCATTTTGAGCAAGAATGTCAATACAAGGTGAATATCCCAAGCTTCCATCAAGTAATATACAATCCAGTATGATACAGTAATGGCCTCTAGGGCATATACACTAACAGAGAGGACTTTCTTGCTCAATATGATAGTATGCTATCTGGTTTCACTTTATCTTAACATGTTAACAAATACTGTTTTGTGATCACGTGTTGATAAAGCCCATATGATATGTACTCGACTACTAGGACTATGATGAGATCATAATAGTGGGGCTAGGGTAGTCAACGAGTACATCCTATAACTGTTCCTAGTAGAGTGTAGCGCCTTGAAAAGTCGTTTTGGTGTTTTCCTGAAAATCGGTGAAAATTCGGTATTTTTTCGGTAATCGTCTTTTTTGTTATTTTGCAGTTTAGGACTAATTATACCTAATTTGGATAGGTAATTTATAGTTTTTAGTAGCAAATGAGTTAATTATGAAATTCTGGTCGTTTCAAAATTTTCCCTAATTTTTCAATTTTTTAATATTATTTTAAGCCGGTAAGAAAATACATTAAATTAGCGATAAATACAAATTTAAATGGGCTAAATTTAAGCTTTAAAATCATGTTAATTAAAATCTAGTTGTAACATAAATTTTTAGTATTTTATTTTAAGTTTTAACTAATTTTTATTATGGAAAACGAAATTTATTGAATTTAAGCTTAAACTTGCAATTTTGGACTTGTAGGGGGTCTTTTTGCAAATTTTTTTTTTGTGCACTCTCACACACACATCCTCACATCTCCTTGGCTGGCCCAAACTGCAGAAAATTCTCCCCCTCTCTTTTGTTTTAAAACTCTTTTGTTTGGAATGATTTGAGTTGATGTGTAGGTTTTAAAATATAGTATTTTGGAGGTATGGTGTATTTGACTTTGGGGGGGTTAGAATTTGTGACCATTTCCCACACCCCACACCATTCCCCTCCACCCTCCTCTGGCCGAAACCAGCAGCTCCCCCCCCCTTCATTTTTCCCCTCTCTTTTGTTCTCAAATTCATCTCAAAAACCATCAAAAATCAACAAATCCTTCACTAATTCAACACAAAACCTTAATCCATCTCTTCTCACACCCACTTTAGTTTAAATCTTGGTGAAAGGAGGCATCTTTGGAAGCAAATTGTTCTTGCTAGATCTCTAGTTTGAGGTATAAATTCTACCTAGTTAAATTCTTTTGGTTAAGTTTCTTAAATTAAATTGTTTTAGTGTTAATTTAGTGTTAGTTTCATTCTAGTTTTTTTTTTTAAAGTTAATGGTTTGAGTTAACTAGGGTTTTAGAAACCATTATTTAGTTAATTAAATTTATGTTGCTACCTAGTGTTTTGCTAACCTTAATCTAAGTGGTTAACTTGCTATTAGGCTAAAATCTAGTGTTAAATTAAGGTTTTTCATGTATAGTTTGGTTTAAGTTTGTTAATTACAAAAATCAAGAAAGGGTTGGTTGTGGAAATTAGGTTTTGAGGCATAGTTAATGGTTTAGAATTAGTGTAATGGCTATCTAGTGGGTTAGTTTGGATGTTTGTGTTGAATTGTGTTAACTTTATCGCTAATTGTCGATGTTTGCACCAAATTGCAAATTTCTAGCTTACTAGTTTTGTTGTAAAAATATTGTGATGAATTAATTGCGATATCTTGATGATATTTTTGGCATATCCTATGATAATTAGGAGGTGTGAGTGCGGATTTTTGAGTGATCGGGTTTTAGCTTTGCCGGGCGACCAAATCGGCGATTTTAGTTAGTTTTTGCGATTTTCGCGTGTGTTCCGCGCACCTCGTGCACGTTGTACCTAGCTTGTGAACTATGGTATTTTCGTTAGGGATTTGCGTCGTTCTTGATATGTAACCTGATGTTTGTATTGATGTAAATTCCAGGTTCGGTCGCGGAGATGTCAGACGCGGCACGAAAGGGGAAAGCGGTGATTGGACGTGACTAGCTAGGGATTCCGGTGAGTAGATGTAACATCTACGGGGGACTATCGTTGGATGGCGCAAGTCGTCCGATAGTTTTAGTAGCTTAAAAAGATTCTTAGTAATGTTAGTAATTAGGGGTGTAATACTTGTATGATTATTTGCTACATTCATGCCTTATATTGACATACATATGCGAACCCATTCTATAGGACACCTGCACCATTGCCAGGGTTTTTATATGCAGCACGAGCACTATTCATGCTTACACACACGTCCTGGTAATTGCCATGCCACCACACTAGATAACCTATAAATTGAAACCTTTTACTATAATTGATGTTTAAACCTGTGCTATTACCTTTAACTCCTTAAAAATGAAATCATAAGATTGCTAATCATGTGCATGTACCTCATCATGTTATTTGTTCATGCCTAGTCTATCAATCATACATTGCAACTTGATTATTGATACCATATGCGTTCATTATCATTGGCATATGCATTTATGAGGATTTTTTGAGATTTTGTGATATTTCTGGATTTCGGGGGAAAGCCGCAAAATTTCTAAACTTATTATATTTTTTTAAATATGTAAATTGCGGTTTTCTAGTGATGTAAGTGTCGTCCACCAAGAGTTTGCTGTTGTTTTCGAGACCCGTTTCGAGGAGTTGGATGAACCGTCTCGGGTACATGGTGGGCCCGGTAAGGTACCCCGGGGCAAGAAGCTCGTGGTGCTGACGATGAGCCTGGCAGGGGGCGGATTACCTACCGGTGACTGTTTGGGACGGTGGATATCCAGAGGATACCGACCATGGCCACGAGATGATGAGATATTGATATTGAGATGGGTCAGCCGGATGGCTGAGGCCAGAGATACTATGCCATGGATATATGAGATTTGTGATAGTTTTGAGGTGTCGTTGCTGGACATAGGTTCTTGTTGATTCTAGTGGTATTATGCTGGTATTTCAAAAGAGATTCCTAGAGGAAAAACATGATTCTTATACTTACACATTCATATCATGAGTTGATTCGCATTGCATTCATACCTGCTAGTATATTCATATTGCATACATACCTGCTATTATGTCCTGCCTTACCTGTGTTTTAGATGCTAGAATGCTTGTGTGGATGCATTCGATAGCCTGTGTAGATGTTATTTATTACTCACGAGTTGGCAACTCACCCCCGTTGTGCCACAGCCTTTTTCAGGTCCGCTCCGTCAGTACAGTAGCGGCGGGCGCACTTGCTTCTTTTGCCTCTTTTGCCTGGACTCGAGGCTTTGCTCTTAGGTGGGTTATATTATTATTTTTGCACCACCTTGTATATTCTTTGTATCTAGTGTACTCCATCTACTGTATCTACCAGTATTGTTGTATATTGACTTAGAGATGAGACTGTGAGATTTGTGGACTTTTATGCTGTATTTTGGGGTCGAGCTCACTTGAGTCGACATGCTGTTTTTCTCATGCTTCTTTATGATTATTTCGCATGTCGTTGTTTTATATTGCGTGGGATTTGTGACCTCCTTGTGGCGAAGAGCTAGCTCCCGCTTGGGGATGCCATATTTGTTGGATTTATATATATTCTTGTTGTACCCATTTTGGGGGCCAGTATTTACAAAGGAGACTCTGCCGAAATTTTCGGAAAAATTGACATTGTTTTTAAAAAGGTTTTATATGACTTATTTGATAAACTCGCTTTCAATTGATTGGGTTTTCTTCACTCTTTTGCTTATTTGGTTTTGGTTTCTGGGCTTTGGCTTACTTATTTTACGGACGTCTTGAGACGTTTCGTAAACTTAAGTGCCAGTCACGTTCCGTACCCTGCGGGTCGTGACAAAGTTGGTATCAGAGCGATAGGTTTTACCTTTTTGAGTGTAGGATGACCCTTGGTAGATGGAGTAAGTGACTTAAGTAGGGTAACATAGCGTGTGTATGTCCGCGGCATACTTGCGATACGGTACTCCGCCTAAGTGACTTTAGGATATACTTGCTTGAAATTCCTTCTTCAATTCCGTGTATCCTATGATTCTATTGCACTGTTCTTACTATCCGTTTTCCTGTAACAGCCACTATGCCGCCGAAGGCTACGAGGGCACAGAGGGCTGCCGCCCGAGACGAGATTCGAGCTGGCTCGTCCGATACTAGGACCGAGCAGGGTGGTATGCCTACGCCGCAGGGACAGACCGATCCACCTTCCCCAGGCCGTATGGATAGGCTCGAGACTGGTATGGAGGAGTTGCGACAGATGATGGGGGGCATGCAGGAGCTACGTCAGATGGTAGGATCCCTAGTTGCAGCCAGTCGTACACCGAGGCCTAATGACGTACCTACTACATCACAGACGACCATGATACCTGCTCCTACTACTACCACCGTGGCCATTCCGGTTTCGCTACAGGATTTCATGAGGCTGAGACCTCCAGTATTCACCGGCACCGAGGCAGCGGAGGACCCACAGACGTTCCTTGACAGTTTAGCCAGGATCTGTCGTTCGCTGAGATGTTCGGATGATCGATGGGTAGAGCTTGCGAGTTTCCGACTAGAGGGTCTCGCGCAGACATGGTGGGAGTCAGTCTTGAGAGGTCGAGCTGCAGGTCTACCGCCTATGACTTGGGCCGAGTTTACAGCGGTCTTTCTAGCTCGTTTCCTCCCAGAGAGCGTTCGTGACGCCAGAGCTCACAGCTTCGAGGCCTTAGTCAAGACACCTGGGATGACGGTGTCTGAGTATGACATCCAGTTTACACAGTTATCCCGATATGCTCCGTATTTGGTGGATACCGAAGAGAAGATGGTGAAGAGGTTCGTACAGGGACTTGATGCCCAGCTATATCTTGCCATTGGCGCCCAGCACTACGACACTTATTCAGCGGCTATGAATACGGCATTACGGATGGAGGCACGCATATCACAGACTTCGGCCGTTTCTGGGCCGAAGAGGATTCACACCGATGTACCGTCTCAGAGGCAGCGCGCCAGATTCTTTCCGAGAGATAGGCCTGGCAGAGGATTTGGACCGGGACAGTTATATGGTTCTTATCCCCAGGAACAGCAGCCGTCGCCAGGGTGTTTTGGGTGCGGGAGTCCGCACCATCTTGTCAGAGACTGTCCGGTGAGACGACAGGGAGCAGCGACAGTTCCGCATGTGACCCTACCACCATCACCACCCCCTCCTCAGAGAGCCCTACTTCTTACCACAGGCGATGCTCCATGCCAGTTAGGTGCACCCAGAGTCCATGGACGCGGCGGTCCTGTTCAGAGAGGATAAGGAGGCAGAGGCCGAGGTCGAGGTCAGCCCGCTATCGGTGGAGGACAGGCCCGAGTATTTTCTTTGACACTGCAGGATGCGCAGGCATCCAATGCCGTTGTGACAGGTACCTTGCCAGTTTGTTCTTTTGACGCACGGGTATTATTCGACCCAGGTTCCACACATTCGTACGTCTCTATACACTTTGCACCGATGTTGGGCCGTGAGTCGTCGTCATTAGATCATCCGCTTGTTGTTGTTACTCCGGTAGGCGAGTCGTTTGTCGCTCGTTTTGTATTTCGATTGTGTTCCGTTCGTATCGGGGAGAGGGATTCATCAGTTGATTTGATTCTCCTCGATATGTTGGACTTTGATGTGCTTCTGGGCATGGACTGGCTGGCCACTTGTTATGCTTCGGTGGACTGCCGTGAGAAGGAAGTCAGATTTAGCTTTCCGGGAGAGCCAGTCCTTGTTATTCAGGGAGACCGCAGCGTCACCCTTCCCAGCTTGATTTCGTCTCTTCGCGTTGGTCAGTTCTTGCGGAAGGGATGTCAGGGATTCTTAGCGTATATTTGTGATACTCGAGCTGCAGAGGTTCCGTTGGACCGGTTCCCGGTTGTTTGTGAGTTCCCTGATGTTTTCCCTGATGAGCTACCTGGGCTACCACCTGAGCGCGATGTTGAGTTCTGCATTGATTTGATTCCCGGCTCGGGGCCTATTTCTATACCGCCTTATCGGATGGCCCCGGCAGAGCTTCGAGAGCCGAAGGATCAGTTGCAGGATTTGTTAGATGAGGGGCTTATTCGACCTAGTGTTTCTCCGTGGGGTGCTCTGGTCCTGTTTGTCAAGAAGAAGGATAGAAGTTTGCGCTTATGTATCGACTACCGCCAGCTGAAAAAGGTTACCGTTCGGAACAGATATCCGTTGCCACGCATTGATGATTTGTTCGACCAGCTTCAGGGTGCAGGATATTTTTCGAGGATCGACTTGCGATCAGGATACCATCAGCTGCGAGTTCGACAGGAGGATATACCGAGGACAGCTTTCCGCACGCGCTACGGCCACTACGAGTTTTTGGTGATGTCGTTCGGACTCACCAACGCCCCAGCAGCATTCATGGATTTGATGAACCGTACCTTCAGGCCGTATCTTGACTTGTTCATCATCGTGTTTATCGACGATATCTTGGTGTATTCCCGGAGCAGAGAGGAGCACGAGCAGCACTTGCAGATTACGTTACAGACTCTAAGGGAGCACCAGCTGTTCGCAAAGTTCTCCATGTGTGCATTCTGGCTGGACAGCGTCGGATTCTTGGGTCACGTGATTACGAGAGACGGCATATGTGTGGACCCGAAGAAGATTGAGGCTGTTCAGCAGTGGCTCCGACCTACATCGGTTACTGAGATCTGTAGTTTTCTAGGCCTGGCGGGCTACTACTGGCGTTTTGTTCAGGACTTCTCCCGTATAGCTGCACCTTTGATCGGTTTGACCCGGAAGGGAGTTCCTTTCGTTTGGACAGAGGAGTGCAAGCGCAGTTTTCAGCAGCTACGGACTTGTTTGACTATGGCACCGGTATTATCTTTACCTTCGGGATCAGGCGGATTTGTGGTCTACTGTGATGCTTCGCGAGTAGGGTTAGGATGCGTATTGATGCAGCATGGCCGGGTGATCGCTTATGCATCTCGGCAGTTAAAGAAGCATGAACAGAACTACCCCACTCACGATTTGGAGATGGCTGCAGTGGTCTTTGCACTGAAGATTTGGCGACATTACCTATATGGCGAGTCGTGCCAAATATTCACAGACTACAAGAGCTTAAAGTACATATTTCAGCAGCGAGACCTGAACCTCAGACAGAGTCGTTGGATGGAGTTTGTGAAAGACTACGACAGCGAGATCTTATATCACCCAGGCAAGGCGAATGTTGTGGCAGATGCTTTGAGCAGGAGGCCCGGGGGTAGTCTATCCTATTTCCGCGCAGTGCAGAGGCAGTCGTCAGCAGATTGGCAGATTTTATGCGACAGCCGAGTTGAGTTCGAGTTCACTCAGAAAGGGGGACAGCTCGCGCATGTTCGTGCACGCCCACAGTTGCTTGACCGTATATATGAGGCACAGCGCAGAGACGACCGTTGCTCATAGATCATGGTACAGATGGGACAGGGCAGATTTTCCGAGTTCGGGATTGATGATCAGGGGATTTTACGCTATGGATCTAGACTGTGCGTACCAGATGCTGATGGATTGCGGTGCGACATTCTTGAGGAGGCATACCGATCAGTGTATAGTGTCCACCCCGGTTCCACCAAGATGTACCATGATATGAGAGAAACCTACTGGTGGGACGGGATGAAGAGGGACATCGCAGAGTTCGTATCGAGATGCCTGACTTGTCAGCAAGTCAAGGCCGAGCACCAGAGGCCCGTAGGAGAGCTACAGCCGTTATTCATTCCGGAGTGGAAATGGGAGCAGATTTCGATGGATTTCGTTGTGGATCTACCCAGGACCAGTCGAGGGTATGACTCCATCTGGGTGATCGTAGATCGATTGACGAAAGCGGCTCACTTCCTGCCAGTGAAGACCACTTTCAACTTCGCTCAGTATGCCCAGCTTTACATCGACGAGATCATGCGGTTGCATGGCGTACCGACTTGTATCGTGTCAGATCGAGGCACCCAGTTCACCAGCCGACTTTGGCAGAGACTTCAGGAGGCTTTGGGCACTCGTTTGAGCTTCAGCACAGCATTTCATCCGCAGACCGACGGACAGCCAGAGCGGACCATTCAGACTCTCGAGGACATGCTCAGAGCGTGCGTTTTAGACTTCGGCGGTAGCTAGGATCGTCATTTACCTCTAGTGGAGTTCTCCTACAACAACAGCTTCCAGGATACTATTCAGATGGCACCTTTCGAGGCATTGTATGGGAGGAGATGCAGATCGCCCGTCTGTTGGACAGAGCTCAGCGAGAGCAGTATTTTGGGGCCGCAGCTTGTTGAGGAGACGACAGTGAAGATACAGTTGATCCGAGACCGGATGAGAGCGGCTCAAAGCAGGCAAAAATCGTATGCAGACAGGCGCCGTCGCAGGTTAGAGTTCACAGTTGGCGATCATGTTTTTCTGAGGGTCTCTCCGATGAAGGGCGTGATGCGTTTTGGGCGAAAGGGGAAGCTTAGCCCTAGATTCGTAGGTCCCTTCGAGATTCTCGAGCGTGTCGGCGCAGTTGCATATCGTTTGGCTCTTCCACCCAGCTTTCCTGATGTTCACCACGTCTTCCATGTTTCGATGCTCCGCAAGTACCTTCACGACCCTTCGCATGCGATTCAGCACCCGACAGTCCAGCTAGAGCGCGACCTTTCTTTTGCAGAGTAGCCGGTGGCCAACCTGGATCGGCAGGTGAAGAAGTTGAGATTGAAGATTATACCAACCGTCAAGGTCCTTTGGCGTAGCCCGAGCAGCGAGGAGGTTACCTGGGAGACCGAGGGCGAGATGAGGAAGAAATATCCCCATCTCTTTGAAGGTACGCGTAGTTATATTTTTAAATTTGGGGACCGAATTTCTTTAAGGGAGAAAGATTGTAGTGCCTTGAAAAGTCGTTTTGGTGTTTTCCTGAAAATCGGTGAAAATTCGGTATTTTTTCCGTAATCGTCTTTTTTGTTATTTTGCAGTTTAGGACTAATTATACCTAATTTGGATAGGTAATTGCTAGTTTTTAGTAGCAAATGAGTTAATTATGAAATTCTGTCCGTTTAAAAATTTTCCCTAATTTTTCAATTTTTTAATATTATTTTAAGCCGGTAAGAAAATATATTAAATTAGCGATAAATACAAATTTAAATGGGCTAAATTTAAGCTTTAAAATAATGTTAATTAAAATCTAGTTGTAACATAAATTTTTAGTATTTTATTTTAAGTTTTAACTAATTTTTATTATGGAAAACGAAATTTATTGAATTTAAGCTTAAACTTGCAATTTTGGACTTGTAGGGGGTCTTTTTGCAAAAAATTTTTTATGCACTCTCACACACACATCCTCACATCTCCTTGGCTGGCCCAAACTGCAGAAAATTCTCCCCCTCTCTTTTGTTTTAAAACTCTTTTGTTGGGAATGATTTGAGTTGATGTGTAGGTTTTAAAATATAGTATTTTGGAGGTATGGTGTATTTGACTTTGGGGGGGTTTGACTTGGTGACCATTTCCCACACCCCACACCATTCCCCTCCTCCCTCCTCTGGCCGAAACCAGCAGCTCCCCCCCCCTTCATTTTTCCCCTCTCTTTTGTTCTCAAATTCATCTCAAAAACCATCAAAAATCAACAAATCCTTCACTAATTCAACACAAAACCTTAATCCATCTCTTCTCACACCCACTTTAGTTTAAATCTTGGTGAAAGGAGGCATCTTTGGAAGCAAATTGTTCTTGCTAGATCTCTAGTTTGAGGTATAAATTCTACCTAGTTAAATTCTTTTGGTTAAGTTTCTTAAATTAAATTGTTTTAGTGTTAATTTAGTGTTAGTTTCATTCTAGTTTTTTTTTAAAGTTAATGGTTTGAGTTAACTAGGGTTTTAGAAACCATTATTTAGTTAATTAAATTTATGTTGCTATCTAGTGTTTTGCTAACCTTAATCTAAGTGGTTAACTTGCTATTAGGCTAAAATCTAGTGTTAAATTAAGGTTTTTCATGTATAGTTTGGTTTAAGTTTGTTAATTACAAAAATCAAGAAAGGGTTGGTTGTGGAAATTAGGTTTTGAGGCATAGTTAATGGTTTAGAATTAGTGTAATGGCTATCTAGTGGGTTAGTTTGGATGTTTGTGTTGAATTGTGTTAACTTTATCGCTAATTGTCGATGTTTGCACCAAATTGCAAATTTCTAGCTTACTAGTTTTGTTGTAAAAATATTGTGATGAATTAATTGCGATATCTTGATGATATTTTTGGCATATCCTATGATAATTAGGAGGTGTGAGTGCGGATTTTTGAGTGATCGGATTTTAGCTTTGCCGGGCGACCAAATCGGCGATTTTAGTTAGTTTTTGCAATTTTCGCGTGTGTTCCGCGCACCTCGTGCACGTTGTACCTAGCTTGTGAACTATGGTATTTTCGTTAGGGATTTGCATCGTTCTTGATATGTAACCTGATGTTTGTATTGATATAAATTCCAGGTTCGGTCGCGGAGACGTCAGATGCGGCACGAAAGGGGAAAGCGGTGATTGGACGTGACTAGCTAGGGATTCCGGTGAGTAGATGTAACATCTACGGGGGACTATCGTTGGATGGCGCAAGTCGCCTGATAGTTTTAGTAGCTTAAAAAGATTCTTAGTAATGTTAGTAATTAGGGGTGTAATACTTGTATGATTATTTGCTACATTCATGCCTTATATTGACATACATATGCGAACCCATTCTATAGGACACCTGCACCATTGCCAGGGTTTTTATATGCAGCACGAGCACTATTCATGCTTACACACACGCCCTGGTAATTACCATGCAACCACACTAGATAACCTATAAATTGAAACCTTTTACTATAATTGATGCTTAAACCTGTGCTATTACCTTTAACTCCTTAAAAATGAAATCATAAGATTGCTAATCATGTGCATGTACCTCATCATGTTATTTGTTCATGCCTAGTCTATCAATCATACATTGCAACTTGATTATTGATACCATATGCGTTCATTATCATTGGCATATGCATTTATGAGGATTTCTTGAGATTTTGTGATATTTCTGGATTTCGGGGGAAAGCCGCAAAATTTCTAAACTTATTATATTTTCTAAATATGTAAATTGCGGTTTTCTAGTGATGTAACTGTCGTCCACCATGAGTTTTCTGTGGTTTTCGAAACCCGTTTCTAGGAGTTGGATGAACCGTCTCGGGTACACGGTGGGCCCGGTAAGGTACCCCGGGACAAGAAGCTCGTGGTGCTGACGATGAGCCTGGCAGGGGGCGGATTACCTACCGGTGACTGTTTGGGACGGCGGATATCCAGAGGATACCGACCGTGGCCGCGAGATAATGAGATATTGATATTGAGATGGGTCAGCCGGATGGCTGAGGCCAGAGATACTATGACATGGATATATGAGATTTGTGATAGTTTTGAGGTGTCGTTGCTGGACACAGGTTCTTGTTGATTCTAGTGGTATTATGCTGGTATTTCAAAAGAGATTCCTAAAGGAAAAACATGATTCTTATACTTACACATTCAGATCATGAGTTGATTCGCATTGCATTCATACCTGCTAGTATATTCATATTGCATACATACCTGCTATTATGTCCTGCCTTACCTGTATTTTAGATGCTAGGATGCTTGTGTGCATGCATTCGATAGCCTGTGTAGATGTTATTTATTACTCATGAGTTGGCAACTCACCCCCGTTGTGCCACAGCCTTTTTCAGGTCCGCTCCGTCAGTACAGTAGCGGCGGGCGCACTTGCTTCTTTTGCCTCTTTTGCCTGGACTCGAGGCTTTGCTCTTAGGTGGGTTATATTATTATTTTTGCACCACCTTGTATATTCTTTGTATCTAGTGTACTCCATCTACTGTATCTACCAGTATTGTTGTATATTGACCTAGAGATGAGACTGTGAGATTTGTGAACTTTTATGCTGTATTTTGGGGTCGAGCTCACTTGAGTCGACATGCTGTTTTTCTCATGCTTCTTTATGATTATTTCGCATGTCGTTGTTTTATATTGCGTGGGATTTGTGACCGCCTTGTGGCGAAGAGCTAGCTCCCGCTTGGGGATGCCATATTTGTTGGATTTATATATATTCTTGTTGTACCTATTTTGGGGGCCAGTATTTACAAAGGAGACTCTGCCGAAATTTTCGGAAAAATTGACATTGTTTTTAAAAAGGTTTTATATGACTTATTTGATAAACTCGCTTTCAATTGATTGGGTTTTCTTCACTCTTTTGGTTATTTGGTTTTGGTTTCTGGGCTTTGGCTTACTTATTTTACGGACGTCTTGAGACGTTTCGTAAACTTAAGTGCCAGTCACGTTCTGTACCCTGCGGGTCGTAACATAGAGGGTGTATCGAGACAGGGCATCGATACTCCAGAGTAGACTAGCGTACACGCATCTTGACCAATATGATGGGCGATGGATGATCCCATATCCATTGGTGTTGGACATCGAAGATGGTGTATGGGTGCTCAGTGGAGACTGGGTACACTGAACGGACTTGCCGAGAACTCCTGGATGGTAGTATACCTATCGTTAGATAGCAGTTCTCCGGTGACACTGGTACAGGTTTGTTTGTAGACCCGAGATTGTCATACAGACTTGTGTGATTCCCACTGTGCTTTGTTTTCCACCTTACCACGTCTAAGAGGGCATGCAAAACGGTGGCTTTTGGGTACAGACCCGAATCACATGGAGGCAATGAGCGATAGGAGGGGTTTCGTCTCTCCCGGTATAGGGAGTTGATGTTGTGCCATGTTCGATTGGCTATAACTGGAAGTCCCTGGCCAGGGCTGATATGGAGATTTACTAGTAAGAGTTAGCAGTAGTTTCTTGACCCGTTATGAGCCTTACATCGACACGATTTATCGGTTACTGGGGTCTGACGTTTACCACCCTTAGACTAGTTATGCAACAAATCAGACGAAGAGATCGGACTGTACGAGAGTGTTACTGATTGGATTTGCAGGAGAATGCATAGGCTTGCTTATTGATCTTCTGATTGCTCAATACACGGGTGGCTGTTACGTTTAGCTGACCGCTTGCAGCTTGTGGGTGTTTGATATAATCATCACCTACTGCCGGCGTATTGATGATTCTTTAGAGTCCTATACAGAGGTTTCCTGGCTCAGGCAAAATGGAGTAGGAGCATAAATGTGATATGTGCGGGACAGAGAATAATAAGATATGAGATACCGTATTATATTCTCGCGATATGCGATATCGGCCGGGTATATGTGATATAGCCGGGTCATCGGATCAAGTGTTGATTCAATGAATTGGTACATGTTATATTAGCCGGTTATATGCAATATAGCCGGATTGTCGGATCAAAAGTTGATTTGATAATTTAATGTATAATTATATATGTGATATATTACATTACGTTAACTAATATAAGCTCGCTTTATTGATTCATTTTCTCACTGGATAATACATTGATGAATATGCGATATATGTTAATTGTATTATTTTTTTTTGGTACAAAATATATTGTATATGTGATATATAATATTGCAACAAGTTAAGGTTACAAATGCAACATAGTTGTAAAGTTTAAACTAAGTTAGGTTTTGGATTTGGGTTAGCTTTTGGGTTAGCTTTTTCATGAAGCTTCATGAAGCTTTCCTTTTTGTTTTCTAGCTTGATATTTTGTGTAGATATTTGTTAACCAAACCCAAACCATAGACTATAGTTTATTCTTTACAAGGGTTAACTTTATTATTCTTAACCCATGGTTGGATTTGTAACCACAACAATAGTTCATTATTCATCAAAAAAGCATTTCTTCTTCTTCATCCTCCTTGAAAAAGCTTTCTAGCTTTTTCTGAAATGATGATTAAAAGTGAGAAATTGAAAACAAAAGAGAGCAAAATTCCTACTTCATCATTCTCATCTATTCTAGCCACTTAGATTAGGGTGTTCACTTCACTAATACTTGATTAGAGAAGTGAGAGCGTGAGTTTGAGATTCTTCAAAGTAGATCATCTTCGAAAAGGAAGACTTCAAGCAAGCATGGATCATTCGACTTGTGGAGCCTCTCTAGAGTCCGGAAGTTCATGGATCGCGGCAAAGGGACTACTACTCGGAGCTTATGAATCGAAGGAATGGACTACAAAGGTTGTAATCCCTCTCTCTTAGATGTAAAGTTGTTTACATGCAAGTTAACCCTAATTCTCTAGTTAAGATCTTGGTTAGGGTTTGTTTAGCACCCCAAAATTTTTTAAAGTAGCATGATTGATGCTTGCCAAAACCTTGCTAAGGTGCTAAGGTAACCCTACAGCAATGAGAATAGCATGAAATGCAGCATAAGGTAATACGTCAGCTAAAAGCTACCAGGTATACGTATCTAACATGACCGAGTCGGTGAATCTATCAATCGTCACCCAGCCTCACAACATCACGTACGGTATAATCCAGTGTACGGCATCCTCTAGTCAAAGGTATGGATCAATCATCAAGTCAACTCATAACGTACGGAAAATCATCGTACGTCGGCATTAAACCAATAAGGATCCTATCATCCTATATGACAATGAGGGGTACGGACCTAACGTCTCGTACAGCAATCACACATGATTCACCACATATATAAATATATATATATACCTATGTGCCAGGTCACATCCACAACAATCTCATATCAGGAGACCGGCAAGGTATCAATCATTTCAATCGACTCGCATCCGTATACCAACATATCAACATTTCACATGTCAATCGTATTCTCTTTTCATCGCATTTATCTCACAAAAGGTCAATATACCATTACAATCTACTATTACTAATCATACGTATGTAATCTAATATACATACCCGAACAATACGATCAGTTTTTAAATGATGCGAATCATAGTTTTGAAAGTAGGGGTTATGATGTTTTTAAGGAAAAAATATAATTTGAAAATCCGTAATGTCCCTTAAGATATCAGTTTAAAAGATGCATACGATTTCTTCAGTTTGGAAATAGGTATGGTTCGGATGACACGTCTACGTCGGCTATCTAGTCCTATAGTACCCTAAACGGCAATATCATCAAATATCATCCCCAAATCCCGTCATCACATATTAGTCGTATCACATCACTTCTAACTATCCTTAATTTCTAATATAGTTCTCTAACTACCTTTTTACTCTATCTATAGTTTTTTATTAAAGGTTTCATTAACCATAATCTATATATAAATCGGTTTCTATCAAAGTGTGCGGGGGTGCTATACGCCATCCACCCGACTTCTCCCGTAGATATAGATCTACTCACCTTGGTCTTCGCTTGCCGAATCAATGACGCCACGCTTCGTCGCATCGGAATCCATGTGAAGGTACCTACAATAACAACACATATCACAACGCTATTAAAGTCAAGTTCTGAAATCCAAAACGGCACGCCCATTGCTCATAGGTTAGAACCTATAGCTTACGCGTACAAAATCAACTAAACAACCCTTGTTGTTTATGTACAAACATCCAACAACCAAATACAATTCCAAATATCAAAACCTAGCATTCAAAATACAGAAAACATATCCAAAAATCACACCAAAGTGTACCCAGATTTTGACTCAGGCCAAAAGGAGTTGCACAAACAAGTCTAGGGTGTAGTACAAGGTGTATATGACCTACTGAACCAACCTAGACCCAAAATTCCTTCACCAGGCCGGCCACACACCCTTAAATTCCGGTGAGCTCATCCCCCACTACTCCATTGGGCTTCGTCTGGTCAGGGTGGTCTCCTAGTGCCCTAATTTGGTCCCTGGTATTGTTTGGTTGTCTTAGAAATCCCCCGGGTCATCCCAGATTTCCTGTAGGCACGCTAAATGTCGCAAAACCGACAAGGATCAATTCCTAAATCCGTGTTTTGGTTTCTATACTAAATCCTAGCCTCTGAATTCAATCTCTAAGGTCTTGTACAACCACTACACATCACCAATTCCACTCAATCACCCCAAACCCTTCTCTAGAAATTCCCAAGTTCATAAATCTGCCATCAAACCAATTCTAAACTAAAACTAGAATAGAAAGAAGCTTAAAAATAACTAAATGGAAGAAGCTATACCTCATTTAGGCCACTCTAGATAGCCCTAGCTTCCCAATGTCGTCAAAATCCCACTTTGCTTCGTCTAATGTGTAGAGGAAGAGATGGGGATTAATTTTTGTGAAGGGAGTATATGGTTTTGGGGATTATTAGGAGATGGATCTAGGGTTAGAAGTGGAGGGAAGTGAGGTTGGAGGAATATGAAGGAGGATAAGAAAATGAATAGTGGTGGAGGGATAATGTGGCTGCCCTCTCTCTCTCTCTTCTTTATTATCACCCACTCTCTCACTAATTTACCCTTTTACCCTTTTCTCTTTTTCATTTCTTTTCTCTTTTAAAACCATATCATATAATACTCATAAAACAATACAAATGCAACAACATGTAACCAAATTCAATATGACATGGTGCACTAGCTACGGAAAACTGTAGAAACACGGATTTGGCTTAATTGCGATTAGCAGTGCACTAATCGGGTTTTTATCCAAACTGCATATAATAAATTTTAAAAATGCCAAATGCTTCAAATATATTTTTAAATGAATAAATCATTTTAATTTCCATTTATTTCACAATTATTGGAATATATTTATACCCTTTTTCGAAAACCCCAATTTCGCAAATCGGACAGTTTTCGGGAAATATATTATTTTAATATTAAATTCCTAAAATAATATTTTATATTTTCTGAAATGTTACAGTCTTCCCCCCTTAAATAAATTCGGTCCCCGAATTTAAATTTAAACCCCCAAAATCTCAAACATTTCCATAATCAACTCAAAACAACGGGGCTCCGAAATCACGGAAGATATATAAATAACACAGCACATCGCGTGCGCCTGAAAATGAGTATAATACTCAAAATCGAACTCCGTCAAGCGTCACGCAAATCATCGGATTTGCACGCATATCCTCGGAGTTATAATGAAGATACAGATCTCAAAATCCACTATAGAAATCCAATATACACTAGCCAAATACTATAATACGTGTATAGTACGCATCTTTGGAAAAACTTTCAAGAACTGAATAAAACTCATGCAAAAATCTTTTATAAATCGCCATGTGATGTGTAACTCACGGCATAACTGACGGATGCTCTTTTGTAAAGTAATAAATGTATCTATGCATTTCTTTGCTCAAATATGCGTTCCGCCTTTTTGAAATATCCCAAAAGGTTTTCCTTTGTAAATGTTCGTGTCACTCGCGGACACGTAAGAAATAGTGAGACTATAGCTCCTTTGTGAAAACCCCTGGTTAACTTTTAAATGCATGAAAAATACTCAGGTACTGTCCTCAGATCAGTCCTGTTCGGCTACTACACAATATTGTGCCCAACATGAAAACAATGTGCTCAAAAGCAAAATCAGCCTCAAAAGGCGTATCCAATAATCACGTGCTTCTTGTGCGCACGGAAATCAAATCCAAATACAAATGCCACAATATGCACAAAAGCAAAACTCAGTGCAACGGGTGTGCACGAAAGCATCTGTCCAGTGCAACGGGTGTGCACGACAACAATATCAAGTGCATCTAGAGTGCATCCGGTGCAACTAACATGCACGAATGAAAATCCCAATTGAGTGCATCCGGTGTGCACAAAATCACATCTCATATCATGCTTCCAACATGACCGAAAATCCAAATCGAGTGCATCCATCATGCACGAAGAAATCTAAATCAAGTGCATCCAACTTGCACGAATAAAATCTAAATCAAGTGCATCCAACATGCACGAATAAAATCTAAAGAAAGGGATCCGACATGCACGAGTAGAAATCTCACTCAAGTGCATCCGATGCGCACAAAAATCCAAAATCAAGCGCCTAATATACGCAAAATCCAACCAAAGCGCGTCGGATCCGTAAAAGCATATAGTGTAGTAGCATGCACGAAAACGAACAACAAGTACCAACGCACACGAAAACAAAAATCTGGCAACACAAATGCTCAAAGACATAAATCGGGTGCAACTAAGGTACGGAGTATAAATCCAGTGCGACAAATGAACAAATACCCGTCCGGTGCAACAAATGCAGAAATGCAAATCAAGTGTAACTAATGCACGAATTACGAATCTGGTGCAGCAAATGCACAAAAATATAAATCTGGTGCGACAATTGCACGAAATGAAAATCTAGTGCAACAAATGCATGAAGTACAAATCTGGTGCATCCAGTGCACGAAATACAAGTACAGTGCATCCAGTGCACGAAATACGAATACAGTGCATCCAGTGCACGAAATGCAAATACAGTGCATCCAGTGCACGAAATACGAATACAGTGCATCCAGTGCATGAAATACAAATCCATAACTCAAATGCGTATAAAAGCAACACCGAGTGTACCAAAGTGTATAAAATCATAAACGTATGCAACTGCGTGCACAAAACACTTATCAATGCACTGCAAGCATATATAAGCTATACCGAGTGCAAAAATCAAATCGAGTGTGTACCACACGCACAAAATCAAATCAACTATATGAAATCCACGAAATCATAAACATGTGCAGCCAAGGCACAAAACCGATATCAAGTGCAATAAATATGCACAAATCAAAACCAACACAACGGTGTATAAGAATATATCTCAAGTGCAATAACTATGCACAAAATGTAAATATCCAGTAGGTGTAGCCATAGTGCACGAAAACAATATCATGAAACTCATTCATCGAAACTTAAATCCAAGCGATATAAGCGTGATACTCGGATCACAAACGCAAATCTCAATAAATAATATTGAGGTACACCTCCTACAATGTCGAAAAATGTCGGTGCGGCTAAAACCGGCAGAACAAGAACATCTGCTTTCCTCTTGCTCACGGTCTGGCATCCTCTGTCTTTGTGTCCTCATCTTCTCTGTGGATTTACCAATCTCGCAATCCATCGGCTCATCGGCCTGGTCAGGTGTGCTAACGGGAACGATTCCGTTCTGGCACTTCTCTGGTCATCTCTCGGTCAATCATCATGACCACTCGTAAAGCAGCACGTCACTGGCGTCGACCTCCGGTCCTATGAATACATGTGACACAACTGATCCTGGGTGCAAACCTTATTGCAGTAGTATCCTGGAAGGAATCCTGCTCAAGGCCTCTTCCGATCTCGCCTATGCCGAACTGTACGGGGGCTGGTACTCTCGCATAATCTTTTCTCGTTCTCTGGACATCTACGTTCTCAGCACGACATTTCCTCAGAAACTGGCCGCATCCCAACGCCTCTACATACATATCGGATCTCTAATCTCGACGGGGAGTAACAACCGTTCGTCAGCATCTCGCACGAACCTCTGGTCCCATTCATCTGCATCATCGTCCACTTTGATGTCACGTCATGCTATCTGCGCACAGCAACGGTTCTCGGCCATGGTCAATCCGAAGTCTCTCCCTCGGACTCGAAGTCATGAAGTCGGTATCTTCATCACTCTGTAGAAGATATCTGGCCGAAAACGTCCTCGGGAACTCGTCCCAACCATTGGAGGAATACTCAATACTCGTCTGTCCTTGATCAACTCACAACGCATCTGGGTGAGGTCCTCTATTTGAAGCTGGTCCGCTTGCCGATCTCTTCTCACATGATATTCGGACGACGTTAAACTTTTCGATCGAGTCATCAAAGTCCCATAATTTCCCGAAAACTCAATACCTGAGCACAGTCTAATAATATCTGGTACATACCACAGTACCTACGGACCAACCGTAGAAGGGCAAACCCAAGCCTCACTGATGGCACCGCTAAACTGCCGCAAACCCTAAGATTCAAAAGCGGTTCCATGGTCATCATGTCGAGTTAGGGTTTCATTCTTCTAGAGGGTCCACAGAATTACCTGCATGTTCTTCCGAATACTTAAAATGGGAAAAATGGGTTTCTGACATTCGTTCGAACTTTTTAACTTCGCCTATACAACATATGAATACCCTTCGCCGCATGCTAAACAATGCTTCGATCCTCCAGGAAAAATGATACATCAACGGTCATCTCTGGATCGGTCTGCTCTAGATCTGAGTAAGACTCTCCATACTGGAAATCTTCAACTCAACTGGTCCTGCGTCGGCGCATCAATCTGACGAATCACATTCGTCTCTCAAATCAGGGTAGACTAGCTATCATCTGTCGCATTTCTTCCTGGAAGCTCCGGCAATCACAGCTCGTAAGCTTTGGAAGCGACATCCTATCAATCTCAGCAACAGCTGGGTCACCTGTCTGCACGGTAGGCGACCTCACGATCTTGGAGGTATGCTGTACATCAACAGTCTTCTCACAACATGCAGCCTCTATCAATGGCCCGATCATCCGGTCCAACGCCAAACACTCGCCTCAGATAAGAGGTCACGACACAAACGCTAACTCGAGACGTTCCCGTGTCACCAGAAAACACGATGGTCAGTCCTCGTCCCTGACGAGCTCGCCCTGACCGCATCACTAGCAGCAGCTCAATCTGCGCTCAAACCATGGTGACAGGAACCTCAATCGAGTATCGAAGAAACCATATCAACGGCATGAAAGGAAACGACAGATCCAGCATGGATACATGATCATAAGAAGGAACAACATCAATGAGAGTATGATAATGGAAACAAATAGAATCAAGTATCTCAAATGGATGTATAACCATGGATACGAAGAGAATCACTGATATCAAAATATGTACATCCTAAGGTTTCTTAAGTGGAGTATCGTATCGTAAATATGCCGCGGAACATATGTACGGTACGTCACTCTACTCAAGCTACCTACTCCATCAATCAGGGTCAACCTAAGAAATGAAACTTCGGGTCTAATATCCTCCCCCCCCCCGTTCAAGTCTAAGTTCCGTAAGGTCAAGCCTAGGTTCCGAAATACATAACCGCCCTAGACTCCGCATAGTCAAACATAGACTCGAACTAAGGTTAAACCTAGCGCTCTGATACCAACTTTGTCACGACCCAAAATATTAGCTCACGACTGGCACTTAAATCACGCCACGTCTAAAGGCGTAACGTAATCCAAGTAAGCCGAATCCTAGAAATCTAAACCTTTTTAAGAAAATATGTAACAACCCTGATTTTCCTATACAAATCTAAACCATTTGGGAAACCCGTTTGGGATGGTGCGGATTATCGCATATCCTCGGGCTTAGTAGTGCAAGATGCAGACCTCCACAAGGAGCATTCGGTCTCGAAAGATTTAAAATACGACATCTTAAGAAAAACGAGATTTCTAGAATATAATATATATACTAAAATTATTTTCATATAAATATATGTATATATAACATTGAAATATTTATTTTGAATTATTAAGAATATTCCAACTCTTTTTAAAAATCATAAGAATCATTTACACTAAAATACCATGAATTCCATACAAGTCAATATTACAAATAAATACCCTTTATTTTGAATTTAGGATATTTTCACTAGAACTATCACAATTATACAATCTACATTCATGATAATTCTAAAGACGATAACTAAATACTTAGGGAGAATTTTGAAAAGTATATAAAAGTAGTTTTACATAAAAAAAAACCTCAATTTCTATAAATTACGCTAAGGACCCTAGTAAACATTGGTTTAAGCGAGACCAGTCTCTTGAGCCTCAGGGAGCCAGAGATATGGGTGCTTGCCTATCTAAGGTAGACAACTTAACAACGGTGTTATCAATATGGTAATCGTCTTTGAAAAAGACACAAATCCTGCCGCCCATATGCAGCGGTTACCGATAATATCAAAACAATCAGGACTCCAACTCACTTTTCTAATTGTCTGATTCAGTTTGAGTCTCATTATAATCTGACTTGAATATGATTCAAGTACAACCTACAATCTACAATCTACAATTTACAATATTACAATTCAACATGAATCCATGAATCCATTATTCAATCTATCAACTTGACCGAACCGAACCATGGAAATACATTCCATATACATGATTATACAGTTACATACATGATTCTCCAGTTACATCCGTTTACTGATATCATGGTTTCGGTCAGTCATCCAAACATACAATCTATACAGTTTACAATACAATCAAGATAACACGGGGTTTAAGGGGTAAACTGGTACAGAATATGTTAAAGGTGGCACGAGGTGGTCACTTAAGATGTAATTACATCCATGCCGTTGTTCCGTGGTATTATCGACGGAGCCTTGTACTACGGGTTACTAAAGTCTCCGGAGTAAGTGGGACTCCTCTCGTATACACTGGCATTTTCTGTACCAAGCTAAAAACAACAGCTTTAACACAACACTATAACAATATAATACAACATTAAAAGTTACTTTCTTATTCTGTCTATCCTACTTCTTCCTTATCTTTGGGACTTACCGAGCGATTTGTTCGCTGACGACATTCTCTTTCTTTCTTCTTTGAATGTCGTCAGGTGATCTAGACATTCCTGAGATCGAGCCCTCTGCTGAAGACTTGGACCAGTTAAGTGATGACCCCGAGCTCTAGTTCATTGTATATATTCCATTCAGTACTTTTTCATTTCTATTATGACATTGTTTAGGCATTGTTTTTTATCAGTTGTATTTACTTTCCATGCATTGTACAGAAAGAATGTGAATAAATAAAGTTGCTGTTTTTAATTATATCTTATCTCGTGTGCTTTACTTTTATATTGCTTAGATACGCTTAACGTATTTACTTCACAGTAAATACGTAGCGGCCTCATCCCGTCTCCTTCGCCGTATACCGGGAAGCGGGGCGTGACAGGTTTTATTGGTGGCCCATGCAGGTCAGAGCTGTATGGAACCCTAAGCAATATAAACACAAGAAACAGCAACTAAAACATTCTTTACAATCATGTTCCTTGAATCTTATCATTTCATATTTCTTGAATCATATACTTTGAATCTTTCCTAACCCAAAATTCCCTCACCTCTTTTACAATCTTACCAAAACCTTCGCATTCTTTCATTCCTTCACACATTTTTCATATTTTAAACACTTGCGCCATCTTGTTATTTTTCATACACTGTTAGTACTTTAGTCACCAAACTTTCCTTGAATCTGTTACACTTTCGTTTTACAAATTTCGAGGACGAAATTTTTATAAGGAGGGTAGAATGTAACAACCCTAATTTTCCTATACAATTTTTTTCAAATTTTTTTTTCAAACTCCATAAAGGGGTATTTTAGCCTGAGCATAAGATATAACTAATTATTTTGCTTTTTAATTTCAAGTTAATAGAATGTAACAACTCTATTTTTAGTGTACAAAAATTTGCTTTAAAATTAATGTATACTTGGGGTATTTACATTTTCTGTGACTATTTTAAGTAATTAAATAGCTCCATAATTACAAGAAAGAGCTTGTAGCTCATTGGTAATACCTTGCATTTCTGAACCAAGCCACCAGAGTTCAAATCCCATACCTTACATTATTTTTAATATTATTTTGTTTTGTATTTTTAGAATACCAAAGGTTTACACGTGCATTTCTCACAAAAACCCCATTACACCCAAAAATGTAACATTGCCAGAGGATAGATGAACCGTCGGGGGGGGGATTCTGTCCGCCTGACTCGGCCGGAAATCGGCCAACTCGGCCTCGACTCGGCCGACTTAGTCCTCCGACCGAGTCACGGCGGCGTCACCCCCGAGTCGGCCGATTCCGGCGACGACTCCAATACAAAAATTGTGTCTTTTGGTCTCCCCTGTACACCTGCAAACTTTTATCCTCAGACCATTTCCAGAGAATTCATAAAGCCTCATTTACTCCATTTTTTAATACATTTTAATATATTTTTACATTTTTTCAATTAAACTCTTTATCTACCCTAACCCTAGCCTAACCATATAAATACCATCCCTACACTCTACCCCCTCACCCTAAAACTCTGAGCCAACTCTCAAGAATTCTATAGAAAACCCTAGTGTGCAATCGAAGTGAGCAAGAGGCGAAGCGCCGACGAAATTCCAATGACGACTCTAAGAGCTCCCGGCGACGAAACGACGCACCGGCGACTCCTCTCGATCCATCTCCCTCTCCTTGTTGTCCTAAACCCGTAAGTCCCAATTCTATCTTCCCTATTCTTTTCTAAAAATACGAAATTACAAATCTCGACGGAATCGGAACAAATCCGATTTCCGTTTCGGTTTCTTTCTAAAACTCTCACTTTTCTTTAATACAATCTTGTTAAACCATTACATGTTGACTATTAAAATACTAACTAATCCTATTGAACAAGTTCCAAATCAAAAGTAATTGCTATTTCATTTTACCGTATTTTTCATTTAAATACCACATAGTTTCAATTCTATATATAACATCACAATACTTGCTATACCTTTAAGTAGATCACGAGGTAATGACCTACCTCCTCACACACTCATATACAATATAGCACAATACCCTTGGGAACATAGAATACGGGAAAACGATACTTTTTCATTTAAATACCATTACTATTAAAACCGTTTTTCCTTAATGATTAGTATTTATAAAAATCTTTGCAAAGCGCCGCTACAACCCATTTGGGGAACCCGTTCATGATAGTGCGGATTATCGCACATCCTCGGGCTTAGTAGTGCGAGATGCAGACCTCCGCAAGGAGCATTCGGTCTCGAAAGATTTAAAATACGATATCTTAAGAAAAACGAGATTTCTAGAATATAATATATATACTAAAATTATTTTCACATAAATATATGTATATATAACATTAAAATATTTATTTTGAATTATTATAAATATTCCAACTCTTTTCAAAAATCACAAGAATCATTTACACTAAAATACCATGAATTCCATACAAGTCAATATTACAAATAAATACCCTTTATTATGAATTTAGGATATTTTCACTAGAACTATCACAATTATACAATCTACATTCATGATAAATCTAAAGATGATAACTAAATACTTGGGGAGTATTTTGAAAAGTATATAAAAGTATTTTTATATAAAACACCTCAAGTTCTATAAATTACCCTAAGGACCCTAGTAAACATAGGTTTAAGCGGGACCAGTCTCTTAAGCCTCAGGGAACCGGAGGTATGGGTGCTTGTCTATCTAAAGTAGACAACTTAACAATGGTGTTATCAATACGAAAATCGTCTTTGAAAAAGACACAAATCCTACCGCCCATGTGCAGCAGTTACCGATAACATCAAAACAATCAGGACTCCAATTCACTTTTCTAATTGACTGACTCAGTTTCAGTCTCATTATAATCTGACTTGAATATGATTCAAGTACAATCTACAATCTACAATCTACAATCTACAATTTACAATATTACAATTCAACATGAATCCATGAATCCATTATTCAATCTATCAATTTGACTGAAACGAACCATGGATATACATTCCATTTACATGATTATAAGTTACATCCATGATTCTACAGTTACATACATGATTCTCCAGTTACATCCGTTTACTGATATCATGGTTTCGGTCAGTCATCCAAACATACAATCTATACAGTTTACAATACAATACAACAATAAAATCAGGATAACACAGGGTTTAAGGGGTAGACTGGTATGGAATATGTTAAAGGTGGCATGAGGTGGTCACTTAAGACGTAATTACATCCATACCGTTTTTCAATGTATTATCGACGGAGCTTTGTACTACGGGTTACCAAAGTCTCCGGTGTAAGTGGGACTCCTCTCGTATACACTGGCATCTTCTGTAACTAGGTACAAACAACAGCGTTAACACAACACTATAACAATATAATACAACATTAAAAGTTACCTACTTATTCTGAGCGATTTGTTCGCTGACGACATTCTCTTTCTTTCTTTTTTTAATGTCGTCAGGTGATCTAGACATTCCTGAGATCGAGCTCTCTGCTGAAGACTTGGACCAGTTCAGTGAAGACCCCGAGCTCTAGTTCATTGTACATTTTCCATTCAGTACTTTTTCATTTCTGTTATGCCATTGTTTAGGCATTGTTTTTTATCAGTTGTATTTACTTTCCTTGGATTGTACAGAAAGAATATGTTAGTTATATGTATGCCCTAGAGGCCATTACTGTACATACGATGTATATTGTAATGGATGCTTGGACATATATAGGGAGGACTTTCTTGCTCGACATGATAGTATGCTATCTGGTTGTACTTTATCTTAACATGTACTCTGATTGTCTCTATATTACATGTTGATAAAGCCCTTAGGATATGTACTCGACTACTGGGACTATGATGAGATCATACTAGTGGGGCCACGGTAGTCGACGAGTACATCCTATAATTGTTCCTAGTCGAGGGTGTATCGAGACAGGGCATCGATGCACCAGAGTAGACTAGCGTATACGCATCTTGACCCATATGATGGGCGATGGATGATCCCATATCCATCGGTGTTTGACATCAAGGATGGTGTATGGGTGCTCAGTGGAGACTGGGTACACTGGACGGACTCGCCGAGAACTCCCAGATGGTATTATACCATACGTCAGATGGCAGTTCTCTGGTGACACTGGTACAGAGTAGTCTATTGACCCGAGATCGTCATAGAGTCTTGTGTGGTTCCCACTGTGCTTTGATTTCCATCATACCACGTCCAAGAGGGCATGCAAAAAGGTGGCTTTTGGGTACAGTCCCGAATCACATGGAGGCAATGAGCGATAGTAGGGGATTCGTCTCTCCCGGTATAGGGAGTTGATGTTGTGCTGTGTTCGATTGGCTATAACCGGAAATCCCTGGCCAGGGTTGCTGAGATTTACTGGTAAGTGTTATCAGTAGTTTCTCGAACAGTTATAGACCTCATATCGACACGACTTATCGAGCTACTGGGGTCTGACGTTTACCACCCCTAGGCGAGATATGCAACATATCAGACGACGAGACCGGACTGTACGGGAGTGTTACTATTTGGATACACAGGAGAATGTACAGGCTTGCTTGTTGATCTTCTGAGCGCTCAATACCTGGGTAGCTGTTACGTTTAGCTGACCGCTTGCAGCTTGTGGGTGTTTGATATGATCATCACCTACTGCCGGCGTATTGACGATTCTTTAGAGTCCTACACAGAGGTTTCTTGGCTCAGGCAAAACGGAGTAGGAGCGCATATGTGATATGTGCGGGACCAAGGATAATGCGATATGTGATACCGTATTATATTCTCGCGATATTTGATATCAGCCGGGTCATCGGATCAAGTGTTGATTCGATGAATTGGTACAGATAAATATTAGTCGGTTATATGCGATATAGCCGGATTGTCGGATCAAGTGTTGATTCGATAATTTAATGTATAATAATATATATGATATATTAAATTACATTAACTAATATTTGCTCACTAAAAGATTCTTTTTCTCACTCGGGTAATACATTGATATATATGCGATATATATTAAATGTATTATTTTATTTTGTTACGATAAATATTATATATGTGATATATAATATTATAACATGATATGATAACTAATGCAACTTGTTTAGTAGAGATTAAACATGGTTAGGGTTTGATTAGGGTTAAGGTTTTCTAGAAGTTTCTAGAAGCTTTCTTTTTTTGTTTTGGAAAAGATATTTTGCTAGATATTTCCTTAACCTAACCAAACCTTTAACCTTAGTCAAATCTCTACAAGGGTTAGTTTGACCATGGTTGCATTATTCATCATATCATTTCTTTTTCTATTCATCACAAAAGGATTCAATATGATTCATCATCTTCTTCCTTCATCTTTCTTCATGAAAAAGCTTGCTAGCTTTTTCAATGTGATGAATAAATATGAGAAAAAGATAAATAAAGAGAGCAAAAATCCTACTTCTTCATCCTCATCTTCCCTTGCCATTTAGATGAGGGTGTTCACATCATTTCATGAGTGTTAGCTTGTGTTAACGGAACTTCAAGGTAGATCATCTTAGTATCGAAGATCGGAAGCAAAGGTTGCATCTTTCTCTTCGTGGAACCTCTCGAGAGTCCGGAACCCGATGATCGCAGCGAAGGGACCACAACATGGAGCATATGAAGTGAAGGACCGGATCTACAAAGGTTGTAATCCCTCTCACTTAATGTTAAAGTTGTTAACATGTTTGTTTTCGCCTAACCTCTAGTTTAAAGATCCGTATTCGGGTTGTTCGGCACGGCTAAATTTTTTATCGGGCATGGTTGATGCCTCGTAGACCCTTGTGCGCGTGCCTAGCAACCCTACAGTGGTATCAGAGCCAAGCTAGAGCTTTAGGCGAAGTCTAGACGAAGTTTAAAGTCCGATCGAACCCGGAAAACCCGAATTAATCCCTTCTCTGGAAATTTTCTGAAAATCTGGATTTTTGTGAATTAAAAATTGCCAAAAAATTCAGCAGGGAATTCTATGAGTTACTGTGAAGCACGTGATTCTAACTCGACAAGTGAGGCGCGGAACCGCGGCCTAACCCGGGGTTTCGCGGCGGTTCCGCGGCCATTTGGCTGAGTTACACCACGTGGCTTGCACAGTAATTCTTGTCTTGAAGTGCTGAGTCTTCTGGAAATTTTTATTTTTACTCAACAGTTGAGTTTTTCTGGGTTGTATTGGGAGTTCGTTGATTCGATCGGGTAATCTAATTTTGTCTATGTATTTTCCGGGTAACTTTTAGAAACTGTTAAAAAGTTCGGGCGGATATCAATAACTCACTTTTTCCCCTGTCGGAAAATTTTTCAAAAGTTGAATTTTTTTTCTCGTGTTTAAGAATATTCTAAGTCGTGCAAGTAACTCGGTGGACCCTCTAGAAGACAACAAACCTTAACTCGATTATGTGACCGTCTTGAACTGCCTTTTGAACCTTAGGGTTTGGGGCAGTACGGCGTGCCACATGTGAGGCGTTGGCTTAACCCTTCTACGGCTGGACCATTGGTACTGTGGCATGTGATGGATGTTTTTAAACTAATTTCAAGTGTTGAGATATATTAGGGAAATCTTGGGTGTTTGATGATTCGATCGAAAAGTTTAACTTTGTCTATTTATCTGGAATGTGATACAATATTTGGAATCCACAGGTAGTTATGAGATAACTAATTTGAATATTATAAACATAGCAGTTTAGTCTCAGATGATCGGTTGCCACGGAATTTTGATATGATCAAAAGTCCGTCGCAATCACGTAGCGTACGCGGATACTCGCCGGATAAACTTAATAGACAGCTACACCTCTTAGCCCCGACCAACTGACTGTAGGAGAACCCCGTCGCCGAAAGCATCCGTTCGGGTGCTCGCGGCAGCGGCGTTCCGCCTTAGTGCACTTTGTCGACGACATCTGGGGGTGCGGCCGTCTACTAAAGTTTGCGACGAGCATTCGATCAGTTTTTCGGGAATCTTGTTGAATTGCCCGACTTGATATTGAAAAGTGTTTTCGATAATGAGACTAAAATGCGGGGTTTATAATTGTTAGGCATGAGATGTCTAAGGAATTCATTTGGTTAAGCATGCGATGTCTAAGGAAGTTGCGGATTCCAACTGTTGTAGTTTTACACTTTCTTTTCTGTGACCGTAAGCGTAGTATGTGGTGTATCGCCGGCTTCGTTGCTATACATCAACGACAATCGGGATACGCATACTTGTTTACGTTGATGATATGAGATATTATGTGTTGCTGTGATATGTTGTATTGGATCGTCGCGTTTGAATAGCCGGGGGTTTTATGTGAGATGAGAGTTTTTTCTTTTTCATTCATGTAAAATTCATTTGTATGTAATATTCTTTTATTAGGGCACTTCCAGGTAGCGGAAGATGTCATCGTTGTATATTATTTACTTTTCCGCATTAGGTAGACCCAAGGCGGGGAGCACAAGTAACCGGGTTCTAGGGTCCAGTGGGAGACCATCTCGAGGAGTCGAGACCGGGTCTCCTAACCCTAGAATTGGCAGTGTTACTTGCCGCTCTCGTAGGGGTCTAGGGATGTGGGTTTGGCTATTCATCGCGACCGTGGAATCCGTGTTTTATACAGGCTCGTATTGAAAACACGGACGTCCTAGTATATCCAATATTTCATATATGTTTCTTCTGCTGCAATGTTCTGTGATGAGATCATATTACTGCCTGAGACGAATGTTTATATTATATATATGAGATATATGTTATATTGCAGATTTCGTTTCAAAAGAGATGCTTGTGAAGCATAATAAAATGGGACTTCTTTAATGAGATTAATGAAATAAAAGAAACCTAAGATGTTGTAGAAACTTGTTTATAAAAACTGGTAGCTCTAGTTGTTGCTTTGCATAGCGGTGTTCCTTGTAGAACATCCAGCACCTTATTCGATAAGGAAAGGACCGAGATCCCTTCACCGGGAGTGACTCCTTTAGCAATAACTGACAGATGCTACAAACTCGGTCTGTCTTTGATTGCTTCTATAGTTCTTGCTTTGTACAGCGGTATATATGATATATCCTGCATCTTATTCAATGAGGAAAGGGCCGACGATCCCTTCACCCGGAGTGACCCCTTTAGCAAAACTAGAAAAGCCTCAAAAACATTCCATTTAAAATCACTCGATTCTACAACGATATCAAGTTCATTACGCAATGGGTTTTCTTAAAAACCTGTCGTAGCCCTCCGTCATTTCAGATAAGTACTAGTTAGTATTCGTGCTGCGGTAGTTTGGCATGCGTCAAGGCGTAGTGTACGGTAGCTAACTTGTGCTTATCTGCTAGCATACGATGCGATTGGATTAGGGTATTCGTACGGCGTTGTTTGGCATGCGTCAAGGGTCGTGCGGGTGGGTTTAATTCAATCAAGAAATGTACGGGTTGAACTTGACTAGCGGACTATGGGTTGTTTGGCATGCGTCAAGGTCATAGCATGCTAGGGGTAAAATATTATTGGGAATTTCAAGTGTTGAAATTTGCAATGAGATTGCATACCTTCTATGAGATAGTTGGATCCCGATACCCGCTGCGAGTAAGAGTTACTCCTGGGAGAGTTTTACACATTACAATTAGCCGATCAAGTAGGTGTCTAGAAAAGTGTTAACGGGGTTACGCCCCTGGGAAAATGAGGTTTACATTAATTAGGTTCGTGCGATAGCACGGAGGACCTCCCTCAAAGTACCGACACTGGCCTGGCTGAAAGATTGGCGAACTTGTAGCGTGTAATTAATCCCGGCTAGTCTTTCCTTTTAGGGTTTGAAGGAAGATTTGATTAAAACAGTGTGAGACATCCTGATTAGATATATTAGATAACCAATCTAATCTTGCAAGAGCATACGCTGAGTGTTTTCTTCTCTCTCTCTCCAGGTAGCGACCATATCACGCCTTAATCAAGATAATAAAACGGATATATTGACCGAACCCGCTTGTTATACTGAGCTGGGGAACGTTGGTCCCGCTCTAACTTATAATTGTTATAAGACAGAGCAGGAAATTGGGGAATACCAGATTTCCCGTGGCGCCCAAACGAAGAAAGTGCATGTTGATGCATCATCTTCGGGTGTGTTCATTACACAGAACTGTTTCTCAGTATCCTTTACGTCCTGGGTATGTGATACCGGATCAGGATCCCGCATATGTAATCTGTTACATGGGCTACAGATAGGTAGAGAACTGAGAACGGGTGATAAGTTTCATGAGACAGAAAACGGTGCAAGTGTTGCAGCCAAGTCTGTTGGTCACTATCACCCTGTATTACCTGAATACATTGATTCTGAACGAATGTTATTAGATACCGAACCTGATATACAACATCATATCAGTTTCTTTATTAGTAAAGAAGTGATATAATTTTGTATTGTTGGATAATGTTTTGAACATTTCCTATATCAAGAGTTGATCGGTTCAGGCACGTTATCTAAAAGCATAGACGTTCTAAATCAAACTACAGTTCTTAGTATACAGAACACACACAAGAGGAAGAGTTCAAATATGAACGAATCCTTCTTGAGGCATTGTAGACTAGGTCATATCAATGCGCCCCGACTGGCTGAAGTTGCATTTAGATGCATATTTAAATTAATTTGAATTTACATCTTGTGAAACTTGCCGGTCATGTCACAAAGATAAGATGACCATAGCTCCGTTTACTGGAAACAGAGAAAGAGTTAGTGAACTCTTGGGATTGATACATGCTGATGTATGAAAGTCCCTTGTCTACATATGCCAGGACTGGTTCTTTTTACTTCATTACATTCTCTGATAATCTCTCAAGATTCAGACATATGTTCCTGTTGAAACACAAGTCCGAACCTTTTGAGATATTCACAGAATATAAATTAGAAGTAGAGAACCAAAATACGGGTATAAGTATTATGTCCTTTGATGAGATCAAGGAGGAGAATACTTGAGCACGGAATTCCAGGACTATTCTAAAGGAGAATGAGATTCTCTCTCAGCATTACTCCTTCGAATACACCACAGCACGTCGGTGTATCGGAGCGGAGCATTAGCACCCTATTTGATATGGTGTGCTCTATGATGAGTACTACTGAGTTTTCTATTTCCTTTTGGGAGTTATGCACTTGAGAAGCTGCATACCTGTTGAATAGGGTTCGAATCAAATCAGCTGCCTACAACTTCATATGTGATATGGAATGGGAAGAGCCCATATCTTGAGTTTGTTAAGATTTGGGGTTGTCCGTCTTATGTCTAAAAGCAAAATCCGGACAAGCTCGAGGCAAGGTCTGTTATGTAGAACTGGAATGGTTCCAGCTATACAAACTGCAGCTGATGATTTGGTAGAACCAAAGGATTCAATAGTTTCCAACGAAACTTCGGTTTCTCTATGACAGTGGGAGCGAGGATTGCATCATGAGATGATGACCCAACTAGTTTCGAGCTGGCCATCAGGAGTGGGACTCTGTAATAATGGCTGGGTGCTTATCGATCTGAGATGGAATCCTTATACACCAACAAAGTATGGACTTTGGTTGCTTTATCTGAAGGGTTAAATCCCCATCAGGAGCAAGTATATCTTGAGAAGATTACTTGGTGTACATGGAAAAGTTGAGACTTTCAAAACTAGACTTGTTAAAGGTTTGCATCATAGACCAGGTATGGATTATGTTGAAACCTTTTGTAAGGATCTATGCTTAAGTCCATCCAGATCCTACTTGCCACGGTTACATACCATGACTACGATATCTGGTGGTTGGGTGTCATGACTGCTTTTCTAAATGATGTTTTAGAAGAGAACGTCTATAAGTACACAGCCAGAGGGCTTCGTAGACAGTAGGAGCAGCGGAAACGTGTGCAAGATGTTTTATATGATAAAATAGGCATCGCGGAGATGGAACATCTGTTTTGATGTGGTAGTCAAAGAGTTTGACTTCATCAAAATGGTAGATGAACCTTGTATATACGAAAAGGTAGTAGAGAGTATGGTGGTGATCCTCGTAGAGTACGTGGATGACATACTCTTGATAGGGAAGGAGTTTCCTATGCTACGCTCGGTTAATCTCCGCTTATCATAAGGATTCTCCATATAGGATCAAGGTGATACCTCCTAAATCCTAGGTTTTGGATCTATGAGATAGATCTAATTGGATGTTAGGATACTCACTAGTTGTAGTGAGATGGTATCAATCGATCTTGGGGAGAATCACTGGAAAGGTTCCAGGGTGATAAGAACGACTGAATGTCAGTCGTAGGCTTGTCTATACCCTCAGTGGAGGGACGGTATGTTGGAAGAGTTCCAAGCTAGATACCGTGACATACTAGACGATTAAAGGAAAGATACATCGTTACCAAGGATGCTACCAAAGAGGCAGTCTGGATATATATAAGTTCATGAGATGAACTTCGTTCCTACCATTGTGTGACAATGGAGTTGTGGCTTTAGCCAAGGAACTACCGTCCCATCAGAAATCCAGATATAATTCTTAGGCAGTATCACCTGATCATGGAGATGGTTGATCTCCAGGGAGATCGAGGTTAGGAGAGTAGACGCAGAGGACGATAGCGCGGATCCACTCACAAAGGCCTTTTTCCCAGTAGAGACTTTTATGGGATGGTTGAGTATGAGATACTTCAACCGCAGCTAATTGTTGGGTATGCGATACCATAACAGATGGCCCTAGTGCAAGTGGGAGATTGTTAGTTATATGTATGCCCTAGAGGCCATTACTGTACATACGATGTATATTGTAATGGATGCTTGGACATATATAGGGAGGACTTTCTTGCTCGACATGATAGTATGCTATCTGGTTGTACTTTATCTTAACATGTACTCTGATTGTCTCTATATTACATGTTGATAAAGCCCTTAGGATATGTACTCGACTACTGGGACTATGATGAGATCATACTAGTGGGGCCACGGTAGTCGACGAGTACATCCTATAATTGTTCCTAGTCGAGGGTGTATCGAGACAGGGCATCGATGCACCAGAGTAAACTAGCGTATACACATCTTGACCCATATGATGGGCGATGGATGATCCCATATCCATCGGTGTTTGACATCAAGGATGGTGTACGGGTGCTCAGTGGAGACTGGGTACACTGGACGGACTCGCCGAGAACTCCCAGATGGTATTATACCATACGTCAGATGGCAGTTCTCTGGTGACACTGGTACAGAGTAGTCTGTTGACCCGAGATCGTCATAGAGTCTTGTGTGGTTCCCACTGTGCTTTGATTTCCATCATACCACGTCCAAGAGGGCGTGCAAAAAGGTGGCTTTTGGGTACAGTCCCGAATCACATAGAGGCAATGAGCGATAGGAGGGGATTCGTCTCTCCCGGTATAGGGAGTTGATGTTGTGCTGTGTTCGATTGGCTATAACCGGAAATCCCTGGACAGGGTTGCTGAGATTTACTGGTAAGTGTTATCAGTAGTTTCTCGAACAGTTATAGACCTCATATCGACACGACTTATCGAGCTACTGGGGTCTGATGTTTACCACCCCTAGGCGAGATATGCAACATATCAGACGACGAGACCGGACTGTACGGGAGTGTTACTTTTTGGATACACAGGAGAATGTACAGGCTTGCTTGTTGATCTTCTGAGCGCTCAATACCTGGGTAGCTGTTACGTTTAGCTGACCGCTTCCAGCTTGTGGGTGTTTGATATGATCATCACCTACTGCCGGCGTATTGACGATTCTTTAGAGTCCTACACAGAGGTTTCTTGGCTCAGGCAAAACGAAGTAGGAGCACATATGTGATATGTGCGGGACCGAGGATAATGCGATATGTGATACCGTATTATATTCTCGCGATATTTGATATCAGCCGGGTCATCGGATCAAGTGTTGATTCGATGAATCGGTACAGATAAATATTAGTCGGTTATATGCGATATAGCCGGATTGTCGGATCAAGTGTTGATTCGATAATTTAATGTATAATAATATATATGATATATTAAATTACATTAACTAATATTTGCTCACTAAAAGATTCTTTTTCTCACTCGGGTAATACATTGATATATATGCGATATATGTTAAATGTATTATTTTATTTTGTTACGATAAATATTATATATGTGATATATAATATTGTAACATGATATGATAACTAATGCAACTTGTTTAGTAGAGATTAAACATGGTTAGGGTTTGATTAGGGTTAAGGTTTTCTAGAAGTTTCTAGAAGCTTTCTTTTTTTGTTTTGGAAAAGATATTTTGCTAGATATTTCCTTAACCTACCCAAACCTTTAACCTTAGTCAAATCTCTACAAGGGTTAGTTTGACCATGGTTGCATTATTCATCATATCATTTCTTTTTCTATTCATCACAAAAGGATTCAATATGATTCATCATCTTCTTCCTTCATCTTTCTTCATGAAAAAGCTTGCTAGCTTTTTCAATGTGATGAATAAATATGAGAAAAAGATAAATAAAGAGAGCAAAAATCCTACTTCTTCATCCTCATCTTCCCTTGCCATTTAGATGAGGGTGTTCACATCATTTCATGAGTGTTAGCTTGTGTTGACGGAACTTCAAGGTAGATCATCTTAGTATCGAAAATCGAAAGCAAAGGTTGCATCTTTCTCTTCATGGAACCTCTCGAGAGTCCGGAACCCGATGATCGCAGCGAAGGGCCACAACACGGAGCATATAAAGTGAAGGACCGGATCTACAAAGGTTGTAATCCCTCTCACTTAGTGTTAAAGTTGTTAACATGTTTGTTTTCGCCTAATCTCTAGTTTAAAGATCCGTATTCGGGTTGTTCGGCACGGCTAAATTTTTTATCGGGCATGGTTGATGCCTCATAGACCCTTGTGCGCGTGCCTAGCAACCCTACAGAATGTGAATAAACAAAGTTGCTGCTTTTAATTATAAATTGTCTGTTGTGGTTTACTTTTATATTGCTTAGATACGCTTAACGTATTTACTTCACAGTAAATACGTAGCGGCCTCATCCCGTCCCCTTCGCCGTATACCGGGAAGCGGGGCGTGACAAAATAAAAAAGGTGCAGTTTTGAAATAAAGGTATAATGAAATCAAGTTTTCTTAAATGCATAGAAAAGGAATCATGAAAAATGCAAGTGGAATTTATTAGTTTTAAAACATGTTTCGTCTTTTAAAAATTTTGGGCAGCACCTCCTTTGTATATTTTGATCCAAACCACAAATACATAGAGATAATAAAGGCATCCCCAAGCAGGAGCTAGCTCTTCTCCAAACGGCGGATACACAATCACGCAAGTAATAAAACAAGTATACGACGCCCAATGGCGAAGTTCACCACAAAGATAAAGAAATAAGCAAGACATCAAAACCATAAGTAGCGGAATACCCCTCGCTCTAAGTCTCGCAACCACAATCTCACTAAGTCTCATTACTTATACAAATACTAGTTTGATTTGATTTGATAGAGTTAACTAGATACAATATGAAATATAGATACAAGAGTGGGTATGATACAAATGTCCCACCTACCAATGCAAAACACCCGAATGCAACTGTGTGCCAGCGAAGCCGCTACTGATCCATGCGGTCAACCTGCAAGAACTGTGGCACAACGGGGGTGAGTTGCCAACTCGTGAGTAGAAAAAACATCGACAAGTAAAAATCCAATAAACAACGACTCCTAGGTCAACTATATCATAAAAGGTACTACTATGATATCCAGGGTGACTGTATCTACATCTGTGCCATCAATATAAATAAATGCCTTATAACATGTGGATATCATCCAACATAATAATCAATGTATGTATGCATGTGGATCTCGTCCAACCATATAATCAATGTATGTTTTCATGTGGATCTCGTCCACCCATATAATCAATGTATGTATGCATGTGGATCTCGTCCACGTGTCAACCAATGACACAACAATATCATGCATGTAAATATTATAAAAGCATATGCATGAAAGTATGAGGATATAAATCAACGTGTGCCCCTAGCGACACATCAAAATCATGGAACCTGAGTGTCCAATCTCGACACTCGAAAACATCATGAAAACCGGTGTCCAGCATCGACACATAAATCCTCATATATCTCAGGCGCCGCACACCCTGGTCGGCCCTCATATCCATCTCTCTACTCCTGTCGGTATCCTCCGGATAACCGCCGAGTCCAAATACAATCACCGGTAGGTACTCCCCTGCCAGGCTCACCGTCTAACAATACGAGTCTTCTTGCCCTGGGGTATCTTACCTGGTCCACCATGTACCCGCAGACGGTGCCTACCGCTCCTCGAATCGGGTTTCACATGCCACTCTCAGAACCGAGAAAACACATGGTGGACGCACTGAAATATCATATCAAGAGAAACCGGGTTTTTAAAACAATACATACTTTCTTTTGAAATCAACACGGTTCTCAAATCCAGAAATTTCATGAAAACAGGATATCTCAATGCGTAAAAAATCGCAAAGCATGATATATGCGACATATAATAGAAATGTAAGCATATCCGTATATCATGCAACATGGGACAGTGATATGACATATTAAGGAAAAACCACTCTTTTAAATGATTCCAGTTTAAAATATAACATGCGGTCCCCAATTCTCCAAAATTAAAGCCAGCATTCTCTATGTATGTATAAATGTGTATGTACATAGGCATGGATGCACAAGATATACATATGCAAGTATGAGTGTACAATATGCAGGTACGCAAGTATGAGTGTACAAGTGGGTATATACGCAAGCATGAGTGTACAATATGTATGTGCGCAAGTATGAGTGTACAAGTGGTATATACGCAAGTATGAGTTTACAATATGTATGTGCGCTAATATGGATATACAAGTGGTATATACGAAAGCATGAGTGTACAATATGTATGTGCGCCAATATAGATGTACAAGTGGTATATACGCAAGCAAGTTATGCGAAGAGTCATATCATGATGCAGAAATCCTACTGTGTAGTGACATGGCAATTATCGATGATGAAGTTTGTGTGCTGGCCAATCTGTGTAAGTGTAACATACGCATCATCGATAATGGTGCAGGTGTACTAGCACAGGTAAATATATATGATGCAGTGAGAATAGCATGAAATGCAGCATAAGGTAATACGTCAGCCAAAAGCTACCAGGTATACGTATCTAACATGACCGAGTCAGTGAATCTATCAATCGGCACCCAGCCTCACAACATCACGTACGGTAAAATCCATCGTGCGACATCCTCTAGTTAATGGTATGGATCAATCATCAAGTCAACTCATCACGTACGGAAAATCATCGTACGGCGGCATTAAACCAATAGGGATCCTATCATCCTATATGACAATGAGAGGTACGGACCTAACGTCTCGTACGACAATCACACATGATTCACCACATATATAAATATAAATATAAATATATATATATATATATATATATATATATACCTATGACCCAGGTCACATCCACAACAATCTCATATCAGGGGACCGGCAAGGTATCAATCATTTCAATCGACTCGCATCCGTATACCAACATATCATCATATCACATGTCAATCGTATTCTCTTTTCATCGCATTTATCTCACAAAAGGTTAATATACCATTACAATCTACTATTACTAAGCATACGTATCTAATCTAACGTACACACCCGAACAATACAATCAATTTTTAAAAGATGCGAATCGTTGTTTTGAAAGTAGGGGTTACGGTGTTTTTAAGGAAAAGATATCATTTGAAAATCCGTAATATCCCTCAAGGTATCTGTTTAAAAGATGCATACAATTTCTTCAGTTTGGAAATAGGTATGGTTCGGATGACACGTCTACGTCGGCTATCTAGTCCAATAGTACCCTAAGCGGCAATAACATCCTCAAATCCCGTCATCACATATTTGTCGTATCACATCACTTCTAACTATCCTTAGTTTCTAATATGGTTCTCTAACTAATTTTTTACTCTATCTATAGTTTTCTATTAAAGGTTTCATTAACCATAATCTATATAAAAATCGATTTCCATCAAAGTGTGCGGGGGTGCTATACGCCATCCACCCTTTTTCCCCCGTAGATATAGATCTACCCACCTTGTTCTTCGTTTGCCGAAGTCGATGACGCCACGCTCCGTCGCATCGGAATCCACGTGAAGGTACCTACAATAACAACACATATCACAACGCTATTAAAATCAAGTTCTGAAATCCAAAACGGCACGCACATTGCTCATAGGTTATAACCTATAGCTTACGAGTACAAAATCAACTAAATAACCCTTGTTGTTGATGTACAAACATCCAACAACCAAATACAAATCCAAATATCAAAACCTAGCATTCAAAATACGGAAAACATATCCAAAAATCACACCAAAGTGTACCCAGATTTTGACTCAGGCCAAAAGGAGTTGCACAAACAAGTTTAGGGTGTAGTACAAGGTGTATATGACCTACTGAACCAACCTTGACCCTAAATTCCCTCACTAGGATGGCCACACACCCTTAAATTCTGGTGAGCTCGGCCCCCACTGCTCCTTTGGGCTTCGTCTGGTCAGGGTGGTCTCTTAGAAATCCTCCGGGTCATCCAAGATTTTCTGTAGGCACGCTAAATGTCATAAAACCGACATGGATCAATTCCTAAATCCGTGTTTTGGTTTCTATACTTAATCCCAGCCCCTGAATTCAATCCTTAAGGTCTTGTACAGCCACTACACATCACCAATTCCACTCAATCACCCCAAACCCTTCTCTAGAAATTCCTAAGTTCACAAATCCGCCATCAAACCAATTCTAAACTAAATCTAGAATAGAAAGAAGCTTAAAACTAACTAAATGGAAGAAGCTATACCTCATTTAGGCCACTCTAGACAGCCCAAGCTTCTCAATGTCGTCAAAATCCTACTTTGCTTGGTCCAATGTGTAGAGGAAGAGATGGGGATTAATTTTTGTGAAGGGAGTATAAGGTTTTGGCGATCATTTAGAGATGGATCTAGGGTTAGAAGTGGAGGTAAGTGAGGTTGGAGGAAGATGAAGGAGGAGAAGAAAATGAATAATGGTGGAGGGATAATGTGGCTGCCCTCTCTCTCTCTCTTCTTTATTCTCACCCGCTCTCTCACTAATTTACCCTTTTGCCCTTTTCTCTTTTTCATTTCTTTTCTCTTTTAAAACCAAATCATATAATACTCATAAAACAACACAAATGCAACAACATGTAACCAAATGCAACATGACATGGTGCACTAGCCATGGAAAACTGTAGAAACACGGATTTGGCTTAATTGTCATTAGCAGTGCACTAATCGGGTTTTTATCCAAACTGCATATAATAAATTTTAAAAATGCCAAATCCTTCAAATATATTTTAAAATGAATAAATCATTTTAATTTCCATTTATTTCACAATTATTGGTATATATTTATACCCTTTTTCGAAAACCCCAATTTCGCAAACTGAGCAGTTTTCGGGAAATATATTAGTTTAATATTAAATTCCAAAAATAATATTTTATATTTTCTGAAATGTTACATTCTCAAAAGCTTCAGACTTGTGTTTCAACAGGAACATATGTCCGAATCTTGAGAGATCATCAGTGAATGTAATGAAGTACAAAAAACCAATCCTGGCATGTGTAGACAGGGGACCTACATACATCATCATGTATCAATCCCAAGAGTTCACTAACTCTTTCTCTGTTTCCAATAAACGGAGCTATGGTCATCTTATCTTTGTGACATGACTGGCAAGTTTCACAAAATGCAAATTCAAACTGATTTAAATATGCATCTTTATGTAACTTAGCTAGTTGGGTTGCATTGATATGACCTAGTCTACAATGCCTCAAGAAAGATTCGTTCATTTCTAAACTCTTCCTCTTGCGTGTGTTCTGTACGTTAAGAACTGTGGTTTGATTTAGAACATATATGCCTTTAGATAACGTACCTGAACCGATCAACTCTTGATATAGAAAATGATCAAAACATTATCCAACAATAAAAAATTATATCCTTCTTTACTAAATAAAGAGGCTGATATTGTCACGACCCGAAATAGCACATGACTGACACATGAATCATATGAAGTCTATAGGACCCCATCTAATTCAAGTAAGCCAAAAACCCAAAAATCTAAACCATTTAAAAGAAGAAGGTGAAGGAAAACTTGTTTTTAAAGTTGCATATAATCACTTTGAAAAGTCGTTGTAAACATTATAAAACACCAAGTATTTTCCGAAAATTTCGGCAGAGTCTCCTTTGTAAAAACTGACCCCAAACGGGTACAACCTGATAAAAGCATATATAATGAATAAAGGCATCCCCAAGCGGGAGCTAGCTCTTCGTCAATTGACTGTCACAACCACGCAAGCAATATAATATACAACGCCGAAGGGCGAGGATCAAAAACTCAAAAGGAAACTCAAGAAAACCATAATAATACAACGCGCGACTCTAAGGTCGAAATAATAACAACTGGTTTTGTAAGTCTAACAAATATACAAGTCTGGTTGATAGAGTTACTAGATACAACTGAAATAAATAAATATACAATGGTGGTCACGATACAAGTGAGCCCACCTACCAAGCTATCACCCGGAAGGAAGCAGTGTGCCAGCAAAGCCGTAACGAAACCTGTACGGCAAAACCTTCAAGAAACTGTGGCACAACGGGGGTGAGTTGCCAACTCGTGAGTAGAAAACATCAACGAGCAGAAATCGTATGTATGACTCAATCCTAGATCATAGGATCATAAAATAATATCCTCAATATATGTCCTGAACCATCTACACATAAGTGTAATATCAAGTGCTCGTGTCTGTGCCTCAGATAGCAACATATCATGTATATGATGTATGAATGCATGAAAACAGAATACATCTACATGAGAAAAACCGTTTTCATAAAAGTGAGATTTCTGTATAATTAAATCGAGGTATCATCAATGAAATCAGCATAAAAATCCGTGTCAAGCATCGACACAAAACATATATCTAAATATCAAATATCTCGGGCTCCGGCTATCCGGACTAGCCCATATCATAAATCTCAATACTTCAAATTCTCATAATCTCGGGATCCGGCTATCCGGACTGGCCTCTGGGATCCGGCTATCCGGACTGGCCCAACTCCGATCGGTATCCTCCGTATATCCGTCGAGTCACAATACAATCACCGATCAGTAGTGCTCCCATGTCACAGGCTCAACGCCATCATCTGCGACCTTCTCGCCCCGGGGTACCGCTGTTGGAGGTAGTGCCCTCAGAGTCAATTATTGGATCACAGGCACGTGATTGCAATGATTGAGGGAGGACCTATCCCGGGACGACAGTCTTACTCGAGATGATAGTTTGCTATCTGGTTTACCTTTATCATCGTGTACTGCTTTAGGTGACCTGACAGGTCGCCATTGCACGTTGATAGAGCCCCTAGGATTCTTGCTTGACTGCCAGCAGTATGAGGGCGATCATATAAGTGAGAGCTGGAGCCTATAAGCACATCCTTAAAAGGTCCCTAGTCGTGGGAGTTTTGAGACAGGGCATCGATTCTCCAGAGTAGACTAGTGTATACAGTCGAGACCCCGACGAGGGGCAGTGGCTGGTCTCTCAAGCCACTGGTGTCAGTTGGATCACCTAAGATGTATACAGGTGCTCATTGGGTTATGAGTACACCGGACAGGACTCGCCGGGAATATGCTAGTTGGTCTTATACCTGACGTCAGATAGCAGTTCCTAGGTGACATGTGTACAGGTTAGTTCATCGACCTGGGGATCGTCATTTGTCTCGTGTGAGTTCCCACTGTACTTTGATTACTACCCTACCACGGCTCAAAGGAGTCATGCAAACAGGTTTTAGTTGGGTACAGTCCCGAGCCACATGGAGGCAGTGAGCGGATCTTCGGGGGTTCGTCTCTCCCGGTATTGGGGGTGAGGTCGCGCTGTGTCTAGGAGAGCCATTACACGAAGTCCTTGGCCAAGGCAGGAGATTTACTGGTAGGTATTCCAGTAGTATCTCAGGGTGTTCTGGGCTACACTCCGACACGACTTGTACCGCTTTTGGGGGTCTGACTTTTACCCACCCCCTAGGCCCGACATGCGATGCTCATAGACGAACGGACCGGACTGTACGGATATTGTAACTGACAGGCTCAGTAGGGTGTCAGGATGAGTTCGCTCATCGACGTCCCTTTTGGTCAATAGCTGGTGGCCCGTCACGTATTGGCTTATACCTCTGACGTGCTAGTGGTTAAATCCACAGCCATAGTATTGACGAGTCTTTAGAGTCCACCACACTTTCAGTTACTCAGCTTTCGGGCGAAACGCTGTAGAGGCCGTATGGAGATATGGCAGGGTCCAATCAGATACGTGCGGTATTGCACGGATCAGGATTGGACAGTTTGTACTAGTGGCCGTATGGATATATGGCAGGGTTCGATCAGATACGTGCGGTATTGCACGGATCAGGATCGGACGGATATTACTAGCCGGCTTTGGTTTAAGCCGGATCCTAGTATAGTACAGTGTAGATTTTGTCTCTTTGCATTTGTATCCGGTCGGAATATAGATGCGGGTGTGTATGCACAGTATCGGGGTTTTCCTGTAATTTATTACGGGACCAGTTTTTTGGAGTTGCCAGTTTGCATTCCGTTCCGGCCGGTTTTCCTTTGTTCTTTCCCGGCCGGACTTTTCCGATGGAGGGGGTTATTTGCAAGTTTGCAAATAACATTTTGTGGAGGGGTTTATTGCAAAAGGATTTATTATGAAAGCATCTTTGCTTTTTTATGCATTTATTGTGATTGGAAAGGGTTAAGGTAGGGATGTAAGCTTGTTATGATTATGTCTAGGATGTGGTCACCCCTTCCTACCTTCACCTCCCTTCTCATCTTTTGTTTACCCCCCCCACCACCATTTCCCAAATGAGAGGGGCCGGCCACATTTTGTGGGAGAGGGGAGAGAGTTCATTTTGAGAAAAGATTGGTTCATATCATTTTCATGCTTGCAAAATTCTACACTTCATTCCAAAGTCCATTCATGATCCCTCCATCCTCCATGGCAACAAAACCCCAAAGAGACATAGACTCTACATTGTTCTACAGCAAATCTTGGACGCGTCGGCTAGCCAACTTCGCGCCCGAGTTGCCTCGGTATTGAGGTGGGAGCCCGTAAAAGAAACAGGCGATGTGGTGCCCTTCCGGCGAGGAGGCGACGACCGGAGTTTCCGCGAGGAGATCGGAGTGGAGATGAAGACCGGAGGACTCGGATCAGTCGGTATATCTCTAACCCGTCTTGTTACTTTGCTAGATCTAGTTTAATGGCCCGATCCGGGGTTTAGTGCGCGGTGGTGCCGGTTTGCAAAGTTCGCAAAATTAAAGTTTATCACCGTTTCCGCATTTGGCCGTCGGATTGACGACCGGGGCGCCGCCGTGCACTTACAGTGGTATCAGAGCCTCGCCATTAACTTCGTCTAGCTTCGTTTGATGTGTTTTGCATTTCCGATCGACCAAAATTCCAAAATCTACATTTTCCTTCGCATCAGTTTTCTGTCGAATTTTTTTTGTCTCTAAGAATTTTTCAGGTTGTACAAAATTAATGTACTAGAAGTTCTAAGAGATGTGGGAAAATTCGAGACATTGATCATTCAGGTGGAGCGCGGAACCGCGGCAAAACCCCCCTTGTTGCCGCGGTTCCGCCGCAGGTCAGAATGGTCAATGTGTCAAACTTCTCCAGTGGGCTTCTGGGCTGATTTTAGGGGTTTTGGAATATTAATATTGGGCGCAGAATTTCTTGATCTACTACAGTATTGCTTGGGGGCCCACTTGTTAATTTTTGATCGATCGGATATTTTAAACACATTATTTCACAGTATTTACATTATATCTGCGACCGTGAATGTCACTCGATCGGTAAATCCTGTCTAACTGCTATAGCACGGTTAGACGGATTTGCGAACGTGACTTTCACGTTGATGTTCTGTGTTTTTGCTGTAATGTTGCGGATCGGTCGTGGGGGATAGCCTGGATGCAATGCTAGTACAGTGTTGTTGTATTATGTACATTTGATATTGCGGGGCGAGCGTCCGACATGTGGACTGCCGTCACTGCCTGTTTGTATTATTCTTTTGGGGCACGACCTGGTTGCGGTCGATGTACCCGTTGTATGTATATTTTACTTTCTGTACTAGGGTTACCCCGCGGAGGGGTGAACGGATAGCCGGGTTCTAGAGGGCAACGGGCCCGCATCTCAGGGCATTGAGACGGAAGGGGCTTCAGTCTGGAATTGGCGGGCTATTCGCCGCACTCGTAGGGGGTACAGGTTGACCCAGGAGGGGTGCCCAAGTTACCGGATTCCGTGAAGTGCTGGGTGGTCCATTCACGGCGCTGAAGGGGGCTGCCTCGCTTCAGGTTTTGGCGGGTGACTTGCCGCGCCCGTAGGGGTCTAGGATTTCATTGCACAGGCTATCCACACGACCAGGGGAACGTCGGGTTTCAGTAGTGGCTCTGTGAAACCCGGGGATCCCAGATATCTGTATTGTTCTGTGATGCTGTACATTTCTGTGATGTTGCATTTTTATTCACGCCTTGAGCGAAATACTATATATTGGTATATATATTAGTAGATGTTGTATATGTTTTTCATCCGCGCTAGTCCAGTCCCCGCTCTGCCGTTAGTTAGCTAACCTAACGGGTGATGACGGGACTCAGTGGTGAATGCGGATGGCATATACGTACGTCAGTATATTTTCGTTCTTTGTGGTGTGATCAATTGATGGGACTGCGTTGATTCGGATCAATGCAAGTTAAAACAAACCTTTTCTGATGTTGTTGGAACACTTTTTCAAAAAGCTGTTATTGCAAGGACGTTCACTTTTGTTTTGCATCGTGGTATTCATTTGGAATATCCTGCTCCTCAGTCGACGAGGCAAGGGCCGAGATCCCTTCACCGGGAGTGACCCCTTGGACAGAAGTTTACGTCAGGGCACTAACTTCACTATAGCCGATTACTTTTGCTTTGCATCGTGGTATTCATTTGGAATATCCTGCACCCCATTCTACGGGGAAAGAGCCGAGATCCCTTCACCGGGAGTGACCTCTTTAGTAAAGGTTTTCGTCACTATATTTTCTAAAAAGCTATCCGTTCCTTCAACGATATCGAGTTCTTTACGTTAAAGGTTTTCGCCAGAAACCATTCGTAGCCCTCCATCATTTCAGTTAAATATTCGGTAGTATTCAAACTATGTATTTTGACCTCACGCCAAGGCATAGTGTTTGGTAGCTGCCGGGTATTTATCTGTTGCATAGATAGATGCGTTGGTTTGGGACAGTCGTACTACTATTTTGGCCTACGTCAAGGGTATGTACGGGTGGGTTCAAATTAACCTGGACAATGATGGGCAGAACTTGACATGTGACTTATGATATTTTGACCTCACGCCAAGGTCATAAGAGCATGGGGTAAAAATCACATCGGGAGTTTCAAAAGAACTGAAACTTGCCAGATATGCGCATACCTTCTGGAGTGTGATACCGTGAGCGGATTCCGTCACGTTATCATGCGATGAGAGTTGGATCCTGATTCACACTGATGAGTTAGTTTACTCCTCGGGTGACCCCGACTAATTCTTCTTTCAGGTTTGGAGAAGAATTTGAGGTACAGTGGGAGGTTTCCAGATTAGATAAATTGGTAACCATTCTGATCTAGGTTAGAGTGCACGCTGAGTGTTTCTTTTCTCTCTCTCTCTGGCAGCGACCATTGACCCGACCCTAAGACTATGACTCAGAGACCAAGTTGACCGAACGTTCTTAAACACTGGCTTTTTGATTGTCAGAGTTGCAGACCTCATTGCCACTCCTACTTTTACCATTTTCTCCAGGACACCCCGTATTACTGTGAACGTCCACTTCCATTGGACAAAGCCATCGTATGGTTAGATATGAACTCGAAGGAATTCGAGGATGGTTTCCGGTTCTGGAGAAAACGGATAGGATTATTCAGTTGTCTTTTCCCTTTTACCTTCTCTCAAGTTACGAGTACTCCTTGGTTTAGGAGATAGTACACCTATTATGCAAATTGGATAGTCTTCTTCCAAACCTTAGGCTGGTGCCGACCGGTAGGGAATGAAGAAAACCAATTAGCATAACAATGGTGTGCAGAAGGTATTAAGTTAAGACAAAGCAAGGGATTAGTAAGAGGGCAAAGTAAGTTGCGACTGATATTCACGACCAAACCAAGTATTTCTTAGCCAATCCTAAATCACCTTTGTATTTCTCCAAGACACTCTGTATCACTACGAAGATCCACAGTTTATTGGATACTCCATCGTATGGTTATATACGAACTCGAAAGGAACTTGTTCCAGTTCGGGGATGGATTCTGGTTCAGGAGAAATAGGAATAAGGTTTATTCGGTTTTCTTTTATCTTCACCTTCTCTCACATTGCGAGTGCTCCTAGGACTAGGACAGTACACCCATTATGCTTATTGGATAGTCTTCTTCCAAACCATAGGGTGGTGCCGAACGGTAGGGAAGGGTGAAAACCAATTGGCCTAAAGGGGTGTGCAGAAGGTAATGACTAAAGACAAATAAAGGGATTTGGAGAGGTGGCAAAGAATTATACGGTTATAGTTGTGAATCTGGATAATGGTAGAGGCATTACTAGGAATACCAGAAAACCCAATCGAAACATTTCAATGTTTCAGTTCAACTGTATACTGTTAAAAGAAAACTGATTTCCCGATTAGACACTTACTCCAGGGTATGTATTTACCAGGTTTGATTCTCACATCTGTATGGTTTTACAGATGATGAGTGGGAGTAAGTTATTAGGAATTAGGTGATCATCCTCATTATATCGGGATTCGTTGTAATCGGTGATATTTGAGGAGATCACCTGGGATGTTTGCCGGTCGGCAAATATTTAGTTTTGAATATCCGCTGTTGTGCACCAATTTCAAATTGATATATCTGTACGTCTATTTTCATAGAGTGAGATATACCTTTTGATATTTTGTCGATGACATTTACCTATATCAGTGGATGGTTAGGTAAGGAGCATTAAACAGCGGTGTAATTCTTCTTAACCATAAGTACAGTTTTCAACCTACGACACACAGTGAAAGAGTTGTTAGACTCAGCAGACTTATACAGAGTATTGTATGTTGTCCAGTGTCCATTAAGACAGAGGGGTTGGTCCTCATACTATATTCTGTTTACTTTTAACTTCTCTAGTTCTTAGACATGTGTTTCGTAGAAACACAGGGTCTAAGTTTTGAGGAGTTATAGGTATTTGAATAGAGTAGAGAACCAGGTATAGCAAGTATCGGGATTCTTCAAAGTGATCGAAGATGTAGATACTTGTGTATGGTATTCAGTTGATAGTAATGATAAAGAGAAATTGCTTCTCTTTCAGGTTACTCATAATTGGAAGCATTCCTAAGTTGAGTAACGCTGATCGGCCTATCTCCATTTAGTTGACATGCACTGGAGACAGCTGCATGATTTGAATCTGGTTCAATTAAATCAGTGCCTCTGGTTCTATATTGGATATAGTACAGTTCATATCATAACATTGTTAAGGTACAGGGAGTTGTCCGGCTTATGATTAAAACCAGACTCTGGATAACTCAAGGCACGTTTCTGTAATGGCTGTTTGTGGGTTGACCCAGGCTATGACGAGGGTTGACTTTCTACCATCTGGCAGATCAATAGAAATATTGTTCTAGACTCGGCACAGTTTTATTAAAAATGGATTTTTTCAAAAGCAGTAGTGGGAGTATGGTAGAACTGGAAGTGATTCCAGAACCGCAAACGATTACTGAAGATTTGATAAGGAACCTAAAGATTCAATCTGTTTTGACATTCCATTGGCCACTCCGCAGATACGGTGGGTAACTTCAGGCACCCGAGAGGTACTCCTGTAGCCTTAAGGACGGTGACAGGGAAGTTCTTGTTTACCCACATTTGCCATTGTTGTTGTTCCAGGCTGCGAGACCCGGCAGGAGGATGAGTATAGCGTCGTTCTAAACTTGCTTTAGAAGTGCACGTCTATATGACTCTGCCAGAGGGTTGTCGTAGTCAGTGGGAGCAGCGGAAGCATTGGTGGACATCAGGCTTCTGTCTATTTATAGACTAAAGCAGATATAGCGAAGATAGATCATCTATTTCTGATGTGACAGTCATGGGTTTGACGTCATCAGAATAGGGGATGGATCTGTTGAGAAGGTAGTAGGGTGTGATGTCATGGTATTTGGATGACATATACAAAGTAGGAAAGGAAACTCCTATACTACGATCGGTTATTCTTTGGTTGTCACACAGTGGTTTCTCCACAAGGGACTTGGACATTATATCAGACATACTGGTTACTAGATCTATGGTTTTTAGATCTAGATTTGGGTGGTTTCCCAATCAGGGTACCTTGACAGCATTCTAAGAGTATTTAGAATGGACGACTCCTGGCACGGTGGTGTACCTGCAGGTGATGGAGTCACCCTCTCTAAAGGTGTCTTATAGACTAAAGTAGAGAGGGATGTGCATGATTGGCAAATCACTTGCTTAGGAAATTGAGTCAATCATGTGATGTCAAGTACCACACCAGATGTTATTCTTGCACAAGATGCAATAAGTTGATATTGATCCAATCCTGGAGAAACAGTCGGAAGCAGTTTTAGAACATAAGTGGATGTTCTAGGGATATGATAACGACAGCGTCATTTGGGAGACAGTTATCATTCCAGGCTTCCAAGGTGACATGGACGACAAGGAGGTTGTCAGAGTTATAGTTTTCCTTCTGACGAGGGGCAGTATTCTGGACAGGTGGTCCAAGGCAATACTGAGGGTGGCATGGCGCAGGATACTGATTAAGTTCAGTTGACGATACAGTCTAAAAAGTTTGGATTTGGAGTTCATTTATAAGCTAGGTCCCATCAGACATCCAGACATTCTAAGACAGCTATTGCTCATTTCGGGAGATGGCTTTCTCCGCGAACTTGAGATATAGAGAGACATAGAAAGAAACATCAAGGCGGATCCACTCGCTGAGGCTATTCCTTGAACGCAATAGTTTCGCAAACGAGCTTTGTGAGACTGACCAGTAGAGGAGTTGGGTGTTCGGTATCACACGGGCTGTGAGTATGCGACATCGCAATAATTAGCCTTGAGTGCAAGTGGGAGATTGTTGGGGGTAGTGCCCTCAGAGTCAATTATTGGATCACAGGCACGTGATTGTAATGATTGAGAGAGGACCTATCCCGGGACGACAGTCTTACTCGAGATGATAGTTTGCTATCTGGTTTACCTTTATCATCGTGTACTGCTTTAGGTGACCTGACAGGTCGCTATTGCACGTTGATAGAGCCCCTAGGATTCTTGCTTGACTGCCAGCAGTATGAGGGCGATCATATAAGTGAGAGCTGGAGCCTATAAGCACATCCTTAAAAGGTCCCTAGTCGTGGGAGTTTCGAGACAGGGCATCGATTCTCCAGAGTAGACTAGTGTATACAGTCGAGACCCCGACGAGGGGCAGTGGCCGGTCTCTCAAGCCACTGGTGTCAGTTGGATCACCTAAGATGTATACAGGTGCTCATTGGGTTATGAGTACACCGGACAGGACTCGCCGGGAATATGCTAGTTGGTCTTATACCTGACGTCAGATAGCAGTTCCCAGGTGTCATGTATACAGGTTAGTTCATCGACCTGGGGATCGTCATTTGTCTCGTGTGAGTTCCCACTGTACTTTGATTACTACCCTACCACGGCTCAAAGGAGTCGTGCAAACAGGTTTTAGTTGGGTACAGTCCCGAGCCACATGGAGGCAGTGAGCGGATCTTCGGGGGTTCGTCTCTCCCGGTATTGGGGGTGAGGTCGCGCTGTGTCTAGGAGAGCCATTACACGAAGTCCTTGGCCAAGGCAGGAGATTTAGTGGTAGGTATTCCAGTAGTATCTCAGGGTGTTCTGGGCTACACTCCGACACGACTTGTACCGCTTTTGGGGGTCTGACTTTTACCCACCCCGTAGGCCCGACATGCGATGCTCATAGACGAACGGACCGGACTGTACGGATATTGTCACTGACAGGCTCAGTAGGGTGTCAGGATGAGTTCGCTCATCGACGTCCCTTTTGGTCAATAGCTGGTGGCCCGTCACGTATTGGCTTATACCTCTGACGTGCTAGTGGTTAAATCCACAGCCATAGTATTGACGAGTCTTTAGAGTCCACCACACTTTCAGTTACTCAGCTTTCGGGCGAAACGCTGTAGAGGCCGTATGGAGATATGGCAGGGTCCGATCAGATACGTGCGGTATTGCACGAATCAGGATCAGACAGTTTGTACTAGTGGCCGTATGGATATATGGTAGGGTTCGATCAGATACGTGCGGTATTGCACGGATCAGGATCGGACGGATATTACTAGCCGGCTTTGGTTTAAGCCGGATCCTAGTATAGTACAGTGTAGATTTTGTCTCTTTGCATTTGTATCCGGTCGGAATACAGATGCGGGTGTGTATGCACAGTATCGGGGTTTTCCTGTAATTTATTACGGGACCAGTTTTCTGGAGTTGCCAGTTTGCATTCCGTTCCGGCCGGTTTTCCTTTGTTCTTTCCTGGCCGGACTTTTCCGATGGAGGGGTTATTTGCAAGTTTGCAAATAACATTTTGTGGAGGGGTTTATTGCAAAAGGATTTATTATGAAAGCATCTTTGCTTTTTTATGCATTTATTGTGATTGGAAAGGGTTAAGGTGGGGATGTAAGCTTGTTATGATTATGTCTAGGATGTGGTCACCCCTTCCTACCTTCACCTCCCTTCTCATCTTTTGTTTAACCCCCCCCACCATTTCCCAAATGAGAGGGGCCGGCCACATTTTGTGGGAGAGGGGAGAGAGTTCATTTTGAGAAAAGATTGGTTCATATCATTTTCATGCTTGCAAAATTCTACACTTCATTCCAAAGTCCATTCATGATCCCTCCATCCTCCATGGCAACAAAACCCCAAAGAGACATAGACTCTACATTGTTCTACAGCAAATCTTGGACGCGTCGGCTAGCCTACTTCGCGCCCGAGTTGCCTCGGTATTGAGGTGGGAGCCCGTAAAAGAAATAGGCGATGTGGTGCCCTTCCGGCGAGGAAGCGACGACCGGAGTTTCCGCGAGGAGATCGGAGTGGAGATGAAGACCGGAGGACTCGGATCAGTCGGTATATCTCTAACCCGTCTTGTTACTTTGCTAGATCTAGTTTAATGGCCCGATCCGGGGTTTAGTGCGCGGTGGTGCCGGTTTGCAAACTTCGCAAAATTAAAGTTTATCACCGTTTCCGCATTTGGCCGTCGGATTGACGACCGGGATGCCGCCGTGCACTTACAGCCGCACCGGGTACACCATGCACCCACAGACGGTTCCACCTCCTCCTCCTCGAATCGGGTGTATGATATCGCTCAAGAGCTGAGAAAACAGATGGTGGACATATCTCAAATCATATCATGAGAAAACCGCATTTTCTATCTTTTAAAAAGATGATAAGTTTATAAAATTTTTGCGGTTTCTCTATGTCCAGAAATCTCATGGAAAGTCCAAAATCTCATAATCAAGAGTCAATAAACAGTAAATACCGGGCTTTGGCAAATCCGGACTGGCCCAAAATATGCATGACAATGAATAAATAAATATGCATGAAATATCATAATAAAATGCAACATCTAAACTAGCACAACAATGATATATCGAACTATCAGCTAACAATGATATCAATAGAGCAATATTCTCTACAGTGTACGTGAAATGGAAATTACCGATGATGATGTGTGTGAGCCGGTAATCAAGTGTACATGGAGCATACTCATCATCGGTAATGGTGCTGGTGTCCTGACAGCATGGTTTCATAATCACTAAAGTACACATTAAGCATGCAATGCGATGATAACAACATGAATATGCAGCAATGAATAGTAAATGCAATAGTAATGAATCTACATTAGATATGTGAGTCATACAGTTTGTCATTTGAAATAACACGAATCGCGGTGTTTAGAAAATAGGGCTACGGTGTTTTTAAGAAAGATATGTCCTTTGAAATATCCGTAGTGCCCATTGGTCTGTCTTTAAATATTCATGATTCCTTAGTTTTGAAATAAGTATGACTCAAGTCCAGACTAACATCTACTAAGTAAACTATCGTACTAACTAACAGGCTAATCTAAAGGGGTAAGGAAATCCACCTAAGTCTGAGTCGATATATATATATATATATATATATATATATATATATAATCGGTGATCCCGCCTCAATAGTATCACGTACGATACACTATATCATATGACATTCTCGAGTCAAGAGTGTGGATCAATCATCATAATTACATCTCGTACGGTAAATCCATCGTACGGAATCCCAAATCTGGGTACGGGTCAAATATCACATTTATCTCATTATTCATATGGTATCCTTGTTATCATATATCATGAACTGGGTACTGATCTAAGTCTAGTACATACTGATACCATCTATATATGTATGTGCGTGTGTATGAAAACACATCGCCTAAAGACCCACTATAACATCCTGTCGTATCTCAATATACGAACTAAAACACATCACCGATCTCGTGGCATCATGCTCAATCCAATCGACCCATCTCCAAGTATCATATACTATCCTCATCATCATATATATGTATACGTATATATATATACATAGTCCCATACCTATACGTATATATATATATATATATATATATATACATATTCCCATATACGCACAAATAATATAAAATGTATGCAAGAGTGTGTGTGCGTGTGGGTGTAACCTTATTCTACGGTTCGCGACTAATAAGCTAACTACGACACTATCATCCAAATCTTAAAATTTAGCTCGTGATCACCTAAGATCCTACTTGCTAATCATCAAAGTTCGCAAAACACATGTATTCATATATAACATATCATAAGTTATACAACGAACTGTGGGGGTGCTATACGCCATCCACCCGACTTCCCCTATAGATATATATCTACTCACCTTGATCTTGCTTGCCGGTGCTGATGTCGCCACGCGCTTTCTTGTCGTCTTGAATTTCTCGTGAGGGTACCTACATATCATAACATATCGTGCCGCATTAAAATCTGACTCATGACCAAAACGACACACGAATCTCACATAGGTCAAAACCTATGGTTCACTCATGCAAAAGAACCAAATAACCCTTGACATCGGCGTACAAACGCCGATTGATCGAGAAAAACCCAAACGTACCATTCGTGGTTTCACAGCTCACTAAAAGTTATAAGAAATAGGGTGCAAATCATCAAAGCTTAAAATTAATCAAATCGATTTACTTCCAAAAAGCCTAATAAGCGGTCATTAACCGTTTTAATACAAATCTTGATGTTTTAGAAAAATCAGTGGTCACAATATTCACTAATTATCTTAATTAGGCGACATAAACATTTACTAGATTTTTAATCTCGCGAAATTACATTAATCCAAAAACTTAGTTAGCACAAATTTCCATTTTAGTTCAAAACTTGATGTTTTAAGCAATCTAAATATTTTAACAATTCTAGAGTCCATAATGCTCACCAAATAACTCAACTAAGTCACACAAACGATTTCTAAAATTTTATCTCTTCTATTTATATTATTTATAAAAACCTAGTTTGCAATAAAACACAATTTGGGCAAATTAAATATAACAATTTGCAAATTAGCTACTAGATTAGGTTTCACATTACCTAACATGTTAAGCTACTCATTAAGATCATAAGCTAATGATAAAAACCCTCACTTGATCACAAACCCTTTTCTTGAAATTCCATACATTGAAATTGGAACAATAATACTTACTAAATAAGTTTGATTAAAGCAAATAAACAACAAATTTAACAAAAGGTTGAGATTATACCTCACATGTTTGAGATCAAACATAAAAACCTAGCCTCCAAAACATCATCTTTTCTCCAAGATCCACACTAGAATAGGCCAAGGAGAAATGGGTAGAGATTGGATTTGGAGTTTGTGAGGTTCGATTTGGATTTTTGATGGAAATTTTGGGGGTTTTGCAATGAAAATGAAGAAGAACACAAAGGGGGGCTGCTGAAATTGCAGGCTCGGCCAGCAGGGACTGTGGAGAGAGTGTCGAGTGTGTGGGTGTGTGGAAAGAAAGTCCAAGTCAAGAAATGATACCCCAAGTCAACATACAAACTTCTTCTCTCTTTATTCTTTTCTTGTCTTTTCTTTTTGTGAGGAAAATAAGTGGGGACTTGGGGATTGGGGGAAGCCCAATTTCGGCCAGCATGGGATGGGGGGGGGGTTTCTGTGTGTGTGTGTGTGTGTCTAAGTTTCCAAGTTAAGAAAGCCCAAACTCAAACAACAAGCCCAAGCTTCATATTCTTTATTATTTCCCTTTTTCCATTTAACCTTTTTCTTTAAATTTCAAGAACCATCTTGACAATTTCTTTCATTTCAAAAACAACTTTTTACACTTTGGTTTAATGTGTCATGATGTACAAAACTTGTATTAACCCATTCCAATTTGTAATTATCACTAATTAAGTGTATTAGTGAAGGCTTAAAATAATATTAAAAATAATTAATTTCGGAAAATTTTTAAGTAAACTAGAAATTTACAAGTGGCCAATTAAAAATCAAATACTAGCAAATTTTATTTATAGAATAGGTATATTTAAGTTTATGTGGAAAAATAATTATATTTGGGTTTTTACGGAAAACACCAGTTATTTTATCGGCTATCCGAAATTTCACCTAAACGATTTTCAAAACATTAAAATCTTCCCTTGTAACATCTTAGATTCTGATTAGGGGTTATTGTGCTTTAATGTGTGGTTTTTAGTAAAAATTTTACCAAAACGGTTTTCAAATATTTTATCAAAATTAATAATATTTTATTAGAATTTAATTGGGCTTGCACACACATGTGCATGTTAACTAGGGCTAAGTTTGGGGTTAAACCATGTTTAGACAACCATGGTGGACTAACCCATTTAATTAGGCTAATATGAGTTAATTAGGTGCATTAGCTTTCTTTTTTTTGTGAATATAATTAGCTTGTGTTAGGGGTTGACTTGAGTTGGAGAGAGAGAGAGCATGATGGGCTTGAGCCATGCTTGGTAATTAAAGAGGAGAGAGAGGGGGGGTTGACTCTCATATTTCTCATTTCTTTTTCAAACACTCAAACACTCACACACTCATTCTCACTTCTCTCTATCCCTCTCACTTTCACACACACACACACACACACACACAACTGCAGCAACAACAGCAGCAGCTGAAGCAACAACAACAACAACACAACAACAGCAACAGCAGTAGCAAGCAGCAACAGCAACAGCAAGCAGCGGCTATAGCAGAACCTCCTCCTCTTCTTCTTCTTCTCCTTCTTCTTGCACCCTAGGATCACTTGAGGTATAGTTCTTAAACTCAACTCCTTTCTTTTGCTAGCATGTGGTTGTTTAGCTTCGGTTAGTGTTCAATGTGGATTTTTGAGCTAGTTTATAGTTTGAGAGGGGTTTAAGCTAAGTTGGGATTATTATGACTTAATTGACTTAGGTAGGTGTTATTAGTGCTGTTTTAACCTAGTAGTACCACTGGATTTCGCAAAATCACGTTAATGTCGCAAACTTGAAATTTTAAAATACGGTTTTGAAGCAATTTGTAGGATATATGAGATCTGCTGCATCTGTGATCATTTTCTAGTTTAGTAAACATGTTCAGAGTAGTGTGCAGGCCTTATAGAGTAGTGTGATGGATTTCGTGCCCGTTTCCCTCCATGAAATCCGGCGACATCCCCCTGTATTCCGGCGTCGCCGCCCCCCCATTTGAGTTGAGTGTTGGTGCTGTGCTGAGTGGTGCCTGTAGGTTTTTATCTGTGTTTGGTATTGTTTAGTTTTTGGGTTTTTACGGTGGACAGAATCTGGGGTGGTTTAGCTAATTTTAGTGTTTTGAGGGTGTTGTGATGTTTTGATGGTTTAGGTGGGAATTCTGTTAAATTAGTATTTTTATGATTAGGTTAGATAGATTCTGTGTTGTTGTATCATTTAATTCAAATAATTTCACCTAATTTCATAAAAATACCTTAATGTTGCAATTTAGTGTTTTTAAAACAAAAACTTTAGGATACGTAGAATCTGCTATATCTGGGGTTATTTCCTTGATGAGCAAACACATACATTAGGCTATGAATTGTGCTAGGAGTGTTATGTAGAAACCTGGACCACTTTTACCTGAAATTCGCCGATATCAAGCCTATGGTGGCCGGCCCATTTTTCTTGGAACTTGTTGAATTTTTGCAGGTAGCTTTCTATAGGTATTATAAGAGGTTTGGTCTTGTTTATTTTTCTTGTTTTTGCTCCAGATAAAATCTGGGACCTATTACCTATAATTTGTGTAGCGGGACTTGCGCGATACATGTGTTATGAGTTGGGTTAGTGTTGCTGTGTGTCACAGCGTGTCGGGGTGGTTTTTGACGTATACGCACACGTGTTGGTATGCACACACGTTACGTATACACACGTGTTTAGATCGTGACGCTAGTTCTCGTTTGGACTTGATATCGCGTTTTGCAGGATTTTGCCTTAAGTGTGTTATTTTGTGTAAACTCTAGGTTCGCAGGCGGAGACTTCGGACGCCGCGAAGAAGGGTAAGCAGGTGGTCGGATACGCTTAGCACCAGATCACCAGTGAGTAGCTTTAATATCTACGGGGAAATCGCCCGTATGGCGTTATGCGTCAGGGCTTGATAGGATGTTGTAGCTGCATATTTACATTCATATACATTGATCTCGCATGGCTACTATTTGTTGCATACTATATTCCCTGCTATATATGGACCTAGAATTAATAGGACACCACACTGTTACTAACGGTTCATGTTGCACGTGCACTAAACTGCATGTTATACACACACCGTTAATAATTGTCATGACACTCACACTATAGAATTGCCTTGAATAATTGACTGTAGCTCATCTTATATACGATCCAACATGATTATGTTACTTGCGTACGTACACATTGGTATACCCATACTGGTGCACATATTGATACATCTCTACTTGTGCACATACCCATTTGCATATTTATATTGGTGCACATACACATTGATACACCTATACTTGTGAACATACACATTTGTATATCTATATTGGTGCACCTACACATTGATACATCCATACTTACGCATATACACATTATACCAACCTGGACGAACTGGTTTTAGGAAAACTGGGGGCCGCAAGATATATTTTAAAACTGAATTTATTTATAGCGCGGTTTTTCCCCTTTTTCTCATAGTACGACTTATGATGCATACATCACATCACATGGATTTACGCATTGGGTTTGGATTTCATGTGATTTCTGGATTTGAGAACCGTGGTATTATTTCAAAAAAGTATGCATTGCTTTAGAAAATCCAGTTTCTCTTGATATGATATTTCGGTGCGTCCACCATGCGTTTTTCTCGGTTCTGAGACATGTGCTTGAAACCCAATTCGAGGAGTTGGATGATCCGTTTGCAGGTTCATGGTGGACCCAGTATGGTTCCCCAAGGCGAGAAATGTTTCTCGTGGAGCAGACGATGAGCCTGGCAGGGTGGCTAGTACCTACCGGTGATTGGTTGGACCTGGCGGTTATCCGGAGGATACTGACCAGAGTTGAGAGATGGATACGGGCCGACCCGTTCTGCAGGGGCCAAGGGCCGATGTGGCAGACGGGGCCCGTGGGCCGATCTGGACTGACGGAGCCCGACATATGAGGATTTGCGTGTCGATACTGGACACGAGTACTTCATGATGTTTTCGAGTGCTGATATTGGGCACACCGTTTCTATGAGATTTACAGGACAAGAGGGCCAATTTGATTGACGGCGCCTGAGTTTTGGGAGTTACGGTGTATTTGGTAGACACCGGGGTTTTCCACGATAATGATTCGTGTTGGTGATTTATTTTCCCATGCTCAGCACTCATTTACATGCAATGCATCATGTACCTTTAGTACATGATAGAGTACCTCGCATGATTATTGTATACCCAGATTACCATATTGATGTTATCTTTTGCACATGTTAGAGTATAGCAGTATGTGCATACCTGCGATTACCTTTATATGTTATTTACTATTCACGAGTTTGCAACTCACCCCCGTTGTGCCACAATTCTTGCAGGTGGACCCTCAGAGTAATCTCGGCAGGGCTACATCCTTGTATCTTTTTGTTGCGGATGCCGCTACAGTTGGCGTGCGAGCCATTTTTGCTATAGATGGGTTGCGGTTATCTGTTTACATTTCATTGCACATTTAATTGTATCTAGTACTCTCCATCTACCAGTTATGTATTGGCTTAGAGACCGGTTGTGAGGACGATGTTGTATATTATTTTGTGACTCGGGTGTCGAGCTCATGTGAGCCGACTATTATTTATACAGTTCTATTTCTCTTTATTTCTTTTCAGGTCGTTTACACTTATATTGTTCATTTCTTCGCTACGGCGTCGTATAGTATTTGTGTGGCGGTTGTTCCGCCGTTGGGCGTGATTGCTCCCGTTTAGGATGCTCATTATATTTCATCAGTTGTTTTACCTTTTTCTTATGTTGTACCCGTTTCGGGCTTATTTTTACAAAGGAGGTGCTGCCGAAATTTTTAATAAAATAATTTAAACTTGAAAGATTTTTACTTGAGATTTCTAAATGTTTTAACAAATGTTTTCATTAAATGCTTTCATCACTTATCCTTTTATGGTTTAGATTTCTGGGTTTCGGCTTACTTAAATTGCGTTACGCCTGGGGTCGTTACGTGGTTTAAGTGCCGGTCACGAGATGAACTTCGGGTCGTAACAAAGATGGTATCAGAGCGTAGGTTTTATCTTTCGGAGTGTAGGATGACCTTGGTATGATGGAGTAGGTAGCTGAAGCAGAGTGGCGTAGCGTGTGTATGTTCCACGGCATACTCACGACACGGTACTTCGCCTAAGTGACCTTAGGACTTGTTGGTTGAAATTCTTCCGAAATTATATACATTCTTGTGATTCGATTTCCGTATTCTTATCAAACCCTGTTTCCTTTCAGCCAATTATGCCGCCGAAGACTACGAGGGCGCAGTGAGCGTCCGCGAGAGCCGAGATCAGAGTTGACTCGTCTGAGACGAGGACTGACCCGGGTAGTACACCCGTTGTACCAGAGCAGACTGTTCCCCCTTCAACAGACCAGATCACTATGCTAGGGGCCGGTATCCAGGACATGCGCCAGATGATGGGGTCATTAGTTGAGGCACTTCGAGCGCAGCGGCCAGAGGTAGTTCTACCCGTTACGTGGACCGCAATGGTATCTATGGTTCCGGTAGATGCACCGGCAGCCATGGAGGTTATCACAGTATCATTATCCGAGTTTATGAGGCTGAAGCCTCCGGTAATCACAGGTACTGATGCAGCCGAGGATCCACAGTCTTTTATTGATCGGATGTCCAGGATATGCCGTTCACTGAGATGTGCCGATGCGAGATGGGTAGAGTTCGCGAGCTTTCGCTTGGAAGGTCTTGTGCAGAAGTGGTGCGAGTCGGTAGAGAAGCGCAGAGCAGCAGGTCTTCCTCCTATGACTCGTTTCTCGCCGGTTTCCTTCCACAGAGTGTCGGAGATTCTCGAGCGCGCAGGTTTGAGTCATTACGCCAGACTCCGGATATGACAGTGGCGGAGTATGATGTGCAGTTCATCGAGCTATCTGTTTATGCCCCATATTTAGTAGCTACTGAGGAGATGCGAGTCAAGAGATTTGTTCGTGGCATGCTTACACCGTTGTTTCTTGCAATCAGCGCGCAGCATTGCGAGATTTATGCAGCAGTTGTGGATGCAGCCCTATTAGTCGAGGAGCGTCTTGCCAAGACTTCGGTAGTTCCGGAGCCGAAGAGAGTTTGTACTGGTATATCAGCACGGAGACAGACATTTAGACGCCGCGACAGGTTTCGTTCAGGCATGAGGAGTAGTAGAGACTCGGGACGAGGCCAGATGTTTAGCTCGTATCCTCAGGAGAGCCAGCAGTCGCCGTATGGGTGATTTAGGTGCGGCAATCTACTTCACCTCGTTAGAGATTGTCCTGAGATACACCGGAGGGAGGCAGCGGTTCCACAGGTTTCCTTACCACCTTCTCCACCTCAGAGAGCGTTGCCTCTTACACCTGTTGTTACTCCGCGTCAGACTTATGCAAAGAGAGGTCGTGATCGCAGAGGGTTCGTTCAGAGAGGTCGGGGCGATAGAGGCAAAGGACAGCCTGTTACCGGTAGAGGACGGCCAGTCACAGATGGGGGGAAGACATAGGTGTTTCCTTTGACGCATCAGGACGCGCAGGCGTCCAATGCAGTGGTCTCAGGTTCTCTCCCTGTATGTTCTTTTGACGCACACAAGTTATTTGATCCGGGGTCTACACACTCGTATGTATCTACACACTTCGCGCCGAGTTTAGGCAGAGAGTCGGGTTTGCTTAGTCAGCCACTTGTTGTGACCACTCCCATTGGAGAGTCGTTTGTTGCGAGGCACGTGTTTCGATCGTGTGTTGTCCGTATTGGCGAGAGAGAGTTTCCTGTCGACTTGATCCTTCTTTTGATGTTGGACTTCGACGTTCTCCTGGGCTTGGATTGGCTAGCTACGTGTTATGCATCTGTGGACTGCCGCGAGAAGACAGTTAGGTTTTGTTTTCCCGGCGAGTCAGTTTTTGTTGTGCAGGGGGGCCGTGGTGCCACCCCACATAGTTTGATTTCTTCTCTTCGCGCTGGACAGCTTTTAAGGAAGGGATGTCAGGGATTTCTAGCTTATGTTTGCGATGCTAGGGCTACAGAGGTTCCATTGGACCAGGTCACGATTGTTAGTGAGTTCCCTGGTGTTTTCCCTGACGAGCTTCCTGAATTACCGCCTGACCGCGATATTTTTTTCTGCATTGATTTGACTCCCGACACGGGGCCTATTTCCATACCACCTTATCGGATGGCCCCGGCGGAGCCTAGAGAGTTGAAGAGTCAGTTGCAAGATTTGCTGGATAAAGGGCTTATTCGACCTAGTGTGTCTCCTTGGGGTGCTCCAGTCCTGTTCGTCAAGAAGAAGGTTGGCAGTTTGCGCTTGTGTATTGATTACTGCCAGCTGAACAGGGTTACCGTACGGAACAGATATCCCTTGCCACGTATCGATGATTTATTCGACCAGCTTCAGGGAGCGGGATACTTTTCGAGGATTGACTTGCGATCGGGTTACCATCAGTTGCGGGTGCGGCAGGAGGATATTCCGAGGACGGCTTTTCGCACACGTTACGGGTACTATGAGTTTTTGGTGATGTCGTTCGGACTCACCAATGCACCAGCCGCGTTTATGGATTTGATGAACCGCATTTTCAGGCCGTATCTTGATCTGTTCATCATCGTGTTTATTGACGACATCTTAGTGTATTCCCGGAGCTGAGAGGAGCACAAGCAGCATTTGCGGATCACGTTGCAGACGTTGAGAGAGCACCAGCTATTCGCGATGTTTTCCAAGTGCGCATTTTGGCTTGACAGCGTTGATTTATTGGGTCACGTGATTACGAGAAATGGCATATGTGTGGACCCGAAGAAGATCGAGGCCGTTCAGCATTGTCCCAGACCGACATTAGTTACGGAGATCCGCAGCTTCCTAGGCCTGGCTGGCTACTACCGACGATTTGTTCAGGACTTCTCCCATATCGCTGCACCGTTGACCGGGTTGACCCAGAAGGGAGTTCCTTTTAATTGGACCGAGGCGTGCGAGCATAGCTTCCAGCAGTTGAAGACTCGACTGACTACTGCACTAGTGTTGTCATTGCCTTTGGGATCAGGCGGATTCATGGTTTATTGCGACGCTTTGCGAGTAGGACTAGGTTGCGTGTTGATGCAGCATGATAGAGTTATCGCGTATGCTTCTCTGCAGCTGAAGACACATGAACAGATTTATCCTACTCACGATTTAGAGATGGCTGCGGTGGTGTTTGCGCTCAAGATCTGGAGACATTACCTATACGGCGAGTCGTGCTAGATATTCATGGTCCACAAGAGCTTGAAGTACATATTTCAGCAGCGAGACCTGAATCTGAGACAGCGCCGTTGGATGGAGCTGGTGAAATACTACGATTGCGAGATTCTTTATCATCCGGGAAAGGCGAACGTAGTAGCATATGCTTTGAGTCGGAGGCCCAGAGGTAGTTTATCTTGTTTGAGCACCGTGCAGAGGCAGTCGTCAGCTGATTAGCAGATTCTATGCGACAGCCGAGTGCAGTTCAAGTTCACTTCGATCGAGGAATAGCTTGCATATATTCGTGCACGTCCGCAGTTGCTTGACCGTATCCGAGAGGCCCAATCCGGTGATGACCGTCTTTCAGAGATCATGGAGCAGATTAGGCAGGGCAGAGAGTCCGAGTTCGTGATCGATGATCAGGGTGTACTACTCTTTGGGACTCGATTGTGCGTACCAGATTCTGAGGGATTGTGGCGTGAGATTCTTGAGGAGGCGCATAGATCAGTATATAGCGTTCATCCAGGTTGCACCAAGATATACCATGATCTGAGAGATGCTTATTGGTAGGACGGAATGAAGAGGGACGTTATAGACTTCGTGTCGACATGCCTGACTTGTCAGCAAGTTAAGGCCGAGCACCAGAGGCCCGCGGGAGAGTTGCAGCCTTTGCCCATTCCGGAGTGGAAATGGAAGCAGATTTCTATGGATTTCATTGTGGGTCTACCCAGGACCACTCGAGGGTATGACTCCATTTGGGTGATCGTGGATCGTTTGACGAAAGCGGCTCACTTCCTGCCAGTGAAAACTACTTTCGGATTTGATCAGTATGCCCAGATTTACATCGACGAGATCGTACGGTTGCATGGAGTTCCGACTATTATCATGTCCGACCGAGGCACCCAGTTCACCAGCCGACTATGGCAGAGACTTCAGGAGGCTTTGGGCACCCGCTTGAGTTTCAGCACAGCATTTCATCCGCAGACCGACAGACAGTCAGAGCGGACTATTCAGACTCTTGAGGATATGCTCCGAGCTTATGTGTTAGATTTTGGTGGTAGCTGGGATCATCATTTACCCTTAGTGGAGTTCTCCTACAACAATAGCTTCCAGGATACTATTCAGATGGCACCATTTGAGGCACTATATGGGAGGAGATGTAGATCGCCCGTCTGTTGGACAGAGCTCAACGAGAGCAGTATTTTGGGGCCGCAGATCGTGGAGGAGACGACCGAGAAGATACAGTTGATTCGAGACCGGATGAGAGCAGCTCAGAGTAGGCAGAAATCATATGCTGACAGACGTCGTCACAGACTAGGGTTCGCAGTTGGCGATCATGTTTTTCTGAGGATCTCTCCGATGAAGGGCGTGATGAGATTTGGGCGAAAAGGAAAGCTTAGTCCCAGATTTTTGGGTCCCTTCGAGATCCTCGAGCGTGTCGGCACAGTTGTATATCGTTTGGCTCTTCCGCCTAGCTTTCCGGACGTTCACCCCGTATTCCATGTGTCGATACTTCGCAGATATCTTCATGCCCATTCTCACATGATTCAGCACCAGACCGTTCAGCTTAAGCGCGATCTTTCGTTCACCAAGCAGCCAGTAGTGATATTGGATCGGCAGGTGAAGAAACTTCGATCAAAGATCTTGCCATCTGTGAAGGTTCTTTGGTGCAGCCCGAATGGTGAAGAGATCACTTGGGAGGCCGAGGGCGAGATGCGGAGGAAATTCCCTCATCTCTTTGAAGGTACGCGTAGCTATATTTTAAATTCGGAGACGAATTTTCTTTATGGGGGAAGATTGTAACACCTTAGATTGTGATTAGGGGTTATTGTTCTTTAATGTGTGGTTTTTGGTAAAGAGTTTACCAAAACGGTTTTCAAATATTTTATCAAAATTAATGAATATTTTATTAGAATTTAATTGGGCTTGCACACACATGTGCATGTTAACTAGGGCTAAGTTTGAGGTTAAACCATGTTTAGACAACTATGGTGGACTAACCCATTTAATTAGGCTAATATGAGTCAATTAGGTGCATTAGTTTTTTTTTGTTAATATAATTAGCTTGTGTTAGGGGTTGACTTGAGTTGGAGAGAGAGAGAGAGCATGATAGGCTTGAGCCATGCTTAGTAATTAATGAGGAGAGAGAGGGGGGTTGACTCTCATATTTCTTATTTCTTTTTAAAACACTCACACACTCATTCTCACTTCTCTCTCTCCCTCTCACTTTCACACACACACACACACACACACAACTGCAGCAGCAGCAACAACAACAGCTGAGCACCAGCAGCAGCACCAGCTTCAGCATCGGCATCAGCAGCAACACTAGCAACAGCAGCAACAACAACAACAGTAGTAGAAAACAGCAACATCAACAGCAAGAAGCAGCTGCAGCAGAACCTCCTCCTCCTCCTCTTCTTCTTCTCCTACTTCTTGCACCCTAGGATCACTTGAGGTATAATTCTTAAACTCAACTCCTTTCTTTTGCTAGCATGTGTTTATTTAGCTTCGGTTAGTGTTTAATGTGGATTTTTGAGCTAGTTTATGGTTTAAGTGGGGTTTAAGCTAAGTTGGGATTATTATGGCTTAATTGACTTAGGTAGGTGTTATTAGTGTTGTTTTAACCTAGTAGTACCACTAGATTTCGCTAAATCAGCTTAATGTCGCAAACTTGAAATTTTAAAATACGGTTTTGAAGCAAATTATAGGATATATGAGATCTGCTGCATCTGTGATCATTTTCTAGTTTAGTAAACATGTTCAGAGTAGTGTGCAGGCCTTGTAGAGTAGTGTGTTGGATTTCGTGCCCGTTTCCCTCCATGAAATCCGGCGACCTCCCCCTGTATTCCGGCGTCGCTGGCCCCCCTTTTGATTTGACTGTTGGTGCTGTGCTGTGTTGTGCCTGTAGGTTTTTGTCTGTGTTTGGTATTGTTTGGCTTTTGGGTTTTTACTGTGGACAGAATCTGGGGTGGTTTAGCTAATTTTAGTGTTTTGTGGGTGTTGTGATGTTTTGATGGTTTAGGTGGGAATTCTGCTAAATTAGGATTTTTATGATTAGGTTAGATAGATTCTGTGATGTTGGTATCACTTAATTCAAGTAATTTCACCTGATTTCATAAAAATACCTTAATGTTGCAATTTAGTGTTTTTAAAACTAAAACTTTAGGATACATAGAATCTGCTATATCTGGGGTTATTTCCTTGATGAGCAAAAACATACATTAGGCTATGAATTGTGCTAGGAGTGTAATGTAGAAACCTGGACCACTTTTACCTGAAATTTGCCGATATCAAGCCTATGGTGGCCGGTCCATTTTTCTTGGAACTTGTTGAATTTTTGCAGGTAGCTTTCTATAGGTATTATAAGAAGTTTGGTCTTATTTATTTTTCTTGTTTTTGCTCCAGATAAAATCTGGGACCTATTACCTATAATTTGTGTAGCGGGACTTGCGCGATACATGCGTTACGAGTTGGGTTGGTGTTGCTGTGTGTCACAGCGTGTCGGGATGGTTTTTGACGTATACGCACACGCGTTAGTATGCACACACATTACGTATACACACGTGTTTAGATCGCGACGCTAGTTCTCGTTTGGACTTGATATCGCGTTTTGCAAGATTTTTCCTTACGTGTGTTATTTTGTGTAAACTTTAGGTTCGCAGGCGGAGACTTCGGACGCCGCAAAGAAGGGGAAGCAGCTGGTCGGATACGCTTACCATCAGATCACTAGTGAGTAGATTTAACATCTGCGAGGAAATCACCCGTATGTCGTTATGCGTCAGGGCTTGATAGGATGTTGTAGCTGCATATTTGCATTCATATACATTGATCTCGCATGGCTACTATTTGTTGCATACTATATATGGACCTAGAATTAATAGGACACCGCACTGTTACTAACGATTCATGTTGCACGAGCACTAAACTGCATGTTACACACACATCGTTTGTAATTGCCATGACACTCACACTATAGAATTGCCATGAATAATAGACTGTAGCTCATCTTTTATACGATTCGGCATGATTATGTTACTTGCGCACATACACATTGGTATATCCATACTGGTGAACATATTGATACATCTCTACTTGTGCACATACCTATTTGCATATCTATATTGGTGCACATACACATTGATACACTTATACTTGTGCACATACACATTTGTATATCTATATTGGTGCACCTACACATTGATACATCCATACTTACGCATATACACATTATACCTACCTGGATGAACTGGTTTTGGAAAAACTGGAGGCCGCATGATATATTTTAAAACTGAATTTATTTAAAGAGCGGTTTTCCCCTTTTTCTCATAGTACGACTTATGATGCATACATCACATCGCATGGATTTAGGCATTGGGTTTGGATTTCATGTGATTTCTGGATTTGAGAACCGTAGTATTATTTCAAAAAAGTATGCATTCTTTAGAAAACCAGGTTTCTCTTGATATGATATTTCGGTGCGTCCACCATGCGTTTTTCTTGGTTCTGAGACGTGTCCTTGAAACCCGATTCGAGGAGTTGGATGATCCATTTGCGGGTTCATGGTGGACCCGGTATGGTTCCCTGGGGCGAGAAATGTTTCTCATGGAGCAGACGATGAGTCTAGCAGGGTGGCTAGTACCTACCGGTGATTGCTTGGACCTGGCAGTTTTCCGGAGGATACTAACCAGAGTCGAAAGAGGGATACGGGCCGACCCATACTGCAGGGGCTGAGGGCCGATGCCGCAGACGGGGTCCGTAGGCCGTTCCGGTCTGACAAAGCCCGACATATGAGGATTTGCGTGTCGATGTTGGACACGAGTACTTCATGATGTTTTCGAGTGCCGATGTTGGGCACTCCGTTTCTATGAGATTTACAGGACATGAGGGCCGATTTGATTGATGGCGCCTGAGTTTTAGGAATTAGGGTGTATTTGGTAGACACCAGGGATTTCCACGATGATGATTCGTGTTGGTGATTTATTTTCCCATGCTCGGCACTCATTTACATGCATTGCATCATGTACCTTTAGTACTGATAGAGTACCTCGCATGATTATTGTATACCCAGATTACCATATTGATGTTATCTGTTGCACATGCTAGAGTATCGCAGTACGTGCATACCTGTGATTACCTTTATATGTTATTTACTATTCACGAGTTGGCAACTCACCCCCGTTGTGCCACAGTTCTTGCAGGTAGACCCTCAGAGTAATCGCGGCAGGGCTACATCCTTATATCTTTTTGTTCTGGATACCGCTACAGTTGGCGTGCGAGCCATTTTTGCTATAGGTGGGTTGCGGTTATCTGTTTACATTTCATTGTATCTAGTACTCTCCATATACCAGTTATGTATTGGCTTAGAGACCGGTTGTGAGGAAGATGTTGTATATTATTTTGTGACTCTGGTGTCGAGCTCATGTGAGCCGACTTTTATTTATGCAGTTCTATTTCTCTTTATTTCTTTTCAGGCCATTTACACTTATATTGTTCATTTCTTCGTTACGGCGTCTTATAGTATTTGTGTGGTGGTTGTTCCGCCGTTGGGCGTGATTGCTCCCGTTTGGGATGCTCTTTATATTTCATCAGTAGTTTTACCTTTTTCTTATGTTGTACCCGTTTCGGGGCTTGTTTTTACAAAAGAGGTGTTGCCGAAATTTTTAATAAAATAATTTAAACTTGAAAGATTTTTACTTGAGATTTCTAAATGTTTTAACAAATGTTTTCATCACTTATCCTTTTATGGTTTAGATTTCTGGGTTTCGGCTTACTTAAATTGCGTTACGCCTGGGGACGTTACGTGGTTTAAGTGCCGGTCACGAGCTGAACATCGGGTCGTGACATCCCCCCTTAAAGAAATGTGTTCCCCGAATTTAAATTAAAACTCCCCCAAAGAATAAAACATTTCAGCAAAACAGTCAAATCGGCGGGGCTCCGAAATCGTAAATACACAAAACATATCATAGCGCAACGCATGCGCATGAAAAACGAGTATATAACTCAAAATCAAAACTCCGTCAAGCATCCCGCAATCATCAGAGTTATGGTGAAGACACCAATGTCTAAATCCAGTACGAAAACCAACATGATACACATCAAAACTATACATGTAAACATCTGAAGGAAATGCATGCCAAACCTTTTTAAGTCGCTGTGCGATGCACGTATCACTGCACAGTGGCGGACGTCTATTGTAAGAAAATAACTATATATATATATATATATATATATATATATATCCTTTGTTTAACATACACGTCCTGCCGTTTTTTTTGAAAATCATTTTAGAAGGGTTTCCTTTATAAAATGTTCATGTCATCTCGGACACACAGGAAAATACTGAGACTATAGCTCCTTTTTGGAAACCCCTTCGATAACTATCGATGCATGCAAAAACATATTCAGGTACTGTCCTATGACCAGTCCTGCTCAGTTACTATACCAAATAGTAAATATCATAAAAACGTGCTCCAACAGAAATCAATCCCAAAATGTGCAGAAGAATGCCACGTGCATCTGGTGCGCACGGAAATCGAAATACATGAATGTGCCATACATGTGCACAGAAACCAAATCTAAATGCAACGGGTGTGGACAAAACACCTTGTAAGTGCACGGCGGCGCCCCGTCCGTCAATCCGACGCCGGAATGCGGAAACGAAACTTTTCTAAAAACTAGAAACTGGCACCACCGCGCACTATAAAACCCGGATCGAGCCATTAACCTAACTCTTGCAAATTAGAAAAAGGGAAGGAAGCTATACCGAGCGATCCGTGTCCTTCGGTCTTCGTCCTCCACTCCGATCTCCTCACGGAACCTCCGGTCTTCAGCTCCTCGTCGGAATGGGCACCACATCGCCGGGTTCTTTTACGGGCTCCCACCTCTGGACCGAGGCAACTCGGGCACGAAGTTGGCGAGCCGACGTGCCCAAGAGTGCTGTAGATGATGTGTAGAAACCATTGTCTCAATGGGGTGAAGTTTCCTTTGATGGAGAAGGGGGTTGAACTTTGAAATGAAACTTTGGGATTTTGTATAAGCAAAATGAGAATGAATAATCTTTTTCCCACCACCAAATGAATCAACTCCCTCTCTCTCTCGAAAGTGGCCGGCCCCCTAAGATGATAGAATGAGGAGAGAGAGAAAAAGCATATATCAATATGTGAAGATAATTATCAAATTATCTCTCATCAAGAACTTATCAAATCCTAATCAAACCCCATCAACATTAATGCAAAGGAAGAGACTCAAAAAGAATCTCATGATAAAAGAACTATCATGAAGCCCTCATCTACAAGAAACCCCTCCACAATAACAAATTTGCAAACTTGCAAAAAACCCCTCCATCGGAAATTCAGCCAAAAAATGGAAGAAAGAAAAACTGGCTGAAACGGAAAGCAAACTGGCAACTTCAGAAAACTGATCCCGTAATAAATTACAAGAAAACCCCGCGACTTTATATACATACCCGCATTTGTATTCCCACTGAATACAAATGCAATGAGACAAAATCTACACGGTACAATACTAGGATACGGCTTAAACCAAAGCCCGCAAGTATTATCCGTCCGATCATGATCCGTGCAATACCGCACGTATCTGATCAAACCCTGCTATATCTCCATACGGCCTCTACAACGTTTCGCCCGAAACTTGAGAAAACGGTCTATGGGGGACTCTAAAGACTCGTCAATACTTTGGTTGTGGATTTAACCACTAGCACGTCAGAGGTATTATCCTATACGTAACGGGCTACCAGGTATTGACCAAAAGGGACGTTGATGAGCGAACTCATCTTGACACCCTACTGAGCCTGTCAGTGACAATATCCGTACAGTCCGGTCCGTTCGTCTATGAGCATCGCATGGCGGGCCTAGGGGGTTGGTAAAAGTCAGACCCCCAAAAGCATTACAAGTCGTGTCGGAGTATAGCCCAGAACACCCTGAGATACTACTGGAATACCTACCAGTAAATCTCCTGGCTCGGCCGAGGGCTTTGTGTAATGGCTCTCCTTGACACAGCACGACCTCACCCCCAATACCGGGAGCGACGAACCCCTGCAGATCCGCTCACTGCCTCCATGTGGCTCGGGACTGTACCTAACTAAAACCTGTTTGCACGTCTCCTTTGAGCGTGGTAGGGTAGTAATCAAAGCACAGTGGGAACTCACACGAGAAAAATGATGATCTCAGGTCGATGAACTAACCTGTACACATGTCACCAGGGAACTGCTATCTGACGACAGGTATAAGACCAACTAGCATGTTCCCGGCGAGTCCTGTCCGGTGTACTCATAACCCAATGTGCACCTGTATACATCTTGGGTGAACCAACTGACACCAGTGGCTTATGAGACCGGCCACCGCCCCTCGTCGGGGTCTCGACTGTATACACTAGTCTACTCTGGAGTATCTATGCCCTATCTCGAAACTCCCACGACTAGGGACCTTTTAAGGATGTGCTTATAGACCCCAGCTCCCACGTATATGATCGCCCTCATACTGCTGGAAGTCAAGCAAGAATCCTAGGGGCTCTATCAACGTGCAATAGCGACCTGTAAGGTCACCTAAAACAGCACACGATGATAAAGGTAAATCAGATAGCATACTATCATCTTGAGTAAGACTGTCCTACCGGTATAGGTCCTTCCTCAATCATTGCAATCACGTGCCTGTGATCCAATAATTGACTCTGAGGGCACTATCTCCAACAATCTCCTACTTGCACTCAAGGCTAATTATTGCGATGTCGCATACTCACAGCCCGTGTGATACCGAACACCCAACTCCTCTACTAGTCAGTCTCACAAAGCTCGTTTGAGAAACTATTGCGTTCGAGGAATAGCCTCAGTGAGTGGATCCGCTGTAATGTCTCTTTCTATGTCTCTCTTTATCTCAAGTTCGTGGAGAAAGCCATCTCCCGAAATGAGCAATACATGTCTTAGAATATGTCTGGATGTCTGATGGGACCTAGCTTATAAATGAACTCCAAATCCAAACTTCTTAGACTGTATCGTCAACTGAAATCAATCAGCATCCTGCGTCATGCCACCCTCAGTACCCGCTTGGACCACCTGTCCAAACTACTGCCCCTCATCAGAGGGAAAACTATAACTCTGACAGCCACTCTGTCATTCAGGTCACCTTGGAAGCCTGGAATGATAACTGTCTCCCAAAGGAGGCTGCCATTATCATTTCCCTAGAACATCAACTTATGTTCTAAAACTGCTTCCGATCATTTCTCCAGGATTGGATCAATATCAACTTACTGCATCTCGTGCAAAAATAACATCTGGTGTGGTACTTGACATCTCATGATTGACTCAATTGCCTAAGCAAGTGATCTTCCAATCATGCATATTCCTCTCCCCTTTAGTCTGTAAGACATCTTTAGAGAGGGTGACTCCATCACCTGCAGGTACACCACCTTGCCAGGAGTCGTCCATTCTAAAACACCTTAGAATGCTGTCTAAGTACCCAGATTGGGAAACCACCCAAATCTAGATCTAAAACAATAGATCTAGTAACCAGAATGTGTAATATTTTATCCAAGCCCTATGTGGAGAAACCACTGTGTGACAACCAAAGTATAACCGACCGTAGTATAGGAATTTCACTTCCTACTCTGTGTATGTCATCCAAACACCAGGACATCACACCCTATTACCTTCTTAACAGATCCATCTCCTATTCTGATGAAGTCAAACCTATGACTGTCACATCAGAAATAGATGATCTATCTCCGCTATATCTACTTTAGTCTATAAATAGACATAAGCCACTTGTCACCATGCTTCCGCTGCTCCCACTGACTACGACAACCCTCTGGTAGAGTCATATATACGTGCACTTCTAAAGCTAGTTTAGAACGACGCTATACTCATCCTCCTGCCGGGTCTCACAGTCTGGAACAACAGCAATGGCATGTCTGGGTAAACAAGAACCTCCCTGCAACCGTCCTTGAGCATACCGAAGTACCTCTCGAGCGCCTGAGGTTACCCACCATATCTGCGGAGTGGCCAATAGAATGTCAAACCAGATTGAATCTTTAGGTTCTTATCAAATCTTCAGTAATCGTTTGCGGTTCTGGAATCACTTCCAGTTCTACCATACTCCCACTACTGTTTTCTGAAAAAATCCATTTTTATTAAAACTGTGGCGAGTCAAGAACAATATCACTATTGATCTTCCAGATGGTAAAAAGTCAACCCTCGTCATAGCCTGGGTCAACCCACAAACAACCATTACAGAAACGTGCCTTGAGTTATCCAGAGTCTGGTTTTAAGGATAAGCTGGACAACTCCCCGTACCTTAACAATGTCAAGATATGAACTGTTCTATATCCAATACAGAAACAGAGGCACTGATTTATTTCAACCAGATTCAAATCATGCAGCTGTCTCCAGTGCATGTCAACTAAATGGAGAGAGGCCGATCAACATTACTCAACTTATGAATACTTCCAATTATGAGTAACCTGAAAGAGAAACAAGTTCTCTTAATCATTACTATCAACTTAATACCATACACAAGTATCTACATCTTCGATCACCTTGAAGAATCCCGATACTTGCAATACCTGGTTCTCTACATTACTCTTATACCTATAACTTCTCAAAACTTAGACCCTGTGTTTCTACGAAACACTTGTCTAAAAACTAGAGAAGTCATAAGTAAACCGAATATAGTATGAGGACCAACCCCTCTATCCTAATGGACACTAGACAACATACAATACTCTGTATAAGTCCCCTGAGTCTAGTGACTCATTCCCTGTGTGTCGTAGGTTGAAAACTGTACTTATGGTTAAGAAGAATTACACCGCTGTTTAATGCTCCTTACCTAACCATCCACTGATATAGGTAAATGTCATAGACATAATTTCAAAAAGTTATATCTCACTCTATAAAAATAGACGTACAGATATATCAATTTGAAATTGGTGCATAACAGCGGATATTCAAAACCAAATATTTGCCGTCCGGCAAACAACCCAGGTGACTTCCTTAAATATCACCAATTACAACGAATCCCGATATAATGAGGATGATCACCTAATTTCCAGTAACTTACTCCCACTCATCATCTGTAAAACCATACAGATGTGAGAATCATACCTGGTAAATACATACCCTGGAGCAAGTGTCTAATTGGGAAATCAGTTTTTCTTTTAACAGTACACAGTGAATACTGAAACATTAAAATGTTTCGTAGGGGTATCCGGGTATTCCTAGTAATGCCTCTTCCATTATCCAGATTCACAACTGTAACCGTATATTTCTGTGCCATTTCCCCAAATCCCTTTATATGTCTTTAGTCATTACCTTCTGTACACCCTCTTAGGCTAAATGGTTTTCTTCCTTCTCTACCATTCGGCACCAGCCTATGGTTTAGAAGAAGACTATCCAATAAGCATAATGGGTGTACTGTCCTAATCCTAGGAGCACTCACAACCTGAGAGAAGGTGAGGATAAAAGACAACTGAATAAACCTTATTCCTATTTCTCCTAAACCAGAATCCATCCCCGAACTGGAACAAGTTCCTTTCGAGTTCATATATAACCATACGATGGAGTATCCAATAAACTGTGGATCTTCGTATTGATACGGAGTGTCCTGGAGAAATATAAAGGTGATTTAGGATTGGTGAAGAAATACTTGGTTTGGTCGTGAATAGCAGTCGCAATTTACTTTGCCCTCTTACTAATCCCTTGATATGTCTTTACTTAATACCTTCTGTACACCATCGTTAGGCTAATTGGTTTTCTTCATTCCCCACCGTTCGGCACCAGCCTATGGTTTGGAATAAGACTATCCAATTTGCGTAATAGGTGTACTGTCCTAATCCAAGGAGCACTCGCAACCTGAGAGAAGGTAAAAGAAAAAGTCAACTAAATAGTCCTATTCGTTTTCTCTAGAACCGGAAACCATCCTCGAATAAATTCCTTCGAGTTCGTATATAACCATACGATGGTTTTATCCAATTGAAATAGAGGTTCGTAGTAATACGGGGTGTCCTGGAGAAAAGGGTAAAAGTAGGAGTGGCAATGAGGTATGCAACTCTGACAATCCAAAAGCCAGTGTTTAAGAAGGTTCGGTTAATTTTGGTCACTGAGTCATAGTCAAGGGTTGGGTCATGGTCGCTGCCAAAGAGAGAGAGAAAAGAAACACTCAGGGTGCACTCTAACCTAGATCAGAATGGTTACCAATTTATCTAATCTGGAAACCTCCCACTGTAACGTCAAATTCTTCCCCAAACCTGAAAGAAGAATTAGTCGGGATCACCCAAGGAGTAAACCAACTCATCAGTAGGAATCGGGATCCAACTATCATCGCATGATAACGTGATGGAATCCGCTCACGTTATCACACTCCAGAAGGTATGTGCATATCTGGCAAGTTTCAGTTTCTTTAGAAACTCCCGATGTGGATTTTTACCCCATGCTCTTATGACCTTGACTTTGGCCAACAAATCATAAGTCACATGTCAAGTTCTACCCGTCATTCTCCAGGTTAATTTGAACCCACCCGTACAAGCCCTTGACTTTGGCCAACAAGGCTATACGACTGTCCCAAACCAACGCATCTATCTATGCTGCATATGAATACCCAATAGCTACCAATTACTGTGCCTTGACTTTGGCCAACAAACACAGCTTGAATACTTATTGACTATCCATATGAAACGACGGAGGGCTACGAATGGTTTCTGGCAAAAACCTTTAACGTAATGAACTTGATATCGTTGAAGGAACCGGATAGCTTTTAAAAATATAGTGGCGAAAACCTTTGCTAAAGAGGTCACTCCCGGTGAAGGGATCTCGGCTCTTTCCCCGTAGAATGAGGTGCAGGATATTCCAACTGAATACCACGATGCAAAGCAAAAGTAAACGACTATAGTGAAGTTATTGCCCTGACGCAAACTTCTGTCCAAGGGGTCACTCCCGGTGAAGGGATCTCGGCCCTTGCCTCGTCGACTGAGGTGCAGGATATTCATAACCGAATACCACTGTGCAAAACAAAAGAGAACGCCCTTGCAATAACAGCTATTTGAAAAAAGTGTTCCAACAACATCAGAATAGGTTTGTTTAACTTGCATTGATCTAAATCAACGCAGTCCCATCAATTGATCACACCAATAAAGAACGAAAATAATGATGTACGTATATGCCATCCGCATTCGCCACTGGGTCCCGTCATCACCCGTTAGGTTACTTAACTAACGACAGAGCGGGGACTGGACTAGCGTGGATGCAAAACATATACAACATCTACTAGTATATATATCAATATATAATATTCGCTCAAGGCGTGATAAAAATGAAACATCACAGAAATGTAATAAGCATCACAGAACAATACAGATATCTGGGATCCCCGGGTTTCATAGAGCCGCTACTGAAACCCGACGTTCCCCTGGTCGTGTGGATTGCATGTGCAATGAAATCCTAGACCCCTACGGGCACGGCAAGTTACCCGCCAAAACCTGAAGCGAGGCAGCCCCCTTCAGCAACGTGAATGGACCACCCAGCACTTCACGGAATCCGGTAACTTGAGCACCCCTCCTTGGGTCAACCTGTACCCCCTATGAGTGCGGCGAATAGCCCGCCAATTCTAGAGTGAAGCCCCCTCCGTCTCAAAGCCATGAGATGCGGGCCCGTTGCCCTCTAGAACCCGGCTATCCGTGCACCCCACAGTGGGGTAATCCTAGTACAGAAAGTAAAATATACATACAACGGGTACATCGACCTCAGCCCGGTCGTGCCCCAAAAGAATAATATACAAACAGGCAGTAACGGCAGTCCATATGTCGGACGCTCGCCCTGCAATATCAAATGTACATAAACAACCAAACTGTACTACCATTGCATCCAGGCTATCCCCCACGACCAATCCGCAATATCACAGCACAACACAGAACATCAACGTGAATGTCACGTTCGCAAATCCTTCTAAAAGGGCTATAGCAGTTAGACTGGATTTACCGATCGAATGACATTCACGGTTGCAGATATAATGTAAATACTGTGAACTAACATGTTTAAAATTTTCGATCGATTAAATTTTCCCGAAGCGGGCCCCAAGCACAACTGTAGCACTCAAAAACATCTAGGCCCAAAAAGAATATACCAGAAACCCTATTTCCATGTCAGAAGCATACTGTGAAAATTTGGTGCAGTGAAGCCAAAATTCGGCGGCGGTTCCACGGCCAAAACGTGGTTTTGGCCGCTGCTCCGCCGCACTTCAGTAACTTCAGCCTACCAAATTTTCACAGAATGCATAAAATACCTGCACGTATTTTTACAATGTACCAAATAATTTTTAAAGCATTGTGAAAATTCGACAGAAACTACGACATGGAAACGCGGTTTTTGGAAATTCGTTCGATCGAACTTGTAAACACGTTAGAGCAAGCTAGACTAGGTTAATGGCTTGGCTCTGATACCACTGTAAGTGCACGGCGGTGCCCCGGCCGTCAATCCGACGCCGGAATGCGGAAACGAAACTTTTCTAAAAACTAGAAACCGGCACCACCACGCACTATAAAACCCGGATCGGGCCATTAACCTAACTCTTGCAAATTAGAAAAAGGGAAGGAAGTTATACCGAGCGTTCCGTGTCCTTCGGTCTTCGGCCTCCACTCCGATCTCCTCGCGGAACCTCCGGTCTTCAGCTCCTCGTCGGAACGGGCACCACATCGCCGGGTTCTTTTACGGGCTCCCACCTCTAGACCGAGGCAACTCGGGCACGAAGTTGGCGAGCCGACGTGCCCAAGAGTGCTGTAGATGATGTGTAGAAAACATTGTCTCAAACGGGTGAAGTTGCCTTTGATGGAGAAGGGGGTTGAACTTTGAAATGAAACTTTGGGATTTTGTATAACCAAAATGAGAATGAATAATCTTTTTCCCACCACCAAATGAATCAACTCCCTCTCTCTCTCAAAAGTGGCCGGCCCCCTAAGATGATAGAATGAGGAGAGAGAGAAAAAGCATATATCAATATGTGAAGATAATTATCAAATTATCTCACATCAAGAACTTATCAAATCCTAATCAAACCCTATCAACATTAATGCAAAGGAAGAGACTCAAAAATAATCTCATGATGAAAGAACTATCATGAAGCCCTAATTTACAAAAAAACCCTCCACAATAACAAATTTGCAAACTTGCAAAAAACCCCTCGATCGGAAATTCAGCCAAAGAATGGAAGAAAGAAAAACTGGCTGAAACGGAAAGCAAACTGGCAACTTCAGAAAACTGATTCCGTAATAAATTACAGGAAAACCCCGCGACTGTATATACATACCCGCATTTGTATTCCCACTGAATACAAATGCAATGAGACAAAATCTACACGGTACAATACTAGGATCCGGCTTAAACCAAAGCCCGCTAGTATTATCCTTCCGATCATGATCCGTGCAATACCGCACGTATCTGATCGAACCCTGCCATATCTCCATACGGCCTCTACAGCGTTTCGCCCGAAACTTGAGAAAACGGTCTGTGGGGGACTCTAAAGACTCGTCAATACTTTGGTTGTGGATTTAACCACTAGCACGTCAGAGGTATTAGCCTATACGTAACGGGCTACCAGGTATTGACCAAAAGGGACGTCGATGAGCGAACTCATCCTGACACCCTACTGAGCCTGTCAGTGACAATATCTGTACAGTCCGGTCCGTTCGTCTATGGGCATCGCATGGCGGGCCTAAGGGGTTGGTAAAAGTCAGACCCCCAAAAGCGGTACAAGTCGTGTAGGAGCATAACCCAGAACACCCTGAGATACTAATGGAATACCTACCAGTAAATCTGCTGCCTCGGCCGAGGGCTTTGTGTAATGGCTCTCCTTGACACAGCGCGACCTTACCCCCAATACCGGGAGCGACGAACCCCTGCAGATCCGCTCACTGCCTCCATGTGGCTCGGGACTGTACCCAACTAAAACCTGTTTGCACGTCTCCTTTGAGCGTGGTTGGGTAGTAATCAAAGCACAGTGGGAACTCATATGAGACAAATGACGATCTCAGGTCGATGAACTAACCTGTACACATGTCACCAGGGAACTGCTATCTGACGACAGGTATAAGACCAACTAGCATGTTCCCGGCGAGTCCTGTCCGTTGTACTCATAACCCAATGAGCACCTGTATACATCTTAGGTGAACCAACTCATACCAGTGGCTTGTGAGACCGGCCACCGCCCCTCGTCAGGGTCTCGACTGTATACACTAGTCTACTCTGGAGTATCGATGCCCTGTCTCGAAACTCCCACGACTAGGGACCTTTTAAGGATGTGCTTATAGACCCCAGCTCCTACATATATGATCGCCCTCATACTGCTGGCAGTCAAGCAAGAATCCTAGGGGCTCTATCAACGTGCAATAGCGACCTATAAGGTCACCTAAAACAGTACACGATGATAAAGGTAAACCAGATAGCATACTATCATCTTGAGTAAGACTGTCCTACCGGTATAGGTCCTTCCTCAATCATTGCAATCACGTGCCTGTGATCCAATAATTGACTCTGAGGGCACTATCTCCAACACACCTGTCAAGGGCAACGGTGTGTGCCTGACAACAGTATCAGGTGCAATTGATATGCATGAAGAATCCCGACTTAGTGCATCTGGTGTGTACCAAAATTGCATCAAGCGCGTTTAAAATGCGCGAAAATCCAAATCCAGTGCACAAGGTGCACGAAAACAAATATCGAATATCACAATCGAAATCAACGGTATACAACACATCTCAATCCAAATCAGGTATACCGTGGTATATAACCTCACAGCCATGTGCATCAGTGTTTACAAATCGAATCATAATACTAAAAGTGCATGAAACCATGCTGAAAACACAAGTCAAATCACATGGATACCATAGGTATGAAATCAAAATCAACATCTCGAATGATATCAAATCGAAGTCAAGTGCAACCGTGGTGTACAAAATCTCAATCATGCAAATAAATCGCCCAAACTATCAGGAAAGAAATTAAAATCAACGTCTCGAATGACATCAAATCGAAGTCAAGTGCAACTGTGGTGCACAAAATCTCAATCATGCAAATAAATCGTCCAAAATACCGAAATCAAATATGGCGGAAACAGTCCCGCTCAAGCACATCCTCTAAAGATCTCTGGTCAACTGTTATAGTCACTCATAACATGTCTCATCGACGATGCCGAACTCTAGCCTGCTAGGTGTGCACAATATGACCGCTTCTGGGTCCAAGTCTTCTCGTATAGTATTCCAGAAAGGTTCTGTCGAAGTCTCTCCCAAATCTCTATTTTGCATAACTGCCCGGAAGTTATCATCTTTTACTAAATCTATTTCTTGTTCCAGAACGGCTGCATACTCATCACGACTCCTTCTGGAAGATATATCCATATTTAACGCCTCTGCATGCATATCACGTCTCTGATGTCAGCGGAGTGGAACGTCATCTCGAAATCTCGTACGAACCTCTACTCCACTTTTCTCTAATGTCGACTGATTCGGACTCGTCTCTTCGTAGTTGCATGGACTGCACTCCAATGGCTATACTCGCATCTGGAGTCTCCCAAGCACTGTATCTCATCACATGATATCCGAATGATGTCGAACATTCCGATCGATTCATCAAAGTTCCATAATCTCCTAAGAGCTCAACATCTTGAGTACAGTTTAATAGTATTCTAGTACATGGCACAGTACCTGTGGACCAACCGTAGAAGGGCAAACCCAAGCCTCACTAATGGCACCGCTAAACTGCCGCAAACCCTAAGGTTTCAAAGCGTTCTCATGGTCATTATGTCGAGTTAGGGTTTCATTTTTCTAGAGGGTCCACAGAATTACTTGCATTTGTTTCTGAATACTTTAAACTTAGAAAATGGGCTTCTGACATTCGATCGTCTCTATCGACTTTCAACGTACCTGCATGAAGTCGTCTCTAGCTGGAAGCAATCAATTTGATGACCTCGCGTCGGGATAAGCGAACGAACCACTTGTCCTAGTTATTCATCCAAGGGTGACTTGCGATCTTCTATCATATCTCTAAGTATAAACTCGTGCTGCAACAGCTCCAAATATCTGGGGCGATATCTCGTCATTCACAGCAACAACTGGCTCATTCGTCTACACGCTAAACTGTGCCTCAATCATCAAGAATAGTCGGTGCATCAACAGTCATCATAATCTAGCCGGCCGCTATCAGTGGCCCAATCCTCTCGTGCTGATCTGCACGTCGGAGAAATTCGTAAAAGCAATCCATCAAACGCTCATGGCGTGAAAATAGAAATAAAATGATGCATCTATTCAATCGTACATCCCTGGAATCACACCCTGGTCAGTCCTCATCCGTGACGAGCTCGTGCTGACCGCAACTCTAGCCGCAGCTCTCTCTGCCCATATAATCGTGGCAGCAAAAACCATAAACCGATATCGATGAGGATAGATCATGAATGAATATAATACTGTGCAAGGAAATGTACATCCTAAGGCTTCTTAAGCGGAGTAGCATATCGTAAGTAAGCCGCGAAACAAATACACGGTACGTCACTCTCCTTAAGTCACCTACTCCATTAACCAAGGGCAACCTATGCGACGAAAGTTCGGGTCTAATACCCCCTCGACCCAGTCTAAGTTTCGTAAGGTCAAGCCTAGGTTCCGAATAAATATACGCCCTAGACTCCGCATAGTTAAACATAGACTCGAACCAAGGTTAAACCTAGCGCTCTGATACCAACTTTGTCACAACCCGAAATAGCACATGACTTGTACTTAAATCATATGAAGTCTATAGGACCCCATCTAATTCAAGTAAGCTAAAAACCCAGAAATCTAAACCATTTAAAAGAAGAAGGTGAAGGAAAACTTGTTTTTAAAGTTGCATATAATCACTTTGAAAAGTCGTTGTAAAGATTTTAAAACACCAAGTATTTTCCGAAAATTTCGGCAGAGTCTCCTTTGTAAAAACTGACCCTAAACGGGTACAACTTGATAAAAGCATATATAATGAATAAAGGCATCCCCAAGCGGGAGCTAGCTCTTCGTCAATTAACGGTCACAACCACGCAAGCAATATAATATACAACGCCGAAGGGCGAGGATCAAAAACTCAAAAGGAAACTCAAGAAAACCATAATAATACAACGCGCGACTCTAAGGTCGAAATAATAACAACTGGTTTTCTAAGTCTAACAAATATACAAGTCTGGTTAATGGAGTTTACTAGATACAACTGAAATAAATAAATATACAATGGTGGTCATGATACAAGTGAGCCCACCTACCAAACAATCACCCGGAAGGAAGCAGTGTGCCAGGAAAGCCGTAATGAAACCTGTACGGCAAAACCTGCAAGAAACTGTGGCACAACGGGGGTGAGTTGCCAACTCATGAGTAGAAAACATCAACGAGCAGAAATCATATGTATGACTCAATCCTAGGTCATACGATCATAAAATAATATCCTCAATATATGTCCTGAACCATCTACACATAAGTGTAATATCAAGTGCTCGTGTCTGTGCCTCAGATAGCAACATATCATATATATGATGTATGAATGCATGAAACCAGAATACATCTACATGAGAAAAACTGTTTTCATAAAAGTGAGATTTCTGTATAATTAAATCGAGGTATCATCAATGAAATCAGCATAAAAATCCGTGTCAAGTATCGACACAAAACATATATCTAAATATCAAATATCTCGGGCTCTGGCTATCCGGACTGGCCCATATCATAAATCTCAATACCTCAAAGTCTCAAAATCTCGGGCTCCGGCTATCCGGACTGGCCCCTGGGATCCGGCTATCCAGACTGGCCCAACTCCGATCGGTATCCTCTGGATATTCGTCGAGTCACAATACAATCACCGGTCAGTAGTGCTCCCCTGTCACAGGCTCAACGCCATCATCTGCGACCTTCTCGCCCCGGGGTACCGCACCGGGTAAACCATGCACCCATAGACGATTCCTCCTCCTCCTCGAATCGGGTGTATGATATCACTCAAGAGCCGAGAAAACACATGATGGACATATCTCAAATCATATCATGAGAAAACCGCATTTTCTATCTTTTAAAAAGATGATAAGTTTATAAAATTCTTGCGGTTTCTCCAAGTCCAGAAATCTCATGGAAAGTCCAAAATCTCATAATCGAGAGTCAATAAACAGTAAATACCGGGCTTCGGCAAATCCGGACCGGCCCAAAATATGCATAACAATGAATAAATAAATATGCATGAAATATCATAATAAAATGCAACATCTAAACTAGCACAACAATGATATATCGAACTATCAGCTAACAATGATTTCAATAAAGCAATATTCTCTACAGTATACGTGACATGGCAATTACCGATGATGATGTGTGTGAGCCGGTAATCAAGTGTACGTGGAGCATACTCATCATCGGTAATGGTGCTGGTGTCCTGACAGCATGGTTTCATAATCACTAAAGTACACATTAAGCACGCAATGCGATGATAACAACATGAATATGCAGCAATGAATAGTAAATGCAACAGTAATGAATCTACATTAGATATGTGAGTCATACAGTTTGTCATTTGAAATAACACGAATCGTGGTGTTTAGAAAATAGGGATACGATGTTTTTAAGAAAGACACGTCCTTTGAAATATCCGTAGTGCCCCTTGGTCTGTCTTTAAATATTCACGATTCGTTAGTTTTGAAATAAGTATGACTCAAGTCCAGACTAACATCTACTAAGTAAACTACGGTACTAACTAACAGGCTAATCGAAAGGGGTAAGGAAAACCACCTAAGTCTGAGTCGATATATATATATATATATAATAGTCGGTGATCCCGCCTCAATAGTATCACGTACGATACACTATATCATATGACATTCTCGAGTCAAGAGTGCGGATCAATCATCATAATTACATAACGTACGGTAAATCCATCGTACGGCATCCCAAATCTGGGTACGGGTCAAATATCACATTTATCTCATTATTCATCTGGTATCCTTATCATCATATATCATGAACTGTGTACTGATCTAAGTCTAATACATACTGATACCATCTACATATGTATGTGCGTGTGTATGAAAACACATCGCCTAAAGACCCGCTATAACATCCTATCGTATCTCAATATACGAACCAAAACACATCACCGATCTCGTGGCATCATGCCCAATCTAATCGACTCATCTCTAAGTATCATATACTATCATCATCATCTATATATATGTATATGAATATATATATACATAGTCCCATACCTATGCGTATATATATATATACATATCCCCATATATGCACAAATAATATAAAATGTATGCAAGAGTGTGTGTGGGTGGGTGTAACCTTATTCTAGGGTTCACGACTAATAACCTAACTACAACACTATCATCCAAATCTTACAATTTAGCTCGTGATAACCTAAGATCCTACTTGCTAATCATCTAAGTTCGCAAAACACATGTATACATATATAACATATCATAAGCTACACAACGAACTGCGGGGGTGCTATACGCCATCCACCCGAATTCCCCGTAGATATATATATACTCACCTTGATCTTGCTTGTCGGTGCCGATGTCTCCACGTGCTTGCTTGTCAACTCGAATTTCTCGTGAGGGTACCAACATATCATAACATATCGTGCTGCATTAAAATCCGACTCATGACCAAAACGACACACGAATCTCACATAAGTCAAAACCTATGGTCCACCCATGCAAAAGAACCAAATAACCCTCGACATCGGAGTACAAACGCCGATTGATCGAGAAAAACCCAAACGTACCATTCGTGGTTTCACAGCTCACTAAAAGTTATAAGAAATAGGGTGCAAATCATCAAAGCATAAAATTAATCAAATCGATTTATTTCCAAAAAGCCTAGTAGGCGATCATTAACCGTTTTAATACAATTCTTGATGTTTTAGAAAAACTAGTGGTCACAATATTCACAAATTATCTTAATTAGGCCACATAAACATTTACTAGATTTTTAATCTCGCGAAATTACATTAATCCAAAAACCTAGTTAGCACAAATTTCCATTTTAGTTCAAAACTTGATATTTTAACCAACCTAAATATTTTAACAATTCTAGTGGCCATAGTGCTCACCAAATAACTCAACTAAGTCACACAAACCATTTCTAAAATTTTATCTCTTCTATTTATATTATTTATAAAAACCTAGTTTGCAAAAAAACACAATTTGGGCAAATTAAATATAACAATTTGCAAATTAGCTACTAGATTAGGTTTCGCATTACCTAAAATGTTAAATTACTCATTAAGACCATAATCTAATGATAAAAACTCTCACTTGATCACAAACCCTTTTCTTGAAATTCCATACATTGAAATTGGAACCATAATACTTACTAAATAAGTTTGATTAAAGCAAATAAACAACAAATTTAACAAAAGGTTGAGATTATACCTCACATGTTTGAGATCAAACATGAAAACCTAGCCTCCAAAACATCATCTTTTCTCCAAGATCCACACTAGAATAGGCCCAGGAGAAATGGGTAGAGATTGGATTTGGAGTTTGTGAGGTTTCGATTTGGATTTTTGATGGAAATTTAAAGGGTTTTGCAATGAAAATGAAGAAGAACACAAAGGGGGGCTGTTGAAATTGCAGGCTCGGCCAGCAGGGATTGGGGAGAGAGTGTGGAGTGTGGGTGTGTGGAAAGAAAATCCAAGTCAAGAAAAGATACCCCAAGTCAACACACAAACTTCTTCTCTCTTTATTCTAGTCTTTTCTTTTCTTTTTGCGAGGAAAATAAGTGGGGACTTGGGGATTGGGGGAAGCCTAATTTCGGTCAGCATGGGATGGGGGGGGCGGGGGTTTGTGTGTGTGTGTGTGTGTCTAAGTTTCCAAGTAAAGAAAGCCCAAACTCAAACAACAAGCCCAAGCTTCATATTCATTATTATTTCCCTTTTTCCATTTAACCTTTGTCTTTAAATTTCAAGAACCATCTTGATAATTTCTTTCATTTCAAAAACAACATGTTACACTTTGGTTTAATGTGTCATGATGTACAAAACTTGTATTAACCCATTCAAATTTGTAATTATCAATAATTAAGTGTATTAGTGAAGGCTTAAAATAATATTAAAAATAACTAATTTCGGAAATTTTTTAAGTAAACTAGAAATTTACAAGTGGCCAATTAAAAATCAAATACTAGCAAATTTTATTGCTAGAATAGGTATATTTAAGTTTATGTGGAAAAATAATTATATCTGGGTTTTTACGGAAAACACCAGTTATTTTACCGATTATCCGAAAATTCTCCTAAACGATTTTCAAAACGTTACAGATATGATGTTGTAAATCAGGTTCGGTACCTAATAACATTCGTTCAGAATCAATGTATTTGGTAATACAGGGTGATAACTGCCAACAACTTGCCTGCAACAATTGCACCGTTTCCAACACTTGAAACTTATCACCCATTCTCAGTTCTCTACCTATCTGTAGCCTATGTAAAATATTACATTTGCGGGATCCTGATCCGGTATCACATACCCAGGACGTAGAGGATACTAAAAAATCAGTTCTCGGTAATGAACACACCCGAAAAAGATGCATCATCATGCACTTTCTTCGTTTGGGCGGCACGGGAATCCTGGTATTCCCTAATTTCCTGCTCGGTCTTATAACAATTATAAGTTGGAGCGGGACCAATGTTCCCCAGCTTTGTATAACAAGCGGGTCCGGTCAATACATCTATATTATTATCTTGATTAAGGCGTGACATGGTCGCTACCTGGAGAGAGAGAGAAGAAAACACTTAGCCTATGCTCTTGGAAGATCAGATTGTTTATTATTTTATCTAATCAGGATGGCTCCCACTGTTTTTATCAATTCTTCCTCCAAACCTTAAAAGAAAAGACTAGCCGGGATTAATTACACCCTATAAGTTCGCCAATCTTTCAGCCAGGCCAGTGCCGGTACATTGAGGGAGGTTCCTCATGCTTTCGCACGAACTAATTAAAATAAACCTCATTTTTCCAGGGGCGTAACCCCGTTGACACCATTCTAGACACCTACTTGATCGACTAATTGTAAAGTGCAAAACTCTTCCAAGAGTAACTATTACTCGCTGTGGGTATCGGGATCCAACTATCTCATAGAAGGTATGCAATCTCATTGCAAATTTCAACACTTGAAATTCCCGATAATATTTTGCCCCGAGCGATCTTTGACCTTGACAAGGTCAAAAAACCATACACCGCAAGTCAAGTTCAACCCGTCATTTCCTGATTGAATTAAACCCACCCGCACGACTTTTGAAAAGGTCAACAAGGTCGTAAGACTACCCTAATCCAATTGCATCATATGCTAGCAGATAAGCACCAATCAGCTACCGCACACTACGCCTTGATAAGGTCAACAAACGCAGCAAGAATACTAAATACTACATATCTGAAAGGACGGAGGGCTACGATAGGTTTTTATGAAAACCTTTTATGTAATGAACTTGATATGGTTGTAGAATCGAGTGATTTCGAAAAGGTGTGTTTTTTAGGCTTTTACTAGTTTTGCTAAAGTGGTCACTCCCGGTGAAGGGATCTCGGCTCTTTCCTCATCGAATGAGATGCAGGATATTTCACAAATACCACTATGCAAAGCAAAAGCTATAGAAGCAATCAAAATACAAACTGAGTGGGTTGTAGCATCTGCCAGTTTCGCTAAAGTGGTCACTCCCGGTGAAGGGATCTCGGCTCTTTCCTTATCGAATAAGGTGCTGAATATTCTACAAGGAATACCGCTATGCAAAGCAAGAACTAAAGCTACCAGTTTTAAACAAGTTTCTACAACATCTTTAGGTTTCTTTTTGTTTCATTAATCTCATTAATGAATGTCCCATCATTTAAGTTACCTAAACATCACAGATAAATATAACGTACGCTTATGCCATCCGCATTCGTCTCGATGTCCCGTCATGCACCGTTAGGTTAGGTAACTAACGGCAGAGCGGGGCAGGGCTAGTGCGGGTGTAAAACATAAGCAACATCTATATAATATATTACATATACTATATACAGTATCTATCTCATCATATACAGTGATTACATCACAGAATATCGCAGCAGAAAACAACATATGAAATATTCGATATACTAGGATTTCCGAGTTTTAAATTAAGACTGTATAAAACACGGATTCCATGGTCGTGATGAATAGCCAATCCCACATCCCTAGATCCCTACAAGAGCGGCAAGCAACCCTACCAATTCTAGAGTTAGGAGACCCGGTCTCGACTCCTCGATATGGTCTCCCACTGGACCCTAGAACTCGGTTACTTGTGCTCCGCGTGTTGGGTCTATCCTAATGCGGAAAAGTAAATAATATACATCAACGGTGACAACTTGCTCAACCCGGAAGTGCCCCAATAAAAGAATATTACATACATTGAATTTTACATGAATGAAAATGAAACTCTCATCTTACATAAAACCCCCGGCTATTCAAAACACGACGATCCAATCTAACATATCACAGCAACACATAACATCACATGTCATCAACGTAAGTAAATATGCGTATCCTAATTGTCGTTGACATATAGCAACGAAACCGGCGATACACCACATATTACACTTACAGTCGCAAAAAAGAAAGTGAAAACTACAACAATTGGAATCTGCAACCACCTTAGACATCATAAACCCGAAATATCACATACTTTGGATTTCATGCCCAACCATATGAATTTCTTAGACATCACATGCCTAATAATTATAAACCCCGCATTTTAGTCTCGATCTCGAAAACACTTTTCAATATCAAGTCGGGCAATTCAACGAGATTCCCGACATCCTGATCGAATGCTTTTCGGAAACTTTAGTAGACGACCGCACCCCCGATGCCGTCGACGAAGTACACTAAGGTGGAACACTGCGGCCGCGAGCACCCGAACGGATGCTTTTGGTGACGGGGTTCTCCTACAGTCACTTGGTCGAAGCTATGGGGCGTGGCTATCTAATAAGGTTACCCGGCGAGTATCCGCGTACACTACGTAATTGCGACGGACTTTTGATCACATCAAAATCCCGTGGCAACCAATCAAATGAGACTAAAATTCTAGATTTATAAAATTCAAACTAGTTATCTCATAACTACTTTTGTGGATTCCAAATATTGTATCCCATCACATGATATCCGGATGATGTTAAACTCTTCGATCGATTCATCAAATCCCCACAATTCCCCAAGAGCTCAACACTTGAGCACAGTTTAATAATACCTAGAACATGCCACAGTATCTATGAACCATCCGTAGAAGGGCAGACCCAAGCCTCATTAATGGCACCGCGGAACTGCCGCAAACCCAATGGTTCGAAAGCGGTTCCATGGTCATTATGTCGAGTTAGGGTTTCATTCTTTTAGAGGGTTCACAGAATTACTTGCATGTTTTTCCGAATATGTTAAACTTGGGAAAATGGGTTTTTGACATTCGTTCGAACTTTTTAACTTCGCCTAGACAACATGTGAAAACCCGAAACAATGTTAAAACTATGAATACGAAACACTCCGAATTGCCTATACTGTAAGATTACATCTCATGCGAAATTAGCAAAAACAAACACCACCTGAAACACCAAAACTCATAGACTGGAACACCACAAAATTTTGAAGCCCAAATTCCACTGGAAAACCGAGCAGCTCGGAAATTTAGCCAATGTGGCCGGCCAAAAAGTTTTCAAATGGCCTCAAATTTCAGTGGTGTTCATGATATATCTCATATAATATTCTGCAGTTGTTAAAAAAAAAAATTTGAAGACCTTTTAAAATCGACAGAAACCAAGTTTTCGTGTTTCAAGTTTCGGAGTCGTTTCGTTTTCGTAATCTAACAAACATCGTCTAATTTTCTAGCATGGCTCTGATACTACTGTAGGGTTGTCTAGCATGGCAGCAAGGTTTCGGGAGGCATCGTCCATGCCAATTTCAAAATTTTGTCATTCTAGCTAACCCTAACCCTAGAATCGTATACTAGAAAATGCGACGAATTGAATGGAAACAACTTTGCAACTAAAGTGAACAAGGAAAACAACCTTTGTAGACCGGTCCTTCACTTCAATAGCTCCGTGTAGTAGTCCCTTCGCTGCGATCTTGAACTCCCGGACTCTAGAGAGGCTCCCATGAAGAAATGAACAAGCTTGCATCGAAGTCTTCGAGGCCGAAAATGATCTACGTCGAGGAGACACTAACCCAAGCTACCCTTTCACTAATTGTGGAATTAGTGAAGCAACCACCCTATACTAAATGGCTAGTAGTAGAGGACGATGAAGTAGGAATTTTGCTCATTTTAGATTTATTTTTCTCATACTAATTCTTCTCTTAGAAAAAACCTAGTGAGCTTTTTCTTTGATGAAGAAGAAGAAGAATGAACTCATAAGGTTAGAATGCAACCATGGTGAGTTAATATGCCATGCCTAACTCATGTAGAGAATAAACCATAGTCTAAGGTTAATGGTTGGGTTAAGAAATATCTTAAGCAAAACAAACAAGTGGACTTGGTCAATGTTCTACAAGCTTCATCCAAGCTTGAAACATTAATCCTTTTCCATCTAATTTGTTTAACTTTAAATAAATAAAAACCCTTCACAAAAACCCTAGCATGGTATAAGTCTCATACATACATGTTGCATGTGTAACCTAGCATGTCACAATGATATATATCATATATATATTAGTGTGCAAAAAGAATACAATTAACCTATATCACATATATGTCAGTGTATCAAATATGAGAAAAAGAATTACTTAAGTGAGCTAATATTAGTTAATGTAATGTAATATATAAAATATATAATTATGCATTAAATTATTAAATCAACACTTGATTTAATAATCCGGCTATATCACATACAACTGACTAATATCAGATGCAACAACTTATCGAATCAACACTTGATCCGATAACCCGGCTATATCTCATATAACCGACCGATGTCATATGTCGTGAGAATAGAATGCGGTATCATATATGCGCATTAATCTCGGTCCCGCACATATCCCATATGTGCTCCTACTCCGTTTCGCTTGAGCCAAGAAACCTCTGTGTAGGACTCTAAAGACTCGTCAATACGCCGGCAGTAGGTGATGATCATATCAAACACCTAAAAGCCACAAGCGGTCTGCTAAACGTAACGGCCAACCGGGTATTGAGCGATCAGCATATCAACAAGCATGCCTGCTCATACTCCTATGAATCCAATCAGTAACACTACCGTACAGACCGGTCTCATCGTCTGATATGTCGCATATCTCGTCTAGGGGTGGTAAACGTCAGACCCCAGTAACTCGATAAGTCATGCCGATATGAGGCTCATAACTGGTCGAGAAACTACTGATAATACTTACCAGTATATCTCTGAAGCAGCCCTGGCCAGGGACTTCCTGTTACAGCCAATCGAGCACAGCGCAACATCAACTCCCAATACCGGGAGAGACGGAACCCCTCCTATCGCTCATTGCCTCCATGTGATTTGGGACTGTACCCAAAAGCCACCGTTTTGCACGTTCTCTTGAACGTGGTAAGGTAGAAATCAAAGCACAGTGGGAATCACACAAGACTCTATGACAATCTCGGATTTACAGACTAACTTGTACCAGTGTCACCAAAGAACTGCTATCTGACGATAGGTATAATACCATCTAGGAGTTCTCGGCGAGTCCGTTCAGTGTACCCAGTCTCCACTGAGCACCCGCATACCATCTATGATGTCAAACACCAATGGATATGGGATCATACATCGCCCATCTTCATGGGTCAAGAAGCTACACGCTAGTCTACTCCGGTATATCGATGCCCTGTCTCGATACACCTACAACTAGGAACATTTGAAGGATGTACTTACCGACTAGTCTGTCCTCACTGGTATGATCTGCATCATAATCCTGGTAGTCAAGTACTCATCCTAAGTGCTTTATCAACATGTAACATAGAGACAATCAGTGTACATGTTAAGACAAAGAGCAACCGGATAGCATACTATCATGTCGAGCAAGAAAGTCCTCCCTATATATGTCCAAGCATCCACTACAATATACATCATATGTACAGTAATGGCCTCTAGGGCATACATATAACTAACAATGGTAACTTTGCCAAACTTTATATGAGGGCCTGAATCCAACAATTAAGCAGTTGCTAGAAACCATTTGTCAGGGCCACTTCCTATCCAAATCTGACGAGGAGGCTTAGCAATTCATTGACGATCTTTCGGAGCAAACGCTGCAGTGGGAGAGCACCCGACCGAACACCTCAACTTCTTCTTCTTCTTCAGGTCTTTCTAGGGCAAGAGTTCATCAACTCGACATCTCTATTGCAATGAAGGCCGAGATGGCTGCAATTACTCGGAAACTGGAAGCAATCGAGAGCAAATTCTCATCTCCTTCTCCTGCCCCTGTTCCTCCCCCTCGTACCATTTGCGCTTGTTGTTCGGATCCATCTCATTTGACCGAAGAGTGTCCTTACAACCCACCATCTCAAGGACAGGATCAGGTTAATGCTGCATTTCAGCAAAGAGCAAGAAATGATCCATACTCTTCCACATACAATCCCGGTTGGAGGAACCATCCTAATTTTGCTTAGAATCAGAATCAGCATCATTTCCAAGGCCAAAACAACTTCCAGAGGCCTCCTCCTCCTGCTCAACAACAAGTTCAACAACAATTTCAGCAGCCTTTCCAACCCCAACCTTTTCAAAATCCGACGAACAACTTTGCACCTTGCAACAATTCTTTTCCTCAGAACAACTTCGTTCCGTCAAATAACGATAAGGTTTCCTCGCTAGAACAAAGTCTGGAAGCTTTTGTAAAGCAATCGACTCAATCCACCACAAACATCCAGTCTTCTATTCAATCTCTGGTGCAACACACCGCTGCACACGGGAAAAGCATCAAGACCATTGAAGCCCAGATTGCACAACTGAACGCGGCTTTAAGAGAGCGAGAGAAAGGAAAGCTTCCATCTCAACTACTCCCAAATCCTGGTCACCCACATAATGTACATGTTGCCTTTGAACAACAGAACCATAATGTGAGTGTCGTGACTACATTGAGATCTGGAAGAAAGCTGAACAACAACATCGGCACACAAATTGATGATGATGACACCTCGGTCGTTTCTACCTCTACACCTTCGTCTTTTTCTGAGCCTATTCTCCATTCTTCAAAAGGCTCTTCTTATTCACACGCTGCTCCGAACGGATCCACGTCTCACTCCACACAAACTCCAGTTTTGGGTTCCGTTCCAACTCCACAATCTCCTCCATAAGCATTGGGCTCAACCAATTTCAAAAATGTTCCATTTTCAAACCGGTTGAGGTCCAATAAACAAAATCCATAAATGGAGAAGATTCTGGAGTTATTCAAACAGGTTAACATCAACATTCCCCTCTTAAATGCAATTCAGCAAGTCCCGTCTTATGCAAAAATCTTGAAAGACTTGTGCACTAAGAAGAGAAAATCTAAGGTACCAAAGAAGGTTTTCCTAGCTAGTAACGTGAGTGATGCTCTTACCCAAAATTCACCACAAAAATGGAAGGACCCTGGCTGTCCTGCGATTTCAATAACCATTGGCGATAAGAATATCAACCACGCTCTTTTGGATCTTAGTGCCAGTGTTAACTTGCTTCCGTATTCTGTATATGAGCAACTAGGTGTAGGAGAACTGAAACCTACACATTGTACCCTTCAAATGGCCGACCGATCAATCACCCATCCTAGGGGTGAGCTAGAGTATGTGTTAATAAAGGTTTGGGACTTCATATTCCTCGTTGACTTCATTTTTTTAGATACACAACCTGTAGCTAACCCCCGGAATCAAATTCCGGTGATACTCGATCGCTCATTCCTTACAACCTCAAATGCTGTGATCAATTGTCGAAATGGTTCGATGAACCTATCTTTTGGCAACATGATAATTGAACTCAACATTTTTAGGTTACGAAATTAGCTATCCGAACCAAGTGCTCATATATTAGATGTTTGTTTCATCCAGGAGATCGCCCCAGAAGACTGTGAATTTGAGGAATTCTTGTTTGATCACAGTAATCTTGACGCCACTAGTGTGTTCCTCGTTGAACCTGATGTTGCTTCCACTTTCAACAATGATTATGAGTGCTTCAATTTTTCAAATGATCTTGGCTCATCGCCGCCCGAGTTTGAATCTTTCGAATTTTCGGATGCGTTGGATGAACCGTCCGACTCGGTCGCATACACTCACTTTGAGCCCCTGTTGGAATCTTTTGAGTTCGAGATATTTTCTCCAATCTTGCCTTCAGTCGTTTCACCTCCGACACTCGAACTCAAGCCTCTGCCACCTCACCTCAAGTATGCTTACTTAGGTGAGAACGAGACCCCTCCCTGTCATCATCTCGGCTTCTCTAGCTCCAGAGCAAGAGAAAGCCCTTCTCACGGTCTTGCAATCCAATCGGCAAGCTTTCGGCTGGACGATGGCGGACATCAAGGGGATTAGTCCCCTAGTCGTTGAACATCACATTCATATGATGAATGATGCCAAACCAGCTAGGGATCCACAGAGGCGGTTAAATCCAGTCATGAAGGAGGCTATGAAAAAGGAGATCGTCAAATGTCTGGATAATGGTATCATTTACCCTATCTCAGACAGCCAGTGGGTCAGTCCTATACACGTTGTCCCTAAGAAGTCGGGCATTACGGTCATCACAAACGAGGCGAATGAGTTGATCCCTACTCGCACCCAGACAGGGTGGCGCGTATGCATTGATTATCGAAAACTCAATGCCGCAACGCGGAAGGATCACTTTCCGCTACCATTCATTGACCAAATGCTCGAAAGATTAGCTGGACATGAGTATTACTGTTTTCTGGACGGCTACTCAGGAAAAAACCAGATTCCCGTTGCCGAGTAAGACCAGGACAAAACCATGTTCACTTGTCCTTTCGGCACGTTCGCATATCGCCGCATGCCCTTTGGGCTATTCAATGCTCCCGCTACCTTCCAGCGGTGTATGATGGGAATTTTCTCTGACATGGTTGAGAAATTTTTGGAGATATTCATGGATGATTTCTCCATCTTTGGCGATTCTTTCGACGAGTGTATGCAACATCTTGACGCTTTCCTTACCAGATGTAAGGATAAAAATCTCACTTTAAACCGGGAAAAATGCCACTTCATAGTACGTGAAGGTATTGTCCTAGGACATATCATTTCGCGAAATGGCATTGAGGTTGACAAAGCAAAGATTGAAGTCATTTCCAATCTCCCACCTCCCAGATGCGTCAGAGATATCCGAGCTTTCCTTGGCCATGTCGGTTTTTACAGAAGATTTATCAAGGACATTAGCAAGATTGCTAGACACTCGACTCTTCTTCTAGCCAAGGATACCAAATTCAACTTCGACTTGAGCTGTTTGACTGCTTTCGAATCACTGAAAAGCTCACTCACCTCTGCTCATGTTCTTTCTTCACCTGACTGGATGCATCCTTTTGAGATTATGTGCGATGCATCCGACTTTGCTATCGGTGCGGTCCTAGGACAGTACATCGATAAGATGCCGCAAGTAATCTACTACGCAAGCCAGACCCTGAATGACGCCCAAATGAATTACACAACAACCGAGAAAGAGTTCTTGGCTATTGTGTTTGCTTTAGAGAAATTCAAGCCCTATTTGATCGGCTCTCTAGTCATTGTCTACACCGATCATTCAGCTCTGCGACATCTTTTTGCGAAAAAGGATGCAAAATCTCGGTTAATACGTTGGATCCCCTTACTTTAAGAATTTGACCTTGTCATTAAGGAAAAAGTAGGGTGTGAAAACGTAGTGGCCGACCATCTTTCACGACTTCCTTCTTCCCCGACGCTTCCTCCCTAAATTAACGATGTTTTTCCTGATGAACAACTCTTGACAGTATTGTGCGAACCCTGGTTCGCGGATATTGTGAACTATTTGGCAACATGACTAATACCGAACAAATGGTCGAGTCAGGACAGACTTAGATTTTTATCCCAAGTAAAACACTTTTACTGGGATGAACCCTACCTGTTCAAGTACTGTCCAGACCAAATTATTCGTCGGTGTGTTCCTGATAATAAGTTCAAGAGTGTGTTGTCGTTTTGCCATGATCAAGCATGTGGTGGGCATTTTGGCCCAAGAAAGACAGCTGAGAAAGTCTTGCAATGTGGCTCTTACTGGCCATAACAATTCAAGGATGCCCATGATTACTGCAAGACTTGCTCTCGGTGCTAACACTTGGGCCGGATTTCCAGGAGAAATGAGATGCCGCTCCAACCAATCTTGGTTGTTGAGATTTTCGATGTTTGGATTTCATGGGCCCGTTTCCCAGGTCTTTTGTGAACCTGTATATTCTTTTAGCTGTTGATTATTGTAAGTCCGTGTTGCCCACCCCGGTGATTACGGGGAGGCGGAAAACATAATAAAAAACGGATTTTTAATGACTTAGGCAACATGGACTTTGCTTGTGAGGATCTTTGCTAAACGAAAACTAGCTAAAGTAAACTAACAACTAACTAAGTTGTAGAAAGGTTATACCTTGAGCTCGAACTCCTTCTCTCCTTGCTCGTCGGAATGGTAGAAAGGCCTCACCTTGCTTGTCTTCTTCCGTCAAAGAAAGATCCACTTGAAAGCCACCACCTTTAGCTTCAACTCCAAGCTAGGAGTAACTAGAGTGCAAGAAATGCTAAGACTTGAACCCTAGAAGAGAGTAGAGAGGATCAAGTGAAGGTTTTTCTCAAGCTTTTTGTTTCTCAACACATGAGAGGGAGAGAGCTTGAGGGAGAGGATGAACAAGAGAGAGAAATGATATGAGAGAATGAGAAAATAATAGAGCTCTTCTCACTAATATGTGTGAATTAATTTAATTGAATAATTAGCTAGATAATTATCATGGTAAATCATGACATGACCATTATCATTTCAAATTGCAAAGATCAAAAAGCATCTTCCAAAAGAAATTATGATGGTCAAAGTGTCAACCTAGGTCAACAAATCAAAGAAGTCAAATGGTCAACAACCACAACCATGGATAATTATTAAACTAATTACTAATTAACAATAACACACACATAAATATTAGGGTTAATAAAATGACAATAGCCATTAACCCTAATCAAGGTCCTCTCCCTCAATCTCAAGCAACTGTGCATACGCACCCGCATTCGTGATCCGAGGAACACGAACACAATGAGAAAAACCAATCTCAAATCATATACTAGGATCCGGCTTAAACCAAAGCCCGCTAGTATAAAATGTCCGGACAGCAAACGTGCACAAGTGCGCGAATGTGAACGAACCCTGTCGCAAAACCATGCGACCTCTACTCATTTTGCCTAAAGGCGAATAGCTCTCTGTGTGGGACTCTAAAGACTCGACACTACGCTGGCAGTGGGTTTAACCACAGACCGCAAGCGGCACTAGCTGTACGTAACGGTCCCCAGGTAGATGTCGATAAGAAGACTGACGAGGTGAACCCCATCGGCACTCCTACTGAGCCTGTATGTGACAGTCTCCGTACAGTCCGGTCTGTTCGTCTGATACATCGCATGGCGGGCCTAGGGGGGCGGTGAACGTCAGTCCCCTAATAGCGGTACAAGTCGTGTCGGAGTGTAGCCCAGAACACCCTGAGATAACACTGGAAACCTACCAGTATATCTCGCTTGCCCTGGCCAGGGACTACTCGTGTAATGGCTCTCCTGGACACAGCGCGATGTCAACCCCCAATACCGGGAGAGACGAATCCTGTCTAACCGTCACTGCCTCCAAGTGCTTCGGGACTGCACCCAAAAACTACCTGTTTGCACAGCTCCTTTGAGCCGTGGTAGGGTAGTAATCAAAGTGCAGTGGGAACACACTCGAGGCGAAGTGACAGTGTCAAGTCAGCGGACTAAGCTGTACTCATGTCACCTGGGAACTGATAACTGACGATAGGTATATTACCAACCAACAGTTCCCGACGAGTCCTGTCCAGTGTACTCGTAACCTAACGAGCACCCGCATACTATCCCAAGTACGACGTACTAACGGCTGTGGGACAGACCGTCTCCCACACTGGGATGAGAAGCGCATACGCTAGTCTACTCCGGAGTATCGATGCCCTGTCTCGATAGTCCAACGACCAGGGACCTGTATAAGGATGTGCTTATAGATTACCCAGCTCCCACGAGTGCGAGCGCCATCACAACGCTGGTAATCAAGCAAAGATCCTAAGGGCTCTACTAATATGTATACCCGCAATATGCTAAAAGAAACACATGCACATATTAAAGCAGAGACAAACCAAGTAGCATACTACCATTTCGAGCAAGATTGTATATACAACTGTGAATATCCCAAGCTTCCATTAAGTAATATACAAACTAGTATGATACAGTAATGGCCTCTAGGGCATATACACTAACAATCTCCCACTTGCACTAAGGCCATGTACTGGCGTATCGAAGACCTATCATCTCGATCAGCCGCTCGAACTGAGTCTGGGGTAGGGCCTTCGTGAGTGGATCTGCAGTGTTGTTCTCCGTATTAACTCTCTTTACCTCGATCTCCTGGCGATCTATGATCTCCCTGATCAGGTGTTACCGCCTCAAAATGTGCCTGGACTTCTGATGGGACCTGGGTTCCTTCGCTAAAGCTATAGCTCCGTTGTTGTCGCAATACAGCGGTATTGGATCAACAATGGTAGGAACCACCTGAAGCTCCGTGAGGAACTTCTTCATCCAGACAGCTTCCTTTGCGGCATCGCAAGCAGCTATGTACTCCGCTTCCATTGTTGAGTCTGCAACGGTCTCCTGCTTGGAACTCTTCCAGCAAACCGCCCCTCCATTGAGGGTAAAGACATAACCCGACATGGACTTGGAGTCATCCTTGTCACTCTGGAAGCTGGAGTCAGCAAAGGCCTCGAGCTGGAGGTCTTTTCCGCCATACACCAAGAACATCTCCTTAGTCCTTCTCAGGTACTTGAGAATGTTCTTTACCGCTATCCAGTGTTTCTCCCCTGGGTTTGACTGATACCGGCTTACAACGCTCAATGCGTATGCTACATCTGGTCTGGTACACAACATCGCATACATTATAGAGCCTACCGCAGAAGCGTAGGGTATAATAGACATGCGATCCCTTTCCAAATCAGTCTTGGGAGACATCTCTTTGGAGAGGGTGATCCCGTGACAAGCCGGTAGATTACCGCGCTTGGAATCTTCCATACTGAACCTTTTCAGTATGGTGTCAATGTACCTTGACTGTGAAAGTCCCAACATCCTCTTAGATCTATCACGATAGATCTGGATCCCCAGAATGTAGTTGGCATCACCCAGGTCCTTCATGGAGAACCTCTGCGACAAGAATCCTTTGACTGACTGTAGCATAGGAATATCATTTCCTATTAGGAGAATGTCATCCACGTACAAGACGAGGAATACCACAGTTCTCCCTACAATCTTACTGTAAATGCATGGTTCATCTGGGTTCTTGATAAAGTCGAATTCTTTGACAGTATCATCAAAGCAGATGTTCCAACTCCGCGATGCCTGCTTAAGTCCATAAATGGACTTGAGCAACTTGCACACTCTACCGCTGCTCCCACTCTGATTGAATCCCTCCGGCTGATCCATATAGACGCACTCTTCCAAATTTCCATTTAGGAAAGCCGTCTTTACGTCCATCTGCCAGATTTCATAATCGTGGAAGGCAGCAATGGCAAGAAGGATCCGAATGGATTTCAGCATAGCCACTGGAGAAAAGGTCTCGTCATAGTCCAAACCAGGTCTTTGACGAAAACCCTTTGCTACAAGTCTAGCTTTATAGGTCTCAACCTGCCCATCTACACCAATCTTCTTTCTGAAGATCCATTTGCAGCCGACGGGTTTTACCCCTTCTGGTGCAAAGTCCAAAGTCCAAACTTTGTTGGTGTACATGGACTCCATCTCGGCCCGCATTGCATCCAGCCATTTTACCGAGTCGCCGCTCTGGATGGCTTGCTGGAAGCTAGTAGGCTCACCATAATCCATGGTGCAATCATCTCTATCCCCGTCTATGAGAAAACCGTAGTATCTCTCGGGCGGATGAGATTGCCTACTACTCCTGCGGAGTGGCGCTGGGATGTCCGGTTCTCTTGAAACTTCTGGTTCTTCCAAGCTTTCAGTAATAGCTTGTGGTTCTGGAATTTCTTCCAGTTCTATTGCGCTCCCACTTATCTGATTTTCTAAAAATTCAGTTTCCAAGAAGTGGGCATGCTGAGAAACAAAAACCTTTTGTTCCTCTGCGGAATAGAAAAGATACCCCCTGGAGTTCTTCGGGTATCCCACAAACTTACACAGTACTGAACGTGCCTCGAGCTTGTCCGCATGCTGCTTTTTTACAAAAGCTGGACATCCCCATGTCTTAAGGTACTTGAGACAGGGTTTCTTCCCACTCCACATCTGATATGGGGTGGTAGGCACAGTCTTGGTGGGAGCCTTGTTCAAGAGATATGTAGCTGTTTCTAGTGCATAACTCCAGAAGGATCGCGGCAACTCAGCCTTACTCATCATGGAACGGACCATATCCAATAGGGTTCGATTCCTCCTTTCCGATACACCGTTGTGTTGTGGTGTGTATGGGGGAGTAAGTTGAGAGAGAATTCCATTCTCTTTTAAGAAGCCCAGAAACTCGGCACTTAAGTATTCTCCTCCTCGATCCGATCTTAGGATCTTGATACTTTTGCCTGTTTGTTTTTCAACTTCATTCTTATATTCTTGAAATTTCTCAAAGGCCTCGGATTTGTGCTTCATCAAGAAGACATGCCCATACCTAGAGAAATCATCGGTGAAAGTAATGAAGTATGAATAACCACTTCGCGCATGTGTAGACATTGGACCACACACATCACTGTGTATGAGTCCCAAGAGCTCGCTCGCTCTTTCTCCGTGTCCAGTGAACGGAGTCTTTGTCATCTTTCCCATGAGACAAGATTCACAAGTGGCATAAGACTGATACTCAAACGGATTCAAGTATCCCTCTTTATGTAACTTTGTTAACCGTGTCTCATTAATGTGACCCAGTCTACAATGCCATAAGAAAGCCTGATTTGTTTCCGGAGACTTTCTTTTAAGTGTGTTCTGGACACTGAAGATCTGAGCTTGATTCAGTACGTATATCCCGTTCTTTAATGTACCTGACCCAATCAGAACTTGATTTAGGTGGATGTTAACTACATCGCTTACAAAAGTAAAATCATATCCTTCCTTAGAAATTAAGGATACAGATATGATATTACAAGTCGCACCTGGTACATAAAAACAGTTACGCAGAATCAATATCTGCCCAGTTGTCAGTCCTAGATGATATTCCCCTACGGATTCAGCATACATGCTCATTCCGTTAGCAACCCTGAGAGTCATATCACCTTTCCTGATAACCCTACGGTTTCTCAAAGCCTGTAATGAATTACAGATGTGAGATCCTGATCCGGTATCCAATACCCAGGAAGTAGGGTTAACTGACATACAGTTCTCAATCACAAACACACCCGAAGCCGAAGCCACAACATGCTTCGAATTCTGGCTACTGGCTTTACAAGCCCTGCAATCCTTCTGTCCATGGTCATTCCCGTAACAATAGGAACATCCTTCTTTCACTACATCTGCTCCTGAAACTTCTGCCCTTCCCTTTCTTTCTACTTCCCTAGTTTCCTTTAGGGTAGTAGGCAGAGACTGTTGAACTGAGTCAGCATCTGACCTGTTCTTCAACGTGGTCTTCAGGTCCGAGAGCTCAAAAGAGCTGGTCTCTGTAAGGACGTTGCCCCCTACAGATGACCCGATAGCCAACCTCGCTGGAAGCAATTCGTTCGAGGTCTCATATCTTGCGATACGAGATTGCTCTCCATATAAAACTTTGTTATGGAGGAAGATAGAAGCTAAGTCCATCTTCTCGTGCTGCCTCTGGTATATACCATCAACTGAGGCTAACACGAGGCACTTGGCTTTCGCACAGACTTCTTCCGATGTCCTACGAATATCAATATCCGTGACAGGGGAAACTGGACCTGAGACGGCAGGGGTTGGATCAGTTAAGAGGTGTCCCAGCTTGTCCTGGGTAATGGACATCTGGACAGACCTTTGCCAGTCAAAACAGTTAGATTCAGTCATCTTTTTATCTAGATGTAACCTAGGTGTGGTCACAGGGTCGCTGCAATTAAGAGAGAGAGAAGAAAACACTTAGCATGTTGCTCTTGCAAGTTTAGATTGGTTTTTAATTTATCTAAACAGGATGGCTCCCACTGTCTCTCGAATCCCTTCTCAAACCGTAAAGAAAAGATTAGTCAGGATCAATCTCACCGTACAATACTTGCTTAACCGTTCAGCCAGGCCAGTGTCGGTACTTCGAGGGAGGTTTTCCAACGCTTTCGCGAAGTTCCTTAATTAAGTAACCTCTTTTCCCTGTGGGCATAGCCCCGCTAACACCTTTCTAGGCACCTACTAGGTTTATAGCATTGATCGTTAAGTGAGAGTTTTCCCGAGGAGTAGCATATACTCACAGTAGGATCGGGATCCAAATATCATCGCGTGATAAAATCGAAGGAATCCTACCAGAATCATCACACTCCAAATGGTATGCAACGCTAGCAAGTTTCAGTACTTATGAAACTCCCGATGTGGATTTTTGCCCCATGCTCTTATGACCTTGACGAAGGTCAACAAATCATAAGTCACATGTCAAGTTCTACCCGTCATTATCCAGGTTAATTTGAACCCACCCGTACATACCCTTGACGAAGGTCAACAAGGTAGGACGACTGTCCCAAACCAACGCATCTATCTATGCTACATATGAACACCCAACAGCTACCAATCACTATGCCTTGACGAAGGTCAACAAACATAGCTTGAATACTATTGAATATTCATACGAAACGACGGAGGGCTACGGATGGTTTTGGCGAAACCGTGAACGTAGTGAACTTGATCTAATCGATGGAACGAGATAGCTTTTAAAAGGAGTGGTTCAAGCTCCGCGTTTAAAAGTTTAGTTTTGAAAAGAACCGAGTGGTTTTCAAAGTGTTCCAATCGACTTTTACTTGGTTTATTTCTTGCATTAGTTCTTTTAATGCGTCCCATCATTTAGTCCTACCATTGCAGAAAACAACCAAAATATGACGTACGCTTATGCCATTCGCATTCGCCACGGGGCCCCGTCATCACCCGTTAGGTTACTTAACTAACGACAGAGCGGGGGCTGGGCTAGTGCGGCTGTAAAACATAAGCAACGCCTAAATAGTTATTATATATAAATATACAGCAATGATAGACATTACAGATCACAGATGAATACATTGGATATACTAGGAATCCGCAATGCGTTCGAGCCTGCAACGCAAAGCGGATTACACGGTCGCGGTGAATAGCCAATACCCCACCCAAGACCCCTACGGGTGCGGCAAACTACCCGCCAAGCACCCGAAGCGAAGCAACCTCCCTCACCACCGTGAGTAGGCCACTCGGCGCTTCGAGATACCCGGTAGTTTGTGCACCCCCTCCATGGGTCTATCCTAGGAGCAAAAACAGTAAAAAGAATTATACAATGACGGCTACAACCCCGACCCGGTTGTGCGGCCATACAAAGAATATTATTACATCAATTTACATGTTACAAATGAATGAAAGAAAAAAAACAACGCTCATCTCACATCCACCCCGGCCATTCACCCGCGACAATCCAATCCATTCATATCCACAAACCAATAACAATCACAGATCATGTATAACCCCGACTAATCGTCTTATAGCGATTAGCCGACGTTCAATACATGCAAGCATTACAGATATAACCGATGTAGTTAAAGTGTAGTGAAGTTCCGAAAAATACGGATTTATAGGCCCCCAAAAGTAAATTTTAGTTCTGGAAAATCTGGGCACATATAATATATCCTAAAAATCCCAAAACCAACAACAACACACACTGCACGAAAAACGATGCACTGAAGATGATAAACCGCGGCGCTTCCGCTGCGCATGCCTACCTCGTGCGGCGGAAGGGCGGCGGTTTGAGGGAATTAGGGTATCGTTTTTCTTGGGTGTATTCACAAAACCCTGAGATGATTTTACAAGTGTAAAGTTTTTCATTTTGACCAGAAAAAATTTTAACAGAAACTTGGATTTTGAAAAAGTTTGGTTTTAGGGTTTTTTTCGGTTTCGAAACTTCGTTACACTAAACTACTTAGCTAGTTTAGGTTTAGTTAGGCTCTGATACCACTGTAAGTCCGTGTTGCCCACCCCGGTGCTTACGGGGAGGCGGAAAACATAATAAAAAACGGATTTTTAATGACTTAGGCAACATGGACTTTGCTTGTGAGGATCTTTGCTAAACGAAAACTAGCTAAAGTAAACTAACAACTAACTAAGTTGTAGAAAGGTTATACCTTGAGCTCGAACTCCTTCTCTCCTTGCTCGTCGGAATGGTAGAAAGGCCTCACCTTGCTTGTCTTCTTCCGTCAAAGAAAGATCCACTTGAAAGCCACCACCTTTAGCTTCAACTCCAAGCTAGGAGTAACTAGAGTGCAAGAAATGCTAAGACTTGAACCCTAGAAGAGAGTAGAGAGGATCAAGTGAAGGTTTTTCTCAAGCTTTTTGTTTCTCAACACATGAGAGGGAGAGAGCTTGAGGGAGAGGATGAACAAGAGAGAGAAATGATATGAGAGAATGAGAAAATAATAGAGCTCTTCTCACTAATATGTGTGAATTAATTTAATTGAATAATTAGCTAGATAATTATCATGGTAAATCATGACATGACCATTATCATTTCAAATTGCAAAGATCAAAAAGCATCTTCCAAAAGAAATTATGATGGTCAAAGTGTCAACCTAGGTCAACAAGTCAAAGAAGTCAAATGGTCAACAACCACAACCATGGATAATTATTAAACTAATTACTAATTAACAATAACACACACATAAATATTAGGGTTAATAAAATGACAATAGCCATTAACCCTAATCAAGGTCCTCTCCCTCAATCTCAAGCAACTGTGCATACGCACCCGCATTCGTGATCCGAGGAACACGAACACAATGAGAAAAACCAATCTCAAATCATATACTAGGATCCGGCTTAAACCAAAGCCCGCTAGTATAAACTGTCCGGACAGCAAACGTGCACAAGTGCGCGAATGTGAACGAACCCTGTCGCAAAACCATGCGACCTCTACTCATTTTGCCTAAAGGCGAATAGCTCTCTGTGTGGGACTCTAAAGACTCGACACTACGCTGGCAGTGGGTTTAACTACTGACCGCAAGCGGCACTAGCTGTACGTAACGGTCCCCAGGTAGATGTCGATAAGAAGACTGACGAGGTGAACCCCATCGGCACTCCTACTGAGCCTGTATGTGACAGTCTCCGTACAGTCCGGTCTGTTCATCTGATACATCGCATGGCGGGCCTAGGGGGGCGGTGAACGTCAGTCCCCTAATAGCGGTACAAGTCGTGTCGGAGTGTAGCCCAGAACACCCTGAGATAACACTGGAAACCTACCAGTATATCTCGCTTGCCCTGGCCAGGGACTACTCGTGTAATGGCTCTCCTGGACACAGCGCGATGTCAACCCCCAATACCGGGAGAGACGAATCCTGTCTAACCGTCACTGCCTCCAAGTGCTTCGGGACTGCACCCAAAAACTACCTGTTTGCACAGCTCCTTTGAGCCGTGGTAGGGTAGTAATCAAAGTGCAGTGGGAACACACTCGAGGCGAAGTGACAGTGTCAAGTCAGCGGACTAAGCTGTACTCATGTCACCTGGGAACTGATAACTGACGATAGGTATATTACCAACCAACAGTTCCCGACGAGTCCTGTCCAGTGTACTCGTAACCTAACGAGCACCCGCATACTATCCCAAGTACGACGTACTAACGGCTGTGGGACAGACCGTCTCCCACACTGGGATGAGAAGCGCATACGCTAGTCTACTCCGGAGTATCGATGCCCTGTCTCGATAGTCCAACGACCAGGGACCTGTATAAGGATGTGCTTATAGATTACCCAGCTCCCACGAGTGCGAGCGCCATCACAACGCTGGTAATCAAGCAAAGATCCTAAGGGCTCTACTAATATGTATACCCGCAATATGCTAAAAGAAACACATGCACATATTAAAGCAGAGACAAACCAAGTAGCATACTACCATTTCGAGCAAGATTGTATATACAACTGTGAATATCCCAAGCTTCCATTAAGTAATATACAAACTAGTATGATACAGTAATGGCCTCTAGGGCATATACACTAACAATTATATCTCTGAATGGGTTGAGGCAGTACCAAGCCGGACTAACGACAACAAGGTTTTCGTTAAATTCCTGAAAGAAAACATCTTTTCCCAGTTTGGGAACCCTCGCGCTGGCGACAATGGGACACATTTCTGCAATAGGTCTTTCGAGGCCTTGATGCGGAAATACTCAATTAATCATAAGCTATCCACGCCTTACCACCCCCAAACATGTAGGCAAGACGAAGTTTCAAACCGGCAGATCAAGCATATTTTAGAGAAAACGGTTTCCAAGAACCGTAAAGATTGGTCTTTGAAACTAACTGATGCCCATTGGGCATTTTGAACTACGTACAAGACTGATCTTGGAATGTCTCCCTATCGGCTTATGTATGGAAATGCTTGCCACCTTCCTGTGGAAATCGAGTATCGCGCAGTTTGGGCGATCAAAGAGCTGAATCTAAACCTTAAAGATGCGGGCAGCTATCGGAAGCTGCAACTTAACGAACTGAACGAGCTTCGGGATGAGGATTATGAGAACGCGGTTGTTATAAAGAACCGAACGAAGGTGTTTCATGATAAACACCTACATGCAAAACCTTCACGCCTGGGCAACAGGTACTTCTTTACGACACCCGACTCCATTTCCATCCCGGTAAGCTTCGATCTCGCTGGAAGGGACCCTTTCTTGTGCGGTGTGTATACCTGCACGGCGGTGTAGATTTGGAGAATCCAGAGGAAGGTTCACTATTCAAAGTGAACGGACATAGAGTAAAACTGTTCTTCACCGCAGAACCATCAGAGGATCTCCTGATGTTGCAGGAGCCGGTTTACATTGACCAATCTTCCTCCGTTTACTACCAAACTTCGGTTATCCAGCCATAAACAGTGGAAACACTGTTTCAAATACGTTTGGGGGTATGCATATATCATCTTGTATATATATAATGGATATTCTTGTCCGGTGCATATCCATTCTTTTTTTTTTTACGTCGGGATATTTCTTGTCTGGTGAAATTCCCATTTGTAATAAAAAAAAGGGGTGTTTTTGTAAATATTCAAAACTATCTAAAAATATATATATAATAAAAAAATTAATAAATAATTTCTTCTTTTTAGAGGACTTTTGTGCAAATATGTCCCTTTTTGTTGACCTCCCATTTATATAAACTCTCTCTCTCTCTCTCTTTTGTAATTCCCGAGCCTTCATTCAATCCCTCACAGAAAACCCTAGCCGCCTCTGCAAATTCCACCGACGATCCCCTCATCCCACCGCGGAAGCGCCTCCATTTCGCAACTTCCACCGCCGATCCGCCGCCGTTCAACCGCTTCTCCCTCTGAAATTTTCAGAGGAGGTTTGATTTTCTCATCTCCTCTCTGTAGATTTACAAGTTCTGCGTTTTCTATTCATGGCTCCTAATTTTCAACCTGAACGGGATTTCTCGCAATTATTCGCCCATAACGTTTATGGTATCTACTTTGGTGATGCTATCCGGAAACACATATGGAATTTCCTGTTGTATGACCATCCGAACGCGTTCACGATTCCGGATCGCGTTGCACGTTTGTTTGAGAGCATGGAGGAATGTTGTTTAGCTAAATACGGGTTTATACGCTTGTTGTGGGGGGATCGGGAAATTGTTATAGATAAGAACTTCATTCATGAAGTCAGTTTGATACCCCGTATCCCCGCACACGACCAACCCCTCCGCTTTGAGGATTACTTGCCGTTAATGGACGATGATTGTTCTAGGGAACCTAGGAAGGGCATTCAAGAACGTACGCTGTATGAGAACATTTTAACCGTGTGCCATTGGGAACAAAACAACATCTTTAGAAGTGCGCATAACACCACCTTTTTTACCCCATCCCTACACATTGTGAACACGTTAATGATTAAAAACCTTAGCTATGACATGTGCACTGTGCTTTAACACTTGATTGGCACCGGCAAGGGGACAGCCAATTACCCGTGCCCAATGTTAGTGACACAATTGTGTCGCTATTTCCTTTCTGTTGAGGAATTCGATGCTTTTATGCATGATGGGGTTCCCATTCGATCCCTGCTTGAGGGTGTCTCCATATCATACACGAGACTTCATAGGTTATGGTCGCACACCGAGCCGGCCAAAGATGTGATGGCAAAGACGTCCAGCTCGAGCTCCACAGCGAGCGATGAAGATCTGACCCCCGCCGCGCAAGCACGCTTGTTGAGACGTACTTATAGGGGGGTAGAGAGAGTGTTGGGGATGCTAACAAATTTTGATCAGCGTTTGACGAGTCTTGAGCAGGGGATGTCTACCCTGCTGGCACGAGAAGAGAGAGCGAGATCAAGGGGTCGTGGTATGGACATGAGTGAGGCAGGTATGAGTGATACTGCGTCTAGTTCTAGGAGACGCTGTAGGCAGTAGTGAGGGCACTGCAGTAAGTCAGTTTGGGGGCGGGGTTTTGTTGTAAACAGTTATCCTTGCATTCTGCATCTGCATGTTTTTTTATGTAAATATTTGTTCTTTTACTTTGCATGTTTAAATTCCGCATCGCATTTTTTCTGCATTGCATTATTTTCCCATAAATATAAAAAATAAATAAATAAATAAATAAATTTCAATGTTGGCCATTTAGACTCAAATTCGACATGACGGTTGACTAGTTAAGAAAAAAAATCTAAATCCTAAACATAGTAATTGAAAACCCTGAAAAATAACCTTCCTTGAAGTATAACTGTAGAAAATATACGTTCTTGCAGTTTGTTTAGAAATAAGCAATTTTGAGTTCAGTTCTTTGGCTAAGTTGAAATGAGGGAAGAGTATTGAAAGCTCTATTTGAAGAGTAAATCTGAAAAATAATTCCGAATCTTAAGTCCAAATTCTGAAAATATATACCCTACAAATCGAACATACACGCACCATTAAACTTAGGATAGTAGAGGATACCTAGAAATACTCTTGCCTGAAAGCCTAGTATGAAAGAAAAAACGGTATTTAAAGCTAACCACCAAAGGAGCATCATTGAAAAATATATATCCGGTCTTTAAAAAAAACAAAAATAAAATAAAAAGAGTGCAAGACCTGGAAACTGCTAATTACGCTTTAATGCTCACACATTCAGTAATCGGCTGATTAATGCCTCAGGAAGCTGTAATAGTCGCAAGAAAGATATGTGAGCGAATCCGTCCACCATTAATAAAGAAGAAGTAGTGCTAGGTATTAAGGCAAGAGTATTATAAATTGAATTGAATTTCCAAGTGTAGGGGTTATATTTACACACACGTAGGGGTATATGATCGGAGTTTGGAGAAGAGATAGGAATGAAAAATAGGGCTTATATCTTCCATAGAGATGATAAAAATTCCGGATTTGAGATTGCGTTTTAGAAGGAAAACTCAAGAGATGCTGAGAGCTTTATAAACAGGCAAAACGTATAAGATCTTAAGTTAAACGAATAGGAAGTGTGAAGTTTTAAGGATGAATATTTCTAAGATAAAGATGACAGAGTTTCTTTCTAGAATGCTGAACTGTAGGATTAGAGTCGACGACCAACTTGATCGTATTTTGTGGGTAGTATCCGCTGAAAACCCTCAAGAGACAAAACTCCTCCTCTAGGGCAACCTAGGGGTTTAACGGCTTGTTGGACGAGCTCGGTGCAATTGCGTTCCCTGTGAAAGTGAGATTAGGAATTTTTGTGAATAAAATGGCTTTGATCGGGACGAGCAAAAGATAAGTTTGGGGGTATTTTTTCATATCAGAATTTTGCACTTTTATACCACTCATTCTTGATCGCATTGCATATAGATAGGTACTCTTGATCCGTGTTTGCTAAATAGTTGCAGGTTACAGGTTCTCATCTCTAAACAATGAAATTAAAGAACAGTCGCGACAAATTCAGGACAACTGCCAACAACGGATAAAAATACGGGTTTCCGCTCACCATCCGTCATATGCCGCCTACCAGTTCGAGGGACAAAATAGAAATCAAAGGCCATTCATGCACAAAGCACAAGGAGGCGGCACAAGAATCTAGTTTATAACGCGGAGCTCAAGAAGATCAAGGAAAAAGTCCACATTCTTTAATCTTTTTGGACTGTTGAGAATCTGGGAGAAAAATGAAGTGATTCTGAAAAACCAAGTGTACTAAAAAGAGAAGAACAACAACATGGAAAACCCTAGAATAAACGGCACAACAACTCACCCAAAGGGCCGCGGAACCGCGGCCGATGTGGCACTTATGCGGCGGTTCCGCGGCCGAGTTGACTCGGATCCAGTAGATATTTTTAAGGTAGTTTTGTAATTGTGTAAGGGCTCAGATTTTGGCCCTAGGGTTTTATCTATCTGCCTATAAATAGCCCAGTTTCAAGCTAAGTTAAGGATGCTTATTCTTGTGTTAGAATTTAGTATAGTAGTTTGTAACTTCCTCTTCCTCTTCATCTATTCTCCATTGATATTGTAGTGAGCTTTTGAGTGAATGATGAATAAAGAAGAGTTCTTTTCATATGCACGTCTTATAATTGAGTTCTTATATTTTGCTTGTAATTCTCTTTGTTAAAGTAGTTGTTGTTATTTGTTTTCATTTTTTTCTTTTTTCCTTTATCCTTACAACAATGATGCTTAAGTGTGATCCTTGCCTAAGTGAGGTCCCAAATAGCTAGTTGTGATTCTCTACGTCATTTCTTTCTATCATCTTTGTTTGTTTTATTTTCTTTTTCTTTATAATGAGTGAGTAGTTTCTCACTTGTTATGGTAGAATAAGGGAAGTTTGAGAGAAGGAAATCTCTCTCACTCTTTTCTTTGCCCAACATCTTGATTCGATCTCCAGTCAATTCAACCACAATCCGCTCCCTACGGCGCCCTATCCTACATGATAGTGGTGACACCCCAGTGAGATCGGTTGTGGTTGAATTGACCGGAGGTTATGGCTAAGTGCCAAGAACGGACGGACAAGGACCAAAAGGATGGAACTAAGTGTTGGACAGCCTAGCTTATACTCGCAAGTTTCCTTCCTAGTCGTGCTAATCCCCGTTGTTGCCGATTACCGTAACATTGATATTAAGAGTGGCAACGAAAGAAGTGAGCGAACTCCTAACTCAAACTAACCTAATCCTAACCCTAACAAGCTCTTTTTATACAAATCTAGCAAATAGTTAATCTTAAACAAACTTGGACAATTTGGACTTAACTCGTTAAAACACTAAGAAAAAGATTCCCATCTCTCCGTGGACCGACCCGTACTCATCCGGCTAGCTACCAAGCGAAACCGTCTTGATTGCGGTAATTAAAACTAAGCACACCAAATATATTTCAATCAATATCCTCATATATATACAGGCTTATGTTTTCATGATGTTCGAGTGTCGGTGTGGGACACTCAGGTTCCATGATATTGTTTGTGTCGTTGATGGACACGTGGATGATATCCACATGCATACAGGCATATGATGTCAGATGTTTATTTATGTATGCCATTACATTGACTCGATTGTTGACATATATGCATACATGGTCACCCTAGATATCATAGTATTACCTTCAGGATATAGTGACCTAGGAAATCGTTGTTTTATTCGATTTCTGCTTGCTGATGTGTTCTACTCACGAGTTGGCAACTCACTCCCGTTGTGCCACAGTTCTTGCAGGTTTGACCACTTGGGATCAGTTGCGGTATTGTTGGCATACAGGTTCTTCCATGGTGCTTTGCTTTGATAGGTGGGACACACATGTTGGATCGTGCTCACTCTCATACTTTATATTCCATTTTATCTAGATAAACTCCATCAAATCAAATCAGAGACTAGAAATTGTATATTGGTAGACCTAGTTAGACTTGGGTATTGTGCGAGACTTAGAGCGATGGGTTTATGATCGCTTTCGTGGGTTTTGATTTTTTGCATATTTATCGTTCTTTCTAGGTTGATCTTCGCCATTGGGCGTCGTATATATGTTTTTGCGTGGTTGTGATTCCGCCAGTTGGTGATGAGCTAGCTCCTGCTTGGGGATGCCTATATATTGTTGTGTATATGTTTTTGGATCAAAATATACAAGGGAGGTGCTGCCCAAATTTTTAAAGACGAAACATATTTTCAACTGTAATATAACCCACTTGCATTTTCATGTTTCATTAGCTATGCATTCAAGGAAAAAAATGATTCATTATACCTTTATTTCAAAACTGCACCCCCACTATTTTCCGCAAAAAGGTTTAGATTTTCTTGGCTTCGGCTTACGTTACGCCTTTAGACGTTGCATGATTTAAGTGCCGGTCACGTGCTAAATTACGGGTCATGACAAAGTTAGTATCAAAGCGTTAGGTTTAACCTTGGTTTGAGTCTGGGATTGACTATGCGGAGTTTAGGGCATATATATTTCGGAACCTTGGCTTGACCTTACGGAACTTAGACTTAACGGGGGGTATTAGACCCGAACTTTCGTTTTATAGGTTGACCTTGATTGATGGAGTAGGTAGCTTGAGTAGAGTGACATACCGTACGTATGTTCTGCGGCATACTAACGATACGATACTCCACTTAAGTAACCTTATGATGTACTTATCTTGAGATCTGTGATACTATTTGTTTCTATGATCATATATCTATTTGGGATCCGTTGATTTCTTTCGTTCCTTGATCTATCTTCATCGATACCTGCTTGAGGTTCCTGTCGCCATGGTTTGAGTGCAGATTGAGCTGCTGCTACTGTTACTGTCAAGGCGAGCTCGTCACGGACGAGGACTGACCATTATGTTTTCTGGTGATATAGGAACGTGTAGGTATAGTGTTGGTGTTGTGACCTCTCGTTTGAGGCGAGTGTTTTGTTTTGCACCGGATGATCGGGCCATTGATAGAGGCTGCCAGATTGAGAGGACTGTTGATGTACAGCCTACCTCAGAGATCGTGATGTTGTCTACCGTGCAGATAGAAGACCCAGCTTTTGCTGAGATTGATGGATGTTGCTTCCAGAGTCTATGAGCTGAAACCGTTGGAGCTTTCAGACAAAGATGTGACAGGAGATAGCTAGTCTATCTTGAGTTGAGTAACTGATATGATTCGTCAGATTTTATGTGCCGATGTAGGCTCAGTTGAGTTGAGAATTCCAGTTGAAGGATCTTACATGGATCTAGAGTAGATCGATCAAGAGAGGACGTTGTTCGTCGGATGCTCCGATGTGAGATCAGTAAGTTGACCAGTTTCGGATAGAAGGACTTCACCCTGATGCATTGTGAGTTGATCGAGAAAGGACGAATAAAGTGTATTTCTCCGATGATTTGGACGAGTTCCCGAGGGCGTGTTCGGCTAGATATCTTTTACAGAGTGATGAAGATACCGAGTTCGTAATTTCGAGTCCGTGTGAGAAACTCCGGATTGACTGTAGCCGAGAACGAATTGCAATATGCAGACAGCAAGAGATGACGTCGAAGTGGACGATAATAAACACGAGTGGAACAAGAGGTTCGTGCGAGATATTAACGAGCGGTTGTTACTCTCCATTAATGCCAGAGGCGTTAGATACAGCCAAATTTCAGAGGAAAGCCGTGCTGAGGACGCAGCTGTTCGGTTATGAGAAAAGAGTTAAGCAAGAGTACCAACCTGAAAGTCTACTTTAACACCACCATGAGGTTCTAGAGGCATCAAGCATGCCAAATTTTAATTTTTAATAGGTGCTAAGTTAGACTAGCAAAATCTTTACTGGATTATTAAGGGTTTGCCTTTGTGATGTGATTAACTCAAGAGAAGAAAAGAGCATACAACCTTTTTAGTTCGAGTCCTTCTCTTAAATAGATCCGGGTTGAAGTCCACGCGACTTTACTAGTCTCCTCTTCGAGTTGAACGAACCTCCTTCGTGATCTTCGCGCCAAAGACGATCCACCCGATGTCCACAAACTCAAGATAACCCTTCACTAATCTCTTTAGTGAAGGCAACACTCCACATCAAATTGCTAATCTAATGTGTGATGGTGAAGTGGGGGTTTAATTTTCTCACAAGTTTGTGTTCAAGCTTCATGGTTCACATCACATGTGAGGGTTGAAGCTTGAAGTATGGGATTGAGGAAGAAGAAGAAGCTAGAGATCAACCATGGGACCAAAGCAAGCAAAATTGCTAAGTGTTGAGAATGAGCTAAGAATGAATGGCAACTCTTGACCCCCACTCATTCAAGCATGGAATTTTGCAATATAAAATTGCAACCATGCTTGAATAGTGAGTCAAGATGAATAAACAAATATAACTCACATGCTTGCAACCATGCTCTCAATTTACACCTCATTTCTATTTTTCTCAAAAATAGAAAATCAAGCCATGCTTCATTATTATTATATATATATTTATATCATATATATTAATATATATATAATGAAGAATAATTAGTGAGCTAATGATATTAGTTAAGATATAATTATATCACATATAATATATATCACATTATTAAATCCACACTTAATATAATAATCCGGTTTTATCACATATGACCGACTAATATCATTCATCTGTATATCACATTCTTAAATCAACACTTGATTCGACAATCTGGTTATATCACATATAACCGAACCGATAACAGATAACTGCCAGATTACAATACGGTATCACATACTCATATTTAATCAGGCCCACGCACACATCAACATATGTGCCCTACTTCTTTTTGCTCGAACCAGGAAACTTCTGTGTTGGACTCTAAAGACTCGTCAATACGCCAGCAGTAGGTGATGATCACATCAATCACCTACAAGCCGTCAGCGGTACTAGCTGGACGTAACAGCTACCCGGGTATTGAGCGATATGAAGATCAACAAGCAAGCTCATCCATACTCTCCATGAAGTCTATCAGTAACACTACCGTACAGTCCGGTCTCTTCGTCTAATATGTTGCAAATCATGTCTAGGGGTAGTAAACGTCAGTCCCTAGTAACGTGATAAGCCATGCCGATGTCTGGCCTATAACGGTTTAAGAAACTACTGATAACACTTATGAGTAAATCTCGGTAGCAGCCCTGGCCAGGGAATTTCAGTTATAGCCAATCGAGCATAGCGCAACATCAACCCCCAATATCGGGATAGACGAAACCCCTCCTATCGCTCATTGCTTCCATGTGACTCGGGACTTTACCCAAAATCTACCTGTTTGCATGACTCCTTTGTGCCATGGTAGGGAGGAAATCAAAGCACAATGGGAGCCACACAAGACTCTATGACGATCTCGGGTCTACATACTAACATGTAGCAGTGTCACCAGAGGACTGCTATCTGACGATAGGTATACTACCACATAGGTGTCCTCGGCGAGTCCTGTTCGGTGTACCCATTCTCTAGTGAGCACCTGTGTACAATCTTTGATGTCACACACCAATGGTTATGGGATCAACCATTGCCCTCTAAGGGACAAGAAACGTACACATCATTCTACACTGGAATATCGATGCCCTGGTCTCGATATTCCTATAACTAAGAACTGATTAAAGGATGTACTTATGGACCACCCTGGCCCCACTAGTATGATCTCATCATAATCCTGGTTGTCAAGTACATATCCTAAGGGCTTTATCAACATGTGAGAGCAAGACAGTAAAGAAAACCAGTCAACATGTTAAGATAAAGAGTAACCAGATAGCATACTATCATGTCGAGCAAGAAAGTCCTCTATATATATATGTCCAACCATCCACTGTAATATACTTCACATGTACAATAATGGCCTCTAGGGCATACATATAACTAACAATCTCCCACTTGCACTAAGGCCTTGTGTTGTAGTATCTCATACCCAACATCCCAAAAAGTCTCTCAAACTGTATCTGGGAGAGGGCCTTCGTGAGTGGATCCGCTACGTTGTCCTTCGTGTCAACTTTCCTGACCTCGATATCTCGGCGATCTACCATCTCCCTGATCAGGTGATACCGCTTTAGAATATGTCCGGATCTCTGATAGGACCTGGTTTCCTTGGCCAAAGCACAGCTCCATTGTTATAATAATACACAGGTATTGGATGCCCAATGGATGGAACCACACCAAGCTCAGCAATGAACTTCTTCATCCAGACAGCTTCTTTGGAAGCATCGTTGGCAGCGATGTATTCAGCCTCCATCGTCGAGTCTGCTACGGTGTCTTTTTTGAACTCTTCCAACACACCGCCCCTCCGTTGAGGGTAAAGACAAAACCCAAGACTGACTTACTGTCGTCCTTATCACTCTAGAAGCTCGAATCGGTAAAGGACTCTATCTGGAGTTCACCGTTACCATACACCAAGAACATTTCTTTAGTCCTTCTCAAGTACTTAAGAATGTTCTTCACAGCTGTCCAGTGGTTTTCCCCAGGATCTGATTGATACCTGCTCACTACACCTAGTGAGTAAGCTACATCCAGTCTGGTACATAACATCGCATACATGATAGAGCCTACTGCCAAAGCATAGGGTATCCCTTGCATGCGAGCCCTCTCCAAATCAGTCTTGGGAGACATCTCTTTGGAAAGAGTGATTCCTGAACAAGCGGGTACATTACCACTTGGAATCTTCCATACTAAACCTCTTTAGTACGGTGTCCATGTACCTAGATTGGGACAATCCCAAAATCCGTTTAGATCCATCTCTATAGATCTTTATCCCCAGATGTATGAAGCATCACCAAAATCTTTCATGGAGAACTTGAGTGATAAGAAGAGCTTGATCGAGTGTAGCATAGGAACATCGTTTCCTATCAAGAGTATGCCATCTACATACAATACGAGGAAGACCACCTTACTTTCTATAATCTTCTTATATATACAAGGTTCATCTATATTTTTGATGATGTCAAACTCTTCGATAGCTTCATCAAAACAGATGTTCCAGCTCCGCGATGCCTGCTTTAACCCGTAGATGAATTTAAGAAGCCTGCACACCTTTCTGCTGCTCCTACTGTCTACGAAGCCCTCTAACTATGTCATGTACACGCTCTCTTCTAAATCACTATTTAGAAAAGCGGTCTTGACGTCCATCTGCCAGATTTCGTAGTCATGGTATGCAGTGTAAGTCTACGGTAGCGCCCCGGCCGTTATTCTGACGCCAAACGCGGAATAAAAACTTTTATAACTGGTGCTATCGCATACTATAACCCGGATCTTGCCATTAACGCTAAACTAACAAACTGTAAAGAGGTAGAAAGGCTATACCGAGCGATCCGAGTCCTTCGGTCTTTAGCCATTATCCCACGCTCCTCGCGGCAACTCCGATCTCTTGTCTCCTCATCGAGGTGGCACCACGTCAACGGATCTTTAAACGGGCTCCCGCCACTATACCGTGGCAACTCGGTCATCAAGTCTGCTACAAGAGATGACCAAGATGAAGTAGAGAATGAGTAGAATATTTTGTCTCAAACACCTTAGGGTTCTCATCACATGAGAGGGTTAGGGTGGAGGTTGAAGAAGATGCTTAAGATTAGAAATGGTGAACTCAAGAAACACTAGTGAGCCAAAAGAAAACTAAGCTCATAAACTTGTTATGATTATTTCTTTTGTGAGTAGATATATATAAGGTTGTTTAAAGAAAATATCTCATGAAAAAATATCTCACAAAAATATCTCCACAAACCCTAAATATCTATACACAAAACAAACTACCATTAATTCTATCATGACTCACTTAGTGACTCATTAGCAAGAGTCACTAATGAACATGCTAGAAGAAATGTGTCACCAAAATGAGTCACCCTTTCTAAAAACAGTAATCATTTAAACCAAAATGATTAACCCAAAAAGAAATGCATCTTCTAAAATATTCTCGTAACGGATGACGAAAATACCCCTCGCATGTATATACATACATGTATCCGTATTCCGACTAAATACGAATACGAGAGACTAAAATATTCCGACTCAATATAATACATGGATCCGGCTTAAATCAAAACCCACCAGTATTATCTGTCCGAAATATGGCACGTGCACAAGTGCACGTGCAATTTCGAACCCTGTCATAAAACCATACGGCCTCTACAACTTTTCGCCAGAACTTGGAAAACTATCTGTGGGGGAATCTAAAGACTCATCAGTACCCTGGCAGTGGGTTTAACCACAAGCATGTCAGCGGCACTAGCTGTGCGTAACGGCTGCCCATGTACTGACCGAAAGGGAAGCCGATGAGTGAACTCATCCTGGAACCCTACTGAGCCTATCAGTGATAATATACATACAGTCCGGTCCGTTCATCTATGAGTATCGCATATCGGGCCTAGGGGGCTGGTAACGTCAGATCCCCAAAAGCGGTATAAGTCGTGTCGGAGAGTAGCCCTGAACACCCTGAGATACTACTGGAGTACCTACCAGTAAATCTCCTGCCTCGGCCGAGGATTTTGTGTAATGGCTCTCCTAGACACAGCACGATCTCACCCCCAATACCGGGAGAGACGAATCCCCTGCCGATCCTCTCACTTGCCTCCATGTGGCTCGGGACTGTACCCAACTAAAACCTATTTGCACGACTCCTTTGAGCCGTAGTAGGGTAGTAATCAAAGCACGGTGGGAACTCACACGAGACAAATGACGATCTCAGGTTGATGAACTAACCTGTACACATGTCACTAGGGAACTGCTATCTCACGCTAGGCATAATACCAACTAGCAGGTTCCCGGCGAGTTCTGTCCGGTGTACTCATAACCCAATGAGCACCTGTATACATCTTAGGTGATCCAACTGACACTAATGGCTTGTGAGACCGGCCACCGCTCCTCGTCGGGGTCTCAACTGTATACACTAGTCTACTCTGGAGTATCGATGCCCTGTCTCGAAACTCCTATGACTAGGGAACACTTTTAAGGATGTGCTTATAGACTACCCAACTCTCTCGTATATGATCGCCATCATACTGTTGGTTGTCAAGGATGATCCTAAGGGCTCTATCAACGTGTAATAGTGATCATGTCACCTAAAGATGTACACGACTGATAAAGGCAAACCAGATAGCATACTATCATCTCGAGTAAGACTGTCCTACCGGTATAGGTCCTCCCTCAATCATTGCAATCACATACCTGCTATCCAATAATTGACTTTGAGGGCACTATATCCAACAATCTCCCACTTGCACTTAAGGCTAATTATTGCGATGTCGCATACTCACAGCCTGTGTGATACCGAACACCCAACTCCTCTACTAATCAGTTTCACAAAGCTCGTTTGTAAAACTCTTGTGTTCGAGAAATAGCCTCAATGAGTGTATCCGCCCTTATGTTTCTTTCTTTGTCTCTCTTAATCTCAAGTTCGCGGAGAAAGCCATCTCCCGAATTGAGTAATACATGTCTTAGAATATCTGATGGGACCTAGTTCATAAATGAACTCCAAATCCAAACTTCTTAGACTGTATCGTCAACTGAACCCCTGCACCATGCCTCCCACAGTATCCTCTTGGACCACCTGTCCATAATACTGCCCCCTTCGTCAGAGGGAAAACTATAACTCTGACAATCACTCTGTCATCCATGTCACTTTTGGAAGCCTGGAATGATAACCGTCTCCCGAAGGAGGCTGCCGTTATCAAATCCGTAGAACATCCACTTATGTTCTAAAACTGCTTCCGAATGTTTCTCCAGGATTGGATTAATATAAACTTATTGCATCTAGTGCAAAAACAACATCTGGTGTGGTACTTGACATCTTATGATTGACTCAATTGCCTGAGCAAGTGATCTGCCAATCATGCACATCCCTCTCCCCTTTAATCTGTAAGACACCTTTAGAGAGGGTGACTACATCACCTGCAGGTACTCCACCATACTAGGAGCCATCTATTCTAAATACCTTTAGAATACTGTCAAAGTACCCAGATTGAGAAACTACCCAAATCTAGATCTAAAACCATAGATCTAGTAACCAGAATATCTGATATTATATCCATATCCTGTGTGGAGAAACAACTGTGTGACAACCAAAGTACAACTGATCGTAGTATAGGAATTTTACTTCCTTCTCTGTGTATGTCATCCAAATACCAGGACATCACACCCTACTACCTTCTTAACAGATACATCCCCTATTCTGATGAAGTCAAACCCATGACTGTCACATCAAAAATAGATGATCTATCTCCGATATAACTGCTTAAATCTATAAATAGACATAAGCTACTTGCCCACTATGCTTCCGCTGCTCCCACTGACCACAACAACCCTCTGGCAGAATATATACGTTCACTTCTAATGATAGTTTAGAACGACGCTATACTTAATCTCCTGCCGGGTCTCATAGCCTGAAACAACAGTAGTGTCAAGCCTGGGTAAACAAGAACCTCCCTATCACCGTCCTTGAGGCTACCGAAGTACCTCTCGGGTGTCTGAGGTTACCCACTATATCTGCGGAGTGGCTAATGGAATGTCAAAACCTGATTGAATCTATAGGTCCTATTAAATTTTCCAAATCGTTTGCGGTTCTGGAATCACTTCCAGTTCTACCATACTCCCACTACTGTTTCCTGAAAAAATCCATTTTACTAAAACTGTGGCGAGTCAAGAACAATATCACCTTTAATCTTCCAGATGGTAGAAAGTCAACCCTCGTCATAGCCTGGGCCAACCCGCAAACTGCCATTACAGAAACGTGCCTTGAGTTATCCAGAGTCTGGTTTTAAGCATAAGCCGGAAAACTCCCCGTACCTTAACATCGTTAAGATATGAAACATTCTATATCTAATATAGAATCTTTGGCACTTATTTAGTTGGAACCATATTCAAATCATGCAACTGTCTCCAGTGCATATCAACTTAATGGAGAGAAGCTAATCAGCATTACTCAACTTAGTAATACATCAAATTATGAGTAACCCGAAAGAGAAACAAGTTTCTCAAAACCATTACTGAATACCAATCACAAGAATCTACATCTTCGATCTCTTTGAAGAATCCCGATACTTGCGACATTTGGTTCTCTACTTTATTCCTATACCCATAACTTCTCAAAACTTAGACCTTGTATTTCTACGAAACACTTGTCTAAAAACTAGAGAAGTCATAAGTAAACAGAACATAGTACGAGGACCAGCCCCTTTGTCCTAATTGATACTGGACAACATACAATACTCTGTATGAGTCCCCTGAGTTGAATAACTCAGAACCTGTGCATCGTAGGTTGAAAACTGTACTTATGGTTAAGAACTACTCCGCTGTTCAATGCTCCTTATCCAATCGTCAACTGATATAGGTAAATGTCACGGACTTAATTTCAAAAAGTTATATCTCACTTTATAAAAATAAACGTACAGATATATCAGTTTGAAATTGGTGCACAACAACGGATACTCAAAACTAAATACTTCCCGTCCGGCAAAAACCCAGGCGATTTCCTCAAATATCACCAATTACAATGAATTCCGATATAATGAGGATGATCACCTAATTCCCAATAAATTACTCCCACTCATCATTTGTAAAACCATACAGATGTGAGAATCATACCTGGTAAATACATACCCTGGAGTAAGTATCTAATCGGGAAATCAGTTTTCCTTTAACAATGCACAGTGAAACTGAAACATGAAAATGTTTCGTAGGGGTATCCTGGTATTCCTAGTAATTCCTTTTCCATAATCCAATTCATGACTGTAACCGTATATTTCTTTACCATCTCTCCAAATCCCTTTATTTGTCTTTAGTCGTTACCTTCTTTACACCATCGTTAGGCTAAATTGTTTTCTTCCTTCCCTACCGCTCGGCACCAGCCTATGGTTTGGAAGAAGACTATCCAATAAGTGTAATAGGTGTATACCCCTATACTAAGGAGTGCTCGCAACCTGAGAGAAGGTGATGATAAAAGACAACTGAATAAAACCTTATTTTATTTCTCCCAAACTGGGGAAAAAAGAAAAGGTGAAGTAGGAGTGGCGATGAAGTACGCGGTTTGGTCGTGAATGATAGCAGTCGCAATTTACTTTGCCCTCTTTCTAATCCCTTTATTTTGTCTTAACTTATTACCTTCTGTACACCCTACTTAGGCTAATTGGTTTTCTTCATTCCCTACCTTTCGGCACCTGCCTATGGTTTGGAAGAAGACTATCCAATAAGCGTAATAGGTGTACTCTCCTAAACCAAGGAGCCCTCGCAACCTGAAAGAAGGTGATGATAAAAGACAACTGAATAAACCAATTCAATTTCTCCTGAACCTGGATCCATCCTCGAAGAAGTCCCTTCGAGTTCGTATATAACCATACGATGGATTTATCCAATGGAAGTGGATGTTCGTAGTAATACGAGGTGTTCTGAGAAATTCAAAGGGTAAATGAAGGAGTGGAAATGACTTATGCAACTCCGACAATCCAAAAGCCAGTATTTTAAGAAGGTTCGGTCAACTTGGTCACCGAGTCATAGTCTAGGGTCGGTCAAAGGTCGCTGCCAAAAAGTGAGAGAAAAGAAACACTCTGCGTGCACTCTAACCTAGATCAGGATAGTTATCACTTTATCTAATCAGGAAACCTCCCACTGTACTGTCAAATTCTCTTCCAAACCTGAAAGAAGAATCAATCGGGATCACCCGAAAAGTAAACCAATTCATCAGTGGGGATCGGGATCCAACTCTCATCATATGATAACGTGAAGGAATCCACTCACGTTATTACACTCCAGAAGGTATGCGCATGCCTGGCAAGTTTCAGTTTCTTTAGAAACTCCCGATGTGGATTTTTTTCCCTATGCTCTTATGACCTTGACTAAGGGCCAATAAATCATAAGTCACATGTCAAGTTCTGCCCATCATTATCTTGTTAATTTGAACCCACCCGTACTCGCCCTTGACTAAGGGCCAACAAGGCTGTACGGCTGTCCCAAACCAATGCATCTATCTATGCAACATGTGAACACCCCAGCAGCTACCAATCACTATGTCTTGACTAAGGGCCAAACCAACATAGCTTGAATACTACTGACCATTCATATGAAATGACAGAGGGCTACGGCTGGTTTTTGGCGAAAAACCTTTAACGTAATGAACTTGATCTCGCTGAAGGAACCTGATAGCTTTTTATAAAATATAGTGGCGAAAACCATCGCTAAAGAGGTCACTCCCGGTGAAAGGATCTCGACACTTTCCTCGTGGAATGAGGTGCAGGATATTCCAACTGAATACCGCGATGCAAAGCAACATGTAATCGACTATAGTGAAGTTATTACCCTGATGCAAACTTCTGCCCAAGGGGTCACTCCCGGTGAAGGGATCTCGGCCCTTGCCTCGTCGAATGAGGTGCAGGATATTCCAACTGAATACCACTGTGCAAAACAAAAGAAAACGTCCTTGTAATAACACTTTTTAAAACTGTTCCAACAATGTCCAAACATGTCTGTTTTCCTTTCCATTGATCAGAATCAACGCAGTCCCATCAATTAATCACACCATAAAAGAACGAAAATAAAATTTACGTATATGCCATCCGCATTTGTCACTGAGTCCCGTCATCACCCGTTAGGTTACTTAACTAACGACAGTGCGGGGACTGGACTAGTGCGGGTGTAAAACATATACAACATTTACTAGTATATATACCAATATACAACAATAGCTCAAGGCGTTATAAATGCAACATTACAGAAAAGTAATAAGCATCATAGAACAATATAGATAATCTGGGATCCCCGGGTTTCACAGAGCCGCTGCTGAAACCCGACGTTCCCCTGGTCGTGTGGATAGCCTGTGCAATGAAACCTATACCCCTACGGGTGTGGCAAGTCACCCTCCAAAACCTGGAGCGAGGAAGCCCTCTACAGCAAAGTGAATGGACCAGCCTGCACTTCACGGAATCCGGTAACTTGAGCACCCCATCTTGGGTCAATCTGTACCCCCTACGAGTGCGGCGAATAGTCTGCCAATTCTAGAGTGAGGCCCCTTTGCCTCTCAAAGCCATGAGATACGGACCCGTTGCCTTCCAGAACTCGGCTATCCGTGCACTCCGTCGCGGGGTAAACCTAGTACAGAAAAGAAAAATATGTACAACGGGTACATCGACCTCAGCCCGGTTATGCCCCAAAAGAATATTATACAAACAGGCAGTGACGGCAGTCCACATGTTGGACGCTCGCCCCGTAATATCAAACGTACAAATAAATCCAAACTGCACTACCATTGGACACTGCTATCCACCACAACAAATCCGCAACATCACAGCACAACACCGAACATCAACGCGAATGTCACGTTCGCAAACCCGTCTAAAAGGACTATAGCAATTAGACGCAATTTACCGCTCGAATGACATTCACGGTCGGAGATATAATGTAAGTACTGTAAACTAACATATTTCAAATTCCGATCGACAAAACTTGCCGAAGTGGGCCCCACGTACAACTGTAGTACTCAAACAAAATCTGGGCCCAAACAAAATATTCCAGAAACCATAATTCCTCATTGATGACAGCCAGAAGAAATATAGTACACTGAAGCACCAAGAGTGTGGCGGAACCGCGGCCAAACCTGGGCTTGTGCGGCGGTTCCGCGGCACTATGGTCGAGTCAGTGGGCCAAATTTCTACTGTGGTCTTAAAAAGCCTGCCTGATTTTATGTGATGCCCAAAATAATTTTTAGACCTGTTTTAAAAATCGACAGAAACTTTAGCCTGAAAAGTGCGGTTTTGGAAAAGTTCGTTCGATCGATATTTTAAACACATTAGAACAAGTTAGTAAAGGTTAATGGCGTGTCTCTGATACCATGTAAGTCTACGGTAGCGCTCCGGCCGTCATTCTGACGCTAAACGCGGAACAAAAACTTTTATAACTGGCGCTATCGCATACTATAACCCGGATCTTGCCATTAACGCTAAACTAACAAACTGTAAAGAGGTAGAAAGGCTATACCGAGCGATCCGAGTCCTTTGGTCATTATCCATCATCCCACGCTCCTCGCGGAAACTCCGATCTCTTGTCTCCTCATCGAGGAGGCACCACGTCAACGGATCTTTAAACGGGCTCCCGCCTCTAAACCGAGACAACTCGGTCATCAAGTCTGCTAAAAGAGATGACCAAGATGAAGCAGAGAATGAGTAGAATACTTTATCTCAAACGCCCTAGGGTTCTCATCACATGAGAGGGTTAGGGGGGAGGTTGTAGAAGATGCTTAGGATTGGAAATCGTGAACTCAAGAAACACTAGTGAGCCAAAAGAAAACTAAGCTCATAAACTTGTTGTGATTATTTCTTTTGTGAGTAGATATATATAAGGTTGTGTAAATAAAATATCTCATGAAAAAATATCTCACAAAAATATCTCCACAAACCCTAAATATCTATACACAAAACAAACTACCATTAATTCTATCATGACTCACTTAGTGACTCATTAGCATGAGTCACTAATGAACATGCTAGAAGAAATGTGTCACCAAAATGAGTCACCCTTTCTAAAAACAATAATCATTTAAACCAAAATGATTAACCCAAAAAGAAATGCATCTTCTAAAATATTCTCGTAACGGATTACGAAAATACCCCTCGCCTGCATATACATACCTGTATCCGTATTCCGACTGAATCCGAATACGAGAGACTAAAATATTCCGACTCAATATAATACATGGATCCGGCTTAAACCAAAGCCCACCAGTATTATCTGTCCGAAATATGACACGTGCACAAGTGCACGTGCAATTTCGAACCCTGCTATAAAACTATACGGCCTCTACAACTTTTCACCCGAACTTGGGAAACTATCTGTGGGGGACTCTAAAGACTCGTCAGTACCCTGGCAGTAAGTTTAACCACAAGCACGTCAGCGGCACTAGCTGTGCGTAACGGCTGCCCATATACTGACCAAAAGGGAAGCCGATGAGCGAACTCATCCTGGAACTCTACTGAGCCTATCAGTGACAATATACGTATAGTCCGGTCCGTTCGTCTATGAGTATCGCATATCGAGCCTAGGGGGCTGGTAACGTCAGACCCCCAAAAGCAGTATAAGTCGTGTCGGAGAGTAGCCCTAAACACCCTGAGATACTACTAGTGTACCTACCAGTAAATCTCCTACCTCGGCCGAGAGCTTTGTGTAATGGCTCTCCTAGACACAGCCCGATCTCACCCCCAATACCGGGAGAGACGAATCCCCTGCCGATCCGCTCACTTGCCTCCATGTGGCTCGGGACTGTACCCAACTAAAACCTGTTTGCATGACTCCTTTGAGCCGTGGTGGGGTAGTAATCAAAGCACAGTGTGAACTCACACGAGACAAATGACGATCTCAGGTCGATGAACTAACTTGTACACATGTCACCAGGGAACTGCTATCTGACGCTAGGCATAATACCAACTAGCAGGTTCCCGGTGAATCCTGTCCGGTATACTCATAACCCAATGAGCACCTGTATACATCTTAGGTGATCCAACTGACACCAATGGCTTGTGAGACCGGCCGCCGCCCCTCGTCGGGGTCTCGACTGTATACACTAGTCTACTCTGGAGTATCGATGCTCTGTCTCGAAACTCCTACGACTAGGGACCACTTTTAAGGATGTGCTTATAGACTACCCAACTCTCACGTATATGATCGCCATCATATTGTTGGTAGTCAAGCAGGATCCTAAGGGCTCTATCAAAACGTGTAATAGTGATCATGTCACCTAAAACTGTACACGACTGATAAAGGCAAACCAGATAGAATACTATCATCTCGAGTAAGACTGTCCTACCGTTATAGGTCCTCCCTCAATCATTACAATCACGTACCTGCGATCCAATAATTGACTTTGAGGGCACTATATCCAACATGCAGCAATGGAAAGTAGGATCCTGATAAACTTAAGCATAGCGACAGGAGAACAAGTTTCATCATAGTCGACTCCAGGTTAATGATGAAAACCTTTTGCTACAAGTCTAGCTTTGAAAGTCTTAACTTTTCCATCTACACCAATCTTCTTTTTAAAGATCCACTTGCTCCCAATGGGTTTTACCCATTCAGAAGCAACATCCAAAGTCCATACTTTGTTGGTGTACATGGATTCCATCTCGGATCGCATAGCATCCAGCCATTTCACAGAGTCTCCACTCGTGATGGCCTGCTCGAAACTAGTCGGGTCATCATCTTCCATGATGCAATCCTCGCTCCCACCATCTATGAGAAAACCATAGTATTTCTCAGGTGGATAAGGAACCCTACTAGATCTGCGGAGTGGATAGGGTTCGTTGGGTACTATTGGATCCTCTGGTTCCACCAAATCATCAGTTCTAGTTTGTGCATCTGGAACTTCTTCCAGTTCTACCTCATTGCCACTAATTTCTTTTTCAAGAAATTCATTTTCCAAAAAGGTGGTATGTTGAGCAACAAACACCTTTTGTTCCTCAGTATGGTAGAAGATATATCCATAGGAATCCTTTGGATATCCCATAAACTTGCACAAAACAGACATTGCCTCGAGCTTGTCCGGATTTTTCTTTTTAACATAGGTCGGACAACCCCATATCTTAACTCGTTTAAGAGATGGTCTCTTCCCATTCCATATCTCATACGGAGTGGTAGGCACTGATTATTTCGGAACTCTATTCAATAGGTATGCAGCTGTCTTAAGCGCATGTCCCCAAAAATAAATAGGTAACTCAGCAGTACTCATCATAGAGCACACCAATCTAATAGGGTGCGATTTCTTCGCTCTGATACACCATTGTGCTGTGGTGTATATGGAGGAGTAAGATGAGAGAGAATCCCACTCTTTTAGATAGTCTCGGAATTCCCCGCTCAAGTACTCTCCTTCCCGATCAGATCGTAGGATTTTAATACTTTTGCCCGTCTGGTTTTCTACTTCGCACTTATATTCCTTGAATTTCTCAAAAGTTTCAGACTTGTGTTTCAACAAGAACACATGTCCGAACCTTGAGAGATCATCGGTGAATGTAATAAAGTATGAAAAACCATTCCTGGCATGTGTAGACATAGGACCGCATACATCACTATGTATGAGTCCCAAGAGTTTCGAAGCTCTTTCTCCGTGTCCAGTAAACGGAGTTTTGGTCATCTTACCTTTGAGACATGACTGGCAAGTTTCTTAAGATGAAAATTCGAACAGATTCAAATATCCATCTTTATGCAACTTAGCCAGTCTTGTCGCATTGATATGACCTAGGCTACAGTGCCACAAGAAGGCTTCGTTCATTTCCGAACTTTTCCTCTTGTTTTTGTTCTGTTTGTTAAGAACTGTACTTTGATTAACAACGTATATACCGTTACATAACGTACCAGATCCAATCAACACTTGATTCTGGAAAATGTTCATAACATTATCCTCTAAGGTGAGATTATATCCTTCTTTAGTTAGCAAAGAAACCGATATAATGTTGCACATCATTTTTTGTACGCAGTAACAGTCGTTCAGAATCAATGTATTACCAGTTGCTAATACAAGGTGAGAATCGCTAACTGCCTTGGCTGCAACAATTGCACCATTCCCTACTGTTAGGGATTTATCACCATTTCCCAGTTTTCTACCTTTCTTTAACCCATGTAACAAATTACATACGTGGGATCCTGATCTGGTATCCAATACCCAGGACGTAGAACAAACCGAGAAACAGTTCTCGGTAACGAACACACCCGAAGAAGATGCATCAACATGCCGTTTCTTTGTACGGGTGGTGTGGGAATCCAGATATTCCCTTATCCCTTGCTCAGACTTATGACACTCATAAGATGGAGCGGGACCAACGTTCCCTAGCCCTGTATAAAAGGAGGGTCCGGTCAATACATCCATATTATTATCGTGATTAAGGCGTGACATTGGTTGCTGCCTGGAGAGAGAGAGAAGGAAACGCGTTAGCGTGCGCTCTTTGCAAGATTAGATTTGGTTATTATCTTATCTAATCAGGATGGCTCACACTGTTTTTATCAAATCTTCCTTCAAACCCTAAAAGGTAAGATTAGCCGGGATTAATTACACCCTATCGGTTCGCCAATCGTTCGGCCAGGCAGGTATTGGTACCCCGAGGGAGGTTCCCCGTGCTTTCGCACGGACCTAAATAAAATAAACCTTGTTTCCCTAGAAGCATAACCCCGTTGACACCTACTGGATTAGCTAATTGTAAAGTGTAAAATTCTCCCAGGTGTAACTCTTACTCGCAGTGGGTATCGGGATCCAACTATCATATAGAAGGTATGCAATCTCATTGCAAATTTCAACACTTGAAATTCCCGATAATGGTTTTTATCCCTAGCAACCTATGACCTTGGCTATGGTCAACAAATCATAAGTGCTAGCCAAGTTCAACCCGTCATTTCTTGATTGAATTAAACCCACGCGTGCGACCCTTGGCTAAGGTCAACAAAGCCGCACGACTACCCTAATCTAATCACATCACATGCCGCAGACAAGCACTAATTATCTACTGCACACTACGCCTTGGCTAAGGTCAACAAACATAGCACGAATACTAAATAGTACTTATCTGAAATGACGGAGGGCTACGCAGGTTTTTAAGAAAACTATGAGCATAATGAACTTGATATCGTTGTAGAATCTAGTGATTTAGAAAAGGAGTGTTTTTGAGGCTTTTGCTAGCTTCGCTAAAATGGTCACTCCCGGTGAAGAGATCTCAGCTATTTCCTCATCGAATGAGGTGCAGGATATTCAAGAATACCACTATGAAAAGCAAGAACTAGAGAAGCAATCAAAAGACAAAACCGAGTGGGTTGTAGCATTTGCTAGTTTCGCTAAAGAGGTCACGCCCGGTGAAGGGATCTCGACTCTTTCCTCATCGAATGAGGTGCTGGATATTCATCAAGGAATACCACTATGCAAAGCAAAAACTAGAGCTACCCTTTTATGAAATTTTGATTCTACAACATCTTTTGGTTTCTTTCTTTTCATTAATCTCATTAATGAAGTCCCATCATTTAATGTTTCCTAAACATTACAGAAAAATGAAATGAAAATAGAACGTATGCTTATGTCATCCGCATTCGCCATGAGGCCCCGTCATGCACCGTTAGGTTACTTAACTACCGGCAGAGCGGGGGCTAGACTAGCACGGGTGCAAAACATAAGCAACGTTTAATATATATTATATATATAATATATATTCGTCTCATGAAGTTATATGATCAACATCACATAATCAAGCAGCAGAAGCAACATATGAAATATTGGATATACTAGGATGTCCGTGTTTTAAATTTAGCCAATAATGTAAAAACATGGATTCCATAGTTGTGATGAATAGCTAAACCCACATCCCTAGACCCCTACGAAAGCGTCAAGTAACCCAGTCAATTCCAGAGTTGGGAGACCCGGTCTCAACTCCTTAAGATGGTCTCCCACTGGGCTCTAGAACCAGGTTACTTATGCTCCCCGCCTTGGGTCTATCCTAATGCGGAAAAGTAAATAATATACAACAGTGGTGACATCATCCTCAATCCGGAAGTGCCCCAATAAAAGAATATTACATACAGATTTTACATGAAGGAAAATAAAAACCCTTATCTCACATAAAACCCTGGCTATTCTTTCACGACGATCCAATAAAGCATATCAACAGCAACACATGATATCACATATCATCAACGTAAGAAAATATGCGTATCCCTAAAACTTGTTGATATATAGCAACGAGATTGGGATACCCAACATATAACACTTACAGTCGCAGAAAAGAAAACAGAAAACTATAATAATTAGAATCTGCAATATCCTTAGACATCATAAATCCGGAATATCTTATATTCCGGATTTCATGCCTAACTTATAAAACTTGCATTTTAGTCTCAAATTGAAAACTCTTTTCAATTGGTTGTCGGATAATTCAAAAAGATTCCAGGCTTAGTGATCGCGTACAATAGACAATTGCGACGGAGTCTTGATCCGAATCAAAACTTTGTGGCAATCGATCAATTGTGTAACGCTTTGGAAATCGTTATGTGAATGTTTCCGTTTTTGGGTAAAATTGTCGGTATTTTCCGTTTTAAACCGACAGTGATCAAACGACCATATAGACTTGTCAGCACCTAGTTTAGCTAAAATAAAGCTAGTGCGCAAGCTTTGGGGTTATATGGGACGTTTTGGTTCAATTTGAATTTTTCCCAATTTTAATATTATTTTAATGCGGTATTCGCATTTTGGGAAATTTTGCTTAAGTGAACTTTTCTTCAATTAAGTTTGTGTAATAAAACCCTTCCCACCTTATCTAGATATTTGTTTGTGCATATGGATTAAGTTTTAAAAGAAAATAGAAGAAAGTCAAAGGTGCATGCAAGTGTGTGGGTGTATGTGAATGCATTAAATGGCAATTATTGTTGATTTTTGCTAGAACACTCCACACAACTCTCCCCACTTCCTCACTTGGCCGAGCCCTCCCTCTCTCTTCTTCCCTTGTGCATTTCTTTCTCCATTTGCATCAATTCAAAGCTCATTAAATCCCCAAAATCCCAAAATATATCACAAAAATCACATCTTTGATCACTTTTGTCTCTTGGAGCTAGGAAAGCATGGATCTTTGTGTTCTTGAGGATAGGTAATGATCCTTATCTGTTCTTTTTATAGTTTTTGGGGTATGTAGCTAGTTAGTTTCAGTTTTAAGTGGTTAAAGTCTTGTTTGATGCTTAATATCGTATTTTAGTGTCGTTTTGTGATATATGTGGTCTGCTGTGACTCAGAAAGTTTACTAGAAAACTAAACAAAATTGTAGTGATGTACCAGTGACCATAGGCTTTCACCTGAGACACGAGACCCATCCCACCGGCCGGGGCTAGCGACCTCTTTGACGCATTCCGGCGAGATCGGCTGGGGTTTGGAGTTGGGGTTTGGGTTTTTCTGGGTAGGTGTCTGCAGTGGTTTTGGTATATTTGGTTCTGTTTATTTGTTTAGTTTTCACTGTATACAAAATCTGGGGTCACTTAGGTAAGTTGTAGTATTTTGTGTTCGCGCGATACGTTATACTACACGGATCATGCACTTTGGGTGGTTTTGCTCTTAAGTTGTTTTCGTCGTGTCGCTACGTGTGTTGGCCACAATACGAACACTTGAGAGTATGTTTTGTGTTGTTGCGTAGGGCTAAAGTAATGTGTACATGTTTTTTGGTTATTATTAATATATACTTGGTTTGTTGTCTTACTGTTGTAGGTTCGCAGGCGGGGACTACGGACACAGCTACAAATGGAAAACAGGTGGTTGGCTACACTTAGCCAGGAGTGTTGGTGAGTAGATTTAACATCTACAGGGGAATCGCCCGCATGGTGTTATGCGTCTGGGCTAGAGATATTACTTTGTCACATATTCTATGTCAGATTTAGAATTTGCACATTTACCCTACCGCTTAGTAATTGTTGTGCTTGGACTAATATCCTTAGGACACTGCACTATTATTGACGGCTCATGTTGCACGAGCACTGATTGTATGCCACACACGCTGTCAATAATAGCCATGTCACGCACAACCCATATATAGAAATAATATTGTCTTGTTAGGGACATTGAGACATTGATTCATATTTTTATTGTGCTTATGACATATAGCATACCTGTACACTTACATGCTAGTTACCCATATACCAATATGGTATTGTACCATTGTGGTAGGTATATACACATATGAAACATAGCTACCTATACATTTGGCATACATACATACATATACCTGTAGAGTATTAAGGATAGGTATAGACACATACCTTGCTACAGCTACTTTGACATCATACATACTTACATATGGACACACATATCTTGCTGTACCGACATGGTTACGCATACCATATTATAGCTACATGTTCACCTGTCTATATTGTTGCATCTGATTTCGGGGAAATCAGGAACCGTGTGATATATTTATTTAACTGGTTGCAGTTAAATAGTGGTTTTTCCTTTATATGTTCATATTACTGTTTCATATTGCATATACTACATTCATAGATGTCATATGATGTTCTCTGATATGTTTACTACTATGTATATATAACAGTGGAGTAGGACGCTGTTATATATGCCTTTAAACCAATATTAGTGGAATGACACGCTAATATATGTGTATTGATTCATGCATTCATACATATTCACTACTTGATGTTTTCTGGATTTGAGGACCGTGGTTGTTTCATGAAATTATGCATTATTTGAAAAACCCGGTTTCTCTTGATATGATATTTCAGCTTCCACCATGAGATTTCTCGGTTCAGAGCTTATATATATCCCATGCGAGGAGGTGTCGTGGGCCGTGTGCGGGTACATGGTGGAGCTCGGTTGGTTCCCGAGAGCAAGAAGATCGAAGGTCCATGCCGTTGAGCCCGGCTAGGAGCGTTTGCCATCCGGTGACAGTATTTGGACTCGACATATATCTGGGGGATATCGATCGAGGTTATATACGTATATGCCATGCAGATTGCGAGTGGTGCTTACCCAGGTTATTAGGATATACGTACATGACATTGGAGGGCCAGTCCTAGGTGATGGCGCCTCAGAGATCAGTATTTTGGTGTTGATGCTGGACACTTGTTTCATGATGTTTTGGGTGTCGATGTTAGACACTCACCTTATATGAAACATACTTTATACTGATATTGTACACACTGGATAGGTGGGACATATTGATGTTGGACATTCAGGATATATGAGATTTACTTGATATTGTACATTAAGGATATATGAGACTAACATGATATGAGAGCCAATTTAGGGGCTGATTTGTGGAAATTAGGAATTTGATTGTCTTGTTGGATTTTGGTCCTACCATGAGGTTAGTATTTTTGTGGAAATGACATGTTTTAATTTCATACTCTACATTTATTGTTTATGCACTGCTTCATGTATTAGTAGTACCTGTTAGAGTACCTTCCATGACTGTTGCATTTACATACCTTTATTCATATCATTTCTTCATGTATTAGTAGTACCGACATAGTACCTTACATGAAGCTGCATACAGATTGTCATATTATTGCTGCTTCATGTGTAGTTGTACCTGTTAGTGTACCTATCATGATTATTGCATTACATATGACTATTCCTTGATATTAAATGTTATTGTTATATTCGCGTTGTACGTGCATACTCGCGATTTCCTGCATATGTTATTTACTATTCATGGGTTGGTAACTCACCCCTGTTGTGCCACAGTGTTTGTAGGTGTTCCTCGGGATAGTCAGAGGCCGGGCTATTTTCATCCATCGTATCATCATTTGGCTGCGGATACCACTTTTTCTGACAGTGTGCAGTTTTTCCCTGGTGGGTTTTGTGGTTATCCGATGTTGTATTGTATATTCGTTGGATCCTTGTACTCTCCATCTACCAGTATTATGTATGACTTGGTGACTTGGTGTGAGGACGATATTGTATATTATTTTGTGACTTGGAAGTTTTTATGCAGTTTTATTTATATCATCTCTTTCTTCGCTACGGCGTCGTATATCTGTTGTGGTGATTGTTTTCCGCCGTTGGGCGTGGATTTTGCTCCTGTTTGGGATGCTTTTACTTATATATTATGTTGTACCCATTTTGGGGCTGGTTTTTACAAAGGGGGGCTGCTAAAATATTAAGGGATAAAAGTGAGACTTCAAAGAATTTGGGTTGTGATTTCAAAGGTTTTGAAAATACTATTATCACTTTCTTATTATTTTTGATGGTTTAGATTTCTGGGTTTTGGCTTTCTTTGACTACTTTATGCCTGTAGACGTCGCGTAGTATTAGGGCCGTCACGTGCCAATTTTGGGTCGTGGCAAAGTTGGTATCAGAGTGCTAGGTTTTACCTTACGGAGTGTAGGATGACCTTGGTATGATGGAGTAGGTTGCTTAAGCAGAGTAACGTACTGTGTGCATGTCTGCAGCATACTCACGATGCAGTACTCCGCTTAAAGTGACCTAAGTACAAATTGTTTGAAACTCCTTCTTTGATGATACATATTCTTGTGATTCGATTTCCGTGTTCTTATAGAATCTTATATTCTATTTATAGCCTTTGTCGCCGATGACTATGGGGACTCAGAGAGGTGCAGCGAAGGCCAAGGTCAGAGTAGACTCAGGTTGGATGAGGTCTGACCAAGATGGCACGCTCCTTGCACAGGACTGACAACCCATATATAGAAATGATATTGTCTGGTTAGGGACAATGAGATATTGATTCATATTTTTATTGTGCTTATGACATATAGCATACCTGTACACTTACATGCTAGTTACTCATATACCTATATGGTATTGTACCATGGTGATAGGTATATACACATATGAGACATAGCTACCTATACATTTGGCATACATACATACATACATATACCTGGAGGGTATTATGGATAGGTATAGACACATACCTTGCTACAGCTACTTTGACATCATACATACTTACATATAGACACACATATCTTGCTATACCGACATGGTTACACATACCTTGTTATAGCTACATGTTCACCTGTCTATATTGTTGCATCTGATTTCGGGGAAATCAGGAACCGTGTGATATATTTATTTAACTAGTTGCAGTTAAATAGTGGTTTTTCCTTTATATGCTCATATTACTGATTCATATTGCATATACTACATTCATAGATGTCATATGATGTTCTCTGATATGTTTACTACTATGTATATATAACAGTGGAGTGGGACGCTGTTATATATGCCTTTACACCAATATTAGTGGAATGGCACGCTAATATATGTGTATTGATTCATGCATTCATACATATGTAGGGTTCCTAGGCACTCTTGTGAAGGTTCATAAAGCATCAATCATGCCCAAATAAAATTTTAGATATGCAGAACAACCCAAAGACGGGATCTTTGCTAGATTATTAGGGTTTAACATGCAAGATAACATCTTTAAACCTAAGTGTGAGGGATTACAACCTTTGTAGTCCGCTCCTTCGCTTCACAAGCTCCGAGTAGAAGTCCCTTCGCCGTGATCCATGATCTCCCGGACTCAAGAGAGGCTCCACGACTCGAACGATCCATGATAGCTTGTCGTATTCCTTTTCTCCGATGATCTACGTCGAAGTTGCAATAGCTCAAGCTTTCTCTCACTCTAATGAGGTGAACACCCTAATCTAATGGGCTAGATTAGATGAGGATGATGGAGTAGTATTTATGCTTTCTTTTTATATCATTTTCTCACAATAACTCATCACAAAAGAAAACTCAAGTGAACTCTCTCTCAAACTCAAGAGAGAAGAAGATGAAGAATGAAAAGAATAATCCTTTTGTGATGAATAGTAGATTAGAGTATATGATTGATTATAGAACCATGGTCAGGATGAGAGGCTAAAACTTTGTAGAGAATAAACGATAGTTAGGGTTTGGTTAGGTTAAAGATAAGGATCAACCATAATATCTTAACCAAGACAAAAGAGAATCTTTCTAGAAAGTGCAAGAAAGAGCTAACCCTAATCAAACCCTAATCCCTTTTTATCATCCTTAAACATGTTTCATAATAAATCATATCATATCACTATAATATATATCACATATATATTATATATTTGCAACAATAAGAAAATAATACAATTAACATATATCGCATATATATCAATGTATTAATCCGGTGAGAAAATAAAATAATAAAGCGAGCCAATATTAGATAATGTAATACAATATATCATATATATCATTATACATTAAATCATCGAATCAACACTTGATCCGACGATCCGGCTATATCGAATATAACCGACTAATATATCATGTACCGATTCATCGAATCAACACTTGATTCGATGTCCCGGTTCATATCTAAATATCGCGAGAATATAATACGGTATCTCATATCGCATTATCCTCGGTCCTGCACATATCACATATGTGCCTCTACTCCGTTTTTCCTGAGCCAAGAAACCTCTGTGTAGGACTCTAAAGAATCGTCAATACGCCGGCCGCAGGTGATGATCATATCAAACACCACAAGCTGCAAGCGGTCAGCTAAACGTAACAGCCACCCAGGTATTGAGCGATCAGAAGATCAACAAGCTAGCCTGTCTGTTCTCCTGTGAATCCAATCAGTAACACTCTCGTACAGTCCGGTATGTTCGTCTGATATGTCGCATATCAAGTCTAGGGGTGGTATACGTCAGACCCTAGTAACCGATAAGTCGTGTCGATGTGAGGCTCATAACAGGTCGAGAAACTACTGGTAACACTTACCAGTATATCTCTATATCAGCCCTGGCCAGGGACTTCCAGTTATAGCCAATCGAACACAGCACAACATCAACTCCCTATACCGGGAGAGACGAATCCCCTCCTATCGCTCATTGCCTCCATGTGATTCGGGACTGTACCCAAAAGCCACCGTTTTGCACGCCCTCTTGGACGTGGTAAGGTGGAAATCAAAGCACAGTGGGAATCACACAAGACTCTATGGCGATCTCGGGTCTGCAGACTATCCTGTACCAGTGTCACCGGAGAACTGCCATCTGACGTGTGGTATATCACCATCTGGGAGTTCTCGGCGAGTCCGTCCAGTGTACCCAGTCTCCACTGAGCACCCGTACACCATCTCTGATGTCAAACACCGATGGATATGGGATCATCCATCGCCCATCATATGGGTCAAGATGCGTATACGCTAGTCTACTCTGGTGTATCGATGCCCTGTCTCGATATACCCTCGACTAGGAACAGTTATAGGATGTACTCATCGACTACTATGGCCCCACTAGTATGATCTCATCATAGTCCCAGTAGTCGAGTACAGATCCTAAGGGCTTTATCAACATGTGAGAGTAAGACAGTAAACCAATACAAGTCAACATGTTAAGATAAAGTGAAACCAAATAGCAAACTATCATGACGAGCAAGAAAGTCCTCTCTGTATATATCCAAGCATCCATTATAATATACATCATATGTACAACAATGGCCTTTAGGGCATATACATAACTAACAATCTCCCACTTGCACTAAGGCCAGCTGCTGTAGTATCTCATACCTAGCATCCCGAATAATCTCTCAAACTGTATCTGGGGAATGGCCTTCGTGAGTGGATCCGCAGTGTTGGCTTTCGTATCTACTCTCCTGACCTCGATCTCCCGGCGATCAACTATCTCCCTGATCAGGTGATACCGCCTCAGAATATGTCTGGACTTCTGATGGGATCTGGGTTCCTTGGCCAAAGCCACAGCTCCATTGTTATCGCAATACAGAGATATTGGATGCTTAATGGATGGAACCACACCAAGATCACTAATGAACTTCTTCATCCAGACAGCCTCTTTGGCAGCAACGTTGGCAGCGATGTATTCAGCCTCCATCGTCGAGTCTGCAACGGTATCCTGTTTGGAACTCTTCCAACATACCGCCCCTCTATTGAGGGTAAAGACAAATCCCGAGTGCGACTTAGAGTCGTCCTTATCACTTTGGAAGCTGGAATCGGTAAAGGACTCCACCCGGAGTTCTCCGTTACCATACACCAAGAAGATGTCTCTAGTCCTTCGCAAGTACTTGAGAATGTTCTTCACAGCTGTCCAGTGACTCTCTCCAGGATCTGCTTGATACCGACTCACTACACTTAGTGAGTATGCAACATCGGGTCTGGTACATAGCATCGCATACATGATAGAGCCTACTACCGAACCATAGGGTATCCCTTGCATGCGATCTCTCTCCAAATCAGTCTTGGGAGACATCTCTTTGGAGAGAGTGAGTCCAGAGATCATGGGTTGGTTCCCACGCTTGGATTCTTCCATACTAAACCTCTTTAGTATGGTGTCAATGTACCTGGATTGGGACAATCCCAGTATCCTTTTGGATCTATCTCTATAGATCCTAATGCCCAATATGCAGGAGGCATCACCTAGATCTTTCATTAAGAATCTTTGTGATAAGAAGAGCTTGACTGATTGCAGCATAGGAATATCATTTCCTATCAAGAGTATGTCATCCACGTACAATACGAGGAAGACAACCTTACTCTCTGCTACCTTCTTATAGATACAAGGTTCATCTATGTTTTTGATGAAGTCAAACTCTTTGACTACTACATCAAAACAGATGTTCCAACTCCGCGACGCTTGCTTTAACCCATAAATGGATTTAAGTAGTTTGCACACCTTTCCGCTGCTCCCATTATCTATGAAGCCCTCTGGCTGAGTCATGTACACGCACTCTTCTAAATCACCATTTAGAAAGGCGGTCTTAACATCCATTTGCCAGATTTCGTAGTCATGGTATGCAGCAATGGCAAGTAAGATCCGGATGGACTTAAGCATAGCCACTGGAGAAAAGGTTTCGTCATAATCCACACCTGGTCGTTGACGAAATCCCTTTGCTACAAGTCTAGCTTTGAAAGTCTCAACTTTTCCATCTACACCAAATTTCTTTTTAAAAATCCACTTGCTCCCAATGGGTTTTACCCCTTCAGGAGCATTTTCCAAAATCCATACTTTATTGGTTTACATGGATTCTATCTCAGATCGCATTGCATCTAGCCATTTCACAGAGTCACCACTCGTGATGGCCTGCTCGAAACTAGTCGGGTCATCATCTTCCATAATGCAATCCTCGCTTCCACCATCAATGAGAAAACCGTAGTATCTCTCAGGTGGACGATAAACCCTACTATATCGGCGGAGAGGCTGGGGTTCGTCGGGTACTACTGAATCTTCTGGTTCCAACAAATCATCAGTTGCGGTTTGTGGTGCTAGAACCTCTTCCAGCTCTACCTCTTTGCCACTAATTTCTTTTGCAAGAAATTCCTTTTCCAAAAAGGTGGCATGTTGAGCAACAAACACTTTTTGTTCCTCAGCGTGGTAGAAAAAATATCCTTGAGAATTCTTTGGATATCCCATAAATTTGTAAAGAACTGATCGTGCCTCGAGTTTGTCCGGATTTTGTCTTTTGACATAGGCCGGACAACCCCATATCTTAACTCGTTTAAAATATGGTCTCTTCCCACTCCATATCTCATATGGTGTGGTAGGTACAGATTTAGACGGAACTAGATTCAATATGTATATGGCTGTCTCAAGCGCATACCCCCAGAAGGAAATAGGTAACTCAGCTTTGCTCATCATAGAGCGCACCATATCTAATAGGGTCCGATTCCTTCGTTCCGATGCACCGTTGTGCTGTGGTGTATAAGGAGGAGTAAGCTGAGAGAGAATCCTATTCTCTTTTAGATAATCCAGAAAATCATTGCTCAAGTATTCTCCTCCTCGATCAGATCGAAGGATCTTAATACTTTTGCCCGTTTGGTTCTCTACTTCGTGCTTATATTCTTTGAATTTCTCAAAAGCTTCAGACTTGTGTTTCAACAGGAACACATGCCCGTATCTAGAGAGATCGTCAGTGAATGTAATGAAATAGGAAGAACCGTTCCTGGTATGCCTAGACATGGGACCGCATACATCACTATGTACTAGTTCTAAGAGTTCGGTAACTCTTTCTCCGTGTCCACTAAACGGAGCTTTGGTCATTTTTCCTTTGAGACATGAATGGAAAGTATCATAAGATGAAAATTCGAATGAATTCAAATATCCATTTTTATGTAGCTTAGCTAGCCGTGTCTCATTGATATGGCCAAGTCTACAATGCCACAAGAAGGATTCGTTCATTTCTGAACTTTTCCTCTTGTATGTGTTTTGTATATTGAGGACTGTATTCTAATTTAGAATGAATATGCCATTATGTAACGAGCCTGATGCAATCAACTTTTGGTCTAGGAATATGTTCATAACATTATCCTTTACTACAAAATTATATCCTTCTTTACTTAATAAAGAAACTGATATAATGTTGCACATCATGTTCGGTATATAATAACACTCATTTAGAATCAGTGTATTACGACTTGGCAATGCTAGGTGATATTCGCCAACTGCTTTGGCTGCAATACTTGCATCGTTCCCTACTTGAATGGAATGATCACCTTTTCCCAGTTCTCTACCTTTACGTAGCCCATGTAACAATTTACATATGTGGGATCCTAATCCGGTATCTAATACCCAGGACGTAGGGTTAACTGAGAAACAGTTTTCAATAACTAATACACCTGAAAAAGATGCATCAACATGCATGTTCTTTTGGGCGGCTTGGGAATCCAGATATTCTCCTATTCCCTGTTCAGTCTTATAACTCTTATAAGAAAGAACGGGTCCAACGTCCCCCTGCTCAGTATAATAAGCGGGTTCAGTCAATACATCCATATTATTATCTTGATTATGACCTGACATGGTTGCTATCTGGAGAGAGGGAGAAGAAAACACTTTAGCGTATGCTCTTGCAAGATTAGATTGGTTATTATCTTATCTAATCAGGATGTCTCCCACTGCTTTTATCAAATCTTCCTTCAAACCCTAAAAGGTAAGATTAGCCGGGATTAATTACACCCTACAATTTCGTCAATCTTTCAGCCAGATCAGTGTCGGTACTTAAGGGAGGTTCCCCATGCTTTCGTACGGACCTAATTAAAGTAAACCTCGTTTTCCCAGAGGCATAACCCCGTTAACACTTTTCTAGACACCTACTTGATCGGCTAATTGTCCTGTGTAAAACTCTCCCAGGAGTAACACTTACTCGCAGTGGGTATCGGAATCCAACTATCTCATAGGAGGTATGCAATCTCATTGCAAATTTCAACACTTGAAATTCCCGATAATAATTTGCCCCTAGCGATCTATGACCTTGACTAAGTCAACAAACCATAAATCGCAAGTCAAGTTCAACCCGTACATTTCCCGATTGAATTAAACCCACCCGTACGACCCTTGACTGAGTCAACAAGGCTGTGCGAATACCCTAATCCAATCACATCTCATGTTTTAGCAGATAAACACTACTTAGCTACCGTACACTACGCCTTGACTAAGTCAACAAACATAGCACGAATACTAAATAATATCTATTTAAAATGATGGAGGGCTACGCAGGTTTTTCAGAAAACCATGAGCGTAATGAACTTGATATCGTCGTAGAATCATCTGAAATTTTGAAATGGAGTGTTTTTTAGGCTTTCATTAGTTTTGCTAAAGAGTTCACTCCCGGTGAAGGGATATCGGCTCTTTCCTCATCGAATAAGGTGCAGGACATATCATATATATCACTGCGCAAAGCAAAACTCTAAAAGCAATCAAAAGACAAACCGAGTTTTGTAGCATCTGCCAGTTTCGGTAAAGAGGTCACTCCCGGTGAAGGGATCTCGGCTCTTTCCTCATCGAATAAGGTGCAGGGTATATCATATATACACTATGCAAAGCAAAACTGTAGCTACCCTTTTTATAAAGTTTTGATTCTACAACATCTTTTAGGTTTATTTTTTTTTTTTAATCTCATTAATAAAAAATCCCATCAGCTTATGCTTCCTAAGCATCACAGATAAATACGACGTACACTTATGCCATCCGCATTCGCCTTGATGTCCCCTCGTGCACCGTTAGGTTAGGTAACTAACGACAGAGCAGGGCAGGGCTAGTGCGGGTGTAAAACATAAGTAACGTCTATATAATATATCATATATACTATATACTGTATCCATCACAACATATCAAATGATCACATCACAGATATCGCAGCAGAAACATAGATATAATGTGGGATATACTAGGACGTCCGTATTTAGTATTTAGCCAACAATAGAAAATACGGATTCCACAGTCGCGATGAATAGCCAAGCCCATACCTTGGACCCCTACGAGAGCAGCAAGCGACCCTACCAATTCTGGAGTTTAGGAGACCCGGTCTCAACTCCTCGAGATGGCCTCCCACTGAACCCCAGAACCTGGTCACCTGTGCTCCCCTCCTTGGGTCCATCCTAATGCGGAAAAGTAAATAATATACAACACTGGTAGCATCAACCTCAACCCGGAAGTGCCCCAAATAAAAGAATATTACATTACATTTGAATTTACATGAATGAAAATATAAAACTCTCATCTCACATAAAACCCCCAGCTATTCAATCGTGACAATCTTGCACATTATATCTCAGCAACATATAATATCTCATATCATCAACATAAGTAAGTATGCATACACCGATCGTCGTCGATGTATAGCAACGACACCCGGCAATACAACTACTTACTACACTTACGGTCACAGAAAAGAAAGTGTAAAACTACAATATTTGGAATCCACAATCACTTTAGACATCGTAAATCCGAAATATCACATACTTCGTATTTCATGCCTAACTTTATGAATTCCACATATTGTATCACATTCCAGATAAATAGACAGTATTAAACTTTTCGAACAGATAATCAAATACCCAAAATTTTCTAAATTGCTCAACAATTGAGCGAAGTTCAAATAATCCGGAATGTGTCACAGTAGTAGCGGTCCAGCCGTAGAAGGGTCAAGCCAACGCCTCACATGTGGCACGCCGTACTGCCCCAAACCCGAAGGTTCAAAAGGCAGTTCAAGACGGTCACATAATCGAGTTAAGGTTTGTTGTCTTCTAGAGGGTCCACCACAAAACTTGCATGCATTTCCGAAAGATTTAAACTCGAGAAAAGATTCACCACTTGAAAAAATTTCGTGTCTGGAAAAAGTGAGTTAATGATATCCGTTCGAACTTTTTAACAGTTTCTAAATATCTGGAAAAAATAAAGAATTTAAATATTCCGATCGAATCTACAATTAAAAAATAAACCACAGAAAATTCAAAACTTCAGTCAGAATAAAAAATACCCTGAAAATATACAAACAGCAAAAAGAATTACTGTGAAAACAGAAGTGTCTTTTCAAACAGTAGTGCCGCGGATCCGCGGCACAAGCAAGGTACGGCCGCGGTTCCGCGGCGCTCTGTAGAGTTGACGTCATCATTTTTCACACATATTCTTAAATTTACCTGCTGATTTTTTAGGTATTTTTAATTCAGAAAAATCCCAGTTTTTAGAAAAAGTCCAGAGAAGGGTTTTATTTTGTCGGTTCCGGTTCGATCGGAGTTTTAACTTCGTAAACACGCCGCTTAATGCTCTAGCTAGGCTCTGATACCACTGTAGGGTTCCTAGGCACTCTTGAGAAGGTTCATAAAGCAACAATCATGCCCAAATAAAATTTTAGATGTGCCGAACAACCCAAAGACGGGATCTTTGCTAGATTATTAGGGTTTAACATACAAGATAACATCTTTAAACCTAAGTGTGAGGGAATACAACCTTTGTAGTCCGCTCCTTCGCTTCACAAGCTCCGAGTAGAAGTCCTTTCGCCGCGATCCATGATCTCCCAGACTCAAGAGAGGCTCCACGACTCGAACGATCCAAGATAGCTTGTCGTATTCCTTTTCTCCGATGATCTACGTCGAAGTTGCAATAGCTCAAGCTTTCTCTCACTCTAATGAGGTGAACACCCTAATCTAATGGGCTAGATTAGATGAGGATGATAGAGTAGTATTTATGCTTTCTTTTTATATCATTTTCTCACAATAACTCATCACAAAAGAAAACTCAAGTGAACTCTCTCTCAAACTCAAGAGAGAAGAAGATGAAGAATGAAAAGAATAATCCTTTTGTGATGAATAGTAGATTAGAGTATATGATTGATTATAGAACCATGGTCAGGATGAGAGGCTAAAACTTTGTAGAGAATAAACGATAGTTAGGGTTTGGTTAGGTTAAAGATAAGGAACAACCATAATATCTTAACCAAGACAAAAGAGAATCTTTCTAGAAAGTGCAAGAAAGAGCTAACCCTAATCAAACCCTAATCCCTTTTTATCATCCTTAAACATGTTTCATAATAAATCATATCATATCACTATAATATATATCACATATATATTATATATTTGCAACAATAAGAAAATAATACAATTAACATATATCGCATATATATCAATGTATTAATCCGGTGAGAAAATAAAATAATAAAGCGAGCCAATATTAGATAATGTAATACAATATATCATATATATCATTATACATTAAATCATCGAATCAACACTTGATCCGACGATCCGGCTATATCGAATATAACCGACTAATATATCATGTACCGATTCATCGAATCAACACTTGATTCGATGTCCCGGTTCATATCTAAATATCGCGAGAATATAATACGGTATCTCATATCGCATTATCCTCGGTCCTGCACATATCACATATGTGCCTCTACTCCGTTTTGCCTGAGCCAAGAAACCTCTGTGTAGGACACTAAAGAATCGTCAATACGCCGGTAGCAGGTGATGATCATATCAAACACCCACAAGCTGCAAGCGGTCAGCTAAACGTAACAGCCACCCAGGTATTGAGCGATCAAAAGATCAATAACCTAGCCTGTCCGTTCTCCTGTGAATCCAATCAGTAACACTCCCGTAAAGTCCGGTCTGTTCGTCTCATATGTCGCATATCAAGTCTAGGGGTGGTATACGTCAGACCCTAGTAACCGATAAGTCGTGTCGATGTGAGGCTCATAACAGGTCGAGAAACTACTGGTAACACTTACCAGTATATCTCTATATCAGCCCTGGCCAGGGACTTCCAGTTATAGCCAATCGAACACAGAACAACATCAACTCCCTATACCGGGAGAGACGAATCCCCTCCTATCGCTCATTGCCTCCATGTGATTCGGGACTGTACCCAAAAGCCACCATTTTGCACGCCCTCTTGGACGTGGTAAGGTGGAAATAAAAGCATAGTGGGAATCACACAAGACTCTATGACGATCTCGGGTCTACAGACTACCCTGTACCAGTGTCACAGGAGAACTACCATCTGACGTGTGGTATATCACCGTCTGGGAGTTCTCGGCGAGTCCGTCCAGTGTACCCAGTCTCCACTGAGCACCCGTACACCATCTCCGATGTCAAACACCGATGGATATAGGATCATCCATCGCCCATCATATGGGTCAAGGTGCGTATACGCTAGTCTACTCTGGTATATCGATGCCCTGTCTCGATATACCCTCGACTTGGAACAGTTATAGGATGTACTCATCGACCACTATGGCCCCACTAGTATGATCTCATCATAGTCCCAGTAGTCGAGTACAGATCCTAAGGGCTGTATCAACATGTGAAAGTAAGACAGTAAACCAATACAAGTCAACAAGTTAAGATAAAGTGAAACCAAATAGCATACTATCATGACGAGCAAGAAAGTCCTCTCTGTATATATCCAAGCATCCATCATAATATACATCATATGTACAACAATGGCCTCTAAGGCATATATATAACTAACAACATATTCACTACTTGATGTTTTCTGGATTTGAGGACCGTGGTTGTTTCATGAAAATATGCATTATTTGAAAAACCCGGTTTCTCTTGATATGATATTTCAGCTTCCACCATGAGATTTTTCGGTTCAGAGCTTATATATACCCCATGCGAGGAGCTGTCGTGGGCCGTGCGTAGGTACATGTTGGAGCCCGGTTGGTTCCTGATTGAGTGTCAAAAACTGTATTTACCGCAATCAGAACGGCGTCGCTTCGCAGCTAGCCGGTGAGTGCGGGTCGATCCACAGAGACGGGTAAATTTCTTTAGTGTGTTTTAACGAGTTGATTCTATTTGTCGTTTTGATTGGTTTATAAAAATCTATAAAAACTAGATCTAATTAATCTAATTAAGAGTCTTGCTAGGGTTAGGCTTAGGGGAAGTTTTGAAGATTAATGTTTCCTTCACCGCTTTCAATGCCTTCTTTTTTAGATCTATTAGATGTTACGTTAATTATCAATAAAGTGGATACGAATCTTTTGGGAAGATGTTTCTTCCTCTAGATTTGTATCCTTCCTTTGTTGATAATTACCCTAACCCCCATGGAAAACGCGCGCAACCGGCCCTTTACACTACGGTTCACCGTTACCTCGAGGGGTAGGGTGCCGTAGGGAGCGAATGTGTGCGTATGCATGGAGTTCTAACTCTAAAGTGAAGATGGCATTGAAAGGGGTGAGAGATCTCATCTCTCAACCCTTTCGCTAAGGCTAACCCTAACAAGCGAGGAGACTACTCGCTCATTAGGGGATGATAAATTATACTAGAAAATAAAAGCAAGGAAATAAATTACCTACAGATTTGATGGCTCCCTCCAAGTAGAAGACAGAATAGATCTGAATGTCACTCCCAGAAATTTCTGAATTTTATTTATTGAAAAGAGGCATAGTTTTTACAGATCTACAATTACAATTTATAGGAAAATAGGAAATCTAGGGTTACAGACTCTCGCACATGCGCAATTACTGATTTGACCCCTGAGAATCCCAACACCAGAACAGTCGCGGCAACAGAAGAAAAATCCACCGACACGTGTATTATACGGCCGCGGATCCGCGGCAATTGATGGCTTGGGCCGCGGATCCGCGGCCTATTGGTGGGATTGGCTCACCAAATTTTCTGGGGTCCTTTGTGGTTGTCTGGGCTTCTTAGTTTAATACTTCTTTTTCTCTGTTGGCTTTTCACTATTCTCCAGATCTTCAGTGAAGACTTGTATTGGGCTTTTTTAACCGTTTCACCTTGACATTCGTTGCCTTGCTTGACTAGGATTCGTCTAATTGTTGGTCAAAAGACCCTTTTCTGTTGTTTTGTGTCTTTTTCACTGTATTTGCTCCAGAAACCTGTAACCTGTAATATGCAACAAACGTGCGTCAAGAGTACCTGTTTATTTATAAAACGGATAAGAATAGGGGAATGAAAAATGCAATATTATGGTCTAAACAAATACCCCCAAACTTACCTTTTGCTCGTCCTCGAGCAAACTTATTTTTATTCACTAAAATCCTAACCGCACTTTCGCAGGGAAACGCAATTGCACTGAGCACGTGCAACAAGCCGTTAAACCTCTAGGTGTCCCTAGTAGGAGGAGTGTTGTCTCCTGAGAGTTTTCAGCGGATTACACCCACAAAATCCTATCAACTCAGCCCATTGACTTTTGTTTTCCAATTAGGTTATCTAACAAGGAATTCTATTATCTTAAACTTGTCAATTATCCACCCACATTCTTCACACATCCTCATCATTTAACTTAAGATTATATATGTTATGTAGACCTACTTAGCTTTCGGCATCTCTTAAGTTTTCCTTCTAGGGTTTCATCTCAACTTAGGAATTTTCTATCAACTCCATTAAAGATACAAATTTTATCTTTCATTCCTCTGTCTTATCTAAATTCCAATCACATACCCCTACGTGTGTGTATAGATCACCCCTACACTTGGAAATTCAATTCAAGCAATCATGCCCTAGTCCATTGTCCAAAGTACTTATTAATTGGTGAATTTAAATGAAATTCGCTTACACATCCTTCATGCGACCGTTAATACTTCTTGAGGTACCAACGACCGATTACAAAATGCGTTTGCACTTTAAAGCGTACTTCCTAGTCCTTGCAACACCCAAGGCTTTAGTAGTGACTCCCAAACCAGTTGGTCTAAGGCACTAGGTGATGAAGCACCCTCGCTAAATATTTTTCTATTTTTGCAGCCTTAAGTAATCACAAAAACCAGTGTCCATTTTTTTTTATTCTTCATTCACACTTATGTATATATTTTTTTTCATTTTCATTGTACTAAGGACTTTAAACAAGAGCATTTCAAGGTCTCTTCTACTATTCCAAGTTTCAAGGTGCGTGATTGTGCAAATTGTAGGGTATACATTTTCAGAATCTAGACTTAAGCTAGGAACTATTTTTCAAACTTATACTCCAATAAGAATATCAATACTCTTCCCTTGTTTCGACTTAGCCCAAGAAGTGAACCCAAAATTTTCCTATTTCTAAATAAACCACAAGGCATATACTTTCTACCGTTAAACTTTAAGGAAGGTTATTTTTAGGGTTTTTAATTTACTGAGTTTAAGATCTAGTTGTTCCCAGCCAGTTAACCTATCTGTCAAACTCTAGTCAATTAGCCAAAATTGAATACAATAATTTTTATAATTTTTCGAAATTTTTCAAATTTTTATGGGTTTTCAAATAGGTATGCAAATGCAAAAATATGTACAAATGAATGCGAAGGAAAAAGACGTACCGAGCATACCCCCAAACTTGAACTTGACAGTGTCCTCACTGTCATACTAAACCAAGAGGGTTAAAATACCGGCACTTCCCTGTTTATTTATTTATAATTTTTTATTGTTAAGAAAAACAAAAATATATACAAAAAGGCCCTCCCCCAAACTTCATTTAAACTATTACTGCCAAACTTTGCCCAGACCAATCGTCAACACCAACCAGTTGAAAAATTTATCAGTAAAGAATATTGGGTGGTGGAAAAATAAGTTGTGGTGGTCCACAAAGAATTGGGGAAGATAGAAGTAGTGGTATGGGAGGTGTGGAGGTAAATATACAGGTGATGGTGATGCATTGAAACGAGAATGTAAATGATCAGCAATCAGTGGAGTGTTGGCATTCTCGTACCTTATTAAAAGAAATGGGGGTATTTCAACTTCTAAGGGAGGAAGTTGACTCACCACAATACCCCCAAGATATTCCTGTGGGTCCTCTATTGACATGGCATCATCCATCAATTGTGTATGATATTCACTTATGAGGGAACTTATCTCCTCGATGTCCGCCATAGTCCAACCGACAACTTGCCGCCTATCTTGTAACACCGTTAAGAGGGCGTTCTCTTGCTCGATGGCTAGAGAGGCCGATATGATAATGGGAAAGGTCTTATTCTCACCTATGTAGGCATATCTAAGGTGAGACGGCAAGGGCGTGAGTTCGAATTTCTGAGGCGAAAGAATCATTGCGGAATCTACCTCGAACTCAAAGGACTCTAACACAGGTTCGAAATCACTGCAAACAACCGATTCGGATGGTTCGACTGACTCATCCAAAAATTCAAACGACTCATATTCGGGCTGTGAGTCGTCATCATCTAAAAAAGTGAAACATTCATAATCAACATCGGTTGTGTCAACGGTAGTAGGCTCAAGGAGGGACGCACTAGTGGCGTCAAAACTGTTTTCATCAAATAGAAATCTTTCAAGCTCGCAGTCCTCCTGCGTGATTTTGTGAATAGAGCAAACTTCTCGTGTAGTAGTTTTAGGTACGGGGGGCAGACTTCCCATCTTATAAATGTTGAACTCACTAGACCTCTTTCCGAAGGATAGAGTCATGGAGCCATTGCGACTGTTTATTACGGCATTGGAAGTGGCCAAAAATGGTCGACCGAGAATCACCGGAATTTGGTTTCTTGGGTTAGCAACAGGTTGTGTATCCATAACGATAAAATCAACGGGGAATATGAACTCCCCGACTTTGATCAACACATCCTCTAGTTGACCCCTTGGATAGGTGATTGATCGATCAGCCATTTGGAGAGTGCAACGAGTGGGTTTCAACTCTCCAACCCCTAATTGTTCGTACACGGAGTAAGGAATCAGGTTAACACTAGACCCAAGATCTAAAAGTGCTCGATTAATTTTCTTATCCCCAATTGTAATTGATATCGTAGGACAGCCGGGGTCCTTTCGTTTTTGGGGTAAGGTTTGATGGTGGTTAATAGCATTGCTCACTGCACTAGCCACTAGCACTTTCTTGGGTACTTGAGATGCTTTTCTCTTTGAAGTGCATAATCCCTTTAAGATTTTCGCGTATGAAGGGACTTGTTGGATAGCATCCAAGAGAGGTATATTTATGCTAACCTGCTTAAATATCTCCACAATCTTCTCCACTTGTGTATTTGGTTTATTAGGACTCAACCTATTTTGAAATGGTGCATTTTGAAAATTAGTTGAGTCAAATGTTTGTGGAGCAGACTGTGGATTAGGAACGGATCCCGGTGTAGATGTGTTCGTGTTGTGAGAAATGGGTCCGTTAGAGCTAGAAGAAGTAGAGTCGTGTGAAGGGTGGAGAATAGGCTCTAAAGAAAAAGGTGAAGAAGGAAGTGAAGAAAATGAAGAAGGGGAAGAAGAACCACCGGCGGGGATGTCATCACTAGTTTCCACATTATTTTGCAACTTTCTTCCGGATCTGAACGTGGTCACCGCATTTACATTGTGATTGTGATATGCGTTTTGTGCATGACCGGGATTGGGCAATGGTTGAGATGGAAGCTTTCCCTTTTCTCTCTCGCTCAACGCAGCAGTTAATTGTGCAATTTGTGCCTCAATAGATTTGATACTTTGATCGTGTGAGGCATTGTTATTCATTAAAGATTGCACATAACTTTCAAATCTTGCTGCGGATTCTGTAGTTTGCTTGAGAAATGCTTCTAGACTTTTCTCGAGTGAGCTAACCTTATCATCATTTGGTTGAACCAAATTGTTCGTTTGATTTGTATAAGGTTGTTGTTGGAAAGGTTGCTGGTTTTGAGTTTGTAAGGGTGCTTGTTGTTGTTGTGGAGGAGGTCTTTGAAAGTTATTATTCCCTTGGAACTGTTGATTTGGGTGACTCCTCCACCCCTGATTGTATGTCGAAGAGTACGGATCATTTCTTTGTCGTTGCTGAAATGCAGCATTGACTTGATCCTGTCCTTGAATGGGTGCATTATAAGGACACTCTTCGGTTAGGTGCGACGGGTTCGAACAACAAGCACAAACAGTTCGTGTGGGTAGAGTAGGGGCAGGAGAAGACGATGAGATTTTGGTCTCAATGGCTTCTAGCTTTTTCATAAGTGAGACCATCTCGGCCTTCATAGCAATCGACATATCTATTTGATGTATGCCTGCCCTAGATTGACCAACTGAAGAAGATGATGTGGTCTTGGTACTCTCCCACTGAATTGTTTGCTCACTTAGGTCCTCAAGAAACTGCCAAGCTTCGTCGCTAGACTTGGAGAGAAAATGACCTTGACTTATTGTTTCTAGCAACTGCTTCGTTGCTGCGTTCAATCCCTCGTATAATGTTTGGCAAAGTTGCCAATTTTCTATCCCATGATGAGGACATTGAACGAGTAGGTCTTTAAATCTCTCGAAGCACTTCCAAAATGGTTCGGAAGGAAGCTGTGAAAATTGTATAATCTCGTTTCGGATTCTAACAGTTTTGTGGTGAGGATAGAACTTTTTCAGAAAAGCTCTCACAAACTCGTCCCAATTTCTAATGGAATGTGATGCGGTGCTGTATAGCCACTTCTCGGCTAGGTCACATAAGGTGAAAGGAATGACCCTTAGCCTTATTGCGTCATCACTTAATTGGGTTGTCTTCATCATGGCGCAAACGTTTTGGAATTTATTAATGAAAATATATGCATCCTCGGATTCCAAACCATGAAACTTAGGCAGCATATTGATGAAGTGTGGTTTTATTTCAAAATTATCCCCATTCGCCAGTGGGGGTGAAAGACATGTAGGTAAAGAAGTGCGGACGGGGTAGAAGAGATCCTGGAGCGCAACTCGTGCGGGCGCTACAACAGGTGGAAGATTCGGGTTATTCGCACCTAACGGAGGTAGAATCATTCCCGTCGGTAAGGTATTGTTGGGGTTGTGTCCCGACATACCTTCGAAAGAAGAATTTGAAGGTGGAGGTAAGGAAATGGACGGAATGTCGACGAAGGGTTCGTCGAAGGGTTCGTCGGTCGGTACCAACGAAACACGGACTAATCGGGCGTTAGTATCCCTAGTCCAAAGTGACATACACTAAAGGAGTAGTGTAGTCAGAAAAAAATAGAAAAACAGAATGTGAGGGTAAGATAACGTCAGTGAGAAGAAGTGGTGGAAGTGAGTTTTAAGTTTCATCGCGACAAGTTGCAAGTTTGAAAAGATTTTTCTTTATTTTTTTTTATGTGTGAGTTTTGCAAAAAAGTTTTTGAAGACGGACTCGTGACACAACTGTATCAACCACACATGCACAATCAGGCCTAGATCTAGGGTCGCCTAGGTCTACTAGACAGCTCCTAACTAGGGCTAGAAATAGACCTCAAACCGCCTCTTCACGGACAAATACGGCCAGGTAAGTGGGAAGGAATCACCACTACAGTGGGCCTAATTAATAACCACTAGCCTAGACACCGCAATGTCGGTTAGGATAAACGGCCGATGCCTACCCTAGTCCTTTTCCTATTGAGCTCGCTGTCCTTAGGTCTGAGTCTAATCTTTTTTAATTAAAGGTGGTCGATGCAAAATGTTTTAGGTGTTTTCTGGGGTCCTGGGAAAGGTGATGAAATCCCCACCCAATCTGAGTTTGGTCAATTAGCCCCTTAAGTCCGGTTAAATTATGCAAAACAGATAAAATTTCACTTGCAATCAAAAATTTTTAGCGCGGCGCAAAGAAACCTGTAGAGATCTGTTATTTAGAAGGGAGAGAAATACTCTTTACGCAAAGAATTCCTGCAGAAAACTTTTTACAGAGAGATATATTGTAGGTTGTAGAGGGGAAGAAGAAAGAAATCAAACCAGCAAAATTTGGTGCGCTGACGTGGCAGTATGAGCGCGGATCCGCGGCGGATGGCACGTTTCTGCGGCGGAAGCGCGGCGCCTTGGTGGGTTCAGCCTCCGGAAAAAAATTTTGCTGTTCTTTGCTTGCAATTCCTCTCTGTTCTTATGTACCAAATTTTTATTTGCCCTCTGTAAAAATTCCAGATCCTCAATTCTTCGCTGTTCCTGCAATATTCAAAAGATACACCCTTCAAACAGATCAAATTTGATAAATTTTTATAATTTTTTATATTTTCAGATTTTTTAATTTTTTTCAAATTTATATCAACCCGAAAATTCACAAAAAGAAATATTACGCCGTCCCCGGCAACGGCGCCATTTGATTGATGTCAAAAACTGTATTTACCGCAATCAGAACGGCGTCTCTTCGCAGCTAGCCGGTGAGTGCGGGTCGATCCACAGAGACGGGTAAATTTCTTTAGTGTGTTTTAACGAGTTGATTCTATTTGTCGTTTTGATTGGTTTATACAAATCTATAAAAACTAGATCTAATTAATCTAATTAAGAGTCTTGCTAGGGTTAGGCTTAGGGGAAGTTTTGGAGATTAATGTTTCCTTCACCGCTTTCAATGCCTTCTTTTTTAGATCTATTAGATGTTACGTTAATTATCAATAAAGTGGATACGAATCTTTTGGGAAGATGTTTCTTCCTCTAGATTTGTATCCTTCCTTTGTTGATAATTACCCTAACCCCCATGGAAAACGCGCGCAACCGGCCCTTTACACTACGGTTCACCGTTACCTCGAGGGGTAGGGTGCCGTAGGGAGCGGATGTGTGCGTATGCATGGAGTTCTAACTCTAAAGTGAAGATGGCATTGAAAGGGGTGAGAGATCTCATCTCTCAACCCTTTCGCTAAGGCTAACCCTAACAAGCGAGGAGACTACTCGCTCAGTAGGGGATGATAAATTATACTAGAAAATAAAAGCAAGGAAATAAATTACCTACAGATTTGATGGCTCCCTCCAAGTAGAACACAGAATATATCTGAATGTCACTCCCAGAAATTTCTGAATTTTATTTATTGAAAAGAGGCATAGTTTTTACAGATCTACAATTACAATTTATAGGAAAATAGGAAACCTAGGGTTACAGACTCTCGCACATGCGCAATTACTGATTTGACCCCTGAGAATCCCAACACCAGAACAGTCGCGGCAACAGAAGAAAAATCCACCGACACGTGTATTATACGGCCGCGGATCCGCGGCAATTGATGGCTTGGGCCGCGGATCCGCGGCCCATTGGTGGGATTGGCTCACCAAATTTTCTGGGGTCCTTTGTGGTTGTCTGGGCTTCTTAGTTTAATACTTCTTTTTCTCTGTTGGCTTTTCACTATTCTCCAGATCTTCAGTGAAGACTTGTATTGGGCTTTTTTAACCGTTTCACCTTGACATTCGTTGCCTTGCTTGACTAGGATTCGTCTAATTGTTGGTCAAAAGTCCCTTTTCTGTTGTTTTGTGTCTTTTTCACTGTATTTGCTCCAGAAACCTGTAACCTGTAATATGCAACAAACGTGCGTCAAGAGTACCTGTTTATTTATAAAACGGATAAGAATAGGGGAATGAAAAATGCAATATTATGGTCTAAACAGTTCCCCGGGGCAAGAAGATCGAAGGTACATGCCGTTGAGCCCGGCTGGGGGCGTTTGCCATCCTGTGATAGTATTTGGACTCGACGTATATCTGGGGGATATCGATCGAGGTTATGTACGTACATGCCTTTCCGATTGCGGGTGGTGCTTACCCAGGTTATTAAGATGTACGTACATAACATTGGAGGGCCAGTCCTAGGTGATGGCGCCTCAGAGATCAGTATTTTGGTGTCGATACTGGACACTTGTTTCATGATGTTTTGGGTGTCGATATTAGACACTCACCTTATATAAAACTTACTTTATACTGACATTTTACACACTGGATAGGTGGGATATATTGATGTTGGACATTCAGGATATATGAGATTTACTTGATGTTGTACATTAAGGATATATGAGACTTACATGATATGAGAGCCAATTTGAGGGCTGATTTGTGGAAATTGGGAATTTGATTGTCTTGTTGGATTTTGGTCCTACCACGAGGTTAAGATTTCCGTGGAAATGACATGTTTTAATTCCATACTTCACATTTATTGTTTATGCACTGCTTCATGTATTAGTAGTACCTGTTAGAGTACCTTCCATGACTGTTGCATTTACATACCTTTATTCATATCATTTCTTCATGTATTAGTAGTACCGTTATAGTACCTTACATGATGCTGCATACAGATTGTCATATTATTACTGCTTCATGTGTAGTTGTACCTGTTAGTGTACCTTTCATGATTATTGCATTACATATGACTATTCATTGATATTAAATGTTATTGTTAGATTCGCGTTGTACGTGCATACCCGCGATTACCTGCATATGTTATTTACTATTCACGAGTTGACAACTCACCCCCGTTGTGCCACAGTGTTTGCAGGTGTTCCTCAGGATAGTCAGAGGCCGGGCTATTTTCATCCATCGTATCATCTTTTGGCTGTGGATACCACTTCGCCTGACAGTGTGCAGTTTTGCCCAGGTGGGTTTTGTGGTTATCCGATGTTGTATTGTATATTCGTTGGATCCTTGTACTCTCCTTCTACCAGTATTATGTATGACTTAGTGACTTGGTGTGAGGATGATATTGTATATTATTTTGTGACTTAGAAGTGTTTATGCTGTTTTATTTATATCATCTCTTTCTTCGCTACTGCGTCGTATATCTGTTGTGGTGATAGTTTTCCGCCGTTGGGCGTGGATTTTGCTCCCGTTTTGGATGCTTTGACTTATATATTATGTTGTACCCATTTTGGGGCTGGTTTTTACAAATGAGGTGCTGCCAAAATTTTAAGGGATAAAAGTGAGACTTTAAAGAATTTGGGTTGTGATTTCAATGGTTTTGAAAATACTATTATCACTCTCTTATTATTTTTGATGGTTTAGATTTCTGGGTTTTGACTTTCTTTTACTACGTTACGCCTGTAGACGTTGCGTAGTATTCAGGACGTCACGTTCCAATTTTCGGTCGTGACAAAGTTGGTATCAGAGCGCTAGGTTTTACTTTACGGAGTGTAGGATGACCTTGGTATGATGGAGTATGTAGCTTAAGAAGAGTAACGTAGTGTGTGTATGTCTGCAGCATACTCACGATGCGGTACTCCGCTTAAAGTGACCTAAGTACAAATTGTTTAAAACTCCTTCTTTGATGATACATATTCTTGTGATTCGATTTCTTTGTTCTTATCGAATCTTATATTCTATTTATAGCCTTTGCCGCCGATGACTATGGGGATTCAGAGAGATGCAGCGAGGGCCGAGGTCAGAGTAGACTCGGGTGAGATGAGGACTGACCAAGATGGCACGCTAGTTGCACAGGTGCAGACGGTTTCGCCTTCGACTGATAGTATCGTTAGGCTTGTGGCAGATATGCAGGACATGTGCCAGACGATGAGTTCATTGGTTAAGGCCATTCGAGCGCAGCGACAGGAGGTTGTCACCCCTGTTACCCAGTTGTTCCTTGCGATCAGCACACAGCTTTCCGTTACCTACACAGCACCAGTGGATGCAGCCCCAGTTGACAAGATACGTCTTTCGGAGACTTTGGGAGTTTCGGATCAGAGGAAGGCTCATGCTGGTGTGCCAGCCCATAGACAGAGGTTCAGTCTTCGTGACAGGTTTCGTGCACGTCATGGGAGTACAAGAGGCTTGAGGCGAGGACAGTCGTCTAGCTCTTATCCCTAGGATGGTCAGCAGTTTTCTTCCGGATGTTATCGGTGCAGGAGTTTGGATCATTGGGTTCGAGTTTGTATTGAGCCATGTAGTCACGAGGCCGCTATACCGCAGAAAGGAGGATTTCAGCCTGTTGCGGATAGGAGACAGACTCAGGAGTTTGCTTCTACTCATCGGGACGCGCGGGCGTCCAATGCTGAGTTTGCAGGTACTCTAAATTCACATGTTCCTTGATGTACTGGTTTGTTTTTTTTACCTTTTGTGTCATGGTTGGGAAGAGGATCGTATTAGCTAGATCAGCCGCTTGTTGTGTTAACTTCTGTTAGCGAATATTTTGTTGCACTATACGTATTTCAGTCGTGTGCCAATCGGTTAGGAGATTCATCTGTCACTTGATCCTTCTAGAGATGTTGGATTTGACATTCTCCTGGGGACGGATTGGTTAGCTACGTGCTATGCGTCTGTGGACTACCGCGAGAAAACAGTCAGGTTTGTTTTCCCGGCAAGTCAGTTCTTTTTGTGCAGGGGGGACAGTGGTGTCGCCTCTCACAGCTTGAATTCAGCCTTTTTCGCTAGTCGGATTTTAAGGAGAGGATGTCGTGGATTCTTGGCGTTCATTCGAGATACCGTAGCCACAGTAGATTGTTGGACCGGTTTTCCTTTCGTGCGAGAGCTTTCCGACGTTGTTCCAGATGAGCCGGCAAAGCTTAGGGAGCTTAAGGATCTGCTGCAGAGTTGTTTGTTGGGGGGCTAGTGCGTCTGAGTGTTTCGCCTTGTGGAGCTCCTATTCTGTTCGTCAAGGAGCAAGACGGCAATTTGAGTTTGTGTATTGATGGATCGTCACTTGAACCAGCTTACGGTGCGGTTAGGTATCATTTACCCCGAATAGACGACTTCTTCGATCAGCTCTAGAGTGCGAAACATTTTTTCTAAGTTTGTTTGGGGATCAGGTCATCATCGTTGCGGGTTCGGAGTGATGGCATTCCGAATACGGCTTTTGTGCATGCTATGGGCAATTTGTGTTGTGGTGGTGTCGTTGGACTCGCCAATGCCCTAGCAGCATTCGTTGATATGATGAACCAGATTTCTTCAGGCCGTTCCTCAACTAGTTATTGTTGTGTTATTGACGACATTCTGGTCTATACCATGTGTCGTGAGGAACATGAGCAGCAATTGAGGATTTGTTTTGCAGACGTTGGGGGAGTGCCAGCTGTTTGCTAGATTCTCAGAGTGTTCCATCAGGCTTGTTTGTGTTGACTCCTAGGTCTTGTAGTTACGGGAGACAGTTTCGTATGGTTCCGAGAGAGATCGAGAACGTACAACTTTGGCCCAGACTTGTGTACAGACGGAGGTCCGTTGATTTTGGGCCTAGCAGGGTTTTACCGCCATTTCATGCAGGATTGCTAGTGTTGTGCTGCACCGTTGAGTGGACTGACCTGAAAGGAGGTTCTTTTCTTTGGACTGAGGCATGCGTGCGGAGTTTTCGGCAGTTGATGATTCGGTTGACAACTGCACCAGTTCTTTCTTTGTGTGTTTGGGTTGAGCCTCTGAGACTGGCTGGAGAGTCGCAACCTGTAACCATTCCGAGGTAGGAATGGGAGCAGATCTCCACGAATTTCGTTGTGGTGTATACCCAGGTTTAGTAAGGGTGTGACTCCATTCGGGTGTTTGTTGTCCGGTTATTCTCAGTTTGCTCAGTTGTTCTTTTTTATGCTTGTGCGTACGTACTTGTTGTTGTCGGCAGTTGGTATCGTCACTCGCCAGTGTTAGAGTTCTCCTTCGATAGTTGTTATCAGGAAACACTCCAATTGGCAACCTTTAGATTAGTTGTAGGTTGTGATGATCACCAATTTGTTTTTCTGACTCTGCGTGAGTAGGATTTTTGGACCCCAGCTAGTCTAGAGACTTCGAATATGATCCAGTTAGTTCAGGTCAGGATGATGATAGTCCTGTGCGGACAGAGGTCTTATGCCGACCATGGTGGTCGCAGGCTTGACTTCGCAGTGGGAGATCATGTATTCCTATGGATTGTTCCGATAAATGACGTGTTGAGTTTTGGGAAGCTTATCCCAGGGTTGTAGGTCCTTTTGAGATCCTCAAGCCAGTTAGTTTCGTTGCCTTTAACTTAGCACTTCCGCCCAGATTTTTGACTATTCACCCCGTATTCCTTGTGTTGATACTTTGCAATTACCTTCATGACCCTTCTCACATTATTCAGCATCAGACCGTTAGCATTGACACGATCTTTTCGTTCACCGGCAGCCATTTGTGTTAGTAGCTCGGCAGGTGGAGAAACTTCGGTCAAGGGTCTTGCCATCTGTGGAGAGTTTTCTTGGACGTAGCCATATAGTGAGGTGGTCACTTGAGAGGCTGCGAGCGAGATATGAGACTTTGTAATCTTTTCCTTGAAGGTACGCTAGTGAGAATTTTAAATTAGGGGACGAATTTTTATAAGGGGGGAGATTGTAACGCTTTGGAAATCATTATGTGAATGTTTCCGTTTTTGGGTAAAATTGTCGGTATTTTCCGTTTTAAACCGACAATGATCAAAAGACCATATAAACTTGTCAGCACCTAGTTTAGCTAAAATAAAGCTAGTGCGCAAGCTTTGGGGTTATATGGGACGTTTTGGTTCAATTTGAATTTTTCCCAATTTTAATATTATTTTAATGCGGTATTCATATTTTGGGAAATTTTGCTTAAGTGAACTTTTCTTCAATTAAGTTTGTGTAATAAAACCCTTCCCACCTTATCTAGATATTTGTTTGTGCGTATAGATTAAGTTTTAAAAGAAAAGAGAAGAAAGTCAAAGGTGCATGCATGTGTGTGTGTATGTGAATGCATTTAATGGCATTCATTGTTGATTTTTGCTAGAACACTCCACACAACTCTCCCCATTTCCTCACTTGGCCGAGCCCTCCCTCTCTCTTCTGCCCTTGTGCATTTCTTTCTCCATTTGCATCAATTCAAAGCTCATTAAATCCCCAAAATCCCAAAATATATCACAAAAATCACTTCTTTGATAACTTTTACCTCTTGGAGCTAGGAAAGCTTGGACCTTTGTGTTCTTGAAGATAGGTAATGATCCTTATGTAAGTGCACGAAGGCGCCCCGGCCGTCAATCCGAGGCCAAAAATGCGGAAACGATAATTTACTTTAACTTTTTGAACCGGCACCACCGCGCACTAAAAACCCGGATTGGGCCATTAACATAATCCTAGCTAACTAGAGAAGGGGTAGAGAGATATACCGAGCGATCCTTGTCCTTCGGTCTTCTCGTCGTCGTCCCGATCTCCCCGCGGAATCTCCGGTCTTCACCTCCTCGCCGGAAGGGCACCACGTCGCCGGCTTCTTTTACGGGCTCCCACCTCTGGACCGAGGCAACTCGGGCACGAAGTTGGCGAGTCGACGTGCCCAAGAATTGATGTAGAATGAAGTGTAGATCTATGTGTCTCATGAGGTTGTAGGAAGTTGCCTTTTTAATGGAGGAAATGAACTACTCTTTTGGAGATGAACTTTGGGATTTTGCAAACATGAAGAGAACCAAAATTCCACCACTAACAATTTGGACAGCCCCCTCATCAAATGTGGCCGGCCTCATATTGAGGAGTGAGTGAGTGGAGTGAAAAAAAACTAGAATCAAAAGGAGTGAGCCCCAAAATCAATCAAGAGAGAGAAAAGGTGATGATGATAAAACAATGATCACAAATAAGAACCTCACTCCAAAACCTAATCATCAACAACCATGATTACTCCAAAAGTCATGCCATGATGAAAAGAAGAAGTCAAATGGTGGTAGAATTATCATGATACAACAATATGCAAATAACACTCTCCACTAATCAAATTTGCATTCCTGCAAATAAGCCCTCCTCCACCAATTTCCGGCCAAGGAAAGATAGAACGAAAATGGCCGAAACGGAAAACAAACTGGCAACTTCATAAAACTGATCCCGTAATAAATTACAGGAAACCTCGCTACTGTATATACATACCCGCATTTGTATTCCCACTGAATACAAATGCGATGAGACAAATCCACACTGTATAATACTAGGATCCGGCTTAAACCAAAGCCCGCTAGTATTAACCGTCCCATCATGATCCGTGCAATACCGCACGTATCTGATCGAACCCTGCCATATCTCCATACGGCCTCTACAGCGTTTCGCCCGAAACTTGAGAAAATGGTCCGTGGGGGACTCTAAAGACTCGTCAATACTATGGCTGTGGATTTAACTACTAGCACGTCAGAGGTATTAGCCTATACGTAACGGGCTACCAGGTATTGACCAAAAGGGACGTTGATGAGCGAACTCATCCTGACACCCTACTGAGCCTGTCAGTGACAATATCCGTACAGTCCGGTCCGTTCGTCTATGAGCATCGCATGGCGGGCCTAGGGGGTTGGTAAAAGTCAGACCCTCAAAAGCGGTACAAGTCGTGCCGGAATGTAGCCCAGAACACCCTGAGATACTACTAGAATACCTACCAGTAAATCTCCTACCTTGGCCAAGGACTTCGTGTAATGGCGCTCCTAGACACAGCGCGACCTCACACCCAATACCGGGAGAGACGAAGCCCTGCAGATCCGCTCACTGCCTCCATGTGGCTCGGGACTGTACCCAACTAAAACCTGTTTGCACGTCTCCTTTGAGCATGGTAGGGTAGTAATCAAAGTACAGTGGGAACTCACATGAGACAAATGACGATCTCAGGTCGATGAACTAACTTGTACACATGTCACCAGGGAACTGCTATCTGACGTCAGGTATAAGACCAACTAGCATATTCCCGGCGAGTCCTGTCCGGTGTACTCATAACCCAATGAGCATCTGTATACATCTTAGGTGAACCAACTGACACCAGTGGCTTGTGAGACCGGCCACCGCCCCTCGTCTGTAGGGTTCCTAGGCACTCTCAAGAGGTCTCACAAGGCATCAACCATGCCAATTTCAAATTTTACGGGTGCCGAGAAACCCTAATACGGATCGTTGGCTAGAAGTTTAGGCGAAAAAGAAACTAGTTAACAACTTAACTAAATGGTAAACGGAAATACAACCTTTGTAGATCCGGTTCTCCACCTCCATAGCTCCGCAATGAAGTCTCCTCGCTGTCCAAATGGAAACCCGGGCTCTAGCGTCGGCTTCATCGGAGAAATGGGCGGGCAAGGTCGTCGGCTTCGTGCCGAAGATGATCTACGTCGAGGCATCACAAGATCAAGCTCCACCTTCACCAAGCCATGAAAACTTGTGAAGGAAACACCCTATACTACTTAGCAAGAGGTAGAGGATGAAGAAATAGGAGATGGGTTCACTTTAGATTTGGATTTCTCACTCTTTTTCATCAATCACCATTGATGAAGTCAAGCTTTCTTCATTGAAGAAGATGAAGAAGAAGAAGAAAGAATATTATGATAAGTTATTTTCCAAAATAGAAAATCAATGAATACTTATCATAATCCAACTCTAGTTAGGTGTAGAGAATTAACTAAGGTTAGGTTGTATGGTTAGGGTTAGAGAAAGAAACAAAATGGTCAACCATTTCAAAGCTTCATGAAGCTTCAAGGATAATCCAAAAATGGCCACCATTTTATTTCTTTCACAAATCAATGAATAAATAAAAGAATAAGTAAATGAAGCATAAGAAACCCTAACCATTGACCAACCATGGTTTAAACCATACACCAAACTATCATCCATCATCAAACATGATACACACAAGTGCACAAAACTATATCACATATACAATGTGCAAATGAAGTGAGAAAACCCATTTAAAGTGAACCAATACTAGTTAATGCAAATTAATATATCAAATATATAATTATACATTAAATCATTAAATCAACACTTGATTCAATGATCCGGTCATGTCTCACACAATCGACTAGTATACAATATATCGATTTATCGAATCAATCCTTGATTCGATAACTAGGTTATATCGCATACAACCATTCGACACATTCATCGCGAGAATGAAATACGGTATCACATACACGCATTATTCTCGGTCCCGCACATATCTCATATGCGCTCCTATTTCGTTTCGCTTGAACCAGGAAACCTCTGTGTAGGACTCTAAAGACTCGTCAATACGCCGGCAGCAGATGATGATCATATCAAGCATCCACAAGCCGCAAGCGGTCTGCTAAACGTAACGGCCACCCGGGTATTGAGCGATCAGAAGATCGACGAGCAAGCCCGCTCATACTCCTGTGAATCCAACCAGTAACACTTACCGTACAGTCCGGTCTGATCGTCTGATATGTCGCATATCTCGCCTAGGGGTGGTAAACGTCAGACCCCAATAGCTCGATAAGTCGTGTCGATATGAGGTCTATAACAATTCGAGAAACTACTGGTAACACTTACCAGTAAATCTCAGCAACCCTGGCGAGGGATTTCCGGTTATAGCCAATCGAACACAGCGCAACATCAACTCCCTATACCGGGTGAGACGAATCCCCTCTTATCGCTCATTGCCTCCATGTGACTCGGGACTGTACCCAAAAACCACCGTTTTGCACGCCCTCTTGGACATGGTAAGATGGAAATCAAAGCAAAGTGGGAACCACACAAGACTCTATGACGATCTCGGGTCAACAGACTACTCTGTACCAGTGTCACTAGAGAACTGCCATCTGACGTAAGGTATAATACCATCTGGGAGTTCTCGGCGAGTCCGTCCAGTGTACCCAGTCTCCACTGAGCACCCGTATATCATCTTTGATGTCAAACACCAATGGATATGGGATCATCCATCGCCCATCTGTATGGGTCGAGAAGGTACACGCTAGTCTACTCTGGTATATCGATGCCCCGTCTCGATACACCCACGACTAGGGACTTTGAAGGATGTACTTATGGACCACCATGTCCCCACTAGTATGATCCGCATCATAGTCCAGACAGTCAAGTACACATCCTAAGGGCTTTACCAACATGTATCAGAAAGACAATCAGTATACACGTTAAGGTAAAGAGCAACCAGATAGTATACTATCATGTCGAGCAAGAAAGTCCTCCCTATATATGTCCAAGCATCCACTACAATATACATCCTATGTACAGTAATGGCCTCTAGGGCATACATATAACTAACAATCTCCCACTTGCACTAGGGCCATCTGATAGCAGTGGTTGTAGTATCTCATACTCAACCATCCCATAAAAATCTCTCTCTGGGAACAGGCCTTTGTGAGTGGATCCGCTGTGTTGTCCTCTGAGTCTACTCTCCTGACCTCGATCCCCTGGAGATCAACCATCTCCATGATCAGGTGATACTGCCTTAGAATATGTCTGGATCACTGATGGGACCTGCGTTCCTTGGCATAAGCCACAACTCTATTGTCTCACAATGGTGGGAACGTAGTTCATCTCATGAACCAATATACATCCAAACAGCCTCTTCGGTAGCATCTTAAGCAGCGATGTATCCTGCCTTTATCGTCTAGTATGTCACGGTATCTAGCTTGGAACTTTTCCAACATACCGTCCCTCCACTGAGGGTAAAGACAATGCCTGTGACTGACATTCAGTCTTCTTTATCACCCTGGAACCTTTCCAGTGATTCTCCCTAGGATCGATTGATACCATCTCACTACAGCTAGTGAGTATTCTAACATCCAACTAGATCTATCTCATAGATCCAAATTCCAGGATTTAGTAGGTATCACTTTGATCTTATGTGGAGAATCAGTGTGATAAGCGGAGATTGATCGAGCGTAGCATAGGAAACTCCTTCCCTATCAAGAGTATGTCATCCACGTACTCTACGAGGATCGTCACCATACTCCCTACTACCTTTTTGTTTATACAAGGTTCATCTACCATTTTGATGATGTCAAACTCTTTGACTACCATATTAAAACAGATGTTCCAACTCCGCGATGCCTGCTTTATCCTATAAAACATCTTGCACACGTTTCTGCTGCTCCCACTGTCTACGAGGCCCTCTTGCTGTGTACTTATAGACTCCCTCTTCTAAAACATCATTTAGAAAAGCTGTCATGACACCCAACCACCAGATATCGTAGTCATGGTATGTAGCCATGGCAAGTAGAATCTGGATGGACTTAAGCATAGATACTGGAAAAAGGTTTCATCATTATCCACGCCTGGTCAATGACGAAAACCTTTAACAAGTCTAGCTTTGAAAGTCTCAACTTTTCCATCTACACCGAGTAATCTTCTCAAGATATACTTGCTCCTGATGGGGATTTAACCCTTCAGATATAGCAACCAAAGTCCATACTTTGTTGGTGTATAAGGATTCCATCTCAGATCATTAAGCATCCAGCCATTCTTACAGAGACTTACTCCTGATGGCCAGCTCGAAACTAGTTGGGTCATCATCTCATGATGCAATTCTCGCTCCCACTATCATAGAGAAACCGAAATATCTCTCAGGTGGGTGAGGAACCCTACTAGATCGGCGGAGAGGCTGAGGTTCGTTGCAATCTACTTTATCCTTTGGTTCTTTCAAATCATCAGCTGCAGTTTGCATAGCTGGAACCTTTCCAGTTCTACATAACAGACCTTGCCTCGAGCTTGTCCGGATTTTGCTTTTAGACATAGGCCAGACAACCCCAAATCTGAACCATCTTAAGATATGGGCTCTTCCCTTTCCATATCACATATGAAGCGGTAGGCAACTGATTTGATTTGAACCCTATTCAATAGGTATGCAGCTTCTCAAGTGCATAACTCCCAAAAGGAAAAAGGTAACTCAGTAGTACTCATCATAGAGCACACCATATCACATAGGGTGCTATTGCTCCGCCCCGATATACCATCGTGCTATGGTGTATACGGAGGAGTAATGCTGAGAGAGAATCTCATTCTTCTTTAGAATAATCCAGGATTTCCGTGCTCAAGTATTCTCCTCCTCGATCTCATCAAAGCGCATAATACTTATACCTGTTATTGGTTCTCTACTTCTAACTTATATTCTGTGAATATCTCAAAAGGTTCAGACTTGTGTTTCAACAGGAACATATGTCTGAATCTTGAAAGATTATCAGAGAACGTAATGAAGTACAAAGAACCATTCTTAGCATGTGTAGACAGGGGACCTACATACATCAACATGTATCATCCCAAGAGTTTACATAACTCTTTCTCTGTTTCCAATAAACGGAGCTATGGTCATTTTATCTCTGTGACATGACTGACAAGTTTCATAAGATGTAAATTCAAACTGATTTAAATATGCATCTAATATATAACTTCAGCCAGTCAGATTGCATTGATATGACCTAGTCTACAATGCCTGAAGAAGGATCCGTTCATTTCTGAACTCTTCCTCTTCTGTGTATTCCGTATACTAAGAACTGTAGTTTGATTTAGAACATTAATGCTTTTAGATAATGTGCCTGAACCGATCAACTTTTGATATAGGAAATGTTCAAAACATTATCCAACAATACAAAATTTTATCATTTCTTTACTAATAAAGAGATAGATACGATTTTGTATATCAGGTTGGTATCTAATAACATTCGTTCAGAATCAATGTATTCGTAATACAGGGTGACAGTGACCAACAGACTTGGCTGCAACACTTGCCCCATTTTCTGTCTCATGAAACTTATCACCCGTTCTCAGTTCTCTACCTTTCTGTAGCCCTATGTAACAGATTACATATCTGGAATCCTGATCTGGTATCAAATACCCAGGACGCAGAGGATACTGAGAAACAGTTCTTTGTAATGAACACACCCGAAGATGATGCATCAGCATGCACTCTCTTCGTTTGGGCGACACGGGAAATCTGGTATTCCCCAATTTCCTGCTCTGTCTTATAACGATTATAAGTTGGAGCGGGACCAACGTTCCCCAGCTCAGTATAACAAGCGGGTTCGGTCAATAATCCGTATTATTATCTTAATTAAGGCGTGATATGGTCGCTACCTGGAGAGAGAGAGAAGAAAACACTCAGCGTGCGCTCTTGCAAGAATAGATTGGTTATTATTTTATCTAATCAGGATGGCTCCCACTGTTTTTATCAAATCTTCCTTCCAACCCTAAAAGGAAAGACTAGCCGGGATTAATTACACACTACAAGTTCACCAATCTTTCAGCCAGGCCAGTGTCGGTACTTTGAGGGAGGTCCCCCGTGCTTTCGCACGAACCTAATTAATGTAAACCTCATTTTCCCAGAGGCGTAACCCCGTTGACACCTTTATAGACACCTACTTGATCGGCTAATTGTAATGTATAAAACTCTCCCAGGAGTAACAATTACTCACAGCGGGTATCGGGATCCAACTATCTCATAGAAGGTATGCAATCTCATTGCAAATTTCAACACTTGAAATTCCCGATAATATTTTGCCCCTAGCACCCTGTGACCTTGACGGAGGTCAACAATGTTAGTGTATATGCCCTAGAGGCCATTACTGTATCATACTGGTTTGTATATTACTTAATGGATGCTTGGGATATTCACCTTGTATATACAATCTTGCTCAAAATAGTAGTATGCTACTTGGTTTGTTTCTACTTCAATGTGTACATGTGTTTATTTTTGTATATCGCCTATACACATTAGTGGAGCCCTTAGGATCTTTGCTTGATTACCAGCGATGTGATGGCCGTCACACTAGTGGGGCTGGGTAATCTATAAGCACATCCTTATGCAGGTCCCTGGTCGCAGGACTATCGAGACAGGGCATCGATACTCCGGAGTAGACCAGCGCATGCGCTTCTCATCCCAGTGTGGGAGACGGTCTGTCCCACAGCCGTCAGTACGTCGTACTTGAGATAGTATGTAGGTGCTCGTTAGGTTACGGGTACACTGGACAGGACTCGTCGGGAACTGACTAGTTGGTATTATACCTATCGTCAGTTATCAGTTCCCAGGTGACATGAGTACAGCTTAGTCCGCTGACTTGACACTGTCACTTCGCCTCGAGTGTGTTCACACTGTACTTTGATCACTACCCTACCACGGCTCAAAGGAGTCGTGCAAACAGGTAGTGGTTGGGTGCAGTCCCGAAGCACTTGGAGGCAGTGACGGTTAGACAGGATTCGTCTCTCCCGGTATTGGGGGTTGACATCGCGCTGCGTCTAGGAGAGCCATTACACGAGTAGTCCCTGGCCAGGGCAAACGAGATATACCGGTAGGTTTCCAGTGTTATCTCAGGGTGTTTTGGGCTTCGCTCCGGCACGACTTGTACCGCTATTGGGGGACTGACGTTTACCGCCCCCTAGGCCCGCCATGCGATGTATCAGACGAACAGACCGGACTGTACGGAGAATGTCATACTCAGGCTCAGTAGGAGTTCAGATGGGTTTCGCCTCGTCGGTCTTCTTGTCGGCACTACCTGGGGACCGTTACGCACAGCTAGTGCCGCTTGCGGTCTGTGGTTAAACCCACTGCCAGCGTAGTGTCGAGTCTTTAGAGTCCCACACAGAAAGCTTTTCGCCTTTAGGCAAAAGAGTAGAGGTCGCATGGTATTGCGACAGGTCGCATGGTTTTGCGACAGGGTTCGGTCACATCCGTGCACTTGTGCGCGTACAGTGTCCGGACAGTTTACACTAGCGGGCTTTGGTTTAAGCCAGATCCTAGTGTACCTTATGGGATTGGATTTATCCAGTTTGCATTCGTGTTCCTCGGAACGCGGATGCGGGTGTGTAAGCACAGTTGACAGGGAGACAGAGGCAGTGGATTCTCATTAGGGTTGTTGACAGTTGACCGTTGACTATTGACCTTTTGATCAACCCTAATGAGAATATGATATGTGATTAACTATTATATTAATTAAGTATTATGGTGATATGGTTGTTGACTTTGTTGACTTGTTGACTTTTGTTGACTTGTTGACTTTGTTGACTTGTTGACTTGTTGACTTTGTTGACCGGTTGACTAGGCTTGACTAGTTGACCATCATGATAACCATAGCCATCATTTCATGGCAAAGACTTTTTCTTGCTTGCTCATTTGTGTAAAATGAGTGCATGAAATGATATGGTTATGGTTGCTTCAAACCATCACATAAGACTTTTTTAGTATGATGAGTTATCATGACTTTGGATTATGAGAGGGTGAAAGACAAAAGAGAGCCTCATTCTTTCTTGCTCATTCTCTCTCTTGTTCTTGAGCTCTTCTTTTGCTCTCACCCTTTTGCTCTTGCTCCCTCTCTTTAATCTATGGTTCTCTTGTCTCATGAGTTGAGAATCAAGAACCATAGATAAAATCCCATTCTAATTCTTCTCTACTCATTCTAGTTCACTAGGTTTAGCAAACCAAGTGAACTAGTTTCTTCAAAGAACGAAGAAGGAGCTAAAGGTTGGAGCTTTCAGGTGGATCTATCTTCGGCGTACGGAGACGACGAGAAGAAGCCATTCCGGACCACCATCGGAGCTTGAAGACGAAGGAGTTCAAGAAAAGCAAGGTATAACCCCCTAACCGAGTAGCTAGAAACTCCTAGTTAGGTTGCTAGATAGATGTTTAACCAAGATACGGGTTTTAGGTCCATGTTACCACCTCCGTAAAAATCGTTTTTTACCAAATTCCGCATTCCCGAAAGTACCGGGAGAGGTAGCATGGACTTACAGTGGTATCAGAGCCTAGTTAAACTCTATCTAACAAGTTAGCAAGTAACTAGAAGATCGATCAAAGAAAAAGTCCCGAAAACAAAACCCCGAAAATTCGAGTTTCTGTCGATTTTTTTACTGTTCAAAAGTTGTTTATTTTAACACCTAAAATCGGCTCAGGGTTTTTAAAAGACACTGTAGAAAAATCACCAAATGATTCACCTAAACGAGCGCGGAAACGCGGCAATAGCTTGCTATTGCCGCGGTTCCGCGGCCTCCTTGCCCCCTCTCTGGTGTTTCTTTGCTACAGTGTGCTTCTGGGGGTATTTTGGGACTTTTGGAATATATATTTTCAACCCAGATTTTCCAGAACGAAAAATTTACTTTGGGGTCCCGAAAATCCGTATTTTTGATCGAACTTCTAAAAGACTTTAGCTAACGGGTTTTTCTGTTATGTGATATTTGTATTGAACGTCTACTAATCGCTATATGTCGATTAGTGAGGGTTATACAAATCTGTGATCTGTAATATTGCTGGAATGTGTATATGAATATGTTGGATTGTCGCGGGTGAATAGCCGGGGGGTTGTGAGACGAGAGTTTTCTTTTCTTTCAATTCATGTAAATTTGTAAATTGATGTAATAATTATTTGTATGGCCGCACAACCGGGTCGGGGTTGTAGCCGTCATTGTATAATTTCTTTTTACTGTTTTTGCTCCTAGGATAGACCCATGGAGGGGGTGCACAAACTACCGGGTATGCCGAAGTGTCGAGTGGCCTACTCATGGAGATTAGGGAGGTTACTACGCTTCGGGTACTTGGCGGGTAGTTTGCCGCACCCGTAGGGGTCTTGGGTGGGGTATTTGGCTATTCACCGCGACCGTGTAATTTGTCTTTCGTTACAGGCTCGTACGAATTACAGATTCCTAGTATATCCAATGTATTCATCTGTGATCTGAAATGTTTATCATTGCAGTATATCTATATATGATATTATTTAGGCGTTGCTTATGTTTTACAGACGCGCTAGCCCAGCCCCCGTTCTGTCGTTAGTTAAGTAACCTAACGGGTAATGACGGGGCCCCGTGGCGAATGCGAATGGCATAAGCGTACGTCATATTTTGGTTGTTTTCTGTAATGGTAGGATTAAATGATGGGACGCATTAAAAGAACTAATGCAAGAATATCACGCATTAAAAGAACTAATGCAAGATAATAAACCAAGTTAAAGTCGTTGGAACACTTTCGAAAAACCACTCGGTTCTTTTCAAAACAAACTTTTAAAATACGGAGTTTGAGCCACTCCATTTAAAAGCTATCTCGTTCCATCGACCAAATCAAGTTCACTACGTTCACGGTTTTGCCAAAACCATCCGTAGCCCTCCATCATTTCAGTTAAATATTCGGTAGTATTCAAGCTATGTATTTTGACCTCACGCCAAGGCATAGTGATTGGTAGCTGCCGGATATTTATCTGTTGCATAGATAGAATGCGTTGGTTTGAGACAGTCGTACTGCCATTTTGGCCTACGTCAAGGGTATGTACGGGTGGGTTCAAATTAACCTGGATAATGATGGGACGAACTTGACATGTGACTTATGACATTTTGACCTCACGCCAAGGTCATAAGAGCATGGGGCAAAAATCCACATCGGGAGTTTCATAAGTACTGAAACTTGCTAGATTTGCATACCATTTGGAGTGTGATGATTCTGGTAGGATTCCTTCAGTTTCGTCACGCAATGATATTTGGATCCCGATCCTACTGTGAGTATATGCTACTCCTCGGGAAATTTCTCACTTAACGATCAATGCTATAAACCTAGTAGGTGCCTAGAAAGGTGTTAGCGGGGCTACGCCTCCAGGGAAAAGAGATTCTTTAATTAAGGAACTTCGCGAAAGCGTTGGAAAACCTCCCTCGAAGTACCGACACCGGCCTGGCTGAACGGTTAAGCAAGTATTGTACGGTGGGATTGATCCTGACTAATTCTTCCTTTATGGTTTGAGGAGGGATTCGAGAAACAGTGGGAGCCATCCTGTTTAGACAAATTAAAAACCACTCTAAACTTGCAAGAGCATCATGCTGAGTGTTTCTTCTTCTCTCTCCTAATTGCAGCGACCAATCGACATGACTGGACTTAAGTTACTCCTAGATAAAAACAAACTGACAGGGCCAAACTACAAAGATTGGCTCAGGAATGTCAAGATAGCAATCACTTACGACAAGCTCGGGTATCTTCTTACCACCAAAGCTCCCCCTGTCCCTGGTCCAACTTCCAGCGTCGCGGATAAGGAAATCCGCAAGACTTGGGAGATTGATAGCGCGAAGGCCAAATGCCTCCTGCTTGCCTCGATGGACAACGAACATCAGAGGAGGCACGAGAATATGGACATGGAATCCATATTGCTTCATACAAAAGAACTGTATGGAGAGCAATCTCGTATCGCAAGATACGAAGCGTCGAAAAAGTTATTTTCGACAAGAATGGCCGTCGGATCATCAGTAGCCGAGCACGTGCTAAAGATGATCGGCTACATTGAGGAGCTCGCGGACCTAGGGATCACATTGGAGAGTGAGCTATATACGGATATAGTTCTCCAGTCCCTTCCTTCCACTTACGCCCAGTTTATACTGAACTTCAACTTACAAGAAAAAGAGGTTGAACTTTCAGAGCTCCTCAACATGCTGAGGAGCGCAGAGGGCACCCTACAGAAAGGTAGGGATACATCCACTTTGTTTGTAGGAGGATCATCTTTTTCTAGGTCCAAGGCGAAAGCCAAGGGAAAGAAGAAGAAGGCCCCCGCCAAACCAAGGGGCGGTGTTAGTAAAGTGGATACGAAGGGAAAAGGTAAAGCAACAAAGATAGCGGGGAAGCTTGTGGATAAGGAAGAATGCTTCTATTGTCATAAGAAAGGACACTGGAAGAATGATTGCAGGGCCTGGAAGGCCAGAACACAGGAATTGAAGCAGGTTGCAGCTTCAGCTTCAGGTGTGTATGTTATTGAAAACTGTCTTTCAATAAACTCTACTTCCTGGGTATTGGATACCGGATCAGGATCTCATATCTGTAATTCTTTGCAGGCGTTGAGAAACCGTAGGGTTTTGAAAGCAGGTGACATGACCCTCAGAGTTGCGAACGGAGCTAGCATGGATGCTAAAGCCGTGGGGGACTATCACCTGGGAATGTCAGATGGACATGTTTTGGTTTTGCGCAATTGCTTTTTTGTACCCAACGCAACTTGTAATATCATTTCTGTATCTTTAGTTTCTAAAGAAGGTTATGAATTTGCGTTTGTAAGTAATGTTGTAAACATTCACCTTAATCAAGTTTTGATTGGGTCAGGTACATTGAGTAATGGTATATACGTGTTAAACCAACCACAGATTTTTAATGTCCAGAATACACACAAAAGAAAGTCTCCAGAAATAAATCAGACTTTCTTATGGCATTGTAGATTGGGTCACATCAATGAGAGAAGGTTGACGAAGTTACATACAGAAGGGTATTTGAATGCGTTCGAATATCAGTCGTATGCCACTTGTCAATCCTGTCTCAAAGGAAAGATGACAAAGACTCCGTTTACTGGACATGGAGTAAGAGCGAGCGAGCTCTTGGGACTCGTACACAGTGACGTGTGCGGTCCAATGTCTACACATGCCCGAAGCGGACATTCTTACTTCATTACTTTTACGGATGACTTCTCAAGGTACGGTTATGTCTTCTTAATGAAACATAAGTCCGAAGCCTTTGGAAAATTCCAGGAGTATAAGAATGAAGTAGAGAAACAGACCGGCAAAAGTATTAAGATTCTAAGATCGGATCGAGGTGGAGAATACTTAAGTGCCGAGTTCCTGGACTATTTAAAAGAGAACGGAATTCTCTCTCAGCTTACTCCTCCATACACCCCGCAACATAACGGTGTATCGGAGAGACGGAACCGCACCCTATTGGATATGGTGCGGTCCATGATGAGTAACGCTGAGTTACCGCGATCATTCTGGGGATATGCGCTAGAATCAGCAGCATACCTTTTGAACCGAGTTCCGACTAAGACTGTGCCTACCACCCCATATGAAATGTGGAGTGGGAAGAAACCCTATCTTCAATATCTGAAGATCTGGGGATGTCCAGCTTTTGTCAAAAAGCAGCATGCGGACAAACTCGAGGCACGCTCAGTACTGTGCAAGTTTGTGGGATACCCAAAGAACACCAGGGGGTATCTTTTCTACTACGCAGAGGAACAAAAAGTCCTTGTTTCACGTAATGCCCACTTTCTAGAACACCAGTTCTTGGAAAAGGAAAATAGTGGGAGCGCAGTGGAACTGGAAGAAATTCCAGAACCACAGACTATTACTGAAAGGTTAGTGGAACCAGAAGGTTCAACAGAACAGGACATTCCTACGCCGCTCCGCAGGAGTAGTAGGCAGTCTCATCCGCCCGAGAGATACTGCGGTTTTCTCATAGACGGGGATAGAGAGGATTGCATCATAGATTATGATGAGCCTACTAGCTTCCAGCAGGCCGTTCAGAGCGTTGACTCAGTGAAATGGCTGGATGCAATGCGGACCGAAATGGAGTCCATGTACACCAACAAGGTATGGACGTTGGACATTGCTCCAGACGGGGTAAAACCCGTAGGATGCAAGTGGATCTTCAAAAGGAAGATTGGTGTAGATGGACAGGTTGAGACCTATAAACCTAGGCTGGTAGCAAAGGGTTTTCGTCAAAGACCTGGCTTGGACTATGATGAAACCTTTTCTCCAGTAGCCATGCTGAAATCCATTCGGATCCTTCTTGCTATTGCTGCCTTCCACGATTATGAGATCTGGCAAATGGACGTAAAGACAGCTTTTCTAAATGGAAATTTAGAGAAGTGTGTCTATATGGACCAACCAGAGGGTTTCATTCAGAGTGGGAGCAGCAGAAAGGTGTGCAAGTTGCTTAAGTCCATCTATGGACTAAAGCAGGCGTCGCGGAGTTGGAACATCTGCTTTGATGAGACGGTCAAAGAATTTGGCTTTATCAAAAATCCAGATGAACCATGCATCTATAGTAGATTTGTAGCGAGAACTGTAGTATTCCTCGTTTTATACGTGGATGACATTCTCTTAATAGGAAATGACATTCCTATGCTACAATCTGTCAAGGGGTTCTTGTCACACAGGTTCTCCATGAAAGACATGGGTGATGCCTCATACATTCTGGGTATCCGGATCTACCGTGACAGATCCAAGAGGATATTAGGACTTTCTCAGTCCAGGTACATCGACACCGTGCTGAAAAGATTCAGTATGGAAGATTCCAAGCGCGGTAACCTGCCGGCTTGTCACGGGATCACCCTCTCTAAAGAGATGTCTCCCAAGACTGATTTGGAGAGGGATCGCATGTCTATTATACCCTACGCTTCTGCGGTAGGCTCTATAATGTATACGATGTTGTGTACCAGACCGGATGTAGCTTATGCACTGAGTGTGGTAAGCCGGTATCAGTCAAACCCTGGGGAGAAACACTGGATAGCGGTAAAGAACATTCTCAAGTACCTGAGAAGGACTAAGGAGATGTTCTTGGTGTATGGCGGAAAAGACCTCCAGATCGAGGCCTTTGCTGACTCCAGCTTCCAGAGTGACAAGGATGATTCCAAGTCCATGTCGGGTTTTGTCTTTACCCTCAATGGAGGGGCGGTGTGTTGGAAGAGTTCCAAACAGGAAACCGTTGCAGACTCGACGATGGAAGCGGAATACATCGCTGCATCTGATGCCGCAAAAGAAGCTGTCTGGATGAGGAAGTTCTTGAAAGAACTTCAAGTGGTTCCGTCCATTGTTGATCCAATACCTCTGTATTGCGACAACAACGGGGCTATAGCTTTAGCGAAGGAACCCAGGTCCCATCAGAGATCCAGGCACATCTTGAGGCGGTATCACCTGATCAGGCAGATCGTAGATCGCCAGGAGATCGAGGTTCGGAGAGTCGCTTCAGAAGATAACACTGCAGATCCATTCACCAAGGCCCTGCCCCAGACTCAGTTGGAGCGGCTGATCGAGATGATAGGTCTTCGATACGCCAGTACATGGCCTTAGTGCAAGTGGGAGATTGTTAGTGTATATGCCCTAGAGGCCATTACTGTATCATACTGGTTTGTATATTACTTAATGGATGCTTGGGATATTCACCTTGTATATACAATCTTGCTCAAAATAGTAGTATGCTACTTGGTTTGTTTCTACTTCAATGTGTACATGTGTTTATTTTTGTATATCACCTATACACATTAGTGGAGCCCTTAGGATCTTTGCTTGATTACCAGCGATGTGATGGCCGTCACACTAGTGGGGCTGGGTAATCTATAAGCACATCCTTATGCAGGTCCCTGGTCGCAGGACTATCGAGACAGGGCATCGATACTCCAGAGTAGACCAGCGCATGCGCTTCTCATCCCAGTGTGGGAGACGGTCTGTCCCACAGCCGTCAGTACGTCGTACTTGAGATAGTATGCGGGTGCTCGTTAGGTTACGGGTACACTGGACAGGACTCGTCGGGAACTGACTAGTTGGTAATATACCTATCGTCAGTTATCAGTTCCCAGGTGACATGAGTACAGCTTAGTCCGCTGACTTGACACTGTCACTTCGCCTCGAGTGTGTACCCACTGTACTTTGATCACTACCCTACCACGGCTCAAAGGAGTCGTGCAAACAGGTTGTGGTTGGGTGCAGTCCCGAAGCACTTGGAGGCAGTGACGGTTAGACAGGATTCGTCTCTCCCGGTATTGGGGGTTGACATCGCGCTGTGTCTAGGAGAGCCATTACACGAGTAGTCCCTGGCCAGGGCAAACGAGATATACTGGTAGGTTTCCAGTGTTATCTCAGGGTGTTTTGGGCTTCGCTCCGGCACGACTTGTACCGCTATTGGGGGACTGACGTTTACCGCCCCCTAGGCCCGCCATGCGATGTATCAGACGAACAGACCGGACTGTACGGAGAATGTCACACTCAGGCTCAGTAGGAGTTCAGATGGGTTTCGCCTCGTCGGTCTTCTTGTCGGCACTACCTAGGGACCGTTACGCACAGCTAGTGCCGCTTGCGGTCTGTGGTTAAACCCACTGCCAGCGTAGTGTCGAGTCTTTAGAGTCCCACACAGAAAGCTTTTCGCCTTTAGGCAAAAGAGTAGAGGTCGCATGGTATTGCGACAGGTCGCATGGTTTTGCGACAGGGTTCGGTCACATCCGTGCACTTGTGCGCGTACAGTGTCCGGACAGTTTACACTAGCGGGCTTTGGTTTAAGCCAGATCCTAGTGTACCTTATGGGATTGGATTTATCCAGTTTGCATTCGTGTTCCTCAGAACGCGGATGCGGGTGTGTATGCACAGTTGACAGGGAGACAGAGGCAGTGGATTCTCATTAGGGTTGTTGACAGTTGACCGTTGACTATTGACTTTTTGATCAACCCTAATGAGAATATGATATGTGATTAACTATTATATTAATTAAGTATTATGGTGATATGGTTGTTGACTTTGTTGACTTGTTGACTTTTGTTGACTTGTTGACTTTTATTGACTTGTTGACCGGTTGACTAGGCTTGACTAGTTGACCATCATGATAACCATAGCCATTATTTCATGGCAAAGACTTTTTCTTGCTTGCTCATTTGTGTAAAATGAGTGCATGAAATGTTATGGTTATGGTTGCTTCAAACCATCACATAAGACTTTTTTAGTATGATGAGTTATCATGACTTTGGATTATGAGAGGGTGAAAGACAAAAGAGAGCCTCATTCTTTCTTGCTCATTCTCTCTCTTGTTCTTGAGCTCTCCTTTTGCTCTCACCCTTTTGCTCTTGCTCCCTCTCTTTAATCTATGGTTCTCTTGTCTCATGAGTTGAGAATCAAGAACCATAGATAAAATCCCATTCTAATTCTTCTCTACTCATTCTAGTTCACTAGGTTTAGCAAACCAAGTGAACTAGTTTCTTCAAAGAACGAAGAAGGAGCTAAAGGTTGGAGCTTTCAGGTGGATCTATCTTCGGCGTACGGAGACGACGAGAAGAAGCCATTCCGGACCACCATCGGAGCTTGAAGACGAAGGAGTTCAAGACAAGCAAGGTATAACCCCCTAACCGAGTAGCTAGAAACTCCTAGTTAGGTTGCTAGATAGATGTTTAACCAAGATCCGGGTTTTAGGTCCATGTTACCACCTCCGTAAAAATCGTTTTTTACCAAATTCTGCATTCCCGAAAGTAGCGGGAGAGGTAGCATGGACTTACAAACAAACCATAGGCTACTAATCAAGTTCAACCCGTCATTTCTTGATCGAATTAAACCCACCCGCACGACCCTTGATGGAGGTCAACAAGGCCGCACGACTACCCTAATCCAATCTGCATCATATGCATAAGCAGATAAATACTAGTTAGCTACCGCACACTACGCCTTGACGGAGGTCAACAAACATAGCACGAATACTAAATAGGACTTATCTGAAATGACGGAGGGCTACAACAGGTTTTTCTGAAAACCTATTGCGTAATGAACTTGATATCGTTGTAGAATCAAATGATTTTAAAATGGAGTGTTTTTGAGGCTTTTCTAGTTTTGCTAAAGGAGTCACCCCGGTGAAGGGATCGTCGGTCCTTTCCTCGTCGAATGAGGTGCGGGATATATCATATATATCACTGTGCAAAGCAAAAACACTTAAAAGCAATCAAAAGATAAACCGAGTGTGTTGCATCTACCAGTTATTGCTAAAGGAGTCACTCCCGGTGAAGGGATCTCGGTCCTTTCCTCATCGAATAAGGTGCAGGATATATCATATATATCGCTGTGCAAAGCAAGAACTGTAGCTACCTGTTTTATTTTGAAATTCGATTCTACAACATCTTAGGTTTCTTTTATTTCATTAATCATATTAATGAAGTCCCATCATTTAAATACCTAAACATCACAGATAAATACGACGTACACTTATGCCATCCGCATTCGCCTCGATGTCCCCTCGTGCACCGTTAGGTTAGGTAACTAACGGCAGAGCGGGGCAGGGCTAGCACGGGTGTAAAACATAAGTAACGCCTATATAATATATCATATATACTATATACAGTATCCATCACAGAACATCACATGATCACATCACAGATATCGCAGCAGAAGAATCATATGAAATATTGGATATACTAGGACGTCCGTGTTTTCAATACGAGCCAGTATAAAACACGGATTCCACGGTCTCGATGAATAGCCAAACCCACACCCCTAGACCCCTACGAGATCGGCAAGCAACCCTACCAATTCTAGAGTTAGGAGACCCGGACTCGACTCCTCGAGTTGGTCTCCCACTGGACTCCAGAACCCGGTTACTTATGCCCTCCTCCTTGGGTCTATCCTAGTGCGGAAAAGTAAATAATATACAAACGGTGACATCTTCCGCAACCTGGACGTGCCCCAATAAAAGAATATTACATACAAGTTTTTACATGAATGAAAATGAAAAACATTCATCTCACATAAAAAACCCCCGGCTATTCAAACACGACGATCCAATATAACATATCCAGCAACACATAACATCACATGTCATCAACGAAGTAAATATGTCCATCCCAATTGTCGTTGACATATAGCAACGAAACCGGCGATATCACATATTACACTTACGGTCACAGAAAAGAAAGTGTAAAACTACAACAGTTGGAATCCGCAATCTGCATAGACATCGCATGCTTAATCAAATGAATACCTTAGACATCGCATGCCTAACTATTATAAACCCCGCATTTTAGTCTCAAAATCGAAAACACTTTTCAATACCTAGTCGGGCAATTCAACAGGATTCCCGACAATTTGATCGAATGCTCGTCGCAAACTTCAGTAGGCGGCTACACCCCCGATACCGTCGACGAAGTGCACCAAGGCGGAACACCGCTGCCGCGAGCACCCGAACGGATGCTTTCGGCGACGGGGTTCTCCTACAGTCACTTGGTCGGGGCTATGGAGTGAGGCTGTCTATTAAGTTTACCCGGTGAGTATCCGCGTACGCTACGTGATTGCAACGGACTTTTGATCACATCAAAATTCCGTGGCAACCGATCAAGTGAGACTAAACTGCTATGTTTATAATATTCATTCAGTTATCTCATAACTTATTGTGAATTCCAATTATTGTATCCCATTCCGGATAAATAGAAAATGTTAAACTTTTCGATCAAACAGTCGAACACACAAGTTTTCCCGATATAGATCAACACATGAAATAAGTCTAGAAACATTCAGTTCATGCCTCAGTACCAACGGTCCAGCCGTAGAAGGGTCAAGCCAACGCCTCACATGTGGCACGCCGTACTGCCCCAAACCCTAAGGTTCAAAGGGCAGATCAAGACGGTCACATAATCGAGTTAAGGTTTGTTGTCTTCTAGAGGGACCATCGCGTTACTTGCACTACTTAGAACGTCTTTAAACCACGGAAAAATCCAACACTTGGAAATTTCCCGACAGGGGAAAAATTGGGTATTTATATCCAGTCGAACTTTTTAACATATTCAAAAATTATCCGGAAAGCCAAATAGACAAAGTTAAATAATCCGATCGATTCATCGAATCCCCAAAACAACCCTAGAAAATTCAACTCTTGAATAAATATTAAAAATTCCCAGAAAACTCAAGACCTGAAAACATGAATTACTGTGCAAAAATTAAACAGTGATAACACTTATTGGCCGCGGAACCGCCGCAGAAGCCAAGCTTCTACCGCGGTTCCGCCGCACTGTAGCAGCTTCACTCAAAAAATTTTGCATCGTAATTCATAGTTTTTCCTGCTGAATTTTTTAAGAATTTTTAATCTGGAAAAAACCCAGTTTTTAGAAAAAGTCCAGAGAGCACTTTGATGTTAGGGTTTCGGGTCGATCGGGTTTCAAACTTCGTCTACGCGTCGCCTAAGGCTCTAGCTAGGCTCTGATACCACTGTAGGGTTCCTAGGCACTCTCAAGAGGTCTCACAAGGCATCAACCATGCCAATTTCAAATTTTACGGGTGCCGAGAAACCCTAATACGGATCGTTGGCTAGAAGTTTAGGCGAAAAAGAAACTAGTTAACAACTTAACTAAATGGTAAACGGAAATACAACCTTTGTAGATCCGGTTCTCCACCTCCATAGCTCCGCAATGAAGTCTCCTCGCTGTCCAAATGGAAACCCGGGCTCTAGCGTCGGCTTCATCGGAGAAATGGGCGGGCAAGGTCGTCGGCTTCATGCCGAAGATGATCTACGTCGAGGCATCACAAGATCAAGCTCCACATTCACCAAGCCATGAAAACTTGTGAAGGAAACACCCTATACTACTTGGCAAGAGGTAGAGGATGAAGAAATAGGAGGTGGGTTCAATTTAGATTTGGATTTCTAACTCTTTTTCATCAATCACCATTGATGAAGTCAAGCTTTCTTCATTGAAGAAGATGAAGAAGAAGAAGAAAAAATATTATGATAAGTTACTTTCAAAAATAGAAAATCAATGAATACTTATCATAATCTAACTCTAGTTAGGTGTAGAGAATTAACTAAGGTTTGGGTTAGAGAAAGAAACAAAATGGTCAACCATTTCAAAGCTTCATAAAGCTTCAAGGATAATCCAAAAATGGCCACCATTTTATTTCTTTCACAAATCAATGAATAAATAAAAGAATAAGTAAATGAAGCATAAGAAACCCTAACCATTGACCAACTATGGTTTAAACCATACACCAAACTATCATGCATCATCAAACATGATACACACAAGTGCACAAAACTATATCACATATACAATGTGCAAATGAAGTGAGAAAACCCATTTAAAGTGAACCAATACTAGTTAATGCAAAGTAATATATCAAATATATAATTATACATTAAATCATTAAATCAACACTTGATTCAATGATCCGGTCATGTCTCACACAACCGACTAGTATACAATGTATCGATTTATCGAATCAATCCTTGATTCGATAACTAGGTTATATCGCATACAACCATTCGACACATTCATCGCGAGAATGAAATACGGTATCACATACACGCATTATTCTCGGTCCCGCACATATCTCATATGCGCTCCTATTTCGTTTCGCTTGAGCCAGGAAACCTCTGTGTAGGACTCTAAAGACTCGTCAATACGCCGGCAGCAGATGATGATCATATCAAGCATCCACAAGCCGCAAGCGGTCTGCTAAACGTAACGTCCACCCGGGTATTGAGCGATCAGAAGATCGACGAGCAAGCCCGCTCATACTCCTGTGAATCCAACCAGTAACACTTACCGTACAGTCCGGTCTGATCGTCTGATATGTCGCATATCTCGCCTAGGGGTGGTAAACGTCAGACCCCAATAGCTCGATAAGTCGTGTCGATATGAGGTCTATAACAATTCGAGAAACTACTGGTAACACTTACCAGTAAATCTCAGCAACCCTGGCCAGGGATTTCCGGTTATAGCCAATCGAACACAGCGCAACATCAACTCCCTATACCGGGAGAGACGAATCCCCTCCTATCGCTCATTGCCTCCATGTGACTCGGGACTGTACCCAAAAACCACCGTTTTGCACGCCCTCTTGGATGTGGTAAGATGGAAATCAAAGCACAGTGGGAACCACACAAGACTCTATGACGATCTCGGGTCAACAGACTACTCTGTACCAGTGTCACCAGAGAACTGCCATCTGACGTAAGGTATAATACCATCTCGGAGTTCTCGGCGAGTCCGTCCAGTGTACCCAGTCTCCACTGAGCACCCGTATATCTTCTCTGATGTCAAACACCAATGGATATGGGATCATCCATCGCCCATCTGTATGGGTCGAGAAGCTACACGCTAGTCTACTCTGGTATATCGATGCCCCGTCTCGATACACCCACGACTAGGGACTTTGAAGGATGTACTTATGGACCACCATGTCCCCACTAGTATGATCCGCATCATAGTCCAGACAGTCAAGTACACATCCTAAGGGCTTTACCAACATGTATCAGAGAGACAATCAGTATACACGTTAAGGTAAAGAGCAACCAGATAGCATACTATCATGTCGAGTAAGAAAGTCCTCCCTATATATGTCCAAGCATCCACAACAATATACATCCTATGTACAGTAATGGCCTCTAGGGCATACATATAACTAACAGTCGGTGTCTCGACTGTATACACTAGTCTACTCTGGAGTATCGATGCCCTGTCTCGAAACTCCCACGACTAGGGACCTTTTAAGGATGTGCTTATAGACTACCAACTCCCACGTATATGATCGCCCTCATACTGCTGGCAGTCAAGCAAGAATCCTAGGGGCTCTATCAACGCGCAATAGTGACTTGTAAGGTCACCTAAAGCAGTACACGATGATAAAGGTAAACCAGATAGCATACTATCATCTTGAGTAAGACTGTCCTACCGGAATAGGTCCTCCCTCAATCATTGCAATCACGTGCCTGTGATCCAATAATTGATTCTAAGGGCACTATCTCCAACACCTTATCAGTTCTTTTTATAGTTTTTGGGGTATGTAGCTAGTTAGTTTCAGTTTTAAGTGGTTAAAGTCTTGTTTGATGCATAATATCGTATTTTAGTGTCGTTTTGTGATATATGTGGTCTGCTGTGACTCGGAAAGTTTACTAGAAAACTAAACAAAATTGTAGTGATGTACTAGTGACCATAGGCTTTCACCTGCGACACGAGACCCATCCTACCGGCCGGGGCCGGCAACCTCTTTGACGCATTCCGGAGAGATCGGCTAGGGTTTGGAGTGGGGGTTTGGGTTTTTCTGGGTAGGTGTTTGCAGTGGTTTCGGTATATTTGGTTCTGTTTATTTGTTTAGTTTTCACTGTATACAAAATCTGGGGTCACTTAGGTAAGTTGTAGTGTTTTGTGTTCGCGCGATACGTTATACGACACGGATCGTGAACTTTGGGTGGTTTTGCTCTTAAGTTGTTTTCGTCGTGTCGCTACGTGTCTTAGCCACAATACGAACACTTGAGAGTATGTTTTGTGTTGTTGTGTCGGGCTAAAGTAGTGTGTACATGTTTTTGGGTTATTATTAATATATACTTGCTTTGTCGTCTTACTGTTGTAGGTTCGCAGGCGGGGACTACGGACACAGCTACAAAGGAAAAACAGGTTGTTGGCTACACTTAGCCAGGAGTGTTGGTGAGTAGATTTAACATCTACAGGGGAATCGCCCGCATGGCGTTATGCGTCTGGGCTAGAGATGTTACTTTGTCGTATATTCTATGTCAGATTTCGAATTTGCACATTTACCCTACCGCTTAGTAATTGTTGTGCTTGGACTAGTATCCTTAGGACACTGCACTATTATTGACGGCTCATATTGCACGAGCACTGATTGTATGCCACACACACCGTCAATAATTGTCATGTCACGCACAACCCATATATAGAAATGATATTGTCTGGTTAGGGACATTGAGACATTGATTCATATTTTTATTGTGCTTATGACATATAGCATACCTGTACACTTACATGCTAGTTACCCATATACCTATATGGTATTGTACCATTGTGATAGGTATATACACATATGAGACATAGCTATCTATACATTTGGCATACATACATACATATACCTGGAGGATATTATGGATAGGTATAGACACATACCTTGCTACAGCTACTTTGACATCATACATACTTACAAATGGACACACATATCTTGCTATACCGGCATGGTTACGTATACCTTGTTATAGCTACATGTTCACCTGTCTATATTGTTGCATCTGCTTTCGGGGAAATCAGGAACCGTGTGATATATTTATTTAACTGGTTGCAGTTAAATAGTGGTTTTTCCTTTATATGCTCATATTACTGTTTCATATTGCATATACTACATTCATATATGTCATATGATGTTCTCTGATATGTTTACTACTATGTATATATAACGGTGGAGTGGGACGCTGTTATATATGTCTTTACCCCAATATTAGTGGAATGGGACGCTAATATATGTGTATTGATTCATGCCTTCATACATATTCACTACTTGATGTTTTTTGGATTTGAGGACCGTGGTTGTTTCATGAAATTATGCATTATTTGAAAAACCCGGTTTCTCTTGATATGATATTTCAGCTTCCACCATGAGATTTCTCGGTTCAGAAATTATATATACCCCATGCGAGTAGGTGTCGTGGACCGTGTGCGGGTACATGGTGGAGCCCGGTTGGTTCCCCGGGGCAAGAAGATCGAAGGTCCATGCCGTTGAGCCCGGCTGGGGGCGTTTGCCATCCGGTGACAGTACTTGGACTCGACGTATATCTGGGGGATATCGATCGAGATTATGTACGTACATGCCTTGCAGATTGCGGGTGGTGCTTACCCAGGTTATTAGGATGTACGTACGTGACATTGGAGGGCCAGTCCTAGGTGATGGCGCCTCAGAGATCAGTATTTTGGTGTCGATGCTGGACACTTGTTTCATGATGTTTTGGGTGTCGATGTTAGACACTCACCTTATATGAAACTTACTTTATACTGATATTGTACACACTGGATAGGTGGGATATATTGATGTTGGACATTCAGGATATATGAGATTTACTTGATATTGTACATTAAGGATATATGAGACTTAGATGATATGAGAGCCAATTTGAGGGCTGATTTGTGGAAATTGGGAATTTGATTATCTTGTTGGATTTTGGTCCTACCACGAGGTTAAGATTTCCGTGGAAATGACATGTTTAATTTCATACTTCACATTTATTGTTTATGCACTGCTTCATGTATTAGTAATACCTGTTAGAGTACCTTCCATGACTGTTGCATTTACATACCTTTATTCATATCATTTCTTCATGTATTAGTAGTACCGATATAGTACCTTACATGATGCTGCATACAGATTGTCATATTATTACTGCTTCATGTGTAGTTGTACCTGTTAGTGTACCTTTCATGATTATTGCATTACATATGACTATTCATTGATATTAAATGTTATTGTTAGATTCGCGTTGTACGTGCATACTAGTGATTACCTGCATATGTTATTTACTATTCACGAGTTGGCAACTCACCTCCGTTGTGCCACAGTGTTAGCAGGTGTTCCTCAGGATAGTCAGAGGCCGGGCTATTTTCATCCATCGTATCATCTTTTGGCTGCGGATACCACTTCGCCTGACACTGTGCAGTTTTGCCCAGGTGGGTTTTGTGGTTATCCGATGTTGTATTGTATATTCGTTGGATCCTTGTACTCTCCATCTACCAGTATTATGTATGACTTAGTGACTTGGTGTGAGGACGATATTGTATATTATTTTGTGACTTGGAAGTTTTTATGCTGTTTTATTTATATCATCTCTTTCTTCGCTTCGGCGTCGTATATCTGTTGTGGTGATTGTTTTCCGCCGTTGGGCATGGATTTTGCTCCCGTTTGTGATGATTTTACTTATATATTATGCTGTACCCATTTTGGGGCTGGTTTTTACAAAGGAGGTGCTGCCAAAATGTTAAGGGATAAAAGTGAGACTTTAAAGATTTTGGGTTGTGATTTCAAAGGTTTTGAAAATACTATCATCACTTTCTTATTATTTTTGATGGTTTAGATTTCTGGGTTTTGGCTTTCTTTTACCGCGTTACGCCTGTAGACGTTGCGTAGTATTAGGGTCGTCACGTGCCAATTTCGGGGTCGTGACAAATTGAGACTAAACGGCTAGCTTTACAATATACTAACTAGTTTTCATAAAACTAATTAATCCGGATTCTAATTATTGTATCACACACATCACAAAGCTTGTAAATTAACCGTGACATTAGAATTCCGCACGCAATTAGCAAACTTAACCAATTTTTCCAAGACTTGAAAAATCTAGTGAGCTAAAGTTCCAAAACCGATCGTTTTAAGCCAATCCGGGAGTCGAAACAAACTCGAAACCCGCCCGAATCTTCACGGGGGTGAAGATCCCAAAATTAACTATCGAATTGAGGGCCTAGAGGGGGTACCCCACCACCGAGGCCACCACGAGGTGGCCAGGGGGTGAGGCAGACCAGAAACTGCCTAAGTTGGGACAGTTTCGGGTCCCCACCGCCAAGACCACCTTGTGGTGGTCTTGGGGAGTGCGCCCAGCAGTTCTGTTCCCCTTGGGGTGTCCCCGGGGTGCGCACGCTCCACCCCGCGGCTTCTCGGTTCAAACCGTGAGCCCTTGGGGTGTGCAAACAACTCAAAATATCATTTTGGAAAACTGTTTTTATCGGCAGTTTTTGCACGACAAAACGGCGGATTTCTAACGTCGCTACAAGTTATCCTAATGTTCTAGCTTGGCTCTGACACCATGAAAGTCTCCCTTAACACCACCATGAGGTTCTAAAGGCATAAAGCATGCCATATTTTAATTTTTATTAGGTGCTAAGTTAGAATAACAAGATCTTTACTAGATTATTAAGGGTTTGCCTTTGTGATGTGATTAACTCAAGAGAAGAAAAGAGCATACAACCTTTGTAGTTTGAGTCCTTCTCTTTAATAGCTCCGGGTTGAAGTCCACGCTACTCTACTAGGCTGCTCTTCGAGTTGAACGAACCTCCTTCGTGATCTTCGGGCCAACGACGATCCATCCGAAGTCCACAAGCTCAAGCTAACCCTTCACTAATCTCATTAGTGAAGGCAACACTCCACATCAAATTGCTAATCTAATGTGTGATGGTGAAGTAGGGGTTTAATTTTCTCACAAGTTTGGGTTCAAGCTTCATGGTTCACATCACATGTGAGGATTGAAGCTTGAAGCATGGGATTGAGGAAGAAGAAGAAGCTAGAGAGCAACCATAGGAGCAAAGAAAGCAAAATGGCTAAGTGTTGAGAATGAGCTATGAATGAATGGCAACTCTTGACCCCCACTCATTCAAAAATGGAATTTTGCAATATAAAATTGCAACCATACTTGAATAGTGAGTCAAGATGAATAAACAAATATAACTCCCATGCATGCAACCATGCTCTCAATTTACACCTCATTTCTATTTTTCTCAAAAATAGAAAATAAAGCCATGCTTCATTATTATATATATATATATATATTAATATATATATATATAATGAAGAATAATTAGTGAGCTAATGATATTAGTTATATCACATTATTAAATCCACACTTGATTTAATAATCCGGTTATATCACATATGACCGACTAATATCATTCATCCGTATATCACATTATCAAATCAACACTTGATTGGACAATCTGGTTATATCACATATAACCGAACCGATAACAGATAACTGTCAGATTACAATACCGTATCACATACTCATATTCAATCAGGCCCACGCACATATCAGCATATGTACCCTACTTTTCTTTTCGCTCGAACCAGGAAACTTCTGTGTGGGACTCTAAAGACTCGTCAATACGCCAGCAGTAGGTGATGATCATATCAATCACCTACAAGCCATCAGCGGTACTAGCTGGACGTAACAGCTTAACCGAGTATTGAGCGATATGAAGATCAATAAGCAAGCTCATCCATACTCTCCATGAAGCCTATCAGTAACACTACCGTACAGTCCGGTCTCTTTGTCTGATATGTCGTAAATCATGTCTAGGGGGTGGTAAACGTCAGTCCCCAGTAACGTGATAAGCCATGCCGATGTCTGGCCTATAACGGTTTGAGAAACTACTGATAACACTTATCAGTAAATCTCGGCAGCAGCCCTGGCCAAGGACTTCCAGTTATAACCAATCGAGTATAGCGCAACATCAACCCCAAATACCGGAAGAGACGAAACTCCTCCTATCTCTCATTGCCTCCATATGACTCGGGACTGTACCCAAAATCCACCTGTTTGCATGACTCCTTTGAGCCATGGTAGGGAGGAAATCAAAGCACAGTGGGAACCACAACTCTATGATGATCTCGGGTCTATAGACTAACATGTACCAGTGTTACTAGAGAACTGCTATCTGACGATAGGTATACTACCACATAGGTGTCCTCGGCGAGTCATGTTCGGTGTACCCATTCTCCAATGAGCACTTGTGTACAATCTTTGGTGTCACACACCAATGGTTGAGGGATCAACCATGGCCCTCTAAGGGACAAGAAACGTACACACTAGTCTACACTGGAATATCGATGCCCTGGTCTCGATATTCACATGACTAGGAACTAATTAATGGATGTACTTGTGGACCACCCTTGCCCTACTAATATGATCTCATCATAATCCTGGTAGTCAAGTTCATATCCTAAGGGCTTTATCAACATGTGAGAGCAAGACAGTAAAGAATACCAGTCAACATGTTAAGATATAACCAGATAGCATACTATCATGTCGAGCAAGAAAGTCCTCTCTCTCTCTCTCTATATATATAAATATATATATGTCCAAGCATCCACTATAGTATACATCACATGTACAATAATGGCCTCTAGGGCATACATAGAACTAACACAACTTTTGTATAGTTCAGCATAGGTGAGATCGGAAGATGCCATTAGCAGGTTCTTTCCAGGACACCGCAGCGATAATGATTTGCACCCAGGATCAGTTATATCGTGTGTATTCCGAGGGCCAGATGCCGCCGTCAGTAATGTGTCGTTGAGAGTGGTCATGTTGATTGGCCAAACGGTGATCAGAGGAGTTCCAGAGCGGGGTTGTTCCATTAGTACACCTGACCAGGCCGACGAGAAGAAGGATCGTGAGATTGGTAATCCACAAGGAAAACGAGAACCCAGAGACCGAAGACGCCATATCGTGAGCAGAAGGCAAGTAGATGATCTTGCTCTGTCAGTTTGAGTGCACCGGCATATTTTTCGACATTGTAGGAGGTGTACCTCAATGTCATTTATTGCGATTTGCGTTTTGTGATTCGAGTATCACACTTTTATCGCTTGTACTTGAGTTTCGATGATTGGGTTTCTTTATTTATGTTTTTGTGCACCATGGCTGCACCTACTGGAGATTTATATTTTGTGCACAGTTATTGCACTTGATTTATGTTTTATACACCGCTACATTGGTTTATTATTTATGCATATCTATTGCACTGGGTATCGAATTATGCCTTCGTTTCACTTATTTATGATTCTTAGGATTCGATACTGTCGATTTGATTTTGTTCATGTCATACGCACTTGACATGATTTTTTTGCACTCGGTATAGCTCACATATGCTTGCAGTGGATTGATACGTGTATTGTGCATGCAGTTGCACACATTTATGATTCTATACACCTTGGTATACTCGGTGTTGTTTTTGTGAGCATTTGAGATATTGATGAGTTTCGTGCATTGGTTGCACCAGATTTGTATTTCGTGCATTTTTTGCGCCAGATTTTTGTTTTCGTGAGCGTCTGCACTTGGCGTTCGTTATCGTGCACGCTACTGCACTAGATGTTTTGTGCGGACCTGACGCACTTGATTTGGATTTTTGCGCATGTTGGGCGCATGATATGAGATTTTGTGCATACCGGGTGCACTCGATTGTGATTTTTATTCGTGCTTGTGGATGCACTTGATTGCGATTTTCATTTGTGCATGTTAGTTGCACTGGGTTGAGATTTTCGTGCACTATAGATGCACTTGATATTGTTGTCATGCACATCAGTTGCACTGAACAGATGCTTTCGTGCACACCCTTTGCACTTATTTTTGCTTTTGTGCATATTATGACACTTGTATTAGATTTGATTTCCGTGGGTACCAGACACAGGTGATGTTGGATACGCCTTTTGAGGCTGATTTTATTTATGAATATCGCGTTTTGATGATGGGTACTATGATGTATAGTAGTCAAGCAGGACTGATACGAGGATAGTACCCGAGTACTTTGCATGCATGAAAAGTTTACCAATAGGTTTTCAAAAAGGAGCTATAGTCTCGCTATTTCCTACGTGTCCGCGAGTGACACGAAAATTTTACAAAGAAAACCTTCTGGGATATTTCAAAAAGGAGGGACGTATAATTTGAGCAAAACATATATAGGTATATAAATATTTACTACTTTACAAATGATCGTCTGCCACTTGTGCCGTGAGCTACGTATAGCACGGCGATTTGGGAAAGATTTGGCATGAGTTATTCAGCTTTTAAAATGGTTTTACAAAGATGCGTGATATATATGTATTATGATTTGACTATAGTGCATTAGATTCCAGTAGTGGAATTCGATATTCGTATTTCCTTTATAACTCCGATTATTGCGTGACGCTTGACGGAGTTTTATTTTGAGTTTCGTACTCTTTTTCAGGCGCACACGATGCGCTGTGGTATTTCTGTATCTTCCGTGATTTCAGAGCCCCGTTGATTTGAGCTGATTATTGAAATGTTTTAGTATTCAGGGGTTTAAATTTTAAATTCGGGGACCGAATTTATTTAATGGGGGAAGATTGTAATATTTCAGAAATATAAAATATTATTTTTGGAAATTTAATATTAAAATAATATATTTCGCGAAAACTATTCGATTGGCGAATAGGGGTTTTTTCGTAAAATGGTATAACTATATACCAATATTTGAAAAATATTCGGAGATTAAAATGATTTATTTATTATAATGATATTTATCGGATTTTGGCATTTTTATAATTAATTATATGCAAGTTTAAATTAAAATTGATTAGTGCACTACTAATCGCGATTAAGCCAAATCCGTGTTTTTTACATTTTCCATGGCTAGTGCACCATGTCATGTGCATATTATTCAATGTGTTTGTGACTTGTGAGTTTATGAGAATAAGAAAAGAAAAAGCAAAAAGAAAAGAGAAGTTATGAGTGAAAAACAAAACGAGAATGAAACAAAAGAGATATTTGAGAGAGTGAGTGTAGGAGATATTTAAGTGAGAGAGTGAGCACAAGAGAGAGAGAGAGTGAGACTTGGCTGCCTCTTTCATTCCCATTGTTTTCTTCAACTCACTACCTCCATACCTCATCTCCAATTCTTTTTCAAATCCCCATGCCACCTTCACAATAAAGATGCACAAGCCTATCCTAAACCCTTTAGACCTTTCAAGTTTGGATTTTGAAGACTTTAGGAAACTCAAGAATATTCCTAAGTTGCCAAATGAGGCAATCCTTACACTTTAGTTAAGTTGTTATGGTTAACATATCCTAGTTTTAGTTTAGAGTTTGTATTAGTTAGTTTTGTGATCTTGGAAATTTCTAAGTTGATGTTTAGTGATTTTGTGGACTTGTAAAGATGTAGTAAAGGTGTAGTGAGTGTTGTAGGACCTTAGTGATACTTTTCATGACCTGGAAATGAGTTTAGAACCCGATAAACGAATTTAGAATTTGTCCCATGTCGGTTTTGTGAAACCCAGAGGACTACAGGGTATCTGGAGCAACTTCGGTTATTTCTGAGATAAACAAACAAGTCCATTGACCTAATTAGACCACTAGAAGACCACCACCGAAGTACGAGCCCTTTTGCCCCTACTATGACCGGCAAGGCCGGGAAATATGATGTTTTCGCCGGACCAAACATGTGTGTTGGTGTTTGGGTTTTGCCTGTAGCTCACTTACCCTATAACCTAGCCTCTGTACTTGTTAGTTTTGTCACTTTTGACCTGAGGTAAAATCATGGTGCTACTTGAGAGTGTTTTGGCTATATTTTTAAGATATTTGAATTTATGGTTTTGGTATTTGGATTTGAATTAGTCGTTGGACGCTTGTACATCAACGACGAGGGTTGTTTGGTTGTTTTTGCATGCGTAAGCTATAGGTTCTAACCTATAAGCAATTCGTGTGACGTATCGGTTTTCGGATATTGGTTTTAATAGAATTGCGATTGTGTATTGATTGTAGGTACCTTCGTGTGGACTTCCGAGACAACGAAGCACATCGACTTCGGCTAAGCGAGGAGTTTAGCATGTGAGTAGATTTATATCTATGGGGGAAGTCGGGTGGATGGCGTATAGCACCCCCGCAACCATTGATATGGAAAGATTGTTATATAACTTATAAGTTTAATAAATGATATGCTATGAACTTACGGACATGATTATAGGATTTAGAAAGAGATGATATGATAAAAGTTGACACTAATGAATATATATTGGCTTGAGAATATGATATAGGTATAAAAGATAACAAGACGTGGGATATTGAGATGATAGATATAGATGACTCGGATTGATATATGAGAATATGAAATGAGAAAGTGAATCATGATAAGTATGAATTGAAAGAGGACAAGTATGAGTTGATAATGATAGGATATGAGATCGAGATCAATATGAATCGAGATTAACATGATATGACGTATATGAAAGATGACATGATATAAGATTGATATAGATGTGTTATGTGATTGATAAGGTATGCCGTACGAGATTATAGATCCGTACCTTTGCTGGTGAATAGGACGATAGATTCCCTACCCTGTTTGTGACACCGTACGATGGATTACCGTACACGATGGGTTTACCAAATGTTTGATCCGCGCTCATAAATTGAGAATGATGATCGAGGATATTGCGACACATGATACTATGAGGCGGGATCGTTGACATAAAGAGGATACCTTATTATAGTTCATGTTTATGTTGGATTATTTCTCGTGTGATACCTATCATGTTTCCAGTATTTAATGTTATATGATATCATTTGCTAGTACACCTGCACAATTACCGTTGATGCGCATGTTATACTTACACAGATTTTCCGGCTCACCCACATTCATTATCGGTAATTGTCATGCCACTTACACAGTAGAACTGCCATATTATGAGATTAATCTTATACGTAAAAGTACATTCATTGTTCGGTACTATCACTTGACATGCTTGCATGATATACTCGATATGCTCATATTACTACTCTATGTTGCATACATCGTACCTTATGGTTATATGCTTGAGATGTTGTTTTCATGAGATCTCTGTATTTGAGAACCGTGGTTATATTTCAAATGGAATTATATACTGTTTTATAAACGCTGTTTCTCTTGATATGATATTTAGAGGCGTCCACCATGAGTTTTCTCGGTTCTGAGCTATGATTATACCCGATTCGAGGAGCGGTAGGAACCTTCTGCGGATACATGGTGGACCCGGTGAGGTACCCCGGGGCAAGAAGACTCGTATTGTTAGGCGGTGAGCCTGGCAGGGGAGCACCACCTACCGATGATTGTATAGAACTCGGCGGATATCCGGAGGATACCGTTTTGGAGTTTTGATATGAGATGGATATGAGGGCCGATCTGAGTATGCGGCGCCTGAGATGAGATAGATACTAGGGTTGATCTGAGTATGTGGCGCCTGAGATATAAGGATTTATGTGTATATGCTGGACACGGGTTTTCATGATATTCCGAGTGTCGGTGTTGGACACTCAGGTTCCATGATTTTGATGTGTCGTTGATAGACACACATGGTTGATATCCTCATATATATATACAGTGTTTTGTTTTCATGATGTTCGAGTATCGGTGTAGGACACTCAGGTTCCATGATTTTGATGTGTCGTTGATGGACACACGTGGTTGATATCCTCATATATATATATATATATATATATATATACAGGCTTATGTTTTCATGATGTTCGAGTGTCGGTGTGGGACACTCGGGTTCCATGATATTGTTTGTGTCGTTGATGGACACGTGGATGATAACCACATATATGATGTCAGATGTTTATTTATATATGTCATTGCATTGACTCGATTGTTGACATATATGCGTACATGGTAACCCTAGATATCATAGTATTACCTTCAGGATATAGTGACCTAGGAAATCATTGTTTTATTCGATTTCTACTTGCTGATGTTTTCTACTCACGAGTTGGCAACTCACCCCCGTTGTGCCACAGTTCTTGCAGGTTTGACCGCTTGGGATCAATTGCGGTATTGCTGGCACACAGTTTCTTCCAGGGTGCTTTGCTTTGGTAGGCGGGACACACATGTTGGATCGTGCCCACTTTCGTACTTTATATTCCGTTGTATCTAGATAAACTCCATCAAATCAAATCAAATCAAATCAAATCAGAGACTAGAAATTGTATATTGGTAGACCTAGTGAGACTTGGGTATTGTGCGAGACTTGGAGAGATGGGTTTATGATCGCTTTCATAGGTTTTGATGTTTTGTTTATTTATCGTTCTTTCCAGGTTGATCTTCTCCGTTGGGCGTCGTATATATGTTTTTTCGTGGTTGTGATTCCGCCAGTTGGCGAAGAGCTAGCTCTCGCTTGGGGATGCCTATATATTGTTGTGTATATGCTTTTGGATCAAAATATACAAGGGAGGTGTTGCCTAAATTTTTAAAGACGAAACATATTTTCAACTGTAATATAACCCACTTGCATTTTCATGTTTCATTAGCTATGCATTCAAGGAAAAACATGATTCATTATACCTTTATTTCAAAACTGCACCCCACTATTTTCCGCAAAAAGGTTTAGATTTTCTGGCCTTCGGCTTACTTGATTTACGTTACGCCTTTAGACGTTGCGTGATTTAAGTGTCGGTCACGTGCTGAATTATGGGTCATGACAATATCCCAATCGGGGTTCGAAAAGTTGTGTGTTTCTCATCTTCGGGCGACATCTTGATCTGATTGTACCCAAACGAGTCATACACGAAGGTGAAAAGCTCGTAATTTGAGATGTCGTCGACCATCATTTCCATGACAGGTAGCGGGAAGTCATCTTTAGGGAATGCCTTGTTGAGGTCCCTGAAATCAACACAAACTCGTATCTGTCCATTCTTCTTTTTCACTAGGACGATGCATGCGATCCATTCCGCATATTTCTCTTCTCTGATGAAACCGGCATCGATGAGTTTCATGGTTTTCTCGATGACCTTTTCTTCCAGTTCCCTTCTCATTCTTCGAGGAGCTTGTTTGACCGTCTTAGCATCAGGAGATATAGCCAGCTTATGCACGGCCACTTCAGGGGAAAGGCCAGGAATTTCATTGTACGTCCACCGAAGTAGTCAGTGAACTCATGCAGCAGAGAGATTATCTGCTCTTTCATTTCCTCTGACAAGAGCGAGCTGATGTAGGTCGACCTTGGATTATCATCCGTTCCCAAATCAATCTCGGTTAGCTCGTCGAAGGTTGCTTGTCCGCCATCTTCGAGCTCTCGAGGGGATTCTTCTGGCTCGGCTAGCTCGTCGTCATCATTTGACCTCTCGCTAGATTCACCAACATGGATCATGTAGCATGCTTTGGCATTAGGTTGAATGAAACCTATGTCCTTTCTATCTGGGATTTGTCCATCGATGAGTGCTCGTACCTGAGGCGGGTGCCACAGCCCCTCAAAAAACTTCGCTTCGGAGTCCGTTTGATATAACCGACATCCGCACTTTTTAAAATATTCCCGCATCTCGGATACATAATATCTGGGGTTTAGGACAACTCTTATGCCTTTTTCATAGGGAAGGCATGTCATAGACAAATCGTCAGGGTGTGCGACAGGATTTAACACATAAAAAGGATGCCCTTCTGTCCACTTTTCCTTCCGGGAACGTAGAAAGTTTTCAGCTGGTCCATGGTGGAGATTGACAATGCATCGAGCTTTTTGCACATCTGCTCTGGCACCCTTGTGACGGCTAGGGACCCTTCCGTAATTTCGAAGGTCTCTCTTAGCTTCGCTGTTCGCATGAGAGCCCGATTTGCACAACTGTTGCAACACGGATCCTGTTCTTCTGATTCTTCAGTGTCACTACCTAAAAGAGGGAGAATTTTTCTGCCGGATGAGCCTTCAATATCGGACTCATCTGTATCGCTACCGAAATGAGGGCGAGTTTTATAGAAGGACAGACTTCCAGCATCGGACTTATCAGTGTCACTGCCGAAACGCGGACATACATGGGGTTTTTTCTTTTTAAAGTGACAGCCGGCTCAGATTTTCTTTTGAGTTTCGGGGCCGCTATGTTTTTGGTCAGTGGTGGCTTAGCATTCTGGGGGTTCACAAAGTACCGAGAATCTTCATATCGTACTCCATGCACACCAAACGGCTGGATATCTCCGTCAATGCGTCTTTCTTCGCCATTTTTAGTATACTTCATGCATTGATGGAGAGTTGATGGAACAATGCCGTAATCGTGGAGCCTCGACCGCCCTAAGAGAATTTTATAAGACGTGTCGGCGTCGATCACGTATTTCTTAGCTTCGGTTTGCAGGTCCCCAAACCTAATCGGCAAAGCTATAGATCCCACAACTTGCTGGCAGTTTTGATTGAAGCCCTGGATGACAATTCTCTCCCTTGACAGGTGTCGGACGTCCATTGATAAACTCTTTAGAGTCCGCAAGTTCATGATGTTCACTGAGGACCCCGGATCAATCAATATGCGATTAATCCGATCTCCGTCGCTGTACCCTGTCACGTAAAGCGGTCGGTTGTGCTCAGTTCTTCCTAGTAACAAGTTTTTATCTTTAAATGTGACCGCGGCTGTATGCAGAGTGTACTGAGCTTCTTTCATATCAATTTCCGCAAAGCGAGCCTTGTACCGCTCGGGGTTTTGTAGAGTGTGAATGAGAACATCTCTAAGCTCCTTAGATATGACCAAGGCATCGTAGATGCTCAGGAGAGAAGGAAGCTTTCGGAGATGAGCCAAGACATTATAGTCTACCGAGGAAGGACTCGAATTTTCATAATCCGGCTCTCCGCCATCTTCTTCATTAGCGACTTGTTTTTCCTTCCCATTTGTGGCGTTGCCTTGATTTGGAGGTAGAGCCATGCCTCTTCTGAGATGGATTTGGTGGCCTTCGGGTGAGCTCCTCGTCCTCCTCGGGAAAACAGAGTTCTTCTTCAGAGTCTCTACCAAGGTGGACGACGTAGCAGGTCACTATAGGGATCTCGTTATCGAGTCTTCGTCCAACTCCTCCAGAATCTCACCCTTCAGAAAGTAAAATATTATTTTGGTAATTTAAATAATTAAAATAATAAGTATCTTGAATATTATTAAAAATGTGAGAATTGGTTTTAAATGGAATGGTATAATTATATACCGATAGTTTGGAAAATATTTTGAAATTAGAGTGAATATTGATTTGGAAAGAATTTATGTGATTTGGGCATTTTACAATTTATTATACAATTAATTGTATATAAGTTTATTGCTAAACATGATTAATTTTCACTAATCTTGCATTAATCATGTTATGCATTTGACATGCACCATGTCATGTTTCAAAACACTTGTTATTTCTTTTATGTCATGAACCATGGCTCATTTTGGTTTTATTAAGGTTTTGTTTGAAAACAAAAAAGAAGAAGAAGAAACGGTGAGTTATTTGGAGACACAACGGTATGGGCAAGGAGAGGGGGAGAGAGTGGGGGATATTTTTCTAGCCATGGCACACTCTTCTTCCTTCATTCTCATTTTCATCTCCTCATGGCTTCTCTTGCTTCTCCTCCACCTCATCTCTACCATCCTAAACATCCCCAAAAATTTAACCAAAAATCACCCAAGCCTTCACAAAAGTCACTCCAAACTTCACTACAAACCTATTGGCAGGATCAAGCTAGGATTTTGAGGACTTCGGGGAACTTAAGAATTTTCTTGAGTTGCCAAATGAGGTAAATTCCATGTTTTTAGCTAATCTTTTGGTTTTCCTAGCATCCTATAGTAGATTAGAGTTGAACAAGTGAGGTTTAGTGGTCTTTGAAAATTTCAAGTTGAGGTTAGGGGGGATATTATGAGTTGTAAAGGAGTAGATTGAATTTTAGTCAAGACTACAACCTTTTTAGTGTATGAAACCTGGACTAAACCTGAGACTAAACCCCAAGATGTGAACTTTGATATTTGCCGATATTGGATTTTTTCTGGATTTTGTGATGATTTATTAAGATCTGCTATGTGAGACGAGCAGGTGACCTAGAAGCTACCCTTGAAAATCGAGACCCCCATTCCCCACCTTGGCCGCAAATATCCCCATTTGGCCGCAAATTGCGTCCTGGGTATCTGTGCTGGGGTTTGTTCTTGGACCATAGCTCAATTATCAGATAAAAAGACCTATCCGATGTGCAAAATGTCCCAATTCTCACCTGAGAAAAATCTGGAGATATTTTCTTAAGTTGATGCTTCGTTTTGCGACTTTGTTCTAACTTGAGTTTTGGTATTTGGGTTTTGACTCGGTGGTTTGACGTTTGTACGTCAACATTGAGGGTTGTTTGGTTATTCTTGCATGCGTAGACCGTAGGTTCTAACCTATGTGTGTTTCGTGTTCCGTTTTGGTTTTCATATTCGATTCATGTTTACGATACGACGTATTTGAACTGTATGTACTCCCGCGTGGACTTCGGGACGACGAGGAAAAGTAAGGCTTCATCGACTTCGGCAAGCGAGGATCGAGATGAGTAGATATATATCTACGGAGGAAGTCGGGTGGATGGCGTATAGTGTTGGATATGTGTATGCCCTAGAGGCCATTAGATGATAGTGGATGTATTTATACATGTGTGTGTGTGTGTGTGTGTACAGTGTACATTCTTGCTCGACATGATAGTATACTATCTGATTCTTCTTTATCTGACATGTTGACTTGATCATGCTGTCACGACCCAAAGTTTGGCCCGTGACCGGCACTTAACCACGTAACGTCTACAGGCGTAACGTGACTAAGGGAACCGAAAACCCAGAAATCAAACCAGTGAAAGTATAGAGTGTGATAAGAATTAAATGAAAGCACCAACTAACATGATAAGAAATGTAAGTAAACAATCTCCAAGATAACAATATACGACGCCGTAGCGAAGCTCAAGATCCACAAGTGGGAACATCACAGATAGAATAAAACTGCATAAGAAAAGTCGGCTCACAACGAGCACGACACCAGAATACAAATAAAGTACAACATCGTCCTCACACTGTCTCTAAGTCAAATACATACATGGTAGATGGAGAATACTAGATACAACAATGTACATACAGAAAGATAAACAGATACCGCACAAAACCCACCTATCAGCAAAAGAGCTAGTACACCAACTATGGGGGTATCTGTGTCAAAAGATGCAACCGCAGCCTGCCGCGACTACTCCGAAGGGCAACCTGCAAACACTGTGGCACAACGGGGGTGAGTTGCCAACTCGTGAATAGAGATAACATATAAAGGTAATCGCGAGCATGCACGTACTACGCTACTCTATCATATGCCAACAGATGATATCAATAGGTGATAAGCAGTATGTGCAATAATCATGCAAGTTCTCTATCAGGTGCTGTACTACTGGATGAGGTACAAATGCTCTATCAGGTAATGCATCTACAGGATGAGGTACAAATGTAATGCTGAGCAGGGGCAATATAATATCTACACGGAATGTCAACGTGGAATATATATAATCGGTTTCTCAATGCACCCAGATCTCCCAAAAATAGCTCATGCGCCGGCACTCTCATCGGCCCTCAAATCCTGTACATCTCTGAGAATCCCGAGTGCCCAACATCGGCATCCAAATATCATAAGTACTCGTGTCCAGCATCAACACGCAAATCCTCATCCATCGGGCCCCGTCAGTCCGGGTCAGCCCACGGGCTCCGTCTGCGGTATCGGCCCTCGGCCCCGGCAGTACGGATCACCCCACATCCATCTATAGACTCTGATCAGTACACTCCGGATAACTGTCAGGTCCAACCAATCACCGGTAGGTAGTGGTCCCTCTGCCAGGCTCACCGTCTACTGCACAGCGAAACCGTTCTCGCCCCGGGGTACCATACCGGGTCCACCATGTACCCGTAATCGGCCTCAACCGCCTCCTCGATTCGGGTTTCCATATATCACTCTAGCACCGAGAAAACACATGGTGGACGCACCGAAATATCATATCAAGGGAACCGGGTTTTTTTTAAATGATTACATATTTGAAATAGCCACGGTTCCCAAATCCAGAAATCACATATAATCCAAACAAAATACAAGTCAATGATCCGATATGATATGTGCGTCAAATGTGAATATCCAGTCAAGTTACATATAGATAAGTTACGAGAAAATAATCCGATGTGATATATGCATCAGGTATGAATATCAAATCATGCCACGTATAATGAACTACAATGTGAGGATTCAACTCTCTAAGTTCCGTAGCTCCTACCTGACTTGCTTGATACTTAGATCTAACATCTACTATGCAATACGGTTGATGAACTACAATATGAATATCAATGTGATATGTGTAGCAGGTATGAATATCAAATCATGTCACGTATAATGAGCTACAATGTGAGGATTCAATGTGATATATGCATCAGGTATGAATATCAAGTCATGTCATATATAAATGAGCTACAATATGATGATTCAATGTGATATGTGTAGCAGGTATGAATATCAAGTCATGTCATATATAAATGAGCTACCATGAAATGATCCGATGTGATATAGGCATCAAGTATGAATATCTAGTCATGTCACATATAGATAAGCTATAATGCAATGATCCGATGTGATATAGGCATCAAGTATGAATATCTAGTCATGTCACATATAGATAAGCTATAATGCAATGATCCGATGTGATATATGATTTCTACGTGTCATGGCAATTACTAACGGTGTGTGTGTAACATACAGGATAGTGCTCGTGCACAGGGACCGTTAGTAATGGTGCGGTGTTCTATCAATTCTAATTTATATCTGTGTAGTAGGGAAGGCAATACGTACAAAACAGTAACCATGAACATGCAATATATATAAGGAACACTATAAGGTCTCATCAGCCCTGACGTAGAACGCCATGCGGGCGATATTCCCGTAGATGTGAAATCTACTCACCGTAGTCTCTTGCTAGGTGTAGCCAACAACCTGCTTCCCTTTCTTCACTGCGTCAGCCGTACTCGCCTGCGAACCTAGAATTACACAATATATCATATGTAAGCTCGAAATCACACAAACGCGACATTAAAGCCGAACTAGTAATTCGTGTCGCGAACCAAGCGCGCGTGTGCGCGATACGCTAAAACGTGTGGTTACGCGTCTGAAATCACTCCGACGCGTCGCGATACGCAGAAACCCAAAACCCACACACACGTATCATGCGTGTCGCGAAAGGTTGAAAATATGGGAAAAATAGGTATTCAGCTCCAGATTTTTATACAGGAAATATTAGCAAAACTGTATATACCAAAATAACTCACATACAAGCAGAGACCCACACCCCAAACCCCAACCCAAATCTCCCCCATCTGGCCGCAATTTGCGGTCAGAATGCCCATTTCGGCGGCCAGACTTGGGAATTGGGTCCCCAGGTTTGGTTTGTGCACTCTACACAATACATACATGCTACAGTAATCATTAGTTTTGTTCTGAAAAGTCTCGGGTAGTAGCAGATTTCCTACAGTGCCTAATATCAGTTCAAATCACACAATTTGCACAAAACTGGGACTTTATGGTATTTGATGAAATCTGAAACAAACCTAGGTCTAATCCCACACTAATAACTTGTTAACAAGCTAAACAAGTCACAACAACAAAAACTTAACATATTACACAAAAAACCCCTTAAATAGCACTAAAAAGGCACAAAATGTGATATTTCTAAACTAAACATGCAAGTTATGGAAATTTGGTGTTAGGGTTAAGATTTTATACCTTTAAAAGCCCTTAGAACACTAAGGGTTCCAGCTTTACCCTCAGTTGTGCAGATTGGCCCTTGAACACCTCAAAAAGTTCACTTTTCTTAAGGTTTTGTGAAGGAAATGTGTTAATTTGTGAAGGGTTTGTTTAGGGATCAATGGGAAATGAAGAGAATAAGAAAAGATGAGGAAAATAGCAGAGTTTTTCTGCTGGAGCTGCAGGATTTCTGAAGTGGGGGGGAGAGGAGAGAGGGAGAGAGAAAAATGGGGTCAAAAGTCCACCCTTCACCTAACCACCATGCTACCTTGTTTTATTTGGATTTTGAAAGTTATAAAAAAATGGTTTATGCAAGGATTAATTGATGGGGAAAAATAAACTTGCAACCATGCACAAAAGAATGGTTAACAAGTCACAAAATGCCTAAGTATGCAAGGTGCACCGTACAAAGGAAAAATTTCCAAAATGCTAACACTACCCATAATAACTATAACTAATAATCCTAAGAACACATATATAAAACATGCACGACTACTAATTATCACCAAACATTCAAACGGAAAAACTCGAAGTGTTACAATCTACCCCCTTAAAGAAATTCGGTCCCCGAATTTAAAAATCTACCCATACGCACCTTCAAAAAGATGGGGATACCTCTTCCTCATCTCGCTCTCGGTCTCCCAAGTGACCTCCTCCCTGCTCTGGCCGCGCCAAAGTACCTTGACGGACGGTATCTCTTTCGACCTCAATTTCTTCACTTGTCGATCCAAGATCATCACTGGCTGCTCTGCATAGGAAAGATCGCGCTCAAGCTGGATCGGCGGGTGCTGAATCGCATGCGAAGGATCATGAAAATATCGGCGGAGCATCGAAACGTGAAATACGGGGTGCACGTCTGGAAAACTGGGCGGAATGGCTAATCGATACGCAACTGCCCCAATACGCTCAAGGATCTCGAAGGGGCCTACGTATCTGGGACTAAGCTTCCCCTTCCTCCCAAATCTCATCACGCCCTTCATTGGGGAGACCCTCAAGAAAACATGATCACCAACAGAAAACTCAAGTCTGTGTCGACGACGGTCCGCATAAGATTTCTGCCTACTCTGGGCTGCTCTCATCCTATCGCGAATCAACTGGATCTTCGCTGTCGTCTCCTCAACGATCTGTGGCCCTAAAATACTGCTCTCACTGAGCTCTGTCCAACAAGTAGGCGACCTGCATTTTCTCCCATAAAGAGGCTCAAACGGTGCCATCTGAATGGTCTCCTGGTAGCTGTTGTTGTAGAAGAACTCTACTAAGGGCAAATGATGATCCCAGCTACCTCCGAAGTCTAATACGCATGCTCTGAGCATGTCCTCGAGAGTCTGAATCGTCCGCTCTGACTGTCCGTCGGTCTGCGGATGGAATGCTGTGCTGAAACTCAAGCGAGTGCCCAAAGCCTCCTGAAGCCTCTGCCATAGCCGGCTGGTAAACTGGGTGCCTCTATCGGACACGATGCATGTCGGAACTCCGTGCAGTCGTACAATCTGATCAATGTAGACCTGGGCATATTGAGTAAATCCGAAAGTCGTCTTCACCGGTAGGAAGTGAGCCGCTTTAGTCAAACGATCTACGATCACCCAGATGGAGTCATACCCTCGACTAGTCCTGGGTAGACCCACAATGAAGTCCATAGATATCTGTTCCCATTTCCACTCCGGAATGGGTAATGGTTGTAGCACTCCCGCGGGCCTCTGGTGCTCAGCCTTGACTTGCTGACAATTGTTAGTTATATGTATGCCCTAGAGGCCATTACTGTACATTGGATGTATATTGTAGTGGATGCTGGGACATATATAGGGAGGACTTTCTTGCTCGACATGATAGTATGCTATCTGGTTACCCTTTACCTTAACGTGTATGCTGATTGTCTCTCTGTTACATGTTGGTAAAGCCCTTAGGATCTGTACTTGACTACCTGGACTATGATGCGGATCATACTAGTGGGGACATGGTAGTCCATAAGTACATCCTTCAAAGTCCCTAGTCGTGGGTGTATCGAGACGGGGCATCGATATACCAGAGTAGACTAGCGTATACCTTCTCGACCCATATAGATGGGCGATGGATGATCCCATATCCATCGGTGTTTGACATCAGAGATGATATACGGGTGCTCAGTAGAGACTGGGTACACTGGACGGACTCGCCGAGAACTCCCAGATGGTATTATACCTCACGTCAGATGGCAGTTCTCTGGTGACACTGGTGCAGAGTAGTCTGTTGACCTGAGATCGTCATAGAGTCTCGTGTGGTTCCCACTGTGCTTTGATTTCCATCTTACCACGTCCAAGAGGGCGTGCAAAACGGTGGTTTTTGGGTACAGTCCCGAGTCACATGGAGGCAATGAGCGATAGGAGGGGATTCGTCTCTCCCGGTATAGGGAGTTGATGTTGCGCTGTGTTCGATTGGCTATAACAGGAAATCCCTGGCCAGGGTTGCTGAGATTTACTGGTAAGTGTTACCAGTAGTTTCTCGAATAGTTATAGACCTCATATCGACACGACTTATTGAGCTATTGGGGTCTGACGTTTACCACCCCTAGGCGAGATATGCGACATATCAGACGATCAGACCGGACTGTACGGTAGTGTTACTGGTCGGATTCACTGGAGTGTGAGCGGGCTTGCTCGTCGATCTTCAGATCGCTCAATACCCGGGTGGCCGTTACGTTTAGCAGACCGCTTGCGGCTTGTGGGTGTTTGATATGATCATCGCCTGCTGCCGGCGTATTGACGAGTCTTTAGAGTCCTACACAGAGGTTTCCTGGCTCAAGCGAAACGAAATAGGAGCGCATATGAGATATGTGCGGGACCGAGAATAATACGTGTATGTGATACCGTATTACATTCTCACGATGAATGTATCGGAAAGGTTGTATGCGATATAACCTAGTTACCGATTCAAGCGTTGATTCGATAAGCCGATACATTGAATACTAGTCGGTTGTGTGCGACATGACCGGATCATTGAATCAAGTGTTGATTTAATGATTTAATGCATAATTATATATTTGATATGTTACTTTGCACTAACTAGTATTGGTTCACTTTAAACGGATTTTCTCACTTGGATTGTGCACATTGTATATGTGATATATTTTTGTGCACTTGTATGTATCATGTTTGATGATGCATGCTAACTTGTGTTTTGTGTGAAGATTAAACCATGGTTGTGAGAGTGGTTAAGGTTTTATTTTCCATTACTTATTTATTCATTTATTTATTTGTTTATACATTTTGGAAAATAAATGGAAAAGAGAAAAGAATGGTGGCTTTATTTGTTCTTTAGTTGAAGCTTCATGAAGCTTTGATAAAGTCAACCATTCTTATCTCATCCTTAACCCTAACCATTCCCACTAACCCTAGTTTAGTCTCTACACTTGACCATGGTTAATTTTATGATAAGAATTCATTTTCTTTTCTTTTTCTAAAAACTTATCATAACTATTTCCTTCTTCTTCTTCCTTGAACTTGAAGAAGAAAGCTTACCTCATCAATGGTGATTGATGAATTAGAGTGAGAAATCCAATTCTAAAGTTAACCCAACTCCTATTTCTTCATCCTCTACCTCTTGCCAAGTAGTAGAGTATGTTTACTTCACAAGTTTTATGACTTGGTGAAGTTGTGAGCTTGATCTAGCGATGCCTCGACGTAGATCATCTTCGGCATGGACATCGACGACCTAGCTTGCCCATTCTCCGACGAAGCCGACTCTAGAGCCCAGATTTGATTTGGACAGCGGAGAGGACCTCGTTGCGGAGCTATGGAGGTGGAGCACCGGATCTACAAAGGTTGTATTTCCGTATTCCCAATAGTTAAGTGTTAACTAGTTCTTTTTCGCCTAGACATCTAGCCAACGATCCGTAGCTTAGGGTTTGTAGGCACCGTAAAATTTTAATATGTCATGTTCGATGCCTTGTGAGACCTCCTTGGGGTGCCTAGGAACCCTACAGTGGTATCAGAGCCTAGCTAGAGCCTTAGGCGAAGTCCAAACGGAGTTTGAAGTCCGATCGAACCGAAACCCAAACCTTAGAATGCTCTCTGTACATTTTTGAAATTCGTGGATTTTTGCAAATTAAAAATATGCAGAAAAATCAGCAGGTAAATCTAAGAATTACGTTGCAAAAATTACCTAATGATCCCTCAAAAGTGCGGCGGAACCGCGGCATTAGCGTGCTAATGCGGCCCTTCCGCCGCCGTTTTGTCTTATTAGGCACTCAATTTTGCACAGTAACTCCTATTTTTCAGTGTTGGTTTTCCTGGGAATTTTTAATCTGAAATCAAGAGTTAAGTATTTTGGGTTGTATTGGGAGTTCATACATTCGATCGGATTGTCAAACTTTGTCTATGTGTCGTTCCGGATAATTTTTTTGAATATGTTAAAAAGTTCGACCGGATATAAATACCCAATTTTTCCCCTGTCGGGAAATTTCCAAGTGTTGGATATTTCTGTAGTTTAATCACGTTCTAAGTAGTGCAAGTAACACGATGGTCCCTCTAGAAGACAACAAACCTTAACTCGATTATGTGACCGTCTTGAACTACCCTTTGAACCTTCGGGTTTGGGGCAGTACGGCGTGCCACATGTGAGGCGTTGGCATGACCCTTCTACGGCTGGACCGTTGGTACTGAGGCACGAACTGAATGTTGTTAGACTTGTTTCATGTGTTGATCTATATCGGGAAAACTTGGGTGTTCGATTGTTCGATCGGAAAGTTTAACATTTTCTATTTATCTGGAATGGGATACAATAATTGGAATTCACAAAAAGTTATGTGATAACTAAATGAATGTTATAAACATAGCACTTTAGTCTCACTTGATCGGTTGCCACGGAATTTTGATGTGATCAAAAGTCCGTCGCAATCACGTAGCGTACGCGGATACTCGCCGGGTAAACTTAATAGACAGCCTCACTCCATAGCCCTGACCAAGTGACTATAAGAGAACCCCGTCGCCGAAAGCATCCGTCCGGGTGCTCGCGGTAGCGGTGTTCCGCCTTGGTGCACTTTGTCGCCGGTATCGGGGGTGCGGCCGTCTACTGAAGTTTGCGACGAGCATTCGATCAGTTTTTCAGTAATCTTGTTGAATTACCCGACTTGATATTTAAAAGTGTTTTCGATAATGAGACTAAAATGCGGGGTTTATAATTGTTAGGCATGTGATGTCTAAGGAATTCATTTGGTCAGGCATGCAATGTCTGAGGTGGTTGCGGATTCCAACTGTTGTAGTTTTACACTTTCTTTTCTGTGACCGTAAGTGTAATGTGTGATATCGCCGGTTTCGTTGCTATATGTCAACGACAATTGGGATGCGCATGTTTACTTACGTTGATGACATGTGATGTTATGTGTTGCTGGATATGTTATATTGGATCGTCGTGTTTGAATAGCCGGGGGTTTTTATGTGAGATGAGTGTTTTTCATTTTCATTCATGTAAAAACTTGTATGTAATATTCTTTTATTTGGGGCGCTTCCAGGTTGCGGGAGTTGTCACCTGTTGTATATTATTTACTTTTCCGCACTAGGATAGACCCAAGGAGGGGAGCACAGGTAACCGGGTTCTAGAGTCCAGTGGGAGACCAACTCGAGGAGTCGAGTCCGGGTCTCCTAACTCTAGAACTGGCAGGGTTGCTTGCCGCTCTCGTAGGGGTCTAGGGGTGTGGATTTGGCTATTCATCACGACCGTGGAATCCGTGTTTTATACTGGCTCGTATTGAAAACACGGACGTCCTAGTATATCCAATATTTCATATGTTTCTTCTGCTGCGATATCTGTGATGTGATCATGAGATGTTCTGTGATAGATACAGTATATAGTATATATGATATATTATATAGACGTTACTTATGTTTTACACCCGCGCTAGCCCTGCCCCGCTCTGCCGTTAGTTACCTAACCTAACGGTGCACGAGGGGACATCGAGGCGAATGCGGATGGCATAAGTGTACGTCGTATTTATCTGTGATGTTTAGGTACTTAAATGATGGGACTTCATTAATGTGATTAATGAAATAAAAGAAACCTAAGATGTTGTAGAATCGAATTTCAAAATAAAACAGGTAGCTACAGTTCTTGCTTTGCACAGAGGTATATGAGATATATCCTGCACCTTATTCGATGAGGAAAGGACCGAGATCCCTTCACCGGGAGTGACTCCTTTAGCAATAACTGACAGATGCTACACACTCGGTTTGTCTTTTGATTGCTTTTAAGAGTTTTTGCTTTGCACAGTGATATATATGATATATCCGGCACCTCATTCGACGAGGAAAGGACCGACGATCCCTTCACCGGGAGTGACTCCTTTAGCAAGACTAGAAAAGCCTCAAAAGCATTCCATTTTAAAAATCATTTGATTCTACAACGATATCAAGTTCATTACGCAATAGGTTTTCAGAAAAACCTGTCGTAGCCCTCCGTCATTTCAGATAAGTAGTAGTTAGTATTCGTGCTGCGTTTGTTGGCCTTTGTCAAGGCGCAGTGTGCGGTAGCTAACTGGTGCTTATCTGCTTATGCATATGATGCAGATTGGGTTAGGGTAGTCGTGCGACCTTGTTGGCCTTTGTCAAGGGCCGTGCGGGTGGGTTTAATTCAATCAGGAAATGACGGGTTGAACTTGACTAGCATCCTATGGTTTGTTGGCCTTTGTCAAGGTCATAGGAGGTTAGGGGCAAAATATTATCGGGAATTTCAAGTGTTGAAATTTGCAATGAGATTGCATACCTTCTATGAGATAGTTGGATCCCGATACCAGCTGCGAGTAAGAGTTACTCCTGGGAGAGTTTTACGCATTACAATTAGCCGATCAAGTAGGTGTCTAGAAAGGTGCCAACGAGGTTACGCCTCTGGGAAAACGAGGTTTACGGTAATTAGGTTCGTGCGAAAGCACGGGGGACCTCCCTCAAAGTACCGACACTGGCCTGGCTGAAAGATTGGCGAACTTGTAGTGTGTAATTAATCCCGGCTAGTCTTTCCTTTTAGGGTTTGAAGGAAGATTTGATAAAAAGCAGTGGGAGCCATCCTGATTAGATAAAATAATAACCAATCTATTCTTGACAGAGCGAACGCTGAGCGTTTTCTTCTCTCTCTCTCCAGGTAGCGACCATATCACGCCTTAATCAAGATAATAATACGGATTATTGACCGAACCCGCTTGTTATACTGAGCTGGGGAACGTTGGTCCCGCTCCAACTTATAATTGTTATAAGACAGAGCAGGAAATTGGGGAATTCCAGATTTCCCGTGCCGCCCAAACGAAGAGAGTGCATGCTGATGCATCATCTTCGGGTGTGTTCATTATATAGAACTGTTTCTCAGTGTCTTTACGTCCTGGGTATGTGATACCGGATCAGGATCCCAGATATGTAATCTGTTACATAGGGCTACAGATAGGTAAAGAACTGAGAACGGGTGATAAGTTTCATGAGGCAGAAAACGGGGCAAGAGTTGCAGCCAAGTCTGTTGGTCACTGTCACCCTGTATTACAATACATTGATTCTGAACGAATGTTATTAGATACCGAACCTGATATACAAAATCATATCAGTCTCTTTATCAGTAAAGAAATGATAAAATTTTGTATTGTTGGATAATGTTTTGAACATTTCCTATATCAAAAGTTGATCGGTTCAGGCACGTTATCTAAAAGCATTAATGTTCTAAATCAAACTACAGTTCTTTAGTATACGGATCACACACAAGAGGAAGAGTTCAGATATGAACGAATTCTTCTTGAGGCATTGTAGACTAGGTCAGATCAATGTGACCCGACTAGCTAGAGTTACATATAGATGCATATTTAAATCAGTTTGAATTTACATCTTGTGAAACTCGCCAATCATGTCACAAAGATAAGATGACCATAGCTCCGTTTACTGGAAACAGAGAAAGAGTTAGTGAACTCTTGGGATGATACATGTTGATGTATGTAGGTCCCCAGTCTACACATGCCAAGACTGGTTCTTTATACTTCATTACGTTCTCTGATAATCTCTGAAGATTCAGTCATATGTTCCTGTTGAAACACAAGTCTGAACCTTTTGAGATATTCATAGAATATAAGTTAGAAGTAGAGAACCAGAATACGGGTATAAGTATTATGTCCTTTGATGTGATCAAGGAGGAGAATACTTGAGCACGAAATTCTTGGACTTTTCTAAAGGAGAATGAGATTCTCTCTCGGCATTACTCCTCCGTATACACCATAGCACGATGGTATATCGGGGCGGAGCAATAACACCCTATGTGATAAGGTGTGCTCTATGATGAGTACTACTGAGTTACCTATTTCCTTTTGGGAGTTATGCGCTTGAGAAGCTGCATACCTATTGAACAGGGTTCCAATCAAATCAGTTGCCTACCATTTCATATGTGATATGGAAAGGGAAGAGCCCATATCTTAAGCTAGTTGAGATTTGGGGTTGTCCAGCCTATGTCTAAAAGCAAAATCCGGACAAGCTCGAGGCAAGGTTTGTAATGTAGAACTGGAAATGTTCCAGCTATACAAACTACAGCACATGATTTGATAGAACCAAAGGATTCAGTAGATTCCAACGAACCTCAGCCTCTCCGCCGATCTAGTAGGGTTCCTTGCCCACCTGAGAGATACTTTGGTTTCTCTATGACAGTGGGAGCGAGGATTGCATCATGAGATGATGACCCAACTAGTTTCGAGCTGGCCATCAGGAGTGGGACTCTGTAAGAATGGCTGGATGTTTATCGATCTGAGATGGAATCCTTATACACCAACAAAGTATGGACTTTGGTTGCTATATCTGAAGGGTTAAATTCCCATCAGGAGCAAGTATATCTTGAGAAGATTACTTGGTGTACATGGAAAAGTTGAGACTTTCAAAGCTAGACTTGTTAAAGCTTTTCGTCATCGACCAGGCGTGGATTATGATGAAACCTTTTCAAGTGACTATGCTTAAGTCCATCCAGATCCTACTTGTCACGGCTACATACCATGACTACGATATCTGATGGTTGGGTGTCATGACTACTTTTCTAAATGATGTTTTAGAAGAGTGCGTCTATAAGTACACAGCCAGAGGGCTTCGTAGACAGTGGGAGCAGCGGAAACGTGTGCAAGATGCTTTATAGGATTAAAGCAGGCATCGCGGAGGTGGAACATCTGTTTTGATGAATTAGTCAAAGAAGTTGACATCATCAAAATGGTAGATGAACCTTGTATAAACAAAAAGGTAGTAGGGAGTATGGTGAGATCCTCGTAGAGTACGTGGATGACATACTCTTGATAGGGAAAGAGTTTCCTATGCTACGCTCGATCAATCTCCACTTATCACTAGGATTCTCCATATAGGATCAAAGTGATACCTACTAAATCCTGGATTTTGGATCTATGAGATAGATTTAAATGGATGTTAGGATTCTCACTAGTTGTAGTGAGATGGTATCAAATGATTCTGGGGAGAATCACTGGAAGGGTTCCAGGGTGATAAAGACGACTGAATGTCAGTCACAGGCATTGTTTTTACCCTAAGTAAAGGGACGGTATGTTGGAAGAGTTCCAAGCTAGATACCGTGACATACTAGACGATAAAGGCAGGATACATCGCTACTTAAGATGCTACCAAAGAGGATGTTTGGGTGTATATCAGTTCATGAGATGAACTACGTTCCTACTATTGTGAGACAATGGAGTTGTGGCTCATGCCGAGGAACGCCGGTCCCATCAGTGATCCAGAATTATTCTAAGGCAGCATCGCCTGATCATGGAGATGGTTGATCTCCAGGATGATCGAGGTTAGGAGAGTAGACTCAGAGGACAACACAGCGGATCCACTCACAAAGGCCTGTTCCCAGAGAGAGACTTTTATGGGATGGTTGAGTATGAGATACTGCAACCACTGCTACAGATGGCCCTAGTGCAAGTGGGAGATTGTTAGTTATATGTATGCCCTAGAGGCCATTACTGTACATTGGATGTATATTGTAGTGGATGCTGGGACATATATAAGGAGGACTTTCTTGCTCGACATGATAGTATGCTATCTGGTTACCCTTTACCTTAACGTGTATGATGATTGTCTCTCTGTTACATGTTGGTAAAGCCCTTAGGATCTGTACTTGACTACCTGGACTATGATGCGGATCATACTAGTGGGGACATGGTAGTCCATAAGTACATCCTTCAAAGTCCCTAGTCGTGGGTGTATCGAGACGGGGCATCGATATACCAGAGTAGACTAGCGTATACCTTCTCGACCCATATAGATGGGCGATGGATGATCCCATATCCATCGGTGTTTGACATCAGAGATGATATACGGGTGCTCAGTAGAGACTGGGTACACTGGACGGACTCGCCGAGAACTCCCAGATGGTATTATACCTCACGTCAGATGGCAGTTCTCTGGTGACACTGGTGCAGAGTAGTCTGTTGACCCGAGATCGTCATAGAGTCTCGTGTGGTTCCCACTGTGCTTTGATTTCCATCTTACCACGTCCAAGAGGGCGTGCAAAACGGTGGTTTTTGGGTACAGTCCCGAGTCACATGGAGGCAATGAGCGATAGGAGGGGATTCGTCTCTCCCGGTATAGGGAGTTGATGTTGCGCTGTGTTCGATTAGCTATAACAGGAAATCCCTGGCCAGGGTTGCTGAGATTTACTGGTAAGTGTTACCAGTAGTTTCTCGAATAGTTATAGACCTCATATCGACACGACTTATTGAGCTATTGGGGTCTGACGTTTACCACCCCTAGGCGAGATATGCGACATATCAGACGATCAGACCGGACTGTACGGTAGTGTTACTGGTCGGATTCACTGGAGTGTGAGCGGGCTTGCTCGTCGATCTTCAGATCGCTCAATACCCGGGTGGCCGTTACGTTTAGCAGACCGCTTGCGGCTTGTGGGTGTTTGATATGATCATCGCCTGCTGCCGGCGTATTGACGAGTCTTTAGAGTCCTACACAGAGGTTTCCTGGCTCAAGCGAAACGAAATAGGAGCGCATATGAGATATGTGCGGGACCGAGAATAATACGTGTATGTGATACCGTATTACATTCTCACGATGAATGTATCGGAAAGGTTGTATGCGATATAACCTAGTTACCGATTCAAGCGTTGATTCGATAAGCCGATACATTGAATACTAGTCGGTTGTGTGCGACATGACCGGATCATTGAATCAAGTGTTGATTTAATGATTTAATGCATAATTATATATTTGATATGTTACTTTGCACTAACTAGTATTGGTTCACTTTAAACGGATTTTCTCACTTGGATTGTGCACATTGTATATGTGATATATTTTTGTGCACTTGTATGTATCATGTTTGATGATGCATGCTAACTTGTGTTTTGTGTGAAGATTAAACCATGGTTGTGAGAGTGGTTAGGGTTTTATTTTCCATTACTTATTTATTCATTTATTTATTTTTTTATACATTTTGGAAAATAAATGGAAAAGAGAAAAGAATGGTGGCTTTATTTGTTCTTTAGTTGAAGCTTCATGAAGCTTTGATAAAGTCAACCATTCTTATCTCATCCTTAACCCTAACCATTCCCACTAACCCTAGTTTAGTCTCTACACTTGACCATGGTTAATTTTATGATAAGAATTCATTTTCTTTTCTTTTTCTAAAAACTTATCATAACTATTTCCTTCTTCTTCTTCCTTGAACTTGAAGAAGAAAGCTTACCTCATCAATGGTGATTGATGAATTAGAGTGAGAAATCCAATTCTAAAGTTAACCCAACTCCTATTTCTTCTTCCTCTACCTCTTGCCAAGTAGTAGAGTATGTTTACTTCACAAGTTTCATGACTTGGTGAAGTTGTGAGCTTGATCTAGCGATGCCTCGACGTAGATCATCTTCGGCATGGACATCGACGACCTAGCTTGCCCATTCTCCGACGAAGCCGACTCTAGAGCCCAGATTTGATTTGGACAGCGGAGAGGACCTCGTTGCGGAGCTATGGAGGTGGAGCACCGGATCTACAAAGGTTGTATTTCCGTATTCCCAATAGTTAAGTGTTAACTAGTTCTTTTTCGCCTAGACATCTAGCCAACGATCCGTAGCTTAGGGTTTGTAGGCACCGTAAAATTTTAATATGTCATGTTCGATGCCTTGTGAGACCTCCTTGGGGTGCCTAGGAACCCTACAACAAGTCAGGCATCTCGACACAAAATCTGCAATATCCCTCTTCATACCGTCCCACCAGTAAACATCTCTCAGATCGTGGTACATCTTGGTGGAACCGGGATGAACACTATATATCGATCGATGTGCATCCTCAAGAATCTCGCGCCGCAATCCCTCAGCATCCGGTACGCACAGTCTAGCCCCAAATCGTAGTATCCCCTGATCGTCGATCACGAACTCGGAAAATCTGCCATGTCCCATCTGTGTCCTGATCTCTGAACAGCGGTCATCACTGTGCTGTGCCTCGTATATACGGTCAAGCAACTGTGGGCGTGCACGAACATGCGCAATCTGTCCCCCGATCGGCGTAAACTCAAACTGTACCCGGCTGTCGCATAAGATCTGCCAATCTGCCGATGACTGCCTCTGCACTGCGCTCACACAAGCTAGACTACCCCCGGGCCTCCTGCTCAACGCATCTGCCACTACATTTGCCTTGCCCGGGTGATACAAGATCTCACAATCGTAGTCCTTCACTAACTCCATCCATCGGCGCTGTCCAAGGTTCAGGTCTCGCTGCTGAAATATGTACTTTAAGCTCTTGTGGTCGGTGAATATCTGGCACGACTCTCCATACAGATAATGTCGCCAGATCCTGAGGGCAAAGACCACTGCAGCCATCTCCAGATCATGAGTAGGGTAATTCTTTTCATGTTTCTTTAATTGCCGTGAAGCATACGCAATCACCCTGTCATGCTGCATCAAAACGCATCCCAGCCCCACTCGTGAAGCATCGCAGTAGACCACAAATCCGCCTGATCCTGAAGGCAATGAAAGCACTGGTGTCGTAGTCAGTAGAGCTCATAACCGCTGGAAACTGTGCTCACATTCCTCCGTCCAATCGAACTGAACTCCCTTCCGGGTCAACCCGGTCAACGGTGTAGCAATGCGGGAGAAGTCCTGCACAAATCTCCTGTAATAACCTGCCAGCCCTAGAAAGCTGCGAACCTCTGTCACTGACGTGGGTCTAGGCCAACTCCGAACTGCCTCTATCTTTCTCGGGTCGACACATATACCATCTCGTGTAATCACGTGGCCCAAGAAGTCTACGCTGTCTAGCCAGAAGGCACACTTGGAGAATTTGGCGAAAAGCTGATGCTCCCTCAAGGTCTGCAGTGAAATCCGCAGGTGCTGCTCGTGCTCCTCTCTACTCCGAGAATACACCAAGATATCGTCAATAAACACTATAATGAACAGATCAAGATACGGCCGAAAAATACGGTTCATCATGTCCATAAATGCTGCTGGCGCGTTGGTGAGTCCGAACGACATCACCAAAAACTCATAATGGCCGTAACGTGTGCGGAAAGCTGTCCTAGGAATGTCCTCCTGTCGAACCCGCAGCTGATGGTAGCCTGATCGCAAATCGATCCTCGAAAAGTATCCTGCCCCCTGAAGCTGGTCGAACAAATCGTCGATGCGTGGCAAAGGATATCGATTCCGCACTGTCACCTTGTTCAGCTGGCGGTAGTCAATACACAAACGCATGCTGCCGTCCTTCTTCTTGACGAACAGGACTGGAGCACCCCAAGGAGAAACACTGGGTCGAATAAGTCCCTTATCCAGCAAGTCCTGCAACTGACCTTTCAACTCTCTAAGTTCCGCCGGGGCCATCCTATAAGGCGGTACTGAAATAGGCCCCGTGCCAGGAACCAAATCAATGCAGAAAGAAATATCACGCTCGGGCGGTAGCCCTGGAAGCTCGTCAGGGAACACATCAGGGAACTCGCTAACCACTGGAACCTGATCCAGAGGAACCTCTATAGCTCTAGTATCGCAAACATATGCGAGAAATCCCTGACATCCCTTCCGCAAAAGCTGTCCAGCGCGAACAGAAGAAATCACACAGTGGGGGGTGGCACTAACGGTCCCCCAACACAACAACAACCGACTCGCCGGGAAAACAAAATCGAACTGTCTTCTCGCGGCAGTCAACAGAAGCATAGCACGTGGCTAACCAATCCATGCCCAAAAGGACGTCGAAGTCCAACATCTCAAGAAGGATCAAATCGACCGGCAACTCTCTATCGCCGATACGGACGGTACAGGATCGGAACACGTGCCTAGCAACAAATGACTCTCCCACAGGAGTAGTCAACACAAGCGGCTGTCCAAGCAAACCAGACTCTCTACCCAAACTCGGCACAAGTGTGTGGATACGTACGAGTGCGTGGATCCGGGATCGAATAACACGTGTGCATCAACCGAACATACAGAAAGGATACCTGAGACCACCGCATTGGACGCCTGCGCGTCCTGATGCGTCAAAGCAAAAACTCGTGCCTGTCATCCACCTGCAACTAACTGTCCCCTGCCGGCTGCTGGCCGTCCTCTACCTCGGCCACCTTGTCCTCTATGAACGAATCCTCCGCCACCACGACCTCTCTGTGCAGGAGTCTGATGCGGAGTAACAGTAGGTACTATCGGCAATGCCGTCTGGGGTGGTGAAGGTGGTAATGTAACATGCGGTGCTGCCGCCCCACTCCGGGGTACCTCAGGACAATCTCGCACACGATGATAAGAACTCCCGCAGCGGTAACATCCCGATGACGGTCTCTGGCCCTCCTAGGAATAGGAGCTAAACAATCGGCCTCGTCTCGAATCTCTGCCACCTGCAAGGTGCCTGTCACGACGCCGGAACGGCCGTCTCTGCACTGACGTATCTGCACGAACTCTCTTCGGCCCTGGAACTGCCGAAGTCTCAGCAAGGCGCTCCTCAACTAATAACGCTGCATCTACTGCTGCTGCGTAGGTCTCGTAATGCTGTGCGCTGATAGCAAGGAATAGTGGTGTAAGCAAGCCTCGGACAAATCTCTTGACTCGCAACTCCTCAGTAGCCACTAGATACGGAGCATAAACGGATAGCTCGGTGAACAACACATCGTACTCTGCCACTGACATCCCTGGCGTCTGGCGTAAGGACTCGAATCTGCGTGCTCGGGCATCTCTGACACTCAGGGGAAGAAAGCGGGCAAGGAATAGCGCCACGAACTCTGTCCAGGTCATAGGAGGAAGACCTGCTGCTCTACCCTTCTCGACTGATTCGCACCATTTCTGCGCAAGACCTTCCAGGCGAAGGCTCGCGAACTCAACCCATCTCGAATCTGCGCATCTGAGTGAACGACATATCCGCGCCATCCTATCAATGAAAGACTGTGGATCCTCGGCCACATCGGTGCCTGTGAAGACCGGAGGCTTCAGCCTTATAAATTCTGACAGCGATACTGTAATAACCTCTGTAGTCGCAGGTGCAACTGCCTGAACTGTGGGTACCACCGCGGTCTCCGCAACGGGTGGAACTATCTCTGGTCGCTGCGCTCGAAGTGTCTCAACTAGAGATCCCATCATCTGGCGCATCTCCTGCATACTGGACCCCATCGTCTGGCGTATCTCCTGCACACCAGCCCCTAACATAGCAATCTAATCTGTCACGGCAGGAACAGCCTGCTCGGGCACAACCGGTGTACTACCCGGATCAGTCCTCGTCTCAGACGAGTCAACTCGAATCTCGGCCCTCGCGGCCGCTCTCTGCGCCCTCGTAGTCTTTGGCGGCATATTGGCTGAAAGGAACAATAGGATTCGATAAGGATACGGAAATCGAATCGCGAGAATGTAAATACTCAAGAAGGAAATTTATATCAACAAGTCCTAAGGTCGCGTAGGCGGAGTACCGTGTCGTGAGTATGCCGCGGAACATACACACGCTACGCTACCCTGCCGCAGCTACCTACTCCATCATACCAGGGTCATCCTACACTCCGAAAGGTAAAACCTACGCTCTGATACCAACTTTGTCATGACCCAAAGTTTGGCCCGTGACCGGCACTTAACCACGTAACGTCTACAGGCGTAACGTGACTAAGGGAACCGGAAACCCAGAAATCAAACCAGTGAAAGTATAGAGTGTGATAAGAATTAAATGAAAGCACCAACTAACATGATAAGAAATCTAAGTAAACAATCTCCAAGATAACAATATACGACGCCGTAGCGAAGCTCAAGATCCACAAGTGGGAACATCACAGATAGAATAAAACTGCATAAGAAAAGTCGGCTCACAACGAGCACGACACCAGAATACAAATAAAGTACAACATCGTCCTCACACTGTCTCTAAGTCAAATACATACATGGTAGATGGAGAATACTAGATACAACAATGTACATACAGAAAGATAAACAGATACCGCACAAAACCCACCTATCAGCAAAAGAGCTAGTACACCAACTATGGGGGTATCTGTGTCAAAAGATGCAACCGCAGCCTGCCGCGACTACTCCGAAGGGCAACCTGCAAACACTGTGGCACAACGGGGGTGAGTTGCCAACTCGTGAATAGAGATAACATATAAAGGTAATCGCGAGCATGCACGTACTACGCTACTCTATCATATGCCAACAGATGATATCAATAGGTGATAAGCAGTATGTGCAATAATCATGCAAGTTCTCTATCAGGTGCTGTACTACTGGATGAGGTACAAATGCTCTATCAGGTAATGCATCTACAGGATGAGGTACAAATGTAATGCTGAGCAGGGGCAATATAATATCTACACGGAATGTCAACGTGGAATATATATAATCGGTTTCTCAATGCACCCAGATCTCCCAAAAATAGCTCATGCGCCGGCACTCTCATCGGCCCTCAAATCCTGTACATCTCTGAGAATCCCGAGTGCCCAACATCGGCACCCAAATATCATAAGTACTCGTGTCCAGCATCGACACGCAAATCCTCATCCATCGGGCCCCGTCAGTCCGGGTCAGCCCACGGGCTCCGTCTGCGGTATCGGCCCTCGGCCCCGGCAGTACGGATCACCCCACATCCATCTATAGACTCTGATCAGTACACTCCGGATAACTGTCAGGTCCAACCAATCACCGGTAGGTAGTGGTCCCTCTGCCAGGCTCACCGTCTACTGCACAGCGAAACCGTTCTCGCCCCGGGGTACCATACCGGGTCCACCATGTACCCGTAATCGGCCTCAACCGCCTCCTCGATTCGGGTTTCCATATATCACTCAGCACCGAGAAAACACATGGTGGACGCACCGAAATATCATATCAAGGGAACCGGTTTTTTTTTAAATGATTACATATTTGAAATAGCCACGGTTCCCAAATCCAGAAATCACATATAATCCAAACAAAATATAAGTCAATGATCCGATATGATATGTGCGTCAAATGTGAATATCCAGTCAAGTTACATATAGATAAGTTACGAGAAAATAATCCGATGTGATATATGCATCAGGTATGAATATCAAATCATGCCACGTATAATGAACTACAATGTGACGATTCAACTCTCTAAGTTCCGTAGCTCCTACCTGACTTGCTTGATACTTAGATCTAACATCTACTATGCAATACGGTTGATGAACTACAATATGAATATCAATGTGATATGTGTAGCAGGTATGAATATCAAATCATGTCACGTATAATGAGCTACAATGTGAGGATTCAATGTGATATATGCAGCAGGTATGAATATCAAGTCATGTCATATATAAATGAGCTACAATATGATGATTCAATGTGATATGTGTAGCAGGTATGAATATTAAGTCATGTCATATATAAATGAGCTACCATGAAATGATCCGATGTGATATAGGCATCAAGTATGAATATCTAGTCATGTCACATATAGATAAGCTATAATGCAATGGTCCGATGTGATATAGGCATCAAGTATGAATATCTAGTCATGTCACATATAGATAAGCTATAATGCAATGATCCGATGTGATATATGATTTCTACGTGTCATGGCAATTACTAACGGTGTGTGTGTAACATACAGGATAGTGCTCGTGCGCAGGGACCGTTAGTAATGGTGCGGTGTTCTATCAATTCTAATTTATATCTGTGTAGTAGGGAAGGCAATACGTACAAAATAGTAACCATGAACATGCAATATATATAAGGAACACTATAAGGTCTCATCAGCCCTGACGTAGAACGCCATGCGGGCGATATCCCCGTAGATGTGAAATCTACTCACCGTAGTCTCTTGCTAGGTGTAGCCAACAACCTGCTTCCCTTTCTTCACTGCGTTCGCCGTACTCGCCTGCGAACCTAGAATTACACAATATATCATATGTAAGCTCGAAATCACACAAACGCGACATTAAAGCCGAACTAGTAATTCGTGTCGCGAACCAAGCGCGCGTGTGCGCGATACGCTAAAACGTGTGGTTACGCGTCTGAAATCACTCCGACGCGTCGCGATACGCAGAAACCCAAAACCCACACACACGTATCATGCGTGTCGCGAAAGGTTGAAAATACGGGAAAAATAGGTATTCAGCTCCAGATTTTTATACAGGAAATATATAGCAAAACTGTATATACCAAAATAACTCACATACAAGCAGAGACCCACACCCCAAACCCCAACCCAAATCTCCCCCATCTGGCCGCAATTTGCGGCCAGAATGCCCATTTCGGCGGCCAGACTTGGGAATTGGGTCCCCAGGTTTGGTTTGTGCACTCTACACAATACATACATGCTACAGTAATCACTAGTTTTGTTCTGAAAAGTCTCGGGTAGTAGCAGATTTCCTACAGTGCCTAATATCAGTTCAAATCACACAATTTGCACAAAACTGGGACTTTATGGTATTTGATGAAATCTGAAACAAACCTAGGTCTAATCCCACACTAATAACTTGTTAACAAGCTAATCAAGTCACAACAACAAAAACTTAACATATTACACAAAAAACCCCTTCAATAGCACTAAAAAGGCACAAAATGTGATATTTCTAAACTAAACATGCAAGTTATGGAAATTTGGTGTTAGGGTTAAGATTTTATACCTTTAAAAGCCCTTAGAACACTAAGGGTTCCAGCTTTACCCTCAGTTGTGCAGATTGGCCCTTGAACACCTCAAAAAGTTCACTTTTCTTAAGGTTTTGTGAAGGAAATGTGTTAATTTGTGAAGGGTTTGTTTAGGGATCAATGGGAAATGGAGAGAATAAGAAAAGATGAGGAAAATAGCAGAGTTTTTCTGCTGGAGCTGCAGGATTTCTGAAGTGGGGGGGAGAGGAGAGAGAGAGAGAAAAAAATGGGGTCAAACGTCCACCCTTCACCTAACCACCATGCTACCTTGTTTTATTTGGATTTTGAAAGTTATAAAAAAATGGTTTATGCAAGGATTAATTGATGGGGAAAAATAAACTTGCAACCATGCACAAAAGAATGGTTAACAAGTCACAAAATGCCTAAGTATGCAAGGTGCACCCTACAAAGGAAAAATTTCCAAAATGCTAACACTACCCATAATAACTATAACTAATAATCCTAAGAACACATATATAAAACATGCACGACTACTAATTATCACCAAACATTCAAACGGAAAAACTCGAAGTGTTACACATGCTATTATTCATTTACACATGTTGATAAAGCCCTGAGGATATTTGCTTGACTATTGTGATTATGATGGAGATCAAACTGGTGGGACGTCTGTAGTTTATAAGCATACCCTGAAATGTCCCTAATCGTAGGTGTATCGAGATGGGGCATCGATATACCAGAGTAGACTAGCGTATATGATTGCAATGATTGGATCGCAGGTACGTGATTGCAATGATTGAGGTAGGACCTATACCGATATGACAGTCTTTCTCGAGATGATAGTATGCTATCTGGTTTGTCTTTATCATCGTATACATGCTTTAGTTCACTATTGCATGATGATAGAGCCCATAGGATTCTTGCTTGACTACCAGCAGTATGATGGCGATCATATACGTGGGAGCTGGGGTCTGTAAGCACATTCTTAAAGTGTCCCTAGTCGTGGGAGTTTTCGAGACAGGGCATCGATACTCCAGAGTAGACTAGTGTATACAGTCGAGACCCCGACGAGGGGCGGTGGCCGGTCTCACAAGCCACTGGTGTCAGTTTGATCACCTAAGATGTATACAGGTGCTCATTGGGTTATGAGTACACCGGACAGGGCACGCCGGGAACATGCTAGTTGGTATTATACATATCGTCAGATAGCAGTTCCGTGGTGACATGTGTACAGGTTAGTTCATCGACCTGAGATCATAATTTGTCTCATGTGAGTTCCCACTGTGCTTAGATGACTACCCTACCACGCTCAAAGGAGTTGTGCAAACAGGTTTTAGTTAGGTACAGTTCCGAGCCACATTGGAGGCAAGTGAGCGGATCGGCAGGGGATTCGTCTCTCCCGGTATTGGGGGTGAGATTGCGCTGTGTCTAGGAGAGCCATTACACAAAGCCCTCGGCCGAGGCAGGAGATTTACTGGTAGGTACTCCAGTAGTATCTCAGGGTGTTCTGGGCTACTCTCTGACACGACTTATACCGCTATTAGGGGTCTGACGTTACTAGCCCCCTAGGCCAGATATGCGATACTCATAGACGAACGGACCGGACTGTATGTATATTGTCACTGTTAGGCTCAGTAGGGTTTATGGATGAGTTCGCTCGTCAGCTTCCCTTCCAATCAATACATAGGCAAACCGTTATGTACACCTTGTATCTCTGACGTGCTAGGGGTTATACCCTGTGCCAGTGTGTTGATGAGTCATTAGAGTCCCCCACAGACACTTTCCCAAGTTTGGGCGAAATGTTGTAGAGGCCGTATGGTGATATGGCAAGGTTCGGAAAAAGCACATGCATTTTCGCACGTGTCGTTTTTCGGGCAGATAATACTGTAGGCTTTGGTTTAAGCCGAAACCCAGTATTATACTGTGTTGATATAATATCTTTGTCTCAGTTGCATTTGTATTCGGTCGTAATACAAATGCGGGTATGTTTATACTGATACGGGGTTATCCTGAAATTCGTTTCAGGATCACTTTTGGAAGTTGCCAGTTTCCAGTTTTCTATCAGCCGTATTTTGACATTCGGTTAAATATAGATTTATCTTTTCTTGGGATTATGTGGAAGCTTCTAGAAGAGGTGACTAGGATGGTGACTAGGATGGTGAGGTGGCTTTGTTCATTAATGGTGCATTAAATGAGTTGATGACTATGGTTATGAATCATCACTTTCATTATTGTGTTCACACTAGGTGTCATTAGTGAGTCATGATAAGCTTCATTGTTAGAGTCACCCTCCCTCTCATACACTCACCTCCCTCCTCTCCTTAAATGGTCGGCCACCCCTTGATGAAAGCTCATGGTTGTTATTTGGAAAAAAGATATAAGTTTTGGTGCATAGAAATTAGATATGATCGATTTCTCTTTTCCAGTCGATCCAAAAGGCAACTTCATTAACCGTTCGTCCATAGCCTTGGATGTAACGAGACAAAGTGTTCTACTCATTCTCTACTTCATCTTGGTCGTCTCTTTTAGCAAACTTGACGATCGAGTTGCCTCGGTTCAGAGACGGAAGCCCGTTTAAAGATCCGTCGACGTGGTGCCACCTGGACGACGAGACTGGAGATTCAGGAGATCGGAGCAGCCGCAACAAGCGTGGGATGATGGTTGAAGACTGAAGGACTCGGATCGTTCGGTATAAGCTTTCTACCCACTTTGTTATTTGTTAGTTTATCTTTAATGGCAGATCCGGGTTATAGTACGCGATAGCGCCAGTTGTAAAAAGTTTTTATTACGCATTTGGCGTCTGTTAGACGGCCGGGGCGCTACCGTGGACTTACAGTGGTATCAGAGCCTAACCATTAAGCTATACTAACTTGTGCTAACGCGTTTAAAAGATCGATCGAACGGAATTTCCGAAATCACAATTTTCAAGTGCTTAAGTTTCTGTCGATTTTAAACAGGGTTTAAAAATAATTTTACATATCACAGAATATTAAGCAGGGTTTTTTAAGCATACGTATGAAAATTGGGCACGTGATCCCACAAGAGCACCGCGGATCCGCGTTCAATGCTAGGGTTTGACCGCGGAACCGCGGCGCTTTAGTGGGAACAGTGCATCAATTTTTCACAGTGAGCTGAATTTGGGAAATTGTGGGTTTTGGAATAGTTCTTTTGGGCCCAGATTTTGTTACTGTACAGCAGATGTACATGGAGCCCACTTCGGGAAATTTAGTCGATCGAAATTTTAAATTTGTTAGTATACAGTATTTACTTTATATCTCCGACCGGGAATGTCATTTGATCGGTAAACCGCGTCTAATTGCTATAGTTCTTTTAGACGGGTTTGCGAACGTGACATTCGCGTTGTTGTTCTGTGTTGTGATGTATTATTGCGGACATGTCGTTGTGGATAGCAGGGTGCAATGATAGTGCAGTTTGGATTTATTTGTACATTTGATATTGCGGGGCGAGCGTCCAACATGTGGACTGCCGTCACTGCCTGTTGTATAATATTCTTTTGGGGCACGACCGGGTTGAGGTCGATGTACCCGTTGTACATATTTTTATTTCTGTACTAGGTTTATCCCGCGAAGGAGTGCACGGATAGCCGAGTTCTGGAGGGCAACGGGTCCGTATCTCATGGCTTTGAGAGGCAGAGGACCTCACTCTAGAATTGGCAGACTATTCGCCGCACTCGTAGGGGGTACAGTTTGACCCAAGGAGGAGTGCTCAATTTACCGGATTCCATGAAGTGTCGGGTGTTCCATTCACTATGCTGTGGGGACTACCTCGCTTCAGGTTTTGGCGGGTAACTTGCCGCACCCGTAGGGGTCTAGGTTTCATTGCACAGGCTATCCACACGACCAGGGGAACGTCGGGTTTCAGCAGCGGCTCTGTGAAACTAGGGGATCCCAGATTATCTGTATTGTTCTGTAATGCTTATTACTTTTCTGTAATGTTGCATATTATCACGCCTGGAGTGATTATTGTATATTGGTATATATACTATTAGATGTTGTATATGTTTTACACCCGCGCTAGTCCAGCCCCCGCTCTGTTGTTAGTTAAATAACCTAACGGGTGATGACGGGACCCAGTGGCGAATGCAGATGGCATATACGTACATTTTATTTTCGTTCTTTTCTGGTGTGATTGATTGATGGGACTGCGTTGATTCTTATCAATGCAAGGATAAAACAAACCTATATTTGATGTTGTTGGAACAAATTTTAAAAAGTGTTATTACAAAGATATTTCCTTTTGTTTTGCATAGTGATATTCAGTTCGAATATCCTCTACCTCATTCGACGAGGCAAGGGCCGAGATCCCTTCACCGGGAGTGACCCCTTGGGCAGAAGTTTACATCAGGGTAATAACTTTACTATAGTCGATTACAAGTTGCTTTGCATCGCGGTATTCAGTTGGAATATCCTGCACCTCATTCCACGAGGAAAGAGCCGAGATCCCTTCACCGGGAGTGACCTCTTTAGCAAAGGTTTTCGTCACTATATTTTTTATAAAAAGCTATCAGGTTCCTTCAACGAGATCAAGTTCTTTACGTTAAAGGTTTTTCGCCAAAAACCAGCCGTAGCCCTCCGTTATTTCTTATGGATGGTCAGTAGTATTCAAGCTATGTTTGTTGGCCCTTACTCAAGGCATAGTGTTTGGTAGCTGCTGGGTATTCATTTGTAGCATAGATGAATGCGTTGGTTTGGGACAGTCGTATTACTTTGTTGGCCCTTAGTCAAGAGTATGTACGGGTGGGTTCAAATCAACCAGGACAATGACGGGAAGAACTTGACATGTGACTTATGATTTGTTGGCCCTTAGTCAAGGTCATAAGAGCATGGGGCAAAAATAACATCGGGAGTTTCAAACATACAACAAACTTGCCAGGCATGCGCATACCTTCTGGAGTGTGATAACTTGAGTGGCTTCCATCAAGTTATCATGCGATGATAGTTGGATCCCGATTCTCACTGATAAGTTGGTTTACTCCTCGGGTGATCCCGAGTAATTCTTCTTTCAGGTTTGGAGGAGAATTTGAGATTACAGTAGGAGGTTTCCTGATTAGATAAATTGATAACCATTCTGATCTAGGTTAGAGTGCACGCAGAGTGTTTCTTTTCTCTCTCTCTTTTGCAGCGACCTTTGACCGACCCTAGACTATGACTCAGTGACCAAGTTGACCGAACCTTCTTAAAATACTGGCTTTTTGATTGTCCGAGTTGCATAAGTCATTGCCGCTCCTTCTTTTACCCTTTGTATTTCTCAGAACATCCCGTATTACTACGGATATCCACTTCCATTGGATAGATCCATCGTATGGTTATATACGAACTCGAAGGGACTTCTTCGAGAATGGATCCAGGTTCAGGAGAAATAGAATTGGTTTATTCAGTTGTCTTTTGTTATCACCTTCTCTCAGGTTGCGAGGGCTCCTTAGTTTAGGAGAGTACACCTATTACGCTTATTAGATAGTCTTATTCCAAACCATAGGCTGGTGCCGAAAGGTAGGGAATGAAGAAAACCAATTAGCCTAAGTAGGGTGTGCAGAAGGTAATATGTAAAGACCAGATAAAGGGATTAGAAAGAGAGCAAAGTAAATTACGACTGTTATCATTCACAACCAAACCGCATACTTCATCGCCACTCCTATTTCACCTTTGTTTTTTTCCCCAGTTCGGGAGAAATAGAATAAGGTTTTATTCAGTTGTCTTTTATCATCACCTTCTCTCAAGTTACGAGTACTCCTAGGATTAGGAGAGTACACCTATTATGCTTACTGGATAGTCTTCTTCCAAACCATAGGCTGGTGCCAAACTGTAGGGAAGGAAGAAAACCATTTAGCCTAACGATGGTGTACATAAGGTAACGACTAAAGACAAATAAAGGGATTTGGAGAGATGGCAAAGAAATATACGGTTATAGTCATGAATTGGATTATGGAAGAGGCATTACTAAGGATAGCCCTACGAGACATTTTAATGTTTCAGTTTCACTACGCATTGTTAAAAGAAAACTGTTTTCCCGATTAGATAGTTACTCCAGGGTATGTATTTACAAGGTTTCATTCTCATATCTGTATGGTTTTTATAGATGATGAGTGGGAGTAAGTTATTGGGAATTAAGGTGATCATCCTCATTATATCGGAATTCGTTGTAATTGGTGATATTTGAGGAAATCGCCTGGGTACAGTTTTCAACCTACGATACACAAGTTATGAGTTATTCAAACTCAGGTGACTTATACAGAGTATTGTATGTTGTCCAGTATCCGTCAGGACAAAGGGGTAGGTCCCCATACTATGTTCTGTTTACTTGTGACTTCTCTAGTTTTTAGACAAGTGTTTCGTAGAAATACAATGTCTAAGTTTTGAGAAGTTGTGGGTTTAAGAATAAAGTAGAGAACCAGGTATCACAAGTATCGGGATTCTTCGAAGAGATCGAAGATGTAGATTCTTGTGATAGGTATTCAGTTGATAGTAATGGTTTTGAGAAACTCGTTTCTCTTTCAGGTTACTCATAATTGGATGGATTCCTAAGTTGAGTAAATGCTGAGTAGCCACTTTCCATTAAGTTGATATGCATTGGAGACAGCTGCATGATTTGAATATGGTTCCAATTAAATTAGTGCCTCTATTTCTATATTGAATATAGAATGGTTCATATCTTAACGATGTTAAGGTACGGGGAGTTGTCCAACTTATGCTTAAAACCAGACACTGGATAACTCAAGGCACGTTTCTGTAATAGCTGTTTGTGGGTTGACCCTGGCTTTGACGAGGGTTGACATTTCTACCATCTGGAAGATCAATAGTGATATTGTTCTTGACTCGCCACAGTTTTAGAAAAATGGATTTTTTCAGAAAACAGTTGTGGGAGTGTGGTAGAACTGGAAGTGATTCCAGAACCGAAAACGATTATGGAAAATTTAATAGGACCTATATATTCAATCAGGTTTGACATTCCATTAGCCACTCCGCAGATATGGTGGGTAACCTCAGACACCCGAGAGGTACTCCGGTAGCCTTAAGGACGGTGACAGGGAGGTTCTTGTTTACTTGACACTACTGTTGTTCCAGGCTATGAGACCCGGCAGGAGGATTAGTATAGCGTCATTCTAAACTAGCTTTAGAAGTGTACGTAGATATTATTCTTCCAGAGGGTTGTCGTAGTCAGTGGGAGCAGCGGAAGCATAGTGGGCAAGTAGCTTATGTCTATTTATAGACTTGAGCAGATATAGCGGAGATAAGATCATCTAATTTTGATGTGACAGTCATAGGTCTGACTTCATTAGAATAGGGGATGGATCTATTAAGAAGGTAGTAGGGTGTGATGTCCTGGTATTTAGATGACATACACATAGTAGGAAGTAAAATTCCGATACTACGATCGGTTGTACTGTGGTTGTTACACAGTTGTTTCTTCACACAGGACATGGATATAATATCAGACATTCTGGTTACTAGATCTATGGTATTGGATCTAGATTTGGGTACTTTCCCAATTTAGGTACTTTGACAGTATTCTAATGGTATTTAGAATAGATGACTCCTGGCATGGTGGTGTACCTGCAGGTAATGGAGTCACCCTCTCTAAAGGTGTCATAGAGACTAAAGAAGAGAGGGAAGTGCATGATTGGCAGATCACTTGCTTAGGCAATTGAGTCAATCATGAGATGTCAACTACCACACCAGATGTTATTTTTTGCACTTGATGCGATAAGTTTATATTAATCCAATCCTAAAGAAACATAATGGAGCAGTTTTAGAACATAAGTGTTTGTTCTATGGATTTGATGACGGCAGCCACCTTCGGGAGACGGTTATCATTTCAGGCTTCAGAGGTGACATGGTTGACATAGTGATTGTCAGAGTTATAGTTTTCCCTATAATGAGGGACAGTATTATGGACAGGTGGTCCAAGAGGATACTGTGGGAGGCATGGTGCTGGAAACTGATTAGGTTCAGTTATCGATACAGTCTAAGAAGTTTGAATTTGGAGTTCATTTATGAACTAGGTCCCATCAGATATTCAGAGATATTCTAAGACAGGTATTACTCGATTCGGGAGATGGCTTTCTCCGTGAAATTAAGATTTAGAGAGATATAGAAAGAAACATCAGGGCGGATCCACTCACTAAGGCTATTTCTCGAACACAAGAGTTTTACAAACTAGCTTTGTGAAAATGATTAGTAGAGGAGTTGGATGTTCGGTATCACACGGGCTGTGAGTATGTGACATCGCAATAATTAGCCTTAAGTGCAAGTGGGAGATTGTTGGAGATAGTGCCCTCAAAGTCAATTATTGGATCACAGGTACATGATTGCAATGATTGAGGTATGACCTATACCGATATGACAGTCTTGCTCGAGATGATAGTATGCTATCTGGTTTGTCTTTATCATCGTATTCATGCTTTAGTTCACTATTGCATGATGATAGAGCCCATAGGATTCTTGCTTGACTACCGGCAGTATGATGGCGATCATATACGTGGGAGCTGGGGTCTGGGAGCTGGGGTCTGTAAGCACATCCTTGACAGGTGTCGGACGTCCATTGATAAACTCTTTAGAGTCCGCAAGTTTATGATGTTCACTGAGGACCCCGAATCAATCAATATGCGATTAATCCGATCTCCGTCGCTGTACCCTATCACGTAAAGCGGTCGGTTGTGCTCAGTTCTTCCTAGTAACAAGTTTTTATCTTTAAATGTGACCGCGGCAGTATGCAGAGTGTACTGAGCTTCTTTCATATCAATTTCCGCAAAGCGAGCCTTGTACCGCTCGGGGTTTTGTAGAACGTGAATGAGAACATCTCTAAGCTCCTTAGATAGGACCAAGGCATCGTAGATGCTCAGGAGAGAAGGAAGCTTTCGTAGATGAGCCAAGACATTATAGTCCACCGAGGAAGGACTCGAATTTTCATAATCCGGCTCTCCGCCATCTTCTTCATTAGCGACTTGTTTTTCCTTCCCTTTTGTGGCGTTGCCTTGATTTGGAGGTAGAGCCTTGCCTCTTCTGAGATGGATTTGGTGGCCTTCGGGCGAGCTCCTCGTCCTCTTCGGGAAAACAGAGTTCTTCTTCAGAGTCGCTATCAAGGTGGACGACGTAGCAGGTCACTATAGGGATCTCGTTATCGGAGTCTTCGTCCAACTCCTCCAGAATCTCACCCTTCAGAAAGTAAAATATTATTTTGGTAATTTAAATAATTAAAATAATAAATATCTTGAATATTATTAAAAATGTGAGAATTGGTTTTAAATGGAATTGAATAATTATATACCGATAGTTTGGAAAATATTTTGAAATTAGATTGAATATTGATTTGGAAAGAATTTATGTGATTTGGGCATTTTACAATTTATTATACAATTAATTGTATATAAGTTTATTACCAACATGATTAATTTTCGCTAATCTTGCATTAATCATGTTATGCATTTGACATGCACCATGTCATGTTTCAAAACACTTGTTATTTCTTTTATGTCATGAACCATGGCTCATTTTGGTTTTATTAAGGTTTTGTTTGAAAACAAAAAAGAAGAAGAAGAAACGGTGAGTTATTTGGAGACACAACGGTATGGGCTAGGAGAGGGGGAGAGAGGGGGATATTTTTCTAGCCATGGCACACTCTTCTTCCTTCATTCTCATTTTCATCTCCTCATGGCATCTCTTGCTTCTCCTCCACCTCATCTCTACCATCCTAAACATCCCCAAAAATTTAACCAAAAATCACCCAACCCTTCACAAAAGTCACTCCAAACTTCACTACAAACCTATTGGCAGGATCAAGCTAGGATTTTGAGGACTTCGGGGAACTCAAGAATTTTCTTGAGTTGCCAAATGAGGTAAATTCCATGTTTTTAGCTAATCTTTTGGTTTTCCTAGCATCTTATAGTAGATTAGAGTTGAACAAGTGAGGTTTAGTGGTCTTTGAAGAATTCAATTTGAGGTTAGGGGGGATATTATGAGTTGTAAAGGAGTAGATTGAAGTTTAGTCAGGACTACAACCTTTTTAGTGTATGAAACCTGGACTAAACCTGAGACTAAACCCCAAGATGTGAACTTTGATATTTGCCGATATTGGATTTTTTCTGGATTTTGTGATGATTTATTAAGATCTGCTATGTGAGACGAGCAGGCGACCTAGAAGCTACCCTTGAAACTCGAGACCCCTATTCCCCACCTTGGCCGCAAATATCCCCATTTGGCCGCAAATTGCGTCGTGGGTATCTGTGCTGGGGTTTGTTCTTGGACCATAGCTCAATTATCAGATAAAAAGACCTATCCTATGTGCAAAATGTCCCAATTCTCACCTGAGAAAAATCTGGAGATATTTTCTTAAGTTGATGCTTCGTTTTGCGACTTTGTTCTAACTTGAGTTTTGGTATTTGGGTTTTGACTCGGTGGTTTGACGTTTGTACGTCAACATCGAGGGTTGTTTGGTTATTCTTGCATGCGTAGACCGTAGGTTCTAACCTATGTGTGCTTCGTGTGCCGTTTTGGTTTTCATATTCGATTCATGTTTACGATACGACGTATTTGAACTGTATGTACTCCTGCGTGGTCTTCGGGACGACGAGGAAAAGTAAGGCTTCATCGACTTCGGCAAGCGAGGATCGAGATGAGTAGATGTATATCTACGGGGGAAGTTAGGTGGATGGCGTATAGTGTTGGATATGTGTATGCCCTAGAGGACATTAGATGATAGTGGATGTATTTATACATGTGTGTGTGTGTGTGTACAGTGTACATTCTTGCTCGACATGATAGCATACTATCTGATTCTTCTTTATCTGACATGTTGACTTGATCATGCTATTATTCATTTACACATGTTGATAAAGCCCTGAGGATATTTTCTTGACTACTGTGATTATGATGGAGATCATACTGGTGGGACGTCTGTAGTTTATAAGTATATCCTGAAATGTCCCTAATCGTAGGTGTATCGAGATGGGGCATCGATATACCAGAGTAGACTAGCGTATATGATACTAGACCCATATGATGGGCGATGGATGTTCCCACATCCATTAATGTTTGACAACGAGATCGTATACGGGTGCTTAATGGTGACTGGGTACAGTGGACGGACTCTCCGAGAACTCTTATATGGTATTATATCTATCGTAGGATAGCAATTCTCAGGTGACACTGGTACAAGTTAGTCTGTAGACCCGAGATCGTCATAGAGTCTTGTGTGTTCTCCCACTGTACTTTGATTACCACCCTACCACGGATCTGCTTTGTCAAGCAAACAGTTGGCTTTTGGGTACAGTCCCGAGACACACGAAGACGATGAGCGATAGGAGGGGTTTCTTCTCTCCCGGTATTGGGGGTTGATGCTGTGCTGTGCACGATTGGCTATATCAGTAAGTCCCTGGTGTTGGAGATAGTGCCCTCAAAGTCAATTATTGGATCGCAGGTACGTGATTGCAATGATTGAGGTAGGACCTATACCGATATGACAGTCTTGCTCGAGATGATAGTATGCTATCTGGTTTGTCTTTATCATCGTATACATGCTTTAGCTCACTATTGCATGATGATAGAGCCCATAGGATTCTTGCTTGACTACCAGCAGTATGATGACGATCATATACGTGGGAGCTGGGATCTGTAAGCACATCCTTAAAGTGTCCCTAGTCGTGGGAGTTTTCGAGACAGGGCATCGATACTCCAGAGTAGACTAGTGTATACAGTCGAGACCCCGACGAGGGGCGGTGGCCGGTCTCACAAGCCACTGGTGTCATTTTGATCACCTAAGATGTATACAGGTGCTCATTGGGATATGAGTACACCGGACAGGGCACGCCGAGAACATGCTAGTTGGTATTATACATATCGTCAGATAGCAGTTCCCTGGTGACATGTGTACAGGTTAGTTCATCGACCTGAGATCATAATTTGTCTCATGTGAGTTCCCACTGTGCTTAGATTACTACCCTACCACGCTCAAAGGAGTTGTGCGAACAGGTTTTAGTTGGGTACAGTCCCGAGCCACATTGGAGGCAAGTGAGCGGATCGGCAGGGGATTCGTCTCTCCCGGTATTGGGGGTGAGATCGCGCTGTGTCTAGGAGAGCCATTACACAAAGCCCCCGGCGGAGGCAGGAGATTTACTGGTAGGTACTCCAGTAGTATCTCAGGGTATTCTAGGCTACTCTCTGACACGACTTATACCGCTATTAGGGGTCTGACGTTACTAGCCCCCTAAGCCAGATATGCGATACTCATAGACGAACGGACCGGACTATATGTATATTGTCACTGTTAGGCTCAGTAGGGTTTATGGATGAGTTCGCTCTTCAGCTTCCCTTCCAATCAATACATAGGCAAACCGTTATGTACAGCTTGTGCCTCTGACGTGCTAGGGGTTATACCCTGTGCCAGTGTGTTGATGAGTCATTAGAGTCCCCCACAGACACTTTCCCAAGTTCGGACGAAACGTTGTAGAAGCCGTATGGTGATATGACAAGGTTCGGAAAAAGCACGTGCATTTTCGCACGTGTCGTTTTTCGGGCAGATAATACTGGTAGGCTTTGGTTTAAGCCGAAACCCAGTATTATACTGTGTTGATATAATATCTTTGTCTCAGTTGCATTTGTATTCGGTCGTAATACAAATACGGGTATGTTTATACTGATACGGGGTTATCCTGAAATTCGTTTCAGGATCACTTTTGGAAGTTGCCAGTTTCCAGTTTTCTATCAGCCGTATTTTGACATTCGGTTAAATACAGATTTATCTTTTCTTGGGATTAATGTGGAAGCTTCTAGAAGAGGTGACTAGGATGGTGACTAGGATGGTGAGGTGGCTTTGTTCATTAATGGTGCATTAAATGAGTTGATGACTATGGTTATGAATCATCACTTTCATTATTGTGTTCACACTAGGTGTCATTAGTGAGTCATGATAAGCTTCATTGTTAGAGTCACCCTCCCTCTCATACACTCACCTCCCCCCTCTCCTTAAATGGCCGGCCACCCCTTGATGAAAGCTCATGGTTTTTATTTGGAAAAAAGATATAAGTTTTGGTGCATAGAAATTAGATATGATCGATTTCTCTTTTCCAGTCGATCCAAAAGGCAACTTCATTAACCGTTCGTCCATAGCCTTGGACGTAACGAGACAAAGTGTTCTACTCATTCTCTACTTCATCTTGGTCGTCTCTTTTAGCAAACTTGACGATCGAGTTGCCTCGGTTCAGAGGCGGGAGCCCGTTTAAAGATCCGTCGATGTGGTGCCACCTGGACGACAAGACTGGAGATTCAGGAGATCGGAGCAGCCGCAACAAGTGTGGGATGATGGTTGAAGACCGAAGGACTCGGATCGTTCGGTATAACCTTTCTACCCACTTGGTTATTTGTTAGTTTAGCTTTAATGGCAGATCCGGGTTATAGTACGCGATAGCGCCAGTTGTAAAAAGTTTTTGTTTGCATTTGGCGTCTGTTAGATGGCCGGGGCGCTACCGTGGACTTACACCTGGCCAGGGATGTTGAGATTTACTTATAAGAGTTATCAGTAGTTTCTCGATCTGTTATAGTCCATTCATCGGCATGACTTATGGAGTTATTGGGGTCGACGTTACCATCCCTAGACTCGTTATGCAGCATATCTGACGAAGAGACCGGACTGTACGGTAGTGTTGCCGGTTGGCTCGATGAGAGTTGTGACAGGTTCGCTTGTTTTCTTCTGATCGCTCAATACTCGAGTGGCCGTTACGTTTAGCTGACCTCTTGCGGCTTGAGGGTGCTTGATATGATCATCACCCACTACCGGCGTATTGACGAGTCTTAGAGTCCCACAATGGAGTTACCTGGTCCAGGAGAAACGATGTGGTGCGCATATGAGATATGCGTAGGGACCCGATTAAATGCGCGTATAAGATACCGTATATTAATCGGGCGGATTGCTATTGGTCAGGTCGTATATGATATGACCGGTTTGCTAAATTAAGTGTTGATTTATCATTGACCATTACCTTTTCACTTGAAACCCTTCTTGTCTTTTGTTGTATGCATGCATGTATGCATTTATTCTCTTTGATGCACATATGGATGTGCATGCACTCATACATGCATACACAATTCTATCATGGTTGTTGATATAGTGGATGGTGGCAATATAAGACTCACACCTTAATAAATATGTTGATATTTATATTTGGAAAAGAAAATGGAATTGGATAATTACTCATGGTTGATTATTATATTCCCCCCACTTACCTTTGTGTTAACAATGAGTTAATTTCCATGGCCATTTTGCATCCAAAGATAAATATCTAGGTATTTATTAACTTGGGTTAAGAGTGAGAAGAAGAAAATATATATATTTTCTTTTCTAATTCTTATCTCAATACTTATCATTATCTTGAGCTCTTCATTTGCCATCATATTCTTCCTCCTCACTCTCTTGCTCTCTAGCTTCTTGTAGTGAACAAAAGAGTGATCAAGTCAGGGTTTTGAAGTGAGAAAACAAACCACATCACCATTCTACACTACTCTTGCCCATTAGTTTAGAGTGTTGGCTTCTACTTCTTCTCTTGATCAAGTGGAGCTTCAAGCTTAGACAAAGAGAACTCCGGGTGGAACGTCGTGGACTTGGAGGATCTCAAGCAAGCTTCTTTCAACCCTCAAGTGGCCAATGAGTCTAGCGTAGGGAGCTATAAAGGTTGTTTTCTCTAAACCTAGTCTTTACCTCTTGTGGATTGTGTATAAAGTTTTGTTACCCTAGCTTTTCTAGTGTGATCCTTAGGATGTTTTCTTTAGCACCCTAATTTTTTTTAATATGGAATGTGTGATGCTACCAAACCCTTGTAGTGGTGCCGTAGAAAAACCTTCATGGTATCAGAGCCAAAATAGAAGCCTAGACGATGTTACGACAATACGAAAACAAAAAACCCCACAAAAAATACGGTTTTAGAAACCCTTGAAATTGCTCTCTGGAATTTTTTTTAAAAGTGTTCAAAAAATTATTTCAGCAACTGCAGAGTGGCATTTAGGATGATATAAGAACATGAGTGCAATACGAAGGGGGGGCTTGGATTTGGCCGGCGACTAAGGCAAAAAATCCGGCGACGCCGACCCTTATAGCTCCCCTCCTCATCGTATTTCACCAGTGCTCTGTACATCTTATTCTGGGGTTTCTGGTATTGTTTATAAAGTCCAGAATTGCATTTGATGTAAGTTTGGTAATGGACTATTTGCGGAGCACTTCGTATTCGTATTTTTATAGCATTGTATTGGTAACTTTGGCGACGTTAAACAGGTCGAACGAATTATCAAACACTCGTATTATCCAGGTTGAACGTACTCGATAACTAATGCAGGTATTCCTATGGACCCTCGAGAAGAAAGTAACCCTAACTCGAGATGTGACCACCAAACTGCGACTAAACCTTAGGGTTTATCGTAGTTAGCGGCGCTACAAATGAGGCTTGGGTCTGCCCTTCTACGGTTGGTCCATTAAATATTGTGGCATAGATTTTGGGTATTGTTTAACGGCGCTCAAATGTTGAGCTTGCTGGGGAATGCGGGTGTTCGTTAATTCGATCGAAGGGTTTAACATCGCCTAGTAGTATATGATACTTGTTTCTGCGGCCGTAAGAGTAGTATGTGTATCGCCGGTTTCGTTGCTATATGTCAACGGCAATTGGGGTATGCATACTTGCTTACGTTGATGACATGTGATGTTATGTGTTGCTGTATTGTGATGTATAGGATTGTCGTGATCGAATAGCCGGGGTTTTTTTTATGTGAGATGAGAATTTTACTTTTCATTCGTGTAAAATTCATTTGTATTGTATTATTCTTTTTTGGGGGCACTTCCGGGTTGAGAATGATGCCACTATCGTTGTATATTATTTACTTTTCCGCATTAGGATAGACCCAAGGAGGAGAGCACAAGTGACCGGGTTCTAGAATCCAGTGGGAGACCATATCGAGGAGTCGAGAACGGTTCTCCTAACTCAAGAATTAGTAGGGTCGCTTGCCGCTCTCGTAGGGGTCTAGGGTGTGGGATTGGCTATTCATCATGACCGTGAAATCCGTATTTTCTATTGTTGGCTAAATACTAAATACGGACATCCTAGTATATCCTATATTATCATATCTGTGTTTTTGCTGCCTATATTCTGTGATATGATCACTTAATATATCTGAGACGAATGTTATATTATATATGATATATATAATAGACGTTGCTTATGTTTTACACCCTCGCTAGTCCCGTCCCGGTGTGCCGTTAGTTAAGTAACCAAACGGTGCATAACGGAACATTGCGGCGAATGCGGATGGCATAAGTGTACGTTGTATTTTCGTTTCTTTTCTGTGATTGGCTTAAGGACTTAAATGATGGGACAACATAAATATGATTAATGTGAAGAAAAATAAACCTTAAAAGATGTTGTAGAATCGGATTTAAAAAACCACTCGGCTTTTTACGAAAAAGCTACATTTCAAAACTGCAGAGCTTAAGCCACTCCTTTTGAAAACCATTTGATTCTATGACGATATCAAGTTCAAAGCGTTAAAGGTTTTCTTAAAAACCATCCGCAACCCTCCGTCATTTTAGGAAGTAGAGTACTTAGTATTCATGCTACGTTTGCTGACTATAGTTAAGGCGTAATGTACGGTAGCTAAGTGATGTCTTCCTACACTGCATATGATGCAGATTAATTAGGACATTCATGTGACTTTGTTGACCATAGTTAAGGGTCATGTGAGTAGGTCTAATTAATCAAGAAATGACGGGTAGAACTTGACTAGTGCTTATGATTTGTTGACTATAGTTATGGTCATGGGTACTAAGGGTAAAAACCACATTGGGAATTTCAATAGTTGAAATTTGCATTGAGATTGCATACCTTCCATATGATGGTTGGATCCCGATCCCACTGTGGGTAATAGTTGCTCCCAGGAGAGTTTTGATGTTTACAATTAGCTAATCCATTAGGTGTCTAGAAAGGTGTTAAGGGGGCCACGCCTCTGGGAAGACGAGGTTTATATTAATTAGGTCTGTACGAAAGCACAGGGAACCTCCCTCAAGTACCGACACTGGCCTGGCTGAACGGTTAGCGAAGTTGTAGACTGTAATTAATTCTGGCTAGTTTTCTTTTTAAGGTTTGAAAGAAAAACTTGATTAAAGCAGTGGGAGACATCGATTAGATAAGATAATAACCAATCTGATCTTTCCAAGAGCTTTCGCTGAGTGTATTCTTTTCTCTCTCTTAATGGCAGATACCAATGACAGGACTCAAGCTTCTACTAGATAAAAATAAACTGAATGGGACCAATTATAAAGACTGGCTGAGGAATCTTAACATTGCCTTGACTTATGATAAGGTATCATATGTCCTCACGGTTCCAGCCCCGCCCGTCCCAGGTCCTAAATCTTCGGTTGCGGATAAGGGAGTCTGCAAGACATGAGAAGCTGACTGTGCCATGGCCAAGTGCCTCGCGCTTTCATCGATGGATAACACAAATCAGAAGCAGCACGAGAATATTGACGTACAAGCCATATTTCTCCATACAAAAGAGTTGTATGGAGAGCAATCCCGCGTATTACAATACGAAGCATCCAGAAAGTTATTTCAGATGCGAATGGCCCTTGGCACACCAGTAGGAGACCATGTTCTGAAGATGATAGCTCTCATAGAGGAGCTTGAGGACCTTGGGTGGACAATGGACAATGAGCAATATACGGATATTATTCTGCAGTCTCTCCCCTCCACCCTTTCTCAATTTATAGTTAACTTTAACATGCACAACATGGAGAAGGAACTACCTGAACTCCTTAATATGTTAAGGAGTGTAGAAAGCACGCTGAAGTCAGTGAAGACTCCCGTTTTGAGTGTTGGGCCATCTTCTTCCTCTCGCCCGAAAGCTAAGGACAAGGGAAAGATGAAGAAGAAACCCACCAAACCTAAGAGTGGAGTTAAAAAGGTTAAGGGGAAAGACAAGTCCAAAGCTGGGGAATCGAAGAAAGGAGAATGTTATCACTGCCACAAAACAGGACACTGGAAGCGCAACTGCACGGAGTACTTGGATCTCAAGAAGAAGCATGGGGATGCTTCCGCTTCAGGTGTGTTTGTGACAGAAAACTGTTTTTCAATAAACTCTGCTTCCTGGGTATTAGATACCGGTTCAGGTTCTCACATTTGCAATTCTATGCAGGGTCTGAGAAATAGCAAGGTTTTAAAGACATGTGACTATACTCTCCGCGTTGGAAATGGTTCCAATATACATACAGTTGCAGTGGGAGAGTATCACTTGGGGTTGCCGTCTGGGTGTATATTGGTTTTGAACCCGTGTTATTATGTACCTAGTATGCTTTGTAATATAATATCCATTTCTTTGTTAGACAATGAAGGATATAATTTTATATTGCAGAACAATGTTATGAACATTCACCTGAATCAAATGTTGCTTGGGTATGGTACGCTTAATAACGGGATATACGTCCTAAATCAACACACAGTTTTCAACATACAACACACTAATAAAAGTAAACTTTCAGAAATAAATGAAGCTTTTCTTTGGCACTGTAGACTTGGTCATATTAACGAAACAAGACTAAACAAGCTACATAATGATGGATATTTAAACCCCTTTGAATATAAATCTTATGCGACATGCCAGTCTTGTATCAAAGGTAAAATGACCAAAACTTCGTTTATCGTACACGGAAAAAGAGCTACTGAGCTCTTAGGCCTCATATATAGTGATGTATGCGGGCCAATGTCTACACACGCTAGAGGCGGTTTTTCATACTTCATTACTTTCACTGATGATTTCTCAAGATTCGGTCATGTATTTTTATTAAAGCACAAGTCCGAAGCTTTCGACAAATTCACTGAATATAAACTCGAAGTAGAAAAACAAACCGGCTTGAGCATCAAAATGCTTTGATTAGATCGAGGTGGGGAGTATATCAGTACAGCATAACGGTGTGTCAGAACGCCGGAATCGGACCCTATTAGATATGGTTCGTTCCATGATGAGTGGTGCTGAGTTACCCATCTTATTTTGGGGGCATGCATTGGAGACTGTAGCGTTTCTATTGAACAGGGTCCCAACCAAAACCATGTCTACCACGCCATATGAGATATGGCATGGGAAGATACCATTTCTTAAACGAATTATGAATTTGGGTTGTCCGGCCTATGTTAAAAAGCAGAATCCGGACAAACTCGAGACACGGTCGGTCATGTGTAATTTTGTGGGATATCCAAAGAATTCTTATGGATATCTTTTCTACCACAAGGAGAAACAAAAGGTGTTTGTTTCTCAGTATGCCACATTCTTGGAAAAAGAGTTTTTCACAAATGATACTGATGGCAGTGTGGTAGATCTAGAAAGGGTTCTAGAGACACAAACTACAAATGACAACTTGGTTGAACTGGCTGTTGCAATAGAAACTGATGAACCTCGGCCACTCCGTAGGTCTGGTAGGACTTCTCACCCACCAGAGAGTTACTACGGTTTCCTCATTGATGGTGACAGAGAAGACTGCATCATGGAAGATGATGATCCTACCAGCTTTCAGCAAGTTATCACGAGTGAAGACTCTGTGAAGTGGCTGGATGCCATGAGATCTGAAATGGAGTCTATGTACACCAACAAAGTATGGACTTTGGACGTTGTACCCCCTGAGGTAAAACCTGTAGGGTGCAAATGCATCTTTAAAAGAAAGATTGGTGTAGATGGGCAGGTAGAGACCTATAAGGCAAGACTTATGGCGAAGGGTTTTCGTCAAAGACCAGGTTTGGACTATGACGAAACTTTTTCTCCCGTAGCCATGCTTAAATCTATTCGGATCCTACTTGCTATTGCTGCTCACTAAGACTATGAAATCTGGCAGATGGACGTTAAAACAACATTTCTAAATGGAGATTTAGAAGAATGCGTTTATATGGATCAGTCGGAGGGCTTCATTAACAGTGGGAGCAGCGGGAAAGCATGTAGATTGCTTAAATACATTTATAGATTAAAGCAGGCATCATGGAGTTGGAACATCTGTTTCGGTGATGTTATCAAAGAGTTTGATTTCATCAAAAATCCAGATGAACCTTGTGTTTATAAGAAGGCTGTAGGAAGAGCTGTCACATTCCTCGTATTGTACGTAGATGACATTCTTCTGATAGGAAATGATATTCCTATGCTACAGTCGGTCAAATCATTCTTATCACTAAGGTTCTCCATGAAGGACCTGGGTGATGCCATATACATTCTGGGCATTTGGATCTATAGGGATAGATCCAAAAGATATAGGGATTGTCCCAAACTAGGTACATCAACACCATCCTAAAAAAGTTTAGTATGGAAGACTCCAAGCGGGGTGCCTTACCCGCTTGCCATGGGGTCACTCTCTCTAAGGACTCTTACCCAAAGACCGATGAAGAGAGAGCTCGCATGAGCATTATACCCTATGCTTCGGCAGTAGGATCTATAATGTTTGTGATATTGTGTATACGTCCAGATATAGCTTATGCACTTAGTGTAGTAAGTAGGTATCAATCCAACCCAGGGGAGAATCACTGGATAGCAGTGAAGAAAATTCTTAAGTACTTGCGAAGGACTAAAGAATTGTTCTTGGTGTATGGTAATGGAGATCTCCAAATGGAGGCTTTTACCGATTCGAGTTTCCAGAGTGATAAGGACGACAGCAAGTCTATCTCTGGGTTTGTATTTACCCTCAATGGAGGGGCGGTAAGTTGGAAGAGTTCCAAACAGGATACCGTTGCAGACTCGACGATGGAAGCTGAGTACATTGCTGCGAATGATGCCGCCAAGGAAGCCGTCTGTATGAAGAAGTTCGTCTCGGAGCTAGGAGTAGTTCCAACCATTATTGATCCAATACCATTGTATTGTGATAATAATGGGGCTATGGCGTTAGCCAAGGAGCCCAGGTCCCATCAGCAGTCCAGACACATCCTGAGGCTCTTTCATTTGATCCGGGAGATTGTTGATCGCCGTGAGATCGAGATTAGGAGATTAGACACAAAGAATAACACTGCGGATCCACTCACCAAGGCCCTCCCTCAGCCGCAACATGAGCGACTTTTTGAGATGTTGGGTATGAGATACGCCAATAACTGACCTTAGTGCAAGTGAGAGATTGTTGGATATATGTATGCCATAAAGGCCATTATATGATAGTGGATGTATTTATACATGTATATATATATATATTCAGTGTACATTCTTGCTCGAAATGATAGTATGCTATCTGGTTCTTCTTTATCTGACATGTTGACTTGATCATGCTATTATTCATTTACACAAGTTGATAAAGCCCTGAGGATATTTGCTTGAGTACTGTGATTATGATGGAGATCATACTAGTGGGACGTCTGTAGTTTATAAGCATATCCTGAAATGTCCCTCGTAGGTGTATCGAGATGGGGCATCGATATACCAGAGTAGACTAGCGTATATGATACTAGACCCATATGATGGGCGATGGATGTTCCCACATCCATTAATGTTTGACATCGAGATCGTATACGGGTGCTCAGTGATGATTGGGTACACTGGACGGGTGTTCAGTTGATAAAACTGCACATTTGTTATTACATTTTTCTTGCTATTTCTATATTAAAAAAGGTCTTTATTATAATATATCATACATATGAGGGTTTATCTGTAAAAATACTATTTTCCATGTGTTGATATATTATAATTAGCATTTGGTAGGAAAATGTATGCAATAAAATATCATTGACCAAATCTTAAGAAAACAAACTCTACTAAATATCATTTGAGTTGTTGTGCAGAATTTTCAGGACTAAAATCAAGGAAATCGAGTTGTTAAAGCAAACCTGCCTAATTAAGAAAGCAAAACTTAGAAATCAAGTTTGGCAACAACTACGAGAAGATTTCCAAGTTCAAAAAATTCCAGAGATCGCCACATGTCACAAGGATCAAGCCACAGAGAAATGATCAAAAGATCATAACCCTTGGCCACGGATCCGCGGCCCAACCCCCCTGTTGGCCGCGGAACCGCCGCAGTTCAGAGAGGTTAGGAGTTGCATTATTTTTGGGTGAATCTTTACTGTTGGTTTCCAAATTTGGAAGCTAGACTTCTGGCTTTGGGACTATAAATAAAGACCGAGAGCCTCTTGGAAAAATTATCAAGTCGACGCGATCACGAAGTTCAAGACGGCTCACACATCCAGACTGATCATCAACGGTTCATCTACCTCCTTAGAAGAGATCGAGAAGCAACTAGTCTTTGTAATCATTTTCTAAGGAATCAAAGTGTAATGAATATTGTTGATTAATAAAGGTAGCTTTCTTTTTCTTATTCTATTTCTTCGTAGTTTAATTATACATTTTCTCTCTATCTCTTTTTCTCCCAACATGCGCGAGTAATTCTCCGCTTGTTAGGGTTCGTAGGATTAGGATAGGCTAATGGATGATGAAAATACCTAAACTCTTTTTACGTCCTATAAAGTTTATAAACTTTATCAAAAGGATCATTAACATCTTAATCGGGCGCGCTAACAATTCATTGTTAGTCTCGACCGCGATTAGAGATTAGATTAATGATTGTTTTGGTAAAGGCTAGATATGAACGGAGTTCCGTGTCGAGATAAGGGTTAAGAGTGGGATTCCTTTTCCCTCCAGAAACCCTAATCTACACGCATCACGGTCGTTCTAGTTTTAAATCTATTAAAGGATAGAAAGAGTAATTTTTAATTAATCATCCATAACTACTAAATCCTAACGAACCCTACAAGCCCCTTCTTATATTAACTACATCTATAAATAATCTAGATCTATATTTTGCATCCGTGCTTAACGTAGATATAGAAACCATTCCTCAACATTCTTATCCCTCCTCTCTTTTTCAACATATCTAAAGTAAGATTAAAATATTCAACGTTTCCCTGAGGACGACCCGTACTCACCTCGATCTAGCTACGAGCGACACCGTTTTGATTGCGGTTATACTACAAACACTCTTTCGAATCAATCAACGGGCTCGCCGAGAACTCCTATATGGTATTATATCTATCGTTGGATAGCAGTTCTCAGGTGACACTGGTACAGGTTAGTCTGTAGACCCGAGATCGTAATAGAGTCTTGTGTGTTCTCCCACTGTACTTTGATTACCACCCTAACATGGCTCTGCTGAGTCATGCAAACAGGTGGCTTTTGGGTACAGTCCCGAGACACACGAAGATGATGAGCGATAAGAGGGGTTTCGTCTCTCCCGGTATTGGGGGTTGATGCTGTGTTGTGCACGATTGGCTATATCAGTATGTCCCTGGCCAGGGATGTTGAGATTTACTGATAAGAGTTATCAGTAGTTTCTCGATCTGTTATAGACCATTCATCGGCACGACTTATGGAGTTATTGGGGTCGACGTTACCATCCCTAGACTCGATATGCAGCATATCTGACGAAGAGACTGGATGTACGGTAGTGTTGCCGGTTGGCTCGACGGGAGTTGTTGTTGGGTTAGGGGAGCGCCCCGGCCATCGAACCGTGGCCAAATGCGGAAATTTTTTTTCTAAAACCCGGCGCTACCATTACCCGATACCAAGATCGAAACCATTAAGCCTAAAACTATCAAACCAAACACAAAGTGAAAGAACGGTTATACCTAATGAACCAAGTCCTTCGGGTCTTCAACCAATTCCAAGCTCCTAGTGATGCGGATTGACTTTGGTCGCCGGTCTTCCTTCATCTCCGATGATCCACCCGAGGGAAACGGCACAAGCACCAGGTTCGCCAAGCGGACCAACCGACCATCCAAGATATCTAGTAGTGGAGAGTGGGGTGTGTAGAATAGTGTCACTAAAATTCTTTCCCTCATTCATGAGCTTAAGTAAGCATCAAGTGAAGATGAAGAAGAGGTGATCAAAAAGAGATGGCATGGAAAATTGGCTAAGTATTTTGTGTGAGCATGAGAGTGAGAGAGCACCAAAAATCAACCAAAATGAGCAAAAACCAATCCCACCAAGAAGTGGCCGGCCCCTTCCTCTCATGCCCACTCAAAAATGTCATTCCCTATTTTCATTAAAAAAATACCCATACCATTCTCTACATTGCCAAAGTCCATTCTTTGACCAAAAGACCCATCCCTAGCCATGTCACCTTTTCCACCTCATTATAAACAAAATGATTTTAAAAAGAAAATCAATAATGAGGTGGCATCTTCTAGAAGTCATTCCGTATAAATACGGAATGCTTCCCGGTATATGTATCGAAATACATATACGCATATTCGTACGAAAATACGAATAGCCAAAGAGAGAAAATAAATAGTGAGAAATAATACTAGAATACATACATATAAATACGTATGTAAATTATTAAATCAAAACTTGATTTAACAATCTGGCTTAATCCTAAGCCGCTAGTATTATCAACCATCCGATTAAAGTCTGTGCAGTCCGTGCACATATTTAATCGGACACCTGTATGTATCAACATATGTCAACTACACCATATTTCCTGAACCGTAAAAACCCTATGTGTAGGACTCTAAAGAATCGTCAATACGCTGGTAGTGGGTTTAACCATAAGCACGTCAGCGGCACTAGATGTACGTAACGGCTACCCAGGTATTGAGCGAAAGGAAGGCCGACGAGCAAACTCATCCGAACTCCTACTGAGCCTGTCAGTGACAATATCCGTACAGTCCAGTCTGTTCGTCTAAAAGTATCGCATATCGAGTCTAAGGGGGTGGAAAAAGTCAGACCCGTAACAACGCGATAATTCGTGTCGGTATGAAACCCATCACTACCCGAGAAACTATCGATCCTGGATCGGTAATTCTCACATACCCCGACCGAGGATTTCTAGTGATGGCCACCCGTGCACTGCGCGACATCAACCCCCAATACTGGGAGAGACGAATCCCCGACGATCATCTCACTGCCTCCATGTGGCTCGGGACTGTACCCAACTAAAACTTGTTTGCACGACTCCTTTGAGCCGTGGTAGGGTAATAATCAAAGCACAGTGAGAACTCACACGAGACAAATGACGATCTCAGGTCGATAGACTAACCTTTACACATATCACCAAGGAACTGCAATCTGACTATAGGTATAATACCAACTAGCATGTTCCCGGCGAGTCCGTCCAGTGTTCTCGTAACCCAATAAGCACCTACATACTATCTTAGGTGAACAACTAACACCAATGGCTTGTGAGACTGGCCACCGCCCCTCGTCAGGGTCTAGATAAGTATACACCAGTCTACACTGGAGTATCGATGCCCAGTCTCGATACTCCTACGACTAGGGACATTTAAGGATGTACTTATAGACCCCCAGCTCCCACGTATGTGATCGCCATCACAATGCTGGTAGTCAAGCAAGGTCCTAAGGGCTTTATCAACATATATATGATGATAAGGACAAACCAGATAGCATACTATCATCTCGAGTAAGACTGTTTTATCGGTATAGGTTCTCGCTCAATTATCATAATCACGTTCCTGCGACTACGATAATTGCCTTGAGGGCAGTATAGCAAACAATCTCCCACTTGCACTTAAGGGGCTAATTATTTCGATGTCGCATACTCACAGCCTGTGTGATACCGAACACCCAACTCCTCTACTAATCAGTTTCACAAACCTCGTTTGTAAAACTATTGCGTTCGAGAAATAGCTTCAGTGAGTGGATCCGCTCCAGTGTTTCTTTCTATGTCTCTCTTTATCTCAACTTCTCGGAGAAAACTATCTCCCGAAATGAGCAATACCCGTCTTAGAATATTTCTAGATATCTGATGAGACCCAGTTCATAAAAGAACTCCAAATCCAGCAAACTTCTTAGACTGTATCGTCTACTGAACTCAATCAGTATACAACGCCATACTTTCCTTATTATCCTCTTGGACCACCTGTCCAAACTACTGTCCCTCGTCAGAGGGAAAAACTATAACTCTGACAGTCACTCTGTCATCCAGGTCACCTTGGAAGCCTGAAATGATAACCGTCTCCATAAGGAGGCTGCCGTTATCAAATCCCCAGAACATCCACTCATGTTCATAAACTTCTTTCCAACATTTCTCCAGGATTGGATTAATATCTCAACTTATTGCATCTAGTGCAAAAACAACATCTGGTGTGGTACTTGACATGTCATGATTGACTCAATTGCCTAAGCAAGTGATATGCCAATCATGCACATCCCTCTCCCCTTTAGTCTATAAGACACCTTTAGAGAGGGTGACTCCATCACCTGCAGGTTCACCACCATGCCAGGAGCCGTCCATTCTAAAATACTTTTAGAATACTGTCTAAGTATCCAGATTGGGACACTTCCCAAATCTAGATTTAAAACCATACATCTAGTAACCAGAATGTCTGATATAATATTCATAATCTATGTGGAGAAACTACTGTGTGACAACCAAAGTATAACCGATCGTAGTATAGGAATTTCACTTCCTATAAAGTGCATGTCATCCTAAATACCAGGACACACACCCTACTATCTTCTTAACAGATCCATCTTTTATTCTTATGAAGTCAAATACCTATGACTGTCACATCAAAAATAGATGATCTTTCTCCGCTATATCCGCTTTAGTCTATAAATAGACACAAGCTGCTTGTCCACTATGCTTCCGCTGCTTCCACTGACTACAACGACCCTTTGGCAGAGTCATATACACGTGCATTTCTAAAGCTAGTTTAGAATGACGCTATACTTATCAAACTGCTGGGTCTCATAGTCTGGAACAACAGTAGTGTCAAGTCTGGGTAAACAAGAATCTCCCTGTCACCGTCCTTGAGGATACAAAAGTACCTCTCGGGCACCTGAGGTTACCCACCATATCTGCGGAGTGGCCAATAGAATGTCAAACCTGATTGAATCTTTAGGTTCTTATTAAATTTTCAGTAATCGTTTGTGGTTCTGGAATCACTTCCAGTTCTACCATACTCCCACTACTGTTTTCTGAAAAAATCCATTTTATTAAAACTGGTGGCGAGTCAAGAACAATATCACTATTGATCATCCTGTTAGTTATATGTATGCCCTAGAGGCCATTACTGTACATAGGATGTATATTGTAGTGGATGCTGGGACATATATAGGGAGGACTTTCTTGCTCGACATGAAAGTATGCTATCTGGTTGCTCTTTATCTTAACGTGTACACTGATTGTCTCTCTGTTACATATTGGTAAAGCCCATAGGATGTGTACTTGACTACCTGGACTATGATGCGGATCATACTAGTAGGGACATGGTAGTCCATAAGTACATCCTTCAAGGTCCCTAGTCGTGGGTGTATCGAGACGGGGCATCGATATACTAGAGTAGACTAGCGTATACCTTCACGACCCATACAGATGGACGATGGATGATCCCATATCCATTGGTGTTTGACATCAGAGATGATATACGGGTGCTCAATGGAGACTGGGTACACTGGACGGACTCGCCGAGAACTCCCAGATGGTATTATACCTTACGTCAGATGGCAGTTCTCTGGTGACACTGGTACAGGTTAGTCTGTAGACCCGAGATCGTCATAGAGTCTTGTGTGATTCCCACTGTGCTTTGATTTCCACCTTACCACGTCCAAGAGGGCATGCAAAACGGTGGTTTTTGGGTACAGTCCCGAATCATATAGAGGAAATGAGCGATAGGAGGGGATTCGTCTCTCCCAGTATAGGGAGTTGATGTTGCGTTGTGTTCGATTGGCTATAACCAGAAATTCCTGGCCAGGGTTGCTGAGATTTACTGGTAAGTGTTACCAGTAGTTTCTCGAACTGTTGTAGACCTCATATCGACACGACTTATCGAGCTACTGGGGTCTGACGTTTACCACCCCTAGGCGAGATATGCGACATATTAGACGACGAGACCGGACTGTACGGTAAGTGTTACTGGTTGGATTCACAGGAGTGTGAGCGGGCTTGCTCGTTGATCTTCTGATCGCTCAATACCCGGGTGGCCGTTACGTTTAGCAGACCGCTTGCGGCTTGTGGGTTTTTGATATGATCATCACCTACTGCCGGCGTATTGACGAGTCTTTAGAGTCCTACACAGAGGTTTCCTGGCTCAAGCGAAACAAAATAGGAGCGCATATGAGATATGTGCGGGACCGAGAATAATACCAGTATGTGATACTGAATTCTATTCTCGCGATTTGTATCATCGGACGGTTATATGAGATATAGCCGGGTTACCGAATCAAGTGTTGATTCGATATAATGATACACTTGATATTAGTCGGTTATATGCAGTATGACCGGATCATTAAATCAAGTGTTGATTTAATGATTTAATGTATAATTATATATTTGATATATTACTTTACATTAACTAGTATTTGTTCACTTAAGATGGATTTTCTCACGTGAAGTGCACAAGTTGTATATGTGATATATTTTGTGCACTAGTTTGTATCATGATTGATGATACATGAAAACATGGGTGGGTGTGTGACATACACCATGATTAATTATAATTTTGGTTTTTGTTTATCTTAATTATTCTAAAATGGTGGATTCTTTTATCATGGTTTGAAGCTTCTTGAAGCTTGTGGTAACTTTGAAAAAGTCCATCCATTTTGTCATGATTAAGACATTCATTAACCAAACCATTACAACTAACTATGGTTTATTCTCTACAAATGTAAACTAACCCATGGTTGCATTATGATAAGTATTCACTTGTTTTATTATTTTAAAACATAATTCTTTTTCTTCTTCTTCTTCTTCATCTTCTCAAAGTGAAGGAGAAAGCTTTCTTGAAAAATTCTAAGTGATGAAGTCAAGTGAGAAATCCAAATCCAAAGTGAACCCACTTCCTATTTCTTCATCCTCTACCACTTGCCATGTAGTAGAGTGTGTTATCTTCACAAGTTTCATGACCAAGTGAAGATGGAGCTTGAGTTAGAGTTGCCTCGACGTAGATCATTTTCGGCATCGAAGTCAACGACCTAGCCCGCTCATTTCTCTGACGAAACCATCGCTAGAGTTCGGGATCCCGATGATCGCAGCGAAGGGACGTCATCACGGAGCTAAAGAAGTGGAGGACCGGATCTACAAAGGTTGTATTTCCATTCACTTAGTAGCAAACTAGTTTTCTTTCTTAGTTTCGCCTTACCTCAAGTAACGATCTAGCATTAGGGTTCTTTGGCATATGGAAATTTTTGATTATGGCATGGTTGATCAGTTGTAGAACCTCATGGGTGTGCCTAGGAACCCTACACATCCTGATGGTAGAAAGTTAATCCTCGTGAAAACCCAGGATAATCCACAAACGGCCATTACTAAAACGTGCCCTATGTTTGTCCAGATTTTGGTTTTAAGCATCAGCCGGACAACTTCCTATATCTTAACATCGTTAAGATACAAATTGATTCTATATACCATACAGAAACAAAGGCACTAATTTTATTGGAACCAGATTCAAAATCATGCAGCTGTTTCCAGTGCATGTCAACTAAATGGAGAAAGGCCGATCTGCATTACTCAACTTAGGAGTGCATCCAATTATGAGTAACCTGAAAGAGAAACAAGTTTCTCAAAACCATCACTATTAACTGAATACCATAACACAAGTATCTACATCTTCGATCACATTGAAAAATCCCGATACTAGCAACACATGGTTCTCTACTTTATTCTTGTACCTATAACTTCTTAAAACTTAGACTTTGTATTTCTACGAAACACGTGTCTAAATCTAGAGAAGTCACAAGTAGACAGAATATAATATGAATACCAACCCCTCTGTCCTAATGGACACTGGACAACATACAATAAATTGTATAAGTTCCCTGAGTTTAATAACTCAAACCCTGTGCGTCTTAGGTTGAAAACGGTACCCAGGAGATTTCCTCAAATATCACCAATTACAACGAATTCCGATATAATGAGGATGATCACCTAATTCCCAATAGCTTACTCCAACTCATCATCTGTAAAACAATACAGATGTAAGAATCATACCTGGTAAATACATACCCTTGAGCAAGGGTCTAATTGGGAAATCAGTTTACAATTAACAATGCACAGTGAAACTGAAACATGAAAATGTTTCGAAGGGGTATCCGGGTATTCCTAGTAATGTCTCTTCCATTATCCAGATTCATGACTGTAACCGTATATTTCTTTGTCATCTCTCCAAATCCTTTTATTTGTCTTTAGTCATTACCTTCTGTACACCTTCGTTAAGCTTAAATGGTTTTCTTCCTTCCCTACCGTTCGGCACCAAGCTATGGTTTGGAAGAAGACTATCCAATAAGCGTAATAGGTGTACTCTCCTAATCCTAGGAATACTCGCAACCTGAGAGAAGGTGATGATAAAAGACAACTGAATAATCCTTATTCTATTTCTCCTGAACCAGAATCTATCCTCGAAAAAGTTCCTTCGAGTTCGTATATAACCATATGATGGATTTATCCAACGGAAGTGGATGTTCGTAGTGATACGGGGTGTTCTGGAGAAATACAAAGGTGAAGTAGGAGTGACGATGAAATACGTGGTTTAGTCGTGAATCATAGCAGTCGCATTTTACTTTGCCATCTTTCTAATCCCTTTATTTGTCTTTACTTATTACCTTCTGCACACCACACTTAGGCTAATTAGTTTTCTTCATTCCCTACCTTTCGGTACCTGCCTATGGTTTGGAAGAAGACTATCCAATAAGCATAATAGGTGTACTGTCTCCTAATCCTAGGAGCCTTCACAACCTGAGAGAAGGTAAAAGGAAAAGACAACTGAATAGTCCTATTCATTTTCTCCAGAACCAGAAACCATTCTCGAAAAAATTCCTTCGAGTTCGTATATAACCATACGATGGTTTTATCCAATGGAAGTGGATGTTCGTAGTGATATGGGGTGTTCTGGAGAAAGGCAAAGCGTAAAAGAAGGAGTGGCAATGATGTATGTAACTTGGACAATCCAAAAGCCAGTGTTTTTAAGAAAGTTCGATTAACTTGGTCACTGAGTCATAGTCTAGGGTCGGGCCACGGTCGCTGCCAAAGAGAGAGAGAGAGAGAGAGGAGAAACACTCAGCGTGCACTCTAGCCTAGATCAGAACGGTTAATCACTTTATCTAATCAGGAGACCTCCCACAGTAATCTCAAATTCTCCTCCAAACCTGAAAGAAGAATTAGTCGGGATCACCCGAAGAGTAAACCAACTCATCAGTGAGAATCGGGATCCAACTATCATTGCATGATAACTTGATGGAAGCCACTCAAGTTATCACACTCCAGAAGGTATGCGCATGCCTGGCAAGTTTCCTGTATGTTTGAAACTTCCGATGTAATTTTTATCCTATACTCTTATGACCTTGACGTAGGCCAACAAATCATAAGTCGCATGTCAAGTTCTACCCGTCATTATCCAGGTTAATTTGAATCCACTCGTACATACCCTTGACGTAGGCCAACAAGGTAGTACGACTGTTCCAAACCAACGCATCTATCTATACAACAGAAAAGTAACAAATAGCTACCATACACTATGCCTTAACGTAGGCCAACAAACATAGCATGGATACTAAGTGCTACCCGTCTGAAATGACGGAGGACTACGAATGGTTTTTGGCGAAAAACCTTTAACGTAATGAACTTGATATCGTCGAAGGAACGAGATAGCTTTTATAAAAATATAGCTACGAAAATCTTTACTAAAGAGGTCGCTCCCGGTGAAGGGATCTCGACTCTTTTCTCGTCGAATGAGGTGCAGGATATTCCAAACTGAATACCACGATGCAAAGCAAAAATAATCGACTATACTAAAGTTATTAAGTTAACGCAAACTTTTACTCAAGGGGTCACTCCCGATGAAGGGATCTCGGCCCTTGCCTCGTAGAATGAGGTGCTGGATATTCATAACTGAATACCACTGGGCAAAGCAAAATCGTACGTCTGTAATGTTAGTTTTGAAAATTGGTTCCAACAATATCAAATATAGGTTTGTTTTATCCTTGCATTGATAAGAATCAATGCAGTCCCATCAATTAATCACACCAGAAAATAACGAAAATAAAATGTACGTATATGCCATCCGCATTCGCCACTGGGTCCCGTCATCACCCGTTAGGTTACTTAACTAACGACAGAGCGGGGACTGGGCTAGCGTGGGTGCAAAACATATACAACATCTACTAGTATACATAAATATATATAGCAATCGTCCCAGGCATGATAAATGCAACAACACAGAAAAGTAATAAGCATCACAGAACAATACAGATAATCTGGAAGCCCCGGGTTTCCTCCGAGCCACAACTAAAAACCCGACATTCCCCTGGTCGTGTGGATAGCCTATGTAATGAACTCCTAGACCCCTACGAGCGCAGTAAGTTACCCGCCAAAACTAGAAGCGAGGCAGCCCCCTTCAGCAAAGTGAATGGACCACCCAGCACTTCACGGAATCCGGTAACTTGAGCACCCCTCTTTGGGTCAACCTATACCCCCTACGAGTGCGGCGAATAGCCTGCCAATTCTAGAGTAAGGTCCCCTCTATCTCAACGCCATGAGATGCGGATCTGTTGCCCTCTAGAATCCGGCTATCCGTGCACTCCTCCGCGGGGTAATCCTAGTATAGAAAAGAAAATAATATACAAGGGTGACATCGACCTCAGCCCGGTCGTGCCCCAAAAGAATAATATACAAACATGCAGTGACGGCTGTCCACATGTCGGACGCTCGTCCCGCAATATCAAATGTACAAATAAATCTGAACCGCACTACCATTGCACACAAGCTATCCACTACGACAAATCCGCAACATCACAGCAAAGCACAGAACATCAACGTGAATGTCACGTTCGCAAACCCGTCTAAAAGGACATATAGCAATTAGACGGGTTTACCGATCAAATGAAATTCAGGGTCGCAGATGCTAAACTAAGTACTGATAATTACACATTTAAAATTTCGATCGATTAAAATTTCCATCTAGCCTCAAGTGCAAACCAGTACTCAAGAGAATCTGGGCTAAAACTAAACATCAAAAAAATCATTTTTCCTTGTCAGAGAGTGCCAGAAAATTTTTTGAGGCATTTGGCCACAAAAGAGCGGCGGAACCGCCGCCAAATGGCATGTTGTGCGGCGGTTCTGCGGCCAAAAAATCGATTCATGCTTCTAAATTTCTTGTGGTGCTCTACGATTGCCTGCATGGATTTTTACGCAATACAGAAAGATTTTTAGAGCAAGTTTTAAAATCGACAGAAACTTGGCAAAAAGGAAAATTGATTTGGAAATTTTGATCGATCGAGATTTTAAGCTTGTGCAAACCAGCTAGTAGGGTTTAATGGGTGTCTCTGATACCATTATTGGGTTAGGGGAGCACCCCAGCCATCAAACCGTGGCCAAATGCGGAACAAAAGTTTCTAAAACCCGGCGCTACCATTACCCGATACCAAGATCGAAACCATTAACCCTAAAACTAGCTAACCAAACACAAAGAGATAGAACGGTTATACCTAATGAACCATGTCCTTCGGGTCTTCAACCAATTCTAAGCTCCTAGTGATGCGGATCGACTTTGGTCACCGGTCTTCCTTCATCTCCGAAGATCCACCCGAGGGAAACGGCACAAGCTCCAGGTTCGCCAAGCGGACCAACCGACTATCTAAGATAGCTGGTAGTGGAGAGTGGGGTGTGTATGATAGTGTCACTAAAATTCTTTCTCTCATTCATGAGCTTAAGTAAGCATCAAGTGAAGATGAAGAAGAGGTGATCAAAAAGAGATGGCATGGAAAATTGGCTAAGTATTTTGTGTGAGCATGAGAGTGAGAGAGCACCAAAAATCAACCAAAATGAGCAAAAACCAATCCCACCAAGAAGTGGCTGGCCTCTTCCTCTCATGCCCACTAAAAAATGTCATTCCCCATTTTCATTAAAAAAAATACCCATACCAATCTCTACATTGCCAAAGTCCATGCTTTGACCAAAAGACCCATCCCTAGCCATCTCACCTTTTCTACCTCATTATAAACAAAATGATTTTCAAAAGAAAATCAATAATGAGGTGGCATCTTCTAGAAGCCATTCCGTATAAATACGGAATGCTTCCCGGTATATGTATCGAAATATATATACACATATTCGTACGAAAATACGAATAGCCAAAGAGAGAAAATAAATAGTGAGCAATAATACTAGAATACATACATATAAATACGTATGTAAATTATTAAATCAAAACTTGATTTAACAATCTTGCTTAATCCTAAGCCGCTAGCATTATCAACCGTCCGATTAAAGTCTGTGCAGTCCATGCAGATATTTAATCGGACACCTGTATGTATCAACATACGTCAACTATACCATATCGCCTGAACCGTAAAACCCTCTGTGTGGGACTCTAAAGACTCGTCAATACGCTGGCAGTGGGTTTAACTACAAGCACGTCAGCGGCACTAGCTGTACGTAATGGCTACCCAGGTATTGAGTGAAAGGAAGACCGACGAGCAAACTCATCCGAACCCCTACTGAGCCTGTCGGTGAAAATATCCGTATAGTCCGGTCTGTTCGTCTAAGAGTATCGCATATCGAGTCTAGAGGGTGGAAAAAGTCAGACCCCTAACAACGCGATAATTCATGTCGGTATGAAACCCATCACTACCCGAGAAACTATCGATCCTGGATCGGTAATTCTCACATACCCCGGCCGAGGATTTCTAGTGATGGCCACCCGTGCACTGTGCGACATCAACCCCCAATACCGGGAGAGGCGAATCCCCGACGATTCGCTCACTGCCTCCATGTTGCTCGGGACTGTACCCAACTAAAACCTGTTTGCACAACTCCTTTGAGCCGTGCTAGGGTAGTAATCAAAGCACAGTAGGAACTCACACGAGACAAATTACGTTTTCAGGTCGACAGACTAAACTGTACACATGTCACCCGGGAACTGCTATCTGACTATAAGTATAATACCAACTAGCATGTTCCCGGGGAGTCCGTCCATTGTACTCATAACCCAATGAGCACCTGCATACTATCTTAGGTGAACAACTAACACCAATGGCTTGTGAGACCGGCCACCGCCCCTCGTCAGGGTCTAGATAAGTATACATCAGTCTATACTGGAGTATCGATGCCCAGTCTCGATACTCCCACGACTAGAGACATTTAAGGATGTGCTTATAGACCCCCAGCTCCTACGTATGTGATCGCCATCACAATGCTGGTAGTCAAGCAAGATCTTAAGGGCTTTATCAACATATACATGATGATAAAGACAAACCAGATAGCATATTATCATCTCGAGTAAGACTGTTTTATCGGTATAGGTCCTCGCTCAATTATCATAATCACGTTCCTGCGACTACGATAATTGCCTTGAGGGCACTATAGCTAACAGTTGTGACAGGTTCGCTTGTTTTCTTCTGATCGCTCAACACCCGGGTGGCCGTTACGTTTAGCTGACCTCTTGCGGCTTTGGGGTGCTTGATATGATCATCACCCACTGCCGGCGTATTAACGAGTCTTAGAGTCCCATAATGGAGTTACCTAGTCCAGGCGAAACGATGTGGTGCGCATATGAGATATGCGCAAAGACCCGATTAAATGCGCGTATGAGATACCGTATATTAATCGAGCGGTTTGCTATTGGTCAGGTCGTATGTGATATGACCGGTTTGCTAAATCAAGTGTTGATTTATCGTTGACCATTAGCGTTTTCACTTGAAACCCTTCTTGTCTTTTGTTGTATGCATTTATTCTCTTTGATGCACATATGGATGTGCATGCACTCATACATGCATACACAATTCTATCATGGTTGTTGATGTAGTGGATGGTGGCAATATAAGACTCACACCTTAATAAATATGTTGATATTTATATTTGGAAAAGAAAATGGAATTGGATAATTACTCACAGTTGATTATTATATTCCCCCCACTTACCTTTGTGTTAACCATGAGTTAATTTCCATGGCCATTTTGCATCCAAAGATAAATATCTAGATATTTATTAACTTGGGTTAAGAGTGAGAAGAAGAAAATATATATATTTTCTTTTCTCATTCTTATCTCAATACTTATCATTATCTTGAGCTCTTCATTTGCCATCATCTTCTTCCTCCTCACTCTCTTGCTCTCTAGCTTCTTGTAGTGAACTAAAGAGTGATCAAGTTAGGGTTTTGAAGTGAGAAAACAAACCACATCACCATTCTATACTACTCTTGCCCATTAGTTTAGAGTGTTGTCTTCTACTTCTTCTCTTGATCAAGTGGAGCTTCAAGCTTGGACAAAGAGGACTCCGGGTGGATCGTCGTGGACTTGGAGGATCTCAAGCAAGCTTCTTTCAACCCTCAAGTGGCCAAAGAGTCTAGCGTAGGGAGCTACAAAGGTTGTATTCTCTAAACCTAGTCTTTACCTCTTGTGGATTGTGTATAAAGTTTTGTTATCCTAGCTTTTCTAGTGTGATCCTTAGGATGTTTTCTTTAGCACCCTAATTTTTTTTAATATGGCATGTATGATGCTACCAAACCCTTGTAGTGGTGCTGTAGAAAAACCTTCATATAGCACCGCCGCAACCGTAGCTTAGGGTTATATAATTATATATACATTTGTGTTGACGTGAGTTTTGGATACTTAGCAAGTAGAATCCAAGGAGACTATAGAATAGTTTATGTGTAGTTGTAGGAAGCTATATCCCTAGCCTTTTTACCTTTGCCGTGAACCTTAGGTTATATGTTGTTGCACACACATACACACACTTGGTATACCTTGATGTGTGTATATGTGTATATGTGTGTGTGTGTGTGTGTGTGTGTGTGTGTGTGTGTTGCGTTACACACACACACACACACACACATACACACACACACATATATATACGTGAGATGAGGATAGAATATGTTATATGGATATGAGTCGATATGATCGGGCAGGATGCCGTGAGATTTTTTATATGTGTTTGAATCGAGACACCGTATATGATATGATATAATAAAGGATAGTTGGGCGATATAATTTCAAACATGCGATAACATGTGACATGATGATCTATCAGAATGAACGAGACCTTAGATCCGTACCACTGATTTATGATATTGATATTGTACGACGATTGATAACGTACGAATGATGATTTATTATGATATTTGACCCATACCCTCGATTTTGAGGATTCCGTACGATGCATATTACCGTACGAGATGTATATGATGATTGATCCGCACTCTTGACTCGAGGATACCGTATGATGTATTATTACCGTACGTGATGATATGATGCTGGATCGCCGACTATTAGATATATCTACTTAGGATATGTCACGACCCGGAAAAGGCACGTGACCGGCACTTAAATCACGTAATGTCTAAAGATGTAACGTAACTCAAGTAAGCCGAAGCCCAGAAATCTAAACCATTTTGAGGAAAAAAATGGAGGTGTAGTTTTGAAATAAAGGTATAATGAAATAAAGTTTGTCTTTAAATGCATAGCTAATGATATATGAAAATGAAAGTGGAATATATAAAAGTTGAGAACATTTTACGTCCTTTTAAAAAGTTGGGCAGCACCTCCTTTGTATATTTTGATCCAAAACAACATACATACAATAAAAGGCATTCCCAAACGGGAGCTAGCTCTTCGCCAACTGGTGGAATCACAACCACGCAAAACACATATATATGATGCCCTACGCGAAGATCAACGCAGAAAGAGCAATAAATAAAGCAAGACATCACAACCTCAAAAGAAGCGAACATACACCCATCGCTCTAAGTCTCGCCAATACAAGTCTGTCTAAGTCTACCAATATACAAAGTTTAGTTTCTGATTGATGGAGTTTATCTAGATACAACAGAATATAAAAGTGTGAGAGTGGGCACGATCCAATATGTGTCCTACCTACCAAAGCAAAACACCCTGGATGAAGCTGTGTACCAGCGATACCGCTACTGATCCCAAGTGGTCAAACAAGCAAGAAAACTGTGGCATAACGGGGGTGAGTTGCCAACTCGTGAGTAGAAAATATCAACAGGTAGAAATCGAATACACAATGATTTCCTAGGTCATACTATATCATGAAGGTAATACTATGATATCTAGGGTGACCATGTATGCATATATGTCAACAAACGAGTCAATGCAATGACATATATATAAATAAACATATGCCTGCATGCATATGGATATCATCCACGTGTGTCCATCAACGACACAATCAATATCATGGGAACTGAGTGTCCAACATCGACACTCGAATCGTCATGAAAACATATGCCTGTATGTATGAGGAAATCAACCAACGTGTGTCCATCAACGACGCATCAATATCATGGAACCTGAGTGTCCAACATCGACACTCGAAACATCATGAAAACCTGTGTCCAGCATCAACACGTAAATCATCATATCTCAGGCACCGCATACTCAGATTGACCCTCATATCTATCTCTTCTCAGGCTTCGCATACTCAAATCGACCCTCATATCCATCTCACGACTCCAGTCGGTATCCTTCGGATAACCGTCGGGCCAAAAAATATCACCGGTAAGTAGTGCTCCCTCTACCAGGCTCATCGTCTACACCACAAAAATCATTTCTAGCCCCGGGGTACCATACCGGGTCCACTATATACCCACAGACGGTGTCTCCCGCTTCTTGAATCGGGTATGCTCACAACTCAGAACCGAGAAAACACATGGTGGACACCTCGAAATAACATATCAAGAGAAACCGTGTTTTTAAAACAATACACCATTTCCTTTAAAATATAACCACGATTCTCAAAATCCAGAGATCTGATAAAAACAACATCTTAATGCATATAACCATAAAGTACGATCTATGCAACATAGGACAGTAATGTGAGCATATCAAGTATATCATGCAAACATGTCATATGATAGTACTGACAAAGAATGTATTTTACAATTGAGAATAATATCAGGATATAGCAGTTCTACTGTGTAAGTGGCATAGCAATTACCGATTATGAATGTGTGTGAGCCTGGAATTCTGTGTAAGTGCAACATGCGCATTATCGATAATCGTGTAGATGTACTAGCAGATGATGTCAAGTAAACAAAGGGTATGAAACATCGTATATATATATCGTAGTAAAAGAAATGTGAGCGTATGCAGAACTAAGAGATCGTAAGCACGAACAGTATATAAAATATGCAACTACGTAGAAGTCATACAGTTATAGTTTAAAATAGTGTGAATCGTTATTTTTGAAAATAGGGGACTATGATATTGTTTGGAAAAGATACCATTTGAAAAGTTTATAGCGTCTCCTTGAATTCATCATTTAAAAAGGGCATAACAATTCGTTAGTTTTGAAATGGGTATGACTCCAAACGTATCACGATATCTACTTTGTGATATACAATAATATGTTCTCAAGTCGGAATAAAATATCTGTGAATCATCCTTATAATATCACCTACGGAATATCCATCGTACGATATCATCACAACAATAGTACGGATCTATAGTCACGTACATCATCTCATAACACATCTATCTCAATCTTATCGTATTATCGTTCACATGTTTCATCGATATCGATCTCATATCACGCCACTATAAATATCATATTTGTCCTCTTTAAATCACTTATATATATCACGATTCCCATTCTCATATGTCAATCCGAGTCTTCCTTATTTATTATATCATTTCACACTAAATCCCCTGATCATATCCGTGGGTTTATACATAGGTTTTCTCCAAACTATAATTAATATATAACTTATCCATATCAATGGTTGCGGGGGTGCTATACGCCATCCACCCGACTTCCCCATAGATAAATCTACTCACCTGCTAAACTCCTTGTTTACCCAAAGTCGATGTGCTTCGTCGTCTCAGAAGTCTACGCAAGGGTACCTACAAATCAACACATATTGCAACATTATGAAAACCAAGTCTAAAAATCGATACGACATACGAATTGCCTATAGGTTAGAACCTATAACTTACGCATGCAAAAACAACCAAATAACCCTCGTCGTTGACGTACAAACGTCCAACGACCAAATCCAAATTCAAATATCAAAACCAAGTTTCAAATATCGGAAAACATAATACGGCAATTGAGGAAATCACTCCCAGATTCTTTCTCATATAAATAGGGACAAAACTAACAATACAGTAGCTATTTATAAGGTATGTGAGCTACAGGAAAAACCCCAACACCAATGCCCGAAATTTGGCCGACGGGAAGTGCTACAGTAACAGTCACCGCCAGCCCCAACTTTGAATTTTAGTCTCGTTCTTGTGTGGTGGTCTTCTAGTGGTCTAACTAGGTCAATGTAGTTGTTTGTTTTTCTTATAAACATCGCAGGTTGCTCCAGATTCTATTTTGAGCATCAAAAATCAATGAAAACCGACACGGGGAAATTCTAAGTTTGTGTATTGGGTTTGATCCTCTAGCCCAGGTCAGGAAAATCAACTCTAAGGTCTTACAAACACTCACTACACCTCAATTTACCATTTACAAGTCCATCATTCCACTAAACTTCAATTTAGAAAATTCCAAGATCACAAACCACACTAAAACAAGTTCTAAACTAAACTAGAATAGATTGACACAATAACTTTACCAAAGGAAAGGAAATATACCTCATTTGGCAACTTAAGAAATTTCTTCGGTTGCCCAAAGTCTCAAAAATCCAAACTTGATTGGTCCAAAGGGTTTAGGAAGAGGTTGTGCATCTTTTTAATGAAAGTGGCATGAGGTTTTAGTGATGAATTGGAGATGATTCATAGAGGTAGAGAAGGGTGAAGGAAGCATGAAGGAGTTGAAGAAGAAAATGAAGTGAAGAGAATGAAAATAAATGATGAGGGTATGGAGCCATACACCCTCTCTCTCTCTCTCATCTCACTCTCTCTCATGGCATGGCTCATGCCATCAGTGTGTCCCCCCTCTCTCCTCAATAATGCTCTCTTTTCTTTTCTTTCTCTCAACTAAATAAAAACCAAATGTAAAGAACAAACATGCAACCAAAATGTAACATGACATGGTGCAGTAGCCATGAAAAATGTAAAAAATACGGATTTGGACTAATCGCTATTAGTTGTGCACTAATCAAGTTTTATTTAAACTTGCATATTATTAGTTATAAAAATGCCAAAATACGATAAATATCTTTTTAATAAATAAATCATTTTAATCTCCATTTATATTCCAAATATTGGTATATACTTATACCATTTTATGAAAAACCCATATTCGCAAATCGAATAGTTTTCGCGAAATATATTATTTTAATATTTAAATTCCAAAAATAATATATTATATTTCTGAAATGCTACAGGATATTATAGATTTCTTATCACCTTCGACTAGGTTCTTAGTTTAGTCCTTAGTTGCGTAGATATAGGTTAATTTAGGCTCGAATCATACCTATTTTCAAAACCGACGAATCGTAGACATTTTCAATAAATAATACGAGGCAAGCTATGGATTTTCAAAAGACATCATTTTTCTTAAAATGCCATAGTCTCTACTTTTCTAAAAACAATGATTCGTGCTATTTAAACATCATAAACGGTATGGCTCGTCTATAGTTGTTATACCTTATTGTTGCTTTTGCTGTTTACTTTCTGTTATGATCTCGTCTGCTAGGACACCTGCACCATTACCGATGATACGTATATTCCATGTACACTTGCTTGCTGGCTCACACAGATCATCATCGGTAATTGCCATGTCACGCACACTGTAGTAATCGTTATTACATTGTATGATCTGATAGTCTGTAGAAATAGTATTGTTTAACATTCATGATCTTGTATGCTAGTGTAGACATTGTATTTCTTACTTAGATGCCAGATGCATTTGCATACATACATTCTAGTTATGCACTGATCTTGGTTTTACGCCGGTATTTACTATCTCATTGTATACTCATAGATTGTGATTCTTCTTGGAGATTTCCGTATTTAGGTGATTTTGGGATTTGGGGAAAACTACAAAGGAATTTTATAAATTTATTGTCATTTCAAAATAGAAATTGCGGTTTTCTCGTGATATGATATATGTGGCGTCCACCATGAGTTTTCTCGGTTCTTGAGCTACGTGTGTACATATATCCGATTCAAGGAGAGAGATGCCGTCTGCGGGTATTTGGTGGACCCGGTGCGGTACCCCGGGGCATGAGGATCGTATAGCGAGACGTTGAGCCCGACAGAGGATCACTACCGATCGGTGATTATGTTGGACCCGGCGGTTATCCGAAGGATACCGACAGAGTCAGGAGATGGATTTGAGGGCCGTTCTGAGGATACGACACCCGAGATATATGAGGATATTGTATTAAAGATGGATACGACTTTCATGATGTTTTCGAGTGTCGATGCTGGGCACTAAGGCACTAAGGCTTTATCATGATTTAGTGTGTCGTTGTTGGGCACACATTCATTTATGCATTTATGTTCATGCATATATTTACATATGTCTGTTACCACTTTATGACACGGACACGAGTATCTGACTTTACACATATGTCTATCTTATTACCTCTACTGTTACTCGATGTTGTCGTGTTACTATTATTATTGTATTGTACTGTATGACCTAGGAGAGGGCCATACATTCGGTTTCTACTCGCTGATGTCTTCTGCTCACGAGTTGGCAACTTACCCCCGTTGTGCCACAGATTCTTGCAGGTTTAGCCGTACAGGTTCTGTTGCGGCTTGCTAGCACACCACTTCCTTCAGGGTGTTTGCATTGATAGGTGGGACACATTGCATCAAGACCACTATTATTACTTGTATATTTTATTTCAGTTGTATCTAGTTAAAAGCTCCATCAACCAAACTATGTATATTTGTAGACTTAGAAACCTCGAATTGTTTATTCTTTCGGCCATAGAGTCACGCTCATGTATTTATTATTGTTTCTGGTTTCGTTGATGATGCCTTATGGTTTCTTTATTCTCTTTCTGAGCTTTGAACCTCGCCTTCGGCGTTGTATATTTGCATTACTTGTGTGGTTGTTTCCGCCAATTGGTGAAGAGCTAGCTCCTGCTTGGGGATGCCTTATATTATTTTGTTTGTACCATTTTCGGTTTATGTTATACAAAGGAGGTGTTCCCCAAATTTTCAATGACGAAAATGTTTTCAAGTTAGATACAAACATTGTTTCTTCGTATACTGCTATCTATGCTTTAAAGAAAGAACTTGATTTCAGTAAAACCTTATTTCAAAACTTCACCTCCACTATTTTTTCCCTTAAAGGTTTAGATTTCTGGGCTTTTGGCTTACTTGGATTAGGTGGAGTCTTATAGACTTCACATGATTCAGGTGCCAGTCACGTGCCTTTTCCGGGTTGTGACAAAGTTGGTATCAGAGCATTAGGTTTAATCTTGGTTCGAGTCTAAGTTTAACTATGCGGAGTCTAGGACGTATATATATATATATATATATATATATATATATATATATATATATTCGGAACCTAGGCTTGAACTTACGGAACTTAGACTTGGCCGAGGGGGGTATTGGACCCAAACATTCGTCGGATAGGTTGACCTTGGTTGATGGAGTAGGTGACTTAAGTATAGTAACGTACCGTGTGTATGTTCCGCAGCATACTTACGATACCCTACTCCTCTTAAGAAGCCTTAGGATGTACATTCTTTTGCACTGTATTCTATTCGTTCCTATGAACTATCCTCATCGATATCGGATTGTTTTTTCCGTTACCATGGTTACTGTTAGTTATATGTATGCCCTAAAGGCCATTATTGTACATGTGATGTATATTATAGTGGATGCTTGGACATATATATAGAGAGGACTTTCTTGCTCGACAAGATAGTATTCTATTTGGTTACTCTTTATCTTAACATGTTGACTATTATTCATTACTGTCTTGCTCTCACATGTTGATAAAGCCTTTAGGATATGTACTTGACTACCAGGATTATAATGAGATCATACTAGTGGGGCCAGGGTGGTCCACAAGTACATCCTTTAATCAGTTCCTAGTTGTGGGAATATCGAGACCAAGGCATCGATATTCCAGTGTAGACTAGTGTGTACGTTTCTTGTCCCTTAGAGGGCGATGGTTGATCCCACAACCATTGGTGTGTGACATCAAATATTGTACACAGGTGCTTATTGGAGAATAGGTACACCGAACAGGACTAGCCGAGGACTCCTATGTGGTAGTATACCTATCGTCAGATAGCAGTCTTCTGGTGACACTGGTACAGGTTAGTCTGTAGACCCGAGATTGTCATAGAGTCTTGTGTGGCTCCCAATGTGCTTTGATTTCCTCCCTACCACGGCTCAAAGGAGTCGTGTAAACAGGTGGATTTTGGGTACAGTCCCGAGTCCCATGGAGGCAATGAGCGATAGGAGGGGTTTCGTCTCTCCCAGTATTTGGGGTTGATGTTGCGCTATGGTCGATTGGCTATAACTGGAAGTCCCTGGCCAGGGATGCTGCTGAGATTTACTGATAAGAGTTATCAGTAGTTTCTCAAACCGTTATAGGCCAGACATCGGCATGACTTATCACGTTACTGGGGACTGACGTTTACCATCCCTAGACATGATATGCGACATATCAGACGAAGAGACCGGACTGTACGGTAGTGTTACTGAAAGGATTCATGGAGAGCATGGATGAGCTTGCATGTTCATCTTCATATCTCTCAATACCCGGGTAACCGTTACGTCCAGCTAGTACCGCCGACGGCTTGTGGGTGACTGATGTGATCATCACCTACTGCTGGCGTATTGACGAGTCTTTAGAGTCCCACACTGAAGTTTCCTGGTTTAAGCGAAACGAAGTAGGACACATATGTGATATGTGTGTGGGCCTGATTAAATACGTGTATGTAATACCGTATTGTAATCTGGCAGTTATCTGTTATCGGTTATATGTGATATAACTAGATTGTCGAATCAAGTGTTGATTTGATAATGTGATATACAGATGAATGATATTAGTCGGTCATATGTGATATAACCGGATTATTAAATCAAGTGTTGATTTAATAATGTGATATATATTATATGTGATATAATTATATCTTAACTAATATCATTAGCTCACTAATTATTCTTCATTATATATATATATATATATATTAATTTATATGATATATATATATAATAATGAAGCATGACATGATTTCTATTTTTGAGAAAAATAGAAAAGAGATGGAAAATGAGAGCATGGTTGCAAGCATGGGCTTTATTCATAGTTTATTCATCTTGACTCACTATTCAAGCATGGTTGCAATTTTATATTGCAAAATTCTATGCTTGAATGAGTGGGGGTCAAGAGTTGCCATTCATTCTAGGCTCATTCTCAACACTAAGCCATTTTTCTTGAGTTGCTCCCATGGTTGCTCTCTAGCTTCATCTTCCTCCTCAAATGTCACGGTTCAAGCTTCAACCATCACATGAGATGTGAGTCATGAAGCTTGAACACAATCTTATGATCTTTTAACATCCCCTACATCACCATCCCACACCAAACTAGCAATTTGGTGTGGTGTGTTTTCTACACTAAAGGAGTTTAGTGTAGAGTTAGCTTGGGCAAGAGGGAGTTTGGCCGGATCGTCTTTGGCACGAAGATCATAGAGGAGGGTCGTTCAACTCGAAGAGGAGCCTTGTAGAGTCACATGGACTTCAACCCGGAGCTTTAGAAGAGAAGGACTCGAACTACAAAGGTTGTTTGCTCTTTTCTTCTCTTGGTTTTATCACATCACAGAGGCAAACCCAAATAATCTAGTAATGATCTTGTTTGTCTATCTTAGCACCTAATAAAAATTAAAATATGGCATGATTGTTGCCTCTAGAACCTCATGGTGGTGTTAAGGTAGACTTTCATGGTATCAGAGCCAAGCTAAAACATTAGGGTAATTTGTAGCGACGTTAGAAATCCGCCGTTTTTGTCGCTCAAAAACTGCCGATAAAAACAGGTTCGAAATTGATTGTTTGAGTTGTTTGCGCACCCCGCGGGCTCACGGTTTGAACCGAGAAGCCGCGGGGTAGAGCGTGCGCACCATGGGGACACCCCAGGGGGGACCGAATGGCTGGGCTTATTCTCCAAGACTACCACAAGGTGGTCTTGGCGGTGGGGACCCGAAACTGCCTAACCATAGGCAGTTTCGGGTCTGCCTCACCCCCTGGCCACCTCATGGTGGCCTCGGGGGTTGGGTACTGTAACAACCCTAAACTTCATGTACAACTTTCTGTACATTTTTTAAAAAAAAAATACATAAAGGGGTATTTTTGCCTGAGCACAAGTTATAAGTTTGATTTGCTCATTAATAGCAAGAAGGAGCTTGTAACTCATTGGTAAGACCTTGTACTGCTGAACCAAAGCACCAGAGTTCAAATCACATCCCCCACATTATTTTTAATATTGATTTCTTTTTAAATTTTTAGAAGTCCAAGGGTGTACACGCGCATAACTCGTAAAAACCCAACTTCACATATAAAACAAACTGGACCAGGGGGTAGACGACTCGACACTGGACGCGTGGCAGCCGACCCCACGCCGACTCGGCCTGACTCAGCCGGTGGACCGGCAGACTCGGCCGCCGCCGCCGGCTAATTCGTCTCGGATCGGGTTGGGTCCTTCTGTGAACTTGTGCCTCTTTGTCTTCTTAACTCCCCTGTATACTTTAAAAATTCTGCATATTAACAGAGCTCTTTAAAACTCCATTAAACCAGTTTTTAATACAACTTTTCACCTACCATAACCCTAGTTTTACCCTATAAATACCATCCCTAAACACACACCCCTCACTCACAAAATCTGTCCAAAACTCTCAATAAAACTCTATAGAATTTTTGTGTACAAGTGGAGTTAGCGAAGGGCGAAACTCCGGCAATCTTCCGACGACGACCCTAGGACCTCCCGGCGACGAAACGACGCACCGGCGCCTCCTATCACTTTTTATACCTCTTCTCTTGACTCTAAACCCGTAAGTCCCACCTCCCTCTTCTTTATTCCGTTCTAAAAAAATTGTAAATCTAAAACCCGACGGAAGCGAAGTTAAATCCGTCATCCGATTCAGTTTTCCTTATAAAGTTCAATTTCCCGTAACACAACCATTTTAAACTCTTACATCTTGACTATTAATCATTAACAAAATATGTTGAACAAGTTCCAGTGCAAAATATTTCATATTGCAACTTTTATCGTACTTTTTCAGTAAAATACCATGTAGTATAGTTTCGACTATAAAACATCATTAATCTTGCTATACCTTTAGATATATCACGAGGTAATGACCTACCTCTTCACAACACTCATATGCAACATAGAACAATACCTTTTGGGAAATATAGATTCGGGAAATACCTTTTTACACCAAACTACCTTTAACTTATAAAAACCGTTTTCTACAAGATTACGTATTTTTACAAATCTTTGCAAAGCGCCGGTACAACCCATTTGGGGAACTCGTTCGGGATGGTGCGGATTATTGCACATACTTGGGCTTAGTAGTGCGAGATGCCGACCTCCGCAAGGAGCATTCGGTCTCGAGAGATTTAAAAATATAAATATCTTAAGAAAATGAGATTTCTAGAAATATAATATATTAAATTTATTTTTATATAAATATATATATATATATATATGTATATATCATCAAAATATATATTTTTGTGATAATATAAATACTCTAACTTTTCTAAATCACAAGAATCATTTTACATGAAAATACCACGTAATTCCATACAAGTTCAATATTACAGATAAATACCATGCATTGTGAAAAATAGGTTTTATTCACTAGAAATGTCACATATATAAAATCTACATCTATTACAACTCTAAAGACGATAATTAAATACTTGGGATGTAATTTGAAAACTATACAAAATTATTTTTACATAAAACCCCCACAAGTTCTATAAATTATCCTAAGGACCCTAATAAATGTAGGTTTAAGCGGGACCAGTCTCTTGAGCCTCAGGGAGCCGGAGATATGGGTGCTTACCTATTTAAGGTAGAAAACTTAACAAACGGTGTTATCAACACAGTAATCGTCTTTGAAAAAGACACAAATCCTGCCGTCCATGTGCAGCTGTTACCGATAACATCAAAACCTAATTCAAGATTTCAATTTCTTTTCTAATTGTTCTGACTTAGACTGAGTCTCATTATAATAATCTGACTTGAATATGATTCAAGTACAATTTACAATCTACAATTCAATATGAATTCATGAATCCATATATTCAATCTGTTCAAACTATTCAATATGTATTGACTAAACCGAACCATGAATATACTTCCATTTACATGATTCTCCAGTTACATCCATGATTCTCCATTTACATCCATTTACTGATATCATGGTTTTGGCAAGTCATCCAATTATACAATCCATATTACAAGACAATACAAGTTGCAATACAATTTAAACAATACAAAACAATACTTCGCGGGGTTTAAGGGGTAGATTGGTATGGAAGGTGTTAGATATGGCATGAGACTGCAAGACTTAAGACACCTAACCTGTATTTCCGTTGCTGTTGTACCGTGGCATAAATGGTTTCTTGTACTCCTGTTGTCCTTAGTCTCTAGCAAATAGAGACTCCTCTCGTATACACTGGCATTCTTCTATACCAAGCTACAAACAACAGCGTTAATACTAAATACAATTTTAAAATCTACACTCTCTCTTTCTCTCTCTGTCTATTATATTTCTCCATTATCTTTTGGACTTACCGAGCGATTGTTCGCTGAAAACATTCCTTCTCTTTCTTCTTTGGAATGTTGTCAGGTGATCTGGACACTCAGGAGATCGAGCCTACCAGCGAGGACTTGGATCAGCTTGCCTACGACCCAGAGCTCTCGCTCCATTGTACACATTTTATTTCAGTACTTTTCATTTCTGTTTAGGCATTGCTTTCATTCAGATGTATTTACTTTTCTATGTATTGTACAAAAGAATGTTAATAAATAAAGTGCTGTTCAGTTATATCTTTTATCTCTTGTGCATTTTCATTTATATTGCTTAGATACGCTTAGCGTATTTACTTCAGAGTAAATACGGAGCGGCCTCGTCGCGTCCTCTGCTCGTACACTGGGAAGCGGGGCGTGCCAGGTTTTGTTTGTGGCCCATGCAGGTCAGAGCTGTATGAAACACTACCATGCAGTTTTGTTCTGCGTGAACAACTTAAGCAATATAACACAAGAACCAGCAACTGAAAACATTCTTTACAATTCATACTCCTTGAATCTCATCTACTTTGAATCTGTCCTGAGCTAAATTTTTCTTCAAGGTTATGGATTCCCTAAACAACACCAGTACCAATGTCAAAAACACACCTCACCACTACCACTCACACCTGCCGTCCCTGCTCCGCTCAACGAGCAGACGGTTCTGCTTGAGGCGATCCGCAGCTTCCGAGAAGGACAACGGCAGCAGACTGCTCTTTTAATGAACCGTCCCGAGGTAGAAGCACCTGGGGTGAAGCAATTCAGGGCTTTGCACCCCAAAAAATTCTCAGGAAAAGAGAGCCCTCTAGAAGCCGAGGAATGGGCTCAGAGCATTGAAGATGATCTGGCAGCAGCACAAGTGCCGGAAATAGCTTTGGTCCGAGTTGCAAAGTTGCAGCTCATGGACATTGCATGGGTTTGGTGGAAGGCGAAAGAAAGCCGTCTTGATCAACCCATCGAATGGAAGACTTTCCGAGATATGTTCGAGGCAAAGTACTTCCCTGAGGCTGCCATGTTCGACATGGAATAACAGTTCATCCATCTACAACAAGGTTCAATGTGGACCAAATCAGTAGATGAGTATGACGCTGCGTTCACCATTCTCAGTCGGTAAGAAATGTCTCAATAAATTCGATTTTCAAAATCTCACATACTACACAGCTAACACAAGACCGCAACAGGTTTGCGGCCCATCTCATACCGACTGCTGAGATCATAGCTAGAAGATTTCAGCAAGGGTTGGACTCGGAAATCCAAGTTGCTCTAGCTACAGGGGATTTACCAACCCATGATTTGGCTTTGAAGGCCGCCAGAAGATATGAGGCGGTGGTAAAGAAGAAGGGCAGACCTCAATCTGCCGGAGTGAAGCGCCTTGCTAACCAGATGGCGGGAGGAGCCTCTTCAATGCCAACTGTTGAACCGAGGAGATCGGTAGAAATTAATAACCAGCCGAGACCAGACTTTTGCTACTACTTCCATAGAAAGGGACGCTTGTGGAAGGACTGTAGGCACGCAAAAGGCCCATGTCTAATTTGTGGCGCATCCAACCATGGAATTGGAAACTGTCCTTATAATAGCAACCCAGATCACACACCCACTAACTACCCGCAGCAGCCAGCTATGCAGGCTCCTGCACCTCGTCCTGCACTGCCAGCTCCACCACCTGCACAGCCTACTCGCCAATTCCAACAGGCACTGAGGAACATGCCTCGAGGACAGAGGAATGCGCCTCCAGCTAGGAGGACCGTGCCACGGCGACAGGCTTACACCTTAGCAGTCGTAGAAGCCGAGACAGTTGACCAAGGTAACACTAGTAAGTCTCTTATACATTTTTAAAACCCTTGCACCACCTTGTTATTTTTCATACACTGTCAGTACTTAAGTCACTAAACTTTTCTTGAATCTGTTATACTTTCCTTTTACAAATTTCGAGGACGAAATTTTTATAAGGAGGGTAGAATGTAACAACCCTAAACTTCCTGTACAACTTTCTGTACAATTTTTTAAAAGAAATACAGAAATGGGTATTTTTGCCTGAGCACAAGTTATAAGTTTGATTTGCTTTTTAATAGCAAGAAGAAGCTTGTAGCTCATTGGTAAGACCTTGCACTGCTGAACCAAAGCACCAGAGTTCAAATCTCATCCCCCACATTATTTTTAATATTGATTTCTTTTTAAATTTTTAGAAGTCCAAGGGTCTACACGTACATAACTCATAAAAACCCCACTTCATATATAAACAAACTGGACCAGGGGGTAGACGACTCGACACTGGAAACGTGGCAGCCGACCCCGCCCCGACTCGGCCCGACTCGGCCGGCGGACCGGGTGACTCGGCCGCCGCCGCCAGCCAATTCAGCTCAGATCGGGTTGGGTCCTTCTGTGAACTTGTGCCTCTTTGTCTTCTTAACTCCCCTGTATACTTTAAAAATTCTGCACATTAATGTAGCTCTTTAAAACTCCATTAAACCATTTTTTTAATACAATTTTTAGAACATTTTTAATACAACTTTTCACCTACCCTAACCCTAGTTTTACCCTATAAATACCACCCCTAAACACACACCCCTCACTATTAAATTCTATCCAAAACTCTCAATAAAACTCTACAAAATTTTTGTGTACAAGTGGAGTTAGCGAAGGGCGAAACTCCGGCAATCTTCCGACAACGACCTTAGGACCTCCCGGCGACGAAATGACGCACCGGCGCCTCCTCCCGCTTCTTCTCTCTCTTCTCTTGACTCTAAACCCGTAAGTCCCACCTCCCTCTTCTCTATTCCGTTCTAAAAAAATTGTAAAACTAAAACCCGATGGAAGCAGAGTTAAATCCGTCTTCCGATTCGGTTTTCTTTATAAAGTTCAATTTCCCTTTACACAACCATTTTAAACTCTTACATCTTGACTATTAATCATTAGCAAAACATGTTGAACAAGTTCCATAGAAAAATATTTCATATTGCAACTTTTATTGTACTTTTTCAGTAAAATACCATGTAGTATAGTTTCGACTATAAAACATCATTAATCTTGCTATACCTTTAGATAGATCATGAGGTAATGACCTACCTCTTCACAACACTCATATGCAACATAGCACAATACATTTTAGGAAATATAGATTCGGGAAATACCTTTTTACACCAAACTACCTTTAACTTATAAAAACCGTTTTCTACAAGATTACGTATTTTTACAAATCTTTGCAAAGCACCGCTACAACCCATTTGGGGAACTCGTTCGGGATGGTGCGGATTATCACACATACTCGGGCTTAGTAGTGCGAGATTCCGACCTCCGCAAGGAGCATTCGGTCTCGAGAGATTTAAAAATACAAATATCATAAGAAAATGAGATTTCTAGAAATATAATATATTAAATTTATTTTTATATAAATATATATATATTTGTATCAAAATATCTATTTTTGTGATAATATAAATACTCCAGATTTTCTAAATCACAAGAATCATTTTACATGAAAATACCATGCAATTCCATATAAGTTCAATATTATAGATAAATACCATGCATTGTGAAAAATAGGTTTTATTCACTAGAAATGTCACATATATAAAATCTACATCTATTACAACTCTAAAGACGATAATTAAATACTTGGGGTGTAATTTGAAAACTATACAAAATTACTTTTACATAAAACCCCCTCAAGTTCTATAAATTACCCTAATGACCCTAGTAAATGTAGGTTTAAGCGGGACCAGTCTCTTGAGCCTCAGGGAGCCGGAGTTATGGGTTCTTGCCAACTTAAGGTAGAAAACTTAACAAACGGTCTTATCAACACCGTAATCGTCTTTGATAAAGGCATAAATCCTGCCGTCCATGTGCAGCTATTACCGATAACATCAAAACCTAATTCAGGATTTCAATTTCTTTTCTAATTGTTCTGACTCAGACTGAGTCTCATTATAATAATCTGACTTGAATATGATTCAAGTACAATCTACAATCTACAATTCAATATGAATCCATGAATCCATATATTCAATCTGTTCAAACTATTCAATCTATATTGACCAAACCGAACCATGGATATACTTCAATTTACATGATTCTGCAGTTACATCCATGATTCATCAGTAACATTCATTTTCTGATATCATGGTTTCGGAAAGTCATCCAATTATACAATCCATATTACAAGACAATACAAGTTGCAATACAATTCAAATAATACAAACAATACAAAACAATACTTCGCGGGGTTTAAGGGGTAGATTGGTACGGAAGGTGTTAGAAGTGGCACGAGACTGCAAGACTTAAGACACCTAACCCGTATTTCCATTGCTGTTGTACCGTGGCATAAACGGTTCCTTGTACTCCTGTTGCCCTTAGTCTCTGGCATATAGAGACTCCTCTCATATACACTGGCATCCTTCTGTACCATGCTACAAACAACAGCGTTAACACTAAATACAACTTTAAAAGCTCCACTCTCTCTTTCTCTCTTTGTCTATTATATTTCTCCCTTATCTTTGGGACTTACCGAGCGATTGTTCGCTGACGACATTCCTTCTCTTTCTTCTTTGGAATGTTGTCTGGTGATCTGGACACTCAGGAGATCGAGCCTGCCAGCGAGGACTTGGATCAGCTTGCCTACGACCCAGAGCTCTACCATCATTGTACACATTTTATTTCAGTACTTTTCATTTCTGTTATGCCATTTTTTAGGCATTGCTTTCATTCAGATGTAATTACTTTTCCATGCATTGTACAAAAGAATGTTAATAAATTAAGTTGTTCAGTTATATCTTTTGTCTGTTATGCATTTTCATTTATATTGCTTAGATACGCTTAGCGTATTTACTTCAGAGTAAATACGTAGCGGCCTCATCGCGTCCTCTGCCCGTATACTGGGAAGCGGGGCATGACAGGTACCCCTGTAGGCCCCCCATTCGATAGTTAACTTTGGGATCTTCACCCCCGTGAAGATTCGGGTGGGTTTCGAGTTCGTTTCGACTCCCGGATTGGCTTAAAACGATCGATTTTGGAACTTTAGCTCACTGGATTTTTCATGTCTTGGAAAAATTGGTTAAGTTTGCTAATTGCGTGCGTAATTCTAATGTCGTGGTTACTTTACAAGATTTGTGATTTGTGTGATACAATAATTAGAATCCGGATTAATTAGTTTTATGAAAACTAGTTAGTATATTGTTAAGCTAGCCGCTTAGTCTCAATTGATCGATTGCCACGAAGTTTTGATTCGGATCAAAACTCCGTCGGAATTGCATATTGTACGTGATCACTAATTCGGGAATCTTGTTGAATTATCCGACAACCAATTGAAAAGAGTTTTCAATTTGAGACTAAAATGCAAGTTTTATAAGTTAAGCATGAAATCCGGAATATGAGATATTCCGGGTTTATGATGTCTAAGGAAATTGCGGATTCTAATTATTGTAGTTTTCTGTTTCTTTTTCTCCCATCGTATGTGTAATATGTGGGGTATCCCAATTTCGTTGCTATATATCAATGAGTTTTAGAGATACGCATATTTGCTTACGTTGATGATATGTGATATCATGTATTGCTGTTGATATGATTTATTGGATCGTCGTGAAAGAATAGCCGAGGTTTTTTATGTGAGATGAGGGTTTTTATTTTCATTCATTTAAAATCTGTATGTAATATTCTTTTATTGGGGCAATTCCGGGTTGAGGATGATGTCACCACTGTTGTATACTATTTACTTTTCCGTATTAGAATAGACCCAAGGTGGGGAGCACAAGTAACCGGGTTCTAGAGTCCAGTGGGAGACCATTTCAAGGAGTTGAGACCGGGTCTCCTAACTCTAAAATTGGCAGGGTTACTTGCCGCTCTCGTAGGGGTCTAGGGATGTGCATTTGGCTATTCATCACGACTGTGGAATCCGTGTTTTACATTATTGGCTAAATTTAAAACACGAACATCCTAGTATATCCAATATTTCATATGTTGCTTCTGCTGCTTGATTCTGTGATGTTGATCATATAACTGCGTGAGACGAATGTAATATTATATATATGATATATAATAAACGTTGCTTATGTTTTGTATCCGCACTAGTCAAGCACCCACTCTGCCGGTAGTTAAGTAACCTAACGGAGCAGGACGGGGCCCAGTGGCGAATGCGGATGGCATACGCGTACGTTCTATTTTCGTTTCATTTTTCTGTAATGTTTAGGAAACATTAATTGATGGGACTTCATTAATGAGATTAATGAAAGAAAGAAACTAAAACATGTTGTAGAATCAAATTTTCAAAAACGGTAGCTCTAGTTTTTGCTTTGCATAGTGGTATTCCTTGATGAATATCCAACACCTCATTCGATGAGGAAAGAGCCGAGATCGCTTCACCGGTAGTGACCTCTTTAGCGAAACTAGCAAATGCTACAACTCTCTCGGTTTTTTTTTGATTGCTTCTATAGTTCTTGCTTTGCATAGTGGTATACCTGAATATCCTTCACCTCATTCGATGAGGAAAGAGCCGAGATCCCATCACCGGGAGTGACCTCTTTAGCAAAACTAGCAAATGCCTAAAAACACTCCTTTTAAAAAACATTAGATTCTACAACGATATCAAGTTCATTACGCTCATGGTTTTCTTAAAAACCTGCGTAGCCCTCCGTCATTTCAGATAAGTGCTATTTTAGTATTCGTGCTATGGTAGATTGGCCTCCGTCAAGGCGTAGTGTACGGTAGCTGATTAGTACTTATCTGTAGCATGAGATGCGATTGGATTAGGGTATTCGTACGGCGTTGTTTGGCCTCCATCAAGGGTCGTGCGGGTGGGTCTAATTCAATCAAGAAATGAACGGGTTGAACTTGACTAGCGGCCTATGGGTAGTTTGGCCTCCGTCAAGGTCATAGGACATTAGGGGTAAAAACATTATCGGGAATTTCAAGTGTTGAAATTTGCAATGAGATTGCATATCTTCTATATGATAGTTGGATCCTGATACCCACTACGAGTAAGAGTTACTCCTGAGAGAATTATGCACTTTGCAATTAGCTAATCCAGTAGGTGTCTAGAAAAGTGTCAACGGGGTTATGCCTCTAGGAAAACGAGGTTTATTTTAATTAGGTTCATGCGAAAGCACGGGGAACCTCCCTCAGAGTACCGTTACCTGCCTGGCCGAATGATTGGCGAACCTATAGGGTGTAATTAATCCCGACTAATCATACCTTTTAGGGTTTGAAGGAAGATTTGATAAAAACAGTGGGAGCCATCCTGATTAGACAAAATAACCAATCTAATCTTGCAAAGAGCGCACGCAAAGTGATTATCCTTTTCTCTCTCCTGGTAGCGACCAATGACATGCCTTAATCAAGATAATAATATGGATGTATGGACCGAACCTACTTATTATACTGGGCTAGGTTCCGCTTTATCTTATGATTGTCATAAGTCTGAGTAAGGAATAGGAGAATATTCGGATTCCCACGCCACCCAAACGAAGAAAAAGCATGTTGATGCATTGTCTTCGGGTGTGTTCGTAACCAAGAATTGTTTCTCAGTTACCTCTACGTCCTGGTTATTGGATACCGGATCAGGATCCCACACATGTAATTTGTTACATTGGTTATAGATAGGTGGAGAACTAAGAAAGGATGATATCTCTCTAGTAGTAGAGAATGGTGCAATTATTGCAGCAAAAGTAGTTAGCAGATATCACCTGGTGTTACCAACTGGTAATACATTGATTCTTAGCGACTGTTATTTCATACCAATAATATTGTGAATATTTTCCTAAATCAAGTGTTGATTGGGTAAGGTATGTTGCATAATAGTATACACGTTCTGAATCAAACTACAGTTCTAAACGTACAGAACACACACAAGAGGAACAGTTCAGAAATGAACGAAGTCTTCTTGAGGCATTGTAGACTGCGTCATATCGATGAAACAAGACTAGCTAAAGTTCCATAAGGATTCATATTTGAATCCGTTCGAAATCATATCTTATGAAACTTACCAGTCATGTCTCAAAGACCAAGGTGACGAAATCTCCGTTTACTGGAAACGGAGAAAGAGCTACTGAACTCTTGGACAGATACATGGTGATGTATGCGGTCCTATGTCTACATATGACAGGGATGGTTTCACGTACTTTATTACATTCACCGATGTTCTCTCAAGATACGGACATGTGTTCTTGTTGAAACACAAAACTGAATCTTTTGAGAATTTCAAGGAATATAAGTACGAAGAAGAGAACCAGATGGGTAAAGGTATTAAAATCCATCGATATGATCGGGGAGAAGAATACTGGAGCACGGAATTCTGAGACTATTCAAAAGAGAATGAGCTTCTCTCTCAGTTTACTCCTCCGTATACACTACAGCACAACGGTATATCGGGGTGGAGCAATCGCACCCTCTGAGATATGGTGCGCTCTATGATGAGTACTGCTGAGTTGGCTGTTTCCTTTCTGGGACATGCAGTTGAGAAGCTGCATATACCTATTGAATAGAGTTCCGATCAAATCTATTGCCTACCACTCCATATGAGAAATGGAATGGGAAGAGACCATCTCTTAAACGAGTTAAGATATGGGGTTTTCCGGCCTATGTTGGAAAGCAAAATCCGGACAAGCTCAAGGCAAGGTCAGTTCTGTGCAAGTTTGTAAGATATCCTAACCATTCGCGAGGGTTTATCTTCACCACACCGAGGAACAAAAGATGTTTTGTTTCTCGACATACCACCTTTTTAGAAAAGGAATTTCTTATGGAAGAAATTAGTGGCGAAAGGTAGAACTGGAAGTAGTTCCAGCAAACACAAACTATAACTGACAACTTTTTGGAACCGGAGGATTCAATAGTCCCTGACGAACCGAAGCCACTCTGTAGATCTAGTAGGGTTCTTCATCCACCTGAGTGATACTACGGTTTTCTCGTAGACGGTGAGTACAAGGATTGCATCATGGAGATGATGAACCAACTAGTTTTGAGCAGGCCATCACAAGTGGAGACTATGTAAAATGGCTGGATGCTACGCGATCTGAGATGGAATCCATGTACACCAACAAAGTATTGACTTTGGATGTTGCTCCTGAAGGGGTAAAACCCATCGGAAGCAAGAGGATCTTTGAGAAAGATAATTTGGTATAGATGGAAAAGTTGAGATTTCAAAGCTAAGCTTAAGTACATCAGGATCCTACTTGCCTTTGCTGCATACCATGACTACGAAATCTGGCAGACTGCACGTCAAAAACGCTTTTCTAAATGGTGATTTAGAAGAGAGCGTATATGACACTGCCAGAGGGCTTCGTAGACAGTGGGAGGAGCGGAAGCCTGTGCAAGCTTCTTAAATCCATCTACGGGTTAAAGCAGGTATCGCGGAGATGGAACATCTATTTTAATGAAGCTGTCAAAAAGTTTGACTTCATCAAAAAGGTAGATGAACTATGTATAAATAAGAAGGTAGTGGAGAGTATGGTTGTCTTCTTCGTATTGTACGCGGATGACGTACTCTTGATAGGAAAGGGTGTTCCTATGCTACACTCGGTCAAGTACCTCTTATCACACAGGTTCTCCATGAAAGATCTAACTAATGTCTCCTACATCCTGGGGATATAGATCTATAGAGATAAATCTAAATGGATTTGGGATTGTCCCAATCCAGGTACATAGACACCATGCTAAAGAGGTTTAGTATGGATGATTCTAAGCCTGGTAATGTACCCGCTTGTTCACGAATCACTCTCTCCAAAGAGATGTCTCTCGAGACGGATTTGGAGAGGGCTCGTATACAAGGGATACCCTATGCTTTGGCAGACGGGTCAATCATGTATGTGATGTTATGTACCAGACCAGATGTAGCTTACTCACTAGATGTAGTGAATAAGTATCGAAAAGATCTTTGGGAAAACCACTGGACAGCTGAAGAATATTCTTAAGTGCTTGAGAAGGACTAAAGAGATATTCTCGGTGTATGGTAACGGTGAACTCCAGATGGAGTCTTTTACCGATTCGAGCTTCAAGAGTGATAAGGACGACTGAAATTCGGTCTCGGGTTTTGTCTTTACCCTCAGTGGAGGGACGGTATGTTGGAAGGGTTCCAAGCTATATACCGTAGCAGACTCGTTGATAGAGGCTAATTACATCGCTACCAACGATGCTGCCAAAGAGCTTGTCTGGATGAATAGAGTTCATGAGATGAACTAGGTTCCTACCATTGGGCATCCAATACCTGTGTATTGTGATGACAATAGAGCTGTGGGTTTGGCCCAGGAACCCCGGTCCCGTCAGTGATCCAGACATATTCTTACACAGTATAACCTGATCAGGGAGATAATTGATCTCCGGGAGATCGGGGTCACGAGAGTTGACACAGAGGATAACACAGCGGATCTACTCACCGAGGCCATCCCCCAGATGCAATTTGAGAGACTTTATGGGATGTTGGGTATGAGATACTACAACACATGGCCTTAGTGCAACTGGGAGATTGTTAATTACATGTATTCTATAGAGGCCATTATTGTACATGCGATGTATATTATAGTGGATGCTTAGACATATATAGAGAGAGGACTTTCTTGCTCGACGTGATTATATGCTATCTGGTTACTCTTTATCTTAACATGTTGACTGGTATTCATTACTGTCTTGCTCTCACATGTTAATAAAGCCCTTAGGATATGTACTTGACTACCGGGATTATGATGAGATCATACTAGTGGGGCCAGGGTGGTCCACAAGTACATCCTTTAATCAGTTCCTAGTTGTGGGAATATCGAGACAAGGGCATCGATATTCCATTGTAGACTGGTGTGTACGTTTCTTGTCCCCTAGAGGGCGATGGTTGATCCCACAACCATTGGTGTGTGACATCAAAAATTGTACACAGGTGCTCATTGGAGAATGGGTACACCGAACATGACTCGCCGAGGACTCCTATATGGTAGTATACCTATCGTCAGATAGCAGTCCTCTGGTGACACTGGTACAGGTTAGTCTGTAGACCCAAGATCGTCATAGAGTCTTGTGTGGCTCCCACTGTGGTTTGATTTCGTCCCTACCACGGCTCAAAGGAGTCGTGCAAACAGGTGGATTTTGGGTACAGTCCCGTGTCACAAGGAGGCAATGAGCGATAGGAGGGGTTTCGTCTTTCCCGGTATTGGGGGTTGATGTTGCGCTATGGTTGATTGGCTATAACTGGATGTCCCTGTCCAGGACTGCTGCTGAGATTTACTGATAAGAGTTATCAGTAGTTTCTCAAACCGTTATAGGCCAGACATCGGCATGACTTATCACGTTACTGGGGACTGACGTTTACCACCACTCGACATGATATGCGACATATCAGACGAAGAGACCGGACTGTACGGTAATGTTACTGATAGGCTTCATGGAGAGCATGGATGAGCTTGCTTGTTGATCTTCATATCGCTCAATACCCGGGTAACCGTTACGTCCAGCTAGTACCGCTGATGGCTTGTGGGTGACTGATGTGATCATCACCTACTGCTGGCGTATTGACGAGTCTTTAGAGTCCCATACAGAAGTTTCCTGGTTCAAGCGAAACGAAGTAGGACACATATGTGATATGTGTGTGGGCCTGATTAAATACGTGTATGTGATACCGTATTATAATCTGGCAGTTATCTGTTATCAGTTATATGTGATATAACTAGATTGTTGAAACAAGTTTTGATTTGATAATGTGATATACAGATGAATGATATTAGTCGGTCATATGTGATATAACCGGATTATTAAATCAAGTGTTGATTTAATAATGTGATATATATTATATGTGATATAATTATATCTTAACTAATATCATTAGCTCACTAATTATTCTTCATTATATATATATTAATATATATGATATATATATTAATATATATGATATATATATATATATATAATAATGAAGCATGAAATGATTTCTATTTTTGAGAAAAATAGAAATCATTTCATGCTTCATTATTATATATATATATATATCAGATATATATATTAATATATATGATATATATATATATATAATAATGAAGCATGAAATGATTTCTATTTTTGAGAGCATGGTTGCAAGCATGGGCTTTATTCATAGTTTATTCATCTTGACTCACTATTCAAGCATGGTTGCAATTTTATATTGCAAAATTCCATGCTTGAAAGAGTGGGGGTCAAGAGTTTCCATTCATTCTAGGCTCATTCTCAACACTTAGCCATTTTTCTTGAGTTGCTCCCATGGTTCCTCTCTAGCTTCATCTTCCTTCTCAAATGTCATGGTTCAAGCTTCAACACTCACATGAGATGTGAATCATGAAGCTTGAACACAATCTTGTGAGCTTTTAACATCCTCTACTTCACCATCCCACACCAAACTAGCAATTTGGTGTGGTGTTTTTTCTACACTAAAGGAGTTTAGTGTAGAGTTAGTTTAGGATAGATGGACTTCGGGTGGATCGTCTTTGGCGCGAAGATCACGAAGGAGGGTCGTTCAACTCGAAAAGGAGCCTTGTATAGTCGCGTGGACTTCAACCCGGAGCTTTAGAAGAGAAGGACTCGAACTACAAAGGTTGTATGCTCTTTTCTTCTCTTGGTTTTATCACATCACAAAGGCAAACCCTAATAATCTAGTAATGATCTTGTTAGTCTAAATTAGCACCTAATAAAAATTAAAATGTGGCATGCTTGATGCCTCTAGAACCTCATGGTGGTTTTAAGGTAGACTTTCAGTTACACGAGTACAAAGAGAGAGCTGCGGTTAGAAATGCGGTCAGCACGAGCTCGTCAGGGACGAGGACTGACCTGGATGTATTCCGGTGACACGAACACACTGAGATATTATGTTATTAAGATTTTTCGTTGACATGAGCATTCGGGATCTGCACTAGATGATCAGGCCATTGCTAGAGGCCAGCCAGATTGTGAAGGTTATTAAAGTACCGCCTACTCCAGATCATAGAGGCGTTATCTACCGTGCGGACAAAGGAGCCAGTTGTTGCTGAGTTGATGAGATATCGTCCCTAGATCATTGAAGCTAATGGAGCATGAGTTTATACATGGGATATGATAGAAGATATCTAGTGACCCCTGGATGAATGACTAGGACATGTTGTTCGTTTGGATACTCCAATGTGAGATCATCAGATTGACTAACTTCAGCTAGAAGAGGACCTCACACAGGCATGTGGTAAGTCGATCGAGACGGGACGAGCGTAAGCGCATTACTCAGATGATTTTGATGAGTTCCGAGGATGTAATTAGACAGATGCCTTCTACAGAGGCTTAGAGATGCCGAGTTCATAGCTTCGAAAGAGACTCCATATATGAGTACCACCAATTGGAGCACAGTCCATACAGCTACGAAGAGATGAGATTTGGGAGAGACCCCGACAGAATCTTTCTGGAATACTACACGAGAAGACTTGGACCCAGGATTGGTCGTATCACGCACACTCAGTGGTCTAGAGTTTGCCATCATTGACGAGATACATTACGAGTGACCATGTTAATTGGTCAGGAGATCTTCAGAGAAAGCGCCAGAGCGGAACGGTTTCTGTCATTACTCCTTATCGGGCTGTTGAGCCGAGGAGTTATGTAACTGGTAATCCACGAAGAGAGATGAGAACCTAAGGGCAGAAGGCGTCAGACCGTGAACAGGAGGCAAGTAGATACTTGCTCGGCTAGCTTTGGATGCACCGACACCCTTCGACATTGAAGGAGGGGCACATCGACGACAGTAGTTATGATTTGCGATTTAGTGATTCGGATATCACGTTTCTTTTGTTCTGGATTTTCGGTATTTCGACGATTCGTTTTATGATTGATATTTCCTAGGTGCACCGCAGTTGTACATGATTTGTATTCTCATGTATCAGTTGTACTGATTTTCGTTTTGGGCATACCCACTGCACTTGATTTTGATTTTTATGCGTTTCGAGATATTTGATTTGATTTCATGTATACAGTACGCACATGATCTTGAGTTATATATTCGGTGTAGTTTACACCCACTTTTAGTATTTGGTATGGTTTTGTGTGCATAGATGCACATGATTATGAGTTCATATACCGCGGTATACATGATTTCGATTTGGTGTATGTCGTTAGCCGTTGATTTCGATTTTTATACTCGATATTCATTTTCATGCACCGTAGAGCACTGGATTTATGTTTTCGTGCACCTTGTGCACTTGATTGAGATTCTTGCACACACTTGGCACATTGAATGCGATTTTGTGCACACCATATGCACTAAATCGATATTCTTCATGCATATTAGATGCACCCGGTATTGTTGTCGAGCACATATGTTGCACTCGACGTATGTTTTCGTGCACACCCATTGCACTTAGTTTTGTTTATGTGCGCCTTCACGGCACCTGTATTCGGCTTCGATTTCCATGCGCACCAGATGCATTTGGCATTGTATACTCTATTTTGAGATTGATTTCCTTTTGAGCGCTATGTTTTTCATGATAAATACTACGGTTTAGTAACCGAACAGGACTTGTCTGAGGACAGTACCTGAGTATTTTTGCATGCATCGATATTTACGGAAGGAATATTCAAAAGGAGCTATAGTCCCAATATTTTCCTACGTGTCCGTGAGTGACACGAGAATTTACCAGAAAAACCCTTCCCAAGGTTATTTCAAAAAAAAGGGGAGCGGGGCGTGTATCTTAAACAAGATATATATAGATATATAGCTTTATAACGAACGTCCGCTACTTGTGCCGTGGTTTGCGTACTATATATATGATATAGTCATAACTATTTATACTTGATTTTCGTAATGGATTTTGACATTAGTGTTTTCACATTAACTCCCATGATGGCATGACGCTGGTCGGAGTTCCGATTCAGTATTTTGCACTCGTTTTCAAGCGCATGCATTGCGTTATAATATGCTTTATGTATTCATGATTTCGGAGCCCAGACGACTTGATTGTTTTGCTGATATGTTTTACTAATTGGGGGAGTTTAAATTTAAATTCGGGGACCGAATTTATTTAAGGGGAAAGATTGTAACATTTCAGAAAGTAAAATATTATTTTGGGAATTTAAATAATTAAAATAATAAATATCTTGAATATTATTAAAAGTGTGAGAATTGGTTTTAAATGAAATGGTATAATTATATACCGATAGTTTGGAAAATATTCGGAAATTGGAGTGAATATTGATTTTGAAAGAATTTATGAGATTTGAGCAATTTACAATTTATTATACAATTAATTGTATATAAGTTTATTTCTAAACATGATTAATTTTCACTAATCTTGCATTAATCAAGTTATACATATAACATTCACCATGTCATGTTTCAAAACACATGTTATTTCTTTTATGACATGAACCATGGCTCATTTTGGTTTTATTAAGGTTTTGTTTAAAAACAAAAAAGAAGAAGAAGAAATTGTGAGATATTTGGAGACAAAAGGAATGGGCTAGGAGAGGGGGAGAGAGAAGGGGGGATATTTTTCTAGCCATGGCACACTCTTCCTCCTTCATTCTCATTTTCATCTCCTCATGGCTTCTCTTGATTCTCCTCCACCTCCTCTCTACCATCCTAAACATCCCCAAAAATTTAACCAAAAACCACCCAAGCCTTCACAAAAGTCACTCCAAACTTCACTACAAACCTAATGGTAGGATCAAGCTAGGATTTTGAGGACTTTGGGCAACTCAAGAATTTTCTTGAGTTGCCAAATGAGGTAAATTCCATGTCTTTAGGTAATCTTTTAGTTTTCCTATCATCCTATAGTAGATTAGAGTTGAACAAGTGAGGTTTAGTGGTTTTTGAAGATTTCAAGTTAAGGTTAGGGAGGATATTATGAGTTGTAAAGGAGTAGATTGAAGTTTAGTCATGACTAAAACCATTTTAGTGTATGAAACCTGGACTAAACCTGAGACTAAACCCCAAGATGTAAACTTTGATATTTGTCGATATTGGATTTTTTCTGGATTTTGTGATGATTTATTAAGATCTGCTACAACTAGTGAAACCTGAAAAATATATAGCGATTACTGTGAGGCGAGCAGGTGACCTAGAAGCTACCCATGAAACCCGAGACCCCCTTTCCCCATCTTGGCCGCAAATATCCCCATTTTGGCCACAAATTGGGGCCTGGGTATGTGTCCTGGGGTTTGTTCTTGGACCATAGCTCAATTATCAGATAAAAAGACCTGTCCTATGTGCAAAATTTCCCAATTCTCACCTGAGGAAAGTCTGGAGATGTTTTCTTAAGTTGCTGCTTCGTTTTGCGACTTTGTTATAACTTGAGTTTTGGTATTTGGGTTTTGACTCGGTGGTTTGACGTTTGTACGTCAACATCGAGGGTTTTTTGGTTAGTCTTGCATGCGTAGACCATAGGTTCTAACCTATGTGTGTTTCGGGTGCCACTTTGGTTTTCGTATTCGATTCGTGTTTATGATACGATGTATTTGAACTGTAGGTACTCCCGCATGGACTTCGGGACGAAGAGGAAGAGCAAGGCGTCATCGACTTCGGCAAGTGAGGATCGAGGTGAGTAGATGTATATGTAAGTCCACGTTGCGACCCCCGGTTCTTACGGGGAGGCGGAAACGGTATAAAAAACAAATTTTTTATCGCAAGAGGCAACATGGACTAAACAAGGTCGGGATCGTGTCTAAACTAAACTAGCAAACATACAAAGGAGCGTTAGCTACTCGGATGAAGATGGTTATACCTAAACTTGAACTCCTTCTTCTTCAAACTTTTGTAGAGGTTGATGGTTCTCTTCTTGTCGCCTTCTTCCGTCGAAGATGGATCCACCTCGAGGGTTCAACCTTTGGGCTCTTTCTCGAACTTGGAGTGAACTAGAATCTCCGGCTTGCTAAACCCTTGATCCTAGAGTGAGTAGAGAGTGTCTAAGGGGTGCTTTTCTTTTTAAAGAGAGGGATTCTCAACACATGAGAAGGGTTCTCTTTTGCTAGAGGAAGAAGAAGATGAAGTGAGGAGAGAGAAGCTAAATGAGATAATGAGCTCTCTTTTTCTTTCTTGCAACCATAATGCCAAAAGAAAAAGAATTATCTAAATTAATAATAATAATAATGAAAATGAAAAGATTGATGGAAAGTTTAGGAATGACCATTATCATTTCAAACATTAAATGAATTTGCTAGAATCAAAGAGCATCTTTCTTTTGTAATGATGATGGTCAAAACTTCAACCATGGTCAACAAGTCAACCATGGTCAACAAGTCAACATAAAAACCAACCATGACACAATTTCATTTTATTATATATTATTAATTGATAAAACAAAAATCCATTAGGGTTTGGAAAAAGACGACTGTCAACTGTGCATACGCACCCGTTCCGAAACCCTAATGAAAGTCCTCTTCCTCTTCCTCAAATAACTGTGCATACACACCTGCATCCTTGTTCCGAGGAACATGAATACTGAGAGATAAAAGCAACCCCAAAACATATACCAGCATCTGACTCAAACCAGAGCCAGCCAGTAATATCCGTCCGGACTCCAAACGTGCACAAGTGCGCGGATGAGAACGAACCCTGTCGCAAAACCATGCGACCTCTACTCTGTTTTGCCCAGAGGCGAATACCCTCTGTGTGGGACTCTAAAGACTCGACACTACGCTGGCAGTGGGTTTAACCACAGACCGCAAGCGGCACTAGCTGTGCGTAACGGTCCCCAGGTAGATGTTGACAAGAAGGCTGACGAGGTGAAACCCCATCTGTACTCCTACTGAGTCTGAATATGACAGTCTCCGTACAGTCTGGTCTGTTCGTCTGATACATCGCATGTCGGGCCTAGGGGGCGGTAAAACGTCAGTCCCCCAATAGCGGTACAAGTCGTGTCGGAGTGAAGCCTAAAACACCCTGAGATAACACTGGAACCTACCAGTATATCTCGCTTGCCCTGGCCAGGGACTACTCGTGTAATGGCTCTCCTAGACACAGCGCGATGTCAACCCCCAATACCGGGAGAGACGAATCCTGTCTAACCGTCACTGCCTCCAAGTGCTTCGGGACTGCACCCAACCACCACCTGTTTGCATGACTCCTTTGAGCCGTGGTAGGGTAGTGATCAAAGTGCAGTGGGAACACACTCGAGGCGAAGTGCCAGTGTCAAGTCAGCGGACTAAGCTGTACTCATGTCACCTGAGAACTGATAACTGACGATAGGTATAATACCAACCTTTCAGTTCCCGACGAGTCCTGTCCAGTGTACTCGTAACCCAACGAGCACTCGTATACTATCTCCAGTACGACGTACTGATGGCTGTGGGACAGACCATCTCCCACACTGGGATGAGAAGCGCATACGCTAGTCTACTCCGGAGTATCGATGACCTGTCTCGATAGTCCTATGACTAGGGACCTGTATAAGGATGTGCTTATAGATTACCCAGCCCCCACTAGTGTGACTGCCATCACAACGCTGGTAATCAAGCAAAGATCCTAAGGGCTCCACTAATGCGTATAAGTGATATACTGAAATAAACACAAGTACACATTGAAGCAGAAACAAACCAAGTAGCATACTACTATATTGAGCAAGATTGTTTATACAAGATGAATATCCCAAGCTTCCATCAAGTAATATACAAACTAGTATGATACAGTAATGGCCTCTAGGGCATATACACTAACAATCTCCCACTTGCACTAAGGCCATGAACTGGCGTACCGAAGACCTATCATCTCGATCAGCCGCTCGAACTGAGTCTGGGGTAAGGCCTTGGTGAATGGATCTGCAGTGTTCTCTTCTGAAGCAACCCTCCGAACCTCGATCTCCTTGCGATCCACGATCTCCCTGATCAGGTGATACCGCCTCAAGATGTGCCTGGATCTCTGATGGGACCTGGGTTCCTTCGCTAAAGCTATAGCCCTTTGTTGTCGCAATACAGAGGTATTGGGTCAACAATGGACGGAACCACCTGAAGTTCTTTTAAGAACTTCCTCATCCAGACAGCTTCTTTTGCGGCATCAGATGCAGCGATGTATTCCGCTTCCATAGTCGAGTCTGCAACGGTTTCCTGTTTGGAACTCTTCCAACACACCGCCCCTCCATTGAGGGTAAAGACAAAACCCGACATGGACTTGGAATCATCCTTGTCACTCTGGAAGCTGGAGTCAGCAAAGGCCTCGATCTGGAGGTCTTTTCCGCCATACACCAAGAACATCTCCTTAGTCCTCCTCAGGTACTTGAGAATGTTCTTTACTGCTATCCAGTGTTTCTCCCCAGGGTTTGACTGATACCGGCTTACCACACTCAGTGCATAAGCTACATCCGGTCTGGTACACAACATCGCATACATTATAGAGCCTACCGCAGAAGCGTAGGGTATAATAGACATGCGATCCCTCTCCAAATCAGTCTTGGGAGACATCTCTTTAGAGAGGGTGATCCCGTGACAAGCCGGTAGGTTACCGCGCTTGGAATCTTCCATACTGAATCTTTTCAGTACGGTGTCGATGTACCTGGACTGTGAAAGTCCTAATATCCTCTTGGATCTATCACAATGGATCCGGATCCCCAGGATGTAAGAGGCATCACCCAGGTCTTTCATGGAGAACCTGTGTGACAAGAAACCCTTGACAGATTGTAGCATAGGAATGTCATTTCCTATTAAGAGAATGTCATCCACGTATAAAACAAGGAATACTACAGTTCTCACTACAAATCTACTATAGATGCATGGTTCATCTGGATTTTTGATAAAGTCAAATTCCTTGACCGTCTCATCAAAACAGATGTTCCAACTCCGCGATGCCTGCTTTAGTCCATAGATGGACTTAAGAAACTTGCACACCTTTCCGCTGCTCCCACTCTGAATGAAACCCTCTGGCTGATCCATATAGACACACTCCTCTAAATTTCCATTTAGAAAAGCGGTTTTTACGTCCATCTGCCAAATCTCATAATCGTGGAAGGCAGCGATGGCAAGAAGGATCCGAATGGATTTCAGCATAGCCACTGGAGAAAAGGTTTCGTCATAGTCCAAGCCAGGTCTTTGACGGAAACCCTTTGCTATAAGTCTAGCTTTATAGGTCTCAACCTGTCCATCTACACCAATCTTCCTTTTGAAGATCCACTTGCATCCTACGGGTTTTACCCCGTCTGGAGCAATGTCCAACGTCCATACTTTGTTGGTGTACATGGACTCCATTTCGGTCCGCATTGCATCCAGCCATTTTACTGAGTCAACGCTCTGAACGGCCTGCTGGAAGCTAGTAGGCTCATCATAATCTATGATGCAATCCTCTCTATCCCCGTCTATGAGAAAACCGCAGTATCTCTCGGGCGGATGAGACTGCCTACTACTCCTGCGGAGCGGCATAGGAATGTCCTGTTCTTTTGAACTTACTGGCTCTTCCAAGTCTTCAGTAATAGCTTGTGGTTCTGGAATCTCTTCCAGTTCTATTGCGTTCCCACTTATCTGGGTTTCCAAAAACTCAGTTTCCAAGAAGCGGGCATTTTGAGAAACAAAAACTTTTTGTTCCTCAGCGGAATAGAACAGATACCCCCTGGAGTTCTTTGGGTATCCTACAAACTTACATTGTACTGAACGTGCCTCGAGCTTGTCCGCATGCTGCTTTTTTACAAAAGCTGGACATCCCCATATCTTAAGGTACTTAAGACAGGGTTTCTTCCCAACCCACATCTGATATGGAGTGGTAGGCACAGTCTTGGTAGGAGCCTTGTTCAAGAGATATGCAGCTGCTTCTAGTGCATAGCCCCAGAAAGATCGCGGTAACTCAGCCTTACTCATCATGGAACGTACCATATCCAATAGGGTTCGATTCCTCCTTTCCGATACACCGTTATGTTGCGGAGTGTATGGAGGAGTACGCTGAGAGAGAATTCCATTCTCTTTTAAATAATCCAGGAACTCGGCACTCAAGTATTCACCACCTCGATCCGATCTTAGAATCTTAATACTTTTGCCTGTTTGTTTTTCAACTTCATTCTTGTAATCCCGAAATTTCTCAAAGGCCTCGGATTTGTGCTTCATTAAGAAGACATGTCCATACCTAGAGAAATCGTCTGTGAAAGTAATGAAGTATGAATAACCGCTTCGCGCATGTGTAGACATTGGACCACACACGTCACTGTGTATGAGTCCCAAGAGCTCGCTCGCTCTTTCTCCGTGTCCAGTGAACGGAGTCTTTGTCATCTTTCCCATGAGACAAGATTCACAAGTGGCATAAGATTGATACTCGAACGGATCCAAGTATCCTTCTTTATGTAACTTAGTCAACCGTGTCTCATTGATGTGACCCAGTCTACAATGCCATAAGAAAGCCTGATTGATATCTGGAGACTTTCTTTTGTGTGTATTCTGGACATTGAAAATCTGTGGTTGGTTTAATACGTATATACCATTGCTCAATGTACCTGACCCAATCAGAACTTGATTAAGGTGAATGTTTAGAACATTACTTACAAACGCAAATTCATAACCTTCTTTAGAAACCAAAGATACAGAAATGATATTACAAGTTGCGTTGGGTACAAAAAAAGCAATTACGCAAAACCAAAACATGCCCATCTGACATTCCCAGGTGATAGTCCCCCACGGCTTTAGCATCCATGCTAGCTCCGTTCGCAACTCTGAGGGTCATGTCACCTTCCTTCAAAAACCTACGGTTTCTCAACGCCTGCAAAGAATTACAGATATGAGATCCTGATCCGGTATCCAATACCCAGGAAGTAGAGTTTATAGAAAGACAGTTTTCAATAACATACACACCTGAAGCTGAAGCCGCAACCTGCTTCAGTTCCTGTGTCCTGGCCTTCCAAGCCCTGCAATCTTTCTTCCAGTGTCCACTCTTATGACAATAGAAGCATTCTTCCTTTCCAACAAGCTTCCCCGCAATCTTTGTTGCCTTTTCCTTTCCCTTCGTACCCACTTTACTAACACCGCCTCTTGGTTTGGCGGGGGCTTTCTTCCTCTTTCCCTTGGCTTTCGCCTTGGACCTAGAGGAAGAAGATCCTCCTACAAACAAAGCGGGTGTTTCCCTACCCTTCTGTAGGGTGCCCTCTGCGCTCCTCAGCAGGTTGAGGAGTTCTGAAAGTTCAACTTCCTTTTCTTGTAAGTTGAAGTTCAGTATAAACTGGGCGTAAGTGGATGGAAGGGACTGGAGAATTAAATCCGTATAGAGTTCACTGTCCAACGTGGTCCCAAGTTCCGCGAGCTCCTCAGTGCAGCCAATCATCTTAAGCACGTGGTCCGCTACCGATGATCCGACGGCCAACTTAGTCGAAAATAACTTCTTCGACACTTCGTATCTTGCGATACGAGACTGCTCTCCATACAGTTCTTTTGTATGGAGAAATATGGACTCGAGGTCCATATTCTCATGCCTCCTCTGATGTTCGTTGTCCATAGAGGCAAGCACGAGGCACCTGGCCTTCGCGCAATCAATCTCCCAAGTCTTACGGATTTCCTTATCCGCGACGCTGGAGGTGGGACCTAGGACGGGGGGAGCTTTGGTGGTAAGAAGATACCCCAGCTTGTCGTAAGCGATTGCCAATTTGACATTCCTGAGCCAATCTTTGTAGTTTGGCCCTGTCAGTATGTTTTTATCTAGAAGTAACTTAAGTCCAGTCATTTCGAATTTGGTCGCTGCAGGGGGGAGAGAAGAAACACTTTAGCACGATGCTCTTGCAAGTTTAGAATGGTTTTTAATTTGTCTAAACAGGATGGCTCCCACTGTCTCTCGAATCCCTCCTCAAACCACAAAGGAAGAATTAGCCGGGATCAATCCCACCGCACAATACTTGCTTAACCGTTCAGCCAGGCCAGTGTCGGTACTTCGAGGGAGGTTTTCCAACGCTTTCGCGAAGTTCCTTAATTTAAGAACCTCTTTTCCCTGGGGGCGTAGCCCTGCTAACACCTTTCTAGGCACCTACTAGGTTTATAGCATTGATCGTTTAGTGAGAAATTTCCCGAGGAGTAGCATATACTCACAGTAGGATCGGGATCCAAATATCACCGTGTGACGAAAATGAAGGAATCCTACCATAATCACCACACTCCAAATGGTATGCAAATCTAGCAAGTTTCAGTACTTATGAAACTCCCGATGTGGATTTTTGCCCCATGCTCTTATGACCTTGACGAAGGTCAACAAATCATAAGTCACATGTCAAGTTCTCCCCGTCATTATCCAGGTTAATTTGAACCCACCCGTATATACCCTTGACGAAGGTCAACAAGGCAATACGACTGTCCCAAACCAACGCATCTATCTATGCTACATATGAACACCCAACAGCTACCAATCTCTATGTCTTGACGAAGGTCAACAAACATAGCTTGAATACTATTGAATATTTATACGAAACGACGGAGGGCTACGAATGGTTTTGGCGAAACCGTAAACGTAGTGAACTTGATATAATCGATGGAACGAGATAGCTTTTAGAAGGAGTGGCTCAAGCTCCGCATTTAAAAGTTAGTTTTGAAAAGAACCGAGTGGTTTTTCGAAAGTGTTCCAACGATTTTAACTTGGTTTATTATCTTGCATTAGTTCTTTTAATGCGTGATATTCTTACATTAGTTCTTTTAATGCGTCCCATCATTTAATCCTACCATTGCAGAAAACAACCAAAATATGACGTACGCTTATGCCATTCGCATTCGCCACGGGGTCCCGTCATCACTCGTTAGGTTACTTAACTAACGACAGAGCGGGGGCTGGGCTAGCACGGCTGTAAAACATAAGCAACGCCTAAATACAAAGCAATGATAGACATTACAGATCACAGATGAATACATTGGATATACTAGCAATCCGCAATCCTTTCGAGCCTGCAACGAAAAGCGGATTACACGGTCGCGGTGAATAGCCAAATACCCCACCCAAGACCCCTACGGGTGCGGCAAACTACCCGCCAAGTACTCGGCAGTTTGTGCACCCCTTCCATGGGTCTATCCTAGGAGCAAAAACAGTAAAAAGAATTATACAATGACGGCTACAACCCCGACCCGGTTGTGCGGCCAAACAAATAATATTATTACATCAATTCACATTTACAATGAATGAAAGAAAAACAAAAGCTCATCTCACATCCACCCCGGCTATTCACCCGCGACAGTCCAACACATTCATATACACATTCCAATATCAAACACAGATCATGTATAACCCCGACCAATCGGCTTATAGCGATTAGCCGACGTTCAATACATGCAAACATCACAGATATAACCAACATAGCCAAAGTGTAGCGAAGTTCGAAAAAAATACGGAACTATAGGACCCCAAAAGTAAATTTCTGTTCTGGAAAATCTGGGCATATATAATATATCTTAAAAATCCCAAAACCAACACAGAGACACACTGCACGAAAAACGATGCAGAGAGGACAACAAACGGCGGCGGTTCCGCGGCAAATGCCTACCTCATGCCGCGGAACCGCGGCGGTTTTGATGAATCAATGGATCGTTTTTCATGGGTGTTCACACAAAACCCTGAGCCGAATTTAGAAGTATAAAGTTTTTCATTTAGAGCAGAAAAAAATTCAACAGAAACTTAGGGTTTTAGTTTTTCCGGTTTTGCGATTTTTCGGTTTCGAACTTCCATACACTTCGCTACCAAGCTAGTTTAAGTTTAGTTAGGCTCTGATACCACTGTAAGTCCACGTTGCGACCCCCGGTTCTTACGGGGAGGCGGAAACGGTATAAAAAACAAATTTTTTATCGCAAGAGGCAACATGGACTAAACAAGGTCGGGATCGTGTCTAAACTAAACTAGCAAACATACAAAGGAGCGTTAGCTACTCGGATGAAGATGGTTATACCTAAACTTGAACTCCTTCTTCTTCAAACTTTTGTAGAGGTTGATGGTTCTCTTCTTGTCGCCTTCTTCCGTCGAAGATGGATCCACCTCGAGGGTTCAACCTTTGGGCTCTTTCTCGAACTTGGAGTGAACTAGAATCTCCGGCTTGCTAAACCCTTGATCCTAGAGTGAGTAGAGAGTGTCTAAGGGGTGCTTTTCTTTTTAAAGAGAGGGATTCTCAACACATGAGAAGGGTTCTCTTTTGCTAGAGGAAGAAGAAGATGAAGTGAGGAGAGAGAAGCTAAATGAGATAATGAGCTCTCTTTTTCTTTCTTGCAACCATAATGCCAAAAGAAAAAGAATTATCTGAATTAATAATAATAATAATGAAAATGAAAAGGTTGATGGAAAGTTTAGGAATGACCATTATCATTTCAAACATTAAATGAATTTGCTAGAATCAAAGAGCATCTTTCTTTTGTAATGATGATGGTCAAAACTTCAACCATGGTCAACAAGTCAACCATGGTCAACAAGTCAACATAAAAACCAACCATGACACAATTTCATTTTATTATATAATATTAATTGATAAAACAAAAATCCATTAGGGTTTGGAAAAAGACGACTGTCAACTGTGCATACGCACCCGTTCCGAAACCCTAATGAAAGTCCTCTTCCTCTTCCTCAAATAACTGTGCATACACACCTGCATCCTTGTTCCGAGGAACATGAATACTGAGAGATAAAAGCAACCCCAAAACATATACCAGCATCTGACTCAAACCAGAGCCAGCCAGTAATATCCGTCCGGACTCCAAACGTGCACAAGTGCGCGGATGAGAACGAACCCTGTCGGAAAACCATGCGACCTCTACTCTGTTTTGCCCAGAGGCGAATACCCTCTGTGTGGGACTCTAAAGACTCGACACTACGCTGGCAGTGGGTTTAACCACAGACCGCAAGCGGCACTAGCTGTGCGTAATGGTCCCCTGGTAGATGTCGACAAGAAGGCTGACGAGGTGAAACCCCATCTGTACTCCTACTGAGTCTGAATGTGAAAGTCTCCGTACAGTCCGTTCTGTTCGTCTGATACATCGCATGTCGGGCCTAGGGGGCGGTAAAACGTCAGTCCCCCAATAGCGGTACAAGTCATGTCGGAGTGAAGCCCAAAACACCCTGAGATAACACTGGAACCTACCAGTATATCTCGCTTGCCCTGGCCAGGGACTACTCGTGTAATGGCTCTCCTAGACACAGCGCGATGTCAACCCCCAATACCGGGAGAGACGAATCCTGTCTAACCGTCACTGCCTCCAAGTGCTTCGGGACTGCACCCAACCACCACCTGTTTGCACGACTCCTTTGAGCCGTGGTAGGGTAGTGATCAAAGTACAGTGGGAACACACTCGAGGCGAAGTGCCAGTGTCAAGTCAGCGGACTAAGCTGTACTCATGTCACCTGGGAACTGATAACTGACGATAGGTATAATACCAACCTTTCAGTTCCCGACGAGTCCTGTCCAGTGTACTCGTAACCCAACGAGCACCCGTATACTATCTCCAGTACGACGTAGTGATGGCTGTGGGACAGACCATCTCCCACACTGGGATGAGAAGCGCATACGCTAGTCTACTCCGGAGTATCGATGCCCTATCTCGATAGTCCTACGACTAGGGACCTGTATAAGGATGTGCTTATAGATTACCCAGCCCCCACTAGTGTGACTGCCATCACAACGCTGGTAATCAAGCAAAGATCCTAAGGGCTCCACTAATGCGTATAAGTGATATACTGAAATAAACACAAGTACACATTGAAGTAGAAACAAACCAAGTAGCATACTACTATATTGAGCAAGATTGTTTATACAAGGTGAATATCCCAAGCTTCCATCAAGTAATATACAAACTAGTATGATACAGTAATGGCCTCTAGGGCATATACACTAACAGTATATCTACGGGGGATGTCGGGTGGATGGCGTATAGCACCCCCGCAACCGTAGCTTAGGGTTATATAATTATATATATATTTGTGTTGACGTGAGTTTTGGATACTTAGCAAGTAGAATCCTAGGAGACTATAGGATAGTTTATGTGTAGTTGTAGGAAGCTATATCCCTAGCCTTTTTACCTTTGCCGTGAACCTTAGGTTATATGTTGGTGCACACACACACATACACTTGGTTTACATTGATGTGTGTGTATGTGTATATATGTGTGTGTGTGTGTGTGTGTGTATGTTGCTTTACACACACACACACACACACACGTGAGATGAGGATAGAATATGTTATATGGATATGAGTCGATATGATAGGGCAGGATGCTGTGAGATTTTTGATATGTGTTTGAGTCGAGACACCGTATATAATATAATATAATAAATGATCGTTGGGCGATATAATTTCAAACATGCGATAACATGTGACTTGATGATATATTAGAATATACGAGACAGTAAATCCGTACCACTGATTTATGATATTGATATTGTACGACGATTAATACTGTACGAATGATGATTTATTATGATAATTGACCCATACCCTCGATTTTGAGGATGTCGTACCATGGATATTACCGTATGAGATGTATATGATGATTGATCCGCACTCTTGACTCGAGGATGCCGTACGATGTATTATTACCGTACGTGATGATATGAGGCTGGATCGCCAACTATTAGATATATCGACTCGGGATATTATAGATTTCTTATCACCTTCGACTAGGTTCTTAGTTTAGTCCTTAGTTGCGTAGATATAGGTTAACTTAGGCTCGAGTCATACCTATTTTCAAAACCGACGAATCGTAGGCGTTTTCAAAGAAAAATACGAGGGAAGTTACGGATTTTCAAAAGACATCATTTTTCTTAAAACACCATAGTCCCTACTTTTCTAAAAACTCGTGTTATTTAAACATGATAAACGATATGGCTCGTATATAGTTGTTATACCTTATTGTTGCTTTTGCTGTTTACTTTCTGTTATGATCACGTCTGCTGGGACACCTGCACCATTACCGATGATACGTGTGTTCCACGTACACTTGCTTGCCGGCTCACACAGATCATCATCGGTAATTGCCATGTCACGCACACTGTACTAATCGTTATTACATTGTATATCTGATAGTCTGTAGAAATAGTATTGTTTAACATTCATGATCTTATATGCTAGTGTAGACATTGTATTTCTTACTTAGATGCCATATGCATTCGCATACTTACATTCTAGTTATGCACTGATCATGGTTTTATGCCAGTATTTACTATCTTATTGTATACTCATAGAATGTGATTCTTCTTGGAGATTTCCGTATTCAGGTGATTTTGGGATTTGGGGAAAACTGCAAAGGAATTTTATAAACTTATTATCATTTCAAAATAGAAATTGTTGTTTTCTCATGATATGTGTGGCGTCCACCACGAATTTTCTCGGTTCTTGAGCCACATTTGTACGCATACCTGATTCAAGGAGAGAGACGCTGTCTGCCGGCATATGGTGGACCCGGTGCGGTACCCCATGGTAAGAGGATCGTATAGCGAGACGTTGAGCCCGACAGGGGAGCACTGCCGACCGGTGATTATGTTGGACCCGGCAGTTTTCCGGAGGATACCGACGGAGTCATAAGATGGATTTGAGGGTCGTTCTGTCGATACAGCACACGAGATATATGAGGATATTGTATTACAAATGGATACGACGTTCATGATGTTTTCGAGTGTCGATACTGGGCACTCAGGGTTTATCATGATTTAGTGTGTCGTTGCTGGGCACACATTCATTTATGCATTTACATTCATGCATATATTTACATATGTCTGCTACCACTTTATGACACGGACACGAGTATCTGACTTTATACATATGTCTATCTTAATACCTCTATTGTTACTCGATGTTGTCTTGTTACTATTATTATTGTATTGTACTGTATGACCTAGGAGAGGGTCATACATTCGGTTTCTACTCGCTGATGTCTTCTGCTCACGAGTTGGCAACTTACCCCCGTTGTGCCATAGATTCTTGCAGGTTTAGCCGTACAGATTCCGTTGCGGCTTGCTGGCACACCACTTCCTTCTGGGTGTTTGCATTGATAGGTGGGACACATTGCATCATGACCACTATTATTACTTGTATATTTTATTTCAGTTGTATCTAGTTAAAAGCTCCATCAACCAGACTATGTATATTTGTAGACTTAGAATCCTCGAATTGTTTATTCTTTCGGCCTTAGAGTCATGCTCATGTATTTATTATTGTTTCTGGTTTCGTTGATGATGCCTTATGGTTTCTTTATTCTCTTTCTGAGTTTTGATCCTCGCCTTTGGCGTTGTATATTTGCATTACTTGCATGGTTATTTCCTCCAATTGGCGAAGAGCTGGCTCCCGCTTAGGAATGCCTTATATTATATTGTTTGTACCGTTTTCGGGTTAAGTTATACAAAGGAGGTGTTGCCCAAATTTACAATGACGAAAATGTTTTCAAGTTAGATACAAACATTGTGTCTTCGTATACTACAATCTATGTTTTAAAGAAAGAACTTGCTTTCAGTAAAACCTTATTTCAAAACTTCACCTCCACTAATTTTCCCCTAAAAGGTTTAGATTTCTGGGCTTTTGGCTTACTTAGATTAGGTGGAGTCCTATAGACTTCACATGATTCAGGTGGCAGTCACGTGCCTTTTCCGGGTCGTGACTGAATCGATATATTTTTGAATGGTCAATCTCCCTGCAGACACTTTTTCGCGTCGAGCTGCACTTTTCTTCTTCTTAAGCTTTTAGATTTTGTGCCTGATTGAGCCAAATTGGTAGCTGGAACGGTGGGCTCCTTCTGCCCTTCCCATTCTGTTCTGGGCTCTTTCTGAAGTAGCCTTAGCATCTTCTTCATCTTTTTAGACATGTGCATGCTCCATGGATACTGCGGCGAGTCAGTTTCATTCTTCCGGGTAGCGGGTTCAGCTGTCTGGTCCCAGAAGGCTTCAGCTTGTGTCTGTATGAAGTTGGTGGTTGCAGCTTGATTGTACACCTACACACTCATGGACAACTCGATCTCCCCAGTCTTGTACTGCTTCTCGACCCAGTCTTTGAAAATATAGCAATCCTCGATCACATGGCTCACTACTCGGTGGTACAGGCAATATAGAGGATTTTCGGTCATTTTTCCTTCGTTAGGTCTTTTCGACTCTGGCAATTGTAAACCGTTGTTCAAGAAATCTTTGAATATCTTGCGGACCATATCTCTTCTGAAAGAGTAAATCTTGTTCTTTTTCTCCTCTAGGGAAGGCCCTTCTCCTCCTAGCACTGGCTTTCGAGACCGGTTGGTTTTGGATTCGCATGCTTTTCGCTTGTCTTCATTATCAGTCTGGGTTGACTCTTGCTTTGAGCGTTCCAGCATTTGGACTTTCTTGGTCAGCTCCTGCTGTACACAAGAATGGGACCATCCAATTGCTGAGGTTCCCAATAAGGAGGCTGACGGACTGGACCTACTCTAGCGGCGGTTCACACTTGACAGTGAGGTTGCGCCATCGGGCAATAAAGTCCGTGTTGCTTTCGTTTTTCCCCGGCTTGGTTCTCACGAGGTCAGCAATGGAGATTTTGTCACTAACACTCATGAATCTATTCCGAAACAGAGACTCTATTTGGGCGAAAGTAGTGACGGACCCGTCTGGTATGCTTGCGTACCAGTCGAAAGCGACACCAGTCAGGCTGTTGAAAAACTGACGAAGAAGAAGCGCATCATTTTCCCCCTGTATTTATGCACGACGCTTTAAAGTGGGCAACGTGCTGATTTGCATTTCCCTTCCTGTCAAATCTTCCAAACTTGGGAATGACGTAGCCGCTCGGGAACTCGATCAGATCGTACTGTGCGGGATATGGCCGCCCACTACTGCCAATTTCTTTCTAAGCTTCGGCTTCGGCCACCTATGTTTTAACATTGCTTGTGACAAAATCCATTATCCGATCTTGTGTTAGCAGGATGGTGCTATCTGGGGCCAAGGCGTCCCCAAAAGTGGAATGTGGCCAGCTTTCGTGCGGTTCGCCCAATCTAGGACCCAAGGGGACAGGCATCGGTTGCTTCGGGTTGTCATCGCTCGGCTCATCAGTAGAGACTTGTGCTTGATTGGGAGGCACCTGAGCAATTTGAGCCGTGAGCTGCATCACAACGTTCGTTAGGTCGTCAATTTTCAAATATAGCTTGGCCATCTCTTTATCTTTGCTCCTGAGCTGTTTTCAAAGCTCTTAAAGCAGCACTTGCTCTGCTGACCTAGGGCAGAAAGTCGGCTCTTCCTCGCTGTCCGAGCTTGACTCCTCATGGACTGAGGGTTCCTTCTTCCTATCGGCCTCATCGAGAGGGTTTTCATCGTCCAGCGGAGGCAGCTGATCTTGGGATAGTACATCCACATTCAAGCCAGATTGGGCTTGGGATGTGGTGGCCCCATCCTTGTTTTTGCTGCGGAAATTGTCGCTGGGACGCGCGCCCGCCATATAGACCGTATGGATAACATATCCAGCCGTCTTTTCATCATTGGAAGTTGATTTTGCGGACTGATGGCGGGGCCCTTCTTTTTCGGTAACGGGCAATCGACTGAAGGCGGCTGGCCTGACCAGGTTCTTGAATGGTGCTGGCGCTTCATTTTTGGCTTTGCCCCGCTGTTTTCACGTGGCACGGAGCGCTTGATTGACTCTTGAAGAGACGGCGTCATGCTTTCTCTATTAGGGCTGGGATACGTCTCTTTGTAGTATCATTCGGACAGCTGTCTTCCTGATTCTGGCGGTCAGGCATTTTTCTGAACCCACTTCAGAGGGTCGAAGGAATTGCTGACTTTTACGGCCGACTCAGCCATCATCACGGAGTAACCCTGCTCTTGGAACCTCACAAGATTCCACTTGGCCAGAGTCCTGGCCCTCTTATTGGCTCGATACCTGAGCCTCTTCAGCCTTAACTTTTCTGATTTGAGCACTTGGCAGGCTTCGGCTCTTCGGGGAGTTGTCGTAGACCGAGCGATGGAAAGCTTTGGAGATACGCATGATTGTGGAATTGTCAGAGGCGTCGCCTATGCTTTTCCACGATGTTCGATGATACCCCTTATTCCGGTAGTCTTGCCCCCAGCTGGAGCACCAGAGAGTCATTCGGACACTGTTTTACGTTTGGGTTGTGGTGCCTTGGCGATCACAACGTCCGGCCTCTTACCCCTTAAGACCAATTTGGCCACCTGATTTGCCATGACCTCTGCCAGATGAGCACTTTCGGCTGGGTAGATGATGACGGAACCAAATTGATAGGGTGGCTCCTCCCATTACCGGCTGAGACTTGCAGGGGAAACCACGCGGGCGTTGATCTTAACCACGTACTAGATCGGAGTCGCGTCAGAAAGAAAGCTCGTCTTGGGAGACATGATTGCTGAGTTCAAGATTGTGAATGAAAACTTGTTAACCTGTACACACACAAAAAAATGACTTCAGTACAGGCAACCGATATATATGTTGATTGAGTTTGCATGAACGTTTAACCCAAAATATGGGAGGAGAGATAAGGTCCCACCGGGCGTGCCAGAATCTGTAGGGTGTTTTTCGTTACCCCAATGAGATGGGAATACGCGTCGCTTGTCAGGCGCATTATAGATTCCCTCTGCCTAGGGTAGGCTGGGGTTTATTGATTGTGGGAATACGAATCTCCGGCAGCCGCGGACTAAACTTCCGTTAATTACCCCTCGCCTTTGGAGCGAAGGAACCTCCGATTGACGGGTCAAACCGGTCATGCGAACTCAATGTGCAGTGTGTGTGTGTTGTGTTTTGAAGGGTCTTGGGTATATCGGGGGCCTCGCAGAGTTTGTAGGGGTCCCACTACCCGGATAGCGGGCTGGGGGTCTAGGGAGATAGCAGCCCCCTTGCGGGGTGTGGGGCTGCGCCCCGTTAGAAATTTTTTTCTAAAGGGGAAAGTGTTGTGGAATGTGTGTATATAAAAAAAAGGGAAATAGCGTCCAAAGGATGTGTGAGCACCAGCGCCTTACATGCTTGGCACGCGGGCGCTGGGCATGGGGTGCCAGCGCCTCACGTTCTTGGCATGCAGGCGCTGGGCGCCAACGCCTCACGTGCTTGGCACGCGGGGGCCGGGCGCTAGCAGGAAAAAGGGAGCTTATCCCCTATACTGGGAGTTATACTCCTAATTGACTTTTGGAGTTAAACTCCTAAAAAGGGGACAAAGGGGCTTAGCCCCTGCATTGGGAGTTGTACTCCCAATTGACTTGTGGAGTTAAACTCCGAAAAAAAGGATTTAATATTATTATTATTTTTGTGGAGTTAAACTCCGAAGAGATTTTTTTGGAGCTGATGAAAGGGGACCCCTTTCTTCTCCCTTGAGCCCTGGATCTTCCCAAAGTGGGATTCTTGGAGATAGATCTCCTGTTGGATATAGTGCCCTCAAAGTCAATTATTGGATCACAGGTACGTGATTGCAATGATTGAGGCAGGACCTATACCGATATGACAGTCTTGCTCGAGATGATAGTATGCTATCTGGTTTGTTTTTATCATCGTATACATGCTTTAGTTCGTTATTGCATGTTGATAGAGCCCATAGGATTCTTGCTTGACTGCCAGCAGTATGATGGCGATCATATACGTGGGAGCTGGGGTCTGTAAGCACATCCTTAAAGTGTCCCTAGTTGTGGGAGTTTCGAGACAGGGCATCGATACTCCAGAATAGACTAGTGTATACAGTCGAGACCCCGACGAGGGGCAGTGGCCGGTCTCACAAGCCATTGGTGTTAGTTGGTTCACCTAAGATGTATACAGGTGCTCATTGGGTTATGAGTACACCGGACAGGACTCGCCGGGAACCTGCTAGTTGGTATTATACCTAGCGTCAGATAGCAGTTCCCTGGTGACATGTGTGCAGGTTAGTTCATCGACCTGAGGTCGTCATTTATCTCGTGTGAGTTCCCACTTTGCTTTGATTTCTACCCTACCACGGCTTAAAGGAGTCGTGCAAACAGGTCTTTTTCAGGTACAGTCCCGAGCCACATGGAGGCAAGTGAGCGGATCGGCACGGGATTCGTCTCTCCTGTTATTGGGGGTGAGATCGCGCTGTGTCTAGGAGAGCCATTACACAAAGCCCTCGGCCGAGGCAGGAGATTTACTGGTAGGTACTCCAGTAGTATCTCAGGGTGTTCTGGGCTACTCTCTGACACGACTTATACCGCTAATGGGGGTCTGACGTTACCAGCTCCCTACGCAGATATGCGATACTCATAGACGAACGGACCAGACTGTATGTATATTGTCACTGTTAGGCTCAGTAGGGTTTCTGGATGAGTTCGCTCGTCAGCTTCCTTTCCAATCAATACATAGGAAACCGTTACGTACAGCTTGTACCTCTGACGTTCTAGTGGTTATACCCAGTTCCAGTGGGTTGATGAGTCATTAGAGTCCCCCACAGATAGTTTCCTAAGTTCGGGCGAAACGTTGTAGAGGCCGTATGGTTTTATGGCAGGGTTCGGAAAATGCACGTGCGTTTTCGCACGTGTCATATTTCGGGCAGATAATACTGGTAGGCTTTGGTTTAAGCCAGATCCGAGTATTATACTGCGTAGATATAATATCTTTGTCTCAGTTGCATTTGTATTCGGTCGTAATACAAATGCGGGTATGTTTATACTGTTACGGGGTTATCTTGAAATTCATTTCGGGGTCGCTTTTGGAAGTTGCCAGTTTCCAGTTTTCTATCACCCGTCTTTAACATTCGGTTAAATGCTGATTTATCTTTTTTTCTTGAGGGTGAGTCATGAGGTGAGTCATGTGTGTGGATGGTTTTAGTTGGTGACTAGGATGGTGAGGTAGCTTAGTGCATTAATTGGTCATTTAATGGATGGATGACTAAGGTTATGAGTCATTGTTTCCATTAACGCATTTTGTAAATCTTAGTATATTTCTCCTTGATCTTTTGCTTATAGTTACCCTCCCCTCTCCTACACTCACCTCCCTCCTTCTATACATAATGGCCGGCACCCCTCTTGATAGGATGATGGTTGTTCATTTGGAAAAAGATAAGGGTTTTGGCTTAATGGAAATTTCATATATTCATTTCTCATTTAATTTGAATCCAAAAGGCAACTTCATTAACCGTTCGTCCACAGTATTAGACGTAATGAGACAAAGTGTTCTACTCATTCTCTACATCAATCTTGGTCATCTCTTTTAGCAAACTTGATGATCGAGTTGCCTCGGTTCAGAGGCGGGAGCCCGTTTAAAGATCCGTCGACGTGGTGCCACCTAGACGAGAAGACTGGAGATTCAGCAGATCGGAGCAGCCGCAACAAAGCGTAGGACGATGGTTGAAGATCGAAGGACTCGGATCATTCGGTATAACATTTCTACCCACTTTGTAGTTTGTTAGTTTAGCTTTAATGGCAGATCCGGGTTATAGTACGCAATAGCGCCAGTTGTAAAAGTTTTTGTTCCGCATTTGGCGTCTGTTAGACAGCCGGGACGCTACCATGGACTTACAGTGGTATCAGAGCCTCACCATTAAGCTATACTAACTTGCGCTAACACGTTTAAAATATCGATCGAACGAAATTTCGAAAATCATATTTTTCAGTGCAAAACTTTCTATCGATTTTAAATTAAGTCTAAAAATTATTTTGCATATCACAGAAAACAAAGCAGGTTTTTTAAAGCAAACTGGGAAAATTTGAGCACGTGATCCCATATTACTGCCGTGGATCGGCGGTCAAACCTTGGGTTTGACCGCTGAACCATGGCCAATATGTGGGAACAGTGCATCAAAATTTTCCAGTAAGCTTTCCATGGTAAATTGTGGTTTTTGGTATACTCTTTTGGGCCCAGATTATATTACTGTACACCAGATGTATATGGGGCCCACTTCGGGAAGTTTTGTCGATCGAAATTTTAAACTTGTTAGTATGCAGTACTTATATTATATCTCCGACCGGGAGTGTCATTCGAGCGGTAAATTGCGTCTAATTGCTATAGTTCTTTTAGACGGATTTGCGAACGTGACATTCGCGTTGATGTTCTATGTTGTGCTGTAATGTTGCGGATTTGTCATGGTGGATAGCAGTGTGCAATGGTAGTGCAGTTTGGATTTATTTATACATTTGATATTGCGGGGTGAGCGTCCAACTTGTGGACTGCCGTCACTGCCTGTTGTATAATATTCTTTTGGGGCACGACTGGGTTGAGGTCGATGTACCCGTTGTACATATTTTTTTTTCTGTACTAGGTTTATCCCGCGAAGGAGTGCACGGATAGCCGGGTTCTAGAGGGCAACGGGTCCGTAACTCATGGCTTTGAGAGGCAGAGGGGCCTCACTCTAGAATTGGCAGACTATTCGCCGCACTCGTAGGGGGTATAGGTTGACCCAAGGAGGGATGCTCAAGTTACCGGATTCCGTGAAGTGCCGGGTGGTCCATTCATTTTGCTGTAGGGGTTGCCTTGCTTCAGGTTTTGGTGGGTAACTTGCCGCACTCGTAGGGTCTAGGTTTCATTGCACAGGCTATCCACACGACCAGGGGAACGTCGGGTTTCAGTAGCGGCTCTATGAAACCCGGGGATCCCAGTTTATCTGTATTGTTCTGTGATGCTTATTACTTTTCTGTAATGTTGCATATTATCACGCCTGGAGCGATTATTGTATATTGGTATATATACTATTAGATGTTGTACATATTTTACACCCGCGCTAGTCCAGTCCCCGCTCTGTCGTTAGTTAAGTAACCTAACGGGTGATGACGGGACCCTGTGGCGAATGCGGATGGCATATACGTACATTTTATTTTTCGTTCTTTTCTGGTGTGATTGATTGATGGGACTGCATTGATTCTTATCAATGCAAGGATAAAACAAACCTATATTTGATGTTGTTGGAACAAATTTTAAAAGGTGTTATTACAAAGATGTTTCCTTTTGTTTTGCATAGCGGTATTCAGTTAGAATATCCTGCACCTCATTCGACGAGGCAAGGGCCGAGATCCCTTCACCGGGAGTGACCCCTTGGGCAGAAGTTTACGTCAGGGTAATAACTTCACTATAGTTGATTACAAGTTGCTTTGCATAGCGGTATTGAGTTAGAATATCCTGCACCTCATTCCACGAGGAAAGAGTCGAGATCCATTCACCGGGAGTGACCTCTTTAGCAAAAGGTTTTCGCCACTATATTTTTATAAAAAGCTATCAGGTTCCTTCAACGAGATCAAGTTCATTACGTTAAAGGTTTTTCGCCAAAAACTAGCCGTAGCTCTCCGTCGTATCTTATGGATGGTCAGTAGTATTCAAGCTATGTTTGTTGGCTTTCGTCAAGGCATAGTGTTTGGTAGCTACTGTGGTATTCATTTGTAGCATAGATAGATGTGTTGGTTTGGGACAGTCATATTACCTTGTTGGCTTTCGTCAAGGGTATGTACGGGTGGGTTCAAATTAACCTGGATAATGACGGGCAGAACTTGACATGTAACTTATGATTTGTTGGCTTTCGTTAAGGTCATAAGAGCATGGGGCAAAAATCACATCGGGAGTTTCAAACATACAGGAAACTTGCCAGGCATGCGCATACCTTCTGGAGTGTGATAACCTGAGTGGCTTACATCAAGTTATGATGCGATGAGAGTTGGATCCCGATTCCCACTGATGAGTTGGTTTACTCTACGGGTGATCCCGATTGATTCTTCTTTTAGGTTTGGAGGAGAATTTGACGGTACAGTGGGAGGTTTCCTGATTAGATAAAGTGATAACCATTCTGATCTAGGTTAGAGTGCACGCAGAATGTTTCTTTTCTCTCTTTCTTTGGCAGCGACCTTTGACCGACCCTAGACTATGACTCAGTGACCAAGTTGACCGAACCTTCTAAAAATACTGGCTTTTGGATTGTCCGAGTTGCATAAGTCATTGCCGCTCCTTCTTTTACCCTTTGTATTTCTCAGAACACCCCGTATTACTACGGACATCCACTTCCATTGGATAGATCCATCGTATGGTTATATACGAACTCGAAGGGACTTCTTCGAGGATGGATCCAGGTTCAGGAGAAATAGAATAAGTTATTATTCAGTTGTCTTTTATTATCACCTTCTCTCAGGTTGCGAGGGCTCCTAAGTTTAGGAGGGTACACCTATTACGCTTATTGGATAGTCTTATTCCAAACCATAGGCATGTGCCGAAAGGTAGGGAATGAAGAAAACCAATTAGCCTAAGTAGGGTGTATAGAAGGTAATAACTAAAGACAAAATAAAGGGATTAGAAAGAGGGCAAAGTAAATTGCGACTGTTATCATTCACGACCAAACCGCGTACTTCATCGCCACTCCTATTTCACCTTTAATAGAATAAGGTATTATTCAGTTGTCTTTTATCATCAACTTCTCTCAAGTTGCGAGTACTCCTAGGATTAGGAGAGTACACCTATTATGCTTACTGGATAGTCTTCTTCTAAACCATAGGCTGGTGCCGAACGGTAGGGAAGGAAGAAAACCATTTAGCCTAACGATGGTGTACAGAAGGTAACGACTAAAGACAAATAAAGGGATTTGGAGAGATGGCAAAGATATATACGGTTAAAGTCATAGGATTATGGAAGAGGCATTACTAGAAATACCAGGATACCCCTACGAAACATTTTCATGTTTCAGTGCATTGTTAAAGGAAAACTGATTTCTCGATTAGTTACTTACTCCAGGGTATGTATTTACCCGGTTTTATTCTCATATCTGTATGGTTTTACAGATGATGAGTGGGAGTAGGTTATTGGGAATAAGGTGATCATCCTCATTATATCGGAATTCGTTGTAATTGGTGATATTTGAGGAAGTCACCTGAGTTTTTGCCAGACGGCATGTATTTGGTTTTGAATATCCGTTGTTGTGCACCAATTTCAAAATGATATATCTGTACGTTTATTTTTATAAAGTGAGATATAACTTTTTGATATTATGTACGTGACATTTACCTATATCAGATACGATTGGGTAAGGAGCATTGAACAACGGAGTAGTTCTTAACCATAAGTACAGTTTTCAACCTACGACGCACAGGTTTTGAGTTATTCAACTCAGCGGACTTATACAGAGTATTGTATGTTGTCCAGTGTCCATCAAGAAAAAGGGGTAGGTCCTCGTACTATGTTCTGTTTACTTATGACTTCTCTAGTTTTTAGATAAGTGTTTCGTAGAAATACAATGTCTAAGTTTTGAGAAGTTGTGGGTATAAGAATAAAGTAGAGAACCAGGTGTCACAAGTATGGGGATTCTTTAAAGAGATCAAAGATGTAGATTCTTGTGATTGGTATTCAGATAATAGTAATGGTTTTGAGAAACTTGTTTCTCTTTCAGGTTACTCATAATTGGATGTATTCCTAAGTTGAGTAATGCTGATTAGCCTCTCTCCATTAAGTTGATATGCACTGGAGATAGCTGCATGTATTTGAATCTAGTTCCAATTAAATTAGTGCCTCTATTTCTATATTGTATATAGAATGGTTCATATCTTAACGTTGTTAAGATACGGGGAGTTGTCCAGCTTATGCTTAAAACCAAACACTGGATTACTCAAGGCACGTTTCTGTAATAGCTGTTTGTGGGTTGACCCGGGCTATGTCGAGGTTTGATTTTCTACCATCTGGAAGATCAATAGTGATATTGTTCTTGACTCGCCACAGTTTTAGTAAAATGGATTTTTTAAGAAAACAGTAGTGGGAGTATGGTAGAACTGGAAGTGATTCCAGAACCGCAAACGATTACGGAAAATTTAATAGGACCTATATATTCAATCAGGTTTGACATTCCAATAGCCACTCCGCAGACATGGTGGGTAACCTCAGACATCCGAGAGGTACTCCGGTAGCCTCAAGGACGGTGATAGGGAGGTTCTTGTTTACCCAGACTTGACACCACTGTTGTTCCAGACTATGAGACCCGGCAAGAGGATAAGTATAATGTCTTTCTAAACTAGCTTTAGAAGTGTACGTAGATATTATTCTGCCAGAGGGTTGTCGTAGTCAGTGGGAGCAGCGGAAGCATAATGGGCTAGTAGCTTATGTCTATTTATAGACTTGAGCAGATATAGCGGAGATAAGATCATCTAATTTTGATGTGACAATCATGGGTTTGACTTCATCAGAATAGGGGATGGATCTGTTAAGAAGGTAGTAGGGTGTGATGTCCTGGTATTTGGATGACATACACAGAGTAGGAAGTAAAATTCCTGTACTACGATCAGTTGTACTTTGGTCGTCACACAGTTGTTTCTCCACAAAGGACATGGATATAATATCTGACATTCTGGTTACTAGATCTATGGTTTTAGATCTAGTATTGGGTAGTTTCCCAATCAGGGTACTTTGACAGTATTCTAATAGTATTTTAGAATAGATGACTCCTGGCATGGTAGTGTACCTGCAGGTGATGGAGTCAACCTCTCTAAAGGTGTCTTACAGACTAAAGGGGAGAGGGATGTGCATGATTGGCAGATCACTTGCTTAGGCAATTGAGTCAATCTTGAAAAGTCAAGTACCACACCAGATGTTGTTTTTGCACTAGATGTGATAAGTTAATATTAATCCAATCCTGGAGAAACATAAGGAAGCAGTTTTAGAACATAAGTGAATGTTCTACGGATTTGATGACGGCAGCCTCCTTCGGGAGACGGTTATCATTCCAGGCTTCAAAGGTGACATGGATGTCAGAGTGATTGTCAGAGTTATAGTTTTCCCTCTGATGAGGGACAATATTATGGACAGGTGGTCCAAGAGGATACTGTGGGAGGCTAGGTGCTGGATACTGATTAGGTTCAGTTATCGATACAGTCTAAGAAGTTTGGATTTGGAGTTCATTTATGAACTAGGACCCATCAGATATCCAGACATATTCTACGACAGGTATTACTCGATTCGGGAGATAGCTTTCTCCGCGAACTTGAGATTAAGAGAGATATAGAAAGAAACATCAGGGCGGATCCACTCGCTGAGGCTATTTCTCGAACACAAGAGTTTTACAAACTAGCTTTGTGAAACTGATTGGTAGAGAAGTTGGGTGTTCGGTATCACACAGGCTGTGAGTATGCAACATCGCAATAATTAGCCTTAAGTGCAAGTGGGAGATTGTTGGATATAGTGCCCTCAAAGTCAATTATTGGATCGCAGGTACGTGATCGCAATGATTGAGGCAGGACCTATACCGATATGACAGTCTTGCTCGAGATGATAGTATGCTATCTGGTTTGTCTTTATCATTGTATACATGCTTTAGTTCGCTATTGCATGTTGATATAGCCCATAGGATTCTTGCTTGACTGCCAGCAGTATGATGGCGATCATATACGTGGGAGCTGGGGTCTGTAAGCACATCCTTAAAGTGTCCCTAGTCGTGGGAGTTTCGAGACAGGGCATCGATGCTCCAGAGTAGACTAGTGTATACAGTCGAGACCCCGACGAGGAGCGGTGGCCGGTCTCACAAGCCATTGGTGTTAGTTCGTTCACCTAAGATGTATACAGGTGCTTATTGAGTTATGAGTACACCGGACAGGACTCGCCGGGAACCTGCTAGTTGGTATTATACCTAGCGTCAGATAGCAGTTTCCTGGTGACATGTGTGCAGGTTAGTTCATCGACCTGAGGTCGTCATTTGTCTCGTGTGAGTTCCAACTATGCTTTGATTTCTACCCTACCACGGCTCAAAGAAGTCGTGCAAACAGGTTTTTTTTGGGTACAGTCCCGAGCCACATGGAGGCAAGTGAGCGGATTGGTAGGGGATTTGTCTCTCCCGGTATTGGGGGTGAGATCGCGCTGTGTCTAGGAGAGCCATTACACAAAGCCCTCGGCCGAGGAAGGAGATTTACTGGTAGGTACTCCAGTAGTATCTCAGGGTGTTCTGGGCTACTCTCTAACACGACTTATACCGCTAATGGGGGTCTGACATTACCAGCTCCCTAGGCAGATATGCGATACTCATAGACGAACGGACCGGACTGTATGTATATTGTCACTGTTAGGCTCGGTAGGGTTTCTGGATGAGTTCGCTCGTCAGCTTCCCTTCCAATCAATACATAGGCAACCGTTACGTACAGCTTGTACCTCTGACATGCTAGTGGTTATACCCAGTGCCAGCGTGTTGATGAGTTATTAGAGTCCTCCACAGATAGTTTCCCAAGTTCGGGCGAAACGTTGTGGAGGCCGTATGGTTTTATGGCAGGGTTCGGAAAATGCACGTGCGTTTTCGCACGTGTCATATTTCGGGCAGATAATACTGGTAGGCTTTGGTTTAAGCCAGATCCGAGTATTATACTGTGTAGATATAATATCTTTGTCTCAGTTGCATTTGTATTCGGTCGTAATACAAATGCGGGTATGTTTAGATTGTTACGGGGTTATCCTGAAATTCGTTTCGGGGTCGCTTTTGGAAGTTGCCAGTTTCCTGTTTTCTATCACCCGTCTTAAACATTCGGTTAAATGCGGATTTATCTTTTCTTCTTGAGGGTGAGTCATGAGGTGAGTCATGTGTGTGGATGCTTCTAGTTGGTGACTAGGATGGTGAGGTGGCTTAGTGCATTAATTGGTCATTTAATGGATGGATGACTAAGGTTATGAGTCATTGTTTCCATTAATGCATTTTGTAAAGCTTAGGATATTTCTCCTTGATCTTTTGCTTATAGTTACCCTCCCCTCTCCTACACTCACCTCCCTCCTTCTATACATAATGGCCGGCCCCCCTCTTGATAGGATGATGGTTGTTCATTTGGAAAAAGATAAGGGTTTTGGCTTCATGGAAATTTCATATATTGATTTCACATTTCATTTGAATCTAAAAGGCAACTTCATTAACTGTTCGTCCACAGTATTGGACGTAACGAGACAAAGTGTTCTACTCATTCTCTACATCAATCTTGGTCATCTCTTTTAGCAAACTTGATGATCGAGTTGCCTCGGTTCAGAGGCGCGAGCCCGTTTAACGATCCGTCGACGTGGTGCCACCTGGACGAGAAGAATGGAGATTCAGCAGATTGGAGCAGCCGCAACAAAGCGTGGGATGATGGTTGAAGACCGAATGACTCGGATCATTCGGTATAACATTTCTACCCACTTTGTAGCTTGTTAGTTTAGCTTTAATGGCAGATCCGGGTTATAGTACGCGATCGCGCCAGTTGTAAAAGTTTTTGTTCCGCATTTGGCGTCTGTTAGACGGCCGGGGTGCTACCGTGGACTTACATCTCCTTCTTCCTCTTCTCTGTTGGCTGGATCTTGGGGGAAAGGGGGGTGAGACTTAAAAATCTCCCCTTTTAGATATCTGAGCTCCCCGTTGTGGGTTTCATGGTGAAAAACTATTCCTTTTTGGGAAAAGAAGAGTGAAACTCTTGATTTAATTTAAGAAAAAGGACGAAGGTTTAGAACCTTGAGGAAGGAGAAGGAAGCACAGAACACTAATTTTTTGATTGAGAGAAAAAGTTATCCTTTGATTTTTTCAACATGTTGACTTTATACCTACACACTTTACATATAGCTCCTTAGGCTTTGCCAAATGGCACTTGTGCCATCCCATGCTTTCTGTGCTTATTTCTTTTTGCACATAAGCCATGGGGTTTACAAAATTTTGGCTTTCTGCCCATTTTACATATATTTATTTCCAAAAATTACATTTAAACTAATTAATTGCATCCTTTTTGGCATGGAGCCGGCCTCTTCCACGCTTGGTCTTGACTTGGGCTTGGGCCCACTTAGCTTGGTCTTAGACCCACTTGACATGGGGTTGACCTTAGTTTTGACTTAGTCGATCGGGGTGAAACTTTTGACCCCAACAATCTTCTACTACTAGTTTATATTGTTTGGGTGGCTCTGATACCATATTGGAGTTCCTAGCGCCCTGGCCGCTAGCCACGGCCGTTGCAGAACGAAAAACTTTAACTTTTTAAAAACTTGGCGCTAGAAACGACTACCTAGAATCTAACTAAATATTAAACTAGTAAAGAAAAGGAGTTCTAGCTACTGTGATAAGAGGGTTATACCGAATGATCCGTGTCCTTCGGTCTTCTACCCTCTTCTTTAGCTCCATGAGGTCTTCATGATCGAACTTGACCTCCGGTCTTCCTCCGTCGAAGATGATCCACCCGAGAGATGTGGTTCATGGCTATGGCTACACACAAAAACCTAATGGAGCAACTAAAGGCTCTAGGTTGCTAATCTAGAGTGTCTAATGGTGTAGTGCGTTGTTCTAGTAATTTTTCTACCCTTCTTCACCCTTGATTCTCAACTCATGAGAGTGTAGGGTGATGAGGAAGAAGGAGCTATAGAATGGAGAGAGAAAGAGAATGGTGTAGTGAAAATCTCATTACCAAAACAATAATGCTAGTATGGTTTTATCAAATGATTTTTGCAAATATAAATCCAACCATATTTGAATAGTGTAGACAAATGAATTATAAATTCATTTGTCTACCCTATTCAACCATGCTTCATACCATTCTCTTTGCCACCACACCCCTCCACCTTATTTTAATTTTCTAGAAAAGAAAAACCATAGAAATGAGGTGTCCTCTTTCTAGAATGTTTTCCGTATAAATACGGAATGCACTCTACATATATACATACCCATATTCGTATCAAAATACTAATACCCAAAGAAATAGAATAATACAATGAACATAATACTAGAATATACATATTGAAATAAGCATATGTAAATTATTAAATCAATACCCGATTTAATAATCCGGCTTATTTCTAAGCCGGCTAGTATAATCAACCGTCCGATCGAAAGCCTAGATAACACTAGAATATACATATCGAAATATGTATATGTAAATTATTAAATCAATACCTGATTAACAATCCGGCTTAGTCCTAAGCCGGCCAGTATTATCATTCGATAGGAACCCTGAACATATCAAAATACGGCCACTACATCATTTCTCCTGAACCAGGGAAACCCTCTATATGAGACTCTAAAGACTCGACAGTACGCTGGCAGTGGGTTTAACCACAAACACGTCAGTGGCACTAGCTGTACGTAACGTGATTAGTCAAAATTATTACACATTTTTATGAACAATTTCACTACTACTATTAACTAATTAAAGGTGTTAAATGTAAATAAAGAACATATGTGGGTTTATTTGTAAAAAGATTATTATCATATGTTTCTTCATTTATAATTAATATAATTAGGGAAAATATATGCATATAATATTTAAATAAAATATTAGTAATTAAAATATGAATTTCATGTCAAATATTCCTAATCAATATTCTTAAGATATTGTATCATGTAAATTCTTGGAATAATTTATTAAAAAATACCAAATGCTACTAACAAATTGATTTGAGATATTGTGCAGGTATTAGCTCAGGTCTGAAATCTATGTAGGAGATCTAATTCAAATCAGGATATCGAAACCGACTCTGCCAAATTTTAGAAGCAAATCGAGAAATTTAGCAACGACAGAGACTCAATGCAATATTTTCAGAATCTATTTATTAACAGGATCTCAAAATATCAAGAAGAAAAGCCAGAAAAAATCCCAAGACCTAAACCGACCAAGTGGCGGCGGAACCGCTGTCAACAAGGGGTATGGGCGGCGGAACCGCGGTCCTTTGGTGGCTGTTGGATCTGGAATTTTGGGGATATGATAGTAATCTCACCTACTCCCATATGGTATCTAGGGTTTCTAGTTTTAGAGACTATATAAATGACCGAGAGCTGTGCATTTGAAAATAATCCAATTCCACATCTAATCATCTCATTGTCTATTCATCTACTTCCATATAGAGAGAGATCTACGAGCAAAACTAGGGTTCTTGTAATCTACTTTTGAAGGAGAAAAGTTGTAATGCAGTAGTTTATTAATAAAGATAGTTTTTGTTTTAATTTTTTTTGCATTTACTTTACGCATTTACTTTTCCGCAATTACTTTCTACATTACTTTTCAGCATTAATTTTACGCATTACTTTTCTGCACTTTTAATTATGGTTTCATTCATCTTCAACCTATCTTTTAGATCGCTATTAACCTTGAGCGAGTAATTTCTTGCTTTCAAGGGTTTGTAGGATAGGATAGAATAATGGATGAAATATCACGCAACTTCTTTTGACATTTTAATATTTACAAACTTTAGCAAAATAAATGTTAACTCTCTTATCGGGCGCGCTGTCAATCAATGATAGCAACGACCATGATTTGAGATTAATTAATAATTGTTTTGTTAAGGGCTTGAGATAAATAGATATCATTGGAAGGACAAGGGACAGTAGAGGGAAACCTTAATTCTGTCCAAGAGCCCTAATCCACATTCATCGCTATTTCTTTAGTTTTAAACAATTAAAAGATAAAAAGAATCATTTTTAAATATTCATCCATTAACTACTAAGTCCTATAAACCCAACAAGCCTTTTGTCACATTTCAAAAAAATAAAATATTATTTTTGGGAATTTAAATAAATAAAATAATAAATATTATGAATATTTTAATGCAATGGTATAATTATATACCGATAAATTGGGAAATATTTGGAAAATTATAAGAATTACTGAAATGAGGGTGTTTGATATGATATGAGCATTTATAGATTTTTGAATACTCATTTGTAAAGTGGTTAAGTGCTAAACTCGATTTATTTTCACTAATCATGCATTTATCTTAATTAGGCTTCATGACATGCACCATGTCACATTTACAAAAAATACTTGTTACATTTCTTTTCTACCGTGACATTTTATTTTTCCAAGCATGGCTTTGTTTTTAAAAAATGAGAAGAAAGAGGATAAAGATAAATAAAAAGAAAAGATTAGAATAAGGAGGTATGGGCAAGAGAGAGGGGGTGAGGGGTCTTGCCCTTTGACTCATTGTGTTCCCTCTTTATTTCTTCATCATTTTCCTTCTCCTTTCTCTTATGGCTGCCCTCTCACTCCCCCCCCTCCTCTACCTCCTCACCACAACCTCAATCCCACATCAAAATATCATCTTCCCTTCACTAAAAATGTGCACAAGCTCACTACAAGTATAGGGAACCAAGAAAGTTGGGATTTTGAAGACTTGGGGCAACCCAATAAAATTCTTGAGTTGCCAAATGAGATATTTCTTTCACCACTAGAATAGTAATTCATTTTCTTTAGCTTCCATGTTAGTTTAGAATCGTTTTAGTGAGGTTTTGTGATGTCGGAAATTTCCTAGAAGTGGTTTGAGGAATTCTTGAATTGAGATGGTGCATTTGAGGTGTAGTAGTGATCTTAAACCCCTTTAGCGTTAGAATATTGGACTAAATCAGAGACTAAAACCCCGAGACATGAACTTAGAAATGTTGGATATATGTATGCCCTAAAGGCCATTATGTGATAGTTGATGTATCTATACATGTATATATATTCAGTTTGCATTCTTGCTCGACATGATAGTATGCTATCTGGTTCTTCTTTATCTGACATGTTGATTTGATCATGCTTTTATTCATTCATACATGCTGATAAAGCCCTGAGGATATCGGCTTGACTACTCTGATTATGATGGAGATCATACTAGTGGGACATCTGTAGTCTATAAGCATATCCTGGAACGTCCCTAGTCGTAGGTATATCGAGACGGGGCATCGATATACCAGAGTAGACTAGCGTATATGATACTAGACCCATACGATGGGCGATGGATGTTCCCACATTCATCGATGTTTGACATCAAGATCATATACGGGTGCTCAGTGGTGACTGGGTACACTGGACGGACTCACCGAGAACTCCTATATGGAATTATATCTATCGTCGGATAGCAGTTCTCAGGTGACACTGGTACAGGTTAGTCTGTAGACCCGAGATCGTCATGGAGTCTTGTGTGTTCTCCCACTGCACTTTGATTGCCACCCTACCACGGCTCTACTGAGTCGTGCAAACAGGTGGCCGTTGGGTACAGTCCCGAGACACACGAAGACGATGAGCGATAGGAGGGGTTTCGTCTCTCCCGGTATTGGGAGTTGATGCTGTGCAGTGTCCGACTGGTTATAACAGCAAGTCCCTGGCCAGGGCTGATGAGATTTGCTGATAAGTGTTATCAGTAGTTTCTCGATCTGTTATAGACCATTCACCGACGCGACTTATTGAGTTATTGGGGTCGACGTGACCATCCCTAGGCTCGATATGCAGCATATCTGACGAAGAGACCGGACTGTACGGTAGTGTTGCCGGATGGCTCGACGGGAGTTGTAGCAGGTTCGCTTGTTGTCTTCTGATCGCTCAATACCCGGGTGGCCGTTACGTTTAGCTGACCGCTTGCGGCTTAAGGGCACTTGATATGATCATTACCCTCTGCCGGCGTATTGACGAGTCTTAGAGTCCCACAGAGGAGTTACCCAGTCCAGGCGAAACGTTGTGGTGCGCATATGCGATATGCGCATGCACCCGATTGAAATGTGCGTATATGATACCGAACATTGATCGGGTGAACTGCTTTTGGTGGGGTCATACGAGATATGACCGGATTGATAAATCAAGTGTTGATTTATCATTTAACCATTAGTTTTCTCACTTAAAACCTTTCTAGGGTTTGATGGATGTATGCATGCATGCATGTGTTTCTTTCTTCTTTTCTAGTTTCATGCACATGTAAATGTGCATACATGTACACATACATACATCAAACCATCATGGTTGATTATATATGGAAATGGTGGCAATATAAGCCTCACACCATAGATTAAACAATGGATAATTATTTAATTTTGGTTTTAAAAAGAAAATGAAAAAGAAAGGATAATCATTCATGCTTCCACATTCTTCCATTGACCTAACCATGCTCAACTACCACTAACCTATGGTTATCTTTCTCTTTATCATTTAAAACCCAAGTTAAACTAACTATCCATCATTTAATCATGGTTGGAGTCAAGAAGAAAATAAATATATATAGTGATATTCATTTCTTTTTCTTCTTAACTCAAGGGTTATCTTTTATCTCTTGTTAATATTAGCCACCATCTTCATCTTCCTTCATCTTTTTTTCTCTAGTTTTTTCTAGTGAGTGAAATACAACAAAAGAAAGGTTTTTGAAGTGAGAAACCCAACCACAACATCATTCTACACAAGCTTAGCCGCTTTGTTTAGAGTGTTCTTTTCGGTTTGTCGAAATTGCGAGCTTGGAAGGAGTGCTCCGTGGTGGATCGTCGTGGATACACGGGGACATCAAAAGGACCTTCGTTCAACACCTTAGAGACCAAGGAGTCCAGCGAAGGGGAGCTACAAAGGTTGTAGCCTTCAAACCCTTAACTTTACTAGCTTAATGTCTAATAACCCTAATTTTCTAGGATCGATCCACTTGCATGTTAGTTTAGCACCTTAAAAATTATAACTTTGGGTCATGTGATGCTTCAAAATACTTCATAGGGTGCTATACTAACCTTACATTGGTATCAGAGCCGACCTAGAACATTAGGCGACGTTTTTACGAAGTGAAAACCCCGATCGGACAAAAATACCGTATTTTTGGATACTCTCTGGAAATTTTCTAAATTTTGACATTTTGCAGAATTAAAAATATGTAAAAAATACAGCAGGAAACTTTAAGAGTTACGGTACAAAATTTGTTCAGTGAACAGTGATTTTAGCCGCGGAAACGCGGCCTAAGCTTGCTTAGGCCGCGTTTCCGCGGCCGTACCTATGAATTGATGGATAAGTTTTCTTCTGTAATTCTTGGTTCTGCATGTATAATTTTTTGGGTATTTTTAAACTGAATAAAGTTTTGAAAAATTCTGGAGATGTTTTTGGATTCATCGATTCGATCGGGACTTTCATTTCGTAGTTTTTCCGGGTAAATTAGAAAGTATTGAAGTGTTTGAACGAGTATCATTTACTCACTATTCACGGGGTTTAAATAATTTGGATATACGTGCAAGTCATTTTGCGGTGGTCCCTCTAGAAGACAACAAACCTTAACTCGATTATGTGACCGTCTTGAACTGCCCTTTGAACCTTAGGGTTTGGGGCAGTACGGCGTGCCACATGTGAGGCGTTGGCTTGACCCTTCTACGGCTGGACCGCCGCTACTGTGTCACACTCCAGATTTTTTTGAACCCTGCTCAAGTGTTGAGCTTTAGTGAATCTTGGATGCTTGATTGTTCGTTCGAAAACTTTAATACTGTCTGTTTGTCTGGAATGTGATACAATATGTGGAATTCATATGGTTTAGGCATGAAATACGAAATATGTGATATTTCGCATTTATGATGTCTAAAGAGAATCTGGATTCCAAATATTGTAGTTTTACACTTTCTTTTCTGTGACCGTAAGTGTAGTATGTTAGATATCGCCGGTTTCGTTGCTATACATCAACGACAATCGGGGTACGCATACTTACTTACATTGATGATATGTGATATTATGTGTTGCTGAGATATGATGTGCAGGATTGTCGCGATCGAATAGCCGGGGGTTTTTTGTGAGATGAGAGTTTTATATTTTCATTCATGTAAATTCAAATGTAATGTAATATTCTTTTATTTGGGGCACTTCCAGGTTGCGGTTGTGTCACCAGTGTTGTATATTATTTACTTTTCCGCATTAGGATGGACCCAAGGAGGAGAGCACAGGTGACCGGGTTCTGGGGTTCAGTGGGAGGCCATCTCGAGGAGTCGAGACCGGGTCTCCTAAACTCCAGGATTGGTAGGGTCACTTGCCGTTCTCGTAGGGGTCCAGGGTGTGGGCTTGGCTATTCATCGTGACTGTGGAATCCGTATTTTCTATTCTGGCTAAATACTAAATACGGACGTCCTAGTATATCCCACGTTATATCTATATTTCTGCTGCCTGTGTTCTGTGATATCTGAGACGAATGACATATTATATATATGATATATAGTAGACGTTGCTTATGTTTTACACCCGCGCTAGTCCCGTCCCGGTATGCCGCTAGTTAAGTAACCTAACGGTGCATAACGGAACATTGTGGCGAATGCGGATGGCATAAGCGTACGTATTATTTTCGTTTCTTTTCTGTGATTGGCTTAAGGACTTAAATGATGGGATTACATTAATGTGATTAATGTAAAGAAAATAAACCTAAAAGATGTTGTAGAATCGGATTTAAAAACTACTCGGCTATTTATGAAAAAGCTATATTTCAAAAATGCGGAGCTTAAGCCACTCCTTTTGAAAACCTTTTGATTCTACAACGATATCAAGCTCAAAGCGTTAAAGATTTTCTTAAAAATCATCCGCAACCCTCCGTCATTTTAGGAAGTAGAGTACTTAGTATTCGTGCTACGTTTGTTGACCTTAGCCAAGGCGTAGTGTACGGTAGCTAAGTGATGCCTTCCTACAAACGCATATGATGCAGATTAATTAGGACGGGCATATGACTTTGTTGACCTTAGCCAAGGGTCATGTGAACGGGTCTAATTAATCAAGAAATGACGGGTTGAGCTTGACTAGTGCTCGTGATTTGTTGACCTTAGCCAAGGTCACGAGTATTAGGGGTAAAATCCACATCGGGAATTTCAAGTGTTGAAATTTGCAATGAGATTGCATACCTTCCATATGATGGTTGGATCCCGATCCCACTGTGGGCAATAGTTGCTCCTAGGAGAGTTTTACAGTTTACAATTAGCTAACTCATTAGGTGTCTAGAAAGGTGTTAACGGGGCTCCGCCTCTGGGAAAACGAGGTTTACTCTAATTAGGTCCGTGCGAAAGCACGGGGAACCTCCCTCAAAGTACCGACACTGGCCTGGCTGAACGGTTAGCGAAGTTGTAGACTGTAATTAATCCTGGCTAGTTTTTCTTTTTAAGGTTTGAAAGAAAAACTTGATAAAAAGCAGTGGGAAACATCGATTAGACAAGATAATAAACCAATCTAATCTGTGCAAGAGCTTTCGCTGAGTGTATTCTTTTCTCTCTCTTAATGGCAGATACCAATGACTGGACTTAAGCTTCTACTAGATAAAAACAAACCGAATGGGACCAACTATAAAGACTGGCTAAGGAATCTGAAGATCGCCTTGACTTATGATAAAGTATCATATGTCCTCACGGCTTCAGCCCCGCCCGTCCCAGGCCCAAAATCCTCAGTTGCGGACATTGAAGTCCGCAAGACATGGGACGCTGACTGTGCCACAGCCACATGCCTCGCGCTTGCATCGATGGACAATACACATCAAAAGCAGCACGAGGACATGGATATTCACGGTATATTGCTCCATACAAAGAAGTTGTATGGGGAGCAATCCCGTGTATTACGATACGAAGCATCAAGGAAACTGTTTCAGATGCGAATGGCCCCTGGCACACCAGTAGGAGACCATGTATTGAAGATGATAGCTCTTATAGAAGAGCTTGAGGACCTGGGATGGACAATAGACAATGAACAATATATAGATATTATTCTGCAGTCCCTCCCCTCCACCTTTGCTCAGTTCATAGTGAACTTCAACATGCACGGCATGGAGAAGGACCTCCCTGAACTCCTTAATATGTTAAGGAGTGCAGAGAGCACTATGAAGTCAGCAAAGACTCCCGTTATGACCATTGGACAGTCTTCTTCTTCTCGCCCAAAAGCTAAGGCCAAGGGAAAGAAAAAGAAGAAACCCACTAATCCTAAGGGTGGAGTCAAAAAGGTGAATGGAAAGGGAAAGTCCACGACTGGAGACCCAGGGAAAGGCGAGTGTTTTCATTGCCACAAGACAGGACATTGGAAGCGCAATTGCACGGAGTACCTAAGTCTCAAGAAGAAGCATAGTGATGCTTCTGCTTCAGGTGCGTTTGTGACTGAAAACTGTTTTTGTATAAACTCTGCTTCCTGGGTATTGGATACCGGTTCAGGTTCTCACATTTGCAATTCTATGCAGGGGCTGAGAAATAGCAAGGTTTTGAAGACAGGTGACCATACTCTCCGCGTTGGAAATGGTTCCAATGTACATACAGTCGCAGTGGGAGAGTATCACTTGGGGTTGCCATCTGGATGTATTTTGATTTTGAATCCATGTTATTTTGTACCAAGTATGCTATGTAATATAATATCCGTTTCTTTGTTGGACAATGAAGGATATAATTTTGTGTTGCAGAACAATGTTATGAACATTCACCTAAATCAAATGTTGGTAGGGTATGGTACGCTTAATAATGGAATATATGTCCTAAATCAACACACAGTTTTCAGTATACAACACACTAATAAAAGAAAACTTTCAGAATTAAATGAAGCTTTTCTTTGGCACTGTAGACTTGGTCATATTAACGAAACAAGACTAAACAAGTTACACAAAGATGGATATTTAAATCCTTTTGAATATAAATCTTATGCGACTTGCCAGTCTTGTATCAAGGGTAAAATGACCAAAACTCCGTTTACCGGACACGGAGAAAGAGCTACTCAGCTCCTGGGCCTCATACATAGTGATGTATGTGGGCCTATGTCTACACAGGCTAGAGGCGGTTTTTCATACTTCATTACATTCACTGATGATTTCTCAAGATTCGGTCATGTATTTTTATTAAAGCACAAGTCCGACGCTTTCGAGAAATTCATTGAATATAAACAAGAAGTAGAAAAACAAACCGGCTTGAGTATTAAGATGCTTCGATCAGATCGAGGTGGAGAGTATCTCAGTACAGAATTTGCAAACTTCCTAAAAGAGAATGGGATTCTCTCTCAGCTCACTCCTCCTTACACACCACAGCACAACAGTGTGTCAGAACGACGGAATAGGACCCTATTAGATATGGTCCGGTCCATGATGAGTGACACTGAGTTACCAGTCTCGTTTTGGGGGCATGCATTGGAGACTGCAGCGTTTCTACTAAACAGGGTTCCAACCAAAGCCGTGTCTACCACGCCATATGAGATATGGCATGGGAAGAGACCATCTCTTAAGAGAATTAAGATTTGGGGTTGCCCGGCCTATGTTAAAAAGCAGAATCCGGACAAACTCGAGACACGGTCAGTCATGTGTAACTTTGTAGGATATCCAAAGAATTCTTATGGATATCTGTTCTACCACAAAGAGGAACAAAAAGTGTTTGTTTCTCAACATGCCACATTCTTGGAAAAAGAGTTTTTCACAGATAAAGATGATGGCAAAGTGGTGGATCTAGAAGAGATTCTAGAGACACAAACTACAAATGACGATTTGGTTGAACCGACTGTTGCAGCAGAAACTGAAGAACCTCGGCCACTCCGTAGGTCAGGTAGGACTTCTCGCCCACCGGAGAGGTACTACGGTTTCCTCATTGATGGTGACAGAGAAGACTGTATCATGGAAGATGATGATCCTACCATTTTTCAGCAAGCTATCACGAGTGGAGACTCTGTGAAGTGGCTGGATGCCATGAGATCCGAAATGGACTCTATGTACACCAACAAAGTATGGACTTTGGACGTTGTACCCCCTGAGGTAAAACCTGTAGGGTGCAAATGGATCTTTAAAAGAAAGATTGGTGTGGATGGGCAGGTAGAGACCTATAAGGCAAGACTTGTGGCGAAAGGTTTTCGTCAAAGACCAGGTTTGGACTATGACGAAACTTTTTCGCCCGTAGCCATGCTTAAATCCTTTCGGATCCTACTTGCTATTGCTGCTCACTACGACTATGAAATCTGGCAGATGGACGTTAAAACAGCATTTCTAAATGGAGATTTAGAAGAATGCGTTTATATGGATCAGCCAGAGGGCTTCATTGACAGTGGGAGCAGCGAGAAAGCATGTAGATTGCTTAAATCTATATATGGGTTAAAGCAGGCATCTCGGAGTTGGAACATCTGTTTCGATGATGTTATCAAAGAGTTTGATTTCATCAAAAATCCAGATGAACCTTGTGTTTATAGGAAGGCTGTAGGAAGAGCTGTCACATTCCTCGTATTGTACGTGGATGACATTCTTCTGATAGGAAATGATATTCCTATGCTACAGTCGGTCAAATCATTCTTATCACTAAGGTTCTCCATGAAGGACCTGGGTGATGCCACATACATCCTGGGCATAAGGATCTATAGGGATAGATCCAAAAAGTTATTGGGATTGTCCCAAACCAGGTACATTAACACCATCCTAAAGAGGTTTAGTATGGAAGACTCCAAGCGGGGTGCCTTACCCGCTTGCCATGGAGTCACTCTCTCCAAGGATTCTTGTCCAAAGACCGATAAAGAGAGAGCTCGCATGAGCATTATACCTTATGCTTCGGCAGTAGGATCTATAATGTATGCGATGTTATGTACACGCCCAGATGTAGCTTATGCACTTAGTGTTGTAAGCAGGTATCAATCCAACCCAGGGGAGAACCACTGGACAGCTGTGAAGAACATTCTTAAGTACTTACGAAGGACTAAAGAATTGTTCTTGGTGTATGGTAATAAAGATCTCCAAATGGAGGCCTTTACCGATTCGAGCTTCCAGAGCGACAAGGATGACAGCAAATCTATCTCAGGGTTTGTATTTACCCTCAATGGAGGGGCAGTAAGTTGGAAGAGTTCCAAACAAGATACCGTTGCAGACTCTACGATGGAAGCTGAGTACATTGCTGCAAATGATGCCGCCAAGGAAGCCGTCTGGATGAAGAAGTTCGTCTCGGAGCTAGGAGTAGTTCCAACCATTATTGATCCAATACCTTTGTATTGTGACAATAATGGGGCAATGGCGTTAGCCAAGGAGCCCAGATCCCATCAGCGGTCCAGACATATCCTGAGGCGCTTTCATTTGATCCGGGAGATTGTAGATCGCCGCGAGATCGAGATTAAGAGAGTAGACACAAAGAACAACGCCGCGGATCCATTCACCAAGGCTCTCCCTCAGCCGCAGCATGAGCGACTTTTTGAGATGTTGGGTATGAGATACGCCAATAACTGGCCTCAGTGCAAGTGGGAGATTGTTGGATATATGTATGCCCTAAAGGCCATTATGTGATAGTTGATGTATCTATACATGTATATATATTCAGTTTGCATTCTTTCTCGACATGATAGTATGCTATCTGGTTCTTCTTTATCTGACATGTTGATTTGATCATGCTTTTATTCATTCATACATGCTGATAAAGCCCTGAGGATATCGGCTTGACTACTCTGATTATGATGGAGATCATACTAGTGGGACATCTGTAGTCTATAAGCATATCCTGGAACGTCCCTAGTCGTAGGTATATCGAGATGGGGCATCGATATACCAGAGTAGACTAGCGTATATGATACTAGACCCATATGATGGGCGATGGATGTTCCCACATTCATCGATGTTTGACATCAAGATCATATACGGGTGCTCAGTGGTGACTGGGTACACTGGACGGACTCACCGAGAACTCCTATATGGAATTATATCTATCGTCGGATAGTAGTTCTCAGGTGACACTGGTACAGGTTAGTCTGTAGACCCGAGATCGTCATGGAGTCTTATGTGTTCTCCCACTGCACTTTGATTGCCACCCTACCACGGCTCTACTGAGTCGTGCAAACAGGTGGCCGTTGGGTACAGTCCCGAGACACACGAAGACGATGAGCGATAGGAGGGGTTTCGTCTCTCCCGGTATTGGGAGTTGATGCTGTGCAGTGCCCGACTGGTTATAACAGCAAGTCCCTGGCCAGGGCTGCTGAGATTTGCTGATAAGTGTTATCAGTAGTTTCTCGATCTGTTATAGACCATTCACCGACGCGACTTATTGAGTTATTGGGGTCGACGTGACCATCCCTAGGCTCGATATGCAGCATATCTGACGAAGAGACCGGACTGTACGGTAGTGTTGCCGGATGGCTCGACGGGAGTTGTAGCAAGTTCGCTTGTTGTCTTCTGATCGCTCAATACCTGGGTGGCCGTTACGTTTAGCTGACCGCTTGCGGCTTGAGGGCACTTGATATGATCATTACCCTCTGCCGGCGTATTGACGAGTCTTAGAGTCCCACAGAGGAGTTACCCAGTCCAGGCGAAACGTTGTGGTGCGCATATGCGATATGCGCATGCACCCGATTGAAATGTGCGTATATGATACCGAACATTGATCGGGTGAACTGCTTTTGGTGGGGTCATATGAGATATGACCGGATTGATAAATCAAGTGTTGATTTATCATTTAACCATTAGTTTTCTCACTTAAAACCTTTCTAGGGTTTGATGGATGTATGCATGCATGCATATGTTTCTTTCTTCTTTTCTAGTTTCATGCACATGTAAATGTGCATACATGTACACATACATACATCAAACCATCATGGTTGATTATATATGGAAATGGTGGCAATATAAGCCTCACACCATAGATTAAACAATGGATAATTATTTAATTTTGGTTTTAAAAAGAAAATGAAAAAGAAAGGATAATCATTCATGCTTCCACATTCTTCCATTGACCTAACCATGCTCAACTACCACTAACCTATGGTTATCTTTCTCTTTATCATTTAAAACCCAAGTTAAACTAACTATCCATCATTTAATCATGGTTGGAGTCAAGAAGAAAATAAATATATATAGTGATATTCATTTCTTTTTCTTCTTAACTCAATGGTTATCTTTTATCTTTTGTTAATATTAGCCACCATCTTCATCTTCCTTCATCTTTTCTTCTCTAGTTTTTTCTAGTGAGTGAAATACAACAAAAGAAAGGTTTTTGAAGTGAGAAACCCAACCACAACATCATTCTACACAAGCTTAGCCGCTTTGTTTAGAGTGTTCTTTTCGGTTTGTCGAAATTGCGAGCTTGGACGGAGTGCTCCGTGGTGGATCGTCGTGGATACAAGGGGATATCAAAAGGACCTTCGTTCAACACCTTAGAGACCAAGGAGTCCAGCGAAGGGGAGCTACAAAGGTTGTAGCCTTCAAACCCTTAACTTTACTAGCTTAATGTCTAATAACCCTAATTTTCTAGGATCGATCCACTTGCATGTTAGTTTAGCACCTTAAAAATTATAACTTTGGGTCATGTGATGCTTCAAAACACTTCATAGGGTGCTATACTAACCTTACAAGAAATCCCCGACATCGGATTTGTGTAGGAATAGTGATGACTTTGGAAATCTGCTATGACTCGGAGACCTAGAAAAATATTTTGCAAACACAGTGAGACAAGAAGGCCACCTAGAAGCTAATTCCAAGACCCGAGACCCCAAACATCTTCCATGGCCGTAAATTAATTCTTTCTGGCCCTAAATTGCAGCCAGGGTAGGGGTGAGTGGATATGCAAAATTGGCTAATTCAACCTAGGGTAAAATCTGGAGGTGTTTTCTGGAGTTGCTGCTTCGTTTTGCGACTTCGTTTTAACTTATGTTTTGGTATTTGGGTTTTGACTCGGTGGTGTGACGTTTGCACGTCAATTTCGAGGGTTGTTCGGTTATTCTTGCATGCGTAGGCTATAGGTTCTAACCTATAAACACCTCGCGTGTTGTTTTGGTTTTCATCCGAGATTTCGGTTTACGATATTATGTGTTTATGTGTAGGCACCCATACGTGGACTTTGGACGACGAGGAAGAGAATGGCGACATCGACATCGGCAAGCGAAGATCAATGTGAGTAGATATATATCTACGGGGGAAGTCGGGTGGATGGCGTATAGCACCCCCGCAATTTCATAGCATTTGATGCGATATTATATATATATATATATATATACGTGTTATTATGAGATGTGCATACTTAGAAAGTAATGCTTTAGGTGACTTTGGGTTAGTGTTAAAACTTAGTTTAGTTTCTTAGTCGTGAAACCCTAGAGTAATGTTTTGCACACACGCACATACACGCGCATACATTTGATTTTCTTGTGCGTATATGGGGATATATATATATATATATACATATATGTATATGAGTGTGTGTGTGTGTGTGTGTATATATATATACACGGATGATGAGGATAGTATATGATACTTGGTGATGAGTCGATATGGTTGGGCATGATGCCGTGAGATCAGTGATGTGATTTGGGTCGTGTTATGAGATACGACATATTATATTAGCGGATTGATGGGCGATGTGTTTTCATACACACGCGGATATATGTTGATGGCATCTGTATGTACTAGACTTAGATCAGTACCATGTTCATGATATTATGATAATGATACCATATGGATATTGAGGTATATGTTATAGGCGACCCGTACCCCGATTTTGGGATGCCGTACGATGGATTTACCGTACGGGATATAATTATGATAATTGATCCGCACTCTTGACTCGAGAATGTCTTATTATATATTTTATCGTATGTGACGCTATTGAGACGGGATCACCGACTACTAGATATATCGACTCAGATTTAGGTGGTTTTCCTTACCCTTTTGATTAGTCTTTTAGCTTGTCCTGTAGTTTACTTAGTAAATGTTAGACTGGGCTCGAGTCATACTTATTTCCAAAACTAACGAATCGTGAGTACTTTAAAGACAGGCCAAGGGATACTACGTATATTTCAAAGGATGTACCTTTTTCTTAAAAACACCGTAGGCCCTATTTTCTAAACACTACGATTCGTGCTATTTCAAATACCAAAACTGTATGACTCGTATATATAATGTATATTCGTTATTGTTACATTTACTATTCATTTCCCTTATGTTCTTGCTATTCGCATCGCATTGCATACTTAAATGTGTTTTCGTAGTTATTATGAAACCCTGCTGTCAGGACACCAGCACCATTACCGATGATGCGTATTTCTACGAACACTTGCTTTCCGGCTCACACACATCATCATCGGTAATTGCCATGACACGTACACTTTAGAAGTATTACCTCATTGTTATAACTTGCTGGCTGATAGTTCCAATATGTTATTGCTTTGATATGCTAGTTTAATTATTGCATTTATTACCATGATATCTCATGCATGTGTATATTCATTTGTCATGCAATATTATGGGACTTTATGCCAGTATTCACTGTTTATTGACATTGTGATTTTGAGATTTTGGATTCCATAAGATTTCTGGATTTGGAGAAACCGCAAGGATTTTATAAACTGATTATCATTTCCAAAAATAGAAATTGCGGTTTTCTCATGATATGATATGAGGTGTCCACCAAGAGTTTTCTCGGCTCTTGAACGATATCATACACCTGATTCAAGGAGGAGGAGGAACCGTCTGCGGGTGCATGGTGGACCCGGTGCGGTACCCCGCGGCAAGATGGTCACAGATGATGGCGTTGAGCCTGGCACGAGAGCACTACCAACCGGTTATTTATGACGCGGCGGATATCCGGAGGATACCGACGTTGTCGTGAGATTTGATGTGGGCCAGTCCGGATTGCTGGAGCCCAGGGGCCAGTTCGGATTGCCGGAGCCCGAGATATTATGACTTTGAGGTATTGAGATCATATGATATGGGCAAGTCCGGATTGCCGGAGCCCGAGATATTAGATATTGGGATTTATGTTTTATGTCGATGCTTGACACGGATTCTATGTTGATTTCGTTGACGATACCTCGATTTTTATATACAGAAATCTCACTAAATTAAGAAAACAGTTTTCTCATTTATGATTTATTCTGTTTTAATTTATAATGCATTCATACATCACATATATGATATGTTGTTACCTTAGGCACTGACAAGAGCACTTGGTATTACACTTATGAGTAGATGGTTTCAGGGTTATATACTGAGGATATATTATTATCATATGACCTAGGATTGAGTCATACATGCGATTTCTGCTCGGTGATATTTTCTACTCACGAGTTGGCAACTCACCCCCGTTGTGCCACAGTTTCTTGCAGCATTTGCCGTACAGGATTCATTGAGGCGTTGCTGGCACACTGCTTCATTCCGGGGGATTGCTTTAGTAGGTGGGTTTACTCGTATCGTGACCACCATTGTACCTTATTATATTCAGTTGTATCTAGTAAACTCCATCAACCAGACTTGTATATTTATAGACTTAGAAGACCAGTATGTTTATTCTTTCGACCTTAGAGTCGCGCTTGTATTTGTTAGTTATATGTATGCCCTAGAGGCCATTACTGTACATTGGATGTATATTGTAGTGGATGCTGGGACATATATAGGTAGGACTTTCTTGCTCGACATGATAGTACGCTATCTGGTTGCTCTTTATCTTAACATGTATACTTTCTGTCTCTCTGATTACATGTTGATAAAGCCCTTAGGATGTGTACTCGACTTCCAGGACTATGATGAAGATCATACTAGTGGGGCCTGGGTAGTCAGTGAGTACATCCTTCATTGTTCCTAGTCGTGGGAATATCGAGACGGGGCATCGATATTCCAGAGTAGACTAGCGCATATCTTCTCGACCCATGCGATGGGCGATGGATGATCCCATATCCATTGGTGTTTGACATCGAAGATGGTATGCAGGTGCTCAGTGGAGACTGGGTACACTGAACGGACTCGCCGAGAACTCCCAGATGGTATTATACCTCACGTCAGATGGCAGTTCTCTGGTGACACTGGTACAGCTTAGTCTGTTGACCCGAGATCGTCATAGAGTCTTGTGTGTCTCCCACTGTGCTTTGATTTCCACCCTACCACGGCTCTACTGAGTTGTGCAAACAGGTGGTTTTTGGGTACAGTCCCGATTCACATGGAGGCAATGAGCGATAGGAGGGGATTCGTCTCTCCCGGTATTGGGGGTTGATGTTGTGCTATGCTCGACTGGCCATAACAGGAAATCCCTGGCCAGGGTTGCTGTGATATACTGGTAAGAGTTATCAGTAGTTTCACGAATGTTATGGACCTCACGTCGGCATGACTTATCGAGCTATTGGGGTCTGACGTTTACCACCCCTAGGCGAGATATGCGACATATCAGACGAACAGACCGGACTGTACGGTAAGTGTTACTGGTTGGATTCACAGGAGTGTGAGCGGGCTTGCTCGTCGATCTTCTGATCGCTCAATACCCGGGTGGCCGTTAAGTTTAGCAGACCGCTTGCGGCTTGTGGGTGTTTGATATGATCATCACCTGCTGCCGGCGTATTGACGAGTCTTTAGAGTCCTACACAGAGGTTTCCTGGCTCAAGCGAAACGAAATAGGAGCGCATATGAGATATGTGCGGGACCGAGAATAATGCGTGTATGTGATACCGTATTTCATTCTCGCGATGAATGTGTCGAATGGTTGTATGCGATATAACCCAGTTATCGAATCAAGGATTGATTCGGTAAGCCGATACATTGGATACTAGCCGGTTATATGCGATATGACCGGATCATTGAATCAAGTGTTGATTTAATGATTTAATGTATAATTATATATTTGATATATTACTTTGCATTAACTAGTATTGGTTCACTTTAAATGGATTTTCTCACTTGAATTTTGCACATTGTATATGTGATATATTTTTTGTGCACATGATTGTATCATGTTTGATGAAACATTCTAGCTTGGTTTTGTGTTAAGTATTAAACCATGGTTAGTTAGTGGTTAGGGTATCATTTTATTTACTTATTCTTTTTGTTTATTTTGGAAAAAGATAAATGATAAAGAGAAAGATAAATGGTGGACTTGGTTTGTTTTTTGTTGATGCTTCTTGAAGTCTTGAACAAGTCCACCATTCTTGTCTTTTCTTTAACCCTAACCACTCATCTAACTTTGGTTAAATCTCTACACTAAACCATGGTTGAGATTATGATAAGTATCATATTGTTTTTATTTTTAAATAAGAACTTATCATATCTTTTCTTCTTCTTCTTCATCTTGAGCAAGAAAGAGAAAGCTTGACCATCAATGGTGATTGATGGAAAAGTGAGAGAAATCCAAAACTAAAGTCTACCCAATTCCTATTTCTTCATCCTCTACCTCTTGCCAAGTAGTATAGGGTGTTTCCTTCACAAGTTTTTCAAGACATGGTGAAGTTGGAGCTTGATCTAGCGATGCCTCGACGTAGATCATCTTCGGCATCGAACCGACGATCAAGCCCGCCTATTCTTCGATGAAGCCGACGCTAGAGCCCAAGATACGATTTGGACAGCGAGGGGACTTCATCACGGAGCCTAGGAGGTGGTGGACCGGATCTACAAAGGTTGTAGTCACTTTCCCTTAGCATTTAATTCGATTACTTGCTTGCTTCGCCTTGATTTCTAGTTAACGATCCGTATTAGGGTTTGTAGGCACCCGTAAATTTTAGAATTTAGCGTGTTTGATCACTTGTGAGACCTCACTAGGGTGCCTAGGAACCCTACAGTGGTATCAGAGCCTAGCTAGAGCCTTAGGCGAAGTCCCGACGGAATTTGAAGTCCGAACGACCCAAAACCCGACTAGAAAATTGCTCTCTGGACTTTTCTGTAAAATGTGGATTTTTCGAAATTAAAAAATATCCAGAAAATTCAGCAGGAAAATGTAAGGGTGACTGCAAAATTCAGTGTACTGATTCCATAAAGTCACCGCGGATCCGCGGCATAAGCATGCTCATGCGGCGGTTCCGCGGCTAGTTTGTCGTTTTGTGCATCGACGTTTGCACAGTAACTCTTAGTAAGTAGTGCTGGGTTTCCTGGGATTATTTTAATATTTATTCCAGAGTTTTATTTTCTGGCTTGTATTGGGAACTCTGTATATTCGATCGGACTGTCTAATTTTGTCGGTGTGGCTTTCCGGGTAATTTTAGAATATGTTAAAAAGTTTGACCGGATATAAATACCCACTTTTTCCCCTGCCAGGAAATTTCCAATTGTTGGATTTTTCCGTAGTTTAACGACGTTCTAAGTAGTGCAAGTAACGCGATGGACCCTCTAGAAGACAACAAACCTTAACTCGATTATGTGACCGTCTTGAACTGCCCTTTGAACCTTCGGGTTTGGGGCAGTACGGCGTGCCACATGTGAGGCGTTGGCTTGACCCTTCTACGGCTGGACCGTTGGTACTGAGGCACGAACTGAATGTTGTTAGACTTATTTCATGTGTTGAGCTGTATCGGGAAAACTTGGGTGTTCGATTGTTCGATCGAAAAGTTTAGCATTTTCTATTTATCTGGAATGTGATACAATAATTGGAATTCACAAATAGTTATGAGATAACGGAATGAATATTATAAACATAGCAGTTTAGTCTCATTTGATCGGTTTGTTAGTTATATGTATGCCCTAGAGGCCATTACTGTACATAGGATGTATATTGTAGTGGATGCTGGGACATATATAGGGAGGACTTTCTTGCTCGACATGATAGTATGCTATCTGGTTGAACTTTACCTTAACGTGTATACTGATTGTCTCTCTGTTACATGTTGGTAAAGCCCTTAGGATCTGTACTTGACTACCTGGACTATGATGCGGATCATACTAGTGGGGACATGGTAGTCCATAAGTACATCCTTCAAAGTCCCTAGTCGTGGGTGTATCGAGACGGGGCATCGATATACCAGAGTAGACTAGCGTGTACCTTCTCGACCCATATAGATGGGCGATGGATGATCCCATATCCATCGGTGTTTGACATCAGAGATGATATACGGGTGCTCAGTAGAGACTGGGTACACTGGACGGACTCGCCGAGAACTCCCAGATGGTATTATACCTCACGTCAGATGGCAGTTCTCTGGTGACCTGGTACAGAGTAGTCTGTTGACCCGAGATCGTCATAGAGTCTTGTGTGGTTCCCACTGTGCTTTGATTTCCATCTTACCACGTCCAAGAGGGCGTGAAAAACGGTGGTTTTTGGGTACAGTCCCGAGTCACATGGAGGCAATGAGCGATAGGAGGGGATTCGTCTCTCCCGGTATAGGGAGTTGATATTGTGCTGTGTTCGATTGGCTATAACAGGAAATCCCTGGCCAGGGTTGCTGAGATTTACTGGTAAGTGTTACCAGTAGTTTCTCGAACAGTTATAGACCTCATATCGACACGACTTATTGAGCTATTGGGGTCTGACGTTTACCACCCCTAGGCGAGATATGCGACATATCAGACGATCAGACCGGACTGTACGGTAGTGTTACTGGTCGGATTCACTGGAGTGTGAGCGGGCATGCTCGTCGATCTTCAGATCGCTCAATACCCGGGTGGCCGTTACGTTTAGCAGACCGCTTACGGCTTGTGGATGTTTGATATGATCATCATCCGCTGCCGGCGTATTGACGAGTCTTTAGAGTCCTACACAGAGGTTTCCTGGCTCAAGCGAAACGAAATAGGAGTGCATATGAGATATGTGCGGGACCGAGAATAATGCGTGTATGTGATACCGTATTCTATTCTCGCGATAAATATATCGAATGGTTGTATGTGATATAACCTAGTTATCGATTCAAGCGTTGATTCGATAAGCCGATATATTGTATACTAGTCGGTTGTGTGCGACATAACCGGGTCATTGAATCAAGTGTTGATTTAATGATTTAATGCATATTTATATATTTGATATATTACTTTGCATCAACTAGTATCGGTTTACTTAAGATGGATTTTCTCACTCGGTTAGGCGCATTGTATATGCGATATACTTTTGTGCACTTGATTGTATCATGTTTGATGATACATGTCATGCTAGGGTTCAAGTGTAAAGATTAAACCTTGGTTAATAAAATGGTTAGGGTTTATTATTTATTATTCATTTATCTTATTTAATTATCCTTTTTATTTTTGATAAATGAATAAAAGAAAAGAGAAAAGAATGGTGGCTAATTTTGTTCTTTAGTTGAAGCTTCATGAAGCTTTGTTCAAGTCAACCATACTTATCTCATCCTTAACCCTAACCATTCCCACTAACCATGATTCATTCTCTACACTTAACTCTAGTTAAAATTATGATAAGAATTCATTTTAATTTCATTTTTCTTTTAACTTATCATATCATTTTCCTTCTTCTTCTTCCTTGCTTCAAGTGAAGAAGCTTGAGGACATCAATGGTGGATTGATGATTTGAGTGAGAAATCCAATTCTAAAGTTAACCCACTTCCTATTTCTTCATCCTCTACCTCTTGCCAAGTAGTAGAGTGTGTTTTCTTCACAAGTTTTAGGGCTTGGTGAAGTGAGAGCTTGATCTTGCGATGCTTCGACGTAGATCATCTTCGGCATGGACATCGACGACCTAGCTTGCCCATTCTCCGACGAAGCCGACTCTAGAGCCCGGATTTGATTTGGACATTTGAGACGACCTCGTTGCGGAGCCGTGGAGGTGGAGGACCGGATCTACAAAGGTTGTATTTCCGTATTCCCTTAGTTAACTGTTAACTAGTTCTTGTTCGCCTAGAAATCTAGTTATCGATCCGTAGTTTAGGGTTTGTAGGCACCATAATTTTTGAATTTGCCATGGTTGATGGCTTGGGAGACCTCACTAGAGTGCCTAGGAACCCTGCAGTGGTATCAGAGACTAGCTAGAGCCTTAGGCGAAGCGTAGACGGAGTTTGAAGTCCGATCGAACCGAAATCCGATTTCCAAATTGCTCTCTGTACTTTTTTGTAAAATGTGGATTTTTGCAAATTAAAAATATGCAGAAAAATCAGCAGGTAAATCTAAGAATTACGATGCAAAAATTACCTAATGATCTTTCTAAAGTGCGGCGGAACCGCGGCATTAGCGTGCTAATGCGGCCCTTCCGCCGCCGTTTTGTCTTATTAGGCACTCAATTTTGCACAGTAACTCCTATTTTTCAGTGCTGGTTTTCCTGGGAATTTTTAATCTGAAATAAAGAGTTGAGTATTTTGGGTTGTATTGGGAGTTCATATATTCGATCGGATTGTCAAACTTTGTCTATGTGTCGTTCCGGATAATTTTTTGAATATGTTAAAAAGTTCGACCGGATATAAATACCCAATTTTCCCCTGTCGGGAAATTTCCAAGTATTGGATTTTTCCGTAGTTTAACGACGTTCTAAGTAGTGCAAGTAACCCGATGGTCCCTCTAGAAGACACAAACCTTAACTCGATTATGTGACCGTCTTGAACTGCCCTTTGAACCTTCGGGTTTGGGGCAGTATGGCGTGCCACATGTGAGGCGTTGGCTTGACCCTTCTACGGCTGGACCGTTGGTACTGAGGCACGAACGGAATGTTGTTATACTTGTTTCATGTGTTGATCAGTTTCGGGAAAACTTGGGTGTTCGATTGTTCGATCGAAAAGTTTAACATTTTCTGTTTATCTGGAATGTGATACAATAATTGGAATTCACAAAAGTTATGTGATAACTGAATGAATGTTATAAACGTAGCAATTTAGTCTCACTTGATCGGTTTCCACGGAATTTTGATGTGATCAAAAGTCCGTCGCAATCACGTAGCGTACGCGGATACTCGCCGGGTAAACTTAATAGACAGCCTCACTCCATAGCCCTGACCAAGTGACTGTAGGAGAACCCCGTCGCCGAAAGCATCCGTCCGGGTGCTCGCGGTAGCGGTGTTCCGCCTTGGTGCACTTCGTCGACGGTATCAGGGGTGCGGCCGTCTACTGAAGTTTGCGACGAGCATTCGATCAGGATGTCGGGAATCTTGTTGAATTGCCCGACTTGATATTGAAAAGAGTTTTCGATTTTGAGACTAAAATGCGGGGTTTATAATTGTTAGGCATACGATGTCTAAGTAATTCATTTGGTCAGGCATGCGATGTCTGAGGAGGTTGCGGATTCCAACTGTTGTAGTTTTACACTTTCTTTTCTGTGACCGTAAGTGTAATATGTGATATCGCCGGTTTCGTTGCTATATGTCAACGACAATTGGGATGGACATATTTACTTACGTTGATGACATGTGATGTTATGTGTTGCTGGATATGTTATATTGGATCGTCCTGTTTGAATAGCCGGGGGTTTTTATGTGAGATGAGTGTTTTTCATTTTCATTCATGTAAAAACTTGTATGTAATATTCTTTTATTGGGGCGCTTCCACGTTGCGGAAGTTGTCACCTCTTGTATATTATTTACTTTTCTGCACTAGGATAGACCCAAGGAGGAGGGCACAAGTAACCGGGTTCTGGAGTCCAGTGGGAGACCAACTCGAGGAGTCGAGGTCGGGTCTCCTAACTCCAGAATTGGTAGGGTTGCTTGCCTCTCTCGTAGGGGTCTAGGGGTGTGGGTTTGGCTATTCATCACGACCGTGGAATCCGTGTTTTATACTGGCTCGTATTGAAAACACGGACGTCCTAGTATATCCAATATTTCATATATTTCTTCTGCTGCGATATCTGTGATGTGATCATGTGATGTTTCTGTGATGGATATAGTATATAGTATATATGATATATTATATAGACGTTACTTATGTTTTACACCCGCGCTAGCCCTGCCCCGCTCTGTCGTTAGTTACCTAACCTAACGGTGCACGAGGGGACATCGAGGCGAATGCGGATGGCATAAGTGTACGTCGTATTTATCTGTGATGATTAGGTACATAAATGATGGGACTTCATTAATGTGATTAATGAAATAAAAGAAACCTAAGATGTTGTAGAATCGAATTTCAAAATAAAACAGGTAGCTACAGTTCTTGCTTTGCACAGCGGTATATGTGATATATCCTGCACCTCATCCGACGAGGAAAGGACCGAGATCCCTTCACCGGGAGTGACTCCTTTAGCAATAACTGGCAGATGCTACACACTCGGTTTGTCTTTTGATTGCTTTTAAGTGTTTTTGCTTTGCACAGCGATATATGTGATATATCCCGCACCTCATTCGACGAGGAAAGGACCGACGATCCCTTCACCGGGAGTGACTCCTTTAGCAAAACTGGAAAGGCCTCAAAAGCACTCCATTTTAAAACCATTCGATCCAACAACGATATCAAGTTCATTACGCAATAGGTTTTCAGAAAAACCTGTCGTAGCCCTCCGTCATTTCAGATAAGTACTAGTTAGTATTCGTGCTGCGGTTGTTTGGCATGCGTCAAGGCGTAGTGTACGGTAGCTAACTAGTGCTTATCTGCCAGCATATGATGCGATTGGATTAGGGTATTCGTACGGCGTTGTTTGGCATGCGTCAAGGGTCGTGCGGGTAGGTTTAATTCAATCAGGAAATGACGGGTTGAACTTGACTAGCAGACTATGGGTTGTTTGGCATGCGTCAAGGTCATAGCGAGCTAGGGGCAAAATATTATCGGGAATTTCAAGTGTTGAAATTTGCAATGAGATTGCATACCTTCTATGAGATAGTTGGATCCCGATACCCGCTGCGAGTAAAGGTTACTCCTGGGAGAGTTTTATACATTACAATTAGCCGATCAAGTAGGTGTCTAGAAAGGTGTTAACGAGGTTACGCCTCTGGGAAAACGAGGTTTACATTAATTAGGTTCGTGCGAAAGCACGGGGGACCTCCCTCAAAGTACCGACACTGGCCTGGCTGAAAGATTGGCGAACTTGTAGTGTGTAATTAATCCCGGCTAGTCTTTCCTTTTAGGGTTTGAAGGAAGATTTGATAAAAAGCAGTGGGAGCCATCCTGATTAGATAAAATAAAAACCAATCTATTCTTGACAGAGCACACGCTGAGTGTTTTCTTCTCTCTCTCTCCAGGTAGCGACCATATCACGCCTTAATCAAGATAATAATACGGATTATTGACCGAACCCGCTTGTTATACTGAGCTGGGGAACGTTGGTCCCGCTCCAACTTATAAATGTTATAAGACAGAGCAGGAAATTGGGGAATACCAGATTTCCCGTGCCGCCCAAACGAGGAGAGTGCATGATGATGCATCATCTTCGGGTGTGTTCATTATATAGAACTGTTTCTCAGTGTCCTTTACGTCCTGGGTATGTGATACCAGATCAGGATCCCAGATATGTAATCAGTTACATAGGGCTACAGCAAGGTAGAGAACTGAGAACGGGTGATAAGTTTCATGAGGCAGAAAACGGGGCAAGAGTTGCAGCCAAGTCTGTCGGTCACTGTCACCCTGTATTACCGATACATTGATTCTGAACGAATGTTGTTAGATACCGAACCTGATATACAAAATCATATCAGTCTCTTTATTAGTAAAGAAAGGATAAAATTTTGTATTGTTGGATAATGTTTTGAACATTTCCTATATCAAAAGTTGATCGGTTCAGGCACGTTATCTAAAAGCATTGATGTTCTAAATCAAACTACAGATCTAAGTATACGGAACACACACAAGAGGAAGAGTTCAGAAATGAACGAATTCTTCTTGAGGCATTGTAGACTAGGTCAGATCAATGTGACCCGACTAGCTAGAGTTACATATAGATGCATATTTAAATCAGTTTGAATTTACATCTTGTGCAACTCGCCAATCATGTCACAAAGATAAGATGACCATAGCCCTGTTTACTAAGAAACAGAGAAAGAGTTAGTGAACTCTTGGGATGATACATGTTGATGTATGTTAGGTCCCCTGTCTACACATGCCAGGACTGGTTCTTTAAACTTCATTACATTCTCTGATAATCTCTCAAGATTCAGACATATGTTCCTGTTGAAACACAAGTCCGAACCTTTTGAGATATTCACAGAATATAAGCGAGAAGTAGAGAACCAGAATACGGGTATAAGTATTATGTCCTATGATGAGATCAAGGAGGAGAATACTTGAGCACGGAAATACTGGACTATTCTAAAGGAGAATGAGATTCTCTCTCAGCATTACTCCTCTGTATACACCATGGCACGATGGTATATCGGGGTGGAGCAATAACACCCTATGTGATAAGGTGTGCTCTATGATGAGTACTACTGAGTTACCTATTTCCTTTTTGGGAAATATGCGCTTGAGAAGCTGCATACCTATTGAATAGGGTTCGAATCAAATCAGTTGCCTACCACTTCATATGTGATATGGAAAGGGAAGAGCCCATGTCTTAAGCTAGTTAAGATTTGGGGTTGTCTGGCCTATGTCTAAAAACAAAATCCGGACAAGCTCGAGGCAAGGACTGTAATGTAGAACTGGAAAGGTTCTAGCTATACAAACTACAGCTGATGATTTGATAGAACCAAAGTATTCAGTAGATACCAACGAACCTCAGCCTCTCCGCCGATCTAGTAGGGTTCCTCACCCACCTGAGAGTTACTTTGTTTTCTCTATGACAGTGGGAGCGAGGATTGCATCATGAGATGATGACCCAACTAGTTTCGAGCTGGCCATCGAGAGTAAGACTCTGTAAGAATGGCTGGATGCTTAGCGATCTGAGATGGAATCCTTATACGCCAACAAAGTATGGACTTTGGTTGCTATATCTGAAGGGTTAAATCCCCATCAGGAGCAAGTATATCTTGAGAAGATTACTTGGTGTAGATGGAAAAGTTGAGACTTTCAAAGCTAGACTTGTTAAAGCTTTTCGTCATCGACCAGGCGTGGATAATGATGAAACCTTTTCAAGTGACTATGCTTAAGTCCATCCAGATCCTACTTACCACGGCTACATACCATGACTACGATATCTGGTGGTTGGGTGTCATGACTGCTTTTCTAAATAAAGTTTTAGAAGAGTGCGTCTATAAGTACACAGCCTGAGGGCTTCGTAGAAAGTGGGAGCAGCAGAAACGTGTGCAAGATGCTTTATAGGATAAAGCAGGCATCGCGGAGTTGGAACATCTGTTTTGATGAATTAGTCAAAGAGTTTGACATCATCAAAATGGTAGATGAACCTTGTATAAACAAAAAGGTAGTAGGGAGTATGGTGACGATCCTCGTAGAGTACGTGGATGACATACTCTTGATAAGAAAGAAGTTTTCTATGCTACGCTCGATCAATCTCCGCTTATCACTATGATTCTCCATATAGGATCAAAATGATACCTACTAAATCCTGGGTTTTGGATCTATGAGATAGATCTAAATGGATGTTAGGATACTCACTAGATGTAGTGAGATGGTGTCAATCGATCCTGAGGAGAATCACTGGAAGTGTTCCAGGGTGATAAAGAAGACTGAATGTCAGTCACAGGCATTGTCTTTACCCTCAGTAAAGGGACGGTATGTTGGAAGAGTTCCAAGCTAGATACCGTGACACACTAGACGATAAAGGCACGATACATCGCTACTTAAGATGCTACCCTAGAAGCTGTTTGGGTGTATATTGGTTCATGAGATGAACTATGTTCCTACCATTGTGAGACAATGGAGTTGTGGCTTATGCCAAGGAACGCCGGTCCCATCAGTAATCCAGACATATTCTAAGGCAGTATCACTTGATCATGGAGATGGTTGATCTCCAGGGTGATCGAGGTTTGGAGAGAAGACTCAGAGGACAACACAGCGGATCCACTCACAAAGGCCTGTTCCCAGAGAGAGACTTTTATGGGATGGTTGAGTATGAGATACTTCAAACCACTGCTACAGATGGCCCTAGTGCAAGTGGGAGATTGTTAGTTATATGTATGCCCTAGAGGCCATTACTGTACATAGGATGTATATTGTAGTGGATGCTGGGACATATATAGGGAGGACTTTCTTGCTCGACATAATAGTATGCTATCTGGTTGAACTTTACCTTAACGTGTATACTGATTGTCTCTCTGTTACATGTTGGTAAAGCCCTTAGGATCTGTACTTGACTACCTGGACTATGATGCGGATCATACTAGTGGGGACATGGTAGTCCATAAGTACATCCTTCAAAGTCCCTAGTCGTGGGTGTATCGAGACGGGGCATCGATATACCAGAGTAGACTAGCGTGTACCTTCTCGACCCATATAGATGGGCGATGGATGATCCCATATCCATCGGTGTTTGACATCAGAGATGATATACGGGTGCTCAGTAGAGACTGGGTACACTGGACGGACTCGCCGAGAACTCCCAGATGGTATTATACCTCACGTCAGATGGCAGTTCTCTGGTGACACTGGTACAGAGTAGTCTGTTGACCCGAGATCGTCATAGAGTCTTGTGTGGTTCCCACTGTGCTTTGATTTCCATCTTACCACGTCCAAGAGGGCGTGCAAAACGGTGGTTTTTGGGTACAGTCCCGAGTCACATGGAGGCAATGAGCGATAGGAGGGGATTCGTCTCTCCCGGTATAGGGAGTTGATGTTGTGCTGTGTTCGATTGGCTATAACAGGAAATCCCTGGCCAGGGTTGCTGAGATTTACTGGTAAGTGTTACCAGTAGTTTCTCGAACAGTTATAGACCTCATATCGACACGACTTATTGAGCTATTGGGGTCTGACATTTACCACCCCTAGGCGAGATATGCGACATATCAGACGATCAGACCGGACTGTACGGTAGTGTTACTGGTCGGATTCACTGGAGTGTGAGCGGGCTTGCTCGTCGATCTTCAGATCGCTCAATACCCGGGTGGCCGTTACGTTTAGCAGACCGCTTGCGGCTTGTGGATGTTTGATATGATCATCATCCGCTGCCGGCGTATTGACGAGTCTTTAAAGTCTTACACAGAGGTTTCCTGGCTCAAGCGAAACGAAATAGGAGCGCATATGAGATATGTGCGGGACCGAGAATAATGCGTGTATGTGATACCGTATTCTATTCTCGCGATAAATATATCGAATGGTTGTATGCGATATAACCTAGTTATCGATTCAAGCGTTGATTCGATAAGCCGATATATTGTATACTAGTCGGTTGTGTGCGACATAACCGGGTCATTGAATCAAGTGTTGATTTAATGATTTAATGCATATTTATATATTTGATATATTACTTTGCATCAACTAGTATCGGTTTACTTAAGATGGATTTTCTCACTCGGTTAGGCGCATTGTATATGCGATATACTTTTGTGCACTTGATTGTATCATGTTTGATGATACATGTCATGCTAGGGTTCAAGTGTAAAGATTAAACCTTGGTTAATAAAATGGTTAGGGTTTATTATTTATTATTCATTTATCTTATTTAATTATCCTTTTTATTTTTGATAAATGAATAAAAGAAAAGAGAAAAGAATGGTGGCTAATTTTGTTCTTTAGTTGAAGCTTCATGAAGCTTTGTTCAAGTCAACCATACTTATCTCATCCTTAACCCTAACCATTACCACTAACCATGATTCATTCTCTACACTTAACTCTAGTTAAAATTATGATAAGAATTCATTTTCTTTTCATTTTTCTTTTAACTTATCATATCATTTTCCTTCTTCTTCTTCCTTGCTTCAAGTGAAGAAGCTTGAGGACATCAATGGTGGATTGATGATTTGAGTGAGAAATCCAATTCTAAAGTTAACCCACTTCCTATTTCTTCATCCTCTACCTCTTGCCAAGTAGTAGAGTGTGTTTTCTTCACAAGTTTTAGGGCTTGGTGAAGTGAGAGCTTGATCTTGCGATGCTTCGACATAGATCATCTTCGGCATGGACATCGACGACCTAGCTTGCCCATTCTCCGACGAAGCCGACTCTAGAGCCCGGATTTGATTTGGACAGCGGAGACGACCTCGTTGCGGAGCCGTGGAGGTGGAGGACCGGATCTACAAAGGTTGTATTTCCGTATTCCCTTAGTTAACTGTTAACTAGTTCTTGTTCGCCTAGAAATCTAGTTATCGATCCGTAGTTTAGGGTTTGTAGGCACCATAATTTTTGAATTTGCCATGGTTGATGGCTTGGGAGACCTCACTAGAGTGCCTAGGAACCCTGCACGGTTGCCACGGAATTTTGATGTGATCAAAAGTCCGTCGCAATCACGTAGTGTACGCGGATACTCGCCGGGTAAACTTGATAGACAGCCTCACTCCATAGCCCCGACCAAGTGACTGTAGGAGAACCCCATCGCCGAAAGCATCCGTTCGGGTGCTCGTGGTAGCGGTGTTCCGCCTTGGTGCACTTTGTCGACGGCGTCGGGGGTGCGGCCGTTTACTGAAGTTTGCGACGAGCATTCGATCAGAATGTCGAGAATCCTGTGGAATTGCCCGACTTGATATTGAAAAGAGTTTTCGATAATGAGACTAAAATGCGGGGTTTATACTTGTTAGGCATGTGATGTCTAAAGAATTCATTGAGTCAGGCATGCGATGTCTGAGGTGGTTGCGGATTCCAACTGTTGTAGTTTTACACTTTCTTTTCTGTGACCGTAAGTGTAATATGTGATATCGCCGGTTTCGTTGCTATATGTCAACGACAATTGGGATGGACATATTTACTTACGTTGATGACATGTGATGTTATGTGTTGCTGGATATGTTATATTGGATCGTCGTGTTTGAATAGCCGGGGTTTTTTATGTGAGATGAGTGTTTTTCATTTTCATTCATGTAAAAACTTGTATGTAATATTCTTTTATTGGGGCACTTCCAGGTTGCGGAAGTCGTCACCCGTTGTATATTATTTACTTTTCCGCATTAGGATAGACCCAAGGAGGGGAGCACAAGTAATCGGGTTCTGGGGTCCAGTGGGAGACCAACTCGAGGAGTCGAGTCCGGGTCTCCTAACCCTAGAATTGGTAGGGTTGATTGCCGCTCTCGTAGGGGTCTAGGGGTGTGGGATTGGCTATTCATCACGACCGTGGAATCCGTGTTTTATACTGGCTCGTATTGAAAACACGGACGTTCTAGTATATCCAATATTTCATATGATTTTTCTGCTGTGCTTTATCTGTGATGTGATCATGCGATGTTCTGTGACAGGTATTATATATAGTATATGAGATATATTATATTGACGTTGCTTATGTTTTACACCCGCGCTAGCCCTGCCCCGCTCTGCCGTTAGTTACCTAACCTAACGGTGCAGACGGGACATCGAGGCGAATGCTGATGGCATAAGCGTACGTTATATTTATCTGTGATGGTTAGGTGGACTTAAATGATGGGATATTCATTAATGAGATTAATGAAAGAAAATAAACCTAATTGATGTTGTGGAATCGAATTACAAAATAAAACAGGTAGCTACAGTTCTTGTTTTGCATCGCGGTGTTCATTGTAGAACATCCTGCACCTTATTCGATGAGGAAAGGACCGAGATCCATTCACCGGGAGTGACTCCTTTAGCAATAACTGGCAGATGCTACAACCCTCGGTTTGTCTTTGATCGCTTCTATAGTTTCCGCTTTGCACAGTGATATATATGATATATCCCGCACCTCATTCGACGAGGAAAGGGCCGACGATCCCTTCACCGGGAGTGACCCCTTTAGCAAAACTAGAAAAGCCTCGAAAACATTCCATTTAAAAACCATTTGATTCCGCAACGAGATCAAGTTCAAAGCGTTAAAGGTTTTCACAAAAACCATTCGCAACCCTCCGTCATTTTAGAAAGTAGAGTACTTAGTATTCGTGCTGTGTTTGTTGACCATAGTCAAGGCACAATATACGGTAGCTAAGTGATGTCTTCCTACACCGCATATGATGCGATTAGTTAGGACAGTCGCGTGACTTTGTTGACCTTAGTTAAGGGTCATGTGGGTGGGTCTAATTAATCATGAAATGACGGGTAGAACTTGACTAGTACTTATGATTTGTTGACCATAGTTAAGGTCATAGGTGCTAGGGGTAAAAACCTTTATCGGGAGTTTCAAGTGTTGAAATTTGCAATGAGATTGCATACCTTCTATGTGATAGTTGGATCCCGATACCCACTGCGAGTAATTGTTACTCCTGGAAGAGTTTTGCACTTTACAATTAGCCGATCAAGTAGGTGTCTAGAAAGGTGTCAACGGGGTTACGCTTCTGGGAAAACGAGGTTTACTGTAATTAGGTCTGTGCGAAAGCACGGGGAACCTCCCTCAAAGTACCGACACTGGCCTGGCTGAAAGATTGGCGAACTTGTAGAGTGCAATTAATCCCGGCTAGTCTTTCCTTTTAGGGTTTGAAGGAAGATTTGATAAAAACAGTGGGAGCCATCCTGATTAGATAAAATATATAACCAATCTGATCTTGCAAGAGCGCACGCAGAGTGTTTTCTTTTCTCTCTCTCCTGGTAGCGACCATATCACGCCTTAATCAAGATAATAATACGGATATTGACCGAACTCGCTTGTTATACTGAGCTGGGGAACGTTGGTCCCGCTCCAACTTATAATTGTTATAAGACAGAGCAGGAAATTGGGGAATACCAGAATTCCTATGCCGCCCAAACGAAGAAAGTGCATATGATGCATCTCCTTCGGGTGTGTTCATTACAAAGAACTGTTTCTCAGTATCCTCTGCATCCTGGGTATATGATACCGGATCAGGATCCCAGATATGTAATCTGTTACATAGGGCTACAAAAAGGTAGAAAAACTGAGAACGGTTGATAAGTTTCATGAGGCAGAAAACGGGGCAAGTGTTGCAGCCAAGTCTGTTGGTCAGTGTCACCCTGTATTACGAATACATTGATTCTGAACAAATGCTATTAGATACCGAACCTGATATACAAAATCATATCAGTCTCTTTATTAGTAAAGAAAGGATATAATTTTGAATTGATGGATAATGTTTTGAACATTTCCTATATCAAAAGTTGATCGGTTCAGGCACGTTATCTAAAAGCATTGACGTTCTAAATCAAACTACAGTTCTTAGTATTCAGAACACACACAAGAGGAAGAGTTCAGAAATGAACGAATTCTTCTTGAGGTTTTGTAGACTAGGTCATATCAATGCGACCCGACTGGCTGAAGCTACATTTTAGATGCATATTTAAATCAGTTTGAATTTACATCTTGTGAAACTTGCCAGTCATGTCACAAAGATAAGATGACCATAGCTCTGTTTATTGGAAACAGAGGAAGAGTTAGTAAACTCTTGGGACTGATACATAATGATGTATGTAAGGTCTCCTGTCTACACATGTCAGGACTGGTTCTTTATACTTCATTATATTCTCTGATAATCTCTCAAGATTCATTCATATGTTCCTGTTGAAACATAAGTCCGAACCTTTTGAGGTATTCACAGATTATAAGTTAGAAGTAGAGAACCAAAATACGGGTATAAGTATTATGTCCTATGATAAGATCAGGGAGGAGAATACTTGTACATAGAATTCCTGGACTATTCTAAAGGAGAATGAGATTCTCTCTCAGTGTTACTCCTCTGAATACACCACAGCACAACGGTGTATCGGGGCGGAGCAATCACACAATATTAAATATCGTGTGCTCTATAATGAGTATTACTGAGTTACCTATTTCCTTTTGGGGTTATGCACTTGAGAAGCTGCATACCTATTGAATTAGGTTTGAATCAAATCACTGCCTACCACTCCATATAAGATATGGTATGGGAAGAACCCATCTCTTAAGCGAGTTAAGATTTGGGGTTGTCCGGCCTATGTTTAAAGCAAAATCCGGACAAGATCGAGGCAGGATCAGTTCTGTAGAACTGGAAAGGTTCTAGCTATACAAAACTGCAGTTGATGATTTGACAGAACCATAAGATTCTATAGTTCCCGACGAACCTCAGCCTCTCCGCCGATCTAGTAGGGTTCCTCATCCGCCTGAGAGATACCTCAGTTTCTCGATGACAGTGGGAGCAAGGATTGCATCATTAGATGATGACCCAACTAGTTTCGAGCAGGCCATCGAGAGTAGGGACTCTGTAAGAATGGCTGGATGCTTAGCGATCTGAGATGGAATCCATGTACACCAGCAAAGTATGGACTTTAGCTGCTATATCTGAAGGGTTAAATCCCCATCAGGAGCAAGTATATCTTGAAAAGATTACTTGGTGTAGATGGAAAAGTTGAGACTTTCAAAGCTAGACTTGTTAAAGGTTTTCGTCATCGACCAGGCGTGGATAATGATGAAACCTTTTTCCAGTAGCTGTGCTTAAGTCTGTCCAGATCCTACTTACCACGGCTACATACCATGACTACGATATTTGGCGGTTGGGTGCCATGACTGCTTTTCTAAATACTGATTTAGAAGAGAACGTCTATAAGAACACAGCCAGAGGTCCTCGTAAATAGTGGGAGCAGCGGAAACGTGTGCAAGTTGCTTTACATAATGAAGCAGGCATCGCGGAGTTGGAATGTCTGTTTTGATGAGATAGTCAAAGTGTTTGACTTCATCAAAATGGTAGACGAACCTTGTATATACAAAAGGGTAGTAGAGAGTAAGGTGGTCATCTTCGTATTGTACGTAGACAACATACTCTTGATAGGAAAAGAGTTTCCTATACTACGATCGGTCAATCTCCTATTATCACATAGATTCTCCATATAGGATTAAAGTTGATACCTCCTAAATCCTGGGATTCGGGTCTATGAGATAGATCTAAATGGATGTTAGGATTCTCACTAGCTATAGTAAGATGGTATCAATCGATCCTGGGGAGAATCACTGGAAATGTTCCAGGGTGATAAAGACGACTGAATGTCAGTCACAGGCACTGTCTTTACCCTCAGTAGAGGGACGGTATGTTGGAAGAGTTCCAAGCTAGATACCGTGGCAAACTAGACGATAAAGGCTGGTAACATCGCTATTGTAGATACTGCCAAAGAGGAAGTTTGGGTGTATATTGGTTCATAAGATGAACTAGGTTCCTGCCATTGTATGACAATGGAAGTATGGCTTTGGCCCTGGAACCCTGGTCCCATCAGTGACCCAGACATATTCTAAGGAAGCATCACCTGATCATGGAGATAGTTGATCTCCGGGGTGATCGAGGTTAGGAGAGTAGACTCAGAGGACAACACGGCGGATCCACTCACGAAGGCCTTTTCCCAGAGAGAAACTCATATGGGATGGTTGAGTATTAGATACTGCGACCACTGCTACAGATGGCCCTAGTGCAAGTGGGAGATTGTTAGTTATATGTATGCCCTAGAGGCCATTACTGTACATTGGATGTATATTGTAGTGGATGCTGGGACATATATAGGTAGGACTTTCTTGCTCGACATGATAGTACGCTATCTGGTTGCTCTTTATCTTAACATGTATACTTTCTGTCTCTCTGATTACATGTTGATAAAGCCCTTAGGATGTGTACTCGACTTCCAGGACTATGATGAAGATCATACTAGTGGGGCCTGGGTAGTCAGTGAGTACATCCTTCATTGTTCCTAGTTGTGGGAATATCGAGACGGGGCATCGATATTCCAGAGTAGACTAGCGCATATCTTCTCGACCCATGCGATGGGCGATGGATGATCCCATATCCATTGGTGTTTTACATCGAAGATGGTATGCGGGTGCTCAGTGGAGACTGGGTACACTGAACGGACTCGCAGAGAACTCCCAAATGGTATTATACCTCACGTCAGATGGCAGTTCGCTGGTGACACTGGTACAACTTAGTCTGTTGACCCGAGATCGTCATAGAGTCTTGTGTGTCTCCCACTGTGCTTTGATTTCCACCCTACCACGGCTCTACTGAGTTGTGCAAACAGGTGGTTTTTGGGTACATTCCCGATTCACATGGAGGCAATGAGCGATAGGAGGGGATTCGCCTCTCCCGGTATTGGGGGTTGATGTTGTGCTATGCTCGACTGGCCATAACAGGAAATCCCTGGCCAGGGTTGCTGTGATATACTGGTAAGAGTTATCAGTAGTTTCACGAATGTTATGGACCTCACGTCGGCATGACTTATCGAGCTATTGGGGTCTGACGTTTACCACCCCTAGGCGAGATATGCGACATATCAGACGAACAGACCGGACTGTACGGTAAGTGTTACTGGTTGGATTCACAGGAGTGTGAGCGGGCTTGCTCGTCGATCTTCTGATCGCTCAATACCCGGGTGGCCGTTAAGTTTAGCAGACCGCTTGCGGCTTGTGGGTGTTTGATATGATCATCACCTGCTGCCGGCGTATTGACGAGTCTTTAGAGTCCTACACAGAGGTTTCCTGGCTCAAGCGAAACGAAATAGGAGCGCATATGAGATATGTGCGGGACCGAGAATAATGCGTGTATGTGATACCGTATTTCATTCTCGCGATGAATGTGTCGAATGGTTGTATGCGATATAACCCAGTTATCGAATCAAGGATTGATTCGGTAAGCCGATACATTGGATACTAGCCGGTTATATGCGATATGACCGGATCATTGAATCAAGTGTTGATCTAATGATTTAATGTATAATTATATATTTGATATATTACTTTGCATTAACTAGTATTGCTTCACTTTAAATGGATTTTCTCACTTGAATTTTGCACATTGTATATGTGATATATTTTTTGTGCACATGATTGTATTATGTTTGATGAAACATTCTAGCTTGGTTTTGTGTTAAGTATTAAACCATGGTTAGTTAGTGGTTAGGGTATCATTTTATTTACTTATTCTTTTTGTTTATTTTGGAAAAAGATAAATGATAAAGAGAAAGATAAATGGTGGACTTGGTTTGTTTTTTGTTGAAGCTTCTTGAAGTCTTGAACAAGTCCACCATTCTTGTCTTTTCTTTAACCCTAACCACTCATCTAACTTTGGTTAAATCTCTACACTAAACCATGGTTGAGATTATGATAAGTATCATATTGTTTTTATTTTTAAATAAGAACTTATCATATCTTTTCTTCTTCTTCTTCATCTTGAGCAAGAAAGAGAAAGCTTGACCATCAATGGTGATTGATGGAAAAGTGAGGGAAATCCAAAACTAAAGTCTACCCAATTCCTATTTCTTCATCCTCTACCTCTTGCCAAGTAGTATAGGGTGTTTCCTTCACAAGTTTTTCAAGACTTGGTGAAGTTGGAGCTTGATCTAGCGATGCCTCGACGTAGATCATCTTCGGCATCGAACCGACGATCAAGCCCGCCTATTCTTCGATGAAGCCGATGCTAGAGCCCAAGATACGATTTGGACAGTGAGGGGACTTCATCACGGAGCCTAGGAGGTGGTGGACCGGATCTACAAAGGTTGTAGTCACTTTCCCTTAGCATTTAATTCGATTACTTGCTTGCTTCGCCTTGATTTCTAGTTAACGATCCGTATTAGGGTTTGTAGGCACCCGTAAATTTTAGAATTTAGCGTGTTTGATCACTTGTGAGACCTCACTAGGGTGCCTAGGAACCCTACAGTATTATTATGGTTTTCTGGTGGATATTGGTTTTCTTTTGAGTTTTGATCCTAGCCTTCGGCGTTGTATATTATATTGCTTGCGTGGTTGTTTCCGCCAATTGGCGAAGAGCTAGCTCCCGCTTGGGGATGCCTTTATTCATCATTTATATATATTTCATGTGTTGTACCCGTTTGGGGCCAATATTTTCAAAAGAGACTCTGCCGAAATTTTCGGGAAAAATATGATGTTGTTTTTAATTGTTTAATGCCACTTATTTATTAAAACCACTTGCTTTAAACAAGTTTTCCTTCACTTCTTATTTAAAATGGTTTAGATTTCTGGACTTTTGGCTTACTTGAATTATGTGGGGTCCTATAGACTTCACATGATTCAAGTGCCAGTCACGTGCAATTTCGGGTCGTGACAAAGTTGGTATCAAAGCGGTAGGTATAACCTTGGTTTGAGTCTATTTTGGACTATGCGGATTCTAAGGCGTATATATATATTTGGAACCTAGGCTTGACCTTACGGAACTTAGACTTGATCGAGAGGGTACTAGACCCGAACTTTCGTCGCATAGGTTGACCTTGGTTGATGGAGTAGATGACTTAAGTAGAGTGACGTACCGTGTGTATGTTCCGCGGCTGTCATGACCCAAAATATTAGCTCGTGATCGGCACTTAAATCATGCAACGTCTAAAGGCGTAACGTAATTCAAGTAAGCCGAAGCCCAGAAATCTAAACCTTTTTAAGAAATAAAAGAGGTGAAGTTTTGAAATAAAGGTATAATGAAAACAAACGTTTTATTAAATGCATGGATAATAGAACATGAAAAATGCAAGTGGGTTTATTTAGTTGGAAAACATGTTTCGTCTTTTAAAAATTTGGGCAGCACCTTCTTTGTATATTTTGATCCAAAACCACAAATACATGATAATATAAAAGGCATCCCCAAACGGGAGCTAGCTCTTCGCCAAGCAGCGGATTCACAACCACGCAAGTCATAAAACAAGTATACGACGCCCAACGGCGAATATCAACACAAAAGATAATGAATAAAGCAAGACATCAACCCAATAAGCGAACATAAAACCCAACGCTCAAGTCTCGCAACTACAAGTCTTGCTAAGTCTTACTATTTATATAAATACTAATTTTGATTGATGGAGTTGACTAGATACAATATGAATAATAAAATACAAGGGTGGGCACGATCCAATTGTCCTACCTACCAATGCAAATCACCCAAATGTAGTTGTGTGCCAGCGATGCCGCTACCGATCCATGCGGTCAACCTGCAAGAACTGTGGCACAATGGGGGTGAGTTGCCAACTCGTGGGTAGAAAACATCATCAGGTAGAAATTGAATAAACAACGATTACTAGGTTAACTATATCATAAAGGTAATACTATGATATCTAGGGTGACCGTAACTGCAAATGTGCCAACAATCTAATCAATGTCTATATGCATGTGGATATCATCCACGTGTCAACCAATGACACAACAACGTCATGCATGTAAATATCATAAAATAATGAACATGAAAGTATGAGGCTATAAATCAACGGGTGTCTCTCGCGACACATCAAAATCATGGAACCTGCGTGTCCAGCATCGACACTCGAAACATCATGAAAACCGTGTCCAGCATCGACACGTAAATCCTTATATCTCAGGCGCCGCATCCTCAGATCGGCCCTCAGGCGCCGCATAATCTGGTCGGCCCTTATATCCATCTCATGACTCCAGTCGGTATCCTCCGGATAACCGCCAGGTCCAAATACTATCACCGGTAGGTAGTGTTCCCTTGCTATGCTCACCGCCTAACAATACGAGTCTTCTTGCCCCGGGGTACCTCACCGGGTCCACCATGTACCCGCAGACGGTGCCTACCGCTCCTCAAATCGGGTTTCACAAGCAAATCTTAGAACCTAGAAAACACATGGTGGACGCACTGAAATATCATATAAAGAGAAACCGGGCTTTTAAAACAATATGTACTTTCCTTTGAAATTTGACCACGGTTCTCAAATCCAGAAATCTCATGAAAACAGCATATCTCAATGCGTATAATCATAATGCATGATGTATGCGACATATAACAGAATGTAAGCATATCCGTATATCATGCAACATGGAACAGTGATATGCACATATTAAGGGAAAACCGCTCTTTTAAATGAATCCAGTTTTAAAATATATCATGTGGTTCCCAATTTCTCCAAAGTCAAATGCAACATCGTATAAAGGTATATATGTAATATAGAAAGTAAATTATGCATGGAGTCATATCATGAAGCAGCAATTCTACTGTGTAGTGACATGGCAATTATCGATGATGAAGTGTGTGAGCCGGCCAATCTGTGTAAGTGTAACATACACATCATCGATAATAGTGTACGTGTACTAGCGAAGGTATAAGTAATGCAATGAGAATGGCATGAACGTAGCATAAAGTAAATTGTCAGCTAAATGCTATTAGGTATACGTATCTAACATGACCGAATTGGTGAATCTATCAATCGGCATCAAGCCTCACAACATCATGTACGGTATCCATCGTATGTCGGTATTAAACAATTAGGGATCCTATCAACCTATATGACAATGATGGTACGGACCTAATGTCTCGTACGACATATCACTCATGATTCACAACATCATATATATCTATATACCTATATTCCAGGTCACATCCATAACAATCTCATATCAGGGGACCGGCAAAGGTATCAATCACCTCAATCGACTCGCATCCGTATACCGACATATCAATCAAATCATCATATCACATCGTATATTCTTTTCATCACATTTATGTCCCACAATAAGTCAATTTTTATATGCATTCTACCTTATACATCAAATGTCATGCTACTCTAAAACTTATACTTATTCTAGTGCAATTACATATCTATAAGTCGTGATTCATATTCACATTTCATATCCCTAAGCTTTCATCGCATATCTCAATATATATATTCAATTACTAATATCATCTCTAACTATCTTTTTTTAACCATATCCCTAGTTTTCTAATCTAGGTTTCTACGACTGTATCCTATAGGTCGGTTTCCATTTATGATTTGCGGGGTTGCTCTACGCCATCCACCCGACTTCCCCCGTAGATATAAATCTACTCACCTTGATCCTTGCTTGCCGAAGTCGATGACGCCATGCTCTGTCGCCTCGGAATCCACGCGAAGATACCTACAATAAATACATAGTCGCAATGCTATTAAAATCAAGTCCGGAAAACCAATACGGCACACGGTGCGGTCATAGGTTAGAACCTATAGCCTACGCGTGCAAAACAACCAAACAAATCCTTGTTGTTGACGTACAAATGCCCAACAACCAAATACAATATCAATATCAAAACCAAAGATCATAAATCGCAAATACCAAATGCAGCAACGAAGAAAATCACCCCCAGATTTCACCCTAGGCCAAACTAGGGAATTTTGCATATAGGGTTGCTCTAGATATACACCATCACAATCTGTCACAATTCCAACGTCGAGAAAATTCTAAGTTCGTATATCGGGTTCTAATCTCATATCCAGGTCTTGAAATCAATCCCTAAGGTCTTAAAACACTCACTACACCTCTACTTATCCCTCAACAGCAACTTGGGAATATTCTAAGATCAAAATCCACACTTGTTTAACTCTAAACTACACTAGAATGCAAGGAAACTAAAAACTAAACTAATATGAAAGGAAATATACCTCATTTGGCAACTCAAGAAAAACCCAAGCTTCTCAAAGTCTCCAAAATCCAAACTTACAAGGTCCAATGTGCAGAGGATGAGGTGGTGCATATTTTTAATGAAGGGGGTATAGGGTTTTGGTGAAGGATTGGAGATGATTCTTGAAGATGGAGGTGGAGGGAAATGAGGAGGAAGAAGGAGTTGAAGAAAAGTAATGGGAGGAAATAATGGCAGCCCTCTCTCTCTCCCCTACCCTCACTCTCTCTTATTCCCACCCCTCACAAAATATCTCATTTTGTTTTACTCTCCATTTTTAACCATGGTATCTAATTGATATTCCATTCACACTCAACTCTTTATTTCCTTTGCTTTTCTTTTTCTTTTCTCTTGTTAACTCATTCTCTTTCTCACACACTCACAAGTCACAAACCCAACATGCACATGACACGGAAAAACTGTAAAAACACGGATTTGACCAAAAATCCGATAAATATCTTTAAAATAAATAAATCATTTTAATCTCTGATAAATTTCCAAATATTAGTATATACATATACCATTTTACGAAAAATCCCTATTCGCAAATCGAATAGTTTTCGCGAAATATATTATTTTAATATTAAATTCGAAAAATAATATTTTATATTTTCTAAAATGTTACAATCTTCCTCCCTTAAATAAATCCGTTCCCGAATTAAAATTTAAACCCCCACATACTAAAACATTTCAATACTCAACTCAAATCAACGGTGCTCCGAAATCATGGAAGATATAGAAATACTACAGCGCATCACGTGCGCCTGAAAACGAGTACAAAACTAAAAATCGAACTCCGTCAAGCTTCACGCAAATCATCGGATTTGCACGTATATCCTCGGAGTTTCAATGGAGATACAGGTCTCGAAATCCACTACTGAAATCCAATATGCACTAGTCAAATACTATAATACGTGTATAGTATGCATCCTTGAAAAAATATTAATACTGAATAAAACACATGCAAAATCTTTTCTGAATTGCCGTGTGATGCGTAACTCACGGCACAAGGGAAGGACGCTCATTTGTAAAGTAATAAATATACATTCATATATGTTTTGCTCAAATATTCGTTCCGCCGTTTTGAAATATCCCAAAAGGTTTTTCTTTATAACGTTCATGTCGCTCACGGACACGTAAGAAATAGCGAGACTATAGCTCATTTTTGAAAACCACTTGTTAAACTTTTTATGAATGCAAAGTACTCAGGTATTGTCCTCAGATCAGTCATGTTCGGCTACTATATAATATAGCACCCGTCATGAAAACAAGGTGCTCAAGAGCAAAATCAGCCTCAAAAGGCGTATCCAACAATCACGTGCGTCTGGTGCGCACGGAAATCAAATCCAAATACAAGTGCAACAACATGGACAAAAGCAAAACTAAGTGCAATGGGTTTGCACGAAAACATCTGTCCAATGCAACGGGTGCACGACAACAACATCTGGTGCATCTATTGTGCACGAAAATCTCAACCCAGTGCAACTAACCTGCACAATGAAAATCTCAATCGAGTGCATCCGGTGTGCATAAAATCAAATCTGGTGCATCAAATGCACAAAATACCAATCAATAACTCAAATGCGTAAAAAGAAACACCGAGTGTACCAAGGTGTATAAAATCATAAACGTATGCAACTGCGTGCACAAAACACATATCAATGCACTGCGAGCACATATAAGCTATACTGAGTGCAAAATCAAATCGAGTGCGTACCACACGCACAAAATCAAATCAACTGTATGAAATCCAGGAAATCATAAACAAGTGCATCCAAGGCAAAAAATCAACATCAAGTGCAATAGATATGCACAAATCGCAAATAAACACTACGGTATATAATATATATATATCAAGTGCAATAACTATGCACAAAATGTAAATACCCAGTAGGTATAGCCATGGTGCACGAAATCAATATCATGAAACTCAATCATCAAAAATCAAATCCAAGCGATATAAGCATGATACTCGGATCACAAACGCAAATTGCAACAAATGACAATGAGGTACATCTCCTACAATGTCGAAAATATCGGTGCGCCCAAAACTGGCAGAGCAGGAACATCCGCTTGCTTCTTGCTCACTGTCTGGCGTCCTCTGTCTCTGGGTCCTCATTTTCTCTGTGGATTACCAATCTTGCAATCCATCGGTTCGTCGGCCCGGTCCGGTGTACTAACGGAAATGATTCCGCTCTGACACTCCTCTGGTCATCTCTTGGCCAATTAGTATGACCACTAGTAAAGCAGCACGTCACTGGAGTCGGCCTCTGGTCCTCTGAATACACCTGACACAACTGATCCTGGGTGCAAATAGTATCGCAGCAGTGTCCTGGAAGGAACATGCTCAGGGTCTCTTCCGATCATGCCTATGCCGAACTATACGAAGGCTGGTACTCTTACATAATCTTTTCTCGCTTTCTGGACATCTGCGTCCTCAGCACAGCATTTCTTCGGGAACTGGCCGTATCCCAACGCCTTAATATACACATCCGATCTCTAATCTCAACGGGGAGTAACAGCAGCACGTTAATCTCTCGCACGAACCTCTTGTTCCACTTGTCTTTATTATCATCCGCTTCGACGTCACGCCATGCTATCAGCGTATTGCAAATGTCCTCGGCTACAGTCAATCTGGAATCTCTCACACGGACTCGAAATCACGAACTCGGTATCTTCATCACTCTGTAGAAGATCTCTAGCCGAACACGTCCTCGGGAATTCGTCCCAACCATCGGTGGAATACGCTATATCCATCCGTTCTCGATCAACTCACAACGCATCTGGGTGAGGTCCTCTATCCGAAGTTGGTCCACTTACTGATCTCCCATCGGATCATCCAACGAACAACATCATCTCATCAAAATCCCGTATCAGCCTATCAACTGAGACTAAATAGCTAGACTTGTAAAACTCAAATTAGTCTTCTATGGATTCCAAGTATTGTATCCTATCACATGATATCCGGACGACGTTAAACTTTTTGATCGATTCGTCAAAGTCCTATTGTTGGGGTAAAAATTTACACCCCGGTTGTCCGATTCAAAGTCAAGGTCAACCCCCAAGCTAGGTGGGCCCGAGCCCAGGTCAAGCGGGCCTATGCCCAAGTCGAGCCCGCGGTCAACCTCCCCATGCCAACAACAAAATCATGTAATAAATAATTTTTTATGTAATTTTTTATACATGAATGTATGCAAAATGGGCATAAAGCAAATATCTTGTAAGCCCATGGCTTATGTGCAAAAATGAAATGGCACATGAGCCATGGGATGGGAAAAATGCCATTTTTGTAAAGCCTAAGGGGCTATATGTAAATATGTAAGCCTATATAAGGCAAAATGATGATGAATAAAAAAAAGACACTTTCATTCTCTCAAAAAAAAACCTAGGGTTTGTATTTCTTTCCATTTTCTGAAGGTCTCAAACCTTCTTCTTCCTTTTGAATTAAATCAAGAGTTTTACTCTTCCTTTTCAAAAACAAGATAGTTTTTCACTACCAAACCCACAAAGGGGAACTTGGATCTGTCATTAGATCCCAAAAAGGTGAGATTTTGAGATCTCACATCTCTTGATCTTCAAGATCCAGCTAACAGAGGAGGAAGAAGAAGAACCCCTTCCATTAACCCCAAAAACACACTTAGGAGTCCAACTCCACTCTGATTTCTCTTCCGAGAATCTTTTTAGGCTAAAAGCCTCTTTTCTTCGCCGGCGCTCAAGCGCAGAGCGCCCACGTGCCGACACGTGGCGCACTTACGCTCAAGCGCACAGCGCCCACGTGCCGACACGTGTCGTGCTTGCGCTCAAGCGCAAAGCGCCCACGTGCCGACACGTGGCGCGCTTGCACAACAGCGCCCTGCGCTCGAGCGCAAAGCGCCCACGTGCCGAAAAGTGGCGTGCTTGCGCTCCAGCATAAGCGCTCGAGCGCAAATCGCCCCAGTGCCGACACGTGGCGCGTGTGCGCTCCAGCGCAGGCGCTCCAGCGCAAGTCATCCCAGTGCCGACACGTGCCGTGCTTGTGCTCCAGCGCAGGCGCTCGAGCGCAAGTCACCCCAGTGTCGACATGTGGCGCGCCTGCGCTCAAGCGCACAGCGCTCTGGCGCAGGTCGCCCACGTGCCGACACGTGGCGCACTTGCGCTCCAGCGCCCAGCGCTCAAGCGCAAGTCGCCCCCGTGCCGACACGTGGCGCACTTGCGCTCGAGCGTCAGGCGTTGAAGCGTAAAATGCCCACGTGCCGACACGTGGCGCGCTTGCGCTATAGCGCTCCAGCACAGAGCACCCACGTGCCGACACGTGGCACGCTAGCGCATAGCACGTGGGCATACAGCGCCCAAGGCGCTGGCCCCACCCATCCTTTGGATGCCTTTTCCCCCTCTTTCTTTTATATATATATATATATACATATATACATATATATATATACACATATGCATACATATATGCACACACACATACACCACGACACTGTCCCTGTTAGAAAAAAATTTTCTAACGGGGCGCTGCCCCGCACCCCGCAAAGGGGCTGCTAGCCCCCTTGACCCCCAACCCGCTATCCTGGTAGCGGGACCCCCGTAAAAACTCTGCGGGGCCCCCAATATATCCAAAACCCCTTCAAAACACAACACTGCACATTGAGTTCGCATGACCGGTTTAACCCGTCAATCGGAGATTCCCTCGCTCCAAAGGCGAGGGGTAATTAACGGCAGCTTAGTCCGCGGCTGCCGGAGATTCGGATCCCCACAATCATTAAACCCCAGCCTACCTTAGGCAGGGAGAATCTATAATGCGCCTGACAAGCGCGCGCGTATTCTCATCTCAATGGGGTGACGAGAAACACCCTACAGGTTCTGGCACGCCCGGTGGGACCAATCTCTCCTCCCATATTTCGGGTTAAGCGTTCATGCGAACTCAATCAATATACATACCTGTATTTATACTAAAAAAAATGCTTTTTCATGCATATTTTCAAGCAATCACCTTCCGACGATGTCTTCGATGATGAATTCAGCTCCCGTCTCCTACACGATGAGGATAGACTCTTGGACGGTCTTTCCGGCCAGTCTCAGGCGACAATGGGAGGAGCCGCTGCTACCATTCGACTCTATTATGTTCATGCCAGTTGGCGCCATCCCAGCTCCTCAAGCCCTGGTGGCAGACAAACCGGTCTCGAAAGGCAGGAGACTAAATGTGGTGATCTCAGGAGCGCCCCAACCCAAACGCAAGTCGTTGTCTGAATGACTTTCCTTGGCCCCAACAGGGGGCAAGGCCATTAACACCAACAAAGCTACAACGCGTCCCGAGCAAGCTCCAGCGGTGCTCTTGACCACTGCTCAATCGGGTGTCTTCTTTAAGCTTCCCGCCAATGAGAAAGAGACGACTGGATATGAGGTCCACACTGTCTACATGGTGGGCACGCGCAGCAAGAGCAAGGACGGGGCCACCACATCCCAAATCCAATCTGGTGTGAATATGGCTGCCACATCCTAAGGCTAGCCTCCTCTGGAAGGTAATGAAGACCTTCCCAGTGAGGCTGATAAGCAGAAAGACCTTTCGGTCCATGAGGAGTCGAGCTCCGAAAACGAAGAAGAGCCGACTTTCCGCCCCAGGACCGCGGAGCAAGAGCTGCTTCAAGAGCTCCAAAAACAGCTCAGAAGCAAAGACAAGCAGATGGCCAAACTTTACTCCAAAATTAATGACTTGAGGAACGTTGTCTTGCAGCTCACGGCCCGACTTGCCTCCCAGCAGCCCAATCAAGCGCAGGGCTCTGCTCGTGAACCGGGAAACGGTGTCCCAACGCAGCCAACGCCTATTCCTTCAAATCCAAAAGTGGGCGAACCACATGAAAATCAGTCTCATCCTATCTCGGGAAATGTCTTGGCTACCGATGACAGTAGCCCGCTAACTCAAGATCAAATCATGGATGTGGTTTCCAGCAAAGTCAAAATGCTGGTAGCCGAAGCTGAAGCGCAAAAAGATGTTAGCAGTAGTGGGAGACCATATCCTGCTCAATATGATCTGGTAGAATTTCCTAGCGGCTATGTCATCCCCAAATTCGGAAGATTCGATGGGACGCGAAATGCGAATCAGCACATCGCCCACTTCAAAGCCTCATGCAGGAATACTGGGGGCAACGATGCGCTTTTCCTCCGCCAGTTCATTAATAGCTTGACCGATGTTGCTTTCGACTGGTACGTGAGCATACCGGATGGCTCCATTACTACTTTCCTCCAAATGGAATCTTTGTTTCGACAAAGGTTCATGAGCGTCAGCGATAAGTTCACCATTGCCGAGCTCGTAAGGACCAAGCCCAAGAACAACGAAAGCAGCACGAATTTTATAACCCGATGGCGTAATCTCTCCGTCAAATGTGAACTGCCGATAGAGCAGGACCAATCTGTCAGTCTCCTTGTCGGAAATCTCAACAATTGGATGGCCCCATTTCTATGCACCGCAGGCCTTAAAAAATTCCAAGAGATGACCAAAAAGGTCCAAACTTTGGAACGCTCAAAGCCCGAGTCTGCTCAGGATCTTCAGTTCACAAACAGACCGAAACCTTGGAGGGACGACAACCGAAAAGGCGGAAGTTCTAATAGCACCGATTCTCTAAATAAGCAGAGAGCGGGCGGAGCAAAAACTGACCAGTCTCGAGAGCCAACTTTGGAGGAAAGAAGAAATAAGGTCTAATCATTCCGAAGGGACAAGGTCCACAAAATTTTTAAAGATGCTCTGAAGAATGGCCTGCGGCTACCAGAACCAAAAAGGCTAAGTGAAGCGAACAGGACTGATCATCCTAACTTTTGCCCATACCACCGAGTGCTGGGGCACACTATTGAAGATTGTTGCATCTTCAAGGATTGGGTCGAGAAACAATATAAGGCAGGAGAAATATCATTGTCCCCTGGCGTGTTAACCAACGATCAAGCTGCGACCGCCAATTTCATACAAACGGAGACCGAAGTTCTTCGTGAAACCGATTCTCTCGGACATCTGCCTTTCTCTGAAAACAATCGACCACCACGTCATAAAACTGGGAACAATCGACCACCACGTCATTAAAATGGGAACAGTCGACCTCTAACTCATTAAACTAGGAATGTAAAAAAAATGTAAATAAACAAAAAAATGTGTAAATAAAAGAAAAATAAAGAAAAACCGAAATGATGGGGCAACTCGCAATAAAAATCAGCGAGTGAAAATAAAAATGAAAATAAAGCCGAAATGATGGGGCAACCACGAATAAATAGCCGAAATGATAGGGCAATCGCGACCTTCGCGATAAGAAAAGCTGAAATGATAGAGCAATCGCGGTAAAACAAAAAAAAATCAAACAAAAAAACAAAAAAGTGGCGAATGATGAGTCGCTCCTGGTACCATATTCCAGTGCAGCGATACAGACGCCAACAAAAATCCAGTTTCCCAAAATTCTTCCGGCCCTACGGCCAGTCCCCAAATTGACTACCGTAAACAATCCACGGGCTCAAAATAATTCTCATCATGCCCATATCCCACCGTAATCACCAGTTATGCGGCTGGTCTCCCCCTTTGGAATTATGCTCCACTGAGAAGACCCGCTCATGTGTCCTCACGATACATGAGGAGAACAAACCTTTGTGGGATCCTTACGACTCATAAAGGAAAAACACACTTAGGAGTCCTCACGACTCCTAAGGAGAAGATACACCTGCGGGATCCTTACGACTCGTAGGGAGAAATTGCTTTTATGGGACCCTCACGGCCCATAAAATTGAAAAGCCTTAGGTGACAGGGAACTAAACATGTCTCCTAATCCATTACTCCCCAATCCCTAATGGCGAATGATGAGTCGCTCCTGGTACCATATTCCAATGCAGCGATGCAGACGCCAACCAAATTCCAAATCCCCAATCCCCAATGGCGAATGATGAGTCGCTCCTGGTACCATATTCCAATGCAGCGATGCAAACGCCAACCAAATTCCAAATCCCCAATCCCCAATGGCGAATGATGAGTCGCTCCTGGTACCATATTCCAGTGCAGCGATGCAGACGCCAACCAAATTCCAAATCCTATATCCCAACGGCGAATGATGAGTCGCTCCTGGTACCATATTCCAGTGCAGCGATGTAGACGCCAACAAAGTCCCAAAATTTTTCCGGCCCTACGATATGGATCGTACATCCTGCAAAACCGTATACAATCCACGGGTGTAAAACAATCACACTCTCTCCCAAATCCTCTCGGGGCAAATGATGAGTTGCTCCTGGCATTATTCCAGGGCAGCCATGCAGATGCCGACAGAAAACTAATTCCAAAATCTTCTCAAGACAGATAACGATTCGCTTCTGGTACTATATTCCAGTGTAGCGATGATGATGTCAACTAAGATCAAACAAATCAAACCAACCAATTCCAACATCGACCTCTGCGTCGAACAACACAGATACTCCGTCTCGGGGATACGTCAACCAGCCGATACTCTGCCTCGGGGAAACGTCAAGCAGACACTCCGTGCCGGGGGCACATCGACAACAGACACTCCGTCTCGGGACACGTCAACCAGCCGATACTCCGCCTCGGGGAAACGTCAAGCAGACACTCCGTGCCGGGGGCACATCGACAACAGACACTCCGTCTCGGGGACATGTCAACCAGTGACACTCTGCATCGGGGAAACGTCCAACACAGACACTCCGCGTCAGGGAAAGGTCCAACAACGACACTCCATCTCGGGGAAACGTCAACCAGCGACACTCTACATCGGGGAAACGTCCAACAAAGACACTCCGCATCAGGGAAACATCCAACAATGACACTCCGTGCCGCGGAAACGTCAAGCAGACACTCCGTGCCGGGGACACGTCAACCAGCGACACTCTGCATCGGGGAAACGTCCAACACAGACACTCCGCATCAGGGAAGCGTCCAACAGCGACACTCCGCATCGGGGAAACGTCCAACACAGACACTCTGCATCGGGAAAACGTCCAACAAAGACACTCCGCATCAGGGAAACGTCCAACAACGACACTCCGCGCCGGGGAAACGTCAAGCAGACACTCCGTGCCGGGGACACGTCAACCAGCGACACTCTGCATCGGGGAAACGTCCAACACAGACACTCTGCATCGGGGAAACGTCTAACACAGACGCTCCGCGTCAGGGAAACGTCCAACAACGACACTCCGTCTCGGGGAAACGTCAACCAGCGACACTCTGTATCGGGGAAACGTCCAACAAGACACTCCGCATCAGGGAAACGTCCAACAACGACACTCCGTGCCGGGGAAACGTCAAGCAGACACTCCGTGCCGGGGACACGTCAACCAGCGACACTCTGCATTGGGGAAACGTCCAACACAGAAACTCCGCATCAGGGAAACGTCCAACAGCGACACTCCGTGCTGGGGAAACGTCAAGCATAGACTCTGTCTCGGGGACACGTCAACCAGCGACACTCCATGCCGGGGACACGTCTACCAAATCGCTCCGGATCAGAGTGTCGACCGTCCATGTCGCAAAAAGGGCAGTGCGGGCTTCCTACAAAGCAGGAACCAGATCGCTCCGGGCCAGGGAAACGTCTACCACGGACACTCCGTCTCGGAGACGCGTTAAGCGCCGACCGTCCACGTCGTAAAAAGGGCAGTGCATCCCAAAAAGTGGGGACCAAAGCAAGTCGCCTCCACGCAAAAGAGGATCCATCAATTTCATGCACATGACCCACATGTGCGGTGTGCATTCATTGATGGGGGGCAATTTGTTGGGGTAAAAATTTACACCCCGGTTGACCGAGTCAAAGTCAAAGTCAACCCCCAAGCTAGGTGGGCCCGAACCCAGGTCAAGTGGGCCCATGCCCAAGTCGAGCCCGCGGCCAGCCTCCCCATGCCAACAACAAAATCATGTATTAAATAATTTTTTATGTAATTTTTTATACATGAATGTATGCAAAATGGGCATAAAGCCAATATCTTGTAAGCCCATGGCTTATGTGCAAAAATGAAACGGCACATAAGCCATGGGATGGGCAAAATGCCATTTTTGTAAAGCCCAAGGGGCTATATGTAAATATGTAAGCCTATATAAGACAAAATGATGATGAATAAAAAAAAAGACACTTTCATTCTCTTAAAAAAAACCTAGGGTTTGTATTTCTTTCCCTTTTCTGAAGGTCTCAAACCTTCTTCTTTCTTTTGAATTAAATCAAGAGTTTTACTCTTCCTTTTCAAAAACAAGATAGTTTTTCACTACCAAACCCACAAAGGGGAATTTGGATCTGTCATTAGATCCCAAAAAGGAGAGATTTTGAGATCTCACATCTCTTGATCTTCAAGATCCAGCTAACAGAGGAGGAGGAAGAAGAACCCCTTCCACTAACCCCAAAAACACACTTAGGAGTCCAACTCCACTCTGATTTCTCTTCCGAGAATCTTTTTAGGCTAAAAGCCTCTTTTCTTCGCCGGCGCTCAAGCGCAGAGCGCCCACGTGCCGACACGTGGCGCGCTTGCGCTCAAGCGCAAAGCGCCCATGTGCCGACACGTGGCGCGCTTGCACAACAGCGCCCTGCGCTCGAGCGCAAAGCGCTCACGTGCCGACAAGTGGCACGCTTGCGCTCGAGCGCAAATCGCCCCAGTGCCGACACGTGGCCCGCTTGCGCTCCAGCGCAGGCGCTCGAGCTCAAGTCACCCTAGTGCTGACATGTGGCGCGCTTGCACTCAAGCGCACAGTGCTCTGGCGCAAGTCGCTCCCGTGCCGACACGTGGCGCACTTGCGCTCCAGCGCCCAGCGCTCAAGCGCAAGTCGCCCCCGTGCCGACACGTGGCGCACTTGCGCTCGAGCGTCAGGCGCTGAAGCGCAAAGCGCCCACATTCCGACACGTGGCGCACTTGCGCTACAGCGCCCTGCGCTCAAGCGCAGAGCGCCCACGTGCCGACACGTGGCACGCTAGCTCCTGAGCGCACAGCGCCCAAGGTGCTGGCCCCACGCATCCTTTGGATGCTTTTCCCCTTTTTCTTTTATATATATATATATATATATATACACATATGCATACATATGTGCACACACTCTTACACCACGACACTGTCCCTGTTAGAAAAAAAATTTCTAACGGGGCGCTTCCCCCCACCCCGCAAGGGGGCTGCTAGCCCCCTTGACCCTCAGCCCGCTATCCGAGTAGCGGGACCCCCGTAAAAACTCTGTGGGGCCCCCAATATATCCAAAAGCCCTTTAAAACACAACACTGCACATTGAGTTCGCATGACCGGTTTAACCCGTCAATCGGAGCTTCCCTCGCTCCAAAGGCGAGGGGTAATTAACGGCAGCTTAGTCCGCGGCTGCCGGAGATTTGGATCGCCACAATCATTAAACCCCAGCCTGCCTTAGGCAGGGGGAATCTGTAATGCGCCTGACAAGCGCGCGCGTATTCTCATCTCAATGGGGTGACAAAAAACACCCTACACCTATAATTCCCCGAGAGCTCAACACTTGAGCACAGTTTAATAATATCCAGTACATGCCACAGTAACTATGGACCAGCCATAGAAGGGAAAACCCAAGCCTCATAAATGGCGCCGCGGAACTACTGCAAACCCTAAGGTTTAAAAGCGGTTCCATGGTCATTATGTCGAGTTAGGGTTTCATTCTTCTAGAGGGTCCAAAGAATTACTTGCAGGTTCCTCCGAATACCTTAAACTTGGAAAAATGGGTTTCTAACATTCGTTCGAACTTTTTAACTTCGCCAAGACAACATGTGAATACCCTTCGTCTCTCAATTCGGGGTAGACTAGCTATCATCTGTCACGTCTCTACCTGAAATCTCCAGCGATCTCAGCTCATAAGCTCTGGAAGCGACATCCCATCAATCTCAGCAACAGCTGGGTCATCTGTCCGCACGGTAGACGACATCAGAACTCTGAGGTAGGCTGTACATCAACAGTCCTCTTACAATCCGGCAGCCTCTATCAGTGGCCCGATCATCCTGTACAAAACCGAACACTCACCGCAAACGAGAAGTCAAAACACAAACACTAAATCGATACGTTCCCATGTCACCAGAAAACACGATGGCCAGTCCTCGTCCATGACGAGCTCGCCCTAACCGTATCACTAGCAGCAGCTCAATCTGCGCTCAAACCATGGTGACAGGAACCTCAAGTATGTATCGATGAAGGTAGATCAACGGAATGAAAGGAATCAAAAGATCCAGAATGGATACATGATCATAAGGAGGAACAGAATCAATGAGAGTATGATCATGGAAACGAATAGAATCAAGGATCTCAAATGGATGTATAATCATGGTAAAAAGAGAATCACAGATCTCAAAATGTGTACATCCTAAGGTTTCTTAAGTGGAGTATCGTATCGTAAATATGTCGCGGAACATACGTACGGTACGTCACTCTACTCAAGCCACCTACCCCAAAAATCAGGGTCAACCTATGAAACGAAAGTTTGGGTCTAATACCCCCCTGTTCAAGTTTAAGTTCTATAAGGTCAAGACTACGTTCCGAAATATTTGTACGCCCTAGACTCCGCATAGTCAAACCTAGACTCGAACCAAGGTTAAACCTAGCACTCTGATACCAACTTAATCATGACCCGAAATATTAGCCCGTGATCGGTACTTAAATCACGCAACGTCTAAAGGCGTAACGTAATTCAAGTAAGCCGAAGCCCAGAAATCTAAACCTTTTTAAGAAATAAAAGAGGTGCCGTTTTGAAATAAAGGTATAATGAAAACAAACGTTTTATTAAATGCATGGATAATAGAACATGAAAAATGCAAGTGGGTTTATTTAGTTGGAAAACATGTTTCGTCTTTTAAAAATTTGGGCAGCATCTCCTTTGTATATTTTGATCCAAAACCACAAATACATGATAATATAAAAGGCATCCCCAAACGGGAGCTAGCTCTTCGCCAAGCGGCGGATTCACAACCACGCAAGTCATAAAACAAGTATACGATGCCCAACGGCGAAGATCAACACAATAGATAATGAATAAAGCAAGACATCAACCCAATAAGCGAACATAAAACCCAACGCTCAAGTCTCGCAACTACAAGTCTTGCTATGTCTTACTATTTATACAAATACTAATTTTGATTGATGGAGTTGACTAAATATAATATGAATAATAAAATACAAGGGTAGGAATGATCCAAATGTCCCACCTACCAATGCAAATCACCCAAATGTAGCTGTGTGCCAGCGATACCGCTACCGATCCATGCGGTCAACCTGCAAGAACTGTAGCACAACGGGGGTGAGTTGCCAACTCGTGAGTAGAAAACAATATCAGGTAGAAATCGAATAAACAACGATTCCTAGGTCAACTATATCATAAAGGTAATACTATGATATCTAGGGTAACCGTGTCTGCAAATGTGCCAACAATCTAATCAATGTCTATATGCATGTGGATATCATCCACGTGTCAACCAATGACACAACAACGTCATGCATGTAAATATCATAAAAGCATATACATGAAAGTATGAGGATATAATCAACGGGTGTCCCTCGCGACACATCAAAATCATGGAACCTGAATGTCCAATATCGACAATCGAAACATCATGAAAACCGTGTCCAGCATCGACACGTAAATCGTCATATCTCAGGCGCCGCATCCTCAGATCGGCCCTCAGGCGCCGCATAATCTGGTCGGCCCTCATATCCATCTCATGACTCCGGTCGGTATCCTCCGGATAACCTCCAGGTCTAAATACTATCACCGGTAGGTAGTGTTCCCTTGCTAGGCTCACCGCCTAACAATACGAGTCTTCTTGCCCTGGGGTACCTCACCGGGTCCACCATGTACCCGCAGACGGTGCCTACCGCTCCTCAAATCGGGTTTCACATGCAAATCTTAGAACCGAGAAAACACATGGTGGACGCACTGAAATATCATATAAAGAGAAACCGGGTTTTTTAAACAATATGTACATTCTTTTGAAATTTGACCACGGTTCTCAAATCCAGAAATCTCATGAAAACAGCATATCTCAATGCATATAATCATAAAGCGTGATGTATGTGACATATAACAGAATGTAAGCATATCCGTATATCATGCAACATGGAACAGTGATATGCACATATCGAGGGAACACCGCTCTTTTAAATTAATCCAGTTTTAAAATATATCCCGCGGTTTCCAATTTCTCCAAAGTCAAATGCAATATCGTATAAAGGTATATATGTAATTATAGCACGTAAATTATGCAAGGAGTCATATCATGATGCAGCAATTCTACTGTGTAGTGACATGGCAATTATCGATGATAAAGTGTGTGAGCCGGTCAATCTGTGTAAGTGTAACATACGCATCATCGATAATGGTGTAGGTGTACTAGCACAAGTATGTGTAATGCAATGAGAATGACATGAACGTAGCATAAAGTAAATCGTCAGCTAAATGCTATCAGGTATACGTATCTACCATGACCGAGTCGGTGAATCTATCAATCGGCATCCAGCCTCACAACATCACGTACGGTATCCATCGTACGGCGGCATTAAACAATTAGGGATCCTATCAACCTATATGACAATGTGGGTACTGAACTAATGTCTCGTACGGCATATCACTCATGATTCACAACATCATATATATCTATATACCTATATTCTAGGTCACATCCATAACAATCTCATATCAGGGGACCGGAAAAGGTATCAATCACCTTAATCGACTCGCGTCCGTATACCGACATATCAATCAAGTCGTCATATCACATCGTATATTCTTTTCATCATATTTATGTCCTACAACAAGTCAATTTTTATATACATTCTACCTTATACATCAAATGTCATGCTACTCTTAAACTCATACTTATTCTAGTGCAACTACATATCTATAAGTCATGATTCACATTCACTTTTAATATCCCTAAGCTTTCATCGCATATCTCAATATATATATTCAATTACTCATATCATCTCTAACTATCTTTTTTTAACCATATCCCTAATTTTCTAATCTAGGTTTCTACGACTGTATCCTTTAGATCGGTTTCCATTTATGATTTGCGGGGGTGCTATATGCCATCCACCCGACTTTCCCCGTAGATATAGATCTACTCATCTTGATCCTTCCTTGCCGAAGTCGATGACACCATGCTCCATCGCCTTGGAATCCACATGAAGGTACCTACAATAAATACATAGTCACAATGCTATTAAAATCAAGTCCGGAAAACCAATACGGCACACGGTGCGCTCATAGGTTAGAACCTATAGCCTACGCGTGCAAAACAACAAACAAATCCTTGTTGTTGACGTACAAATGCCTAACAACCAAATACAATATCAATATCAAAACCCAAGTTCATAAATCGCAAATACCAAATGCAGCAACGAAGGAAATCACTCCCAGATTTCACCCTAGGCCAAACTAGGGAATTTGCATATAGGGTTGCTCTAGATATCACCTAAATGACTCACCAACCAAAAATTATTGAATTCTACCAAAATGTGGCCGCAATTTGCGGCCACAATGAAAAAATCTATGGCCGGATTAATGCATTAGGGGCTAGGGTTTCAGGTGTGGCTTCTAGATTGCCTGCTCATATTACTGTCATGGGTACTTTATTTATAATGGTCCCGGGTCATTCCAGATTCTCATACACCATCACAATCTGTCACAATTCCGACGTCGGGAAAATTCTAAGTTCGTATATCGGGTTCTAATCTCATATCCATGTCTTGAAATCAATCCCTAAGGTCTTAAAACACACTACACCTCTACTTATCCCTCAACAGCAACTTGGGAATATTCCAAGATCAAAATCCACACTTGTTTAACTCTAAACTATACTAGAATGCAAGGAAACTAAAAACTAAACTAATATGAAAGGAAATATACCTCATTTGGCAACTCAAGAAAAACCCCAGCTTCTCAAAGTCTCCAAAATCCAAACTTGCAAGGTCCAATGTGTAGAGTATGAGGTGGTGCATGTTTTTAATGAAGGGGGTATAGGATTTTGGTGAAGGATTGGAGATGATGCTTGAAGATGGAGGTGGAGGGAAATGAGGAGGAAGAAGGAGTTGAAGAAAAGTAATGGGAGGAAATAATGGCAGCCCTCTCTCTCTCTCCTACCCTCACTCTCTCTTATTCTCACCCCTCACAAAATATCTCATTTTGTTTTACTCTCCATTTTTAACCATGGTATCTAATTGATATTCCATTCACTCAACTCTTTATTTCCTTTTCTTTTCTTTTTCTTTTCTCTTGTTAACTCATTCTCTTTCTCACACACTCACAAGTCACAAACACAACATGCACATGACAGGGAAAAACTGTAAAAACACGGATTTGACCAAAAATCCGATAAATATAATTAAAATAAATAAATCATTTTAATCTTTGATAATTTTCCAAATATTGGTATATACTTATACCATTTTACGAAAAATCTCTATTCGCAAATCGAATAGTTTTCGCGAAATATATTATTTTAATATTAAATTCCAAAAATAATATTTTATATTTTCTGAAATGTTACAGCGGCATACTTACGATACGCTACTCCGCTTAAGAAACCTTAGGATGTACATTTCCTTGCATCGTATTATATTCATTCCAATGATCTATCCTCCTCGATATCGGTTTGTGGTTTGTGTTACCAAGATTGCTCGGGCAGAGAGAGTTGCGGCTAGAGTTGTGGTCAGCACGAGCTCATCTTAGACGAGGACTGACCAGGATGTATTCCAATGACACACGATTGCATAGATGTGTCATCTTATTGTGTTTTTCGCGCCATGAGCGTTTGATGGATTGCTTTTACTTGAATTTCTCGAACGTGCAGGTCAGCACCAGAGGATTGGGCCACTGATAGAGGCCGGCTAGAATGTGATGACCATTAATGTATCGTCTATTCTTGATGATTGAGGCACTGTTTAGCGTGCGGACGAATGAGCCAGTTGTTGCTGCGAATGACCGGATATCGCACCAGATGTTCGAAGCTAATGCAGCACGAGTTGTACTTAGAGATATGATAGAAGATCGCTAGTCACCCAAGGATGAATGACTAGGACATATGGTTCGTTTGCACACCCCGATGCGAGGTCATCAGATTGATTGATTCCATCTTGAGAAGACTTCACGCAGGTATGTTGAGAGTCGATAGAAAACGATCGAATGTCATAAACCCATTTTTCCAAGTTTAAGGTATTCGGAAAACATGCAAGTAATTCTGTGGACCCTCTAGAAGAATGAAACCCTAACTCGACATAATGACCATGGAAACGCTTTTGAACCTTAGGGTTTGCGGCAGTTCCGCGGTGCCATTAATGAAGCTTGGCTTTGCCCTTCTACGGCTGGTCCATAGGTACTGTGGCATGTACTAGATATTATTAAACTGTGCACGAGTGTTGAGCTCTCGGGGAATTATGGGACTTTGATGAATCGATCGAAAAGTTCGAGGTCATCCGGATATCATATGATGGGATACATTACTTGGGAGACTCTAGATATGAGTATAGCCGTTGTAGCGCAGTCTATACAGCTACGAAGAGACGAGTCCGAATTAGTCGACATTAGAGAAAAGTGGAGTAAGAGGGTCGTACGAGATTTTGATGAGATGACGTTCTACTCCGTTGACATCAGAGATGTGATACGCATGTAGAGGCGTTAAATGTGGATATATCTTCTAGAAGGAGTCGTGATGAGTATGCAGCCATTCCGGAATAAGAAATAGATTTAGTAAAGGGTGATAACTTCCGGTCAGTTCAGCAGAAATGAGATTGGGAGATACCCTGAAAAGATTTTTCTGGAAATACTACACGAGAAGACTTGGACCCAGGATCAGTCATATTATGCACACCCAATAGGCCAGAGTTCGGCATCATCGACGAGATATGTTGTGAGTGACCAGGATAGTTGGCCAGAGATCTTTTAAAGGATGTGCCAGAGCGGAACTGTTCCGTCATCATTTCCATATTAGGCCGCTGAGCCGAGGTGCTATGTAACTAGCAATTCGCAGTGAGAGACGAGAGCCTAAAGGCACCAGGTGCCAGGCCATGAACAGGAGGCAAGTAGATATCTTGCTTTGCTAGTTTTGGATGCACCGACACCTTCTCGACATTGAAGAAAGGACATATCGACGACAGTGTTTACAATTTGCGACTTGGCGATTCGAATATCACGTGTCCGTCATTTTGGATTTCGGTATTTTGGGCGATCTATTTGCACGATTGAGATTTTGTGCACCACGGTTGCACTCGACTTCGATTTGATGTCATTCGAGATGTTGATTTTGATTTCCTATGCCATGCATGTGATTTGACTTGTGCCCTCAGTGTAGTTTTCATGCACTTCAGCATTTTGATTCGATTTTGTGCACGCTGATGCATGTGGTTGTGAGATTATATACCACGGTATACCTGATTTGGATTGATGCGTGATGTATACAGTCGATTTCGATTGTGATATTCGATATTTATTTTCGTGCACCTAGTGCACTCGATTTGGGTTCTTGTGTATACTTAACGCGCTTGAGGCGATTTTGGTGCACACCAGATGCACTAAATCGGGATTCTTCGTGCATATCAGATGCACCTGATATTGTTGTCAAGCACACTCGTTGCTCTTGACAGGTGTTTTCTTGCACACCCATTGCACTTAGATTTTTTTTCTGTGCACATGTATGGCACATTCATTGATTTCGATTTCTGTGCGCACCAGACGCACGTGGCATTCTTATACACATTTTGGGATTGGATTCTTTTGGAGTAGTATGTTTTATGATATTTACTATTTGGTCTAGTAACTGAGCAGGACTAGTCAGAGGACAGTACCTGAACATGTTTTTGCATGCATCGATAGTTACCGAAGGGATTTCCAAAAAGGAGCTCCAGTCTCAATATTTTTTCTATGTGTCCGAGATGACACGAAACACTTTACAAAGGAAACCCTTCTAAATTATTTTCAAAAATGGCGGGACGTGCATATTAAATAAAGGATATATATATATATATATATATATATATATATAGTTACCTTCTCACAATAAACGTCCGCTATTTGTGCCGTGATACGCGCATCGCACAGCGACTTGCAAAAAGATTTGACATGTATTTCTTTCCAGATGTTTTGACGAGTTTATAATGATGCGTACTATGTACATGTTATAGTTTTGATGTATATCATGTTGGTTTTCATATTGGACTTTGACATTGGTGTCTTCACCATAACTCCGATGATTGCGTGATGCTTGACGGGGTTTTGATTTGAGTTATACACTTGTTTTCATGCGCAGGCGTTGTGCTACGATATGTTTTGTGTATGTATGATTTCGGAGCCCCGATGACTTGATCATTTTACTGAAATATTTTAGTATTTGAGGGGTTTAAATTTGAATTCGGGGACCGAATTTATTTCAGGGGGAAGACTGTAACATTTCAGAAAAATAAAAAAAAATTGGGAATTTAAATAATTAAAATAATAAATATTTTGAATATTTTAATGATATGCTATAATTATATACCGATAAATTGGGAAATATTTGGAAAATTATAAGAATTACTGAAATAAGGGTGTTTTATAAGATATGAGCATTTATAGATTTTTGAATACTCATTTGTAAAGTGGTTAAGTGCTAAACTCGATTTATTTTCACTAATCATGCATTTATCTTGATTAGGCTTCATGACATGCACCATGTCACATTTACAAAAAATATTTGTTACATTTCTTTTCTACCATGACTTTTTATTTTTCCAAGCATGGCTTTGTTTTTAAAAAATGAGAAGAAAGAGGATAAAGATAAATAAAAAGAACAGAAAAGAAAAGATTAGAATAAGAAGGTATGTGCAAGAGAGAGAGAGAGAGAGAGAGAGAGAGGGTGAGGGGTCTTGACCTTTGACTCATTGTGTTCCCTCTTCATCTCGTCATCATTTTCCTTCTCCTTTCTCTCATGGCTGCCCTCTCACTCCCCCCTCCTCTACCTCCTCACCAAAACCTCAATCCCACATCAAAACATCATCTTCCCTTCACTAAAAATGTGCACAAGCTCACTACAAGCATAGGGAACCAAGAAAGTTGGGATTTTGAAGACTTGGGGCAATTCAAGAAAATTCTTGAGTTGCCAAATGAGGTATTTCCTTCACCACTAGAATAGTAATTCATTTCCTTTAGCTTCCATTTTAGTTTAGAATCGTATTAGTGAGGTTTTGTGATATCGGAAATTTCCTAGAAGAGGTTTGAGGAATTCTTGAATTGAGATGGTGCAATTGAGTTGTAGTAGTGATCTTAAACCCTTTTAGCGTTAGAATATTGGACTAAATCAGAGACTAAAACCCCGAGACATGAACATAGAAATCCCCGACATCGGATTTGTGTAGGAATAGTGATGAGTTTGGAAATCTGCTATGACTCGGAGACCTGGAAAAATATTTTGCAAACACAGTGAGACAAGCAGGCCACCTAGAAGCTAACCTCAAGACCCGAGACCCCAACCATCTTCCATGGCCGCAAATTAATTCTTTCTGGCCGCAAATTGCGACCAGGGTAGGGGTGAGTGGATTGGTGTTTGGTCCATGGCTCCATTTTCAGTAAACTAGGCCCTCCACATATGCAAAATTGGCTAATTCAACCTAGGGTAAAATCTGGAGGTGTTTTCTGGAGTTGCTGCTTCATTTTGCGACTTTGTTTTAACTTGAGTTTTGGTATTTGGGTTTTGACTCGGTGGTGTGATGTTTGCATGTCAATCTCGAGGGTTGTTTGGTTATTCTTGCATGTGTAGGCTATATGTTCTAACCTATAAACACCTCGCGTGTCGTTTTGGTTTTCATTCGCGATTTCGGTTTACGATACTATGTGTTTATGTGTAGGCGCCCTTACGTGGACTTTGGACGATGAGGAAGAGAATGGTGACATCGACTTCGGCAAGCGAGGATCAATGTGAGTAGATATATATCTACGGGGGAAGTCGGGTGGATGGCGGATAATACCTCCGCAATTTCGTAGCATTTGATGCGTTATTATATATATATATATACGTGATAATATGAGATGTGCATACTTAGCAAGTAATGCTTTAGGTGACTTTGGGTTAGTGTTAGCGTATTCGGAAGATAGTAACTTAGTTTAGTTTCTTAGTCGCGAAACCCTAGAATAATGTTTTGCACACACGCACACACACGCGCATACATTTGATTTTCTTGTGCGTATATAAGGATATATATATATATACATATATGTATATGAGTATGTATATATATATATACGTATACATATACACGGATGATGAGAATAGTATATGATACTTGGAGATGAGTCGATGTGGTTGGGCATGATACCGTGAGATCGGTGATGTGATTTGGGTCGTGTTATGAGATACGACATATTATATTAGCGGATTGATGGGCGATGTGTTTTCATACACATGCGGATATATGTTGATGGTATCGGTATGTACTAGACTTAGATCAGTAACCTGTTCATGATATTATGATAATGATACCATATGGATATTGAGGTATATGTGATAGGCGACCCGTACCTCGATTTTGGAATGCCGTACGATGGATTTACCATACGGGATATAATTATGATAGAAGATCGGCACTCTTGACTCAAGGATGTCGTATTATGCATTTTATCGTATGTGACGCTATTGAGGCGGGATCACTGACTACTAGATATATCGGCTCAGACTTAGATGGTTTTCCTTACCCTTTTATTTAGTCTCTTAGCTTGTCCTGTAGTTTACTTAGTAGATGTTAGACTGGGCTCGAGTCATACTTATTTCCAAAACTAACGAATCGTGGGTTCTTTAAAGACAGGCCAATGGATACTACGGATATTTCAAAGGATGTACCTTTTCTTAAAAACACCGTAGGCCCTATTTTCTAAACATCACGATTCGTGCTATTTCAAATGCCAAAACTGTATGACTCGTATATATAATGTATATTCGTTATTGTTGCATTTACTATTCATTTTCCATATGTTCTTGCGATTCGCATCGTATTGCATGCTTAAATGTGTTTTCATAGTTATTATGAAACCCTGCTGTCAGGACACCAGCACCATTACCGATGATGCATATGTCTACGAACACTTGCTTGTCGGCTCACACACACCATCATCGGTTATTGCCATAACACGTACACTTTAGAAGTATTACCTCATTGTTATAACTTGCTAGCTGATAGTTCCAATATGTTATTGCTTTGATATGCTAGTTTAATTATTGCATTTATTACTATGATATCTCATGCATGTGTATATTCATTTGTCATGCAATATTATGGGGCTTTATGCCAGTATTCACTGTTTATTGACATCGTGATTTTGAGATTTTGGATTCCATGAGATTTCTGGATTTGGAGAAACCGCAAGGATTTTATAAACTGATTATCATTTCCAAAAATAGAAATTGCGGTTTTCTCATGATATGATATGAGGTGTCCACCATGAGTTTCCTCGGCTCTTGAGCAGTATCATACACCCGATTCGAGGAGGAGGAGGAACCGTCTGTGGGTGCATGATGGACCCGGTGCGGTACCCCAGGGAAAGATAGTCGCAGATGATGGCGTTGAGCCTGGCAGGGGAGCAATACCGACCGGTTATTTGTGACGCGGCGGATATCCGGAGGATACCGACGTTGTCGTGGGATTTGATGTGGGCCAGTCCGGATTGCCGGAGCCCAGGGACCAGTCCGGATTGTCGGAGCCCAGGGACCAGTCCGTATTGAGATCATATGATAGGGGCCAGCCTGAGATATTGAGACTTTGAGTTATTAAGATCATATGATATGGGCCAGTTTGGATTGCCGGAGCCCGAGATATTGGATATTGGGATTTATGTTTTATGTCGATGCTTGACACGGATTCTATGTTGATTTCATTGACAATACCTCAATTTTTATATACAGAAATCTCACTAAATTAAGAAAACAGTTTTTTCATTTATGATGTATTATGTTTTCATTTATAATGCATTCATACATCACATATATGATATGTTGCTACCAGAGGCACTGACACGAGCACTTGGTATTACACTTATGAGTAGATGGTTTCAGGGTTATATACTGAGGATATATTATTATCGTATTTCCTAGGATTGATTCATACATGCGATTTCTGCTCGGTGATATTTTCTACTCACGAGTTATCAACTCACCCCCGTTGTGCAACAGTTTCTTGCAGGTTTTGCCGTACAGGTTTCGTTGCGGCTTTGCTGGCACACTTCTTCATTCCAGGGGATTTCTTTGGTAGGTGGGTTCACTCGCATCGTGACCACCATTGTACCTTATTATATTCAGTTGTATCTAGTAAACTCCATCAACCAGACTTGTATATTTATAGACTTAGAAGAACAGTATGTTTATTCTTTCGACCTTAGAGTCGCGCTTGTTTTATTATGGTTGTCTGGTGGATATTGGTTTTCTTTTGAGTTTTGATCCCCGCCTTCGGCGTTGTGTATTATATTGCTTGCGTGGTTGTGTCCGCCAATTGGCGAAGGGCTAGCTCCCGCTTGGGGATGCCTTTATTCATCATTTATATATATTTCATGTGTTGTACCCGTTTAGGGCCAGTATTTACAAAGGAGACTCTGCCGAAATTTTCGGGAAAAATATGACGTTGCTTTTAAATATTTAATGCCACATATTTATTAAAACCACTTTCTTTAAACAAGTTTTCCTTCACTTCTTATTTAAAATGGTTTAGATTTCTGGGCTTTTGGTTTACTTGAATTAGGTGGGGTTCTATAGACTTCACATGATTCAAGTGCCAGTCACGTGCTATTTCGGGTCGTGACACCTTTTTATTCAAAATTTTATATCCATCTTAAAATAAAACGACAACAATCACTCATCTCTTTTATCAACTCGTCTAAAGAAAGAAAAAAATTCATGTTTCCCTGCGGACGACCCATACTCATCGCGGCTAGCTATTTGCGACACCGTCTTGATTGCAATTATTTACAGCACAACATACAACACCTTCGCACGAACCAATCAAATAGCGCCATTGCCGAGGAAACGTTCGTAATTATTTTTCTTGTTATTCGGTTTGATTTCTTATAAAAACCAGAAATATAAAATAAAAACCAAAACCGCATCTTGTGTTCTTAACGATTATTGTGCAAGTTTTGCAAGGGAATCTGGAGTAATTGGAGCTAGCCAGCAGAGATTCAGAGACTTTAAACTTAGACCAAAGGAGTAGTGGTGCGCCCTGAAGAAATTTGACCAGAAGATCTTGCCAAGAGGCGGTGGAACCATGGCCCTTTGTAGCATTCGGCAGCGGAACCGCGGTCCCTTTGAAGAGTTGGGCCCCCAATCTTCTCTAGTATTCTTCTATCTCCTTCCTCTCTCCTATAAACCTCCAATAAACTGTTTTTATCTGCAGGATTCCTTACAAACAGCACCGCTAAAAAAATCTTTTTGCGTGTTTTGATTTTGGGTTGTTTGGCATACTTAAACCGGACATTAAGGGGAAATAAACCCAAATTCAGATTAGGTGGGGATTTCATCACCCTTCCTAGGCCCCACAAATCACAAACGAGCATACTATCACCCTACATTAATAAAAAATATCTAGACCAAGCCTCTAAGGACTGTCGCACTCAATTAGGACAAAAGAGGGTCGTGGGTAATGTATTGCTTATCCGCATTTCTCTTGTGGTGTCTAGGCAAGTGTGATTAAGGAAAGTTGTTACTTAATAAGGCCCGCTATTTCGGTGATTCGTATATCGGATACCTCCCACTTACCTGGCACTTATCTTGCCGCAAGATTGATAAGGAGATGGTAGAGGATTGATCCTACATCTTGTCATTTGGAAGTCTAGCGACTTGACCTAGGTGACCGTAGCTCTAGGGATTGATTGTATATGTTGTGATTGGTTGATTCAAGCCTCACGTCCGACATTTTTCTCAAAACAAGCCTCATTAAAAATCGTTCTCACACATATCACACGCTGCCACGTGCACTAAACCCGCTTAGTGTTTGATCGGCTAGACACGGGATTCTAGTGCTCGTCTAGTCCGCATTTTTGCTGTCGACTCCGAAGTCGATACTTCTTCATCTTATATTTCTCTTCCACCTACGATATCTCCCGAGATGGATGAATTTCCATCGGGTTTTAACAACACCACCTTGCCACCACCCGTAGGTATGCAAAATCCACCACGCATCACTCTACAAGACAAATGCTACCCCGTACGCGGACTCCTTCCTACGTGTCTGTCTCTTCCACCAGCCAATAGGGATAATTTCGAAATTAAACCCCACTTCATCAACTTGTTGCCTAAATTTCACGGGCTTGAATCTGAAGATGCATACGTTTTCATAACCAAATTCGAAAACGTATGTGCAATGATGAGCACAACCCAGCTTTCAGGGGATTCTCTGCGATTACGTCTTCTCTCTTTTACCTTGTGTGATCTCGCAGAAAAGTGGTTTTATAGCACCTCCGCACATTCTATCGCTAAATGGGATGAATTCGTTAAAGCATTCCTTAAGAAATTTTATCCTCATCACAAGACCGCCCGTATTCGGAGCGAGATTAACCAGTTTGCCCAACTTCCGAACAAACCCTTTTGGAAATGCTTTGAACGGTTTAAAGATCTACTTGTCCAATGCCCTCATCACGGAATCGATAGAAGTAAACTTTGCCGAATTATGTATGAGGGTATTAATCCAGAAACAAAACAAATGCTAGAAACCATTTGTCAATATCATTTCATGTCAAAAGACGACAAAGAAGCATGGTAATATCTGGAAGACCTTGCCGAACAAACGTTACAATGGGAGAACACTAGACCAACAATATCGTCTTCATCTTGGGCAGGTATCCATCATCTCGATACTTCCATCACAATGAAAGCCGAAATGGCTGCGATGCAAAAGAAACTCGAAGGTATGGAAAGAAAATTCTCTTTAGCCTCCCTAAACCAAGTTACGCTCCCCAAAACCGTGTGTGGTTTCTGTTTGGACTCATCACATTTAACGGAAGAATGTCCTTTGAATCCTCTATCTCAAGGTCATGAACAAACCAATGCTGCTTTTCAGCAACGACCTAGAAACGATCTTTATTCATCCACATATAATCAGGGATGGAGGAATCATCTTAATTTTGCTTGGAACAAAAACCAAACTCAAAATCAAAATCAGTTCCCAAGACAAAATAATTATCAAAGGCTTCCCCCACAGCCACAACAACCACCACAACAAATTCAGCAGCCCTTTCAACCATAATCTTTCCAAAATCCGACCAACAACTTTGCCCCTTATAATAATTCTTTCCAACCATAGAAGAATATTCCAACGGCCGGTACCGATAAAATCTTTGCATTCGAAAGAAGATTAGAAATGTTTATTAAACAATCCACACAAACGACGGCTAATTTAACATCTTCTATCAAACGCTAATGCAACACACTGCTTCCCACGGTAAAAGCATAAAATCGATAGAAGCACAAATTGCACAGTTAAATGCCGCAATGAGTGAAAGAGAGAAAGGGAAACTTCCATCTCAACCTCTACCAAATCCCGACCACTCACAAAGCGCAAATATCGTCCTTCATCAACAAAATCATAACGTGAGCGCTGTAACTACGTTGAGATCGAAAAGAGTGCTGAACAACCAAGTTGGTGAACAGGTTGATGAGTTAGATGACTCCCCGGCTACTACTTCTACTCCTACTTCGTCTAACCCAACAACTTCTTCCGAGCCTATTCTCCGTTCTTCATTAAGCTCGAACCCTCAGCCCACTTCCTTGAATGAATTACCATCTAAGACCATCCCTAATTCATGTTTGGGATCCATTTCATCCCCACAAACATCTCCACATGTGTTGGACTCAACCCTCGTTAATAAAGCTCTTTTTCCAAACCGGTTGAGGACCAACAGACCAAGTCCACAAATAGAGAAGATTGCAGAAATTTTTAAGCAAATTAACATAAATATTCCTCTCTTAGATGCTATCTAATAAGTTATATCCTATGCTAAAATTCTAAAAGACTTGTGCACTAGGAAAAGGAAAACTCAGATGCCTAAAAGGGTTTTCTTAGCGATCAATATGAGCAATGCTCTTACCCAACATGTGCCCAAGAAATATAAGGACCCCGGTTGTCATATAATATCTATAACTATTGGGGGTAAAAATATCAATCGCGCTCTACTCGATCTATGTGCTAGTGTTAACTTGCTCCCGTATTCTGTTTATGAGCAATTAGGTATAGGAGAGTTGAAACCTGCGCATTGCACTCTTCAAATGGCCGATCGATCTATCACCCATCCTAGGGTTGAGCTAGAGGACGTGTTGATCAAAGTTAGGGAATTTATGTTCTCCGTGGACTTTATAGTTTTAGATACACAGCCTGTGGGAAACCCACGGAACCAAATCCCGATGATTCTTGGTCGACCTTTTCTAGAAACTTACAACGCGATAATCAATTGTCGTAACGGTTCCATGAACCTGTCCTTTGGGAAGATGACAATTGAACTTAACATTTTTACGGTAGGAAGTCAACCCTCCAAACCTTCTGCTCATATAATTGATATATGTTCTGTCAACAAGATAACTTCTGACAGTGGCAAAGTGGAGGAGCTTTTGCTCCACGATAATGAGCTCGACACCACTAGTGTGATATTGTTTGAGCCAGCTATTTATTATATGAGTAGGGACCCTTCTTTCGACATGTCAACCCCCGAGTTCAAATCCTTTGACTTGTCGAATAAAGTAGATGAGCTTTTCGAGTCTCCTACCTCCATAATTTCTGATGAATCGAGTTTTTTGAAGGCTGGTGCGAAACACGTTGAGCTTGAAACTTTCAACCTTTCCAGTGAATCTGCTAACATAGATATTAATTTCTTTATTTCCGATGAGATCCTCATCGATGAAAGTTTCGAAAATATTTTCGCCGAAGAACTCGCGTTCCTTAAAGACATGGATGTTGTGATTAATCAACCTCCATTGGAAATTCGTGCGCCTCCCTTTAAGGCTGGAGAAGTTGAACCACCACCCCTTCTTCTTATCCCATACGAGAATGCGACTATTCCACCCAATCCTAATCATTCACGTTTTCATTTTCTTTCACCACCACTTTTTTGTCTCTACAAACCGAGACATAAATCCTTTTGATTACACTTCTTATCTCCTCCCCACTTCTTCACGTCTATCTGTAACATGATCTTCCACCAACCATGGTGTTACCCAGATAAAATATTTGAATGGTTGGTGTTGACTTTTGGTCTTTGTAAAGCTTCACATAGACCGATAATATTTACCCACCTTTTATGTTAAATTTCAATAATGAAAACAATGTTTTACTCAAGTTTGAGGGGGGAGAAGAAAAATATTTTTTGGCTCTTGAAAGAAATGAAATTTTTACATGATTGTGAGCCGAGAACAAGTTTGGTGGAGGATTTCTTGGTCATTCACTCTTGATCACTTCTTTATACCATCTTATTGAACTGTTCCTCCTAATCTTCAGGTTTTGAGCTTACAGGATAACATCAGTTAGGACGCTGCTGCAAACAAGTTTGGGGGGATGGTTTGTAAGGATGGTTTGTGTATATCTACGCATCATATGTAAATATTGCATTTCATAAAAAAAATTAAAATAAAAGTTAGAAAGTGAAAAATACATATGAAAGAAAGGAAGAGATTTAAGAAATGCAAAAAAAATAGATGTTTTAAACGAAGTTAGTAATACGTAGTCATGAGCTGTTGTCCCAAGGGTTAGTAAGATGAAGGAATCACTGATTTGAGCATAGAAATAAGTCTGAAAAATAGCCCTTATTCTTGAGTACAAACTTCTGAACGTTGATACCCTACTATACGCACTTGCACACATCTTGAAACTTGGGATAGTAGAGCATACCTTGAAATGCACTTGTCTAAAAGCCTTAGTATGAAGGAAAAAAAATAAATTAACAAAATATAAATGACACATAAAATATAAATGGTGAAGAAAAATGAAGACTGGTTTTGTAATTACTTAAGACAGCATAAAAAAAATATAGTAAGGGTGCCTTATCACCTAGTGTCTTAGACCATCTAGTTTGGGAGTCAATGCTAAGCCTTAGGTGTTACAAGACTGGAATATTGCTAATTACGCCTTAATAAGTGAGCAAATTTGGTAATCGGTTGGTTAGTACCTCAAGAAATATTAACAGTCGCATGAAGAATGCATGAGCAAATCCATAAAAAACATTCACCTACTAAAAAGTATTAAGGTATATGGATAAAGGGTATGATAGCTTGGATTGAATTCTCCAAGTGTAAGGATGTCTTTTACACAAACGTAGGGGTATATGATCGTTGTTTGGAAGAAAGGTAGGGAGGAAGACTAAAGACGATGTTTTACTGAGGGATGATGTGATTTCTGACATCTTTTCATGACTATTAAGATAGAGCTCATGACAACTAAAAAGCTATTATAGTTTGAAACACTTATTTTCAAGTTCTTTCTTTTATATGTTCTTATCTTTACATGTATATTTCATCTTCTTTCTTTATGGGATTTCGTGGGTATAATCTGCTGAAAACCCTCATGAGACAACACTCCTCCTATTAGGGACACCTAGAGGTTAAAGGCTTGTTGCACGGGCTAAGTGCAATCGTGTGTTGCCTACAAAAGTGTTAGATTTTTCTTTTTAATAAATAGTTTGTTCGGGACGATCAAAGATAAGTTTGGGTGTATTTGATTAGTAAAAAATATTGCACATTTGTAAGAACATTTTCACTACTATTATTAACTAATAAAAGGAATTAAATGTAAATAAAGAACATATGTGGGTTTATATATAAAAATATTATTATCATATGTTTCTTCATTTATAATTAATATAATTAGGGAAAATATATGCATATAATATTTAAATGAAATATTAGTAATTAAAATATGCATATCATATCAAATATTCCTAATCAATATTCTTAAGATATTGTATCATGTAAATGGTTGGAATAATATCTCAAAAAATACCAAATGCTACTAACAATTTGATTTGAGATATTGTGCAGGTATTAGCTCAGGTCTGAAATCTATGTAGGTGATCCAAGTCAAATCGGGATATCGAAACCGAATCTGCCAAATATTAGAAGCAAATCGAGGAATCAAGCAACGGCAGAGACTCATATCAATATTTTCATAATCTATATATCAAGAGGATCACTAAATATTAAGAAGAAAAGACAGAAAAAATACCAAGACCTAAACCCACCAAGTGGCGGCGGAACCGCGGTCAACAAGGGGTATGGGCGGCGGAACCGCGGTCCTTTGGTGGCCGTTGGATTTGGGATTTTGGGGATATGATCATAATCTCACCTACTCCCATATGGCATCTAGGGTTTCTTGTTTTAGAGACTATATAAAGGACCGAGAGCTGTGCATTTTAAAATAATCCAATTCCACATCTAATCATCTCATTGTCTATTCATCTACCTCCATATAGAGAGAGATCTACGAGCAAAACTAGGGTTCTTATAATCTACTTTTGAATGATTAAAGTTGTAATGCAGTAATAAAGATAGTTTTTATTTTAATTCTTTTTTCTTTTACTTTACGCATTTACTTTTCCGCAATTACTTTCTGCATTAATTATACGAATTACTTTCCTGCACTTTTAATTATGGTTTCATTCATCTTCAACCTATCTTTTAGATCGCTATTAAGCATGAGCGAGTAATTTCTTACTTGCTAGGGTTTGTAGGACAGGGTAGAATAATGGATGAAATATCGCGCAACTTCTTTTGACATTTTAATATTTACAAACTTTAGCAAAATAAATGTTAACCCTCTTATCGGGCATGCTGTCAGTTAATGATAGTCATGACCATAATTTGAGATTAGTTAATAATTATTTTGTTAAGGGCTTGAGATAAATAGAGATCAATGGAAGGACAAGGGACAGTAGTGGGAAACCCTAATTTCCTCCAAGAACCCTAATCCACATTGATCACCATCTCTTTAGTTTTAAACAATTAAAAGATAAAAAGAACTATTTCTAAACATTCATCCATTAACTACTAAGTCATATAAACCCTACAAACCTTTCTATTATAAATTTTATATCCATCTTAAAATAAAACGACAACAATCACTCCTCTCTTTTATCAACTTGTCTAAAGCAAGAAAAGAAATTCACGTTTCCATGCGGACGACCCATACTCATCGCGGCTAGGTATTTGCGACACCATCTTGATTGCGGTTATTTACAGCACAACAAACAACACATTTTCGCAAACTAATAATAACGGCAACCCAGGTACCTGTCAAAAAGGAAGGTCGACGAGCAAGCTCATTCGAACCCTACTGAGCCTATCCGTGACAATCTCCATACAGTCCGGTCTCTTCGTCTAAGAGTATCGCATACCGGGTTTAGGAGGGTGGTAAACGTCAGACCCCTAATAACCTGATAAGTCATGTCGATTTGGCTCAGGACCGATCTGAGAAACTACCGATCTAATCATCAGTAAATTTCAACTGCCTTGACCAAGATCTTATGGTTTTAGCCAACCGGACACAGTGCGATATCGACTCCCAATACCGGAAGAGACGAATCCCTAACAATTACTCACTGCCTCCATGTGACTCGGGACTGTACCCAACCAAAACCCGTTTGCACGATTCAGTAGAGCCATGGTAGGGTAGTGATCAAAGAACAGTAGGAACTCACACGAGACAAATGTTGATCTCAGGTCTAAAGACTAACCTGTACTCATGTCACATGAGAACCGCTATCTAACGATAGGTATAATACCATCTAGAAGTTCTCGGTGAGTCTGTCCAGTGTACTCACCCCTAGTGAGCACTTGTATACAATCTTAGGTGATCACACCAATGGTTGTGGGGCCAACCACCGCCCCTCGTCGGGGTATAGAAAAGTATACATAAGTCTACTCTAGAATATCGATGCCCGGTCTCGATACTCCTGTGATTTGGGACCTTTAAGGATGTGCTTATGGACTACCCAGCTCCCACAAGTATGATCACCATCATAATGCTGGTAGTCAAGCAAAATCCTACGGGCTTTATCAATATGTATCAGCCATATGTGATATAGAGTATAACATATGCACATGTTAAGATAAAGACAAACCAAAATAGTATACTACTGTAACGAGTCTTTATCAACATGTATAAATAATACAAGGCAGTAAGAAAAACAAATGCACATGTTCAGATAAAGACAACTCAAATATTATACTATATAACTGAGCAAGATTATACTGTACATACGTATCCCCAGCATCCTATACTATACAGGCCTCTAGGGCATACCTATCCAATACATACATATCCCTAGCATCCAATACAATATAGGCCTCTAGGGCATACATATCCAACACTTACGATTAGGTACAATTTAAGGATGTGCTTATAGACTACCCAGCCCCCATTAGTATGATTGCCATCACAACGTTGGTAGTCAAGCAAGAATCCTACGGGCTTTATCAACATGTATTAGCGATATGAAATAACTAGTAAAACATATACACATGTTAAGATAAAGACAATCCAAATAGCATACTATCATATCGAGGAAGATTGTCATGTACATATATATCCCCAGTATCCTATATAATAAAGGCCTCTAGGGAATACATATCCTGACAATCTTCTACTTGCACTAGGGCTTTTTATTGGCGTATCGACTACCCATTGTCTGCACTAGAGCTAGTCGTTGGCATATCGTATACCCAACATCTCGAACAACCTCTCGAATTGTGCTTGAGGAATGGCCTTGGTGAATGGATCTGTAGTGTTGTCCTTCGTATCTACTCTCCGCACCTCTATCTCTTGGCGATCCACAATCTTCCTAATCAGGTAACAACGCCGTAAGATGTGTCAGGATTTCTGATAGGACCGTGGTTCCTTCACTAAAGCAATAGCCCCGTTATCGTCGCAATACAAAGGTATTAGATCAATAATGGATGGAACCACCTGAAGTTCAGAAATGAACTTCTTCATCCAGACCGCCTCTTTTGCGGTATCATTAGCAGCGATGTACTTAGCCTCCATTGTCGAGTCTTATACGGTGTCATGTTTGTAACTCTTCCAACAGACAGCCCATCCGTTGAGGCTAAACACATAACCTGATATGGATTTAGAGTCATCCTTATCATTCTGGAAGCTAGAATCTGTGAAGGCCTCAATCTGGAGGTCTCCATTGCCATATAGTAAGAAAAATTCCTTAGACCTTCTCATGTACTTGAGAATGTTGTATACGGCTATCCAGTGGTTCTCTCCTTGGTTTGACTGATACCGGCTTACCACGCTGAGTTCGTAAGCTACATCTGGTCTGGTACATAACATCGCATACATTATAGAGCCTACCGCCAAAGCGCGGGGTATAATGCTCATGCGATCCCTCTCCTCATCAGTCTTGGGAGACATCTCCTTAAAGAGGGTGATCCCGTGACAAGCGGGTAAATTACCACGGTTGGAATTTTCCATACTAAATCTCTTAAGTATGGTGTTAATGTACCTTGACTGTGAAAATCCCAACATTCTCTTAGATCTATTATGATAGATCTTAATCCCTAGAATGTAGGAGGCATCACCCAGGTTTTTTATGGAAAACTTCTGTGACAAGAAGATTTTGACCGATTGTAATATAGGAATACCGTTTCCTATCAAGAGAATTCCATTCACGTACAAGACGAGGAATACCACGGTTCTTGCTACAATTTTCTTATAAATGCATGGTTCATCTACATTGTTTATACAGTCAAATTTCTTGACCGTCTCATCAAAGTAGATGTTCCAACTCAGTGATGCCTGTTTTAATCCATAAATAGATTTAAGCAACTTACACACTTTTCCGCTGCTCCCACTCTCCGTGAAACCCTCTGGCTGGTCCATATAAACACCATGTTAGTGGACGGGGGCTAGGGTCACGACGTTCGTGACCGCGGCGGAATTGTACACAAAAAATAGTAGCAAGTATAGCCCCAATCCAAACAAGAATCTATCGAAATAACAATGCAATTAACTAAAGTTCTAAACTAGTGAACTAAAGGAGATAAGACTACAACCTTTGTAGCATCTTCATATGCTCCAAATGATGAACTCGGACTCGAGCTAGACTCTGCGAGTATCTGGAAGCATCCCTACGCCGACTGCCTTGCCGTAAATGATCCGCAGTGAAGCCGCGGTGCCCGTAGCTCCATCTCCTCCGTCTCGAGAAGAAACTCTATTTCGTCCCTCGCTATGCACTAATGGATGTGAGAGGTGAACTGGGTACTCTCCAAAATTTGATTTGAGCCACCATGGCAACATTTGCTATTAATGAAGTGAGCTTAGAGTTCTCAAGCACAAAAGAAGAAGAAGAAGATGAATGAAGAAAAATCCGTCGCTCTCTTTTTTATCGCCTCATTCTTTGTTTATCATATCTAATATGTTAAGTAAAGAGTGGAGGGCCCCACCAATTAAATGTTATCATATATATATTAATAAATAAATATACTAGTATACCCAAATATACATACATATACATACATTTATATATATATATAAAACATGTTAAATGGTAGGAATAATATATATCAAATATATATATATATATATTAAAAGAGAACAATTATATGTATCATATACATACAAAATAACTATCAATTTCTTCCATGTATCATATACATCAAAGAGAGTGTATCATATACACGGTACTAGAAACCGTATTGAATACGGTTATCAAGTCAACATTTGACAATATATTCTGGCTTTTAAACCGGCTAGTATACCCGGACGTTTGATTAAATCAACTATTTAATCGAACACCCGCACGTATCGCATACGTATGCCACATCATATTTTTGCTCGGGCAGGAAATTTCGTTGTGGAACTCTAAAGACCTGTCAATACGCTGGTAGTGGGTTATACAGGATCATATCCAATCGAATTCAAAACCTTTCGGATTCGACCCTCTCACGGGATAACCCACATGTGCGTCAATGGCACTAGCTGTACGTAACGGCTACCCAGGTAAGATAAAGATAAAGGTAGGTCGACGAGCGAACTCTTCCAGACCCGATAAAGTCTATAAGTGACAGTCACCGTACAGTCCGGTCTCTTCGTCTAAGAGTATCTCATATCGGGTCTAGAGTTTGGAATCTGTCAGACCCTAATAACTCGATAAATCGTGCGACATAGGACTCGTAACCAACCGGAGATACAACCGATAACACTCATTAGTTTATCTCCACTGCGGTAGCTAACGACTTGTGGTTGTAGTCATGTACAACACAGTGCGACATCAACTCCCTATACCGGGAGAGACAAATCCCCTCGACTGCTCACTTCCTCCATGTGCTTTAGGACTATAACCAATAAAATCCCATTTGCACGACTCCTTTGAGCCGTGGTAGGATAGAAGTATAAGAATATTAGGAACACACATGAGACACTATGGCGATCTCATGTCCGAAGGACTACACTATACTCATGTCACCAGAGAACTTCTATCTGACATTGGTATATTACCAACTAGGAGTTCTCGTTGAGTCCGTCCAGTGTAACTCATTCTCTAATGAGTAATGTATACAATCATTGATGTCAAACACCAATGTCTATGAGATCAACCACCATCCCGTACAGGGTCTTGAAACGTATACACTAGTCTAAACTGGAATACCAATGTCCAGTCTCGATACTCTTACGACTAGGGACTTTAAGGATGTACTTATGGACTACCAGGCCCCACTAGTATAATCTCCATCATCGTCCTGGTAGTCAAGCAAAATGCTAAAGGTTTTATCTCATGTCTACATGATACGTGATAATGAATAAAATCCATTACATGAAAAATAAAGATAAACCAAATAGCATACTATCATCTTGAGTAAGACTATTCGCCGTATAGTTCATCCTTCAATTACGTAATTGCCATCTTGCAATTACAATAATTTTCTTGAGAGCACTATATCCAACAATTTTTTGGTTAAGTTTAGGGTATTTTAATGCAAGGTTTTTGGTTGCAAAATGTGTTTAAAGTTTCCAACATGATTTAAGTTTTCAAAAACTAGTATTTTGATGAAGTCTTAGTATTCAAAACAAAACTGGATTTAATCGGGTACTTTGCTGAAAAATTAGTAGATTCCAGGGGGTTATATATAAGATTTTGGAGTGGGGCATGGTAATCGAGGCCATTAGACCCTGCCCAGGCCGCCGACCTCGGCCAATTGTCGGCCGCACCCCCATTCTGGCTGTTGGATTTTGTTGTGTAGCTCAATCTTGAGTCAATTAGGCCACTGTGATATATATTTTTGTTCTAGTATTTAGATAACAAAATCTGGGAGTGTTTCAAGTTGGTTTTCGTCCGATGTTACAAGTTTTCTTAACTTTAAAAATGTTTTCATGATTCCGAGGTGTAGTTCGATCGAGTTGGCATGCATTAAAACACGTTAATCGTAGTACCTAGCCTACGTACACTTAGGTCGTTAGTAACGGTTGCTACGTGATACTTATTCGTGCGCTATAGTTTAATGTTTAGGATCGGTCGCGGAGACGTCCGACGCGGCGAGGATGAGCAAAGCGTTCGTGGGTTTTGAGTCGCACGAGTTGTCTTTAAGTGAGTGGAATAATATCTACAAGTGGGAAATCGGGTGGATTTTGTATAAAACTTTGTGTCTCTATTTTAAACCTATTCACGACACTTGATTGCATTATCATTCGATTAGTATTGTATTGAGTACCCTGCCATGTTGCATACATATACTTGCTAGCATTGCTACGTTCATTGATATTTAGTTAAAATGTCATGTTTCATGTTCAATTTCATCTCTTATATTCCAATTGCCCTGCTATAAAAACACACCCGATAGGACACTGCATAACTACCAACGATTACCATATTGTACAATCACAAACTCGCAAGTACACTACACATCATTGGATTTCATGATTTCGTGCACGATGGATGCACCTGATTTCGTGCACGATGGATGCACATGATTTCGTGCACAGAAATATAACGCGCGACTCTAAGGTCGAAGGAATAACATCACTGGTCTCTATCTCAAAATAAATACATGTTTGGTTGATGGAACTTCTAGATACAACTGAATAATAATATACAAGATATATAATGGGGGTACGATACAAGTAAACCCACCTACTAGCAAGTCACCCGGAAATAGGAAGCAGTGCCAGCAAAGCCGTAAAGAAACCTGTACGGCAAAACCTGCAAGAAACTGGGGCACAACGGGGGTGAGTTGCCAACTCGTGAATAGAAAAACATCTACGGAAAGAAATCGCATAAATAACGCAACCTAGGTCAATGATCATAATATATCCTCAAATATATGAATTACACGTAGCCTATAACAAGGCTAGGGTAAATATCTAACCCGAGTGTAATCTCATGTGCCCGTGTCAGTGCCTCAAGTAGCAATATATCATATGAATGAGGTATGAATGCATGAAAACAGAATACATGTAAATGAAGAACCGTTTTTATAATTTAGTGAGATTTCCTTTGTATTTTTAAAATGAGGTATCATAATGAAATCAGCATAAGACAATGCCTAGCATCGGCACAAAACGTAATCCCAATATCTCGATATCTCTGTATCACAGTCTCTGTACCTCAATATCTCGAAATCTCAATGTCTCAATCACAATATCTAGGGCGCCGACAGTCCAGACCGGCCCCTACCATCCATCTCAAGACCACGACGGTATCCTCCAGATATCCGACGCGTCGGGTAAAATCACTGGTAGGTAGTGCTCCCCTGCCAGGCTCGCATCGTCATCATCACGCGCTCCTTGCCCCGGGGTACCTTACTGGGCCCACCATATACCCGAAACGGTTCCTCCACTCCTCGAATCGGGTCTCGAAATCCATCAGCAAACTCATGGTGGACGACTCATACATCATGGGAAAACCACACTTTTTATTTTAAAAGAGAGGAAAGGTTTATTTATGTTTTTGCGGTTTTCCTCCAAATCCAGAAAATCTCATGGAAATCCGAATCCAAAACCTCAATAACACGTAAAATAGTGAATATATGCATGAGAATCCATGAATGCGGCATAACAATGAATAACGGTATGCATGAAGTAGTAGGTAATAACTACAATGTCTAAACTATTAGCTAACAGGCTATGTCAAGCAGTAATATTTTCTAAGGTGTACGTGACATGGCAATTACCGATGAAGATGTGTGTGAGCCGGCAAGTAAGTGTACGTGGTACATACGCATCATCGGTAATGGTGCTGGTGTCCTAACAGCATGATATCAATAATGGAGTATGAAACATAATATAAGCATGCGATGCGAAGCAAACCACAATAATGAGCGGGAGCTGAATACTAGACGCAACTATAACTAATCTGCATTAATCTAATATAAGTCCTACAAATGGTGCCTTTTGAAATAACACGAATCATGGGGTTTTGAAAATAGGGGCTACGGTGTTTTTATGAAAAGATACGTCTTTTGAAATATCCGTAGGATCCCTTGGGCTGTCTTTTAAAATACCCATGATTCGTTAGTTTTTGAAATAGGTAAGAATCGAATCTAATCTAACAACTAAACTAAACTAAAGGGCTAAGCTAACAAGCCGGACTACAGGTAAGGAAACTGCCTAACATCTGAGTCGATACATATACATACCTGTATATATATTAGTCGGTGATCCCGCCTCAATAATATCATTTCTGATACCATATCTTTAATCAGACATCCCAAGTCAAGAGTGCGGATCAATCATCAAAATATAGCTCGTACGTAAATCCGTCGTACGGCATCCCCAAATCTGGGTACAGGTTAATATCATATTCATCACACTATTCATCCGGTATCCTCTTTATCCAAGATCATAGTCCAGGGTACTGACCTATGTCTAGTACAATACTAAAATCATCAATATAGTCATGATCTGACTACTGATTGACAGTCTCGTACAAACCGATATCACAACCATAAAATAAATCTCATCGACTCAGCTCAATCCCAAGTATCGTCCTCAAATCCGTATGTGAACATATAGTCCCATACCCATGTGAACACATAACTATAAAGAATCCCATGAGCACATATAAATAGGAATGTATGCAAGTATGTATCTGTGTATGTGTAGTGCAACACTACCCTAGGGTTCGCAACACTAAAATAATCGAACACACCAATATCCATCCTAAACATCGTTATTAATCCCAAATAACATATAATAATTGTTGGTGTGTATACGCATCCGTATACACCACCACGGACTGCGGGGGTGCTATACGCCATCCACCCGGCTTCTCCGCGTAGATACAAATCTACTCACCTGGTCCTCGCTCACCGGTGCCGACGTTGCCACGCGCTTGCTTGTCGTCTCGAAGTCCACATGGGGTACCTACATATCATAACGCACCGTATAGCATTAAAATCCGACTCATGACCAAAACGACTCACGAATCCCACATAGGTCAAAACCTATGGTTTGCTTCCACAAATCAACTTAAAAACCCTCGACGTCGGCGTACAAATGCCAAACCATCGAGAAAAACCCAAATACACTCATTTGCACATTGACGAACACAAATTTTAATATAAAATAGGTTAAAACTCACAAAAACTTCAAACTCACTTAAAAAGCTATTTTTCCGAAAACCTAGCAGGCAAAATTAACCGTTTTAGTACAAAACTAGCGGCCACAATATCCACTAAATATCATAACTAATTCATACAAACCATTTCTATAATTTATTCTTATCAATTTGCATAAATTCCAAAATCCTAGTTTGCAAAAATATCAATTTTTAACACCTTTCAAAGCAAAATTCACAATTCAACCATTAAGCTTAGTTTTGCATAACCTAAGATATTAAACCACTCATTATAATGTTAATGATGTCATGAAAAACTAATTGAAATTTTATCTCACCAAAATATATATATTTTAAAAACCTAGTTTGCAATATATATAATTATTACAAATTTAAATTAACAAATTGCAAACTAGCAACTAGATTAGTTTTAGCATTCTATAACATGTTAATCTCCATATTAAAATCATAATCAATTTATAAGAATCCTAACTAGATTTTAAATTTCACATTTTCAATAATTTCTAAAAACCTAGTTTAGATAAAAGAAAAAAAGAGCTTAATTTGGACATTTTACATCTAACAATTTACATATTATCAAAAAGATTAAGTTTTCATTTTCTTAAGATGATAATCTACACTTTGCAACCATGATTACATGATAAGAACCCTAATTGCAAATCACAAACCCTTACTAGATTTTCCAATTATTCAATTAAACCCATAACATTAACTAATTATGTTTGATTTAAAGTATTTAACAACAATTAAACAAAGGGTTAGAATTTATACCCAATCAATTTGAAGATCCCACAAGCACACATAGCCTCCCAAATTGCTCTCTTGCTCCCAAAATCCATGCTAGATAGGCAAATAAATAATGGGTAAGGGTTGGATTTTGGTTTTGAGTTTTAGTTGATTTTTCATGAAATTTTTTGTGAATTTTTTTTTGAGAAGAGATGAGATGAGGAATGAGAGGGGAGGGCTGCTGAAAATGAGCAGGTTTTGGCCAGCATAGGGGTGGGGAATGGGTGAGGGAGGAGAGAGAGTGAGGTGGAGAAAGTGGAAAAAGTCAAAGTCCACCATTTTCTATCGTTTTCCTTTCTTTTCTTTTCATGGTGATTAGAGAGAGAGAGAGAGGGAGGGCTGTCATGGTGGGGCTGGCCACATGGTGAGAGGGAGAGGGAGAGAAGGTGAGGTGTGATTGTGTGGGTTAGGAAAAAAGATAAATGTATTACCCCGATTCCCGTTAACACTAAATTCACCGGAAAAAGCCTTTTTCTTCGATATTTTCTAAACCGTTTTGGCAAATGATTTCGTTTCAAAAACCACATGATAAAATTTTATTTAATGTTTTATGATGCACAAAATTTTTTTCAACTCATTCCAATTTATAATTTTCCCTAATTAAATGTATTAGTGACGGCTTAAAATAATATTAAAATAATTAATTTCGGAAAATTTTTCAGAAAATTTGAAATTTCACCAGTGGCTCAATAAACACCAAATACTAGCAATTACATATCTAGAATATGTATATTTAATTTTATAATAAAGATATTTGCATTTTGACTTTTTACAGAAAACCCCCTTATTTTACCGTTTTTTTTCGAAATTTCACCGAAACGATTTTCAAAACGTTACAGGATATAGCCGATTACGGATGCACGGTGTATGGATTTGGTGGTACCCAGTAATCGAAGTGGCGATATAGCCAATTACGGGTACACGGTGGAACACGGCAGATATCCGGAGGATACTAACCGGTGTTATTTTATGAAAGGGCCATTCTGAGAAACGGTGCATGCATTGATGATTCTTTGTTGATATTGACTATACTTTACGTGACTCGGTTACTTTGCACTTATATTCTTTTACCATATATATATATATTGTGATGTTATTTCAATTCACTGAGTTGATAACCCACCCTGGTTGTGCCATAGCTCTTTGCAGGACCGGCCGCATAAATACCTAGCGGTTGCGTTGGCACGGCATCTTTAGGATTCTTGCTTGCTTTTGCTAGGTGGGTGATGATGTGTAGGGTAACCACCGTAGATGTATATTCTTTTGTATCTAGTATCGCTCCATCTACCACTTGTATTATTATTTGACTTAGATGGAGTCGAGACTGATGTATATTATTTTAGGTCGAACGCGGGTAGAGTTGACCATGAGTTTACTTATGCAGTTGCTTATATTTGCTTATGATTCTTTGCATGAGGCGTCGTATATTACCGCGTGGTTGTGATTCCGCCGAGTGGACGTTGATTTAGCTCCCGTATGTGGGATGCTTATATATTTACTATCATTGTATTCGTTTTATTCAAAATTTACTGTAACACCTTAGGATGTGTTCAAAGGCTAATTATATTTTAATATATAGTTTTTAGTAAAAAGTTTACCAAAATGATTTTCAAATATTTTATCAAATTTAATGAATATTTTATTAAGATTTTCCTAGGCTTGCACACACATGTGCATGTAAACTAGGGTTAATATGGGGTTAAACCATGATTAGCAACTATGATGAACTAACCATTTTTCCTTAAGCTAATTTTAAATTGAATTAAGTTATTGGGTTTTAATTAAGTGTGTGTTTTTTTAAATGAAAAGGAAAATGATTTGAATATGATTGACTTAGAGGGAGAGAGAGAGAGAGAAATGGCATGATGGCCTTGCCATGCCTACATTTAATGAAGAGAGTGAGAGGAGGGGGTTTGACTTGGGTGTTATCATTTCCTTGCCTCTCATTCTTTTCTCACTTCTCTCATTCTCTCACTCACACACACACTACAACAGCAACAGCAGCAGCAACATCAGCCCAAGAAGCAGCAGCAACATCAGCCCAAGAAGCAGCAGCAAGCAGGCAGCAGCAGCAGCAGTGAGCAACAACAACAGCAACAGCTTCAGCAGCACCAGCAGCAGCTCCAGCAACTACAGCAGCTCTTTTCTTCTTCTTCTCCTTCCTCCTGCTTCCTAGGGTCGAGAGTGGGGTATATTTCTTAAACCTACTTCCTAGTTTGCTTAGTTGTGTAGAAATAGTTTCGATTAGTATAAAAAGTGAGTTTTTGTGCTAAAATTATGATTTGTGTGGACTTTTGGCTAAGTGATGATTTTATTGGTTAGATTAACTTAGTTAAGTGTTGTTAAGGCCACTTAAACCTAGGTAAACCCTAGATTTCACCAAAATACCCTAGGGCTTCTTTTTGTGCAAAATATATCGTTTTTTAGCAAAACTTGGCCTCTCTGTGATCTGCTTATGACCCGGCTCCTTCAAAGAAAATCTGAGTTAACTGGAGTATATACACTAGGTATAGACCACACAAACGAAGCACGGGAGCATAACTCCCTAGGTGGGCCGCGGGTTTATTCCTTCTGGCCGCAAATTGCGGCCAGATAAGGGAGATAGGTGTTAGGGTTTTGGCTATAGGAGTCTGCTATATTTTTAGGGTCTGTGGTATGTGCAATTTTGTATGTTTTCACTTTTGTCAAAATCTGGGACAATATATCGTTTTTTAGGTATGTTTTGTTCGCGCGATACGGGCGAGACGTGAGTGGGTTCTGTGATCCAGCGTGTCGCGACGTGTCGGGATAGTTTTAGGCGCGTAATCACACGTGTTAGCATATCGTACACATGCGCGTTTTCTCGTTTGATTTCGATATCGCGTTTTGTAGAATTTTGCTTATATATGTGGATTCTTTGTGTAAATTCCAGGTTCGCAGGCGGGTACGTCGGACGCCGCAAAGAAAGGGAAGTAAGTGATCGGCTACGTGTAGCACGCGACCAGGTAAGTAGATTTAACATCAACGGGGAAATCGCCCGTATGGCGTTAAGCATCAGGGCGTGATAGGATATTTAGTCATAGATGTTCATGTGCATTAGCGTAGCATACCTCCCTTATTGCATATAGAAATGGTAGATATAGAACACTGCACTGTCACTAACGGTAAAAGCTGCACGAGCACTAATTGTATGTTGCACTCACACCGTTAGTGATTGCCATAACACTTGCACTATAGGATTGCTACGAATTACATATCATTTGATTGTCGCATCATTGATGATTGTCATGACTTGTCGCATTTTGGCATACACATATATTGATATTTTCATACCTGCGCACATGCACACTGTATATTCATACCAGTGCACACATATATTGATATTTTCATACATGCGCACATGCACACTGTATATTCATACCAGTGCATACATATATTGATATTTTCATACCTGCGCACATGCACACTGTATATTCATACCAGTGCACACATATATTGATATTTTCATACCTGCGCACATGCACACTGTATATTCATACCAGTGCACACCTATATTGATATTTTCATACCTGCGCACATGCACACTGTATATTCATATTAGTCCTACACTCATATTAGCGTATATATCCATTTGCACATCCATACCTACATACATACATATGTCACATACATGGATGATATTGATTTGATTTCATGAAAAAAGGGACCGCATGAGATATTTTCAAACTGGATTCTTTTAAAAGAGCGGTGTCCCCTTTTTACTCTTAGTGTCATACGACACATTGCATGGATTTACGCATTGAGTTTGGATTTATGTGATTTCTGGATTTGGGAACCGAGGTATTATCTTAAGAAAATACGCACTATTTTAAAAACCCGGTTTCCCTTGATATGATATTTCAGTGCATCCACCATGCGCTTTCTCGGTTCTGAGACGTGTGATATGTGAACCCGAATCGAGGAGCTGGACGAGGCCGATTGCGGGTACATGGTGGACCCGGTATGGTACCCCGGGGCGAGAACGGATCGCTGTGCAGCAGATGGTGAGCCTGGCAGAGGGACCACTACCTACCGGTGATTGGTTGGACCTGGCGGTTATCTGGAGGATACCGACCAGAGTCGATAGATGGATACGGGACGACACATACTCCCGGGGCCGAGGGCCGATTTCGCAGACGGAGCCCGTGGGCCGATCCGACTGACGGAGCCCAATAATTGAGGATTTGCGTGTTGATGCTAGACACGACGATTTTATGATATTTCGAGTGCCGATATTTGGCACTCAAGATTCTATGAGATTTACAGGATTTGAGGGCCGATGAGGATGACGGCGCCTGAGTTTTACTGAGATTTGGGTGTATTGATGGACACCGATTATTTCCACGATGATATTCCGTGTAGTTGTTATTTATTCCCATGCTCAGCATTCAGTATTTTACATCTCATCCTGTATCTGTAGTGCCTGCTAGAGTACATATGACATGCACGATTATTGCATACCTGCTCACTCTATATAGATGTTGTTAGACTGTATTTGCTATGCACGATTATTGCATACCTGCTCATTCTATATAGATGTTGTTAGATTGCATTTGCTATGCATGACTATTGCATACCCTGCTCATCATATAAGGATGTTACTAGATCGCACCATTGCATGATTATTGCTCATCTAGTTCATCATATAGAGATGTATATGTTCGCTTAGGTTAGAGTATCGCAGCACGTGCATACTCGCGATTACCTTTATATGTTATCTACTATTCACGAGTTGGCAACTCATCCCCGTTGTGCCACAGTGTTTGCAGGTTGCCCCTCGGAGTAGTCGCGGCAGGCTGTTTTCTTATATCTTTTGATATAGATACCACTGCAGTTGGCGTACTAGCTCTTTTGCTGATAGGTGGGTCTTTGTGCGGTATCTGTTATTTCCAGTTGTACATACTATTGTATCTAGTACTCTCCATCTACTACTTATGTATTGACTTAGAGACCAGTTGTGAGGATGATGTCTATTATTTTGTACTTTGGTGTCGAGCTCGTTGTGAGCCGACTTTATTTATGCAGTTTTATATTTTTACTCATTCTTCGCTACGGCGTCGTATATTATCATTGTGGTGATTGTTTCCGCCGTTGGGCGTGATTGCTCCCATTTGGGACGCTTATTTCTTATTGTGTGTCATTTTACTCATATATTGCCTTGTACCCGATTTCGAGGCTAGTTTTTACAAAGGAAATGCTGCCAACATTTTTAAGATAATAACTTGAACTTTAAAGAATTCTACTAAACAAGTTAAAGTTTTCTAAATGTTTTAAACACTCTATACTTTTAATGGTTTTGATTTCTGGGTTTCGGCTTACTTAGTCGCGTTACTCCTGTAGATGTCACGTGGTTAAGTGCCGGTCACGGGCCGAACTTTGGGTCGTGACAAGTTGGTATCAGAGCGTAGGTTTTACCTTCGAAGTGTAGGATGACCCTGGTATGATGGAGTAGGTAGCTGAAGCAGAGTGGTGTAGCGTGCGTATGTTCCGCGGCATACTCATGATACGGTTCTCCGCCTAAGCGACCTTAGGAATTATTGATAGGAATTCCTTCATGATTGTATACATTCTTGCGATTCGATTTCCGTATCCTTATCGAATCTTACCTTCTTTTTAGCCGCTATGCCGCCAAAGACTACGAGGGCGCAGAGAACGGCCGCGAGAGCCGAGATTCGAGTTGACTCGTCCGAGACGAGAACTGATCCGTGTAGTACCCCTGTTGTACCAGAGCAGACTGTTCCTCCTTCGACAGACCAGATGATGGGATCCAGTATGCAGGAGATGCGCCAGATGATGGGATCCAGTATGCAGGAGATGTGCCAGATGACAGGATCGCTAGTCGAGACGCTTCGAGCGCAGCGACCAGAGGTAGCTCTACCCGTTACGGGGACCGCGATGGTACCTACAGTACAGGAAGTTGCCCCTGCAGCCACGGAGGTTATTACAGTATCGCTATCAGAGTTCATTAGGCTGAAGCCTCCGGTCTTCACGGGCACCGATGCAGCCGAGGACCCACAGTCTTTCATTGATAGGATGGCCCGGATATGTCGTTCACTCAGATGCGAGATGGGTAGAGTTCGCGAGCTTTCGACTGGAAGGTCTTGCGCAGAAATGGTGTGAATCGGTCGAGAAGGGCAAAGCAGCAGGTCTTCTTCCTATGACCTGAACAGAGTTTGTGACGGTATTTCTAGCCCGCTTCCTTCCCCAGAGTGTTAGGGATGCCCGAGCCTGCAGATTCGAGTCCTTGCGCCAGACGCCAGAGATGACAGTGGCAGAGTACGACGTGCTATTTACCGAGCTATCAGTTTACGCTCCATACCTAGTGGCTACTAAGGAGATGCGAGTCAAGAGATTTGTCTGAGGCTTGCTTACACCACTGTTCCTTGCCATCAGCGCCCAGCATTGCGAGACATATGCTGCAGCTGTAGACGCAGCCTTATTGGTCGAGGAGCGCCTTGCAGAGACTTCGGTAGTTCCAGGGCCGAAGAGGGTTCGTACTGATACTCCGGCACAGAGACGGCCATTTAGGCGCCGCGGCAGACACCTTGCAGGTGGCAGAGACTTGGGGCGAGGCCGGTTGTTCAGCACTTATTCCTGGGAGGGTCAGCCGACACCATCTAGATGTTTTCGATGCGGGAGTACTTATCATCGTGTTCGAGATTGCCCGAAGCAGCGTGAGGGCGAGACTGCCATACCGCGTGTCACATTTCCACCTTCTCCACCCCAGAGGACGTTGCATATTGTACCTACTGCTTCTCCGCATCAGGCTCATGTACGGAGAGGCCGTGGTCGTGGAGGGTTTGTTCCTAGAGGACGAGGTAGCCGAGGCAGAGGACAGCAAGCTACCGGCAGAGTGCAGCCAGTTGCTAGTAGAGGACCACCAGTTGCAGGCAGAGGACAGGCATGGGTTTTCGCGTTGACGCATCAGGACGCGTAGGCGTCCAATGCGGTGGTCTCAAGTACCCTATCAGTATGTTCTGTTGATGCACACGTGTTGTTCGATCCCGAATCCACGCACTCGTACGTTTCCACACACTTCGTGCCGATTTTGGGTAGAGAGTCCGGTTTGCTTGATCAGCCGCTTGATGTGACCACTCCTGTAGGAGAGTCATTTGTTGCTAGGCACGTATTCCGATCCTGTGTTGTCCGTATTGGCGAGAGAGAGTTGCCTGTCGACTTGATCCTTCTTGAGATGTTGGACTTCGACGTTCTTTTGGGCATGGATTGGTTAGCCACGTGCTATGCGTCTGTGGACTGCCGCGAGAAGACAGTTAGATTTTTTTTCCGGCGAGTCGGCTTTTGTTGTGCAGGGGGACTGTTGTGCCGCCCCTCACATATTGATTTCTTCTCTTCGCGCTGGACAGCTGTTGAGGAAGGGATGTCAGGGATTTCTTGCCTATGTTTGCGATGCTAGAGCTATAGATGTTCTATTGGACCAGGTTCCGATTGTATGTGAGTTCCCTGATATTTTCCCTAACGAGCTTCCTGGGCTACCGCCTGAGCGTGATATTGCTTTCTGTATTGATTTGATTCCCGGCACGGGGCCTATTTCTATACCACCTTATCGGATGGCCCCGACGGAGCTTAGTGAATTGAAGGGTTAGTTGCAAGATTTGCTGGATAAGGGACTTATTCGACCCTGTGTTTCTCCTTGGGGTGCTCCGATTCTGTTTGTCAAGAAGAAGGACGACAGTTTGCGTTTATGTATCGACTACCGCCAGCTGAATAGGGTTACCGTGCGGAACAGATATCCTTTGCCACGCATCGACGACTTGTTCGACCAGCTTCAGGGGGCAGGATACTTTTCGAGGATCGACTTGCGATCAGGATACCATCAGCTGCGGGTTCGACAAGGGGATATACCGAGGACAACTTTTCGCACGCGCTACGGCCATTATGAGTTTTTGGTGATGTCGTTCAGACTCACCAACGCCCCAGCAGCGTTTATGGATTTGATGAACCGTATATTCAGTCTGTACCTTGACTTGTTCATCATCGTATTCATTGACGATATATTGGTGTATTCCCGGAGCCGAGAGGAGCACGGGCAGCACCTGCGGATCATACTGCAGACTTTGAGGGAGCACCAGCTTTTCGCAAAATTCTCCAAGTGCGCATTCTGGCTTGACAGCGTAGACTTCTTGGGTCACGTGATTACACGAGATGGTATGCGTGTGGACCCGAAGAAGATCGAAGCAGTTCAGCGTTGGCCCAGACCCACATCAGTTACAGAGATCTGCAGCTTTCTAGGACTGGCCGGCTACTACAGGCGATTTGTGCAGGATTTCTCCCGTATTGCCGCACCTATGACCGGGTTGACCCGGAAAGGAGTTCCTTTTGATTGGACGGAGGAGTGCGAGCACAGCTTTCAGCAGCTCCGGACCTGTTTGACTACGGCGCCGGTGTTATCATTGCCTTCAGGATCAGGCGGATTTATGGTCTATTGTGACACTTCACAAGTGGAGCTAGGGTGCGTATTGATGCAGCATGACAGGGAGATCGCGTATGCTTCACGGCAGTTGAAGAGACATGAACAGAACTACCCCACTCACGATTTGGAGATGGCTGCAGTGGTCTTTGCACTCAAGATTTGGCGACATTACCTATACGGCGAGTCGTGCCAGATATTCACTGATCACAAGAGCTTAAAGTATATATTTCAGTAGCGAAACCTGAACCTCAGAAAGCGCCGTTGGATGGAACTGGTGAAGGACTACGATTGCGAGATCCTGTATCGCCCGGGCAAGGCTAATGTAGTGGCGGATGCTTTGAGCAGGAGGCCCGGGGGTAGTCTATCGTGTTTGAGCGCAGTGCAGAGGCAGTCGTCGGCAGATTGGCGGATATTATGCGACGGCCGAGTGCAGTTCAAGTTCACGCCGATTAGAGGACAACTTGCGCATGTTCGTGCACACCCACAGTTGCTTGACCGTATATATAAGGCACAACACAGTGATGACCGTTGTTCAGAGATCATGGCACAGATTGAACAGGGCAGATTTTCCGAGTTCATGATCGATGATCAGGGGATACTGCGATTTAGGACGAGACTGTGTGTACCAGATGCTAAGGGACTGCGGCGGGAGATTCTTGAGGAGGCACATCGATCGGTGTATAGTGTTCATCCGGGTTCCACCAAGATGTACCATGATATGAGAGATGTTTACTGGTAGGACGGAATGAAGAGGGACATCGCAGATTTCGTGTCGAGATGCTTGACTTGTCAGCAAGTCAAGGCTGAGCACGAGAGGCCCACGGGAGAGCTACAACCGTTACCCATTCCGGAGTAGAAATGGGAACAGATTTCGATGGACTTCATCGTGGGTCTACCCAGGACTAGACGAGGGCATGACTCCATTTGGGTGATCGTACATCGTTTGACGAAAGCGGCTCACTTCCTGCCAGTGAAGACGAATTTCGGATTTGCTCAGTATGCACAGATATACATCGACGAGATAGTACGACTGCATGGTGTACCGACATGTATCGTGTCCGACCGAGGCACCCAGTTTACCAGCCGACTATGGCAGAGGATTCAGGAGGTGTTGGGCACACGCTTGAGTTTCAGCACAGCATTTCATCCGCAGACCGACGGTCAGTCCGAGCGGACTATTCAGACTCTCGAGGACATGCTCCGAGCATGCGTTTTAGACTTTGGTGGTAGCTGGAATCATCATTTACCCTTGGTGGAGTTCTCCTAAAACAATAGTTTCCAGGATACTATTCAGATGGTACCATTCGAGGCTTTGTATAGGAGGAGATGTAGATCGCCCGTCTGTTGGACAGAGCTCAGTAAGAGCAGTATTTTGGGGCCACAGATCGTTCAGGAGACGACCGAGAAGATACAGCTGATTCGAGATAGGATGAGGACAGCTCAGAGCAGGCAGAGATCGTATGCTGACAGACGCCGCCGCAGATTAGAGTTCGCAGTTGGCGATCACGTTTTTCTGAGGGTCCCTCCGATGAAGGGAGTGATGAGGTTTGGACGAAAGGGGAAGCTTAGCCCCAGATTCATAGGTCCCTTCGAGACCCTCGAGCGTGTGGGCACAGTAGCATATCGTTTGGCTCTTCCACCCGACTTCCCAGATGTTCACCCCGTTTTCCACGTATCGATGCTTCGCAAATACCTCCATGACCCTTCGCACATGATTCAGCATCAGACTATTCAGCAAGAGCGTGATCTTTCATTCACCGAGCAGCCAGTCGTGATATTGGACCGACAGGTGAAGAAACATAGATCGAAGGTCTTGCCATCAGTGAAGGTGCTTTGGCGCAGCCCAAATGGTGAAGTGATCACTTGGGAGGCCGAGGGCGAGATGCGGAAGAAGTTTCCCCATCTCTTTGAAGGTACGCGCAGCTTTATATTTTTAAATTCGGGGACGAATTTCTTTAAGGGGAGAAAATTGTAACACTTTAGGATGTGTTTAATGGCTAATTATATTTTAATATATGAAATTTAATAAAAAGTTTACCAAATTGATTTTCAAATATTTTATCAAATTTAATGAATATTTTATTAAGATTTTCCTAGGCTTGCATACACATGTGCATGTAAACTAGGCTTATATGGGGTTATACCATGATTAGCAACCATGATGAACTAACCATTTTTCCTTAAGCTAATTTTAAATTGAATTAAGTTATTAGGTTTTAATTAAGTGTGTGTTTTTTAAATGAAAAGGAAAATGATTTGAATATGGTTGACTTGGAGGGAGAGAGAGAGAGAGAGATAGAGAAATGGCATGATGGCCTTGCCATGCCTACATTTAATAAAGAGAGAGAGAGGAGGGGGTTTGACATGGGTGTTATCATTTCCTTGCCTCTCATTCTTTTCTCACTTCTCTCATTCTCTCACTCACACACACACACACACTACAACAGCAACAGCAGCAGCCCCAGCAGCAACAGCAACATCAGCCCAAGCAGCAGCAGCAGGCAGGCAGCAGCAGCAGTGAGCAACAACAACAGCAACAGCTTCAGCAGCACCAGCAGAAGCTCCAGCAACTGCAGCAGCTCTTTTCTTCTTCTTCTCCTTCCTCCTGCTTCCTAGGGTCGAGAGTAGGGTATATTTCTTAAACCTACTTCCTAGTTTGCTTAGTTGTGTAGAAATAGCTTCGATTAGTATAAAAAGTGAGTTTTTGTGCTAAAATGATGATTTGTGTGGACTTTTGGCTAAGTGATGATTTTATTAGTTAAGTGTTGTTAGGGCCACTTAAACCTAAGTAAACCCAGATTTCACCAAAATACCCTAGGGTTTCTTTTTGTGCAAAATATATCGTATTTAAGCAAAACTTGGCCTCTCTGTGATCTTCTTGTGACCCGGCTCCTTCAGAGAAAATCTGAGTTAACTGGAGTATTTACACTAGGTATAGACCACACACACGAAGCACGGGAGCACAACTCCCTAGGTGGGCCGCCGGTTTATTCCTTCTGGCCGCAAATTGCGGCTAGATGAGGGAGATAGGTGTTAGGGTTTTGGCTATAAGAGTCTGCTATATTTTTAGGGTCCGTTGTATGTGCAATTTTGTATGTTTTCGCCTGTGTCAAAATCTGGGACAATATATCGTTTTTCAGGTATGTTTTGTTTGCGCGATACGCGCGATACGTGAGTGGGTTCTGTGATGCAGCGTGTCGCGACGTGTCGAGATAGTTTTAGGCGTGTAATCACACGTGTTAGCATATCGTACACACGCGTGTTTAGTTCGCGACGCGAGTTTCTCGTTTGATTTCGATATCGCGTTTTGTAGAATTTTGCTTATATATGTGGATTCTTTGTGTAAATTCCAGGTTCGCAGGCGGGTACGTCGGACGCCACAAAGAAAGGGAAGCAAGTGGTCGGCTATGAGTAGATTTAACATCTACGGGAAAATCGCCCGTATGGCGTTAAGCGTCAGGGCGTGATAGGATATTTAGTCGTAGATGTTCATGTGCATTAGCGTAGCATACCTTCCATATTGCATATAGAAATGGTAGATATAAAACACTGCACTGTCACTAACGGTAAAAGCTGCACGAGCACTAATTGTATGTTACACTCACACCGTTAGTGATTGCCATGACACTTGCACTATAGGATTGCTATGAATTACATATCGTTTGATTATCGCATCATTGATGATTTTCATGACTTGTCGCATTTTGGCATACACATATATTGATATTTTCATACCTGCACACATGCACACTTTATATTCATACCAGTGCACACATATATTGATATTTTCATACCTGCGTACATGCACACTGTATATTCATACTAGTGCACACATATATTGATATTTTCATACCTGCGCACATACACACTGTATATTCATACCAGTGCACACATATATTGATATTTTCATACCTACGCACATGCACACTGTATATTCATACCAGTGCACACAAATATTGATATTTTCATACCTGCGCACATGCACACTGTATATTCATACCAGTGCACACAAATATTGATATTTTCATACCTGCGCACATGCACACTGTATATTCATACCAGTGCACACATATATTGATATTTTCATACCTGCACACATGCACACTTTATATTCATACTAGTGCACACCTATATTGATATTTTCATACCTGCGCACATGCACACTGTATATTCATACTAGTGCTATACTCATATTCGCGTATATATCCATTTGCACATCCATACCTACATACATACATATGTCACATACATGGATGATATTGATTTGATTTCATGAAAATAAGGACCGCATGAGATATTTTCAAACTGGATTCTTTTAAAAAGTGCGGTGTCCCCTTTTTACTCTTAGTGTCATACGACACATTGCATGGATTTACGCATTGTGTTTGGATTTTTGTGATTTCTGGATTTGGGAACCGGGGTATTATCTTAAGAAAATACGCACTGTTTTAAAAACCCGGTTTCCCTTGATATGATATTTCAGTGCGTCCACCATGCATTTTCTCGGTTCTGAGACGTGTGATATGTGAACCCGAATCGAGGAGCTGGACGAGGTCGATTGCGGGTACATGGTGGACCCGGTATGGTACCCCGAGGCGAGAACGGATCGCTGTGCAGCAGACGGTGAGACTGGAAGTGGGACCACTAACTACCGGTGATTGGTTGGACCTGGCGGTTATCCGGAGGATACCGACCAGAGTCGCTAGATGGATAAGGGATGACACGTACTGCCGGGGCTGAGGGCCGATTCCGCAGACGGAGCCCGTGGGCCGATCTGACTGACGGAGCCCGATAATTGAGGAGTTGCGTGTCGATGCTAGACACGACGATTTTATGATATTTTGAGTGCCGATGTTTGGCACTCACGATTCTATTAGATTTACAGGATTTGAGGGCCGATGAGGATGACGGCGCATGAGTTTTACTGGGATTTGGGTGTATTGATGGACACCGATTATTTCCACGTTGATATTCCGTGTAGTTGTTATTTATTCCCATGCTCAGCATTCAGTATTTTACATCTTATCATGTATCTGCAGTGCCTGCTAGGGTATATATGACATGCACGATTATTCCATACCTGCTCACTCTATATAGATGTTGTTAGACTGCATTTGCTATGCACGATTATTGCTTACCTTCTCACTCTATATAGATGTTGTTAGATTGCATTTGCTATACACGACTATTGCATACCCTGCTCATCATATAGAGATGTTACTAGATCGCACCATTGCATGATTATTGCTCATCTAGTTCTTCATATAGAGATTTATCTGTTGGCTTAGGTTAGAGTATCGCAGCATGTGCATACTCGCGATTACCTTTATATGTTATCTACTATTCACGAGTTGGCAACTCACCCCCGTTGTGCCACAGTGTTTGCAGGTTGCCCCTCGGAGTAGTTGCGGCAGGCTTCTTTCTTACATCTTTTGACACAGATACCACTGCAGTTGGCGTACTAGCCCTTTTGCTGATAGGTGGGTCTTTGTGCGGTATCTGTTATTTCCAGTTGTACATACTATTGTATCTAGTACTCTCCATCTACTACTTATGTATTGACTTAGAGACCAGTTGTGAGGACGATGTCTATTATTTTTTACTCTTGTGTCGAGCTCGTTGTGAGCCGACTTTATTTATGCAGTTTTATATTTTTACTCATTCTTCGCTACAATGCCGTATATTATCATTGTGGTGATTGTTTCCGCCGTTGGGCGTGATTGCTCCCGTTTGGGATGCTTATTTCTTATTGTGTATCATTTTACTCATATATTGCCTTGTACCCGATTTCGGGGCAAGTTTTTACAAAGGAAATGCTGGAGAATTCTACTAAACAACATAAAGTTTTCTAAATGTTTTAAACACTCTATATTTTTAATGGTTTTGATTTCTGGGTTTCGGCTTACTTAGTCGCGTTACGCTTGTAGATGTCACCTGGTTAAGTGGCGGTCACGGGCCGAACTTTGGGTCATGACATTTACAAAGTAGGCGCTGTCCGTTTTTCAAACAATGTTTCAAAACAAGCTTTACTTTTTACAAAACTTTTCAAAACCTCACCTCCACTAGTTCTTTTAAAAATGGTTAGAGTATAGGTTTTGGCTTACTTGAATTGCGTCAACGTCTTTAGACGTCGCGTGATTTAAGTACCGGTCACGTGCCATTTCCGGGTCATGACAAAGTTGGTATCAAAGCACCAGGTTTTACCAATGTTGAGTCTGGACTTGACTATGTGCGGTCTAGGGTTTGAATTTTCTAATCCTAGGCTTAACCTTACGGAAATTAGACTTGACTTTGGGGATATTAGACCCGAACTTTCGTTACGTAGGCTACCCTTGGTATGATGGAGTAGGTAGCTTAGGTAGAGTTACGTACTGTACGTATGTTCCGCGTCATATTTATGATACGACACTCCTCTTAAGTAACCTTAGGATTTATTTCAAATTCTTTCGTGATTCTCTTTACTTCATTCCCGATTTGTTAGCACTGCGATGCTATTTCGTTGAGATTCGGAAACCGATCGCTGTTGTTTCTTGTTCCCATCACCATGCCATCAGAGACCGTGTGAGCCGAGAGGGCTGCAGTTAGAGATAAGGTCAGGACATGCTCGTCTGAGACGAGGGCTGAACAAAACAGTACTCTGGTGAGGGTGGGATAAGTTGATCCTCCATAATATGATAGGATTTCTCATTTGGTGGCCATGATTAGTGGGCGAGGGGGAGTTCTTTCTCTGACTGCTCTGGGTGCTCAGGCACCTGTCGATGCTGAAGCAGATATGCTTCAATGTCAGTTGTTTGATTTGTGTTTTTGGTGATATGAATATCACCCTTTGTCTTGGCCTTGATGTTTCGGTGATCGGAGTATCATTCTTTGTTTTCATGCACAACGGTTGCACTTGAGTGTTGTTTTGTGCACACTCGATACACTTGATGTTGTTTTCGTGTATATACGTTGCATTTGATTTTGTTTTTATTCATCACACGTTGTATTGTAACTGATGTGGTCCTCATAGCGTGTGTTAGAGTTCCAGTTATCTGGGTTTCACACTTTTAGCCCTTATGCATACACATTGCATCATAATATTTTAGGATTTCGAGTGTCGATGATTGGCACAGAATTTTGATAATGTTTTATAGATGAGGATTTTCAATTTTTTGCACGATCCATTAGGATACGCTTGTTTTCATATATACTATATGCCGTTACCACACACTAAGTAGTATTTCTAGCTTGTGTGGGACTTCGGAGCCCTGCTGTTTTGATTTAATGAAGTGTTTTCTGATTTGGGTTTAAATTTAAATTCAGTGACCGAATTTATTTAAGGGGAATATTATAACATTTCAGAAAATGAGAAATATTATTTTACAATTTAAATAATAATGTAATATGTTTTATTATGATAATATCAATTATTGAATTTGCTTTTCAAATTTGGTATATATATAGATACCCATAAATATTTAAAATGGCAAAATCAATATTTTAGGCATTTCATATTAACACCTTATTTAGGCATGACAACAATATTTCCTTTTGGTAATATCTTCATGACTTATTCTAAATGAAAGTAGGGATTTATGTTTCTTTTTATTATATGGCATGGTTACATATTTTATTTGAATTAGGGTTTTTATTTTTAAAGATAGCATGGCTACATATAATTTTTTTATATAAATATATGTGAGAAAGAGAGGACATGAGAAGCATGGCACACCCATGCCATCTCCATTCCTCCTTTTTCCTCCTCCACTCCTCTTCATTTCCTCTTCATTCCCTTCTCAATCCCTCATCTCTCATTCTCTCACCTTACTCTCACTCTCATCTCTAACTCTCTCAACTCTATGGCTAGCACCATCACACTCTCTCATATTCCCAACTCCAAAACCCTCTCAAAAATCCTAACTTGATCAAGTAGAAGACCTCAAATTCACATATTCTCATTCCCTCATCTCTCATATTCCCACTGTTCTTAGATTACTACCCTACCACGGCTCTGCTGAGTCGTGCAAACAGGTAGTAGTTGGGTACAGTCCTGAAGCACTTGGAGGCAGTGGCGGTTAGATATGATTCGTCTCTCCCAGTATTGGGGGTTGATGTCGCGCTGTGTTCGGAAAGCCATTACACAAAGTCCCTGGCCAGATGTTCATCACTAAAAACTGCATTTTAATACCGCTCATTCATTATCTATTTTGTTATATATCAGTACTATTAACCAGTGTTTGCTCAGTAATACAGATTACACGCGTTCGTGATAAAATACTGGAAACACACTCAAAATCATGAATATAACGTTTGGAAGCCGACACTGCAAACAGAACAGAAAACCGATCATTGTCCAAAGAGTTCATTTTGCAAATAGATGTGTACACACAATTTTGGTCCAACACAATGCAAGTGTGCACATGGACCATGGTGGGGCTTCCTAGGCTACATGACATGATGAAATAGTGCAAGTAGGGAACATGTGCATTAAATGCTAAAAGAGTTGATGTGATTTGAAGCATCAAGGTTTCTCTCCAAATCCCTGAGTACAACCCAGGCTTTTATAGAGAAATCAAGCAACACCAGAGTGATATGGGAGAGCACTCAAGACCACACATCAAATACGAGCAAGATAGCTCGGTTTTGGGCCGGCCACACCCTCCAAAATTCCGAGCTGGCCGTTCCCCCTAGCCCCATTGATCCCCAATTTTCTGTGGTCCCTCCCTTGATACCACGCCATCTTATTTTTATTGCTTGTTTATTTTTCTTTTGTGCCTATAAATACCAGACCAAGGGGCAAGGGGAGGGGATACTTTCTCTTTAGTTTTGTTTTAGAAATCTTGTAATTTGTAATTTGCTTTCTCTTTAAACTCTTGAGCTCTTGCCCCTTTGTCTTGACCTTGCAACTTCCCCATTGAACTTGCAAGCTTAAGATTTAGGTTCTTGACTTCAAGAATAGTTGTATCTTGTTTGAAATTCAATAAATGCTCTCATTTCATTACATATGTCTTTCCTTCTACATATTTGGTACTTGTGAAATCATTGCTTTAGTTTGATCTAGCAACCTCTTTAGTGAGCTTGCAACCTTAAACTTTGGTATTTTGATTTCACAATTGTACGAGATTAAAGAACAAGTGAAGGAATTTGCATGATTTTATCGGTTCTCTCTTTGTCTTTTCTTTTCTTGCTATTTCTTATTGCGTTGCCTTACTCTTTTCCTTTTTTTTTGGTATTGCAAATATGTGTGAGTAATTGATTTACTTGTTAAGGGTAGAATATGGTTAGTTTGTGTTAGGAGATATGTTTGCTAAAACCTTAACTTTGCAATTGAAACTCCGAGCAAACCACTCGCAATTCCACTCCGATAGGCAACCTATCCTACCACGGTAGCGGTGAATCCTAATCGTGATCGGATTGCAAGTGGTTTGCCGAAGGCTAAGGTCAAGAGATAACGACGGAAGGACAAGGGACAAGGAATACGGATTTAGTGAAAAACCGCAAATACCGTATTTCAAGTTCCCTAATCCACGTTGTTGCCTATTTCCTTAGTGTCAATATCAAAATTGGGTCTATAAGGAATCGGTAAACATCATCCTCATGCAAGCTAACCTAAAACTATCCTTAACAAGTCTTTTTATTAAAACATAACATTGTTACAACACTTAGTATAAACAACAAACCAAATTACGGTGTTAACTCGTTAAAACAAGCCTAAAAACCTACCATCTCCCTGCGGACGACCCATACTCATTACGGCTCGCTACACGCGACACCGTTTTTGGTTGCGGTAATTTCAAAATTCTTTCTAAATACGACACGGTAAAAATGTAACAATCACCAGGGCAAGCGAGATTTGTTGGTACGGATTCCAGTAGTTTTTCAGGGTATTTTTGGCCGCACTCCGACACGACTTATTGCACTATTAGGGGTCTGACGCTTGCTGCCCCCTCGGACCGATATGCGACATTCTTAGACGAACAGATCGGACTGTATAAAGATTGCCACAGACAGGCTCAGTAGAGATACAGATGAGTTTGCTCGTCGACCTTCTTATCGACTGCTACCTGGGTAGCTATAACGTGCAGCTAGTACCGCTGACGCGCTTGTGGTTAAACCCACTGCCTGCATACTGTCGAGTCTTTAGAGTCCCACACAGAGGGTTTCCTAACTTCGGGGAAAACATGTAGAGGTCGTATGGTTTTACGACAGGGTTCAATCACATACGTGTACTTATGCGCATATGATATTCGGACGGACTATACCGGTGGGATTTGATTTAAGCCGGATCCTTGCAGGGTTGTCTAGCACGGCAGCAAGGTTTCGGGAGGCATCGACCATGCCAATTTCAAAAATTTGCCGAAATAGCTAACCCTAACCCTAGAATCGCAACTAGAAAATCCGACGAATAAACAAGTAAACTACTTTACATACAAAGTGAATGCGGAATACAACCTTTGTAGACCGGTCCTTCACTTCAAAAGCTCCTTGTTGTAGTCCCTTAACTGCAAATGGTGAACTCCCGGACTCTAGACAGGGTTCACTTGAAGAAACGAACAAGCTTGCTCAATATCTTCGAAGCCGAAGATGATATACATCGAGGAGACTCGAGCTCATGCTATCTCTTCACTAATGGTGAGATTAGTGAAGCAAACACCCTAAACTAAATAGCTAATAGTAGAGGATGATGAAGTAGGAAGTGGGCTCATTTTATTTTTATTTTTCTCACAATATTTCATCACTTCATCAAAACCCTAGAAAGCTTTTTGAGCTCATGAAGAAGATGAAGAATGAAGAAGAGAGAATGAACTCATGAGGTTAGAATTGCAACCACGGTGAGGTAGTGTCATACACTTAACCCTTATAGAGAATAAACCAAGGCTAAAGGTTAAGGGTTGGGTTAACAAATATCTTAAGCTTGACAAATAAGTGGACTAAGTCAATGTTCTACTAGCTTCTCCAAGCTCATCCATGACTAATTCCAAATGTTTGAATTACTTAAAACAAATAAAACCCTAGCATTAACCTAGCATGGTTTGAGTCTCATACAAACATGTTGTATGTGTAACCTTGCAAGACACAACAATATATATCACATATATATTTTGTGCAAAAAGAAAACAATACATTTAACATATATCACATATATATCAATGTATCATAAGTGAGAAAAATGAAAACTTAAGTGAGCTAATATTAGTTAATGTAATGTAATATATCAAATATATAATTATACATTAAATTATTAAATCAACACTTGATTTAATAATCCGGCTATATCCTGTATAACCGACTAATATCTAATGCAACAACTTATCGAATCAACACTTAATCCGATAACCTGGCTATATCACATATAAATGACCAATGTCACAAGTCGTGAGAATAGAATGCGGTATCATATAAACACATTAATCACGGTCCCGCATATATCAAATATGTGCTCCTGCTCCTTTTCGCATGAACCAGGAAACCTCTGTGTAGGACTCTAAAGACTCGTCAATACGCCGGCAGTAGGTGATGATCATATCAAACACCCACAAGCCGCAAGTGGTCTGCTAAACGTAACGGCCACCCAGGTAATGAACGATCAGAAAATCAACAAGCAAACCTGCTCTTACTCCTATGAATCCAATCAGTAACACTACCATACAGTCTAATCTCTTCGTCAGATATGTCGCATATCACAGCCTGGGATGGTATAACGTCATACCCCAATAGCCTGATAAGTCATGCCGATGCAAGGTCCATAACGGTTCGAGAAACTACTGATAACACTTACCAGTAAATCTCAGCAACCCTGGCCAGGGATTTCCTGTTATGGCTAATCGAGCATAGCGCAACATCAACTCCCGATACCGGGAGAGACGAAACCCCTCCTATCGTTCATTGCCTCCATATGACTCGGGACTGTACCCAAAAACCACCGTTTTGCATGATCTCTTGACCGTGGTATGGTTGAAATCAAAGCACAGTGGGAATCACACAAGACATTATGACGATCTCGGGTCTACAGACTAACTTGTACCAGTGTCACCAGAGAACAGCTATCCGATGATAGGTACAATACCATCTAGGAGTTCTCGGCGAGTCCTTTCAGTGTACCCAGTCTCCACTGAGCACCCGTATACCTTCTCTGATGTCAAACACCAATGGATGTAGGATCATCCATCGCCTATCATATGGGTCAAAAAGCGTATATGCTAGTCTACTCTGGAGTATTGATGCCCTGTCTCGATACTCCCACAACTAGGAACATTTGAAGGATGTACTTATCGACTACCCTGTCCCCACTAGTATAATCTGCATCATAATCCTGGTAGTCAAGTACTCATCCTAAGGGCTTTATCAACATGTAATAGAGAGACAATAAGTGTACATGTTAAGATAATGAGCAACCAGATAGCATACTATCATATCGAGCAAGAAAGTCCTCTCTATATATGTCCAAGCATCCACTACAATATACATCGCATGTACAGTAATGGCCTCTAGGGCAAACATATAACTAACAATCTCCCACTTGCACTAAGTCTATCTGTTGTAGTATCCAATACCCAACAATATAGCAGTGGTTGTACTATCCCATACTCAACCATCCCATAGAAGTCTCTCTATGGGTAAGGCCTTTATGAGTCGATCCGCTGTGTTATCATTCGTGTCTACTCTCCTATCCTCGATCCCTTGGAGATCATCCATCTCCCTGATCAGGTGATACTTGCCTCAGAATATGTCTGGAATGCTGATAGGACCTTCGTTCCTAGGCCAAAGCCACAACTCCAATAACAGTTATTGGACGCTCAATGGTAGGAACCTTGTTCATCTCATGAAAAAGAAATGCCCAGACAGCCACTTTGGCAGCATCAATGGTAGCAATGTATTCAGCCTTTATCGTCTAGTATGTCACGGTATCTAGCTTGGAACTCTTCCAACATACCGTCCCTCCACTGAGGATAAAGACAATGCCTGTGACTGACTCTCAGTCGACCTTATCACTCTGGAAGCTCGAACCAAGAACTTTCTTTTAGTGCTTCTCAAGTACTTAAGAATGTCCTCCACAGTTGTCCAGTGATTCTCCCAAGATCCGATTGATTCCTGATCACTACACCTAGTGAGTCATCTACATCTGGTCTGGTACATAACATCGCATATTCTGATAGAGCCTACTGCCAAAGCATAGGGTATCCCTTGTGCGCGAGCTCTCTCCAAATCAGTCTTGGAAGACGTCTTTTTGGAGAGAGTGATCCATGAGTAAGTGGGCGAACCACCACGCTTAGAATCGTCCATACTAAACCCCTTTAGTATGGTGTTTATGTACATGGATTTGGGACACTCCCAACATCCACTTTAGATCTATCATCATAGATCTTAATCCCAAGATGTAGTAGCTATCATCCAGATCTTTCATTGAGAATCCTTGTGATAAGATGAGCTTGACCGAGTGTAGCATAGGAAACCATTTCCTATCAAGAGTATGTCATCTACGTACAATACGTGGTAGACAACCTTACTCTCTACAACCTTCTTGTATATACAAGGTTCATCTACCTTTTTCATGAAGTCAAACTTTTTGACTGACACATTAAAATAGATGTTCCAACTCCGCGATGCCTGCTTTAATCCTGATGGACTTAAGCATAGCTTTGAAAGTCTCAACTTTTCTATTTACACCAAGATCTTCTCAAGATCCATTTGCTCCCAATGGGTTTTACCCCCTTCAGGTGCAATATTCAAAGTCATACTTTGTTAGTGTACATGGATTCCATCTTTGATCGCATAGCATCCAGCCTTTACACAGAGTCTCTACTCGTGATGGCCTTCCTGAACCTAGTTGGGCCATCATCTCATGATGCAATCCTCGCACCCACTGTCACCGAGAAGACTGTAGTATCTCTCAAGTGGATGAGGAACCCCACCAAATTTGCAGAGAAGCTAAGGTTCATTGGGGACTATTGAATCCTTTGGTTTCATCAAATCATCAGTTGTTAGTTTGTCTAGCTGGAACTCTTCCTGTTCTACCTCATGTCCATAAATTTCTTCACAAGAAATTCCTTTTCTAAAAAGGTGGCATGCTGAGAAACAAAAACACCTTTTGCTCCTCATTTTGGTAGAATATATTCCCTCACTAATGTTTGGGATATCCAACAAACTTATACAGAACTGACCTTGCCTCGAGCTTGTCCGGATTTTTCTTTTCAGCATAGGCCGAACAACCCCATATCTTAACTCGTTTAAGACATGGTCTCTTCCCATTCCATATCTCATATGTAGTGGTAGGCCCTGATTTGGATGGAACCCCATTCAATAGGTTTGCAGCTTCTCAAGTGCATAACACCAAAAGGAAACAGGTAACTCAGCAATACTCATCATAGAGCGCACCATATCTCATAGGGTGCAATACCTCCACCCCGATATACCGTTGTTCTGTGGTGTATTCGAAGGAGTAAGCTGAGAGAAAATCACGTTCTCCTTTTAGAAACTCCAGGAACTGCATGCCCAAGTATGCTACTCCTCGATCACATCGAAGGACTTTTATACTTCCACCCGTCTGGTTCTCAACTTCAAGCTTACATTCCTTGAATTTCTCAAAAGTTTCAGACTCATGTTTCAACAGGAACACATTTCCGAATCTTGGGAGATAGTCGATGAATATAATGAAGTAGCAAGAACCAACCCTGGCATTTGTAGACATAGGACCGTATACATCATCATGTATCTGTCCCAAGAGTTCACTAACTCTTTCTTTGTTTCCAGTAAACGGAGTATTGGTCATTTTACCATTGAGACAAGACTGGAAAGTATCATAAGATAAAAATTCGAACAGATTCTCATATTCATCCTTATGTGACTTAGCCGGTCGTGTCGCATTGATATGACCTAGTCTACAATGCCTTAAGAAGGATTCGTTCATTTCTGAACTATTCCACTTGTGTGTGTTCTAGATACTTTGAACTGTGGTTTGATTTAGAACGTATATGCTATTATATAACGTGCCTGATCGAATCAACTCTTGATTTAGAAAAATGTTCACAACATTATCCTCCAATACAGAATTATATCTTTCTTTAACTCAATAAAGAATTTGATGTAATGTTGTATATCAGGTTCGGTATCTAATAATATTTGTTCAGAATCAATGTATCTAATATAAGGTGATATCTGCCAACTGGTTTGGCTGCAACACTTGCACCATTCTTTACACTTAGAGATATATCACCTATTCTCAGTTCTCTACCTTTCTGTAGCCCATGTAACTCTTACATATGTGGGATCCTTATCCGGTATCTCATACCTAGGACGTAGAGGATACTGATAAACAGTTCTCGGTAATGAACACACCCAAAGAAAATGCATCAACATGCACTTTCTTCGATTGGGTGGCATGGGAATCTGGATATTCCCCTATTTCCTGTTGAGACTTATAACAATTATAAGAAAGAACGAAACCAACGTTCCCTAGCTCAGTATAATAAGCAAGTTCGGTCACTGCATCCATATTATTATCTTGATTAAGGCGTGACATGGTCGCTACCAGGAGAGAGAGAGAGAGAGAGAGAGAAGAAAACACTCTGCGTGCGCTCTTGCAGGATTAGATTGGTTATTAGTTTATCTAATCAGGATGGCACCCACTGTTTTAGTCAAATCTTCCTTCAAACCCTAAAAGGTAAGACTAGCCGGGATTAATTACACCCTACAAGTTCGCCAATCTTTTGGCTAGGCCAGTGTCGGTACTTTGAGGGAGGTTCCCCGTGCTTTCGCACGGACCTAATTAGAATAAACCTCGTTTTCCCAGGGGAGTAACCCCGTTAACACCTTTCTAGACACCTACTTGATCGAATAATTGTAATGTATAAAACTCTCCTACGAGTAACTCTTATTCGCAGTGGGTATCGGGATCCAACTATCTCATAAAAGGTATGCAATCTCATTGAAAATTTCAACACTTGAAATTCCAGATAATATTTTACCCCTAGCGTCCTATGACCTTGACGGAGGTCAACAAACCATAGGCTGCTAGTCAAGTTCTACTCACACACTTCATGATTGAATTAAACCCACCTGCACGACCCTTGACGGAGGTCAACAAGACCGCACGACTACCCTAATCCAATCGCATCGTATGCATCAGATAAGCACTAGTCAGCTACCGCACATTACGCCTCGACAGAGGTCAACAAACGTAGCACGAATACTAAGTAGTACTTATCTAAAAGGACAGAGGGCTACGACGGGATTTTAAGAAAACCCTTTGCGTAATGAACTTGATATCGTTGTAGAATCGAGTGATTTTGAAAAATGAGTGTTTTTTAGGGTTTTACTAGTTTCGCTAAAGAGGTCTCTCCCGGTGAAGGGATCTCGGCTCTTTCCTCATCGAATGAGGTGCAGGATATTTCACAAATACCACTATGCAAAGCAAAAACTATAGAAGCAATCAAAAGATAAACCGAGTGGGTTTTAGCATCTGCTAGTTTCTCTAAAGAGGTCACTCCCGGTGAAAAGATCTCGGCACTTTCCTTATCGAATAAGGTGCTGGATATTCTACAAGGAATACCGCTATGCAAAGTAAGAACTAGAGCTACCAGTTTTTAAACAAGTTTCTACAATATCTTTAGGTTTCTTTTTTTTTCATTAATCTCATTAATGAAGTCCCATCTGTTATGCTTCCTAAGCATCACATATGAAACGAAAGCAACAATATTTATTATATCTCATATATATAATATAGGCATTTGTCTCCGAACATATCAAGTGATCACATCACAGAATATCAGCAGCAGAAGAATCACATATGAAATATTGGATATACTGGGAATTCCGTGTTTTATTTAAGCCAGTAAAAATGCGGATTCCACGGTCGTGATGAATAGCCAAACCCACATCCCTAGACCCTACGAGAGCGACAAGCAACCCTACCAATTCTAGAGTTAGGAGACCCGGTCTCGACTCCTCGATATGGTCTCCCACTGGACCCTAGAACCCGGTTACTTATGCTCCCTGCCTTAGGTCTATCCTGATGCAAAAAAGTAAATAATATATATCAATGGTGACATCATCCTCAACCCGGAAGTGCCCCAATAAAAGAATATTACGTACAATGAATTTTATATGAATGGAAAAAAAACATCGCACATAAAACCCCCGGCTATTCAAAACACGACGATCCAATATAACATATCACAGCAACACATAACATCACATGTCATCAACGTAAGTAAATATGCGTATCCCAATTGTCGTTGACATATAGCAACGAAACCGGCGATACACCACATATTACACTTACGGTCACAGAAGAGAAAGTGAAAAACTACAACAATTGGAATCCGCAACCATATTAGACATCATAAACCCAATGTATCTCATACTTTGGATTTCATGCCTAACCAAATGAATTCCTTAGACATCACATGCCTAACAATTATAAACCCTGCATTTTAGTCCCGATATCGAAAACACTTTCCAATAACCCGTCGGGTAATTCAACAAGATTACTGATAACCTGATCGAATGCACATCGGAAACTTTAGTAGATGGACGCACCCCCGATGTCATCGACGAAGTGCACTAAGGCGGAACACCGCAGCCGCGAGCACCCGAAAGGATGCTTTTGGCGACGGGGTTCTCCTACAATCACTTGGTCGGGGCTATGGGGTGTGGCTATCTAGTAAGGTTACCCGGCGAGTATCCGCGTACACTATGTAATTGCGATGGACTTTTGATCCACATCAAAATTCCGTGGCAACCAATCAAATGAGACTAAACTGCTAGATTTATAATATTCAAACTAGTTATCACATAACAATTTTTGTGGATTCTAAATATTGTATCACAATCAAAGATAGCTAGACGAAGTTAAACTTTTCGATCGAATAATCAAACACCCAAAATTTCCCAAGAAGCTCAACACTTGAGCGGAGTTCAAAAAGTACCCAGAAACTGCCACAGCTCCTATGAACCAGCCGTAGAAGGGTCAACCAATGCCTCACCTGTGGCACCGCTGAACTACCACAAACCCTAAGGTTTGATGGCAGTTCTGATGGTCATAGAATCGAGTTAGGGTTTCGTTCTTCTAGAGGGTCCACAGAATCGCTTGCAAGATTTTCTGAAAATTTTAAACTCGGAAAAATCCAACTCTTGGAAAATTTCAGCGAAGGAAAAATTGGGTTATTGATATCCGTTCGAACTTTTTAATGTCATCTAAATAACCCGAATACATGTTAGAATTACGACTACGAAATACTCCGAGTTGCCTTTGCAGAAAGTTAACATCACATGAAAATTTAGCAAAATCAAACAACACCTGAAACACCAAAACCTAGACCTTGGAACACTGAAAAAATTTGAAGCCCAGAATCCTTAATGGGGCCGGTGAGCTCGGTTTTAGACCTAATGTGGCCGGCCAAAATCATTCCAAAAAGCCTCAAATTTTCATAGTGTTCATGTTATATCACATGCAACATTCTGCAGTTGTTTAAAAAAATTTTAGAGGCTGTTTTAAAATCGACAGAAAGTTGGTTGCAACGTTTCAAGTTTCGGAGTCGTTTCGATTTCGTAATCCTAGCAAACATCGTCTAATTTTATAGCATGGCTCTGATACCACTGCAGGGTTGTCTAGCATGGCAGCAAGGTTTCGGGAGGCATCGTCCATGCCCATTTCAAAATTTTGCCGTAATTGCAAACCCTAACCCTAGAATCGCAACTAGAAAATCCGACGAATAAACAAGTAAACTACTTTACATATAAAGTGAATGCGGAATACAACCTTTGTAGACCGGTCCTTCACTTCAAAAGCTCCATATTGTAGTCCCTTCACTGTGAATAGTGAACTCCCGGACTCCAGAGAGGGTTCACTTAAAGAAACGAACAAGCTTGCTCAATGTCTTCGAGGCCGAAGATGATCTACGTCGAGGAGACTCGAGCTCATGCTACCTCTTTACTAATGGTGAGATTAGTGAAGCAAACATCCTAAACTAAATGGCTAATAGTAGAGGATGATGAAGTAGGAAGTGGGCTCACTTTAGTTTTATTTTTCTCACAATATTTCATCACTTCATCAAAACCCTAGAAAGCTTTTTGAGCTCATGAAGAAGAGAGAATGAACTCATGAGGTTAGAATTGCAACCATGGTGAGTTAGTGTCATACACTTAACCCTTGTAGAGGATAAACCAAGGCTAAAGGTTAAGGGTTGGGTTAACAAATATCTTAAGCTAGACAAACAAATGGACTAAGTCAGTGTACTACTAGCTTCTCCAAGCTCATCCATGACTAATTCCAAATGTTTGAATTACTTTAAATAAATAAAACCCTAGCATTAACCTAGCATGGTGTGAGTCTCATACAAACAAGTTGCATGTGTAACCTTGCATGACAAAACAATATATATCACATATATGTTTTGTGCAAAAAGAAAACAATACATTTAACATATATCACATATATATCAATGTATCATAAATGAGAAAAATGAATACTTAAGTGAGCTAATATTAGTTAATGTAATGTAATATATCAAATATATAATTATACATTAAATTATTAAATCAACACTTGATTTAATAATCCGGCTATATCCTGTATAACCGACCAATATCTAATGCAACAACTTATCGAATCAACACTTGATCCAATAACCCGGATATATCACATATAACCGACCAATATCACAAGTCGCGAGAGTAGAATGCGGTATCACATACACGCATTAATCTCGGTCCCGCACATATCACATATGTGCTCCTACTCCGTTTCTCATGAACCAGGAAACCTCTGTGTAGGACTCTAAAGACTCGTCAATACGCCGGCAGTAGGTGATGATCATATCAAACACCCACAAGCCGCAAGCGGTCTGCTAAACGTAACGGCCACCCGGGTATTGAGCGATCAGAAAATCAATGTAACACCTTAGATTGTGTTTTATGGTTAATTTTATTTTATATATATGGTTTTTAATAAAATGTTTACCAATTTGGTTTTTAATTATTTTATCCTAATTATTGAATATTTTATTAGAATTTTTCTATGCACCCAAACACTTGTGCATGATAACTAGGGTTTAGAGATGGGGTTAGACCATGATTAGCAAGCATGATGGATTAACCCATTCTCTTTAAGTTAATAAATATTGTTTAGGTGCTTTGGGTTTAATAATGTGTATGGTTTTATTGTTCATGGTTGTTTTAAAATGAAAATGAATTTGAAAAAGGTTTTAATATTGGTTTAAATTGTTGACTTTGGGGGGGAGAGAGAGAGAGTGAGCATGGGGCATCATGGTGTGAACCATGCCTCATTTAATGAGGAAAGAGAAAGAGAAGGGGGGTCTTGGTTGTTTGCTCTCATTCTCCTCTCATTTCCTTATCACTCATTCTCTCATACTCACACTCACACACACCTACAGCAGTGGCAGCAGCAGCACCAGAGGCAGCAACAACAACAACAAAAACAACAGCAACAGAAGCAGCAGCAGCAGCAGCTTCTGCAACAGCAACAGTAGGAGCTCCAACAACTGCAGCAGCCCTTATCTCCTCCATACACTTCTTCCCTTGCTTCCTTGGGTTCTCTAGGGTATATTTCTGAACCCAAGTCCCCATTTTCCTAGCTTGTATGCTTATTAGCGTCGGTTTGTGTTAATTAGCTAGTTTTGTGCTAGTTGTGGTGATTTATGTGGAACTTTGGTATAGTGATGATTGTGTTGGTAAACCCTACCCATTTAAGTGTTGTTAAGGTCACCTTAACTGAGTTTTGACCCAGATTTCACTAAAATACCATAGGGTTTGTGTTTTGTGCAAAATCGGTGTTTTTAAGCGTTATTTGTGACATTCTGTGATCTGCTATTGACCCGGACCCTTCAGAGTAAAATTGAGGAAACTGGAGCATTCTTACTAGGTTTAGATAACACCACGTGAGCACGAGACCCTAACTCCTAACTTGGGCCGCCGGTTTATTAGTTCTGGCCGCAATTTGCGGCCAGGTAGGGGATTGGGGTATTGGGTTTTTGTGTGGGGTAGTCTACTGTTATTTGTAGTGTTTTGGCATGTCTAGTTTTGTAAGATTTGACCTGTAGGAAAATATGGGAGAATATACCGTTTTTCATGTCCGTTGTGTTTGCGCGATACGCGCGATACGTGAGTTGGTTCTATGATCCAGCGTATCGCGGCGTGTCACGATGGTTTTAGACGCGTACACACACGATTCAGCGTATCGTGCACACGCGCGTTTAGTTCGCGACGCGAGTTTCTCGTTTTGGTTCGATATCGTGTTTTGCGGAATATTTGGCCTATATATGATTTCCATGTCTAAATTGCAGGTTTGCAGACGGGGACTACGGACACTGCTACAGGGGGAAGCAGATGGTAGGATTCACCTAGCATGGAGCGTAGGTGAGTAGATTTAACATCTACAGGGGAATCGCCCGCATGGCGTTATGCGTCTGGGCTAGGATTCAATACTTGTTGTATATTCTACGTCATTGTTAGAATTGCGCCTTTACCCTATTTTACTTAGATATAGTTGTACTGTGACTAGTAGCCGTAGGGCACTGCACACATTATTGACGGTTCATGTTGCACGAGCACGGATTGTATGCTACACACACACCGTCAATAATTGTCATGTCACACACTAACCATTATAGATACTATTGCCTTTCACACATGATATCTAGCTTATCGGTATACCTATAGTGTATCATACCTTTAGTGATAGGTACATATACACCTTGCGATACTGCTACAGGTATACCTTGCACATATGTTACTCATACCGGGGGGATATCCTACATATCTTACTTATACCCAGGGAGGTATACGACATCAGTTCTTATAGGTAGATACCTATACATTGCTACACCTGTATGTTACACACATATTCAGTTGCAGTTACATATTACCTTTACTGATGTTACTTAGCTGTACCTTATTGGTTTCGCATACATCTGGTTTCAGCTACATATTCTCATTTATATGCTCGCATTTCAGATATATCGTATATGTTTATTCCTGGATTGCGCATTATTATTTGGATTTTACATGATGTTTTCTGGATTTGGGAACCGCGGGAGTTCATGAAATTATGTATACATTGAAAAACCCGGTTTCCTTGATATGATATTTGCGCATCCACCATGTAACACCTGAGTTTAGGGTTAGCTGTAATTGTGTGTTAATGTGGGTTTTTTGGTAAAAAGTTTACCAAAATGGGTTTCTAGTAATTTATCTGGTTTTATAGTTATTTTTGTAGAAATTTATCTCGACCGCACACACTTGTGCACGATAGCTAGGGTTAGACTTAGGGTGACCTAGTTTGGGTGTGCATGGTGGGTTAACCATGTTTAACCCACCATGGTAGGGTTAGGGCCTTGCTTAAGATAATTGAGTTGATTTTGGAGCAAATGAGTTTAACTAGGGTGGTTGGCTTTGACCAAGGGTGCTTAGGATGTTTCAAGTTGACTTGCTAGAGAGAGAGAGAGAGATGTGATGGTTGCCATGATGGTTTAAGGTTGTGTCACACCAAACTTTTTGAATATCTCTTCACACTCAAATCCCTCTCACTCACACTCAATTTCAGCCCCTAAAAACATCAGAACAGCCACCAAAACAACACCATCAGCCCCCCAACCCATCACTTTAACATCAGCTTCAGCCTTTGAAATTCTTTCAGAACTTCAGCAACATCAGCTGCATCAACAGCCCATGTCATGATCACACACACCCCCACACCATCTTATACATAACCCTACACCACAACACACACACACAAAGTCTTTCCCAGCTTCTACAGCAGCAAGTCTACACCCAAAACCTTGGTTCTACTTCAAAACAATAAAGCAGCAGAGGCAGCTGTGGCCTGAAGCAACAGCAGCATCAGCCTCTGCAGTGAGCAGATCAGCAGCTCATTTCAGCCATGATGCAGCCCCAGGAGCTATAGCAGCAGCACACCACTCCCTCCTTCTTCTTTTCTCCTTCAACTAGGATCTGTAGAGGTATAATTCCCTTGACCCAACTTCTCTTTGCTCATGTTATGGTTATGATGTAGTTAGTGTTTATATTTGGTAGTTAAGTGCTAGTTGTAGAGATTTGGGTGGAATTTAGTCAAGTAATGGTTTTAATGGTTAGTATAACCTTAGTAAGTGCTGTTAAGGCTAGTGGGACCAAGAATTATCCAAGATTTCACCGGAGTAACCAATTTGCCCGACTTGGCGTAAATTAGCGCTTTTAGGGACTTTTGAGCCTCTGTGGGATCTGCGGTTGACCCGAACCTTAAATCATAAAATTGTGAAGACTGTAGCACAGTGACCTTAGCAGAGACACACACAGAGAGCACGGGGACCCACCTCCAAATTGAGGCCGCCGTTTTATTCCTTCTGGCCGCAAATTGCGGCCAGAACAGGGTGTTGGGTTTTTGGCTGTAGGGTTCTTCTGGGTAACTTAGGCTTTTGGTATCTGTAACTTTTGCAGTTTGGCCCAGAGGCAAAATCTGGAGCTATAAACGCATTTTCGATGTTTGTAACCTTGTGCGACACGCGCGTGATCCGCGTGGTTCTGTGGCGCGCTGCGCGCCACAGCGCGTCGAAGATGGTTCTGGCGAGTTCACACGCGTCGCGACGTGTCGTATGCACACGCATTTACTTCACGCACGCGTATCCTTTTTGCAATAATTATACGATTTTGGTGATTTATGCGGTTGGTGTTAAGTAATGTTAATATTAGTTAGACTAGCCAAATTATGTATGGTTAGGACCAAGTTAACCTAGGAAACCCCAGATTACACAAAAATACCCTAAGTTTTCAATTGGTACAAAACTTGGTGTTTTTGGAGCAAAACATAGCTTTTTGAGATCTGCTGCTACCCTTGTAGGTTCAGAATAAAATTGAGTGGACCATAGCCTACTGGTGACACACTGACCCAACTACCAGAGCCCGACCCCACCACCTTCAACCCCGGGCCGCCAGAAAATTCATTCTGGCCGCAAATTGCAGCCAGACTAGGGAGTTAGGTCCTAGGGTTTTTTCTACAGGTGTCGGCTACATTTTATAGGTCTCTGGTATACTTAGTTTTGCAATATTTTGATCTGGGTAAAATCTGGGGCACTATATTGTTTTCTGGTGTTTTTGGTTTGCACGATAAGCGCGATACGCGTGTGGTTCTGTGATTCGGCGTATCGCGGCGTATCGGGTTAAGCGCTAGGCACATACACGCACGTTTCAGCGTATCGCACACACGCGCGTCAATTCGCGACACGAGTTCTCGATTTGTTTTATCGCGTATATAAGATTTTGATTATATTTGGATTCTTGTGTAAATTCCAGGTTTGCAGGTGGGTACGTCAGACGCCGCCGGGAAAGGGAAGCAGGTGGTCGGCTATACTTAGCACAGGACCAGGTGAGTTGATTTAACATCTACGGGGAAATCGCCCGTATGGCGTTAAGCGTCAGGGCGTAGTAGGATGTTTAGTTTTATATGTTCATGCAAACATACTGGAGTAGCATACCCTTGTTACATATATAGAACTGGTAGTATAGAACACTGCACTGTCACTAACGGTACATGCTGCACGAGCACGATCTATATGCTACACTCACACCGTTAGTGATTGCCATGACACTCACAGTATAGGATTGCTAGAAATTATATGTTATATTGATTCCATTTCACTGATGTTGTCATGATTTGCCATATCCGCATATGCATATTTTTACTATGTTCACCTTGTAGCTCATCATAACTCTTATATATATATATATTTTGGACACATATGCATCATTTCCACATTAGTGCACGTGTATATTGCTACACTCACTTAGCATATTTAGCTCCTCGCACATCTATACCTATACTCATTTTCATATGAAACATACATGGATGATATTGACTTGACTTAAAAACTAAGGGACCGCATTTGGTATTTTCCAAACTGGGTATTTTTAGAAAAAGAGCGGTTTTTCCCTTTTCTTCCATACGACACATGGCATGGATTTACGCATTAGATTGATTTATGTGATTTCTGGATTTTGGGAACCGGAGTACTATTTTAAGAAAAATACGCACTGTTTAAAAACCCGGTTTCCCTTGATTTGATATTTTAGTGCGTCCACCATGTATTTTCTCGGTACTAGAGCGATACGTGGAAACCCGAGTCAAGGAGCTGGACGAGGCCGATTGCGGGTACATGGTGGACCCGGTATGGTACCCCGGGGCGAGAACGGATCGCTGTGCAGTAGACGGTGAGCCTGGCAGAGGGACTACTACCTACCGGTGATTGGTTGGACCTGGCGGTTGTCCGGAGGATACCGACCAGAGTCGAGAGATGGATACAGGATGACTCGTACTGCCGGGGCCGAGGGCCGATACCGCAGACAGAGGCCGTGGGCTAACCCGGATTGACGGATGCCCGCGATATGAGGATTTGCGTGTCGTTGCTGGACACAAGTTTTCTTGATATTTGGGTGCCAATGTTGGGCACTCACGATTTTATGAGATTGCAGGATTTGAGGGACGATATGGATGACGGCGCCTGAGTTGTATTGGGTTTGGGGTGTATTGATAGACCCCAGTTACGTTTTCCACATTGACATTCCGTGTAGACATTATTTCTTCCCATACTCAGCATTTATTACTTGACATCTCATCCTGTAGCTAGCATACCTGATAGAGTACACAGGCTTGCATATCATTACGTACCCTGCTCATCCTATATAGGGTTGTTAGATTACATTGCCAGGTCTGATTATCACATATCTGCTCATTACATAGAGATGGCATTAGATCATACTTGTTGCATGATATTGAGCATCCAGTTCATCATATAGATGTTACCTGTTGGCATAGTTTAAAGTATCGCAGCACGTGCATACTCGCGATTACCTTTATATGTTATCTACTACTCACGAGTTGGCAACTCACCCCCGTTGTGCCACAGTGTTTACAGGTTGCCCTTTGGAGTAGTCGCGGCTGGCTGTTTACCGCACCTTTTGGCACAGATACCATTGCTAGTTGGTGGGTTTTTGTACGGTATCTGTTTACTTTCAGTTGTATATTGATGCATCTAGTATTCTCCATCTACCTTCATGTATTGACTTAGAGACAGTTGTGAGGACGATATATGTTATCTTGTACTCTGGTGTCGAGCTCGTTGTGAGCCGACTTTATTTATTTATGTAGTCTTATATTTCTTGCTATCCTTATTTCATTTTTACTTAGTCGTGTCATCATCATTGTGATGCTCTATTTATTCTACATGACAAATTCTTTTATAAGGAAATGTTGCACACAAATAAAATTATTAAATAACACTTGAACTTAAAAAGGATTTTTTTCTATTAAATTAATTAAAAGGGTTTTCTAAATATTGGCAACCGTTTTTACAAAATATTTTAACACTCTACATTTATACGGTTTTGATTTCTGGGATTTCGGCTTACTTAGTCATGTTACGCCTTCAGATGTTACATGGTTAAGTGCCGGTCACGGGCCGAACTTTGGGTCGTGACAAAGTTGGTATCAGAGCCTAGGTTTTACCTTCGGAGTGTAGGATGACCCTGGTATGATGGAGTAGGTAGCTGTGGCAGGGTGCCGTGGCGTGTGTATGTTAAGCGGCATACTCACGACGCGACACTCCGCTTAAGCGACCTTAGGACCTATTGATTGAACTTCCATCTTGATATACATTCTTGTGATTCAAATTCCGTATCCTCATCAAATCCTACCTTCCTTTCAGCCATTATGCTGCCAAAGACTACGAGGGCACAGAGAGCGGCCGCGAGGGCCGAGATGCGAGTTGACTCGTCCGAGACGAGGACTGATCCGGGCAGTACACCTGTTGCACCCGAGCAGACTGTCCCTCTTATGACAGATCAGATCGCCACACTAGGGGCTGGTGTGCAGGAGATTCACCAGACGATGGGATCCAGCATGCAGGAGATGCGTTAGATGATAGGGTCGCTAGTTGAGACGCTTCGAGCGCAGCGACCAGAGGTAGCTCCACCAGTCACGGGGACCGCGATGGTACCGACAGCACAGGCAGTTGCCCCTGCAGCCACGGAGGTGATTACGGTATCGTTAGAAGAATTCATGAGGCTGAAGCCTCCGGTCTTCATAGGCACCGATCCAGCCGAGGACCCGCAGTCTTTCATCGACAGGATGGCACGGATATGCCGTTCCCTCAAATGCTCAGATACGCGATGGGTAGAGTTCGCGAGCTTTCTCCTGGAAGGACTTGCGCAGAAATGGTGTGAATCAGTTGAGAAGGGCAGGGCAGCAGGTCTTCCTCCTATGACCTGAACTGAGTTCGTGACGATGTTCCTTGCCCGCTTCTTTCCTTAGAGTGTTAGGGATGCCCGAGCACGCAGATTTGAGTCCTTGCGCCAGACGCCAGTGATGACCGTGGTAGAGTACGATGTGCTATTCACCGAGCTATCAGTCTATGCTCCATACTTAGTGGCCACTGAGGAGTTGCGAGTCAAGAGATTTGTCCGAGGCTTGCTTACACCACTGTTCCTTGCGATCAGCGCACAGCATTACGAGACATATGCAGCAGCCGTAGACGCAACCCTATTAGTCGAAGCGCGCCTTGCGGAGACTTCGGCAGTCCCAGAGCCGAAGAGGGTTCGTACTGATACATCGGCACGGAGACGGCCGTTCAGACGCCGCGACAGACACTTTGCAGGTGGCAGAGACTCGAGACGAGGTCAGCTTTTCACCTCTTACCCCCAGGAGGGTCAGCCAGTATCATCCGGATGTTACCGATGCGGGAGTTCCTATCATCGTGTTCGAGAGTGTCCTGGGATGCCCCATAGAGAGGCAGCCGCACCGCATGTCACACTTCCTCCTTCTCCGCCCCAGAGGGCGTTGCCCATTGTACCTACAGTTGCCCCGTGCCAGACTCAGGCACAGAGAGGCCGTGGTCGCGGAGGGTTTGTTCCTAGAGGGCGAGGCGGTCGAGGCAGAGGACAGCCAGCCACCGGCAGAGTACAGCCAGTTGCTAGTAGGGGACCGCCAGTTGCAGGTGGAGGACAGGCACGGGTCTTCGCGTTGACGCATCAGGACGCGCAGGCGTCTAATGCGGTGGTCTCAGGTACCTTATCAGTATGTTCAGTTGATGCATACGTATTGTTCGATCCCGGATCCACGCACTCGTATGTTTCCACACATTTTGTGCTGAGTTTGGGTAGAGAGTCTGGGTTGCTTGATTAGCCGCTTGTTGTGACCACTCCCGTGGGAGAGTCATTTGTGGCTAGACACGTGTTCCGATCCAGCGTTGTCCGCATTGGCGAGAGAGATTTGCCTGTCGACTTGATCCTTCTTAAGATGGTGGACTTCGAAGTTCTTTTGGGCATGGATTGGTTGGCCACGTGCTATGCGTCGGTGGACTGCCGCGAGAAGACAGTGAGATTTTGTTTTCCCGGCGAGTCGGCTTTTGTTGTGCAGGGGGACCGTGGTGCCGCCCCTCACAGATTGATTTCTTCTCTTCATGCTGGGCAGCTTTTGAGGAAGGGATGTCAGGGATTTCTAGCCTATGTTTGCGATACTGGAGCCACAGATATTCCATTGGACCAGGTTCCGATTGCATGTGAGTTCCCTGACGAGCTCCCTGGGCTACCGCCTGAGCATGATGTTGTGTTCTGTATTGATTTAATTCCCGGCACGGGGCCTATTTCTATACCGCCTTATCGGATGGCCCCGGCGGAGCTTAGTGAGTTGAAGAGTCAGTTGCAAGATTTGCTGGACAAGGGACTTATTCGACCCAGTGTTTCTCTTTGGAGTACTCCGGTCCTGTTTGTTAAGAAGAAGGACGGCAGTTTGCGTCTGTGTATCGACTACCGGCAGCTGAACCGGGTGACCGTGCGTAACAGATATCCGTTGCCATGCATCGACGACTTGTTCGACCAGCTTCAGGGGGCAGGATATTTTTCGAGGATCGATTTGCGATCAGGCTATCATCAGCTGTGAGTTCGACAGGAGGACATTCCGAAAATAGCTTTCCGTACGCGTTATGGCCATTATGAGTTTTTGGTGATGTCGTTCGGACTCACCAACGCGCCAGCAGCCTTCATGGATTTGATGAACCGTATATTCAGAACGTGTCTCGACTTGTTCATCATCGTATTTATTGACGATATATTGGTGTATTCCCGGAGCAGAGAGGAGCACGAGCAGCACCTGCGGATCACACTGCAGACCTTGAGGGAGCACCAACTTTATGCAAAATTCTCCATGTGCGCGTTCTGGTTGGACAGCGTAGACTTCTTGGGTCACGTGATTACACGGGGTGGTATATGTGTAGACCCGAGGAAGGTCGAGGCCGTTCGGAGTTGGCCCAGACCTACATCTGTTACTGAGATACGCAGCTTTCTAGGACTGGCCGACTACTACCGGAGATTTGTGCAGCATTTCTCCTGTATTGCTGCACCCTTGACCGGATTGACCCGGAAGGGAGTCCCTTTCGTTTGGACGGAGGAGTGCGAGCGCAGCTTCCAGCAGCTACGGACTTGCTTGAATACGGCGCCAGTATTATCATTGCCTTCAGGATCGAACGGATTTGTAGCCTATTGTGACGCTTCACGAGTGGGGCTAAGATGTGTACTGATGCAGCACGGCAGGGTGATCGCTTATGCTTCCCGGCAATTGAAGAAACATGAACAGAACTACCCCACTCATGATTTGGAGATGGCTGCAGTGGTCTTTGCACTTAAGATCTGGCGACATTACCTCTACGGCGAGTCGTGCCAGATATTCACCGATCACAAGAGCCTCAAGTATATATTTCAGCAGCGAGACCTGAATCTCCGACAGCGCCGCTGGATGGAACTGGTGAAAGACTACGACCGCGAGATCTTATATCATCCGGGCAAGGCTAACGTAGTGGCAGATGCTTTGAGTAGGAGGCCCGAGGGTAGTCTAGCGTGTCTTAGTGCAGTACTGAGGCAGTCGTCGGCGGATTGGCAGATATTATGTGACAGCCGAGTGCAGTTCGAGTTCACGCAGATTGGGGGACAGCTTGCGCACGTTCGTGCACGCCCACAGTTGCTTGACCGTATATATGATGCACAGCGCAGGGATGACCGTTGCTCTGAGATCATGGCACAGATTGGACAGGGCAGATTCTCCGAGTTCGTGATTGATGATCGGGGGATATTACGATTTGGGTCTAGGCTGTGCGTACCATATGCTGAGGGATCGCGGCGCGATATTCTTGAGGAGGCACATCGGTCGGTGTACAGTGTCCACCCCGGTTCCACCAAGATGTACCACGATATGAGAGAGACCTACTGGTGGGACGGAATGAAGAGGGACATCGCAGAGTTCGTATCGAGATGCCTGACTTGTCAGCAAGTCAAGGCCGAGCACCAGAGGCCCACAGGAGAGCTACAGCCGTTACCTATTCCGAAGTGGAAGTGGGAACAGATTTTGATGGATTTCGTTGTGGGTCTACCCAGGACTAGACGAGGGTATGACTCCATTTGGGTGATTGTGGATCATTTGACGAAAGCGGCTCACTTCCTGCCGGTGAAGACGACTTTCGGATTTACGCAGTACGCCCAGATTTATATCGACGAGATTGTACGACTACATGGGGTCCTGACGTGTATTGTGTCCGATCGAGGCACCCAGTTTACCAGCAGACTATGGCAGAGGCTTCAGGAGGCTTTGGGCACTCTTTTGAGTTTCAGCACGGCATTTCATCCGCAGACCGATGGACAGTCAGAGCGGACCATTCAGACTCTTGAGGACATGCTCCGAGCATGCATTTTAGACTTTGGTGGTAGCTGGGATCATCATTTACCCTTGATAGAGTTCTCCTACAACAATAGCTTCCAGGACACTATTCAGATGGCACCTTTCGAGGCTTTGTATGGGAGGAGATGTAGATCGCCCGTCTGTTGGACAGAGCTGAGCGAGAGCAGAATTTTGGGGCCCCAGATCGTACAGGAGACGACAGAGAAGATTCAGCTGATTCGGGAAACGATGAGGACAGCTCAGAGCAGGCAGAAATTGTATGCTGACAGACGCCGCCGCAGATTAGAGTTCGCAGTTGGCGATCACGTTTTTCTGAGGGTCTCTCCAATGAAAGGGGTGATGAAGTTTGGACGAAAGGGGAAGCTTAGCCCCAGGTTCATAGGTCCTTTCGAGGTCTTCGAGCGGGTAGGCGCAGTCGCATATCGTTTGGCTCTCCCACCCAGTATTTCGGATGTTCACCCCGTCTTCCACGTATCGATGCTACGCAGATATCTTCATGACCATTCCCACATGATCCAGCATCAGACAGTTCAGCTTGAGCCCGATCTTTCGTTCACCGTGCAGCCAGTTGAGATATTGGATCGGCAGGTGAAGAAACTTCGATCTAGGGTCCTGCCGTCGGTGAAGGTTCTTTGGCGCAGCCCGAATGGTGAGGAGATCACTTGGGAGGCCGAGGGGGAGATGCGGAAGAAATTCCCTCATCTCTTTGAAGGTACGTGTAGTTTATGTAGTTCTTTTAAATTCGGGGACGAATTTTCTTAAGGAAGGGAGACTGTAACACCTGAGTTTAGGATTAGCAGTAATTGTGTGTTAATGTGGGAGTTTTGGTAAAAAGTTTACCAAAATGGGTTTCCAGTAATTTATCTGGTTTTATAGTTATTTTTGTAGAAATTTATCTCGACCGCACACACTTGTGCACGATAGCTAGGGTTAGACTTAGGGTGACCTAGTTTGGGTATGCATGGTGGGTTAACCATGTTTAGCCCACCATGGTAGGGTTAGGTCCTTGCTTAAGATAATTGAGTTGATTTTGGAGCAAATGAGTTTAACTAGGGTGGTTGGCTTTGACCAAGGGTGCTTAGGATGTTTCTAGTTGACTTGCTAGAGAGAGAGAGAGATGTGATGGTTGCCATGATGGTTTAAGGTTGTGTCACACCAAACTTTTTGAATGTCTCTTCACACTCAAATCCCTCTCACTCACACTCAATTTTAGCCCCTAAAAACATCAGAACAGCCAACAAAACAACACCATCAGCCCCCCAACCCATCACTTTAACATCAGCTTCAGCCTTTGAAATTCTTTCAGAACTTCAGCTGCATCAACAGCCCATGTCTTGATCACACACACCCCCACACCATCGTATACATAACCCTACACCACAACACACACACGCACAAAGTCTTTCCCAGCTTCTACAGCAGCAACTCTACACCCAAAACCTTGGTTCTACTTCAAAACAATAAAGTAGTAGAGGCAACTGTGGCATGAAGCAACAACAGCATCAGCCTCTGCAGTGAGCAGATCAGCAGCTCATTTCAGCCATGATGCAGCCCCAGGAGCTATAGCAGCAACACACCACTCCCTCCTTCTTCTTTTCTCCTTCAACTAGGATCTGTAGAGGTATAATTCCCTTGACCACACTTCTCTTTGCTCATGTTATGGTTATGATGTAGTTAGTGTTTATATTTGGTAGTTAAGTGCTAGTTGTAGAGATTTGGGTGGAATTTAGTCAAGTAATGGTTTTAATGGTTAGTATAACCTTAGTAAGTGCTGTTAAGGCTAGTAGGACCAAGAATTATCCAAGATTTCACCGGAGTAACCAATTTGCTCGACTTGGCATAAATTAGCGATTTTAGGGACTTTTGAGCCTCTATGGGATCTGCTGTTGACCCGAACCTTAAATCATAAAATTGTGAAGACTGTAGCACAGTGACCTTAGCAGAGACACACACACAGAGCACGGGGACCCACCTCCAAATTTAGGCCGCCGTTTTATTCCTTCTGGCCGCAAATTGCGGCCAGAACAGGGTGTTGGGTTTTTGGCTGTAGGGTTCTTCTAGGTAGCTTAGGCTTTTGGTATCTGTAACTTTTGCAGTTTGGCCCAGAGGCAAAATATGGAGCTATAAACGCATTTTCGATGTTTGTAACCTTGTGCGACACGCACGTGATCCGCGTGGTTCTGTGGCGCGCTGCGCGCCACAGCGCGTCAAAGTTGGTTCTGGCGAGTTCACACGCGTCGCGACGTGTCGTATGCACACGCATTTACTTCACCCACGCGTATCCTTTTTGCAATAATTATACGATTTTGGTGATTTGTGCTGTTGGTGTTAAGTAATGTTAATATTAGTTAGACTAGCCAAATTATGTATGGTTAGGACCAAGTTAACCTAGGAAACCCCAGATTACACAAAAATACCCTAAGTTTTCAATTGGTACAAAACTTGGTGTTTTTGGAGCAAAACATAGCTTTTTGAGATCTGCTGCTACCCTTGTAGGTTCAGAATAAAATTGAGTGGACCATAGCCTACTGGTGACACACTGACCCAACTACCAGAGCCCGACCCCACCACCTTCAACCCCAGGCCGCCAGAAAATTCATTCTGGCCGCAAATTGCGGCCAGACTAGGGAGTTAGGTCCTAGGGTTTTTTCTACAGGTGTCTGCTACATTTTATAGGTCTCTGGTATACTTAGTTTTGCAATATTTTGATCTGGGTAAAATCTGGGTCACTATATTGTTTTGTGGTGTTTTTAGTTTGCGCGATACGCGTGTGGTTCTGTGATTCGGCGTATCGCGGCGTATCGGGTTAAGCGCTAGGCACATACACGTACGTTTCAGCATATCGCACACACGCGCGTCAATTCGCGACACGAGTTATCGATTTGTTTTATCGCGTATACGAGATTTTGATTATATTTGGATTCTTGTGTAAATTTCAGGTTCGCAGGCGGGTACGTCAGACACCGCCGGGAAAGGGAAGCAGGTGGTCGGCTATACTTAGCACAGGACCAGGTGAGTAGATTTAACATCTACGGGGAAATCGCCCGTATGGCGTTAAGCGTCAGGGCGTAGTAGGATGTTTAGTTTTTTATGTTCATGCAAACATACTAGAGTAGCATACCCTTGTTACATATATAGAACTGGTAGTATAGAACACTGCACTGTCACTAACGGTACATGCTGCACGAGCACGATCTATATGCTACACTCACACCGTTAGTGATTGCCATGACACTCACAGTATAGGATTGCTAGAAATTATATGTTATATTGATTCCATTTTACTGATGTTGTCATGATTTGCTATGTCCGCATATGCATATTTTTACTATGTTCACCTTGTAGCTCATCATAACGCTTATATATATATATATATATATATATATATATATATATATATTTTGGACACATATGCATCATTTCCACATTAGTGTACGTGTATATTGCTACACTCACTTAGCATATTTAGCTCCTCGCACATCCATACCTATACTCATTTTCATATGAAACATACATGGATGATATTGACTTGACTTCAAAACTAAGGGACCGCATTTGGTATTTTCCAAACTGGGTATTTTTAGAAAATGAGCGGTTTTTCCCTTTTCTTCCATACGACACATGGCATGGATTTACGCATTAGATTGATTCATGTGATTTCTGGATTTTGGGAACCGGAGTACTATTTTAAGAAAAATACGCACTGTTTAAAAACCCGGTTTCCCTTGATTTGATATTTTAGTGCGTCCAACATGTGTTTTCTCGGTACTAGAGCGATACGTGGAAACCCGAGTCGAGGAGCTGGACGAGGCCGATTGCGGGTACATGGTGGACCCGGTATGGTACCCCGGGGCGAGAACGGATCGCTGTACAGTAGACGGTGAGCCTGGCAGAGGGACTACTACCTACCGGTGATTGGTTGGACCTGGCGGTTGTCCGGAGGATACCGACCAGAGTCGAGAGATGGATACGGGACGACTCGTACTGCCGGGGCCGAGGGCCGATACCGCAGACAGAGCCCGTGGGCTAACCCGGATTGACGGATACCCGAGATATGAGGCTTTGCGTGTCGTTGCTGGACACGAGTTTTCTTGATATTTGGGTGCCGATGTTGGGCACTCACGATTTTATGAGATTACAGGATTTGAGGGCCGATATGGATGACGGCGCCTGAGTTGTATTGGGTTTGGGGTGTATTGACAGACCCCAGTTACGTTTTCCACATTGACATTCCGTGTAGACATTATTTCTTCCCATACTCAGCATTTATTACTTGACATCTCATCCTGTAGCTAGCATACCTGATAGTGTACACAGGCTTGCATATCATTGCGTACCCTACTCATCCTATATAGGGTTGTTAGATTACATTGCCAGGTCTGATTATCACATATCTGCTCATTACATAGAGATGGCATTAGATCATACTTGTTGCATGATATTGAGCATCCAGTTCATCATATAGATGTTACCTGTTGGCATAGTTTAGAGTATCGCAGCACGTGCATACTCGCGATTACCTTTATATGTTATCTACTACTCACGAGTTGGCAACTCACCACCGTTGTGCCACAGTGTTTGCAGGTTGCCCTTTGGAGTAGTCGTGGCTGGCTGTTTACCGCACCTTTTGGCACAGATACCATTGCTAGTTGGTGGGTTTTTGTACGGTATCTGTTTACTTTCAGTTGTATATTGATGCATCTAGTATTCTCCATCTACCTTCATGTATTGACTTAGAGACAGTTGTGAGGACGCTATATGTTATCTTGTACTCTGGTGTCGAGCTCGTTGTGAGCCAACTTTATTTATTTATGCAGTCTTATATTTCTTGCTATCCTCATTTCATTTTTACTTAGTCGTGTCATCATCATTGTGATGCTCTATTTATTCCACATGACAAATTCTTTTATAAGAAAATGTTGCACACAAATAAAATTATTAAAAAACACTTGAACTTAAAAAGGATTTTTTTCTACTAAATTAATTAAAAGGGTTTTCTAAATATTGGCAACCGTTTTTACAAAATATTTTAACACTCTACATTTATATGGTTTTGATTTCTGGGTTTTCGGCTTACTTAGTCATGTTACGCGTTCAGACGTTACATGGTTAAGTGCCGGTCACGGGCCGAACCTTGGGTCGTGACACACTCTGGGTTTTATCGGTGTTGATTATATATATACCCCTACGAGGAGGCGTCGAGGCCGTAGAGGGTACATGGTGGGGCCCGGAGGTACCCCGGGGCAAGAAAGCGATGTCGATGTGCTATGAGCCGATAAGCCCGGCAGGGGAACCATACCATCCGTTGACAGTACCAATGACTCGGCGGGGATCATGGAGATACCGTTGGGAGTCATACACGTATGCATACGTCGAAAGGCGAGGGTCAGAGCTAGGCACTCGTGCTTTCGGGACAGCGTATGATACGTACCTATCAGGATTTCTGTGTCGATGCTTGGCACATTGTTTTTATGATATTTCTTTTAATACCTTTGTATATATAACAGGGGATTAGCCGTTGTTATATATACCCTTACACCAATATTAGTGGAATGGGACTCTAATATATGTGTATTTCCCCCATCATATGTATTTCTGCAAATATATATATACCTTTAGGATGTTAGAAACTTACTTGAGATTCGACTTGGGATATAGGTGATTCATTGAGATTGGATATTGGATATGAAAGAGATTGTTGATTGTACATTCGAGATATAGGACAGCTATTCGATATTGTACATTGAGGTGATGTATACATATACGATGTGAGAGCCCAGTTTGGGGGCTGATTTGAGGAAATTGTGGATTTGAGTGTCTTGATGGATTGTGATCCTGCCACGATGTCAGGTTTTCATGGAAATGACATATTCCACCCCATACCCCACACTTATCTATTTTATGCACAGTTTCATATATTGGTAGTACCTGTTAGTGTACCCTTACGATAGTTGCATACCTACATTCTCATATCCCTATTGCATGGTTATTGCATACTATTATCATGTTACTATTGCTTCACATATTGATTGTACCTGTTAGTGTACTTTGCATTATTTTGCATTTGCATGACATGTTATTACTGTAATCGCATATCTTAGATTCATGCTGTACGTACATTCCTGCGATTACCTGCATATGTTATTTACTATTCACGAGTTGGCAACTCACCCCCGTTGTGCCACAGGTGTTTCAGGTTGTTCCCCAGAGTAGTCGAGGCAGGCTATTCAGCTTTTCAGCTATCATCTTTTGCTACAGATACCGCATCAGCTCACAGTACTATTTTGCTTAGGTGGGTTTTGGTGGTTATCTGTATTTTTTATTGTACATTCGTTGTATCTTGTACTCTCCATCTACTATTATATTGTTTACTTAGAGACTTGGTGAGGACGTTACTGTATATTATTTGTGGATTTGTTGTCTTTTATATACAGCTTTCTCTCTATTGTCTTTATTTCTTCGCTACAGCGTCATATTTTTGTGTTGCATTCATCTTGACTAGTTTTTACAAAAAAGGGGTGTTGCTAAAATTTTAAAGAAATAAAGTAGGACTTTTAAAAGAATTTGGGTTGCGATTTCAAATGTTTCAAAAACTTATATTATCTTTTCCGTATTTTTATGGTTTAGATTTCTGGGTTTTGGCTTTCTTTTACTACGTTACGTCTTAGGGCGTTGCGTAATGCTAGGACCGTCACGGGCCAATTTTGGGTCGTGACAATCAACAAGCAAGCCTGCTCGTACTCCTGCGAATCCAATCAGTAACACTACCGTACAGTCCGGACTCTTCGTCAGATATGTCGCATATTACAGCCTGGGGGTGGTATAACGTCAGACCCCAATAGCCTGAGAAGTCATGCCTATGCAAGGTCCATAACGGTTCGAGAAACTACTGACAACATTTACCAGTAAATCTCAGCAACCCTGGCCAGGGATTTCCTGTTATGGCCAATCGATCATAGCGCAACATCAACTCCCAATACCGGGAGAGACGAAACCCCTCCTATCGCTCATTGCCTCCATGTGACTCGGGACTGTACCCAAAAACCACCTTTTGCATGATCTCTTGACCGTGGTATGGTGGAAATCAAAGCACGGTGGGAATCACACAAGACTCTATGACGATCTCGGGTCTATAGACTAACTTGTACCAGTGTCACCAGAGAACTGCTATCCGACGATAGGTATAATACCATCTAGGAGTTCTCGGCGAGTCCGTTCAGTGTACCCAATCTCCACTGAGCACCCGTATACCTTCTCTGATGTCAAACACCAATGGATGTGGGATCATCCATCGCCCATCATATGGGTAGAGATGTGTATATGCTAGTCTACTCTGGAGTATCGATGCCATGTCTCGATACTCCCACGACTAGGAACATTTGAAGGATGTACTTATCGACTACCATGTCCTCACTAGTATGATCTGCATCCTAATCCTGGTAGTCAAGTACTCATCCTAAGGGCTTTATCAACATGAAATAGAGAGACAATAAGTGTACATGTTAAGATAAAGAGCAACCAGATAGCATACTATCATATCGAGCAAGAAAGTCCTCTCTATATATGTCCAAGAATCCACTACAATATACATCGCATGTACAGTAATGACCTCTAGGGCATACATATAACTGACAAAACTAGTATGTGATTATAGGATTAGTTTCGTCTCAAAGTATTCGTGTTTCTCGGGATACGGATGCGGGTATGTAAATACGGATGAGAGGGGTATTCTTGTAATTTGATGTAGATTATAACTTGGTGTGAGACACCTCAATTAGGGTTTTTCTTTTATGATTATTTCTTTTGTGAGGTGGAGGAAATGAGAGAGGAAACTTTGTGGTATTTTTGTGAAATGGATTAGGGTTTCACATTGACTTTCTTGGACTCATTTGGGTTTTTTTTGACTTAGATATTTGTTAGATATTTGTGAGATATTTTTATATGGTTTAAAATCCAAAACTCTGGCCATTTCACTTAATCTTTTTCACTAGAAAAAACTACAGATACTTTTTCCCCTCTCATTTCCTCAAGCTTTCTTCAACTCCTCTCAAACCCCAACCATCTCATGAGTTGTGAATCCTAGGGTTTAGTGAGATAACTTGATCCCTCATCACTCTCTACACATCCTAGGCTACTTAGTTTAGCACACCAAGTGACCTATTTGTCTCAAGTTAGAGGTTAAGCTCAAAATCGGAACTCTCGGGTGGATCTTCTATGATTTAGAGAAGCCGACGAGGAGGCGCAATCCGTTCTCACTTCGAGGAGCTCACGACTTGGAGAAGGACAGCGAGGCGGTGAAGGACAACGAGAACTTCAGGAATAACATTCTAACATAGTAGTTAAACCTCTAAGTTAGATTGTTAGTTAGGGTTTAGTATCGATCGTGGAGTTCAGTCGATGTTACGAAACTTATAAAAATCGTTTTTTGCAAAATCCTCCTCCCCGCGAATATGCGGGGTGCGTGGCATCGACTTACAGTGGTATCAGAGCCGACTAAACCATAACTAACAGATTAAACGACAAGTAAAACTACGAAACCGAAATAACCCCAAAACATCGAAACATAGATCGTAGTTTCTGTTGAATTTTTAAGAGGCTCTAAAAATTATTTTAGCAACTGCAGAGTACTCCTTATGTTGTAAAATGAACACATACCAAAAACGAGACAATCCCCTCGGATTTTGGCCGGCCACAATGAGAAAAAATCCGGCCTCACCCGTTTGTTTGAGAGGGATTGCTTCATGTTTTGGTCTGTGGTTTTGTTACTTGGATCTAGTGTTTCAGGAGTTGTTTATTTTTGCCAATTTTGAATGTACTGTCAATTCTTCACTGTGGCAATAAGGGGTGTTTCGAAGTTGCAGTTTAACGTCGTTTAATGTTTCAAGTTGTGATATATGTGTTCGTAAACTTCCGCTAATTGCTATATGTCGGTTAGTTGGGGGTTGCACATTTCTGTGATGTTTTGTATGTGTATATGGACTTATTGGATCTTTATGAATGAATAGCCAGGGATGTGAGACGAGAGTTTTTTTCATTCAAAAGTAAATTGTAATTTTTTGTAATATTTTTTCGCGGGGCACATCCGGGTTGAGGTTGTAGCCACCGTTGTATTATTTCATTTACTGTTTATTGCTCCTAGGATAGACCCAAGGTGGGGTGCACAAACTACCGGGTACTTTGAAGTGCCGAGTCGCCTACTCATGTTGATGAGGGAGGTTGCTTCACTTTGGGTATTTGGTGGGTAGTTTGCCGCACCAGTAGGGGTCTGGGGTGGGGTTTGTCTATTCATCACGACCATGGAATCCGTCTTTCGTTAAAGGCTTAAACGAAACGTGGAATTCCTAGTATGTCCAATGTGTTCATCTGTGATCTGGAATGCCTATTATTGCATCTGACGAATCGATATTATTATTATATATATATATATATATATATATATATATACTATATATACTATATAATAGACGTTGCTTATGTTTTGCATCCACGCTAGTCCAGACCCCAACTCTGGCGTTAGTTATCTAACCTAACGGTGTAAGACGGGGCCCCGTGGCGAATGCAGATGACATAAGTGTACGTTGTATTTTCGTCTTTTTCTGCAATGGTTGGTTAATTGATAGGACTGCATTATATTAATGCAAAGCAAACAAACCAAAGCTGAATCGTTGGAACAATTTTAAAACCACTCGGTTTTTTCAAAACAGTAAAAACTTTTAAAATGCGGAGCTTAAACCACTCCTTTTAAAAGCTATCTGGTTCCTTCGATTATATCAAGTTCACTACGTTCACGGTTTCTCTAAAACCATTCGTAGCCCTCCGTCATTTCAGTTGGACATTCAGTAGTATTCAAGCTATGTATTTTGACCTTCGCCAAGGCATAGTGATTGGTAGCTGCTGAATATTCATCTGTAGCATTGATAGATGCGTTGGTTTAGGACAATCGTACTGCCATTTTGGCCTTCGTCAAGGGTATGTACGGGTGGGTTCAAATTAACCTGGACAATGACAAGTAGAAATTGACATGTGACTTATGATATATTGGCCTTCATCAAGGTCATAAGAGCATGGGGCAAAAATCCACATCGGGAGTTTCTAAAGAAACTGAAACTTGCTAGTGTTGTATACCATTTGGAGTGTGATAATTTTGGTTGGATTCCTTCGACTTTATCACATGATGATATTTGGATCCCGATCCTACTATGAGTATATGCTACTCCTCGGGAGATTTTTTCACTTAACGATCAATGCTATAAACCAAGTAGGTGTCTAGAAAGGTGTTAGCGGGGCTACGCCTCCAGGGAAAAGAGGTTATTTAATTAAGGAACTTCGCGAAAGCTTCGTAAAACCTCCCTCAAAGTACCAACACTGACCTGGCTGAACGGTTAAGCAAGAATTGTACGGTGAGATTAATCCTGACTAATTTTTCTTTTATGGTTTGAGGAAGGATTCGAGAAACAATTGGAGCCATCCTGTTTAGATAAACTAAAAACCAATCTAAACTTGCAAGAGCATCATGCTAAAGTGTTTCTTCTCTTTCTCCTAATTGCAGCAACCAAAGATGACGGGCCTTAAGTTACTATTAGATGAAAATATATTGACATGGCCAAACTACAAAGATTGGTTCAGGAATGTCAAGATGGCAATCACGTATGACAAATTGGGGTATGTCCTCACTACTAAAGCCCCCGCCGTCCCAGGTCCAGACCCCAGTGTCACGGATATTGCGATCCGTAAGACTTGGGAGATTGACTGCACGAAGGCCAAGTTCCTCGTGCTGGCCTCTATGAACAATGAACATCAGAGGCGGCACGAGAATATGGATCTTGAATCCATATTCCTCCATACCAAGGAATTATATGGAGAGCAATCTCGTATCGCAAGATAGGGGACCTCGAAGAAGCTATTTCAGGCGTGGTTGGCCGTCAGATCATCTGTAGGGGAACACGTCCTTAAGATGATTGGCTACATTGAGGAGCTCACGGACCACGGGACCACGTTAGAGAATGAGCTGTATACAGACTTAATTCTGAAGTCCCTCCCTCCCACCTACGCCCAGTTTATCTTGAATTTTAATATTCAAGGTAAAGAAGTTGAATTTCCGAAACTCCTCAACATGTTGAGGAGTGCAGAGGGCACCCTGCAGAAAGCCAGGGAAACGCCCACTCTACTTGTTGGTGGAGCTTCCTCTTCTAGATCCAAGGCGAAAGCCAAAGGAAAGAAGAAGAAGGCCCCTACCAAGCCGAGAGGCGGTGTTAGTAAGGTGGAAGCAAAGGGCAGGGCAAGGGTAGCGGGGCCGACAATAGGAAAGGAAGAATGCTTCTACTGTCATAAGAAGGGCCATTGGAAGAAATATTGCAGGGCTTGGAAGGCCAAGAACCAGGACCCGAAGCAAGTTGTTGCTTCGGCTTTAGGTGTATTTGTAATTGAAAACTGTCTTTCAATCAACTCTACTTCCTGGGTATTGGATACCGGATCAGGATCTCATATCTGTAATTCTCTGCAGGCACTGAGAAGCCGTAGGGTTCTGAAGACCGGTGATATGACCCTCAGGGTTGCTAACGGACCGAGCGTGGATGTTGTGTCCGTAGGGGAATATCACCTTGGATTGACGAGTGGACATATTTTGGTTTTGCGCAATTGTTTTTGTGTACCTAGTTTGACTTATAATATTATTTCTGTATCTTTGTTATTTAAAGAAGGTTATGATTTTACATTTGTAAGCAATGTTGTAAACATCCACCTTAATCATGGTCTGATTGGGTCAGGTATTCTAAACAACAGTATATACGTATTAAACAAATTGCAAATTTTCAATGTCCAGAACACACATAAAAGAAAGGCACCAGAAATAAATCATGCTTTCTTGTGGCATTGTAGACTAGGTCACATCAACGAAACAAGGTTGACCAAGTTACATAAAGATGGATATTTGGATCCGTTCGAATATCAATCTTATGCAACTTGTCAATCATGTCTCAAAGGAAAGATGACAAAGTCTCTGTTCACTGGACGCAGAGTAAGAGTGAGCGAGCTCTTGGGACTAATACACAGCGACGTGTGTGGTCCAATTTCTACACATGCAAGTAGTGGTTATTCCTATTTCATTACTTTTACGGATGATTTCTCTAGGTATGGACATATTTTCTTGATGAAACATAAATCCGAGGCCTTTGAGAAATTCCGACAATATAAGAATGAAGTGGAAAAACAAACCGGCAAAAGTATCAAGACACTGAGATCTAATCGAGGTGGTGAATACTTGAGTGCCGATTTCCTGGATTACCTAAAAGAGAATGGAATTCTCACTCAGCTTACTCCTCCATACACACCACAACACAACGGTGTATCGGAAAGACGAAATCGAACCCTATTGGATATGGTACGTTCCATGATGAGTAACGCTGAGTTACCGCGATCATTCTGGGGCTATGCACTAGAATCAGCTGCATATCTTTTGAACAAGGTTCCTACCAAGACTGTGCCTACCACACCATATCAAATGTGGAGTGAGAAGAAACCCTATCTTCAATATCTTTAGATATGGGGATATCCAGCTTTTGTTAAAAAGCAGAATGCGGACAAACTCGAGGCACGCTCAGTACTGTGTAAGTTTGTGGGATACCCAAAGAACTCCAGGGGGTATCTTTTCTATTTTGCAGAGGAACAAAAGGTTTTTGTTTCTCGTCATGCCCACTTTTTGGAACATCAATTTTTAGAAAAAGAAACTAGTGGGAGCGCAATAGAACTGGAAGAAATTCCAGAACCACAAGCTATTACTGAAAGCTTGATAGAACCAGAAGTTTTAGAAGAACAGGGCATTCCCGCGCCACTCCGCAGGAGTAGTAGGCTGTCTCATCCGCCCGAGAGATACTACGGTTTTCTCGTAGACGGGGATAGAGAAGATTGCATCATTGATAATGATGAGCCAACTAACTTCCAGCAAGCCATTCAGAGCAAAGACTCGGTAAATTGGCTGGATGCAATGCGGACCGAGATGGAGTCCATATACACCAACAAAGTATGGACTTTGGACATTGATCCAGAAGGGGTAAAACCCGTAGGCTGCAAATGGATCTTCAGAAAGAAGAGTTTTGTAGATGGACAGGTTGAAATCTATAAGGCTAGACTTGTTGCAAAAGGATTTAGTCAAAGACCTGGTTTGGACTATGATGAAACCTTTTCTCTAATAGCTATGCTCAAATCCATTCGGATCCTTCTTGCCATTGCTGCCTTCCACGATTATGAGATTTGGCAGATGGACGTAAAGATCGCTTTTCTAAATGGATATTTGGAAGAGTGCGTCTATATGGACCAGCCAGAGGGTTTCAATCAAAGTGGGAGCAGCGGGAAAGTGTGCAAGTTGCTTAAGTCCATCTATGGACTAAAGCAGGCATCGCGGAGTTGGAACATCTGTTTTGATGAGACGGTCAAAGAATTTGACTTTATCAAAAATCCAGATGAGCCATGCATTTATAGTACGATTGTAGCACGAACTATTGTATTTCTTGTCTTATACGTGGATGACATTTTCCTGATAGGAAATGACATTCCTATGCTACAATCTGTCAAAGGGTTCTTGTCACAAAGGTTCTCCATGAAAGACCTGGGTGATGCCTCTTACATTCTAGGGATCCGGATCTATCCTGATAGATCTAAAAGGATGTTGGGACTTTCACAGTCCAGGTACATCGACACCATACTGAAAAGATTCGGTATGGAAGATTCAAAGCGCGGTAATTTACCGGCTTGTCACGGAATCACCCTCTCCAAAGAGATGTCTCCCAAGACTGATTTGGAAAGGGATCGCATGACTATTATACTCTACGCTTCTGCGGTAGGCTCTATAATGTATGCGATGTTGTGTACCAGACCAGATGTAGCTTGTGCACTAAGCGTGGTAAGCCGGTATCAGTCAAACCCTAGGGAGAAGCACTGGATAGCAGTAAAGAACATTCTCAAGTACCTAAGAAGGACTAAAGAAATGTTCTTGGTTTATAGCGAAAAAGACCTCCAGATCGGGGCCTTTGCTGACTACAGCTTCCAGAGTGACAAGGATGACTCCAAGTCCATGTCGGGTTATGTCTTTACCCTCAATGGATGGGCGGTCTGTTGGAAGAGTTCCAAGAAAGAGACCGTTTCTGACTCGACGATAGAAGCGGAGTTTATCGCAGCTTCTGATGCTGCAAAAGAAGCAGTCTGGATGAGGAAGTTCGTAACAGAACATCAGGTGGTTTCATCCATTGTTGATCTAATACCTCTATATTGTGACAACAAAGGGGCTATATATTTAGCAAAGGAACCCAGGTCCCATCAGAAGTCCAGACACATCTTGAGGCGGTATCACCTGATCAGGGAGATCGTGGATCGCTGGGAGATCGAGGTACGGAGAGTTGCTACTGAGGACAACACTGCATATCCATTCACAAAGGCCATCTCTCAGATGCAGTTCGAGAGGCTATTCGAGATGATAGGTTTGCGATATGTGATTTGTATGTCAAAAACTATCTATTACCGCAATCAAGAACGGCGTCGCTTGATAGCTAGCCGGTGAGTACGGGTCAGTCCACAGGGATGTTGTGAATCTCCTAGTCGCGCTAACGAGTTAATTCCGAAGGGTGTTCGGATTGATTATTAAATCTAAAAACCTAATTATTCTATACTACGATTATCTAGATCTAGTCTTGCTAGGGTTAGGTTTAGGGATGGTTTGGAAATTCAGGTAAATCTCAACGCTTTCTATACCCGAATGAAGATCTATGAAGAGTTATGGTAATTATCAATAAAGGGGACTAGATCCATTCGGGAAGGTGTTCCTTCCTCTAGGTTCTTGTCCTTCCTTTAGAGATCCTTACCCTAACCTCCATGGAAAACGCGCGCAACCGGGCTTTTATACTACGGTATCACCGCTACCTCGAGGGATAGGGTGCCGTAGGGCGCGGTGTGTGCGTGTATGCATGGAGTCCTATTGAAAATATATTATAGGTAAGAAAGGGATGAGAGATCTCATCTCTCAAAATCCTTCCCCAAAGCTAACTCTAAACAATTTATCTACGACAAGAAATTAACTCTACCTAGGGCAAAGAATTGAAATCTAAACTAGAGCAAGGAATTAAATCTACTTACAGATGCTCTCTCCAATCATCAACGCAGGTTTGTCAGATCTGAATTCATGAATTGAAAAGAAACACTGATGCTCTCCATAAAGAATCCTGAATTTATTATTAAAAGGAGGCATAGCCTTTACAATGATTTAGAGTTCCTATTTATAGAGGATAGGAAACTCTAGGTTACAATTGATTCGCACGTCTACATTTACCAAAATATCCTTAGGAAGACCTAGTCAAAGTAGACTTCAAGCTTTGGTAAAATTGTATGTCTGGAAATTTTGGAACTGATTCTGGGCTTCTTGGGCTTTTTATTTCTTTGGATCTTTATTCAATTTGGCTTCTCTATTTCTTCCAGATCTCTAGTAAATAATTGCGGTGGACTTTTAACCGTTCGCTTTGTAATCTTGAACCTTGCATTGCCTTGTACTTTGTGAATTTTATCTTTGATGTAGGCTTGATCAAGAGTCTTCTGTTTGTTGGTCAAAGTCCACTTTTGCATCGCCTTTTCATCGTTTTCACTGTTTTCGCTCCAAGAACCTGTAACCTGTAATATGTAGCAGACATGCGTCAAAAGCACCTGTTTATTTATAAAACGAATAAGAATGGGGAATATAATAATACAATATTATGGTGTGAACAAATACCCCCAAACTTATCTTTTGCTCGTCCTCGAGCAAACTTATTTTTTTATTCTCTACAAAAAACCTAACCGCACTTTCGCAGGGAAACGCGATTGCACTGAGCTCGTGCAATAAGCCCTTAAACCTCTAGGTGTCCCTAGTAGGAGGAGTGTTGTCTCCTGAGGGTTTTCAGCGGATACTACCCACAAAATCCTATCAATTCGGCCCATTAACTTTAATTCTCCAATTAGGTTTTCTAACAAGGAATTCTATTATCGTCGACCCGTAAATTATCCACCCATATTCTTCACACTTCCTCATTATTTAACTTAAGATTATATATGTTCTGCAGACCTACTTAGCTTTCGGCATCTCTTAAGTTTTCCTTTTAGGGTTCCATCTCCACATAGGAATTTTTATCAACTTTACTAAAGATACATTTTCTATTCTTCACTCCGTTCTCTCATCTAAACTCTAATCACATACCCCTACGTGTGTGTAAATATCACCCCTACACTTGAAAATTCAAATCAAGCAATCATACTCCTGTCCGTTGTCCAAAGTACTTATTAATTGGTGAATTTTTAATTGAATTTTTGCTTACACATCCTTCATGCGATCGTTAATACTTCTTGAGATACAAACAACCGATTACAAGATATGTTTGCACTTTAAAGTGTAATTCATAGTCTTGCAACACCCAAGGCTTTTTAGCAGTGACTCCCAAACCAGTTGGTCTAAGACACTAGGTGATGAAGCACCCTCGCTAAATATTTTTCTATTTTTTTAGCCTTAAGTAATCACAAAAACCAGTGTTCACTTTTTTTCTTTATTCAAACTTGTATTTTTTTTTTCATTTTCTTCGTACTAAGGACATTAGACAAGAGCATTTCAAGGTCTTCTCTACTATTCCAAGTTTCAAGGTGCGTAATCGTGCAATTTGTAGGGTATACATTTTCAGAATCTAGACTTAAGTTAGGAACTATTTTTCAAACTTATACTCTAATAAGAACATCAATACTTTTCCTTTGTTTCAACTTAGCCCAAGAAGTGAACCCAAAATTTGCTTAGTTCTAAATAAACTACAAAGACATATACTTTCTACCGTTAAACTTTAAGGAAGGTTATTTTTAGGGTTTTTTAATTTACTAAGTTTAAGATCTAGTTGTTCCTAGCTAGTTAACCTTTTGTCAAACTCAAGTTAATTAGGCCAAAATTGAATACATTAATTTTTATAATTTTTGAAATATTTCAATTTTTATGGGTTTTCAAATAAATATGCAAATGCAAAAATATACAAATGAATGCGAAGGAAGAAGACGTACCGAGCATACCCCCAAACTTAAACTTGACAGTGTCCTCACTGACATGCTGCACCAAGAGGGTTAAAATTTTCGGCTCTCCCCTGTTTATTTATTTATAAATTTTTTAATATTTTTTTTAATGTTTTGAATTTTTTTATTTTTTATAGAAAAAAAATAAAAATAAAAATATATGTACATATATACAACAAGGTTCCCCCCAAACTTAAGCTTGTCCTTACACAAGCCAAAGGTTAGCACCAACCATTCAAAAATCTTATCGTGGTAATGGTCGAGTTGGTGAAAGAATGGAGTGGAAAGAAAAGAAATGAGAAGCACACGAGACCGTGTGGAGAGAAAGGGATAATATGGTCTCGGTGGAGGAGAATGGCGGAGGGGAAGAATAAATGGTAGGGGTTCTACTTCTTCGAGTGGAGGTTGATTAATCACAAAATCCGTATCATTTAAGAATGCGAGTTTGTCGGCGAAAATATCTTCGAAACTTTCATCGAAGGTCCAATTGAAAATTATCGAACTCAAAATGTCGGATTGTGATTCATCAACACTCGATATCATTAAAGGAAGATTAGAAGAACCAAAAAAAGTGGGAATACGAATTTGAGGGTGGGGATGGAGCGTATAAATTAGTACAATTTGCAATAACCTATGTGTAAAAAGCGATTGTGCTAATCTATCAACCCGCGAAAAAATAAGATTAAATCCCTCAAGAGTCGTGAGTAAACATGCGTACGTCGAACTTGGTATTGGAGATGAAAGCGTAACGGTCTCTTGCACAGTTAGAACGATAGGAAGGACGGAAGGAAGTGAGTGAGGAAGGGTATTAGTTAAGGATTCAGGAGGGTGTATTGGAAAATTCGACACATCAAACGAAAATGGTTCAACCTCAATATTATCCTCAATACTATCCTCATAATTCTCCTCAATATTTTCCTCAAAAATTTGCTTATCCATGCCAATATCATCAAAATCAAGACGCATATGAAGTTCGGGAGAAACATTTAATGACTCGGGATGAACATAAAATTTCAATTAAATCGATGGGTTCATCATCCAAAATATTCCCGGCGTCTATATCCTCAATCAAGTGAAAATCAATTTTTTCTGACACCTCATCAAAAGCATGGATATTTATCGATTTAGGTTCTAGAGTGGAGGTGTAAAGATCGAAAGGATTAAGTGTGGTTTCACTCGAAAAGGGTTCTTCACAATCTGGCAAATCAAGAACTACAAATTCACACAACTTGTCATTTTGGACACATGTTTGAAAATTGGAGTTGTTGGATTCAATTGGGTATGGATAGGTTTGATTTGGAAATCCTCTCAAATTCTCACTCTGTCCAACCGCCTCTTCATACATTGGAAAATTTGGAGCTAGTTGGAAACTAGCTACCGGTTTACTAGGTTGCATAAGGGCGACCACGGACGCTTCCACATTCCTAACCATTTTGTTTGTTGCTAAAATATAATCTTGCAACGACTGTTCCAAACTAGACATGGGTGGTGAAGGGGTTTCGGTAAAAGATTCGAAACTGTTTGGATACATGAAACTCCTAAAAGGTTGAGTAGAAACAGGGTCTAGTGAAGGTGGGAAAGTCAGGTAGGACTGGTAGAAATTGGATAGTTGGACAGGATTAGGATCAACATGTGGATAAAAAGGTGGATGGACTTGTTGATCCCTAGAACTAGATGTGTGGAGAGGGGTGAAAGATCGTCTACGAGATTGAGCAATATGCTCAGCAATGGACATCGGTTTAGGAGTTACAGCTGGACTCGAAAAAGTGGTATCAACATATGAAGGTGGTAAAAGTTAACTTGGTTGACACAAAGTGGGTTGTAAAGTAAAACTGTTTCTCCTAGAAGTTTCTATTTGATCTTTCAAAGAAATTTTGGGCATGGAGGGATCTGCTTTAAATCGACCGAAACAATTGACGTACGAAGCAAAGTTAGGTTCGGGATACAAAAGTTCGGCAAGAGATTTGTGATGTGGGGTACCCATGATGTCAGAAGGAGAAGAGAAAGAAGGTGGGTGTAAGTGGGGTGCAAGGATTTCTTAGCGACAAAATTTTGCAAGTTTTTATAAAAAAAATTTCCTTTTTCTCTTTATTTAGAACTGTTTGCAAAAAGATTTTCGAGAAAAGAGCTAAGACACACTTTCGATCAACCAAAAATGCACAATCAGGCCTAGATCTAGGGTCACCTAGGTCAGCTAGACAGCTCCTAACTGTTCCGAAGGGCTAAAAATAGGACCTCAAACCGCCTCTTCACCGCCAATTGTGGCCAGGTAAGTGCCAGGTAAGTGGGAGGCTCCCCGCTACAAGTAGCGGTCCTAATTAAGTAACCACTTGCCTTAGACACACTTGCCTAGACACCGCAAAGTCAGGTTAGGATAAACGGTCGATGCGTATAACTAGTCCTCTGTCCTATTGAGCTCGAAGTCCTTAAGGCTGAGTCTAGTATTTTTTAATTAAAGATTGGTCAATGCAAATGCTTTATGTGATTTCTGGGGTCCTGGGAAGGGCGATGAAATCCCTACCCAATCTGAATTGGTCAAAAGCCCCTTAAAATCCGATTAAAGATATGCAAAACAGTAAATCACTTGCAATCAAATCTTTTTTGTGAATTTCAAGCTTTGCAAGTTTTCTAATTAAAATTTTCCTTTTTCCGCTTGCTCTTTATTTGGAAAGATATTTTTAGCAAAAAGATTAAGGATATGAAAATCAGAAAAGATCACTTGCAATCAATTATTATTTTAAGCATAGCGCAACGAATCCTGCATAAGATTTGTTATTTGGAAGGGGGAAGATTTTTAAGCGCAAAGAAATCCTGCAGGAGATTTTTCAGAAGAGATATCAGAGATTTGCAGAGGAGAAGATCAGAAAACTTACAGTTTTTTTTTTACCGCGCCTCTTTTTTTTTTTCCCCGGACCAAAACGCGGCGGTTCCGTGGTCGCAGGTAGGTCGCGCGGTGGTTCCGCAGCCGGAATGGGGTCGCCGGCGTTTTTTTTTTTTTGCACCAGATCGCCGCGGTTGCATTGTTGACTCGGTCCTCCAAATTTCTTCTGTTCCTCAGTTGCTATGAACTTCTGTTTGTTCAGATTTGATATTTTCTGTTTTGATCTCTGGAGATTTCCAGATCCGAACTTGATTGTAGATCCTACAAAATTCAAACAAAGATACCCTTCACAAAATAACAAAATGATAAATTTTTATATTTTTTGTGATTTTTCAGATTTTTCTGATTTTTTGAATTTTGATTAACCCGAAATTCCAAAAAGGAAATTACTACGCCATCCCCGGCAACGGCGCCATTTGATTTGTATGTCAAAAACTATCTATTACTGCAATCAAGAACGGCGTCGCTTGATAGCTAGCCGGTGAGTACGGGTCGGTCCACAGGGATGTTGTGAATCTCCTAGTCGCGCTAACGAGTTAATTCCGAAGGGTGTTCGGATTGATTATTAAATCTAAAAACCTAATTATTCTATACTACGATTATCTAGATTTATTCTTGCTAGGGTTAGGTTTAGGGATGGTTTGGAAATGCAGGTAAATCTCAACGCTTTCTATACCCGAATGAAGATCTATGAAGAGTTATGGTAATTATCAATAAAGGGGACTAGATCCTTTCGGGAAGATATTCCTTCCTCTAGGTTCTTGTCCTTCCTTTAGAGATCCTTACCCTAACCTCCATGGAAAACGCGCGCAACCGGGCTTTTATAGTACGGTATCACCGCTACCTCGAGGGATAGGGTGCCGTAGGACGTGGTGTGTGCGTGTATGCATGGAGTCCTATTGAAAATATATTATGGGTAAGAAAGGGATGAGTGATCTCATCTCTCAAAATCCTTCCCCAAAGCTAACTCTAAACAATTTATCTACGGCAAGAAATTAAATCTACCTAGGGCAAAGAATTGAAATCTAAACTAGAGCAAGGAATTAAATCTACTTACAGATGCATCTCTCCAATCATCAACGCAGGTTTGTCAGATCTGATTTCATGAATTGAAAAGAAACACCGATGCTCTCCATAAAGAATCTTGAATTTATTATTAAAAGGAGGCATAGCCTTTACAATGATTTAAAGTTCCTATTTATAGAGGATAGGAAACTCTAGGTTACAATTAATTCGCACGTCTACATTTACCAAAATATCCTTAGGAAGACCTAGTCAAAGTAGACTTCAAGTTTTGGTAAAATTCTATGTCTGGAAATTTTGGAACTGATTCTGGGCTTCTTGGGCTTTTTATTTCTTTGGATCTTTATTCAATTTGGCTTCTCTATTTCTTCCAGATCTCCAGTGAATAATTGCGGTGGACTTTTAACCGTTCGCTTTGTAATCTTAGACCTTGCATTGCCTTGTACTTTGTGAATTTTATCTTTGATGTAGGCTTGATTAAGAGTCTTCTGTTTGTTGGTCAAAGTCCATTTTTGCATCGTCTTTTCATCGTATTCACTGTTTTCGCTCCAAGAACCTGTAACCTGTAATATGTAGCAGACATGCGTCAAAAGCACCTGTTTATTTATAAAACGAATAAGAATGGGGAATATAATAATACAATATTATGGTGTGAACAATATGCCAGCACATGGACTTAGTGCAAGTGGGAGATTCTTAGTGTAATATGCCCTAGAGGCCATTATTGTATAGTACTAGTTTGTATATTACATTTTAGAAGCTTGAGATATATACATGGATTTATGGCAGTCTTGCTCGATATAGTAGTATGCTACTTGGTTTGTATCTATCTCAATATGTGTATATGTTTCTTTTAACGTATCGCTAATACATATTGATAGAGCCCTTAGGATCTTTGCTTGACTACCAGCATTGTGATGACAGTCACACTAGTGGGGATGAGTAGTGTACAAGCACATCCTTACACAGGTCCCTAGTCGCAGGATTATTGAGACAGGGCATCGATACTCCAGAGTAGACTAGTGTATACGCTTCTCATCCCAGGAAGGAAGATGGTCTGTCCCACAGCCATCAGTACGTCGTACTGGAGATAGTATGCAGGTGCTCATTGGGTTATGAGTTAAACTGGACGGACTCATGGGGAACTGCTGGTTGGTAATATACCTATCGTCAGGTAGAAGTTCCTAGGTGACATGAGTACAGCTTAGTCTGTCGACTTAACACTTCTACTTCGCCTCAAGTATGTTCCCACTATTCTTAGATTACTACCCTACCACGGCTCTGCTGAGTCGTGCAAACAGGTAGTAGTTGGGTACAGTCCCGAAGCACTTGGAGGCAGTGGCGGTTAGATAGGATTCGTCTCTCCTGATATTGGGGGTTGATGTCGTGCTGTGTTCGGAAAACCATTACACAAAGTCCCTGGCCAGGGCAAGTGATATTTGCTGGTGGGATTCCAGTAGTTTCTCAGGGTGTTTTTGGACGCACTCCGACACGACTTATTGCACTATTTGGGGTCTAACTCTTGCCGCCCCTAGGACCGATATGCGACACTCTTAGACGAACAGACCGAACTGTACGAAGATTGCCACAGACAGGCTCAGTAGGGGTACGGATGAGTTTGCTCGTCGACTTTCTTATCGACAGATACCTGGATAGCCGTTACGTGTAGCTAGTACCGCTTATGCGCTTGTGGTTAAACCCACTGCCAGCGTACTGTCGAGTCTTTAGAGTCCCACACAGAGGGTTTCCCAGCTTCGGGCAAAACGTGTAGAGGTCGTATGGTTTTACGACAGGGTTCGATCACATACGTGTACTTGTGCGCATATGATGTTTGGGCGGACTATACTAGTGGGCTTTGGTTTAAACCGGATCCTAGTATATGATTATAAGATTAGTTTCGTCTCATAGTATTCGTATTTCTCGGGATACGGATGCGGGTATGTATATACGGATGAGAGGGGTATTCTTGTAATTTGATCTAGATTACAACTTGGAGTGAGACACCTCAATTAGGAATTTTCTTTTATGTTTAATTCTTTTGTGAGGTGGACGAAATGAGAAAGGAAACTTTATAGTATTTTAGTGAAATGGATTAGGGTTTCATATTGACTTTCATGGACTCATTTGGGTTTTTGTTGACATAGATATTTGTTAGATATTTGTGAGACATTTTCATATTGTTTAAAAGCAAAAACTCTAGCCATTTCACTTAATCTTTTTCATAAGAAAAAACTACAGATACTTTTTCCCCTCTCATTTCCTCAAGCTTTCTTCAACTCCTCTCAAACCCTAACCAACTCATGAGTTGAGAATCCTAGGGTTTAGTGAGACAACTTGATCCCTCATCACTCTCTACACATCCTAGGCTACTTAGTTTATCACACCAAGTGACCTAGTTGCCTCAAATTAGAGGTTAAGCTCAAAGTCGGAACTCTCGGGTGGATCTTCTACGATTTGGAGAAGCCGACGAGGAGGCGCAATTCGTTCTCACTTCGAGAAGCTCACGACTTGGAGAAGGACAGCGAGGAGGTGAAGGACAGCGAGAATTTTAGGTATAACATTCTAACATAGTAGTTAAACCTCTAAGTTAGATTGTTAGTTAGGGTTTAGTATCGATCCTGGAGTTTAGTCGATGTTACGAAGCTTATAAAAATAATTTTTTGCAAACTCCGCCTCCCCGAGAATAAGCGTGGTACGTGGCATCGACTTACACTGTGATATATCTTTTTGTCCTAATATTTAGATAGCAAAATATGGGAGTGTTTCAAGTTGGTTTTCATCCGATGTTACAAGTTTTCTTAACTTTAAAAATGGTTTTCATGATTCCGAGGGGTAGTTCAATCAAGTTGGCACACGTTAAAACACATTATTCGTATGTCCTAGCCTACATACTCTAATGTCGTTAGTAACGGTTGCTACGTGATACTTATTCGTGCGCTATGGTTTGATATTTAGGATCAGTCACGGAGACGTCCGACTCGGCGAGGACGGGAAAAGTGTTTGCGGATTTTGACTAGCACGAGTCGTCTTTAAGTGAGTGGACTGTACGGATATTGTCACTGTCAGGCTCAGTAGGGTTTCAGGATGAGTTTGCTCATCGGCCTCCCTTTCGCTCAATACCTGGGCAGCCGTTACGTACAGCTAGTGCCACTGACGTGCTTGTGGTTAAACCCACTACCAGCGTATTGACGAGTCTTTAGAGTCCCACACAGAGGGTTTCCCTGGTTCGGGCAAAACGTTGTAGAGGTCGTATGGTTTTATGGCAGGGTTCGATCATATACGTACACTAGTGCACGGATCATGATCGGACGGATAATACTAGTGGTCTTTGGTTTAAGCCGGATCCTAGTATTATATTGTTGGATTACTTTCTTCTCGTTGTATACGTATTCAGTCGGAATACGGATACGGGTACGCATATACGGATGAGGGGTATTCTTGTAATTCGTTACAAGATTTCTTTAGTTGATGCCATTTCTTTTTGTTGGATTAAACATTTAGTTTAAATGTTTAATTGGTGGAAAATGTGAGTGCAAGTTTTGGCCTTATGCATTTATTTGATGGTGCATGCACTTGGTGACTCATGGTGTTGGGTCTTATGATCATTTATTATGACATGGATTGTTTTTTAGGCTAGAATTATTGTGTGGGATATTTTAGTGAGAAGGGGCAGTTATTTTCTTGGTTTTGCATTTCTCTTGAGTTGGCTACATGGCTCTCAAAATATCTCATACAATACTAAGCCTTTTCTTCACTAGCTTCTTGCTTGAGCTCACACTTTCCTCCATGGGCATCTTCTTCAACCTCCACCCATCCCTCTAATGAGTTGAGAATCAATGGGTGTATTGAGACAAAGTATTCACACACACTCTCTACTTCATCTTGGGCATCTAGGCTAGCAAACTAGATGTTCGAGTTGCTTCGGTTTAGAGGAGGGAGCCCGTATTAATAATCCTCGACGTGGATCTTCTTCGACGGAGGGAGACCAGAGATCAAACTTGATCGGGGAAGCCGCAAGGAGCTTGGGACAGTGGTTGAAGACCGAAGGACACGGATCGATCGGTATAACCTCTCTAAACTCCTTTATGATAACTAGTATAGGGTTAATGGTTCAATCCGGGAACCGGGTTCCGTTAGCGCCGGGTTTTAAAAGCTTTTGTTCTACATTTGGCCAGGGGTGATGTCCGGGGCACTGCCGTAACCCAATATAGTATCATAGCCAACCCATTAACCCCATACTAACTCATTGCGACATTAGAAATCTGTCGTTTTTATCGTGCAAAAACTGCAGACCAAAACAGTTCCGAAAACTGAAAGTTTGAGATGTTTGCACACCCCGCGGTCTCACGGTTTGAACTGAGAACCCACGGGGTGGTGCATGGGCACCCCGGGGAACCCCCGGGAGGGACTGAATGGCAGGGCCCACTACCCAAGACCACCACAAGGTGGTATTGGCAGTGGGGACCCGACACTTCCCCATCTTGGGCAGTTTCTGGTCTGCCTCACCCCCTGGCCACCTCGTCTTGGCCTCGGGGGTAGGGTACCCCCTCTAGGCCACCCGAATCGAAGTTAATTTCGTGCTCTAACACCCCGCGATGGTTCGGGCGCATTTGGTTTTGATTCGGACTTCCGAATTGGCTTTAAACGGTCGGTTTTTGGAACTTTAGCTCACTGTTTTTTCATGGTTTTGGAAATTAGTTTAGTTTTCTAATTGCGTGCGGAATTCTAATTTCGTAGTTTACAGTACATACATTACTATCTGCGACCGTGAATGTCATTAGAGTAGTACAACTTATCTAATTACTATAGTTCTTTTAGACGGGTTTGCGAACGTGATATTCACGTTGATGTTCTATATTGTGATGTGTTTGTTGCGGATTCGTCGTGGTGGATAGCTTGGGTGCAATGGTAGTACAGTTTGGACTTATTTGTACATTTGATATCGCGGGGTGAGCGTCCGACATGTGGATTGTCATCACCGCCTGTTTGTATATTATTTATTTGGGGCACGACCGGGTTGAGGTCGATGTCACCGTTGTACATATTTTCTTTTCTGTACTAGGATTACCCCGCGATGGAGTGCACGAATAGCCGGGTTCTGGAGGGAAACGGGTCCGCATCTCATGGTGTTAAGAAGGAGGGGGCCTCACTATAGAATTGGCGGGCTATTCGCCGCACTCGTAGGGGGTACAGGTTGACCCAAGGACGGGTGCTCAAGTTATCGGATTCCGTGAAGTGTAGGGTGGCCCATTCACTTTGATGAAGGGGGCTGCCTCGCTTTTGGTTTTGCCAGGTAACTTGTCGTGCTCGTAGGGGTCTAGGTTTTCATTGCACAAGCTATCCACACGACCAGGGGAACATCGGGTTTCACTTGTGGCTCAAAGGAAACCCGAAGCTCCTGTAAGTCTACGGTAGCGCCCCGGCCGTCTTTCAGACGCCAAATGCGGAAACAAAACTTTTATAACTGGCGCTATCGTATACTATAACCCGGATCCGCCATTAAAGCTAAACTAACATACTGTAAAGAGGGTAGAAATGTTACACCGAACGATCCGAGTCCTTCGTTCTTTAACCATCATCCCACGCTTTGTTGCGGCTTCTCCGATCTCCTGAATCTCCAGTCTTCTCGTCCAGGTGGCACCATGTCGACGGATCTTTAAACAGGCTCCCGCCTCTGAACCGAGGCAACTCGATCATCAAGTCTGCCAAAAGAGATGACCAAGATTGATGTAGAGAATGAGTAGAACACTTTGTCTCGTTACATCCAAAGCTATGGACGAACGGTTAATGAAGTTGCTATTTGGATTGAATGAAATGAGAAAATGAGCAATCTAATTTCCATGAACCCAAAACCATAATCTTTTTAATCAAGCAACCATTCTCTCTCCACAAAATGGGCCGGCCACATATATAGAAGGAGGGAGGTGAGTGTAGGAGCAAGTGGTGACCATTAGAAAAGCTTCTCACAAAAAATCAAGAAGAAATATCTTATGCAAGAACAAAACCACATTAATGCAATGAATGACTCACTAAACACTTCATCATCCTAGTCACCATCTAGAAACATCAAGAACCTTCCACACTCATTAAGAAAAGATAAATCCGTATTAAACCGAATGTTTAATAAGGCTGATAGAAAACTGGAAACCGGCAACTCCCAAAAGTGATCCTGAAACGAATTTCAGGATAAACCCGTAACAGTATAAACATGCCCGCATTTGTATTACGACCGAATACAAATGCAACTGAGACAAAGATATTATATCTACACAGTATAATACTTAGATCCGGCTTAAACCAAAGCTCACTAGTATTATCTGCCCGAAATATGACACGTGCGTAAACGCACGTGCATTTTCCGAACCCTGCCATAAAACCATACGGCCTCTACAACGTTTCGCCCGAACTTGGGAAACTGTCTGTGGGGGACTCTAATGACTCATCAACACACTGGTACTGGGTATAACCTCTAGCACGTCAGAGGTACTAGTCGCACGTCACGGTTGCCTATGGATTGATCGGAAGGGAAGCTGACGAGCGAACTAATCCAGAAACCCTACTGAGTCTGACAGTGACAATATCCGTACAGTCCGGTCCGTTCGTCTATGAGTATCGCATATAGGGCCTAGGGGGATGGTAAACATCAGACCCCAATAGCTGTATAAGTCGTGTCGAAGTGAACCCAGAACACCCTGAGACTCTACTGGAATACCTTCCAGTAAATCTCGATTACCCTGGCCAGCGATTTTGTGTAATGGCTCTCCTAAACACAGCGCGATCTCACCCCCAATACCGAGAGAGACGAATCCCCGACGATCTGCTCACTGCCTCCATGTGGCTCGGGACTGTACCCAAAATATACCTGTTTGCACGACTCCTTTGAGCCGTGGTAGGGTAGTAATCAAAGCACAGTGGGAACTCACACGAGACAAATGACGATCCTAGGCCGACAGACTAACCTGTACATATGTCACCAGAGAACTGCTATCCGACGATATGTATAATACCAACAAGCATGTTCCCGGCGAGTCCTGTCCGGTGTACTCATAACCCAATGAGCACCTGTATACATCTTAGGTGATCCGACTAACACCAATGGCTTGTGTGACCGGCCACCGCCCCTCGTCGGGGTCTCGACTGTATACACTAGCCTACTTTGGAGTATCGATGCCCTGTCTCGAAACTCCCACGACAAGGGACACTTTAAGGATGTGCTTGTAGACCCCAGCTCCCACATATATGATCGCCATCATACTGCTGGTTGTCAAGCAAGATCCTAAGGGCTCTATCAAAGTGTAACAGTGATAAAGACAAACCAGATAGCATACTATCATCTCGAGTAAGTCTGTTTTATCGGTATAGGCCCTTCCTCAATCATTACAATCACGTACCTGCGATCCAATAATTGACTTTGAGGGCACTATATCCAACAATCTCCCACTTGCACTTAAGGATAATTATTGCGATGTCACATACTCACATCCCGTGTGATACCGAACATCCATCTCCTATACTAATTAGTTTCACAAAGCTCGTTTGCAAAACTATTGTGTTCGAGAAATAGCCTCAGTGAGTGGATCCGCCCTGATGTTTCTTTCTATGTCTCTCTTAATTTCAAGTTCGCGGAGAAAACCATCTCCCGAATCGAGTAATACCTGTCTTAGAATATGTCTGGATATCTGATGGGACTTGGTTCATTAATGAACTCCAAATCTAAACTTCTTAGACTGTATTGATCACTGAACCTAATCAGTATCCAGCACCATGCCTCCCACAGTATCCTTTTGGACCACCTGTCCATAATACTGTCCCTCGTCAGATGGAAAACTATAACTCTGACAATTACTCTGTCATCTATGTCACCTTTGAAGCCTGGAATGATAACCGTCTCCCGAAGGAGGCCGCCATCATCAAATCCGTAGAACATACACTTATGTTCTAAAAATGATTCCTTATGTTTCTTCAGGATTGGATTAATATAAACTTATCGCATCTAGTGAAAAAACAACATCTGGTGTGGTACTTGACATCTCATGATTGACTCAATTGCCTAAGCAAGTGATCTGCCAATCATGCACGTCCCTCTCCCCTTTAGTCTGTAAGACACCTTTAGAGAGGGTGACTCCATCACCTGCAGGTACACCACCATGCCAGGAGTCATCTATTCTAAAATACTATTAGAATACTGTCAAAGTACCCACATTGGGAAACTACCCAATTCTAGATCTAAAACCATAGATCTAGTTACCAGAATGTCAGATATTATATCCATGTCCCTTGTAGAGAAACAACTGTGCGACAACCACAGTATAACCGATCGTAGTATAGGAATTTTACTTCCTACTCTGTGTATGTCATCCAAATACTAGGACATCACACCCTACTACTTTCTTAACAGATTTTTCCCTAATTCTGATGAAGTCAAACCCATGACTGTCACATCAAAAATAGACGATCTTATCTCCGCTATATGTGCTCAAGCCTATAAATAGACATAAGCTACTTGCCCACTATGCTTCCGCTGCTCCCACTGACTACGACAACCCTCTGGCAGAATAATATCTACGTACACTTCTAAAGCTAGATTAGAACGACGCTATACTTATCCTCCAGCCGGGTCTCATAGTCTGGAACAACAGTAGTGTCAAGTCTGGGTAAACAAGAACCTCCCTGTCACCGTCCTTGAGGCTACCGGAGTACCTCTCGGGTGTCTGAGGTTACCCACCATATCTGCGGAGTGGCTATTGGAATGTCAAACCTGATTGAATATATAGGTCCTATTAAATTTTCCGTAATCGTTTGCGGTTCTGGAATCACTTCCAGATCTACCATACTCCCACTATTGTTTTCTGAAAAAATCCATTTTACTAAAACTGTGGCGAGTCTAGAAAAATATCACTATTGATCTTCCATATGGTAGAAAGTCAACCCTCATCAAAGCCAGGGTCAACCCACAAACTGCCATTACAGAAACGTGCCTTGAGTTATCCAGAGTCCGGTTTTAAGCATAAGCTGGACAACTCACCGTACCTTAACATCGTTAAGATATGAACCATTCTATATCCAATATAGAAACTTTGGCACATATTTAATTGGAACCAGATTCAAATCATGCAACTGTCTCCAGTGCATATCAACTTAATGGAGAAAGGCTAATCAGCATTACTCAACTTAGGAATCCATCCAATTATGAGTAACCTGAAAAAGAAACTAGTTTCTCAAAACCATTAACTGAATACCAATCACAAGAATCTACATATTCGATATCTTTGAAGAATCCCGATAGTTGTGACTCCAGGTTCTCTACTTTATTCATATACCCACAACTTCTCAAAACTTAGACATTGTATTTCTACGAAATACTTGTCTAAAAACTAGAGAAGTCACAAGAAAACAGAACAGAGTACGAGGACCAACCCCTTTGTCCTGATGGACACTGGACAACATACAATACTTTGTATAAGTCTGCTGAGTTGAATAACTCAAAACCTGTGCGTCGTAAGTTGAAAACTGTACCCAGGCGATTTCCTCAAATATCACTAGTTATAAATAATTCCGATATAATGAGGATGGTCACCTAATTCCCAATAGCTTACTCCCACTCATTATCTGTAAAACCATACAGATGTGAGAAGCATACCTGGTAAATACATACCCTGGAGCAAGGGTTTAATTGGGAAATCAGTTTACAATTAACAATGCACAGTGTAATTGAAACATGAAAATGTTTCGAAGGGGTATCCTGTTAGTTATATGTATGCCCTAGAGGCCATTACTATACATAGGATGTATATTGTAGTGGATGCTTGGACATATATAGGGAGGACTTTCTTGCTCGACATGATAGTATGCTATCTGGTTGCTCTTTACCTTAACGTGTACACTGATTGTCTCTCTGTTACATGTTAGTAAAGACCTTAGGATGTGTACTTGACTACCTGGACTATGATGCGGATCATACTAGTGGGGACATGGTAGTCTATAAGTACATCCTTCAAAGTCCCCAATCGTGGGTGTATCGAGACGGGGCATCGATATACCAGAGTAGACTAGCGTGTACCTTCTCGACCCATACAGATGGGCGATGGATGATCCCATATCCATTGGTGTTTAACATCAGAGATGATATACGGGTGCTCAGTGGAGACTGGGTACACTGGACGGACTCGCCGAGAACTCCCAGATGGTATTATACCTCACGTCAGATGGCAGTTCTCTGGTGACACTGGTACAGAGTAGTCTGTTGACCCGAGATCGTCATAGAGTCTTGTGTGATTCCCGCTGTGCTTTAATTTCCACCTTACCATGTCCAAGAGGGCTTGGAAAACGGTGGTTTTTGGGTACAGTCCCGAATCACATGGAGGCAATGAGCGATAGGAGGGGATTCGTCTCTCCCGGTATAGGGAGTTGATGTTGCACTGTGTTCGATTGGCTATAACCGGAAATCCCTGGCCAGGGTTGCTGAGATTTACTGGTAAGTGTTACCAGTAGTTTCTCGAACTGTTATAGACCTCATATCGACACGACTTATCGAGCTATTGGGGTCTGACGTTTACCACCCCTAGGCAAGATATGCGACATATCAGACGATCAGACCGGACTGTGCGGTAAGTGTTACTGGTTGGATTCACATGAGTGTGAGTGGGCTTGCTCGTTGATCTTCTGATTGCTCAATACCCGGGTGGCCGTTACGTTTAACAGACCGCTTGCGGCTTGTGGGTGTTTGATATGATCATCGCCTGCTGCCGGCGTATTGACGAGTCTTTAGAGTCCTACACAGAGGTTTCCTGGCTCAAACGAAATGAAATAGGAGCGCATATGAGATATGTAAGGGACCGAGAATAATGCGTGTATGTGATACCGTATTCTATTCTCGCGATGAATGTATCGATTGGTTGTATACGATATAACCTAGTTATCGAATCGAGGATTGATTCGATAAGTCGATACATTGGATATTAGTCGGTCATATGTGATATGACCGGATCGTTAAATCAAGTGTAGATTTAATGATTTAATGTATAATTATATATTTGATATATCACTTTACATTAACTAATATTTGTTCACTTATGATGGATTTTCTCACTTGATCTGTACATTGTATATATGATATAGTTTTGTGCACTAGATTGTATCATGTTTGATGATACATGCAAACTTGGGTGTATGTTTACTTTAAACCATGTTTAAGTGAATGGTTAGGGTTTTGTTATCTTTTCTTGATTATTTATTTTATTTATTTATTCATTTTAGGAAGAAAAGAAATGGTTGCTTCTTTTGTTTTTTCCTTGAAGCTTCAAGATGGTTTGACCATTTTTGTTTCTTTTGCTTAACCTAACCATTCACCTAACCCTAGTTTATTCTCTACACTTGTTAAACTAACCCAAGGTTGCATAATGATAAGAATCACTTTATTTTCTATTATTGATCATTCTTATCATATTCTTTTTCTTCTTCTTCATCTTCTTCAAGAAGAAGAAACCATTCGAGCTTCAATGGTGCCTTGAGAAAAAGAGTGAGAAATCCAATTCCAAAGTGAACCCACTTCCTATTTCTTCATCCTCTACCACTTGCCATGTAGTAGAGTGTGTTATCTTCACAAGTTTTATGACCTAGTGAAGGTGGAGCTTGAGTTTGAGTCGCCTCGACGTAGATCATCTTCGGCATCGAAGTCAACGACCTAGCCCGCCCATTTCTCCGATGAAATCGACGCAAGGGTCCAAGATCCGATGATCGCAGTGGAGGGATGTCATCACGGAGCTATGGAGGTGAAGGATCGGATCTACAAAGGTTGTATTTTCCGTTCACTCGTAGTTAAGTTGTTAACTAGTTGTTGTTTCGCCTTTACCTCTAGTTATCGATCTAGCATTAGGATTTCTCGGCACAAGAAAAATTTGATTTTGGCATGGTTGATGCCTTGTGGAACCTCTTGAGTGTGCCTAGGAACCCTACAGTGGTATCAGAGCTTAGCTAGAGCCTTAGACGATGCGCAGACGATGTTAGAAGTCCGATCGAACCCGAAACCCTAATTTTCAACCCTCTCTATACATTTTCTGTAATTGTGGATTTTTCTGAATTAAAAATACCTGAAAAATTGAGCAGGGAAATATAAGAATTGTGGTGAAAAACGACTGCCTAAATCGTACATTCCACCGTGGAACCGCGGCAATACCCTGCTTGGGCCGCAGTTCCGCGGCCGTACAGAGGATTTAAGCCGTAATTTTTCCACCATAATTCCTATTTCTGAGATTTATATTTTATGGGTATTTTTATTATGACTCAAGAGTTGAGTGTTCCTGGGTTGTATTGGGACTCGATGATTCGATCGGATTATTTAACTTTGTTTACTGTGTTTTTCCGGGTAATTTTAGAATATGTTAAAAAGTTCAACCAGATATAAATACCCACCTTTTCTCCTGCCAGGAAATTTCCAAGTGTTGGATTTTTCCGTGGTTTAAGAACGTTCTAAGTAGTGCAAGTAACGCGATGGTCCCTCTAGAAGACAACAAACCTTAACTCGATTATGTGACCGTCTTGAACTGCCCTTTGAACCTTAGGGTTTGGGGCAGTACGGCGAGCTACATGTGAGGCGTTGGCTTGACCCTTCTATGGCTGGACCGTTGGTACTGAGGCATGAAGTGATTGTTTTTAGACTTATTTCATGTGTTGAGCTGTTTCGGGAAAACTTGGGTGTTCGATTGTTCGATCGGAAAGTTTAACATTTTCTATTTATCCGGAATGTGATACAACATTTGGAATTCACAAGTAGTTATGAGATAACTGAATGAATGTTATAAACATAGCAGTTTAGTCTCACTTGATCGGTTGCCACGGAATTTTGATGCGATCAAAAGTCCGTCGCAATCACGTAGCGTACGCGGATACTCGCCAGGTAAACTTAATAGACAGCTACACCCCTTAGCCCCGACCAAGTGACTGTAGGAGAACCCCGTCACCAAAAGCATCCGTTCGGGTGCTCGCGGCAGCGGTGTTCCTCCTTGGTGCACTTCGTCAACGGCATCAGGGGTGCGGCCGCCTACTAAAGTTTGCGACGAGCATTCGATCAGGATGTCGGGAATCTTGTTAAATTGCCTGACTTGATATTGAAATGAGTTTTCGATAATGAGACTAAAATGCGGGGTTTATAATTGTTAGGTATGCGATGTCTAAGGAATTCATTTGATTAGGCATGCGATGTCTAAAGAGTTTGCGGATTCCAACTGTTGTAGTTTTACACTTTCTTTTCTGCGACCGTAAGTGTAATATGTGATATCGCCGGTTTCGTTACTGTCAACGACAATTGGGATACGCATGTTTACTTACGTTGATGACATGTGATGTTATGTATTGCTGGATATGTTATATTGGATCATCGTGTTTGAATAGCCGGGTTTTTTTTATGTGAGATGAGTGTTTTTTCATTTTCATTCATGTAAAAACTTGTATGCAATATTCTTTTATTGGGGCACTTCCAGGTTGCGGATGATGTCACCATTTGTATATTATTTACTTTTCCGCACTAGAATAGACCCAAGGAGGAGGGCACAAGTAACCGGGTTCTGGAGTCCAGTGGGAGATCAACTCGAGGAGTCGAGTCCAGGTCTCCTAACTCTAGAATTGGTAGGGTTGCTTGCCGCTCTCGTAGGGGTGTAGGGGTGTGGGTTTGGCTATTCATCACGACCGTGGAATCCGTGTTTTATACTGGCTCGTATTGAAAACACGGACGTCCTAGTATATCCAATGTTTCATATGATTCTTCTGCTGCGATATCTGTGATGTGATCATTTGATATGTTGTGATAGATACTGTATATAGTATATATATGATATATTATATAGATGTTACTTATGTTTTACACCCGCGCTACCCCTGCCCCGCTCTGCCGTTAGTTACCTAACCTAACGGTGCACGAGGGGATATCAAGGCGAATGCGGATGGCATAAGTGTACGTCGTATTTATCTGTAATGTTTAGGTACTTACATGATGGGACTTCATTAATATGATTAATGAAAGAAAAGAAACCTAAGATGTTGTGGAATCAAATTTCTAAATAAAACAGATAGCTACAGTTCTTGCTTTGCATCGCGGTGTTCCTTGTAGAACATCCTGCACCTTATTCGATAAGGAAAGGACCGAGATCCCTTCACCGGGAGTGACTCCTTTAGCAATAACTGGCAGATGCTACACCCCTCGGTTTGTCTTTTGATTGCTTCTATAGTTTTTGCTTTGCACAGAGGTATATATGATATATCCTGCACCTCATTCGACGAGGAAAGGGCCGACGATCCCTTCACCCGGAGTGACCCCTTTAGCAAAACTAGAAAAGCCTCAAAAGCACTCCATTTTAAAATCATTTGATTCTAAAACGATATCAAGTTCATTACGCAATAGGTTTTCAGAAAAACCTGTCGTAGCCCTCCGTCATTTCAGATAAGTACTAGTTAGTATTCGTGCTGCGGTAGTTTGGCATGCGTCAAGGCGTAGTGTACGGTAGCTAACTAGTGCTTATCTGCTAGCATACGATGCGATTGGATTAGGGTATTCGTACGGCGTTGTTTGGCATGCGTCAAGGGTCGTGCGGGAGGGTTTAATTCAATCAAGAAATGTACGGGTTGAACTTGACTAGCGGACTATGGGTTGTTTGGCATGCGTCAAGGTCATAGCACGCTAGGGGCAAAATATTATCGGGAATTTCAAGTGTTGAAATTTGCAATGAGATTGCATACCTTCTATGAGATAGTTGGATCCCGATACCCGCTGCGAGTAAGAGTTACTCCTGGGAGAGTTTTACACATTACAATTAGCCGATCTAGTAGGTGTCTAGAAAGGTGTTAACGGGGTTACGCCTTTGGGAAAACGAGGTTTACTGTAATTAGGTTCGTGCGAAAGCACGGGGGACCTCCCTCAAAGTACCGACATTGGCCTGGCTGAAAGATTGGCGAACTTGTAGCGTGTAATTAATCCCGGCTAGTCTTTCCTTTTAGGGTTTGAAGAAAGATTTGATAAAAACAGTGGGAACCATCCTGATTAGATAAAATAAATAACCAATCTAATCTTGCAAGAGCGCACGCAGAGTGTTTTTTTCTCTCTCTCTCCAGGTAGCGACCATGTCACGCCTTAATCAAGATAATAAAACGGATATTTTGACCGAACCCGCTTGTTATACTGAGCTGGGGAACGTTGGTCCCGCTCCAACTTATAATTGTTATAAGACAGAGCAGGAAATTGGGGAATACCAGATTTCCCGTGCCGCCCAAACGAAGAAAGTGCATGTTGATGCATCATCTTCGTGTGTGTTCATTACACAGAACTGTTTCTCTGTATCCTCTACGTCCTGGGTATTTGATACCGAATCAGGATCCCAGATATGTAATCTGTTACATAGGGCTACAGATAGGTAGTGAACTGAGAACGGGTGATAAGTTTCATGAGACAGAAAACGGTGCAAGTGTTGCAGCCAAGTCTGTTGGTCACTGTCACACTGTATTCCAAATACATTGATTCTGAACGAATGTTATTAGATACCGAACCTGATATACAAAATCATATCAGTATCTTTGCTAGTAAAGAAAGGATATAATTTTGTTTTGTTGGATAATATTTTGAACATTTCCTATATCAAAAGTTGATCGGTTCAGGCACATTATCTAAAAGCATTGATGTTCTAAATCAAACTACAGTTCTTAGTATATGGAACACACACAAGAGGAAGAGTTCAGAAATGAACGGATCCTTCTTGAGGTATTGTAGACTAGGTCATATCAATGCGACCCGACTAGCTAAGTTGCACATAGATGCATATTTAAATCTATTTGAATTTACATCTTGTGAAACTTTCCAGTCATGTCACAAAGATAAGATGACCATAGCTCTGTTTACTGGAAACAGAGAAAGAGTTGGTGAACTCTTGGGATGATACATGTTGATGTATGTAGGTCCCCTGTCTACACATGCCAACACCGGTTCTTTGTACTTCATTACATTCTCTGATGATCTCTTTAGATTCAGACATATGTTCCTGTTGAAACACAAGTCCGAACCTTTTGAGATATTCACAGAATCTAAGTTTGAAGTAGAGAACCAAAACGGGTATAAGTATTATGTCCTTTGATGTGATCGAGGAGGAGAATACTTGAGCACGTAAATCCTGGACTATCCTAAAGGAGAACGAGATTCTCTCTCAGCATTACTCCTCCGTATACACCATAGCATAATGGTAAATCGGGGCGGAGCAATAGCACCCTATATGATATGGTGTGCTCTATGATGAGTATTACTGAGTTACCTATTTCCTTTTAGGGTTGTGCACTTGAGAAGATGCATACCTATTGAATTAGGTTCGAATCAAATCAGTGCCTACCACTCCATATAAGATATGGTATGGGAAGAGCCTATCTCTTAAATAAGTTAAGATTTGGGATTGTCCGGCCTATGTCAAAAGAAAAATCCGGACAAAATCGAAGCAAGGTCTGTAATGTAGAACTGGAAAGGTTCCAGCTATACAAACTACAGCAGATGATTTGGTAGAACCAAAGGATTCAGTAGATACCCCGACGAACCTCTGCCTCTCCGCTGATCTAGTAGGGTTCCTCACCCACCTGAGAGATACTTCGGTTTCTCTATGACAGTGGGAGCGAGGATTGCATCATGAGATGATGACCCAACTAGTTTCAAGCAGGCCATCGAGAGTAGGGACTCTGTAAGAATGGCTGGATGCTTAGCGATCTGAGATGGTATCCTTATACACCAACAAAGTATGGACTTTGGTTGCTATATCTGAAGGGTTAAATCCCCATCAGGAGCAAGTATATCTTAAGAAGATTACTTGGTGTAGATGGAAAAGTTGAGACTTTCAAAGCTAGACTTTTTAAAAGTTTTCGTCATCGACCAGGCGTGGATAATGATGAAACCTTTTCCAGTGGCTATGCTTAAGTCCATCCGATCCTACTTGCCACGGCTACATACCATAACTACGATATCTGACGGCTGGGTGTCATGACTGCTTTTCTAAAATGATGTTTCAGAAAAGAGATTCTGTAAGTACACAGTCAGAGGGCTTCGTAGACAGTGGGAGCAGCGGAAACGTGTGCAAGATGTTTTATGTGATAAAGCAGGCATCGCGGAGTTGGAACATCTGTTTTGATGGATTAGTCAAAGAGTTTGACATCATCAAAATGGTAGATGAACCTTGTATAAACAAAAAGGTAGTAGGGAGTATGGTGACGATCCTCGTAGAGTACGTGGATGACATACTCTTGATAGGGAAGGAGTTTACTATGCTACGCTCGATCAATCTCCGCTTATCACAATGATTCTCCACATAGGATCAAAGTGATACCTACTAAATCCTGGGTTTTGGATCTATGAGATAGATCTAAATGGATGTTAGGATTCTCACTAGATGTAGTGAGATGGTATCAATCGATCCTGGGGAGAATCACTGGAAGTGTTCCAGGGTGATAAGGACGACTGAATGTCAATCACAGGCATTGTCTTCACCCTCAGTGGAGGGACGATAAGTTGGAAGAGTTCAAGCTAAATACCGTGGCTTACTAGATGATAAAGGCAGGATACATCGCTACTTAAGATGCTACCAAAGAGGCTGTTTGGGTGTATATTGGTTCATGAGATGAACTAGGTTCCTACCATTGTGTGACAATGGAAGTGTGGCTTTGGCCCGGGAACCACGGTCCCATCAGTGACCCAGACATAATCTAAGGTAGTATCACCTGATCATGGAGATGGTTGATCTCCAGGGTGATCGAGGTTAGGAGAACAGACTCAGAGGACAACACGGCGGATCCACTCACAAAGGCCTTTTCCCAGAGAGAGACTTTTATGGGATGGTTGAGTATGAGATACTACAACCACTGCTATCAGATGGCCCTAGTGCAAGTGGGAGATTGTTAGTTATATGTATGCCCTAGAGGCCATTACTATACATAGGATGTATATTGTAGTGGATGCTTGGACATATATAGGGAGGACTTTCTTGCTCGACATGATAGTATGCTATCTGGTTGCTCTTTATCTTAACGTGTACACTGATTGTCTCTCTGTTACATGTTGGTAAAGCCCTTAGGATGTGTACTTGACTACCTGTACTATGATGTGGATCATACTAGTAGGGACATGGTAGTCCATAAGTACATCCTTTAAAGTCCCTAGTCGTGGGTGTATCGAGACAGGGCATCGATATACCAGAGTAGACTAGCGTGTACCTTCTCGACCCATACAGATGGGCGATGGATGATCCCATATCCATTGGTGTTTGACATCAGAGATGATATACGGGTGCTCAGTGGAGACTGGGTACACTGGACGGACTCGCCGAGAACTCCCAGATGGTATTATACCTCATGTCAGATGGCAGTTCTCTGGTGACACTGGTACAGAGTAGTCTGTTGACCCGAGATCGTCATAGAGTCTTGTGTGATTCCCACTGTGCTTTGATTTCCATCTTACCACGTCCAAGAGGGCGTGCAAAACGGTTGTTTTTGGGTACAGTCCCGAATCACATGGAGGCAATGAGCGATAGGAAGGGATTCGTCTCTCCCGGTATAGGGAGTTGATGTTGCGCTGTGTTCGATTGGCTATAACCGGAAATCCCTGGCCAGGGTTGCTGAGATTTACTGGTAAGTGTTACCAGTAGTTTCTCGAACTGTTATAGACCTCATATCGACACGACTTATCGAGCTATTGGGGTCTGACGTTTACCACCCCTAGGCAAGATATGCGACATATCAGACGATCAGACCGGACTGTGCGGTAAGTGTTACTGGTTGGATTTACAGGAGTATAAACGGGCTTGCTCGTTGATCTTCTGATCGCTCAATACCCGAGTGGCCATTACGTTTAGCAGACCGCTTGCGGCTTGTAGGTATTTGATATGATCATCGCCTGCTGCCGGCGTATTGACGAGTCTTTAGAGTCCTACACAGAGGTTTCCTGGCTCAAGCGAAACGAAATAGGAGCGCATATGAGATATGTGCGGGACCGAGAATAATGCATGTATGTGATACCGTATTCTATTCTCGCGATGAATGTATCGATTGGTTGTATGCGATATAACCTAGTTATCGAATCGAGGATTGATTCGATAAGTCGATACATTGGATATTAGTCGGTCATATGTGATATGACCATATCGTTAAATCAAGTGTTGATTTAATGATTTAATGTATAATTATATATTTGATATATCACTTTACATTAACTAGTATTTGTTCACTTATGATCGATTTTCTCACTTGATGTGCACATTGTATATATGATATAGTTTTGTGCACTAGATTGTATCATGTTTGATGATACATGCAAACTTGGGAGTATGTTTACTTTAAACCATGTTTAAGTGAATGGTTAGGGTTTTGTTATCTTTTCTTGATTATTTATTTTATTATTTATTCATTTTAGCAAGAAAAGAAATGGTTGCTTCTTTTGTTTTTTCCTTGAAGCTTCAAGAAGCTTTGACCATTTTTGTTTCTTTTGCTTAACCTAACCATTCACCTAACCCTAGTTTATTCTCTACCCTTGTTAAACTAACCCAAGGTTGTATAATGATAAGAATCATTTTATTTTCTATTATTGATAATTCTTATCATATTCTTTTTCTTCTTCTTCTTCTTCTTCAAGAAGAAGAAACCATTCTAGCTTCAATGGTTCCTTGAGAAAAAGAGTGAGAAATCCAATTCCAAAGTGAACCCACTACCTATTTCTTCATCCTCTACCACTTGCCATGTAGTAGAGTGTGTTATCTTCACAAGTTTCATGACCTAGTGAAGGTGGAGCTTGAGTTTGAGTCGCCTCGACGTAGATCATCTTCGGCATCGAAGTCAACGACCTAGCCCGCCCATTTCTCCGATGAAATCGACGCAAGGGTCCGGGATCCGATGATCGCAGCGGAGGGACGTCATCACGGAGCTATGGAGGTGGAGGACCGGATCTACAAAGGTTGTATTTTCCGTTCACTCGTAGTTAAGTTGTTAACTAGTTGTTGTTTCGCCTTTACCTCTAGTTATCGATCTAGCATTAGGGTTTCTCGGCACAAGAAAAATTTTATTTTGGCATGGTTGATGCCTTGTGGGACCTCTTGAGTGTGCCTAGGAACCTTACATATCCTGGTATTCTTTGTAATGCCTCTTCCATAATCCAATTCATGACTTTAACCGTATATTTGTTTGCCATCTCCCCAAATCCCTTTATTTGTCTTTATCCATTACCTTCTGTACACCATCATTAGGCTAAGTGGTTTTCTTCCTTCCCTACCGTTCGGCACCAGCCTATGGTTTGGAAGAAGACTATCCGATAAGCATAATAGGTGTACTCTCCTAATCCTAGGAGTACTCGCAGCTTGAGAGAAGGTGATGATAAAAGACAACTGAATAATACCTTATTCAATTTCTCTCGAACTGGGAAAAAAGCAAAGGTGAAATAGGAGTGGCGATGAAGTATGCGGTTTGGTCATGAATGATAACAGTCGCAATTTACTTTGCCCTCTTTCTAATTCCTTTATTTGGTCTTTAGTTATTACCTTCTGTACACTCTACTTAGGCTAATTGGTTTTCTTCATTCCCTACCTTTTGGCACCTGCCTATGGTTTGGAAGAAGACTATCCAATAAGCATAATAGGTGTACTCTCCTAATCCTAGGAGTACTCGCAATCTGAGAGAAGGTGATAATAGAAGACAACTGAATAAACCAATTCTATTTCTCCTGAACCTGGATCCATCCTCGAAGAAATCCCTCCGAGTTCGTATATAACCATACGATGGATCTATCCAATGGAAGTGGATATCTGTAATAGTACGGGGTGTTCTGAGAAATACAAAGGGTAAAAGAAGGAGCGGCAATGACTTATGCAACTCGGACAATCCAAAAGCCAGTATTTTAAGAAGGTTCGGTCAACTTGGTCACTGAGTCATAGTCTAGGGTCGGTCAAAGGTCGCTGCCAAAGAGAGAGAGAAAAGAAACACTCTGCGTGCACTCTAACCATAGATCAGAATGGTTATCACTTTATCTAATTAGGAAACCACCTACTGTAATCTCAAATTCTCCTCCAAACCTTAAAGAAGAATTAGTCGGGATCACCCGAAGAGTAAACCAACTCATCAGTGGGAATCGGGATCCAACTCTTATCGCATGATAACGTGACGGTATCCACTCACGTTATCATACTCCAGAAGGTATGCGCAAGTCTGGCAAGTTTCCTGTATGTTTGAAACTCCCGATGTAATTTTTTATCCTATGCTCTTATGACCTTGACGTAGGCCAACAAATCATAAGTCACATGTCAAGTTCTACCTGTCATTGTCCAGGTTAATTTGAAGCACCCGTACAAGCCCTTGACGTAGGCCAACAAGGCTATACGTCTGTCCCAAACCAATGCATCTATCTATGCAGCAAATGAATACCCCAGCAGCTACCAAACACTATGCCTTGACGTAGGCCAACAAACATAGCTTTACTACTACTGACCATCCATAAGAAATGACGGAGGGCTACGGCTTGTTTTTGGCGAAAAACCTTTAACGTAATGAACTTGATCTCGTTGAAGGAACCTGATAGCTTTTTATAAAAATATAGTGGCGAAAACCTTTGCTAAAAGAGGTCACTCCCGGTGAAGGGATCTCGGCTCTTTCCTCGTCGAATGAGGTGCAGGATATCCATAACCGAATACCACGATGCAAAACAACTTGTAATCGACTATAGTGAAGTTATTACCCTGACGTAAACTTTTGCCCTAGGGGTCACTCCCGGTGAAGGGATCTCGGCCCTTGCCTCGTCGAATGAGGTGCTGGATATTCATAACCGAATACCTCTATGCATAACAAAAGGAAACGTCTTTGTAATAACACCTTTTAAAATTGGTTCCAACAACATCAAATATAGGTTTGTTTTATCCTTGCATTGATAAGAATCAATGCAGTCCCATCAATTAATCACACCAGAAAAGAACGAAAATAAAATGTACGTATATGCCATCCACATTCGTCACTGGGTCCCGTCATTACCCGTTAGGTTACTTAACTAACGACAGAGCGGGGAATGGACTAGCGCGGGTGCAAAACATATACAACATCTACTAGTATATATACTAATATATAATAATCGCTCCAGGTATGATAAATGCAACATTACAGAAAAGTAATAAGCATCACAGAACAATACAGATAATCTGGGATCCCCGGGTTTCACAGAGCCGCTACTGAAACCCGACGTTCCCCTGGTCGTGTGGATAGCCTGTGCAATGAAACCTAGACCCCTACGGGTGCGGCAAGTTACCCGCCAAAACCTGAAGCGAGGCATCCCCTTACAGCAAAGTGAATGAACTACCCAGCACTTCACGGAATCCGGTAACTTGAGCACCCCTCCTTGGGTCAACCTGTACCCCTACGAGTGCGGCGAATAGCCCGCCAATTCTATAGTGAATCTCCCTCCGTCTCAACGCCATGAGATGCGGGCCCGTTGCCCTCTAGAACCCGGCTATCCGTGCACCCCACCGCGGAGTAATACTAGTACAGAAAAGAAAATATATACAACGGGTACATTGACCTCAGCCCGGTCGTGCCCTAAAAGAATATTATACAAACAGGCAGTTACGGCAGTCCACAAGTCGGACGCTCGCCCCGCAATATCAAATGTACAAATAAATCCAAGCAGCACTACCATTGCACACTGCTATCCACCACGACATATCCGCAACATTACAGCACAACACAGAACATCAACGCGAATGTCACGTTCGCAAATCCGTCTAAAAGAATTATAGCAATTAGACGTAATTTACCGCTCGAATGACATTCACGGTCGGAGATATAATATAAGTACTGTAAACTAACAAGTTTAAAATTTCGATCGACAAAACTTCCCGAAGTGGGCCCCACGTACATTTGGTGTACAGTAATAAAATCTGGGCCCAAAAGAAATATACCAAAAACCACAATTTACCATGGAGAACACACTGTAGAAATTTGACTCACTGTTCTCACAATATCGCGGCGGATCCGCGGCCAAACCCTGGTTTGGGCCGCGGATCCGCGGCCGTACTGTGGGATCACATGATGAAATTTCTCCAGTTTTCTTCAAAAAGCCAGCACAATTTTCTATGATGCTCAAAATAATTTTTAGACCTGATTTAAAATCGACAGAAACTTTGTACAAAAATTGTAGTTTTGCGAAAATCCGTTCGATCGATGTTTTAAACGCGTTAGCACAAGTTAGTAAAGCTTAATGGTGAGGCTCTGTTACCAATGTAATTCTACGGTAGCGCCCCGGCCGTCTTTCAGACGCCAAATGCGGAACAAAAACTTTTATAACTGGCGCTATCGTATACTATAACCCGGATCTGCCATTAAAGCTACACTAACATACTGTAAAGAGGGTAGAAATGTTATACCGAACGATCCGAGTCCTTCGTTCTTTAACCATCATCCCACGCTTTGTTGCGGCTGCTCCGATCTCCTGACTCTCCAGTCTTCTCGTCTAGGTGGCACCACGTCGACGGATCTTTAAACGGGCTCCTGCCTCTGAACCGAGGCAACTCGATAATCAAGTCTGCCAAAAGAGATGACCAAGATTGATGTAGAGAATGAGTAGAACACTTTGTCTCGTTACATCCAAAGCTATGGACGAACGGTTAATGAAGCTTCCATTTGGATTGAATGAAATGAGAAAATTAGCAATCTAATTTCCATGAACCCAAAACCATAATCTTTTTAATCAAGCAACCATTCTCTCTCCACAAAATGGGTCGGCCACATATATAGAAGGAGGGAGGTGAGTGTAGGAGCAAGTGGTGACCATTAGAAAAGCTTCTCACAAAAGATCAAGAAGAAATATCTTATGCAAGAACAAAACCACATTAATGCAATGAATGACTCACTAAACACTTCATCATCCTAGTCACCATCTAGAAACATCAAGAACCTTCCACACTCATTAAGAAAAGATAAATCCGTATTAAACTGAATGTTTAATACGGCTGATAGAAAATTGAAAACCGGCAACCCCCAAAAGTGATCCTGAAACGAATTTCAGGATAACCCCGTAACAGTATAAACATACCCGCATTTGTATTACGGCCGAACACAAATGCAACTGAGACAAAGATATTATATCTACACAGTATAATACTTGGATCCGGCTTAAACCAAAGCCCACCAGTATTATCTGCCTGAAATATGACACGTGCGTAAACGCACGTACATTTTCCGAACCCTGCAATAAAACCATACGGCCTCTACAACGTTTCTCCTGAACTTGGGAAACTGTCTGTGGGGGACTCTAATGACTCATCAACACATTGGCACTGGGTATAACCTTTAGCACGTCAGAGGTACTAGCTGCACGTAACGGTTGCCTATGTATTGATCGGAAGGGAAGCTGACGAGCGAACTCATCCAGAAACCCTACTGAGTCTGACAGTGACAATATCCGTACAGTCCGGTCCGTTCATCTATAAGTATCGCATATAGGGCCTAGGGGGCTGGTAAACGTCAGACCCTAATAGCTGTATAAGTCGTGTCGGAGTGAAGCCCAGAACACCCTGAGACTCTACTGGAATACCTTACAGTAAATCTCGATTACCCTAGCTAGGGATTTTGTGTAATGGCTCTCCTAAACACAGCGCGATCTAACCCCCAATACCGGGAGAGACGAATCCCCGACGATCTGCTCACTGCCTCCATGTGGCTCGGGACTGTACCCAAAAAATACCTGTTTGCACGACTCCTTTGAGCCGTGGTAGGGTAGTAATCAAAGCACAGTGGGAACACACACGAGATAAATGACGATCCCAGGTCGACAGACTAACCTGTACACTTGTCACCAGGGAACTGCTATCCGACGATATGTATAATACCAACTAGCATGTTCCCGGCGAGTCTTGTCCAGTGTACTCATAACCCAATGAGCACCTGTATACATCTTAGGTGATCTAACTAACACCAATGGCTTGTGAGACCGGCCACCGCCCCTCGTCGGGGTCTCGACTGTATACACTAGTCTACTTTGGAGTATCGATGCCCTGTCTCGAAACTCCCACGACTAGGGACACTTTAAGGATGTGCTTATAGACCCCAGCTCCCACATATATGATCGCCATCATACTGCTCGTAGTCAAGCAAGATCCTAAGGGCTCTATCAAAGTGTAACAGTGATAAAGACAAACCAGATAGCATACTATCATCTCGAGTAAGATTGTTTTATCGGTATAGGCCCTTCCTCAATCATCACAATCACGTACCATTGATCCAATAATTGACTTTGAGGGCACTATATCCAACAGCTCCCAGATTATCTGTATTGTTCTGTGATGCTTATCGCTATTCTGTGATGTTACATTTATCATACCTCGAGCGATTATTATATATTGCTATATATATACTAGTAGATGTTGTATATGTTTTACACCCGCGCTAGTCCAGTCCCCGCTCTGCCGTTAGTTAAGTAACCTAACGGGTGATGACGGGACCCAGTGGAGAATGCGGATGGCATATATGTACATCATATTTTCGTTCTTTTCTGGTGTGATTAATTGATGGGACTGCATTGATTCTGATTAATGCAAGGAAAACAAACCTATTCGATGTTGTTGGAACAATTTTAAAATGTTGTTATTACAAGGACGTTCTCTTTTGTTTTGCACAGTGGTATTCGTTTATGAATATCCAACACCTCATTCGACGAGGTAAGAGCCGAGATCCCCTCACCGGGAGTGACCTCTTGGGCAGAAGTTTGCGTCAGGGTAATAACTTCACTATAGTCGATTACTTTTTGCTTTGCATCGCGGTATTCAGTGAGAATATCCTGCACCTCATTCTATGAGGAAAGAGCCGAGATCCCTTCGCCGGGAGTGACCTCTTTATCAAAGGTTTTCGTCACTATATATTTGTTAAAAGCTATACGGTTCCTTCAACGATATCAAGTTCATTACGTTAAAGGTTTTTCGCCAAAAACCATCTATAGCCCTCCGTCATTTCAGACGGGTAGCACTTAGTATTCATGCTATGTTTGTTAGCTTTCGTCAAGGTATAATGTATGGTAGCTGCTTGTTACCTTTCTGTTGTATAGATAGATGCGTTGGTTTGGGACAGTCGTACAGCCTTGTTGTCCTTCTTCAAGGGAGAGTACGGATGGGTTTAAATTAACCTGGACAATGATGGGTAGAAGTTGACATGTGAGTTATGATTTGTTGGCCTTCGTCAAGGTCATAAGAGCATGGGGTAAAAATCGCATCGGGAGTTTCAAACATACAGGAAACTTGCCATATATGCGCATACCTTCTGGAATGTGATAACTTGAGTAGATTCCATCAGGTTATCATGCGATGATAGTTGGATCCCGATACCCACTGATGAGTTGGTTTACTCCTTGGATGATTTTAGATGATCCCGACTAATTCTTCTTTCAGGTTTGGAGGAGAATTTGAGGATACAGTGGGAGACATCCTGATTAGATAAAGTGATTAACCATTCTTATCTAGGTTAGAGTGCATGCTGAGTGTTTCTTTTCTCTCTCTCTCTTTGGCAGCGACCATGTCCCGACCCTAGACTATAACTCAGTAACCAAGATAACCGGACCTTCTTAAAACATATTGACTTTTGGATTGTCTGAGTTGGATACATCATTGCCACTCCTACTTTTACCCTTTTCTTTTCTCCGGAACATTCCGTTTCACTATGAAGATCCACATTTATTAGATATGACCATCGTATAGTTACATACGAACTCGAAGAAACTTGTTTCAGATTCGAGGATGGTTTCCGGTTCTGGAGAAATTGAATAGGACTATTCGGTTGTCTTTTCCTTTTACCTTCTCTCGGATTGTCAGGGTTCCTAGGATTAGGAAAGGGTACACTTATTGCGCTTATTGGATGGTCTTCCAAACCATAGGCAGGTGCCGAAAGGTAGGGAAGGAAGAAAACCAATTAGCCGAAGTGTGGTGTACAGAAGGTAATAAGTAAAGACAAATAAAGGGATCAGAAAGAGGGCAAAGTAAATTGCGACTGCTATCATTCACGACCAAACCACGTATTTCATCGCCACTCCTACTTCACCTTTGGATTTCTCCAGAACACCCCGTATCACTACGAAGATCCACAGTTATTGGATAATCCATCGTATAGTTACATACGAACTCGAAGGAACTTGTTCCAGTTCGAGAATGGATTCTGGTTCAGGAGAAATAGAATAAGGTTTATTCAGTTGTCTTTTATCTTTACCTTCTCTCAGGTTGCGAGTGCTCCTACGATTAGGAGAGTAAACCTATTACGCTTATTGGATAGTCCTCTTCCAAACCATAGGCTGGTGTCAAACGGTAGGGAAGGAAGAAAACCATTTAGCCTAAGGGTGGTGTACAGAAAGTAATTAGTAAAAACAAATAAAGGGATTTGGAGAGATGGCAAGGAAATATACAGTTACAGTCGTGAATCTTGATAATGGAGAAGCATTGCTAGGAATACCCGGATACCCCTTCGAAACATTTTCATGTTTTAGTTTCACTATGCGTTGTTAAATGAAAACTGATTTCCCAATTAGATCCTTACTCCAGGGTATGTATTTACCAGGTTTGATTCTCACATCTGTATGGTTTTACAGATGATGAGTGGGAGTAAGTTATTGGGAATTAGGTGATTATATCCTCATTATATCGGAATTCGTTGTAATTGGTGATATTTGTGGAAATCACCTGGGTTTTGCCCGGAAGGCAAATATTTGGTTTTGAATATCCGTTGTTATGCACCAATTTCAAACTGACATATCTGTACGTTTACTTCATAAAGTGAGATATAACTTTTTGAAATTATGTCCATGACATTTACCTATATCAGTTGATGATTGGGTAAGAAGCATTAAACAGCGGTGTAATTCTTCTTAACCATAATACAGTTTTCGTCCTACGACTCACAGGGTTTAAGTTATTCAACTCATGGGACTTATACAAAGTATTGTATGATGTCCAGTGTCCATTAGGACAATGAGGACGGTACTCGTACTATATTCTGTTTACTTATGACTTCTCTAGTTTTAGACAAGTGTTTCGTAGAAATATAAGGTCCAAATTTTGAGAAGTTATCGGTACAAGAATAAAGTAGAGAACCAGGTGTTTCAAGTATCAGGATTCTTCAAGGTAATCGAAGATGTAGATACTTGTGTTAGGTATTCAATCGATAATAATGGTTTTGAGAACTTTCTTCTCTTTCAGGTTACTCATATCTGGATGCATTCCTAAGTTGAGTAATGCTGATAGGCCTCTCTCCATTTTGTTGACATGCACTGGAGACAACTGCATGATTTGAATCTGGTTCCAATTAAATCAGTGCCTCTGTTTCTATATTGTATATAGAATGGTTCATATCTTAACGATGTTAAGCTATATGGAGTTGTCCGGCTTATGCTTAAAACCAGACTCTGGATAACTCAAGGCACGTTTCTGTAATGGCAGTTTGTGGGTTATCCCGGGCTATGACGAGGGATAACTTTCTACCATCTGGAAGATCAATAGTGATATTGTTCTTGACTCGCCACAGTTTTAGTAAAATGGATTTTTTCAGAAAACAGTAATGGGAGTATGGTAGAACTGGAAGTGATTCCAAAACCACAAACGATTACTGAAAATTTAATAGAACCTAAATATTCAATCGTGTTTGACATTCCATTAGCCACTCCGCAGATATGGTGGGTAACCTCAGGCGCCCGAGAGGTACTATGGTATCTTTAAAAACGGTGACAGAGAGGTTCTTGTTTACCCAGACATTCCAATACTGCTGTTCTAGACTATAAGACCCGGCAGGAGGATAAGTATAGCGTCGTTCTTGTTGGATATAGTGCCCTCAGAGTCAATTATTGGATCACAGGTACGTGATTGCAATGATTGAGGGAGGACCTATGCCGGTAGGACAGTCTTACTCGAGATGATAGTATGCTATCTGGTTTATCTTTATCATCGTGTACTGCTTTAGGTGACCTTACAGGTCACTATTACACGTTGATAGAGCCCTTAGGATTCTTGCTTGATTACCAGCAGTATGATGGCGATCATATACGTGAGAGTTGGGTAGTCTATAAGCACATCCTTAAAGTGGTCCCTAGTCGTGGGAGTTTCGAGACTGGGCATCGATTCTTTATTAGTAGACTAGTGTATACAGTCGAGACCCCGACGAGGGGTGGTGGCCGGTCTCACAAGCCATTGGTGTCAGTTGGTTCACCTAAGATGTATACAGGTGCTCATTGGGTTATGAATACACCGGACAGGACTCGCCGGGAACATGCTAGTTGGTATTATACCTGACGTCAGATAGCGGTTCCCTGGTGACATGTGTACAGGTTAGTTCATCGACCTGAGATCGTCATTTATCTCGTGTGAGTTCCTACTGTGCTTTGATTACTACCTATTCATACCAGAATATTGCATTTTATACCGCCCATTCTTACGCTCGTTTGTTTATAGGCAGGTGCTTTTGATCAGTGTTTGCTACATATTTGCAGAATACTGGTTCTCAGCTCTAAACAGTGAAATCAATGGTAAAGTACGATAAATTCCGGATTACTGCCAACAACAGATAAAACACGGGTCTCCGCTCTCTATCCGTGTGTAGCCACATACCAGTTTAAGGGACAGAATGGCAAATCGATTGTCATTTTCATGCACAAAGCTCAATGTCAACACAAGATCCAAGAAATCTACGTGGAGCTCGAGAAAATCATGGCAAAAGATCCACATCACATCACCTTTTGATCTACTGAAATTCTGAAAGAATTGTGAAGAGTTTCTGAGAAAAGTCATATACCACACAGAAGAGAACCACAAAACAAGGGATAAGACAAAAGATGAAGGCATAAGCTCTCTAAATGGCCGCGGTTCCACGGCATAAGCGCGCTTAGGCCGCGGAACCGCGGCCGTATAGGCTCGTCAGTGTTCAAAATTTCAGGGGCTGTTTGGTAATTATATGTAGTGCCAGAATGTTGCCCTAGGTTCTCTGTTTCCTGCCTATAAATAGTCCAGAACTTGCCAAGCTATGGTGTTCATTCTCATGCCTCTTTTTTGTTAGTTTTTAGTCTTCTTCTTATTCATTCTTTCCTCCATGAAAATGTAGTGAGAGCATTGAGTGGATGTTAAATGAAGATGAGGGTTTTTGTATCATTCTTTTTTTGCTTAGCTTCCCCCTTGAGCTCTCTACCTTAACTTGATCTTGCAACCTCTTAAGTGAGCTTGCAAGTTTAAGCTTTGGTCATTGATCTCAAGAGGTTGTATCATTTTGTTCTCTCTTTTGTGCTTCATTTCACATGAGTTTTTTACCCTTCTCTTGATCTTGCAACCTCTTGATTGAGCTTGCAAGTTTAAGGGTTGGCTATTGATCCCATGGCTTGTCTTGAGTTCTATGGTTCTTAGTGTTACTTTCTTGCTTATCTCTTTCTTGCATTTTTCATTCTTGTCTTTTATTACTTGCAATTTATTACCATGCACTTTAATTACTTGCTTGTAATCTTTTCTTTTCTTTGTTTATCTTTTCTTTTGCTCTTTTTGGTTTGTTTTTTGAATGGTTATAATTATTGCTGTTAAGAATAAATACGATATTGTAAGTTAATGTTTCTTTACTCATTTCCTTTTCCTGTTATTTTCCTTTGAACTCCGCCCAAACGTTACGCAAGCGCTCCGTTAGGCACCCTACCCTACCAAGATAACGGTGATTCCTAAACGCGACCGGTTGCGTTCGGTTTGGCCGGAGGCGAAAGCAAGAGACAAGAACGGAAGGACAAGGGTAAATAAGCCGGATTCCATGAATACCGTGCTTAAATCCCCTAATCCACGTTGTTGCCGATTGCTCTAGCTTCAATTGGTCAAGACTCGGCTCAAAGGTTTTGAATGCGGATTTCCTTAGCTTACACTTTCGTATCTTTTTCTTAACAACTTTATACTTGCATATAACACTTAGGATAGAACTGAACAAACATATACAAATTCTTCATTGACTCGTCTAAAACTCGAACGGACATACAACCATCTCCCTGTGGATCGACCCGTGCTCAACCGGCTAGCTGCAAAGCGACACCGTCCTGATCGCGGTTATAACTTTAGAACTTTGAACATCCGACACGCCAAAAGCGTGCGATCAAATGGCGCCGTTGCCGGGGAGACAGTAGCGTATTTTCTTTCTTGTTATTCAGGTTAATATTCTTTTTGTATATATTTATAAATAAATAAATAAAATCTTTTTGTTATTTTTGATCATTTTTGTGTGCAAGTGTGCAGATTTTTGCAGATTTGCAAATGGCAATTGTGGGGAGCAAAGTGTACGTTCAAGGCTAAGGTGATTGCAAAGTACAGTGCCAAAGATCTGGGTAGTTTGACCCGCGCACGCGAACATTTCAAGCTTACCGGATTTGATTCAACGAGGTTTTCCTAACCCAAAAACTTAACGGTACGTATTTCTTAAACACCTTCTTCTCAAATCCGACGCATCCAATATACTATTCTTTGCAGGATTCTTTGCAAGTTCGCTAGCAAACGCTAAAAATTGACCAACCCGTATTTGTTGCAGTGCCGTGCTTAAACTAAAAAACGATTGTTTGATTCTTTATAGAATTTTTATTGAATTGCGCATTGCATACATTAATACGGACTTAAGGGCACGCGAACCCCACAACATACGGTAAAGGATTTCATCACCTTTTCCGTGGCCCACAAATCACGAACTTGAGCATAACGTTTACCCGCACAAACTTTAAAAGAAACTAGACTTTAAGCCTTAAGGACTTCGCGCTCACTAGGAGAAGTTAACTGTGTTTAGAACCTCACTTAACGGTACATTGTTTACGGGGTGTCTAGGAAAGTGTTAACGGCGAAACCGCCAAAAGAGAAAGGGTATTTTAATTAAGGACCTTCGCGAAAGCGTCGGAAAACCTCCCCTTATCTCTGCACTTACCTGGCCTCATGATCAGTGTGTCTTAAGCCCGTTTCTCGCCACAGTTTTACTTCGACAATCAAGTTCTGGAGCAGGTCTAGTTGACCTAGGTGAACCCTAGAATGATTAGGTGTGTGGTATTTTTGTGTCGTGATTGTTTTTTCTTTTTGTATGTGTATTTCATTCTTTTGTTAATATCTAACTAAAAAAAAATCGCATTCTTTTTCCCCTCCTTTTCTCTGCCTTTCTTTCTTTCTCTCTTCATATCATGGGCACCCCACCTCGCAAAACTCTTTCCGAACTTTGGTACCCACAACCAGACATTACTTCTTATGGTTCTTGCTTTGGCCGAACGTCGAACGATCCCTCCATGCCCAAAATCTCTTTGAAAGATCGGATAGACGCGTCTAGGACAAACACTTGCCCTTCGCAATCCACTTTGTATCAACCTTTTCAACCACCCCCACCCTCTTATGTTGATACCCCTTTTGCAAGTCGTCCTTTGTCCATCGCTGAACATATTGAACAATCCTGAAGCCGATCTTTCACTCCTTTCACCACTACAGATTCCTGGGATCAACAATTTCGTTCACCTTCTTATCCAAATGTTGATCCTGTTCCTGTCCAGCCATTCAATTCCTACCAGTCCTACCCGACTTTTGCACCTTCCCTAGACATTGCTTCTTAACCGCCATTTGGGAATTTTCAGTATCCAAACAACTTTGAATCTTTTACTGAAACCCCTTCACAACCCATGTCTAGTCTGGAACAGTCTTTGGAAGATTTTAGGGTAGCGTCGTACCAACAGATGATGGATTTGAATGCATCCATGGCCGCCCTCATACAACCTAGTGACCCGGTAGCTAGTTTTCAACTAGCTCCAAATTTTCCAATGTATGAAGAGACGGTAGGACAGGTTGAGAATTTGAGTGGAGAAAGTGAGATGTACCCCTTTCTGAATCAAGCCTACCCATTTCAAGTTGAATCCCACAACTCCGGTTTTGAATGTCTATCTAGTGTTCCAAACGATTCATTGATTAAAGATAGAACTGATAATGAGTTGTGTGACCTTGTAGTGTTTGATTTGCCCGATTGTGAAGGGTCCTTTTCGAGTGAAACCACACCCAATCCTTTTGACCTCTACACCTCCACTCTAGAACCTGAATTGATTAATATCCATGCTTTTGTTGCGGTGTCTGAGAATAATGATTTTCACTTGATTGAGGATATTGACGCCGGGAATATTTTGGATGATGAACCCGTCGATTTGGATGAGTTTTTCTCTCCAATTCATCATCCCGAGTCATTAAATGTTTTTCCCGAACTTCATATGCGTCTTGATTTTGATGATAAATGCATGGATGAGCTAATTTTTGAGGAGAACATTAAGGAAATTTTTGAGGATGAACCAGTTTTAATTGATGAGTCGGATTTTCCAATTCATCATGTCCCTTCCATTGACTATGTACCCCCTCCCGAACCTTTACCTAATACCCCTCCTCGATCACTTTCCTCTACCCTTTCCATCGTTCCGACCTTGCAAGTAACCGTATCACTTCCATTTCCATTGTCTGGTTTACCAAGTTCAGCGTACCCATGGTTTCTCACGAATCTTGAGGGATTTGACCCAATTTCTCGCCATATTGATAGATTAGTACAATCCATCTTTCACATCGATCATTACAGATTTTACTCATTTATTCAATCCACTTCCACCCTCAAGTTCATATTCCACTTCTTTCTCCCTTCCGCCATTCTTCTTCTCATATACCTAGACCGTATACCACTTCTATCTCCATACGGTCTCGCGTATTCTCCCTCTCTTTTCTCTACGCCTTCTTCCACCAACCTGTACATTATAGCGATAAAATCTTTGAATGGTTGGTGCTCATTTTTGGCCTGTGTAAGGCCTTGTATAGTTTGAAACTGTTTTCTTTCCCCCTAATCCTGAACTTCACCGCTTAAACAGTGGAAACACTGTTTCACTTAAGTTTAGGGGGAACCCTTTTTTGTATATATCTTTTTTGATTTTCTTTTTTTTTTGTATAAAATTTTCTTTTGGAAAGAGCCGACAATTTTGACCCTCTTGGTGTAGCCTGACAGTGAGGGCACTGTCAAGTTTAAGTTTGGGGGTGTGCTCGGTAAGCTTTCTACCTTCGCATTCATTTGTATATTTTGCATTTGCATACCTATTTAAAAATCCATAAAAATCAGAAAATTTTCTAAAAACATAAAAACTTTTCTGTTAAATTAGCTAGTGGGAGAACTCTGATTCAACATTTCGACGGTTTTGTTTGATAAGATAACAATAACAAAATCTTATTTTTAGATTTTGAAAACCTGAAAGATAACTCTCCTTTGAAGTTAACTATAGCTGATATACGTCTCTACATCACACTACACCTGTCGTGAGATTTGGAAATTAGATGACAGGTCTTTTGTGTCTAAAAACTTTTAAATGGATAAATGATTTTCCGAGGATCAAATAAGTTTGTTCTGAAATAAGTAATATCAAGAATAGTTTATGAAGTGAAGCGAAAATGAAGGAATGTTATTGATGCCTTAATTGGAACTAATTCTGAAAAATAACCCATCTGGAACTTGATTGGAATGATTACACATCTAACCCACTAAAACACGACTTTTATCCAAAAAATAATTGAACATCCGGTTATATCTCCGTTCGCATTGAATCATCATGATTTTCACGCCAAATTGTCTTTTGTTTTTGGACCTAGGTAACTTGAGTAATTAAGTCCGCTGGGGTGTTTCTACACCTATTGCCCTAAAGCCAACTGGTTTGGGTGCATTGGCCCAAAGCTCGTTAAGAAGCCTAGAAAGTCCAGATTAAAACAAAGTCAAGCAAGTGTTCTCTCCGAGTTAAAATTCCTAACGGTTCTTTGTGTGAGAATAATCTTGGCAAAAGACAGGATTTTATAAAAAATATTTCTAGCGGAGATATGAAGGTTTTATTCTATGATAAAGACTATTGCACGTTCACAGAGATGTGTATGAAATGAAAACAAGAAAAAGGTGGAGTGAAAAATAAGACCTAGTTTCCTGTTAAGGAAGATAGAAATTCTGAAGTTGAAACCTTACTGGAAAACGAAACTTGAAAAATGCTTAACTCTTTATAAAACTTATGTGATCCATTTAAAATTTTTATCTGGGCTTTATTGTATGACATGATGACTTTATTCGACCCTTCTGGAACTTAACGACACTATTTGCACTGCACGTAAAGACATATAAAATCTTAAGTTAAATAAGAAGCGAGGTGTGAAAAATAAAGGTCCAATAATCTAGACTTAGGATAATAGAATTGTTATTTTCTGAAACAAAACTTTAGGGTTTAAATCATAGTAATTTTGCAAAACTAGCTTGACCGGATTTTGTGGGAAGTATCCGCTGAAAACCTTCAGGAGACAACACTCCTCCTACTAGGGACACCTAGAGGTTTAACGGCTTGTTGCACATGCTCAGTGCAATCGCGTTCCCTGCGAAAGTGCGGTTAGGATTCTTTTTTGTGAATAATTGGTTTTGCTCGGGACGAGCAAAAGTTAAGTTTGGGGTATTTGTTCATACCAGAATATTGCATTTTATACCGCCCATTCTTACGCTCGTTTGTTTATAGGCAGGTGCTTTTGATCAGTGTTTGCTACATATTTGCAGAATACTGGTTCTCAGCTCTAAATAGTGAAATCCATGGAAAAGTACGACAAATTCCGGATTACTGCCAACAACAGATAAAACACGGGTCTTCGCTCTCTATCCGTGTGTTGCCACATACCAGTTTAAGGGACAAAATGGCAAATCGATTGTCATTTTCATGCACAAAGCTCAATGTCAACACAAGATCCAAGAAATCTACGCGGAGCTCGAGGAAATCATTGCAAAAGATCCACATCACATCACCTTTTGATCTACTGAAATTCTGGAAGAATTGTGAAGAGTTTCTGAGAAAAGTCATATACCATACAGAGGAGAACCACAAAACAAGGGATAAGACAAAAGATGAAGGCACAAGCTCTCTAAATGGCTGCGGTTCCGCGGCATAAGCGCGCTTAGGCCGCGGAACCACGGCCGTATAGACTCGTCAGTGTACAAAATTTCAGGGGCTGTTTGGTAATTACATGTAGTGCCAGAATGTTGCCCTAGGTTCTCTGTTTCCTGCCTATAAATAGTACAGAACTTGCCAAGCTATGGTGTTCATTCTCATGCCTCTTTTTTGTTAGTTTTTAGTCTTCTTCTTCTTCTTCTTCATTCTTTTCTCCATGAAAATGTAGTGAGAGCATTGAGTGGATGTTAAATGAAGATGAGGGTTTTTGTATCATTCTTTTTTTGCTTAGCTTCCCCCTTGAGCTCTCTACCTTAACTTGATCTTGCAACCTCTTAAGTGAGCTTGCAAGTTTAAGCTTTGGTCATTGATCTCAAGAGGTTGTATCATTTTGTTCTCTCTTTTGTGCTTCATTTCACATGAGTTTTTTACCCTTCTCTTGATCTTGCAACCTCTTGATTGAGCTTGCAAGTTTAAAGGTTGGCTATTGATCCCATGGCTTATCTTGAGTTCTATGGTTCTTAGTGTTACTTTCTTGCTTATCTCTTTCATGCATTTTTCATTCTTGTCTTTTATTACTTGCAATTTATTACCATGCACTTTAATTACTTGCTCGTAATCTTTTCTTTTCTTTGTTTATCTTTTCTTTTGCTCTTGTTGGTTTGTTTTGTGAATGGTTGTAATTATTGTTGTTAAGAATAAATACGATATTGTAAGTTAATGTTTCTTTGCTCATTTCCTTTTCCTGTTATTTTCCTTTGAACTCCGCCCAAACGTTACGCAAGCGCTCCGTTAGGCACCCTACCCTACCAAGGTAACGGTGATTCCTAAACGCGACCGGTTGCGTTCGGTTTGGCCGGAGGTGAAAGCAAGAGACAAGAAAGGAAGGACAGGGGTAAATAAGACGGATTCTACGAATACCGTGCTTAAATCCCCTAATCCACGTTGTTGCCGATTGCTCTAGCTTCAATTGGTCAAGACTCGGCTCAAAGGTTTTGAGTGCGGATTTCCTTAGCTTACACTTTCGTATCTTTTTCTTAACAACTTTATACTTGCATATAACACTTAGGATAGAACTGAACAAACATATACAAATTCTTCATTGATTCGTCTAAAACTCGAACGGACATACAACTATCTCCCTGTGGATCGACCCGTGCTCAACCGGCTAGCTGCAAAACGACACCGTCCTGATCGCGGTTATAACTTAAGAACTTTGAACATCCGACACGCTAAAAGCGTGCGATCACTACCCTACCACGGCTCAAAGGAGTCATGCAAACAGGTTTTAGTTGGGTATAGTCCCGAGCCACATGGTGGCAGTGAGCGGATCGGCAGGGATTTCGTCTCTCCCGGTATTGGGGGTGAGATCGCGCTGTGTCTAGGAGAGCCATTACATAAAGTTCTTGGCCAAGGCTGGAGATTTACTGGTAGGTATTACAGTAGTATCTCAGGGTGTTCTGGGCTACACTCCGACACGACTTGTACCGCTTTTGGTGGTCTGACTTTTACCAACCCCCTAGGCCCGATATGCGATGCTCATAGACGAACGGACCGAACTGTACGGATATTGTCACTGAGAAGCTCAGTAGGGTGTCAGGATGAGTTCGCTCATCGACCTCCCTTTTGGTCAATACCTAGTAGCCAGTTACGTACGGCTTGTACCTCTGACGTACTAGTGGTTAAATCCACAGCCAAAGTATTGACGAGTCTTTAGAGCCCCCCACAGACAGTTTTTCAAGTTTCGGGCGAAACGTTGTAGGGGCCGTAGAATATATAGCAGGGTTCGATCATTTACGTGCAGTAGTGCACGGATCATGATCGGACGGATCATACTAGTGGGCTTTGGTTTAAGCCGGATCCTAGTATTAGATTTGTTGGATTATTTTAGTCTCATCTCATTCGCATTCAGTCGGAATGCGGATGCGGGTATGTATATACAGGTGAGGGGTATCCTTGTGATCCGTCATGAGTTTACTTTAGATGTTACCGTATCTTTTTATTGTTGTAAACATTTGGATTAATGTTTACAAATGGAAATTGTGAGCTAGAAATCATCATTTTGTGCATTTATTGAGGCATGTGCAAGGGTAGTGACTCATGGTCTCTTTTTATGTGCATATGTCACATTATTGTTTGTATTGATATGATAAGAGGAGAGAGGAAGGGCAGCTATGAGAAGGGGTTAGCTCTTGTATTTTTTATTCTTACACTCTCACTCTCTCATTATATCATACAACACAAAAGAAAAAGGCCTCCTCTTCTTCTTCTTCCTCTAGCTCACAATCTCCATTGATGGCTTCAACTTCAACCTCCATCCATGTAATGGATGCAAGAGACAAAGTTGTCACACACATTCTCTACTTCGCCTTGGAAACGTCGGCTAGCGAACTTCGTGCACGAGTTGCTTCGGATGAAGCGGGAGCCTGTAAAAAAACTCGAAGATGTGGTGCCCTTTCCGACGAGGAGATCGAGATCGGAGATGCCGCGAGGAGCTTGGGATGGTGGCCAAAGACCGAAGGACACGGATCGATCGATATAGCTTTTTCAATCCTTTCTTTAGTTGCTAATTGTAGATTAATGGTTCGATCCGGATTTATAGTATACGATAGCGCCAGTTTCAAGTTTTGAAAAAGTTTTCGTTTCCGCATTTTGGCCTCGGACAGACGGCCGGGGCGCTACCGTAGACTTACATGGTATCAGAGCCACGCCATTAACCTTTACTAGCTTGCTCTAACGTATTTAAAATATCGATCGAACGAAATTTTCAAAAACCGCATTTCCTATTCTGCAGTTTCTGTCGAAATTTTTTATCGTCGAAATTTTTTTTTGAGTATGTCAGAAAATCAGGCAGGGTTTTTTATGAGCACTGTAGAAATTTAGTAGGACGATCCCACAGGTGTAGGGTTCCTAGGCACCCTATGAAGGTCTCACAAGGCATCAACCATGCCAAATTAAAATTTTAACGGTGCCGAAAGACCCGACTACGGATCGATAACTAGATGTCTAGGCGAAAAAGAACAAGTTAACAAATTAACTGATGAGAATACGGAAATACAACCTTTGTAGATCCGGTGCTCCACCTCCATAGCTCCGCAACGAAGTCGTCTCCGCTGTCCAAAAGGAATCCGGGCTCTAGCGTCGTCTTCGTCGGAGAATGGGCGGGCTAGGTCGTCGATGTCCAAGCCGAAGATGATCTACGTCGAGGCATCGATGAATCAAGCTCCACCCTCACCAAGTCATGAAACTTGTGAAGGAAACACACTCTACTACTTGGCAAGAGGTAGAGGATGAAGAAATAGGAAGTGGGTAGACTTTAGAATTGGATTTCTCACTCATTTCCATCACTTGCCATTGATGGGGCAAGCTTTCTTCACTTGAAGAATGAAGAAGAAGAAGGAAAATAGTTATGATAAGTTAAGTAGAAAAAGAAAAGAATAATCAAAACTTATCATGACTAAACCATGGTAAAGTGTAGAGTATTAATCATGGTTGAAGCAATGGTTAGGGTTAAGCTAGAGACAAAATGGTCACTTAGTCAAAATGTTCATGAAGCTTCATGAACAAAACAAAAGAAGCCACCATTTTCTCATTTGCTTTACATTTTCCAAAATGAATAAATGAATAAATAAATAGATATGAAAATGTAAACCCTAACCATTACATAACCATGGTTTAAACTTTACACAAAACACAAGTAAACATGTATCATCAAACATGATACAATCAAGTGCACAAAACTATATCGAATATACAATGTGCACTACCGAGTGAGAAAATCCATTTAAAGTGAACCGATACTAGTTAATGCAAAGTAATATATCAAATATATAATTATGCATCAAATAATTAAATCAACACTTGATTTAACGATCCGGTCATATCGTATATAACCGACTAGTATGCAATGCATCGGTTTATCGAATCAACCCTTGATTCGATAATTAGGGTATATCGCATATAACCTAATCGTTACATTCATCGCGAGAATAAAATACGGTATCACATACACGCATTATTCTCGGTCCCGCACATATCTCATATGCGCTCCTATTTCGTTTCGCTTGAGCCAGGAAACCGCTGTGTAGGACTCTAAAGACTCGTCAATACGCCGGCAGCAGATGATGATCATATCAAGCATCCACAAGCCGCAAGCGGTCTGCTAAACGTAACGGCCACCCGGGTATTGAGCGATCTGAAGATCGACGAGCAAGCCCGCTCACACTCCAGTGAATCCGACCAGTAACACTACCGTACAGTCCGGTCTGATCGTCTGATATGTCGCATATCTCGCCTAGGGGTGGTAAACGTCAGACCCCAATAGCTCAATAAGTCGTGTCGATATGAGGTCTATAACTTTTCGAGAAACTACTGGTAACACTTACCAGTAAATCTCAGGAACCCTGGCCAGGGATTTCCTGTTATAGCCAATCGAACACAGCGCAACATCAACTCCCTATACCGGGAGAGACGAATCCCCTCCTATCGCTCATTGCCTCCATGTGACTCGGGACTGTACCCAAAAACCACCGTTTTGCACGCCCTATTGGACGTGGTAAGATGGAAATCAAAGCACAGTGGGAACCACACAAGACTCTATGACGATCTCGGGTCAACAGACTACTCTGTACCAGTGTCACCAGAGAACTGCCATCTGACGTGAGGTATAATACCATCTGGGAGTTCTCGGCGAGTCCATCCAGTATACCCAGTCTCTACTGAGCACCCGTATATCATCTCTGATGTCAAACACCAATGGATATGGGATCATCCATCGCCCATCTGTATGGGTCGAGAAGGTATACGCTAGTCTACTCTGGTATATCGATGCCCCGTCTCGATACACCCACGACTAGGGACTTTGAAGGATGTACTTATGGACTACCATGTCCCCACTAGTATGATCCGCATCATAGTCCAGGTAGTCAAGCACACATCCTAAGGGCTTTACCAACATGTAATAGAGAGACAATCAGTATACACGTTAAGGTAAAGGTCAACCAGATAGCATACTATCATGTCGAGCAAGAAAGTCCTCCCTATATATGTCCCAGCATCCACTACAATATACATCCTATGTACAGTAATGGCCTCTAGGGCATACATATAACTAACAATCTCCCACTTGCACTAGGGCCATCTGTAGCAGTGGTTGAAGTATCTCATACTCAACCATCCCATAAAAGTCTCTCTCTGGGAAAAGGCCTTTCGTGAGTGGATCCGCTGTGTTTGTCCTCCGAGTCTACTCTCCTGACCTCGATCCCTTGAAGATCAACCATCTCCATGATCAGGTGATACTGTCTTAGAATATGTCTGGATCACTGATGGGACGGACGTTCCTTGGCATAAGCCACAACTCCATTGTCACACAATGGTAGGAACGTAGTTCATCTTATGAACCAATATACACCCAAACAGCCTCTTTGGTAGCATCTTAAGTAGCGATATATCGTGCCTTTATCGTCTAGTATGTCACGGTATCTAGCTTGGAACTCTTCCTACATACCGTCCCTTTACTGAGGGTAAAGACAATGCCTGTGACTGACATTCAGTCGTCTTTATCACCCTGGAACCATTCCAGTGATTCTCCCCAGGGTCGATTGATACCATCTCACTACAGCTAGTGAGTATCCTAACATCCATTTAGATCTATCTGATAGATCCAAAATCCAGGATTTAGGAGGTATCACTTTGATCCTATATGGAGAATTATGGTGATAAGCGGAGATTGACCGAGCGTAGCATAGGAAAATCTTTTCCTATCAAGAGTATGTCATCCACGTACTCTACGAGGATCGTCACCATACTCCCTACTACCCTTTTGTTTATACAAGGTTCATCTACCATTTTGATGATGTCAAACTCTTTGACTAATTCATCAAAACAGATGTTCCAACTCCGCGATGCCTGCTTTATCCTATAAAGCATCTTGCACACGTTTCCGCTGCTCCCACTGTCTACGAAGCCCTCTGGCTGTGTACTTATAGACGCACTCTTCTAAAACATCATTTAGAAAAGCAGTCATGGCACCCAACCGCCAGATATCGTAGTTATGGTATGTAGCCGTGGCAAGTAGGATCTGGATGGACTTAAGCATAGCTACTTAGAAAAGGTTTCATCATCATCCATACCTGGTCAATGATGTAGACCTTTAACAAGTCTAGCTTTGAAAGTCTCAACTCTTCCATGTACACCAAGTAATCTTCTCAAGATATACTTGCTCCTGATGGGGATTTAACCCTTCAGATATAGCAACTAAAGTCCATACTTTGTTGGTGTATAAGGATTCCATCTCAGATCACTAAGCATCCAGCCATTCTTACAGAGTCCCACTCCTGATGGCCAGCTCGAAACTAGTTGGGTCATCATCTCATGATGCAATCCTCGCTCCCACTGTCATCGAGAAACCAAAGTATCTCTCAGGTGGGTGAGGAACCCTACTAGATCGGCGGAGAGGCTGAGGTTCGTTGGTTTCTACTGAATCCTTCGGTTCTACCAAATCATCTGCTGTAGTTCGTATAGCTGGAACTTTTCCAGTTCTACATTACAGACCTTGCCTCGAGCTTGTCCGGATTTTGCTTTTCAGACATAGGCCGGACAACCCCAAATCTTAACTAGCTTAAGACATGGGCTCTTCCCTTTCCATATCACATATGAAATGGTAGGCAACTAATTTGATTCGAACCCTATTCAATAGGTATGCAGCTTCTCAAGTGCATAACTCCCAAAAAGGAAATAGGCAACTCAGTAGTACTCATCATAGAGCGCACCTTATCATATAGGGTGTGATTGCTCCGCCCCGATATACCATCGTGCTATGGTGTATACAGAGGAGTAATGCTGAGAGAGAATCTCATTCTCCTTTAGAATATTCCAGGAATTCCATGCACAAGTATTCTCCTCCCTGATCTCATCATAGGACATAATACTTATACCCGTATTTTGGTTCTCTACTTCTCACTTATATTCTGTGAATATCTCAAAAGGTTCGGACTTGTGTTTCAACAGGAACATATGACTGAATCTTGAGAGATTATCAGAGAATGTAATGAAGTATAAAGAACCAGTCCTGGCATGTGTAGACAGGAGACCTAACATACATCAACATGTATCATCCCAAGAGTTTACCAACTCTTTCTCTGTTTTCAATAAACAGAGCTGGTGTCATCTTATCTTTATGACATGACTGGCAAGTTTCACAAGATGTAACTTCAAACTGATTTAAATATACATCTAAATGTAACTTCAGCCGGTCGGGTCGCATTGATATGACCTAGTCTACAATGCCTCAAGAAGAATTCGTTCATTTCTGAACTCTTCCTCTTGTGTGTGTTCCGTATACTAAGAACTGTAGTTTGATTTAGAACATCAATGCTTTTAGATAACGTGCCTGAACCGATCAACTATTGATATAGGAAATGTTCAAAACATTGTCCAACAATACAAAATTTTATCATTTCTTTACTGAGAAAGAGACTGATATGATTTTGTATATCAGGTTCGGTATCTAACAGCATTTGTTCAGAATCAATGTATTGGTAATACAGGGTGACAGTGACCAACAGACTTGGCTACAACACTTGCCCCGTTTTCTGCCTCATGAAACTTATCACCCGTTCTCAGTTCTCTATAATGAACATACCCGAAGATGATGCATCAGCATGCACTCTCTTCGTTTGGGCGGCACGGGAATTCTGGTAATCCCCAATTTCCTGCTCTGTCTTATAACAATTATAAGTTGGAGCGGGACCAACGTTCCCCAGCTCAGTATAACAAGCGGGTTCGGTCAATAATCCGTATTATTATCTTGATTAAGGCGTGATATGGTCGCTACCTGGAGAGAGAGAGAAGAAAACACTCAGCGTGCGCTCTGTCAAGAATAGATAGGTTATTATTTTATCTAATCAGGATGGCTCCCACTGCTTTTTTATCAAATCTTCCTTCAAACCCTAAAAGGAAAGACTAGCCGGGATTAATTACACACTACAAGTTCGCCAATCTTTCAGCCAGGCCAGTGTCGGTACTTTGAGGGAGGTCCCCCGTGCTTTCGCACGAACCTAATTAATGTAAACCTCGTTTTCCCAGAGGCGTAACCCCGTTGACACCTTTCTAGACACCTACTTGATCGGCTAATTGTAATGTATAAAACTCTCCCAGGAGTAACTCTTACTCGCAGCGGGTATCGGGATCCAACTATCTCATAGAAGGTATGCAATCTCATTGCAAATCTCAACACTTGAAATTCCCGATAATATTTTGCCCCTAGCTCGCTATGACCTTGACGGAGGCCAAACAACCCATAGTCCGCTAGTCAAGTTCAACCCGTCATTTCCTGATTGAATTAAACCCACCCGCACGACCCTTGACGGAGGCCAAACAACGCCGTACGAATACCCTAATCCAATCGCATCATATGCTAGCAGATAAGCACTAGTTAGCTACCGTACACTACGCCTTGACGGAGGCCAAACAACCGCAGCACGAATACTAACTAGTACGTATCTGAAATGACGGAGGGCTACGACAGGTTTTTCTGAAAACCTATTGCGTAATGAACTTGATATCGTTGTAGGATCGAATGAATTTTGAAATGGAGTGTTTTTGAGGCTTTTCTAGTTTTGCTAAAGGAGTCACTCCCGGTGAAGGGATCGTCGGTCCTTTCCTCGTCGAATGAGGTGCGGGATATATCATATATATCACTGTGCAAAGCAAAAACTCTTAAAAGCAATCAAAATACAAACCGAGTGTGTAGCATCTGCCAGTTATTGCTAAAGGAGTCACTCCCGGTGAAGGGATCTCGGTCCTTTCCTCATCGAATAAGGTGCAGGATATATCACATATACCGTTGTGCAAAGCAAGAACTGTAGCTACCTGTTTTATTTTGAAATTCAATTCTACAACATCTTAGGTTTCTTTTATTTCATTAATCACATTAATGAAGTCCCATCATTTAAGTACCTAAACATCACAGATAAATACGACGTACACTTATGCCATCCGCATTCGCCTCGATGTCCCCTCGTGCACCGTTAGGTTAGGTAACTAACGGCAGAGCGGGGCAGGGCTAGCGCGGGTGTAAAACATAAGTAACGTCTATATAATATATCATATATACTATATACTGTATCTATCACAGAACATCACATGATCACATCACAGATATCGCAGCAGAAGAAACATATGAAATATTGGATATACTAGGACGTCCGTGTTTTCAATACGAGCCAGTATAAAACACGGATTCTACGGTCGTGATGAATAGCCAAACCCACACCCCTAGACCCCTACGAGAGCGGCAATCAACCCTACCAATTCTGGAGTTAGGAGACCCGGACTCGACTCCTCGAGTTGGTCTCCCACTGGACCCCAGAACCCGGTTACTTATGCCCTCCTCCTAGGGTCTATCCTAGTGCGGAAAAGTAAATAATATACAAAGGGTGACAACTTCCGCAACCTGGAAGCGCCCCAATAAAAGAATATTACATACAAGTTTTTACATGAATGAAAATGAAAAACACTCATCTCACATAAAAACCCCCGGCTATTCAAACACGACGATCCAATATAACATATCCAGCAACACATAACATCACATGTCATCAACGTAAGTAAATATGCGCATCCCAATTGTCGTTGACATATAGCAACGAAACCGGCGATATCACATATTACACTTACGGTCACAGAAAAGAAAGTGTAAAACTACAACAGTTGGAATCCGCAACCTCTTCAGACATCGCATGCCTGACCAAATGAATTACTTAGACATCGTATGCCTAACAATTATAAACCCCGCATTTTAGTCTCATCATTGAAAACACTTTTCAATATCGAGTCGGGCAATTCAACAAGATTCCCGACAGTCTGATCGAATACTCGTCGCAAACTTTAGTAGGCGGCCGCACCCCCGATACCGTCGACGAAGTGCACCAAGGCGGAACACCGCTACCGCGAGCACCCGAACGGATGCTTTCGGCGACGGGGTTCTCCTACAGTCACTTGGTCGGGGCAATGGGGTGAGGCTGTCTATTAAGTTTACCCGGCGAGTATCCGCGTACGCTACGTGATTGCGACGGACTTTTGATCACATCAAAATTCCGTCGCAACCGATCAAGTGAGACTAAACTGCTACGTTTATAACATTCATTTAGTTATCTCATAACTACTTGTGAATTCCAATTATTGTATCCCATTCCAGATAATTAGAAAATGTTAAACTTTCCGATTGAACATTCGAACACCCAAGTTTTCCCGATACAGATCAACACATGAAATAAGTCTAACAACATTCAGTTCGTGCCTCAGTACCGACGGTCCAGCCGTAAAAGGGTCAAGCCAACGCCTCACATGTGGCACGCCGTACTGCCCCAAACCCGAAGGTTCAAAGGGTAGTTCAAGACGGTCACATAATCGAGTTAAGGTTTGTTGTCTTCTAGAGGGACCATCGTGTTACTTGCACTACTTAGAACGTGATTAAACTACAGAAATATCCAACACATGGAAATTTCCCGACAGGGGAAAAATTGGGTATTTATATCCGGTCGAACTTTTTAACATATTCAAAAAAATTATCCGGAACGACACATAGACAAAGTTTGACAATCCGATCGAATGTATGAACTCCCAATACAACCCAAAATACTCAACTCTTGATTTCAGATTAAAAATTCCCAGGAAAACCAGCACTGAAAAATAGGAGTTACTGTGCAAAATTTAATGGCAGATAAGACAAAAGTGCGGCGGAAGGGCCGCATTAGCACGCTAATGCCGCGGTTCCGCCGCACTTTAGAAAGATCATTAGGTAATTTTTGCATCGTAATTCTTAGATTTACCTGCTTGTTTTTCTGCATATTTTTAATTTGCAAAAATCCACGAATTTCAAAAATGTACAGAGAGCATTCTAAGGTTTGGGTTTCGGTTCGATCGGACTTCAAACTCCGTCTACGCATCGCCTAAGGCTCTAGCTAGGCTCTGATACCACTGTAGGGTTCCTAGGCACCCTATGAAGGTCTCACAAGGCATCAACCATGCCAAATTAAAATTTTAACGGTGCCGAGAGACCCGACTACGGATCGATAACTAGATGTCTAGGCGAAAAAGAACAAGTTAACAAATTAACTGATGAGAATACGGAAATACAACCTTTGTAGATCCGGTGCTCCACCTCCATAGCTCCGCAACGAAGTCGTCTCCGCTGTCCAAAAGGAATCCGGGCTCTAGCGTCGTCTTCGTCGGAGAATGGGCGGGCTAGGTCGTCGATGTCCAAGCCGAAGATGATCTACGTCGAGGCATCGATGAATCAAGCTCCACCTTCACCAAGTCATGAAACTTGTGAAGGAAACACACTCTACTACTTGGCAAGAGGTAGAGGATGAAGAAATAGGAAGTGGGTAGACTTTAGAATTGGATTTCTCACTCATTTCCATCACTTGCCATTGATGGGGCAAGCTTTCTTCACTTGAAGAATGAAGAAGAAGAAGGAAAATAGTTATGATAAGTTAAGTAGAAAAAGAAAAGAATAATCAAAACTTATCATGACTAAACCATGGTAAAGTGTAGAGTATTAATCATGGTTGAAGCAATGGTTAGGGTTAAGCTAGAGACAAAATGGTCACTTAGTCAAAATGTTCATGAAGCTTCATGAACAAAACAAAAGAAGCCACCATTTTCTCATTTGCTTTACATTTTCCAAAATGAATAAATGAATAAATAAATAGATATGAAAATGTAAACCCTAACCATTACATAACCATGGTTTAAACTTTACACAAAACACAAGTAAACATGTATCATCAAACATGATACAATCAAGTGCACAAAATTATATCGAATATACAATGTGCACTACCGAGTGAGAAAATCCATTTAAAGTGAACCGATACTAGTTAATGCAAAGTAATATATCAAATATATAATTATGCATCAAATCATTAAATCAACACTTGATTTAACGATCCGGTCATATCGTATATAACCGACTAGTATGCAATGCATCGGTTTATCGAATCAACCCTTGATTCGATAATTAGGGTATATCGCATATAACCTAATCGTTACATTCATCGCGAGAATGAAATACGGTATCACATACACGCATTATTCTCGGTCCCGCACATATCTCATATGCGCTCCTATTTCGTTTCTCTTGAGCCAGGAAACCTCTGTGTAGGACTCTAAAGACTCGTCAATACGCCGGCAGCAGATGATGATCATATCAAGCATCCACAAGCCGCAAGCGGTCTGCTAAACGTAACGGCCACCCGGGTATTAAGCGATCTGAAGATCGACGAGCAAGCCCGCTCACACTCCAGTGAATCCGACCAGTAACACTACCGTACAGTCCGGTCTGATCGTCTGATATGTCGCATATCTCGCCTAGGGGTGGTAAACGTCAGACCCCAATAGCTCAATAAGTCGTGTCGATATGAGGTCTATAACTTTTCGAGAAACTACTGGTAACACTTACCAGTAAATCTCAGCAACCCTGGCCAGGGATTTCCTGTTATAGCCAATCGAACACAGCGCAACATCAACTCCCTATACCGGGAGAGACGAATCCCCTCCTATCGCTCATTGCCTCCATGTGACTCGGGGCTGTACCCAAAAACCACCGTTTTGCACGCCCTCTTGGACGTGGTAAGATGGAAATCAAAGCACAGTGGGAACCACACAAGACTCTATGACGATCTCGGGTCAACAGACTACTCTGTACCAGTGTTACCAGAGAACTGCCATCTGACGTGAGGTATAATACCATCTGGGAGTTCTCGGCGAGTCCATCCAGTATACCCAGTCTCTACTGAGCACCCGTATATCATCTCTGATGTCAAACACCAATGGATATGGGATCATCCATCGCCCATCTGTATGGGTCGAGAAGGTATACGCTAGTCTACTCTGGTATATCGATGCCCCGTCTCGATACACCCACGACTAGGGACTTTGAAGGATGTACTTATGGACTACCATGTCCCCACTAGTATGATCCGCATCATAGTCCAGGTAGTCAAGCACACATCCTAAGGGCTTTACCAACATGTAATAGAGAGACAATCAGTATACACGTTAAGGTAAAGGTCAACCAGATAGCATACTATCATGTCGAGCAAGAAAGTCCTCCCTATATATGTCCCAGCATCCACTACAATATACATCCTATGTACAGTAATGGCCTCTAGGGCATACATATAACTAACAACAGGAACGTCGCGGAACCGCGTCCTTACCCTCGTTTTGGCCACGGTTCCGCCGCCGTTCTGGGGCTTCATCGCACCAACTTTCTTCAGGTAGTCTCTGAGTTGGAAATGGGGTTTCTGGTAATTTTATTTTTGGCCCAGATTATTTTCAGTACTGGGTATTGTACTTGGGGCCCACTTCGGGAAATTTTGTCGATCGAAAATTTAAATATGTTATTTAACAGTACTTACATTATATCTGCGACCATGACTATCATTCGAGCGGTAAATCTTGTCTAATTGCTATAGTTCTTATTGACGGATTTGCGAATGTGACATTCACGCTGATGTTCTGTGTTGTGCTGTGATGTTGTGGATTTGTCGTGATGGATAGCCTGGATGCAATGGTAGTACAGTTTGGTTGTATTTGTACTTTTGATATTGCGGGGAGAGCGTCCGACATGTGGACTGTCGTCACTGCCTGTTTGTATATTATTCTTTTTGAGGCACGACCGGGCTGAGGTCGATGTACCCGTTGTATATTTTACTTTCTGTATTAGGATTACCCTGCGGAGGGGTGCACGGGTAGCTGGGTTCTAGAGGGCAATGGGCCCGCATCTCATGGCTTTAAGACGGAGGGGGCTTCACTCTATAATTGGCGGGCTATTCGCCACACTCGTAGGGGGTACAGGTTGACCCAAGGAGGGGTGCTCAAGTTACCGGATTCTGTGAAGTGCTAGGTGGTCCATTCACTTTGTTGAAGGGGGCTGCCTCGCTTCAGGTTTTGGCGGGTAACTTGCCGCAGCCGTAGGGGTCTAGGATTTCATTGCACAGGCTATCCACTCGACCAGGGGAACGTCGGGTTTCAGTAGCGGCTCTATGAAACCCGGGGATCCCATATTATCTGTATTGTTCTTGGATGCTTATTATATTTCTGTGATGTTGCATTTTATCACGCCATGAGCGAATATTATATATTGCTATATATACTAGTAGATGTTGTATATGTTTTACACCCGTGCTAGTCCAGTCCCCGCTCTGTCGTTAGTTAAGTAACCTAACGGGTGATGACGGGACCCAGTGGCGAATGCGGATGGCATATACGTACATCATATTTTCGTTCTTTTGTAGTGTGATTAATTGATGGGAATGCATTGATTCGGATCAATGCAAGCTAAACAAACCTATTCTGATGTTGTTGGAACATTTTTCAAAAAGGTGTTTTTGCAAGGACGTTTTTCTTTTGTTTTGCACAGTGGTATTCGGTTATGAATATCCAGCACCTCAATCGACGAGGCAAGAGCCGAGATCCCTTCACCGGGAGTGACCCCTTGGACAGAAGTTTGCGTCAGGGTAATAACTTCACTATAGTCGATTACTTTTTTCTTTGCATCACTGTATTCAGTTTGAATATCATGCACCTCATTATACGGGGAAAGAGCCGAGATCCCTTCACCTGGAGTGACCTCTTTTGCAAAGGTTTTCGCCACTATATTTATAAAAGGCTATCTCGTTCCTTTAACGATATCAAGTTCATTACGTTAAAGGTTTTTCGCCAAAAACCAGCCGTAGCCCTCCATCATTTCAGATTAGTATTGCTTAGTATTCGCGCTATGTTTGTCGTTGCTATTCGCCGAGACGTAGTGTGCAGTAGCTATGTTGTGCTTTTCTGCCGCATGGATATGTGAATTGGTTAGGACGGTCATATGACTTTGTTGATTATTCATCAAGGGTCGTGCGGGTGGGTTTAACGCAATCAAGATGATGACGGGTAGAACTTGACTAGGACCTTTTGATTTGTTGATTATTCGTCAAGGTCACTTGGGTCCTAGGGGTAAAAATCACATCGGGAGTTTCTAAAGAAACTGAAACTTGCCAGAAATGAGCATACCTTCTGGAGTGTAGTGACTTGAGTGGATTCCTCAAGTTATCATGCGTTGATAGTTGGATCCCGATTCCCACAGATGAGTTGGTTTACTCCTCGGGTGATCCCGACTAATTCTTCTTTCAGGTTTGGTGGAGAATTTGAGGATACAGTAGGAGGCTTCTTGATTAGATAAAGTGATAACCATTCTGATCTAAGTTAGAGTGCACGCAGAGTGTTTCTTTTCTCTCTCTCTTTGGCAACGACCATGACCCGACCCTTGACTATTGTAAGTCCATGTCACGCACCCCACGAACTTGTGAGGAGGCGGAATATATGAAAAACGATTATAAAAGCTTCGTAACACGGACTTGAGCGCCTGAATCGTTATCTAAACCATTGCTAACTAAATTCTAGAGGTTTAACTACTCGGATACGAAGTTATACCTCACGATACTAGTCCTTCGGGTCTTCATCGCGGTCCTCCACTCCTCGTAGGCTCCTTGGAACATCGGCACCTCAACGGCCTCCTCGAATCAAAGACGATCCACCCGAAAGCTCCTACGCCAAGCTTAATCTCAAACTTGAGATAACTAGGTTGCTTAAAGTGCTAATCTAAGCTACCTAGGGGATATAGAGTGAGGTTATGGATGTATTAGTCTAGCTAACCCTTGATCTCAACACATGAGAGGCTAGGGTTAGGGTTTGAAGAGAGAGTGAGCTTGAGGAGAGAGAAGGTGAAGATGATAATGAAATGAATAATGAACTCATATGAATATATCAACCATAACAATTAATCAAATAAATAATATAAATGATTTATCATCATGGTTAGATTCATTCATCTAGTGTGATTCATCATATGACTCATTAATTCATTAATGAATCATTTAATGCAAAGGATGAACCACACAAATGAGTCATTAAGCAATTAATGCTCATGCCACCTTAACCCCTTAGTCACCACTCTTCTAGAACCTTCCCGAAAAATTACGAGAACGCCCCTCCAATCCGTGAAAACACGGAAAAACTTTAGACTGTATAAATCCAATAACCCGATTCTTGAATCTGGCTTAAACCAAAGCCGGCTAGTAAAAACTGTCCGAAAAGTCGTACGTGCGTAAACACACGTATGTGTCCGAACCCTTTTCGTAAAACCATACGACCTCTATATCGTTTCGCCTGGAGCAGGGAAACTCTCTGTGTGGGACTCTAAAGACTCGACACTACGCTGGCAGTGGGTTTAACCACAGACCGCAAGCGGTACTAGCTGTACGTAACGGTCCCCAGGTAGATGTCGATAAGAAGGCCGATGAGAAAAACCATCCGAACCCCTACTGATCCTGATGTGACAATCTCCGTACAGTCCGGTCTGTTCGTCTAAGACTATCGCATATCAAGCCTAGGGGGTGGCAAGCGTCAGTCCCCTAATAGTTGTATAAGTCGTGTCGGAGCGAAATCCATTACATCCTGAGAAGCTACTAGAACCTACCAGTATATCTCGCTTGCCCTGGCCAGGGACTTTGCGTAATGGCTCTCTGACACAGCGCGATATCATCTCCCAATACCAGGAGAGACGAATCCTATCTAACCGCCACTGCCTCCAAGTGCTCGGGACTGCACCCAACTGCTACCTGTTTGCACGACTCTTTTGAGCCGTGGTAGGGTAGCAATCTAAGAACAGTGGGACACACTCGCGGCGAAGTAGCAGTGTCAAGTCTGCGGACTATGTTGTACTCATGTCACCTGGGAACTGTTAACTGACGATGGGTATAATACCAACCAATCAGTTCCCTGGCGAGTCCTGTCCGGTGTACCCGTAACCTAACGAGCACCTGTATACTATCTCTAGTACGACGTACTGATGGCTATAGGACAGACCATCTCCCCAACTGGGATGAGAAGCGTATACACTTAGTCTACTCTGGAATATCGATGCCTTATCTCGATAATCCAATGACCAGGGACCTGTATAGGATGTTGCTTACAGACTACCCAGCCCCCACTAGTGTGACTGCCATCACGACACTGGTAATCAAGCAAAGATCCTATGGGCTCTACTAATATGTATAAGTGATACGTTACAAGAAACATATGCACATATTAAAGTAGACTCAAACCAAGTAGCATACTACCATGTTTGGCAAGACTGTTATATACAACTGTGAATATCCCAAGCTTCCATTAAGTAATATACATGCTAGTATGATACAATAATGGCCCCTAGGGCATATACACTAACAATCTCCCACTTGCACTAGGGCCATGAGCTGGCATATCGTAGACCTATCATCTCGAATAGCCTCTCGAACTGCGTCTGAGGAATGGCCTTTGTGAATGGATCGGCAATGTTATCCTCCGTCTTTACTCTCTTCACCTCGATCTCTCGGCGATCTATGATCTCCCTGATCAGGTGATACCGGCTTAACATGTTTCTGGACTTCTGATGGGACCTGGGTTCCTTCGCTAAAGATATAGCGCCGTTGTTGTCATAATACAGAGGTATTGGACCAACACTGGAAGGAACCGCATGAAGTTCTGTGAGGAACTTCTTCATCCAGACAGCTTCTTTTGCGGCATCGCAAGCAGCTATGTACTCTGCTTCCATCGTTGAGTCTGCAACGGTCTCCTGCTTGGAACTCTTCCAACAGACCGCCCCTCCATTGAGGGTAAAGACATAACCCTACATGGATTTGGACTCGTCTTTGTCACTCTGGAAGCCGGAGTCGGCAAAGGCCTCCATCTGGAGGTCTTTTCCGCCATACACTAAGAACATCTCCTTAGTCCTCCTCAGGTACTTGAGAATGTTCTTTACTGCTATCCAGTGATTCTCCCCTGGGTTTGCTTGATACCGGCTTACTACGCTCAATGCGTATGCTACTTCTGGTCTGGTACATAACATCGCATACATTATAGAGCCTACCGCAGAAGCATAGGGTATAATCGACATGCGATCCCTTTCCAAATCATTCTTGGGAGACATATCTTTAGAGAGGGTGATTCCGTGACAAGCCGGTAGGTTACCGCGCTTAGAATCTTCCATACTGAATCTCTTCACTATGGTGTCTATGTACCTGGACTGCGAAAGTCCCAACATCCTCTTTGATCTATCACGATAGATCCGGATCCCCAGAATGTAGGTGGCATCACCGAGGTCTTTCATGGAGAATTTATGTGACAAGAATCTTTTGACTGCCTGTAACATAGGAATATCATTTCCTATTAGGAGAATGTCATCCACGTACAAGACGAGGAATACTACAGCTCTCCCTACAATCTTACTGTATATGTATGGTTCATCTGGATTTTTGATAAAGTCAAATTCTTTGACAGCATCATCAAAACAGATGTTCCAACTCCACGATGCCTTCTTTAGTCCATAAATGGACTTAAGCAGCTTGCATACTTTACCGCTGCTCCCACTCTGAATGAATCCCTCTGGCTGATCCATATAGACGCTCTCTTCCAAATTATCATTTAGAAAGGCCGTCTTTACGTCCATCTGCCAAATTTCATAATCGTGGAAGGCAGCAATAGCAAGAAGGACCCGAATAGATTTAAGCATAGCCACTGGAGAAAAGGTTTCGTCATAGTCCAAACCAGGCATTTGACGGAAACCCTTTGCAACAAGTCTAGCCTTATAGGTTTCAACCTGTCTATCGACACCAATCTTCTTTTTGAAGATCCATTTGCATCCTTCGGGTTTTACCCCATCTGGAGCAACGTCCAAAGTCCATACTTTGTTAGTGTACATGGACTCCATTTCGGTCCACATTGCATCTAGCCATTTTACTGAGTCACCGCTCTGAATGGCTTGCTGGAAGCTAGTAGGGTCATCTTCATCAATGACACAATCCTCTCTATCCCCATCTATGAGAAAACCGTAGTATCTCTCAGGCGGATGAGATGGCCTACTACTCCTGCGGAGTGGCGTCGGGATGTCCCTTTCTTCTGAAACCTCTGGTTCTACCATACTTTCAGTAACAGCTTGTGGTTCTGGAATTTCTTCCAGTTCTACTACGCTCTTACTTGTTCCTTTTTCTAAAACCTGATGTCCCAGAAAGTGAGCATGACGAGAAACAAAAACTTTTTGTTCCTCTGCGTAATAGAATAGATACCCATTGGAGTTCTTTGGATATCCCACAAACTTACAATGTACTGATCGTGCCTCGAGCTTGTCCGCATGCTGCTTTTTAACAAAAGCCGGACATCCCCAAATCTTTAGATACTGAAGATAGGGTTTCTTCCCACTCCACATCTGATATGGTGTGGTAGGCACAGTCTTGGTAGGAACTAGGTTCAAAAGATATGCAGCTGATTCTAGTGCATATCCCCAGAATGATCGCGGTAACTCAGCGTTACTCATCATGGAACGAACCATATCCAATAGGGTTCGATTCCTCCTTTCTGATACACCGTTGTGTTGTGGTGTGTATGGAGGAGTAAGCTGAGAGAGAATTCCATTCTCTTTTAAGTAACCCAGGAACTCGGCACTTAAGTATTCACCACCTCGATCAGATCTCAGTGTCTTTATACTCTTGCCTGTTTGTTTTTCTACTTCATTCTTGTATTCTTGGAATTTCTCAAAGGCCTCGGATTTGTGCTTCATTAAGAAGACATATCCATACCTAGAGAAATCAACCGTAAAAGTAATGAAGTAGGAATAACCACCTCGCGCATGTGTAGACATTGGACCGCACATGTCACTGTGTACGAGTCCTAAGAGCTCTCTTGCTCTTACTCCGTGTCCAGAAAACGGAGTCTTTGTCATCTTTCCCATGAGACAAGATTCACAAGTAGCATAAGATTGATATTCTAACGGATTCAAATATCCTTCTCTATGTAACTTAGTCAACCTTCTCTCATTGATGTGACCTAATCTACAATGCCATAAGAAAGCCTGATTTAATTCCGGAGACTTTATTTTAAGTGTATTTTGGATATTGAAAACCTGAGCTTGACTTAATACGTATATGCCGTTATCTAATGTACCTGACCCAATCAGAACTTGATTTAGGTGGATGTTAACTACACCGCTTACGAATGTAAAATCATATCCCTCTCTTGAAAATGAGGACACTGATATGATATTACAAGTCATACTAGGTATATATAAACAGTTACGTAAAATCAATATATGCCCACTTGTCAAACCTAGGCGATATTCTCCCACGGATTCAGCGTTCACTGTCATTCCGTTTGCAACTTTGAGAGACAAATCACCTATCTTTATAACTTTACGGTTTCTCAAAGTATGTAATGAATTACAGATATGAGATCCTGCTCCGGTATCTAATACCCAGGAAGTAGAGTTAATTGACAAACAGTTCTCAATTACAAACACACTTGAGGTTGAAGCCACAACAAGCTTCGTATCCTGGTTACTGGCTTCTAAAGCCCTGCAATCTTTCTGCCAATGTTCATTCCTGTAACAATAGGAACATCCCTGTTTTACTATATCCAGTCCCGAAACTTTTGCCTTTCTCTTTCCTTCTCCTTCCCTGGTTTCCTTCAGGGTAGAAGGCAGAGACTGTAGAATCATGTCAGTATTTGACTCATTTCCCAACGCGGTCTCCAGGTCCTGGAGCTCATCAATATAGCTAGTCATTGTAAGGACGTTGTCCCCTACAGATGACCCGTCAGCTAACCTTGCTTGAGTTAATTCGGTCGAGGTCTCATATCTTGCGATATGAGATTGCTCTCCATATAAATCTTTATTATAGAGAAAGATGGAAAATAAGTCCATCTTCTCGTGCTGCTTTTGGTATACACCATCAACTGAAGCTAATACGAGGCACTTAGCTTTCGCTTTATCTTTTTCCCTTGTCTGACGGATATCCATATCCGCGACAGTGGAAACTGGACCTGAGACGGCGGGATCTTGAGTAGTAATAGGGTGGTCCAGCTTGTTATAGCCAATGGACATCTGGACAGACCTTTGCCAGTCATATAAGTCAGATTCAGTCAAATTATTATCTAGATGTAACCTATGTGTGGTCACAAGGTCGCTGCAATAAAGAGAGAGAGAAGAAAACATTTTAGCATGATACTGTTGCAAGTTTAGATTGGTTTTAAGTTTATCTAAACAAGATGGCTCCCACTGTTTTTTGAATTCTTTCTCAAACCATAAAAGAAGAATTAGCCAGGACAATTCTCACCGTACAATACTTGCTTAACCATTCAGCCAGGCTAGTGCCGATACTTCGAGGGAGGTTTTCCAACGCTTTCACGAAGTTCCTTAATTAAATAACCTCTTTTCTCTGGGGGCGTAACCCCGCTGACACCTTTCTAGGCACCTACTTGGTTTATAGCATTGATCGTTAAGTGACGAATCTCCTGATAAGTAGTATATACTCACAGTAGGATCGGGATCCAAAATATCATCGTATGATAATGTTGAAGGAATCCTACCAACATTCATCAAACTCCAGAATGGTATGCATCTCTCTGCAAATTTCAGTTTCTTTAGAAATTCCCGATGTATATTTTTGCCCCATGCTCTTATGACCTTGGCGTTGGTCAAAATGTCATAAGTCACATGTGAAGTTCTACCCGTCATTATCCAGGTTAATTTGAACCCATCCGTACATATCCTTGACGTTGGCCAAAATGATAATACGACTGTCCCAAACTAACTCATCTATCTATGCAATAAATGAATACCCAGCAGCTACCAAACACTATGCCTTGGCGTTGGTCAAAATACATAGCTTGAATACTACTGACCATCCATAAGAAATGACGGAGGGCTACGACTGGTTTTGGCAAAACCGTGAACGTAGTGAACTTGATATAATCGAAGGAACCTGATAGCTTTTTAAAAGGAGTGGTTAAAGCTCCGCAATTTAAAAATTCTGCTCTTTTAAAATAACCAAGTGGTTTCTTTTAAATTTGTTCCAACGATTTAACTTTGGTTTATTTTCTTTGCATTATAATAATGCGTCCCATTATTTATCCTATCATTGCAGAAAACAACGAAAATACCACGTCCTCTTATGCCATCCGCATTTGCCACCGGGTCCCGTCATCACCCGTTAGATTACTTAACTAACGACAGAGCGGGGGCTGGGCTAGCGCGGGTGTAAAACATAAGTGACGTCTAATAGCTATCATATATAGATATTGTACATTCGTCAGACGCAATAATAAGCAATCCAGATCACAGATGAACTTTATTGGATTTATTAGCAATCCGCATTTGCTTTGAGCCTGCAATAAAAGACGGATTACACAGTTGTGATGAATAGCCATTACGCCACCCTAAACCCCTACGGGTACGGCAAACTACCCGCCAAGTACCCGAAGTGAAGCGGTCTCCCTCAACAACGTGAGTAGGCCACTAAACACTTCGACGTACCCGGTAGTTTGTGTACCCCACCTTGGGACTATCCTAGGAGCAAAAAACAGTAAAAAGAAATAATACAACGGTGGCTACAACCGCAACCTGGATGTGCCCCGCAAAAGAATATTACATCAAATTACATTTACATTGAATGAATATTAAATACATCTCAAACCCCGGCTAATCATCACAACAGTCCAACACAGTTCATATACACAAACAGAAAACATTTCAGAAATGTGCAACCCCCTGCCAACCGACATACTAGCAGTTAGGGGAGTTTACGAACACATTAAACATTACAGATAAAAACCCAATTAGAAAATATCTTAGAATATCGATCGAATACCATATTCCGTGTCTACCCCAAAAGCAAACCTGCACTGAAGTAACCTAGGTAAAAACAGAACATACAGGAAAACAAAAAACACCAAAATATGAATTACTGTGAAAATCCGAGTCAACTCGGCGTTGACTCGGCGGCGGATCCGCGGCCAAAAGCACCTTCTTGCCGCGGATTCGCGGCCGTCTTGCCGAGTTAGGGGCTCGTATTTTCCCAGTTTTCTTACAATTCCCTGCTGTGAATTTTAAGGTATGTCAAATTATTTTTCAGACATTTTTAAAATTAACATAAACTAGGAATTTCCGAGTTTTTGTTTTCGTGTTTTCCGTCGATCGAACTTCTAATCAGTTGCTAACAAGCTAGTAATGGTTTAGTTGTCTCTGATACCGCTGTAAGTCCATGTCACGCACCCCACGAACTTGCGGGGAGGCGGAATATATGAAAAACGATTATCAAAGCTTCGTAACACGGACTTGAGCGCATGAATCGTTATCTAAACCATTGCTAACTAAATTCTAGAGGTTTAACTACTCGGATACGAAGTTATACCTCACGATACTAGTCCTTCGGGTCTTCATCGCGGTCCTCTACTCCTCGTAGGCTCCTTAGAACATCGGCACCTCAACGGCCTTCTCGAATCAAAGACGATCCACCTGAAAGCTCCTACGCCAAGCTTAATCTCAAACTTGAGATAACTAGGTTGCTTAAAGTGCTAATCTAAGCTACCTAGGGGATATAGAGTGAGGTTATGGATGTATTAGTCTAGCTAACCCTTGATCTCAACACATGAGAGGCTAGGGTTAGGGTTTGAAGAGAGAGTGAGCTTAAGGAGAGAGAAGGTGAAGATGATAATGAAATGAATAATGAACTCATATGAATATATCAACCATAACAATTAATCAAATAAATAATATAAATGATTTATCATCATGGTTAGATTCATTCATCTAGTGTGATTCTGAAAGGTTCCTAGGCACCCTAGTGGGTTCTCACAAGGCATCGAACATGCCAATTAAAAAAAAATGGTGCCGAGAAACCCTAGACAACGGATCTTAGACTAGAAGTTTAGGCGAAATATAAAGCTAGTTAACACTTAACTACTAGGATACGGAAATACAACCTTTGTAGATCCGGATGTCCACCTCCACGGCTCCGCAACGATGTTTCCTCGCTGTCCAAGTCGAACTCCGGGCTCAAGCGTCGGCTTCGTCGGAGAAACGGGTGAGCTAGGTCGCCGGCTTCGTGTCAAAGACGATCTACGTCGAGGCATCGCAAGTTCAAGCTCCGACTTCACAAAGTGATAAAATTTGTGAAGAAAACACACTCTACAACTTGGCTAGAGGTAGAGGGTGAAGAAATAGGAGATGGGTTCACTTTAGATTTGGATTTTGCTCACTAGATCACAAGTTGCCATTGATGGCATGAAGGTTGCTCACTTGAAGAAGAAGAAGAAGATGAGCTAGAATATTATGATAACTTGAGTTAAATGAATAATAAACTCAATATTTATCATAACTTAACTAAGGTTAAGTGTAGAGAATTAACCATGGTGATTAGAGTGGGTTAGGGTTAAGCAAAATGACAAGAATGGTTGCATAAAGTCAAATGTTCATGAAGCATCTCATAAGAAACAAAACTTGCCACCATTATCATTTATACTTATCCAAATGAATAAAAGAACAAATAAATGAATAAATAAATATGCAAAACCCTAATTATCATAATAACAATGGTTTAATCCTATTCACTTAACCATATGATCAAGTATCATCAAACATGATACAAAAAGTGCACGAAAGCATATCACATATACAATGTGCATCAAGTGAGAAAAATCCGTTTAAAGTGAACCAATACTAGTTAATGCAAAGTAATATATCAAATATATAATTATACATTAAATCATTAAATCAACACTTGATTCAATGATCCGGTCATGTCGCACATAACCGACTAGTATTCAATGCATCGATTTATCGAATCAATGATTCGATAACTAGGTCATATCGAATATAACCATTCGAAACATATATCGCGAGAATGAAATGCGGTATCACATACACGCATTATTCTCGGTCCTGCACATATCTCATATGCGCTCCTATTTCGTTTCGCTTGAGCCAGGAAACCTCTGTGTAGGACTCTAAAGACTCGTCAATACGCCGGTAGCAGATGATGATCATATCAAGCACCCACAAGCCGCAAGAGGTCTGCTAAACGTAACGGCCACCCGGGTATTGAGCGATCAGAAGATCGACGAGCTAGCCCGCTCACACTCCTGCGAATCCGACCAGTAACACTTACCATACAGTCCAGTCTCTTCGTCTGATATGTCGCATATCAAGTCTAGGGGTGGTATACATCAGACCCCAATAACCCGATAAGTCGTGCCGATGTGAGGCTCGTAACGGGTCGAGAAACTACTGGTAACACTTACCAGCAAATCTCTGATCAGCCCTGGCCAGGGACTTCCCTGTTACGGCCAATCGAGCACAGCGCAACATCAACCCCCAATACCGGGAGAGACGAAACCCCTCCTATCGCTCATTGCCTCCATGTGACTCGGGACTGTACCCAAAGACCACCGTTTTGCACGCCCTCATGGACGTGGTAAGGTGGAGATCAAAGCACAGTGGGAATCACACAAGACTCCATGACGATCTCGGGTCTACAGACTAACCTGTACAAGTGTCACCTGAGAACTGCCATCTGACGTGAGGTATAATACCATCTGGGAGTTCTCGGCGAGTCCGTCCAGTGTACCCAGTCTCCACTGAGCACCCGTATACCATCTCTGATGTCAAACACCAATGGATATGGGATCATCCATCGCCCATCACATGGGTCGAGAAGCGTATACACTAGTCTACTCTGGTATATCGATGCCCCGTCTCGATACACCCACGACTAGGGACCTTGAAGGATGTACTTATGGACTACCATGTCCCCACTAGTATGATCTGCATCATAGTCCAGGTAGTCAAGTACAAATCCTAAGGGCTTTACCAACATGTAACTATAAGACAGTATAAAGAGACTAGTGTACATGTTAAGATAAAGAGCAACCAGATAGCATACTATCATGTCGAGCAAGAAAGTCATCTCTATATATGTCCAAGCATCCAATATAATATACATAATCTGTACAATACTGGCCTCTAGGGCATACATACAACTAACTATCTCCCACTTGCACTAGGGCCAGCTGCTGTAGTATCTCATACCGAGCATCCCGAAGAGTCTCTCAAACTGTATCTGGGGAATGGCCTTCGTGAGTGGATCCGCCGTGTTGTTCTTCGTGTCAACTCTCCTGACCTCGATCTCCCGGCGATCAACTATCTCCCGGATCAGGTGATACCGCCTCAGAATATGCCTGGACCGCTGATAGGACCTGGGTTCCTTGGCCAAAGCCACCGCTCCATTGTTATCGCAATACAAAGGTATTGGACGCTCAATGGATGGAACCACACCAAGTTCAGTAATGAACTTCTTGATCCAAACAGCTTCTTTAGCAGCATCGTTGGCAGCGATGTATTCAGCCTCCATCGTCGAGTCTGCCACAGTTTCCTGCTTGGAACTCTTCCAGCTAACCGCCCCTCCGTAAAGGGTAAAGACAAAGCCCGACTGCGACTTAGAGTCGTCCTTATCACTCTGGAAGCTCGAATCGGTAAAGGACTCCACTTGGAGTTCTCCGTTACCATACACCAAGAACATATCTCTAGTCCTTCGCAAGTACTTGAGAATGCTCTTCACAGCTGTCCAGTGACTCTCTTCAGGATCAGCTTGATACCTGCTCACTACACTTAGTGAGTATGCTACATCGGGTCTGGTACATAGCATCGCATACATGATAGAGCCTACCGCCGAAGCGTAGGGTATCCCTTGCATGCGAGCTCTCTCCAAATCAGTCTTGGGAGACATCTCTTTGGAGAGAGTGACTCCAGAGATCGTGGGCATATTCCCACGCTTGGACTCTTCCATACTAAACCTCTTTAGTATGGTGTCAATGTACCTGGATTGGGACAATCCCAAAATCCATTTGGATCTATCTCTATAGATCCTAATTCCCAATATGCAGGAGGCATCACCAAGATCTTTCATTGAGAATCTTTGTGATAAGAAGAGCTTGACCGATTGCAGCATAGGAATATCATTTCCTATCAAGAGTATGTCGTCCACGTACAATACGAGGAAGACAACCTTACTCTCTGCCACCTTCTTGTAGATACAAGGTTCATCTGGATTTTTGACGAAATCAAACTCTTTGATAACGACGTCAAAGCAGATGTTCCAACTCCGCGATGCTTGCTTTAATCCATAAATGGATTTAAGCAGCTTGCACACCTTCCCGCTGCTCCCACTGTCTACGAAGCCCTCTGGCTGAGTCATGTACACGCACTCTTCTAAATCACCATTTAGAAAGGCGGTCTTAACATCCATTTGCCAGATTTCGTAGTCATGAAAGGCAGCAATGGCAAGCATGATTCGGATGGATTTAAGCATAGCCACTGGAGAAAAGGTCTCGTCATAGTCCACACCTGGTCTTTGACGAAAACCCTTTGCTACAAGTCTAGCTTTGAAAGTCTCCACTTTCCCATCTACACCAAGTTTCTTCTTAAAGATCCACTTGCTCCCAATGGGTTTTACCCCTTCAGGAGCAACTTCCAAAGTCCATACTTTGTTGGTGTACATGGAATCCATCTCGGACCGCATAGCATCCAGCCATTTCACTGAGTCCCCACTCGTGATGGCCTGCTCGAAGCTAGTTGGGTCATCATCCTCCATGATGCAATCCTCACTACCACCATCAATGAGAAAACCATAGTATCTCTCAGGTGGACGAGAAAACCTACTAGATCGGCGGAGAGGCTGGGGTTCGTCGGGAGCTACTGAATTCTCTGGTTCCACTAAATCTTCAGTTTGAGTTTGTGTTGCTGGAATTTCTTCCAGTTCTACCTCATCGCCACTAATTTCTTTTGCAAGAAATTCCTTTTCCAAAAAGGTGGCATGGCGAGAAACAAACACTTTTTGTTCCTCTGTATGGTAGAAAAGATATCCATGTGAATGTTTGGGATATCCCACAAACTTGCATAGAACTGACCGTGCCTCGAGTTTGTCCGGATTTTGCCTTTTGACATAGGCCGGGCAACCCCATATCTTAACTCGTTTAAGACATGGTCTCTTCCCACTCCATATCTCATATGGTGTGGTAGGTACAGATTTAGATGGAACTTGATTCAATAGGTATGCTGCTGTCTCCAGCGCATGACCCCAGAAGGAAATAGGTAACTCAGCTGTACTCATCATAGAGCGCACCATATCTAATAGGGTGCGGTTCCTCCGCTCCGATACACCGTTGTGCTGTGGTGTATATGGAGGAGTTAGCTGAGAGAGAATCCCATTCTCTTTTAGGCAGTCCAGGAATTCATTGCTCAAGTATTCACCTCCCCGATCTGATCGAAGGATTTTAATACTTTTTCCGGTTTGGTTCTCGACTTCTTGTTTATATTCTCTAAATTTCTCAAAAGCTTCTGATTTGTGTTTCATCAGGAACACATATCCGAATCTAGAGAGATCGTCAGTGAATGTAATGAAGTATGAAGAACCATCCCTGGCATGTGTAGACATGGGACCACATACATCACTATGTATCAGTCCTAAGAGTTCGGTAACTCTTTCTCCGTGTCCCGTAAACGGAGTCTTGGTCATCTTGCCTTTGAGACATGACTGGCAAGTGTCATAAGATGAAAATTCAAACGGATTTAAATATCCATCTTTATGCAACTTAGCTAGTCGTGTCGCATTGATGTGACCCAGTCTACAATGCCACAAGAAGGATTCGTTCAATTCTGAACTCTTCCTCTTGTGTGTGTTTGTTATACTCAGAACTGTTGATTGGTTTAGAACATAAATGCCATTGCACAACGTGCCTGATCCAACCAACTTTTGGTTATGGAAAATGTTCATAACATTGTCCTGTAATACAAAATTATATCCCTCTTTACTTAATAAAGAAACCGATATAATGTTGCATATCAGGTTCGGCATGTAATAGCATTCGTTCAGAACCAATGTATTACCAGTTGGTAATACAAGGTGATATTCCCCGACAGTCTTAGCTGCAACAATTGCACCATTTCCAACTCTAATGTCTTTATCACCTTCTCCAAGTTCTCTACCTTTCCTAAGCCCATGTAACTGATTACATATATGGGATCCTGACCCGGTATCCAATACCCAGGACGTAGAGCAAATGGAGAAACAGTTCTCTGTAACGAACACACCCGAAGAAAATGCATCAACATGTACTTTCTTCATTCGGGTGGCATGGGAATCCTGGTATTCCCCTATTTCCTGTTCAGTCCTATAACTTTTATAAGAAAGAACGGAACCAACGTTCCCCAGCACAGTATAACATGCGGGTTCGGTCAATACATCCATATTATTATCTTTATTAAGGCATGAAATGGTCGCTACCTGGAGAGAGAGAGAAGAAAACACTTTAGCGTATGCTCGTGCAAGATCAGATTGGTTATTATCTTATCTAATCAGGATGGCTCCCACTGCTTTTTATCAAATCTTCCTCCAAACCCTAAAAGGAAAGACTAGCCGGGATTAATTACACACTACAAGTTCGCCAATCTTTCAGCCAGGCCAGTGTCGGTACTTTGAGGGAGGTCCCCCGTGCTTTCACACGAACCTAATTAATGTAAACCTCGTTTTCCCAGAGGCGTAACCCCGTTGACACCTTTCTAGACACCTACTTGATCGGCTAATTGCAATGTGTAAAACTCTCCCAGGAGTAACTCTTACTCGCAGCGGGTATCGGGATCCAACTATCTCATAGAAGGTATGCAATCTCATTGCAAATTTCAACACTTGAAATTCCCGATAATATTTTGCCCCTAGTGTCCTATGACCATGACAAAGGCCAACAAATCACAGGATGCTAGTCAAGTTCAACCCGTCATTTCTTGATTGAATCAAACCCACCCGCACGACCCTTGACAAAGGCCAACAAGGTCGTACGACTACCCTGAAACAATCTGCATCATATGCATAAACAGATAAGCACTATTCAGCTACCGCACACTACGCCTTGACAAAGGCCAACAAACGCAGCACGAATACTAAACAGTCTTTATCTGAAATGACGGAGGGCTACGCAGGTTTTTCATAAAAACCATGAGCGTAATGAACTTGATATCGTTGTAGAATCAAATGATGTTTTGAAATGGAGTGATTTTGAGGCTTTTCTAGTTTTGCTAAAGGAGTCACTCCCGGTGAAGGGATCTCGGTCCTTTCCTCGTCGAATGAGGTGCGGGATATATCATATATATCACTGTGCAAAGCAAAAACCCAAAAGCAGTCAAAAGCAAACCGAGTGTGTAGCATCTGCCAGTTATTGCTAAAGGAGTCACTCCCGGTGAAGGGATCTCGGTCCTTTCCTCGTCGAATGAGGTGCGGGGTATATCATATATACCGCTATGCAAAGCAAGAACTGTAGCTACCTGTTTTATTTAAAATCTGATTCTACAACATCTTAGGTTTCTTTCCTTTCATTAATCACATTAATGAAGTCCCATCATTTAAATACCTAAACATCACAGATAGATATGACGTACACTTATGCCATCCGCATTCGCCTCGATGTCCCCTCGTGCACCGTTAGGTTAGGTAACTAACGACAGAGCAGGGCAGGGCTAGCGCGGGTGTAAAACATAAGTAACGTCTATATAATATATCATATATACTATATACTATATCCATCACAGAGTCACAACACAGATATCGCAGCAGAATAAACATATGAAATATTGGATATACTAGGACGTCCGTGTTTTCAATACGAGCCAGTATAAAACACGGATTCCACGGTCGTGATGAATAGCCAATCCCACACCCCTAGACCCCTACGAGAGCGGCAAGCAACCCTGCCAATTCTAGGGTTAGGAGACCCGGACTCGACTCCTCGAGTTGGTCTCCCACTGGACCCCAGAACCCGGTTACTTGTGCTCCCCTCCTTGGGTCTATCCTAATGCGGAAAAGTAAATAATATACAACGGGTGACAACTTCCGCTACCTGGAAGCGCCCCAAATAAAAGAATATTACATACAAGTTTTTACATGAATGAAAATGAAAAACACTCATCTCACATAAAAACCCCCGGCTATTCGAATACGACGATCCAATATAACATATGCAGCAACACATAACATCACATGTCATCAACGTAAGTAAGTATGCATACCCTAATTGTCGTTGACGTATAGCAACGAAACCGGCGATATGAACATACTACACTTACGGTCACAGAAAAGAAAGTGTAAAACTACAACAATTGGAATCCGCAATCTCTTTAGACATCGCATGCCTAACAGATATAAATCCCGCATTTTAGTCTCATTATCGAAAACTCTTTTCAATATCATATGGGACTAAATTGCTAGATTTATAGCATTCATTCAGTTATCACATAACTTTTTGTGAATTCCAATTATTGTATCCCATTCCGGATAAACAGAAAATGTTAAACTTTTCGATCGAACAATCTAACACCCAAGTTTTCCCGATACAGCTCAACACATGAAATAAGTCTAACAACATTCCGTTCGTACCTCAATACCAACGGTCCAGCCGTAGAAGGGTCAAGCCAACGCCTCACATGTGGCACGCCGTACTGCCCCAAACCCGAAGGTTCAAAGGGCAGTTCAAGACGGTCACATAATCGAGTTAAGGTTTGTTGTCTTCTAGAGGGACCATCGAGTTACTTGCACTACTTAGAACGTCGTTAAACAACGGAAAAATCCAACACTTGGAAATTTCCCGACAGGGGAAAAATTGGGTATTTATATCCGGTCGAACTTTTTAACATATTCTAAAATTTATCCGGAAATACACAAAAGACGAAATTTGATAATCCGATCGAAATACCGAATCCCCAAAATAACTGCAGAAAATTCAACCCTTGAATAAAATTTAAAAACATCCAGATAACTCAACACTGAAAATTGAGAATTACTGTGAAATTTAAAATTCACAAAACGACAAAGTAGCCGCGCATCCGCCGCGCGAGCCAAGCTCGTGCCGCGGATCCGCGGCACTTTGATTGATTTACTGCATCGAATTTCACAGTATTTCTTATATTATCCTGCTGATTTATCTGAATAATTTTAATATGGAAAAAGACCAGATTTTAAAAATTGGACAGAGAGCATGTTTGATTCGGGGTTTCGGGTTCGTTCGGACTTCAAATTCCGTCTAGACTTCGCCTAAGGCTCTAGCTAGGCTCTGATACCACTGAAAGGTTCCTAGGCACCCTAGTGGGTTCTCACAAGGCATCGAACATGCCAATTTAAAAAAAATGGTGCCGAGAAACCCTAGACAACGGATCTTAGACTAGAAGTTTAGGCGAAATATAAAGCTAGTTAACACTTAACTACTAGGATACGGAAATACAACCTTTGTAGATCCGGATTTCCACCTCCACGGCTCCGCAACGATGTCTCCTCGCTGTCCAAGTCGAACTCCGGGCTCAAGCGTCGGCTTCGTCGGAGAAACGGGTGAGCTAAGTCGCCGGCTTCGTGTCAAAGACGATCTACGTCGAGGCATCGCAAGTTCAAGCTCCGACTTCACAAAGTGATGAAATTTGTGAAGAAAACACACTCTACAACTTGGCTAGAGGTAGAGGGTGAAGAAATAGGAGATGGGTTCACTTTAGATTTGGATTTTGCTCACTAGATCACAAGTTGCCATTGATGGCATGAAGGTTGCTCACTTGAAGAAGAAGAAGAAGATGAGCTAGAATATTATGATAACTTGAGTTAAATGAATAATAAACTCAATATTTATCATAACTTAACTAAGGTTAAGTGTAGAGAATTAACCATGGTGATTAGAGTGGGTTAGGGTTAAGCAAAATGACAAGAATGGTTGCATAAAGTCAAATGTTCATGAAGCATCTCATAAGAAACAAAACTTGCCACCATTATCATTTATACTTATCCAAATGAATAAAAGAACAAATAAATGAATAAATAAATATGCAAAACCCTAATTATCATAATAACCATGGTTTAATCCTATTCACTTAACCATATGATCAAGTATCATCAAACATGATACAAAAAGTGCACGAAAGCATATCACATATACAATGTGCATCAAGTGAGAAAAATCCGTTTAAAGTGAACCAATACTAGTTAATGCAAAGTAATATATCAAATATATAATTATACATTAAATCATTAAATCAACACTTGATTCAATGAACCGGTCATGTCGCACATAACCGACTAGTATTCAATGCATCGATTTATCAAATCAATGATTCGATAACTAGGTCATATCGAATATAACCATTCGAAACATATATCGCGAGAATGAAATGCGGTATCACATACACGCATTATTCTCGGTCCTGCACATATCTCATATGCGCTCCTATTTCGTTTCGCTTGAGCCAGGAAACCTCTGTGTAGGACTCTAAAGACTCGTCAATACGCCGGTAGCAGATGATGATCATATCAAGCACCCACAAGCCGCAAGCGGTCTGCTAAACGTAACGGCCACCCGGGTATTGAGCGATCAGAAGATCGACGAGCTAGCCCGCTCACACTCCTGCGAATCCGACCAGTAACACTTACCATACAGTCCAGTCTCTTCGTCTGATATGTCGCATATCAAGTCTAGGGGTGGTATACGTCAGACCCCAATAACCCGATAAGTCGTGCCGATGTGAGGCTCGTAACGGGTCGAGAAACTACTGGTAACAATTACCAGCAAATCTCTGATCAACCCTGGCCAGGGACTTCCCTGTTACGGCCAATCGAGCACAGCGCAACATCAACCCCCAATACCGGGAGAGACGAAACCCCTCCTATCGCTCATTGCCTCCATGTGACTCGGGACTGTACCCAAAGACCACCGTTTTGCACGCCTTCATGGACGTGGTAAGGTGGAGATCAAAGCACAGTGGGAATCACACAAGACTCCATGACGATCTCGGGTCTACAGACTAACATGTACAAGTGTCACCTGAGAACTGCCATCTGACGTGAGGTATAATACCATCTGGGAGTTCTCGGCGAGTCCGTCCAGTGTACCCAGTCTCCACTGAGCACCCGTATACCATCTCTGATGTCAAACACCAATGGATATGGGATCATCCATCGCCCATCACATGGGTCGAGAAGCGTATACACTAGTCTACTCTGGTATATCGATGCCCCGTCTCGATACACCCACGACTAGGGACCTTGAAGGATGTACTTATGGACTACCATGTCCCTACTAGTATGATCTGCATCATAGTCTAGGTAGTCAAGTACAAATCCTAAGGGCTTTACCAACATGTAACTATAAGACAGTATAAAGAGACTAGTGTACATGTTAAGATAAAGAGCAACCAAATAGCATACTATCATGTCGAGCAAGAAAGTCATCTCTATATATGTCCAAGCATCCAATATAATATACATAATCTGTACAATACTGGCCTCTAGGGCATACATACAACTAACAGATTCATCATATCACTCATTAATTCATTAATGAATCATTTAATGCAAAGGATGAATCACACAAATGAGTCATTAAGCAATTAATGCTCATGCCACCTTAACCCCTTAGTCACCACTCTTCTAGAACCTTCCCGACAAATTACGAGAACGCCCCTCCAATCCGTAAAAACACGGAAAAACTTTAGACTGTATAAATCCAATAACCCGATACTTAAATCTGGCTTAAACCAAAGCCGGCTAGTAAAAACTGTCCGAAAATTCGTACGTGCGTAAACACACGTATGTGTCCGAACCCTTGTCGTAAAACCATACGACCTCTATATCGTTTCGCCTGGAGCAGGGAAACTCTCTGTGTGGGACTCTAAAGACTCGACACTACGCTGGCAGTGGGTTTAACTACAGACCGTAAGCGGTACTAGCTGTACGTAACGGTCCCCAAGTAGATGTCGATAAGAAGGCCGATGAGGAAAACCATCCGAACCCCTACTGAGCCTGATGTGACAATCTCCGTACAGTCCGGTCTGTTCGTCTAAGACTATCGCATATCAAGCCTAGGGGGCGGCAAGCGTCAGTCCCCTAATAGCTGTATAAGTCGTGTCGGAGCAAAATCCATTACACCCTGAGAAGCTACTGGAACCTACCAGTATATCTCGCTTGCCCTGGCCAGGAACTTTACATAATGGCTCTCTGACACAGCGCGATATCATCTCCCAATACCGGGAGAGACGAATCCTATCTAACCGCCACTGCCTCCAAGTGCCCGGGACTGCACCCAACGGCTATCTGTTTGCATGACTCCTTTGAGCCGTGGTAGGGTAGCAATCTAAGAACAGTGGGACACACTCGAGGCGAAGTAGCAGTGTCAAGTCTGCGAACTATGCTGTACTCATGTCACCTGGGAACTGTTAACTGACGATGGGTATAATACCAACCAATCAGTTCCCTTGCGAGTCTTGTCCGGTGTACCCGTAACCTAACGAGCACCTGTATACTATCTCTAGTACGACGTACTGATGGCTGTGGGACAGACCATCTCACCAACTGGGATGAGAAGCGTATACACTTAGTCTACTCTGGAATATCGATGCTCTATCTCGATAATCCAACGACCAGGGACCTGTACAGGGTGTTGCTTACAGACTACCCAGCCCCCACTAGTGTGACTGCCATCACGACGCTGGTAATCAAGCAAAGATCCTGTGGGCTCTACTAATATGTATAAGTGATACGTTACAAGAAACATATGCACATATTAAAGTAGACTCAAACCAAGTAGCATACTACCATGTTTAGCAAGACTGTTATATACAACTGTGAATATCCCAAGCTTCCATTAAGTAATATACATGCTAGTATGATACAATAATGGCCCCTAGGGCATATACACTAACAACTATGACTCAGTAACCAAGATTAACCGAACCTTCTTAAAACACTGGCTTTTGGATTGTCCGAGTTGCATACCTCATTGCCACTCCTACTTTTACCCTTTTCTCCAGAACACCCCGTATTATTACGAACATCCACTTCCATTGGATAAAACCATCGTATGGTTATATACGAACTCGAAGAAACTTTTTCCAGATTCGAGGATGGTTTCCGGTTCTGGAGAAATGAATAGGACTATTCAGTTGTCTTTTCCTTTTACCTTCTCTCAGGTTGCGAGTGCTCCTTGGATTAGGACAGTACACCTATTACGCTAATTGGATAGTCTTCTTCCAAACCATAGGCAGGTGCCGAACGGTGAGGAATGAAGAAAACCAATTAGCCTAACGATGGTGTACGGAAGGTAATAAGTAAAGACAAATAAAGAGATTAGTGAGAGGGCAAAGTAAATTGCGACTGCTATTCACGACCAAACCAAGTATTTCATCGCCACTCCTATTTCACCTTTGTATTTCTCTAGGACACTCCGTATCACTACGAAGATCCACAGTTATTTGGATACTCTATCGTATGGTTATATACGAACTCGAAGGAACTTGTTCCAGTTCGGGGATGGATTCTGGTTCAAGAGAAATAGGAATAAGGTTTATTCAGTTGTCTTTTATCTTCACCTTCTTTCAGGTTACGAGTACTCCTTGGATTAAGAGAGTATACCCATTATGCTTATTGGATAGTCTTCTTCCAAACCATAGGCTGGTGCCGAACGTTAGGGAAGGAAGAAAACCACATAGCCTATAGGGGTGTACAGAAGGTAATGACTAAAGACATATAAAGGGATTTGGAGAGACGGCAAAGAAATATACGGTTACAGTTGTGAATCTGATAATGGAAGAGGCATTACTAAGAATACCCGGATACCCCTTCAGAACATTTTCATGTTTCAGTTTTACTGTGTATTGTTAAAAGAAAACCGATTTCCCAATTAGTCCTTGCTCCAGGGTATGTATTTACAAGGTTTGATTCTCACATCTATATGGTGTTACAAATGATGAGTGGGAGTAAGTTATTGGGAATTGGGTGATCATCCTCATTATATCGGGATTCGTTGTAATTGGTGATATTTGAGGAAATCGCCTGGGTTGTTTGCCGGACGGCAAATATTTGGTTTTGAATATCCGTTGCTATGCACCAATTTCAAATTGATATATCTGTACATTTATTTTTATAAAGTGAGATATAACTTTTTAAAATTATGTCTATGACATTTACCTATATCAGTGGATGGTTAGGTAAGGAGCATTAAACAGCGGTGTAATTCTTTTTAACCATAAGTACAGTTTTCAACCTACGACACACAGGGAATGAGTTATTAGACTCAGGGGACTTATACAGAGTATTGTATGTTGTCCAGTGTCCATGAGGACAGAGGGGTTGATACTCGTACTATATTCTCTTTACTTGTGACTTCTCTAGTTCATTGACACGTGTTTCGTAGAAATGCAAGGTCTATATTTTGAGAAGTTATAGGTATAAGATAAAGTAGAGAACCGGGCGATGCAAGTATCAGGATTCTTCAAGGTGATCGAAGATGTAGATACTTGTGTATAGTATTCAGTTAATAGTAATGATTAAGAGAACTTGCTTCTCTTTCAGGTTACTCATAATTGGATGCACTCCTAAGTTAAGTAATGATGATCAGCCTCTCTCCATTTAGTTGACATGCACTGGAGACAGCTGCATGATTTGAATCTGGTTCCAATTAAATCTGTGCCTCTGTTTCTATATTGGATATAGAATAGTTCATATCTTAACAATGTTAAGGTACGGGGAGTTGTCCAGCTTATGCTTAAAACCAGACTCTGGATAACTCAAGGCACGTTTCTGTAATGGCTGTTTATGGGTTGACCCGGGCTATGACGAGGGTTGATTTTCTACCATCTGGAAGATCAATAGTGATATTGTTTTTGACTTGCTACAGTTTTAGTAAAATGGATTTTTTCAGAAAACAGTAGTGGGAGTATGGTAGAACTGGAAGTGATTCCAGAACCGCAAAATTTAATAGGACCTAAAGATTCAATCTGGATTGACATTCCATTAGCCACTCCGTAAATATGGTGGGTAACCTCAGGCACTCGAGAGGTACTTCGATAGGCTCAAGGACGATGACATGGAGGTTCTTGTTTACCCAGACTTGCCATTGCTGTTGTTCCAGACTGTGAGACCCGGAAGGAGGATGAGTATAGCGTCGTTCTAAACAAACTTTAGAAGTGTACGTGTATATGACTCTGCCAGAGGGTTGTCGTAGTCAGTGGGAGCAGAAGAAGCATAGTGGACAAGTAGCTTATGTCTATTTATGGACTAAAGTGGATATAGCGGAGAAAGATCATCTATTTCTGATGTGACAGTCATAGGTTTGACTTCATCAGAATAGGGGATGGATCTATTGAGAAGGTAGTAGGGTGTGATGTCCTGGTATTTGGATGACATACACGAAGTAGGAAGTGATATTCCTATACTACGATCGGTTATACTTTGGTTGTCACACAGTGGTTTCTCCACATAGGACTTGGATATTATATTAGACATTCTGGTAACTAGATCTATGGTTTTAGATCTAGATTTAGGTAGTTTCCCAATTTGGGTACTTAGACAGCATTCTAAAGGTGTTTTAGAATGGACGACTCCTGGCACGGTAGTGTACCTGCAGGTGATGGAGTCACCTTCTCTAAAGGTGACTTACAGACTAAAGGGGAGAGGGATGTGCATGATTGGCAGATCACTTGCTTAGGCAATTGAGTCAATCATGAGATGTCAAGTACCACACCAGATGTTGTTTTTACACTAGATGCAATAAGTTGATATTAATCCTATCCTAGAGAAACGTTCGGAAGCAGTTTTAGAACATAAGTGGATGTTCTAGGGATATGATAACGACAGCCTCTTTCCGGGGACGGTTAACATTCCGGGCTTCCAAGGTGACATGAATGATAGAGTGACTGTCAGAGTTATAGTTTTCCCTCTGACGAGGGGCAGTATTTTAGACAGGTGGTCCAAGCGGATACTGAGGGAGGTGTGGCGCAGGATACTGATTAAGTTCAGTTGACGATACAGTCTAAGAAGTTTGGATTTGGAGTTCATTTATGAACTAGGTCCCATCAGATATCCAAACATATTCTAAGACAGGTATTGCTCATTTCGGGAGATGGATTTCTCCGCGAACTTGAGATAGAGAGAGACATGGAAAGAAACATTAGGGCGGATCCACTCACTGAGGCTATTCCTCGAACGCAATAGTTTCGCAAACAGACTTTGTGAAACTGATTAGTAGAGGAGTTGGGTGTTCGGTGTCACACGGGCCGTGAGTATGCGACATCGCAATAATTAGCCTTTAGTGCAAGTGGGAGATTGTTGGATATAGTGCCCTCAGAGTCAATTATTGGATCACAGGCACGTGATTGCAATGATTGAGGGAGGACCTATGCCGGTAGGACAGTCTTACTCGAGATGATAGTATGCTATCTGGTTTATCTTTATCATCGTGTACTGCTTTAGGTGACCTTACAGGTCACTATTACACGTTGATAGAGCCCTTAGGATTCTTGCTTGACTACCAGCAGTATGATGGCGATCATATACGTGAGAGTTGGGTATTCTATAAGCACATCCTTAAAGTGGTCCCTAGTCGTGGGAGTTTCGAGACTGGGCATCGATTCTCCATTAGTAGACTAGTGTATACAGTCGAGACCCCAACGAGGGGCGGTGGCCGGTCTCATAAGCCATTAGTGTCAGTTGGTTCACCTAAGATGTATACAGGTGCTCATTGGGTTATGAGTACACCGGACAGGACTCGCCGGGAACATGCTAGTTGGTATTATACCTGACGTCAGATAGCAGTTCCCTGGTGACATGTGTACAGGTTAGTTCATCGACCTGAGATCGTCATTTGTCTCGTGTAAGTTCCCATTGTGCTTTGATTACTACCCTACCACGGCTCAAAGGAGTCGTGCAAACAGGTTTTAGTTGGGTACAGTCCTGAGCCACATGGAGGCAGTGAGCGGATCGGCAGGGGTTTCTTCTCTCCCGGTATTGGGGGTGAGATCGCGCTTTGTATAGGAGAGCCATTACACGAAGTCCTTGCCAAGGCAGAAGATTTACTGGTAGGTATTCCAGTAGTATCTCAGGGTGTTCTGGGCTACACTCCGACACGACTTGTACCGCTTTTGGGGATCTGACTTTTACCAACCCCCTAGGCCCGACATGCGATGCTCATAGACGAACGGACCGGACTGTACGGATATTGTCACTGACAGGCTCAGTAGGGTGTCAGGATGAGTTCGCTCATCGACCTCCCTTTTGGTCAATACCCGGTAGCCCGTTATGTACGGCTAGTACCTCTGACGTACTAGCGGTTAAATCCATAGCCAAAATATTGACGAGTCTTTAGAGTCCCCCACAGACAGTTTCTCAAGTTTCGGGCGAAACGTTGTAGAGGCCGTATGATATATGGCAGGGTTCGATCATATACGTGCAGTAGTGCACGGATCATGATCTGACGGATCATACTAGTGGGCTTTGGTTTAAGCCGGATCCTAGTATTAGATTTGTTGGATTACTTTAGTCTTATCGCATTCGCATTCGGTCGGAATGCGGATGCAGGTATGTATATACAGGTGAGGGGTATCCTTGTGATCCGTCACGTGTTTACTTTAGATGTTGCCGTATCTTTTTATTGTTGTAAACATTTGGGTTAATGTTTACAAATGGAAATTGTGAGCTAGAAATCATCATTTTGTGCATTTAATGTGGCATGTGCAAAGGTAGTGACTCATGGTCTCTTTTTATGTGCATATGTCACATTATTGTTTGATGTGTGTGTTGATATGATAAAAGGAGAGAGGAAGGGCAGCCATGAGAGGGGGTTAGCTCTTGTATTTTATATTCTTACACTCTCACTCTCTCATTATATCATACAACACAAAAGAAAAAGGCCTCCTCTTCTTCTTCTTCCTCTAGCTCACAATCTCAATTGATGGCTTCATCTTCAACCTCCATCCATGCAATGGATGCAAGAGACAAAGTTGTCACACACATTCTCTACTTCGCCTTGGACACGTCGGCTAGCGAACTTCGTGCTAAAGTTGCTTCAGATGAAGCGGGAGCCCGTAAAAAGACTCGAAGATGTGGTGCCCTTTCCGATGAGGAGATCGAGATCAGAGATGCCGCGAGGAGCTTGGGACGGTGGTCAAAGACCGAAGGACACAGATCGATCGGTATAGCTTTTCCAACCCTTTCTCTAGTTGCTAGTTGTAGGTTAATGGTTCGATCCGGATTTATAGTATACGATAGCGCCAGTTTCAAGTTTTGAAAAAGTTTTCGTTTCCGCATTTTGGCCTCGGACAGGCGGCCGGGGCGCTACCGTAGACTTACATGTTCTAAACTAGCTTTAGAAGTACACATGTATATAACTTTACCAGAGGGTTGTTGTAGTCAGTGGGAGCAGCGAAAGCATAGTGGACAAGTAGCTTGTGTCTATTTATAGACTAAAGCGGATATAACGGAGATAGATCATCTATTTTTTATGTGACAGTCATAGTCTTTGACTTCATCAGAATAAGAGATGGATCCGTTAAGAAGAAAGTAGGGTGTGATGTCCTGGTATTTGGATGACATGCACATTGTATGAAGTGAAATTCCTATATTATGATCGGTTATACTGTGGTTGTCACACAGTGGTTTCTCCACATAGGATTTGGATATTATATCGGGCATTCTGGTTATGAAATCTATGGTTTTAGATCTAGATTTAGGTAGTTTCCCAATATGGGTATTTAGACAGTATTCTAAAGGTAATTTAGAATAGACGACTCCTAGCATGGTGGTGAACCTGCAGGTGATGGAGTCACCCTCTCTAAAGGTGTCTTACAAACTAAAAGGAAGAGGGACATGCATGATTGGCATATCACTTACTTAGGCAATTAAGTCAATCATGAGATGTCAAGTACCACACCAGATATTGTTTTTGCACTAGATGCAATAAGTTTATATTAATCCAATCCTGGAGAAACGTTCGGAAGCAGTTTTAGAACATAAGTGAATGTTCTAGGGATTTGGTAACAGCAGCCTCCTTCGGGAGACGATTATCATTCCAGGCTTCCAAGGCGACCTGGATGACAGAGTGACTGTCAGAGTTATAGTTTTCCCTCTTTTGAGGGGCAGTAGTTTGGACAGGTGGTGTCACGACCCGAAATTAGCTCGTGACCGGCACTTAAATCACGCCATGTCTAAAGGCGTAACATAATTCAAGTAAGCTGAAGCCCAGAAATCTAAACCTTTTTAAGAAAATAAAAGAGGTGCGGTTTGAAATAAAGGTATAATGAAATCAAAAGTTTTCTTAAATACGTAGATAATGGAATATGAAAATGCAAGTGGATTTTATTGGTTGGAAAACATGTTTCATCTTTTAAAAATTTGGGCAGCACCTCCCTTGTATATTTTGATCCAAAACCACATGCATATGATAATATAAAAGGCATCCCCAAGCGTGAGCTAGCTCTTCGCCAATCGGCGGATCACAACCACGCAAGACAGAATATATATATACGACGCCCAACGACGAAGATCAACACAAAAGATAAAGAATAAAGCAAGACATCAAACCCACAAAACGAACATATAACCCATCGCTCAAGTCTCGCAACTACAAGTCTTGCTATGTCTCATTACTTATACAAATACTAGTTTGATTGATGGAGTTGACTAGATACAACAGGAAATATAAATACAAGAGGGGTACGATCAAACAAGTACCACCTACCAAAGCAAAACACACGAATGCAGCTGTGTGCCAGCTATGCCGCTACTGATCCATGCGGTCAACCTGCAAGAACTGTGGCACAACGGGGGTGAGTTGCCAACTCGTGAGTAGAAAACATCATCAGGTAGAATCGAATAAAATAACGATTTCCTAGGTCCACTATATCATAAAGATAATACTATGATATCTAGGGTGACCGTATCTGTATATGTGCCGACAACATAAATAAATGCCTATCAGCATGTGGATATCATCCAACAATGTAATCAAAGCCTGTATGCCTGTGGATCTCATCCACGTGTCCATCAATGACACAACAACGTCATGCATGTAAATATCATAAAAGCATATGCATGAAAGTATGAGGATATAAATCAACGTGTGTCCCTCGCGACACATCAAAATCATGGAACATGAGTGTAACATTTCAAAAAAATAAAATATTATTTTTGGGAATTTTTATAAATTAATATTAATTTTTAATGAATATTTTAATATTTCGGTATAATTAAATACCGATAAATAGGAAAAATTTTGGAAAAATTTTGGAAAATTCTAAAATAGGTTATTTTATGGAATTATGCCATTTTAAAGTTTTTATGTTTAGTTATATGCTAATTTAGTGCTAATCGCGATTAAAAATCGCTAATCGGTTTTTTAGCATTTTTGGGCAAAACATGCACATATCATTTTTTACACTTGTCTTTCATTTGTTTTCTTTCCTTCTCTTCATGTAGCATGGTTGCTTAGGGTTGATCATTGAGTGAGAAGGATATGAAAAGAAAAGAAAAGAAAAGAAAATGGTACGAATGATGAAGAAAGAGAAAGAGTAGGTATGGGGTTACTTTTGACTTGTTGTGAGCCATCCCCATCATTCTTCACACCCTTTTCTCTCTCCCCTCTCCTTGTGCTGCTGCTGCTTCCCTTTCCCTCTTCTTCCTCCACCTTCAATCCCCCCAAAACACCATTGATCCAACCCCAAAACCCCATTCCCATTTCATAAAAAAATTTCCCAAGCTCACTAGCTACACATTGGACCTAGAAAGAGATGGTTTTGAGGACTTTGAGCAACTCAAGAAAATTCTTGAGTTGCCAAAGGAGGTAATTTCTGCACCATTAGAGTAGTATTTCAATTTCTTGTGCATCTATACTTGTTTCATGTCGATATTGTGTCGTTTTGAGGACTTTGGGAATTTCAAGTTAGGGTTTAGGGTTTGATCTGAAATCAAAGGTGAATTGAGGTGTAATTAGAGACTACAAACCCTGTTGTGATGTTAGATTGGACAAAACCAGAAACTAGAACCCAGAATACGGATTTAGAGAAACGATATCGGGGAAAACTGTAATTCTGCGAGTGATTTTGGAAATCTGCTTTTACCCCGAGACTCCTAAAATAATTTTGGTTGGACAGTGAGATGTGCAGGCACCCTGGAACCACCACACAAAACCCTAGCCCATATCTCCTTCCCCAGGCCGCAGATAAATGCCTTCTGGCCGCAATTTGCGGCCAGAGCAGGTTGGAAACCCCTCGTTTTTGTTTCTGGGCCATATTTCCAGTAAACTTGACCCTTGGCATATGCAATTTTGACTGATTCCACATAGGGTAGAATCTGGGATAATTTTCTTGTGTTGACGCATTGTTTTACGACTTGTTTTAGCATGGATTTTGGTATTTGGTGATTCATTTCTGTCGGGTGGCGTTTGAACGATAACGGCAAAGGGTTATTGATCGTGTTTGCATGCGAGACTATAGGTTTTTACCTATGGGCGAAGCGTATGCCGTTTTGGTTTCCGATATGATTTTCATGTGCTTTAGCGTTTGTGATATCCTTGTAGGTACCCCACGTGACGTCGTGGCGTTGAAGATAAAGATGGAGACATCGGCATCGGCACACAAGAAGCAAGGTGAGTAGATTTATATCTACGGGGAGAAGTCGGGTGGATGGCGTATATCACCCCCGCAGTTAGTGGTGATGTATACGAATACGTATACACACATATATTTATTATATGTTGTTTGAGTTGATTGATGATAAAGAGGGATTTTTGGTGTTCTTGGATTGGTTTAGTGGTAGTTGCGAAACCCTAGAGTAGTGGTTGCACCCACACACACACGCACACACATACTTGCATACATTCTTTCTTTCACATGTGCGTATATGGGAATATATATTTATGTGTTCACATGAGTATGGGACCATGTGATCATATACTGGATTTGAAGATAGTACTTAGGATTGAGATGAGTCGATGAGACTTGATTTGAGGCCGTGAGATCGGTGATATGGCAGGGTTCGTATTTGAGATACGACATGACATTGTAGCGGGTCCTTTGACGTAGTGTTTCATACACGTGCATGCGTACATAGGTGGTATCAGTATTGTACTAGACATAGATCAGTACCCCGGATTATGATCTTTGATAAAGAGGATAGCAGATGAATAATGCGATGAATGCGATATTGACCCGTACCCAGATTTGGGATGCCGTACGACGGATTTACGTACGAGCTATATATTGATGATAGATCCGCACTCTTGACTTGGGGATGTCTTATTATAGATAATGTATCGGATATGATACTATTGAGGCGGGATCACCGACTAATATATATATAAATATGTATCGACTCAGATGTTAGGCGGTTTCCTTACCTTTCGGTTAGCCTGTTAGCTCAGCCCTATAGTTTAGTGTAGTTGTTAGACTAGATTCGATTCCTACCTATTTCAAAAACTAACGAATCATGGGTATTTTAAAAGACAGGTCAAGGGATTCTACGGATATTTCAAAGAACGTATCTTTTCTTAAAAACACCGTAGTCCCTATTTTCAAAACACCGCGATTCGTATTATTTCAAAAGGCACTACTGTATGATTTATATTTATATTAAATGAAGATTAGTTATCGTTGTCTCCCGCACATTATTGTTGTTCGCTCCGCATCGCATACTTATATTGTGATTCATATACCATTATTGATATCATGTTGTTAGGACACCAGCACCATTACCGATGATGTGTATGTTCCACGTACACTTACTTACCGGCTTACACACATCATCATCGGTAATTGCCATGTCACGTACACTTTAGAGAATACTATTACATTGACATAGCTTGTTAGCTAATAGTTTCGATATGATATTAGTATACTTGCCTTATATACCAGTTTAGACATTGCAGTTACTACTTGCTACTTCATGCATATTGTTATTCACTGTTATGCCGCATTCATGGATTTTTATGCCTATATTCATTGTTTTACATGCCATCGATGATTTGGATTCGGATTTTCCTGAAATTTCCTGGATTTGGGGGAAAACCGCAAAAACATTTATAAACTTCTTTTCTTTCTCTTTTTAAATGAAAAGTGCGGTTTTCCCATGATGTATGAGTCTTCCACCATGAGTTTGCTTATGGATTTCGAGACCCGATTCGAGGAGTTGGATGAACCGTTTTGGGTACATGGTGGGCCCGGTGCGGTACCCCGGGGCGAGAAGGTCGCAGAGGATGGCGTTGAGCCTGGCAGGGGAGCACTACCGACCGGTGATTTTACCCGACGCGTCGGATATCCGGAGGATACCGTCGTAGTCTTAAGATTGATGGTAGGGGCCGGTCTGGACTGACGGCGACCTAGATAGTGAGATTGAGATATTGAGATTTTGAGATATTGAGGTACTGAGATTTGATGATCAAGGTCAGTCCGGGAAGCCGAAGCCAGAGATATTGAGATATTTGGATTTATGTTTTATGTCGATGCTAGACACGGTTTATACTGATTTCATTATGATACCTCATTTTGAAAATACAGAAATCTCACTAAATTATGAAAGCAGTTTCTTCGTTTACATGTACTCTGTTTTCATGCATTCATACCTCATCCATATGATATATTGCTACCTGAGGCACTAACACGAGCACTTGGTATTACAGTTGTTTTGAGGTATACCCTAGCCATTGTTATAGGCTGCAGATTATATTTGAGGATATATTATGATCGTATGACCTAGGATTGCGTCATACATGCGATTTCTGTTTGTAGATGTATTCTATTCACGAGTTGGCAACTCACCCCCGTTGTGCCACAGTTTCTTGCAGGTTTTGCCGTACAGGTTTCATTACGGCTTTGCTGGCACTACTTCCATTTCCGGGTGATTTGCTTGTAGGTGGGTTCACTTGTATCGTGACCATAAGTATATTTTGTATATTATTATTCAGTTGTATCTAGAAGTTCCATCAACCAAACATGTATTTATTTGAGATAGAGACCGGTGATGTTTATTCTTCGACCTTAGAGTCGCGCGTTGTATTCCTATGGATTTCATGCTGTTTTGAGTTTCTTTTTCTGCTGTGATCCTCGCCTTTCGGTGTTGTATATTATATTGCTTGCGTGGTTGTGACCGTCGACTGACAAAGAGCTAGCTCCCGCTTGGGGATGCCTTTATTCATTATATATGCTTTATCAGGTTTTGTACCCGTTTGGGGTTAGTTTTTACAAAGGAAACTCTGCCGAAATTTTTAAGAAAAGACTTGTGATTTTAAAATGCATATTTTAGCTTATGTTGCAAACTATTTGATTTAAAATGGTTTTTCCTTCACTCTACTACTATTCTTGGTTTGGATTTCTGGGTTTTCGGCTTACTTAGATTACGTACGTCTCGAAATGTTTCGTAGTTTAAATGTCGGTCATGTTCCGTACTTTCGGGTCGTGACAATGAGTGTCCAGCATCAACACTCGAAACATCATGAAACATGTGTCCAACATCGACACGTAAATCCTCATATCTCAGGCTCCGTCAGTCCGGATCGGCCCACGGGCTCCGTCTGCGGGATCGGCCCTCAGGCTCCGGCAGAACGGGTCGGCCCATATCCATCTCTCGACTCTGGTCGGTATTCTCCGGATAACCGCCGAGCCTAAATACTATCACCGGTAGGTAGTGCTCCCCTGCCAGGCTCACTGTCTAACAATACGAGTCTTCTTACCCTGGGGTACCTCACCGGGTCCACCATGTACCCGCAGACGGTGCCTACCGCTCCTCGAATCGGGTTTCACTTGCCAATCTCAGAACCGAGAAAACACATGGTGGATGCACTGAAATATCGTATCAAGAGAAACCGGGTTTTTAAAACAATACACACTTCCTTTTGAAATCACCACGGTTCTCAAATCCAGAAATCTCATGAAAACAGCATATCTCAATGCGTATAATCATAAAGCATAATGTATGCGACATATAACAGGAATGTAAGAATATCCGTATATCATGCAACATAGAACAACGATGTAAACATATCAGTATATCATGCGACATATCATAATGATGTGAGTATAGAAATATAATAGCATGATGTAGCAATTCTACTGTGTGAGTGACATAGCAATTATCGATGATGAAGTGTGTGAGCCGGCCAATCTGTGTAAGTATAACATACGCATCATCGATAATAGTGTAGGTGTACTAGCACAGGTATATATGATGCAATGAGAATAACATGAGAGTAGCATAAGTAAATCGTAAGCTCAATGTTAAAGGTATACGTATCTATAATATGTCCGAGTCGGTGAATCTATCAATCGGCATCCAGCCTCACAACATCACGTACGGTATAATACATTGTACGGCATCCTCTAGTCAAGGGTATGGATCAATCATCAAGTCAAACTCATCACGTACGGAAAATCATCGTACGGCGGCATTAAACCATCAGGGGTCCTATCAACCTATACGACAATGAGGGTACGGACCTAACGTCTCGTACGGCATATCACTCATGATTCACCACACTTATATATATCTATATACCTATATCCCCGGGTCACATCCATAACAATCTCATATCAGGAGACCGACAAAGGTATTAATCATCTCATATCGACTCGCATCTGTATACCGACATATCAATCAAGTCATCATATCACATCGTATTCACCTTTCATCACATTAATAACTCGCATAAAGTCATCTTACATGTATACGTTCTATCTTATACATCTAATGTCATGCTACTCTAAAACTCATACTTATTCTAGTGCAACTATATATCTATAAGTCGTGATTCACATTCGCTTTTCATATCCTTATATCTTTCATCTCATATCTCAATACATATATTCAATCATTTATATCATCTCTAACTATCTTTTTAACCATATCCATAGTTTTCTAATCTAGGTTTCTATGACTGTATCCTATAGATCAGTTTCCATTTATAATTTGCGGGGGTGCTATATGCCATCCACCCGACTTCCCCCATAGATATAGATCTACTCACCTACGGAACTCCTCGTTCAGCCGTAGTCGATGTGCTTCGTCGTCTCGGAATCCACGCGAAGGTACCTACAATACATACACAATCGCAATACCATTAAAATCAAGTCCGGAAAACCAATACGGCACACGATTCGCTCATAGGTTAAAACCGATAGCCTCGCATGCAAAATACATCCAAATAACCCTCGTCTTTGACGTTCAAACGCCACACGACGGAATTCAAATCAAATACAAAACCAAGTTTTCATAATCGGAAAACATAAATTCAGTAGCATAAGAAATCTATCCCAGATTTTCCATCAGGTAAAATTAGCCAATTTTGCATATGGAGTTGCTCTAGATATCAGATAACAATGCCACAGACCAAAAATCACACATTTTCACCATAACTTGGCCGCAAATTGCGGCCAAACCTAATTAATCTACGGCCAGATTAGAAGAATAGGGGCTCAGGTTTCAGGTGATGCTTCTAGGTTGCCTGCTCGTCTCATGGTCATGGGAACTTAATTTACAATGGTCTCGGATCATCCCAGATCTCTAAATACCCTCACTAAATCCAAAAAAACCCGATATCGACAAATCTAAAGTTCGTATCTTGGTTTCTAATCTGGGTCTGGCCAGTAAAAACAGCACTAAGGGTCCTACAATAGACACTTCCATCACCACAACACAATTCAAACCATAACCTCAACTTAGAAAATTCCAAGATCACTAATCCACACTAAATCACATTCTAAACTAAACTAGAATACTAGGAAACTTAAACTAAACTAAATGAAAGTAGATATACCTCATTTGGGCAACTCAAGAAAAACCATAGCTGTTCCAAGTCTCTAAAATCCAAACTTGCAAGGTCCAATGTGTAGAGGATAAAGTGGGGATCATTTTTAATGAAAGGAGTTTAGGGTTTTGATGAAGATTTTGAGATGAATCTAGGGGGTAAAGGTGGAGGGAGATGAGGAAGAAGAAGGAGATGAAAATTAATGGGGGAGGAAATGGATATGGCTTCCCTCTCTCTCTCTCTCTCTCTCTCTCTCTCTCTCTTCCTCTTATTCTCACCCTCACTCTCACTTAAGCTATGCCTCACTCTTCCTCTCTCTCTAATAATTCACTTTTCTTTCCTTTCTCTTTTCTTCTCACAATAATAAAATCAAATATCACAAATGCATATGAAACATGTAACATGTTATGGTGCACTAACCAAGGAAAAATGTAGAAACACGGATTTGGCTTAATCGCGATTAGCAGTGCACTAATCGGGTTTTTATTTAAACCGTATATAATAAATTTTTTAAAATGCCAAATCCAATAAGTATCTTTTTAAATGAATAAATCATTTTAATCCCCAATTATTTCACAAATATTGGTATATATTTATACATTTTTACGAAAACCCCAATTTCACAAATCGGGCAGTTTTCGCAAAATATATTATTTTAATATTAAATTCCAAAAATAATATTTTATATTTTCTGAAATGTTACAGGTGGTCCAAGCGGACACTGAGGGAGGCATGGCGCAGGATACTGATTAAATTCAGTTGACGATACATTCTAAGAAGTTTACTGGATTTGGAGTTCATTTGTGAACTGGGTCCCATCAGATATCCAGGCATATTCTCAGACAGGTATTGCTCATTTCGGGAGATGGCTTTCTCCGCGAACATGAGATAAAGAGAGATATAGAAAGAAACATCAGAGCCGATCCACTCACTGAGGCTATTTCTCGAACGCAATAGTTTTACAAACGAGCTTTGTGAAACTGATTAGTAGAGAATTTGGGTGTTCGGTATCACACGGGCTGTGAGTATGCGACGCCGCAATAATTAGCCTTAAGTGCAAGTGGGAGATTGTTGGCTATAGTGCCCTCAAGTCAATTATTGGATCGTAGGCACGTGATTGCAATGATTGAGGGAGGACCTATACCGGTAGAACAGTCTTACTCAAGATGATAGTATGCTATCTGATTTGTCTTTATCATCGTGTACATACTTCAGGTGACATTACAGATCACTATTACATGTTGATAGAGCCCATAGGATTCTTGCTTGACTACCAGCAGTATGATGGCGATCATATACGTGAGTGTTGGGTGGTCTATAACCACATCCTTAAAAGTGTCCTTAGTCGTGGGAGTTTCGAGACTGGGCATCGATACTCCAGAGTAGACTAGTGTATACGGATCGAGACCCTGACGAGGGGCAGTGGCCGGTCTCACAAGCCATTGGTGTCAGTTGGTTCACCTATGATGTATACAGGTGATCAATGGGTTATGAGTACACCGGACGGACTCGCCGGGAACATGCTAGTTGGTATTATACCTATTGTCAGATAGCAGTTCCCTGATGACATGTGTACAGGTTAGTCTATCGACCTGAGATCGACATTTGTCACGTGTGAGTTCCCACTGTGCTTTGATTACTACCCTACCACGGCTTAAAGTAGTCATGCAAACAGGTTTTAGTTGGGTACAGTCCTGAGCCACATGGAGCCAGTGAGCGGATCATCAGGGGATTCGTCTCTCCCGATATTGAGGGTTGATGTCGCGGAGTGCACGGGTGACCATCACCAGAAATCCTCGGCCGGGGTAGTCGAGAATTACCGATCTAGGATCGGTAGTTTCTCAGTTGGTGATAGGTTTCATCCCGACACTAAATGTCGCGTTATTAGGGGTCTGACTTTATCCACCCCCCTAAACTCGATATGCGATATTCATAAACGAACGGAATGGACTGTACAGATATTGTCACTGTCAGGCTCAGTAGGGTTTCAGGATGAGTTTGCTCTTTGGCCTCCTTTTCGCTCAATACCTGGGCAGCCATTATGTACAGCTAGTGCCACTAACGTGCTTGTGGTTAAACCCACTGCCAGCGTATTGACGAGTCTTTACAGTCCCACATAGAGGGTTTCCCTGGTTCGGGCGAAACATTGTAGAGGTCGTATGGTTTTATGGCAGGGTTCGATAATATACGTGCACTAGTGCACGGATCATGATCGGACGGATAATACTAGTGGGATTTGGTTTAATCCGGATCCTAGTATTATATTGTTGGATTACTTTAGTCTCGTTGTATTCATATTCGGTCGAAATACGGATGCGGGTATGCATATACGGATGAGAAGTATTCTTGTAATTGGTTACAAGATTTCTTTAGTTGATGTCATTTCTTTTTGTTGGATTAAACATTTAGTTTAAATGTTTAATTGGTGGAAAATGTGAGTGCAAGTTTTGGCCTTATGCATTTATTTGATGGTGCATGCACTTGGTGACTCATGGTGTTGGGTCTTGTGATCATTTATTGTGACATGGATTGTTTTTTAGGCTAGAATTATTGTGTGGGATATTTTAGTGAGAAGGGGCAGTTATTTTCTTGGTTTTGCATTTTTCTTGAGTTGGCTACATGGCTCTCAAAATATCTTACACAATACTAAGCCTTTTCTTCACTAGCTTCTTGCTTGAGCTCACACTTTCCTCCGTGGGCATCTTCTTCAACCTCCACCCATCCCTCTCATGAGTTGAGAATCCATGGGTGTATTGAGATAAAGTATTCACACACACTCTCTACTTCATCTTGGGCATCTAGGCTAGCAAACTAGATGTTCGAGTTGCTTCGGTTTAGAGGCGGGAGCCCGTATTAAGAATACTCGACGTGGATCTTCTTCGACGGAGGGAGACCGAAGATCAAACTTGATCGGGGAAGCCGCGAGGGGCTTGGGACAGAAGTTGAAGACCGAAGGACACAGATCGATCGGTATAACCTCTCTAAACACCTTTATGATAACTAGTATAGGGTAAATGGTTCGATCCGGGAATCGGGTTCCGTTAGCGCCGGGTTTTAAAAGTTTTTGTTCCGCATTTGGCCACGGGATGATGGTCGGGGCGCTGCCGTAACCCAATAGTTATAATTCTGTTACGCGTTATATATTGTTGATCTTGTGAGATTGCGGTCTTTATCGATGATGATATATATATACTTATATATATATATATATATATATATGATTTATCATCATTATTATTGTTGGATATGTATGCCCTAAAGGCCTTCATTGTATAGGATGTTAGGGATATTGTCACGTCCCGAAAGTACAGAACATGACCGGCACTTAGGCTACGAACGTCTCAAGGCGTACGTGCTCTAAGTAAGCCGAGCCCAGAAATCCAAATCAAGAAAGTAGTAGAGTATAGGAAGAATAATAACAAATCCACCGGTATGCAACATAATATACAACGCCTAAAGGTGAGGATCACAACAGAAAAGGAAACTCAACAGCAAGAAACCCAGAGAAATACAACGTGCGACTCTAAGGTCGAAAGAATAAACATCACTGGTCTCTATCTCGAATAAGTGCATGTTTGGTTGATGGAACTTCTAGATACAACTGAAATATAATATACAATGTATAATGATGGGTAGGATACAATAAACTCACCTACTAGCAAGTCACCCGAAAGGAACAGTGCCTGTGAAGCCGTAATGAAACCCGTACGGCAACACCTGCAAGAAACTGGGGAACAACGGGGGTGAGTTGCCAACTCGTGAGTAGAAAAAGATCTACGAACAGAAATCGCATGTATGACGCAATCCTAGGTCATACAATCAAAATATATAATCCTCAAATATATAATCAGCAATCTATAACCATGGCTAGTGTAAATATCTAACCCAAGTGTAATCCCATGTGCCTGTGTCAATGCATCAGGTGGCAATATATCATATGGATAATGTATGAATGCATGAAACAGAATGCATGTACTGAAGAAAACTGCTTTCATAAATTTGTTAGATTTCTGTATTTATAAAATGAGGTATCATAATGAAATCAGCATAAAACAGTGCCTAGCATCGGCACAAAACATAAATCTCAATATCTCGATATCTCTGTATCACAATCTCTGTACCTCAATGTCTCGAAATCTCAATATCTCAATCATAAAATCCAGGGCGCCGTCAGTCCAGATCGGCCCCTACCATCCAACTCATGACTACGACGGTATCCTCCGGATATTCGACCTGTCGGGTAAAATCACCGGTCAGTCGTACTCCCCTGCCAGGCTCAACGCCATCTCCTGCGATCTTCTTGCCCGGGGTACCGCACCGGGCCCACCATGTACCCGAAACGGTTCATCGGCCTCCTCGAATCGGGTCTCGAAATCCATCAGCAAAACTCATGGTGGACGACTCATACATCATGGGAAAACCGCATTTTTATTAAAAAGAGAAAGCAGTTTATATGTATGTTTTTCGGTTTTCCTCCAAATCCAGAAAATCTCATGGAAACCCGAATCCAAATCATCAATAGCATGTGAAATCATGAATATAAGCATGAGACTCCATGAATGCAGCATATAATGAATAACAGTATGCATGAAGTGACAAGTAATAACTACAATGTCGAGCTGGCATATAAGGCAAGCATACTAATATCATGTCACTACTAGCTAACAAGCTAAATCAAGCAATAATATTTTCTAAGTGTTCGTGACATGTCAATTACCGATGAAGATGTGTGTGAGCCGGCAAATAAGTGTACGTGATACATACGCATCATCGGTAATGGTGCTGGTGTCCTAACAGCAGGATAACAATAATGGAATATGAATCACAACAGTATGCAATGCGGAGCAGCAATAATAATCTGCGGGAGCTGAATACTAAACACCATGATAGCTGAACTGGACCTAATGTCATAAGAGTCATATAGCTACACCACTATAAGGCTGAGCTAAAGCTAACAGTAGGTAAGGGAAACCGCCTAACCTCTGATTCGATACATATATATATAAATAGTCGGTGATCCCGCCCCGATAATATCACATCCGATACTATATCTCTATAATCAGTTATTCCTAAATCAAGAGTGCGGATCAAACATCAAGTTATAGCTCGTACGTAAATCCGTCGTACGACATCCCCAAATCTGGGTACGGGTCAATATCACATTTGTCATATCATTCATATGGTATTCTCTTTGTCAAATATCATAATCTGGGTACTGACCTATGTCTAGTACAATGCTAACATCATCACTATAATCAAGATCTGACTACTGATCGACAGTCTCGTATAAATCAATATCATCATCATATATCGTCAATATAATCATAATCCGGCTTCCGATTGACAGCCTCTAGCAAAAACGATATCATCAGCACATATCATCTCAAGGAGTAAACAACGCCCAAGGCGGTATCATGAATATCTTTTCATATCATATCATATCATATCCTATCTCGTATCATAATCACATGTCGATCATTTTACATATACATGTTACTATTCCTATGGCAACATAATCCCAAAATCCGCTAAAGCATCAAGACGTATCTCAATTACGAATTTTTTTATCATATCACCGATATCATAACCACATATCAAACTCATCGACTCATCTCAAACCCAAGTATCATCCTCAAACCCGTATGTGAACACATAGTCCCATACCCATGTGACCACATATCTATATAGGATCCCATAACCACATATGAACAAAGATGTATGCAAGTATGTATGTGTGTATATGTATGTGTAGTGCACCCACTACCTAGGGTTCGCGACACTAAATCATCTAACACACTAATGTCCATCCTAAACATCACCATTAATCCCAAATAACATATAATAATTATAGGTGTGTATACGCATCCGTATACATCACCACGGACTGCGGGGGTGCTATACTCCATCCACCCGACTTCTCCCCGTAGATATAAATCTACTTATCTTGTTTATGTGTGCCGGTGCCGATGTCGCCATCTGCATCTCCAATGCCTCGACGCCACGTGAGTACCTATAAGAATTTCACACGCTAAAACACATGAAAACCATCTCGGAAACCAAAATGGTGCACGTTACGCCAATAGGTAAAAACCTATCGCCTTGCGTGCAAACACAGCCAATATCCACTGTCGTTGACGTCCAAACGCCACTCGACAGAACGAATCATCGAATACCAAATACCCATACGAAAACAAGTCGTAAATCATACGCCAACTCACGAAAATCAACCCAGATTCTACCCTAACCGGAATCAGTCAAAACTAGACATATCAGGGGTCAAGTTTACATGAAATAGGGCTGTGCACGCAAAACGAAGGGGTTCCCTACTTCTCTGGCCGCAAATTGCGGCCAGAAGGAATAAAACTGCGGCCAGGAAATGGATTTGGGGGCTAGGGTTTTGTGGGATGGTTTCAGGTTGCCTGCACAGCTTACTGCCAAGTCAATTTTATTTTAGGAGGTCTCGGGTTGAAGCAGATATCAGAAAGGCCACAAAGTCGACAAAATCGCTAAATTTCACCGATTCTAAACTATCTGGGATTTTGATGAAACCTGGGACAAATCTTGTTTCAACTGGTCTTAACAGCACCTAGTAAGGCTATACTAACATTCAAAACCATTACTTGGCCAACTCTCACTCAATTTTCCTAAAACTAGCACTAATCTACATACTATACTAAATTTCAGCTAAATAACTATAACTTAACAAGATAGGAGTTTTGTTGCGAGATTATACCTCAAGAGGGTCCTAGGATGTAGGAGAAGAGAGGATGAAGGAAGGAGGGGTGATGTGCTGCTGCTGGACTACTTCTGTTGCTACTGAGGTTGCTGGTGCTGCTGATGTTGAATCTGCTGCTTGAAATTTCCTTTGTTTTATGTTTTCTCAGTAAGAGGCAGCAGCTGAAGTGTAGGTGGCTTAGTGGTGTGCAGCTGTTGTAACTGTGGGGTGTTGGTTGTGTTGAGGTATGATATTGTGTTGGTGTTGCTTGAATGATGATGTAGTTGCTGCAGGTTCAGCTGCTGCTGATGCAGTGGGGCTGAAATGTGTTGTGCTGGTGTATGGTTTATGGTGGAGTGAAGTATTTGCTGAAGTTAAAGGTTTTGAATCAGTTGCTGATGATATTTGATATGGGTTGATGGTGTTGCAGCTGATGTGATAAAAATTGGGCTGATGTTGTGATTTTGGGGGCTGAAGTTTGACATTGGGGGCTGAAGCTGTTACATCAGCTGCTGTTGCAGCAGTTGATGTGGCTGTTGCTTTTGTTTGGCTGAGGTTACTGCTGTTGCTGATGTAGGGTATGTAGGTGTTGGGCTAAGGTGTTAGGAGCAGATGTATGGTTGGCTGAAGTATTGTTTCAGCTGCTGATGTTGGCTGATGTAGCAGCTGATGTGTTGCTTTGGGGCTGAATTTGGAGAATTTGGGGCTGATGTGTGAGAGGGGGTAAAATAACAAAAGGGATTATGAAGTGGGATGGATCATAGCACACCCTAACCACCTCTCTCTCTCTCCCCAAAACAATGCCCACAAGACACAAAGCCATCATGGCTCACTTTCTCCCTACACAAGTCAACCTTAATCTTAACCAATTTTTTAACAAAGCTAACCCTTAACTAACCCACTTAATTTAACCAAATGGTTCAACCCACCATGGTCATCTAAACATGGTCCAACCCTAGGCCACCATAAGTCTATAACATGAGACAAGTATGGAAAATGTTATGTGCAACATTTTTGCACAAAAAGCCAAAAATCCAATTAGCGATTTTTAATCGCGATTAACACCAACATAGCACATAATTCATCATAAAAATGGTAAAATGGTATATTTCCATAAAATAACCTATTTTAGAATTTCCATAAGTTTTTCCCAAAATTTTCCCCATTTATCGGTATTTAATTATACCGACTATTAAAATATTCATTAAAAAATTAATATTAAATTATGAAAATTCCCAAAAATAATATTTTATTTTTTGAAATGTTACAGTCTTCCCCCCTTAAAGAAATTCGGTCCCCGAATTTAAATTAAAACCCCCAAATTCTAAAACATTTCAATAAAATGTCCAACCAACGGGGCTCCGAAATCATCAAAAGGCATCATAGCGCAATACATGCACATGAGTAACGAGCAGATAACTCGAAAACAAAACTCCGTCAAGCATCTCGCAATCATCAGAGTCAAGGTGAAAACACGAACGCCAAATCCAAGGCAAAACCGATAAGCTAGAAATCAGAACTATACAGATAAATACCAAATCTGTACATGTAAATATCTTGAAGGGAATGCATGCCAAATCCCTTAAATCGAGGTGCAATGCGCATAACACTGCACAGTGGCGGACGTCTCTATAAGAAAATAGCCATATACGTATATATCTTTTGTTTAGTATGTACGATCCGCCATTTTGAAAATAATTTAGAAAGGTTTCCTCGTTTTAAACGTTTCGTGTCGTACCGGACACGTAGGTAAATAATGAGACTATAGCTCGCTTTTGGAAATCCCTTTTGAAATCTATCAGTGCATGCAAAACACACTCAGGTACTGTCATCTGACCAGTCCTGCCCAGTACGAAAACAAATCGCAATATCATAAAAATGTACTGCTCCATAAGAAATCAGTCCCAAAAAGTACATATGAAAACTATGTGCGTCTGGTGCGCACGGAAATCAAAATTCATAAATGTGCCAAGCAGGTGCACAAAAACGACATCAAGGTGCAACGGGTGTGCACACAACATCGGTCATAGGCAACGTGTGTGCCTGACAGCAACATCAGATGCATTAGACATGCACGAAAAATCTCGATTTAGTGCCTCCGGTGTGCACCAAATCTCATCTCATATCCTGCGCCCAACATGCGCTAAAAATCAAAATCCGGTGCATCCATTATGCACGAAACCATGAAATCCAATATCAAGCATCGAACACGCGCCAAATCCAGTCAGGTGCATAAAATGCACAAAACAAGTATCGAGCATCACCCTCGAAATCGAAGTCCAGTGCATCCAAGTGCACAAAATACATGTCACTGCACTGCAAGCATATGTGAACTATACCGAGTGCAAAAACCAAATCGTGTGCGTTCATACGCACAAAATCAACTCAAATATATGAAACCCATGAAATCATAAACATGTGAAACCAAGGCACGAAAGCAATATCAAGTGCAACAACTGCGCAAAACTCCCAAACACTCAGCAGGTGTAACCATGGTGCATGAAAACAAATGTCATGAAACCCAATCATCAAAATCAAATCATGCGAATAAATTGCCCAAAATACCAAAAATAGGTATGGCGGAATAGTTCCGCCTAAGTGCATCCTCCACGAATCTCTGGCCAACTGTCGTGATTACTCATAGCATATCTCGTCGACGATCCTGAACTCTGGCCTGCTGGTGTGCGTAACCTGACCACTCCTGGGTCCAAGTCTTCTCTATGGATTACCAATCTCACGATCCATCGGCTCATCGGCCCTGTCAGATGTGCTAACGGGGACGATTCCGTTTTGGCACTTCTCTGGTCATCTCTCGGTCAATCATCGCGACCACTCGTAAAGCAGCATGTCACTGGCGTCGGCCTCTGGCTCTCTGAATGTACGTGACACATCTGATCCTGGGTGCAATTATCATAGCAGCAGTGTCCTGGAAGGAATACTGCTCAAGGTCTCTTCCAAGTCTCATCTCTGCCAACTGTCCGGAAGTCATCGTCCTTTACCATATCTGCTTCTTGCTTCGAAACGGCTGCATACTCATCGCGACTCATTCTGGAAGGTATATCCAGTACTCTGCCTCGGCATGCGCATCGCATCTCTAGTGTCGGCGGAGTGGAACGTTGTCTCATCAAGACCTCGTACGAATCTCTTACTCCACTTTTCTCTAATGTCAACTGCTTCGGACTCGTCTCGTCGTGGCTGCATGGACTGAGCTCCAACGGCTATCCTCGTATCTGGAGTCTCCCAAGAAGTGCATCTCACCACCTAGCATCCGAATTAAGTCGAGCCATCCGATCGATTGGTCAAAACCTCATAATCCCCCAAGAGCTCAACATCTTGGGTACAGTATAATAGTATCGAGTACATACCACAACATCGGTGGTCCAACCGTAGAAGGGCAAACCCAAGCCTCACTAATGGCGCCGCAGAACTGCCGCAAACCCTAAGGTTCAATGGCTTTCATACGGTCATTAAGTCGAGTTAGGGTTTCATTCTTCTAGAGGGACCATAGAATTGCCTGCATGTCTTTCCGAATACTTTAAACTTGGAATAATAGGTTTCTGACATTCGATCGTCTCTGTCGACTCTCAACGTCTCCGTGTGAAGTCGTCTCTAGCTGGAATCAATCTATCTGATGACCTCGAATCGGGGTAGCGAACGATCCACATGTCTTAGTCATTCATCCTCGGTGACTAGCGACCTTCTATAATCTTTTAGTACACTCTCGTACTGTAATAGCTCCAACCTCTGGGGCGATATCTCACCGTTCGTAGCAAAAACTGGCTCACTCGTCTGCACGCTGAACCGTGCCTCAATCATCATGAACGAGCAATACACCAACGGTCATTAAAATCTGGATGGCCTCTGTCAGTGGCTCAATTCTCTGGTGCTGATCTGCACGTCCGAGTAATCTCATTCAGCGATCCATCCACGCTCGTGGCGCGAAAACACAGTAAAAAGACACATCTCTACAATCGTGTGTCGCCCGAATTACGCCCTGGTCAGTCCTTGTTCGTGATGAGCTCATGCTGAACGCAACTCTAGCCGTAGCTTTCCCTGCCCATAATCGTGGCAGCAAATCCATAACTGGTATCGATGAGGCTAGATCAGGAATGAATATGATATTGAACAAAGAAATGTACATTCTAAGGCTTCTTAAGCGGAGTGGCGTATCGTAAATATGCCGCGGACATACCCACGGTACGTCACTCTACTTTAGTCACCTATTCCATCAACCAAGGGTCATCCTACGCTCCGAAGGTAAAACCTAACGCTCTGAAACCAATTTTGTCACGTCCCGAAAGTACGGAACATGACCGGCACTTAGGCTACGAACGTCTCAAGGCGTACGTGCTCTAAGTAAGCCGAGCCCAGAAATCCAAACCAAGAAAGTAGTAGAGTATAGGAAGAATCATAACAAATCCACCAGTATGCAACATAATATACAACGCCTAAAGGCGAGGATCACAACAGAAAAGGAAACTCAACAGCAAGAAACCCAGAGAAATATAACGTGCGACTCTAAGGTCGAAAGAATAAACATCACTGGTCTCTATCTCAAATAAGTGCATGTTTGGTTGATGGAACTTCTAGATACAACTGAAATATAATATACAATATATAATGATGGGTACGATACAATAAACCCACCTACTAGAAAGTCACCCGAAAGGAACAGTGCCCGCGAAGCCGTAATGAAACCCATACGGCAACACCTGCAAGAAACTGGGGCACAACGGGTATGAGTTGCCAACTCGTGAGTAGAAAAAGATCTACGAACAGAAATCGCATGCATGACGCAATCCTAGGTCATACAATCAAAATATATAATCCTCAAATATATAACCAGCAATCTATAACCATGGCTAGTGTAAATATCTAACCCAAGTGTAATCCCATGTGCCTGTGTCAATGCATCAGGTGGCAATATATCATATGGATAATGTATGAATGCATGAAACAGAATGCATGTACTGAAAAAAACTGCTTTCATAAATTTGTGAGATTTCTGTATTTATAAAATGAGGTATCATAATGAAATCAGCATAAAACAGTGCCTAGCATCGGCACAAAACATAAATCTCAATATCTCGATATCTCTGTATCACAATCTCTGTACCTCAATGTCTCGAAATCTCAATGTCTCAATCATAAAATCCAGGGCGCCGTCGGTCCAGATCGGCCCCTACCATCCATCTCATGACTACGAAGGTATCCTCCGGATATCCGACGTGTCGGGTAAAATCACCGGTCGGTCGTACTCCCCTGCTAGGCTCAACGCCATCTCCTGCGATCTTCATACCCCGGGGTACCGCACCGGGCCCACCATGTACCCGAAACGGTTCATCCGCCTCCTCGAATCGGGTCTCGAAATCCATCAGCAAAACTCATGGTGGACGACTCATACATCATGGGAAAACCGCATTTTTATTAAAAAGAGAAAGCAGTTTATATGTATGTTTTGCGGTTTTCCTCCAAATCCAGAAAATCTCATGGAAACCCGAATCCAAATCATCAATAGCACGTGAAATCATGAATATAAGCATGAGAATCCATGAATGCAGCATATAATGAATAAAAGTATGCATGATGTGACAAGTAATAACTACAATGTCGAGCTGGCATATAAGGCAAGCATACTAATATCATGTCACTACTAGCTAACAAGCTAAATCAAGCAATAATATTTTCTAAGTGTTCGTGACATGTCAATTACCGATGAAGATGTGTGTGAGCCGGAAACTAAGTGTGCGTGATACATACGCATCATCGGTAATGGTGCTGGTGTCCTAACAGCAGGATAACAATAATGGAATATGAATCACAACAGTATGCAATGCGGAGCAGCAATAATAATATGCGGGAGCTGAATACTAAACACCATGATAGCTGAACTGCACCTAATGTCATAAGAGTCATATAGCTACACCACTATAAGGCTGAGCTAAAGCTAACAGTAGGTAAGGGAAACCGCCTAACCTCTGATTCGATACATATATATATAAATAGTCGGTGATCCCGCCCCGATAATATCACATCCGATACTATATCTCTATAATCAGTTATTCCTAAATCAAGAGTGCGGATCAAACATCAAGTTATAGCTCGTACGTAAATCCGTCGTACGGCATCCCCAAATATGGGTACGGGTCAATATCACATTTGTCATATCATTCATATGGTATTCTCTTTGTCAAATATCATAATCTGGGTACTGACCTATGTCTAGTACAATGCTAACATCATCACTATAATCAAGATCTGACTACTGATCGACAGTCTCGTATAAATCAATATCATCATCATATATCGTCAATATAATCATAATCCGGCTTCCGATTGACAGCCTCTAGCAAAAACGATATCATCAGCACATATCATCTCAAGGAGTAAACAACGCCCAAGGCGGCCTATCATGAATATCTTGTCATATCATATCATATCCTATCTCGTAGCATAATCACATGTCAATCATTTTACATATACATGTCACTATTCCTATGGCAACATAATCCCAAAATCCGCTAAAGCATCAAGACGTATCTCAATTACGAATTTTTTTATCATATCACCGATATCATAACCTCATATCAAACTCATCGACTCATCTCAAACCCAAGTATCATCCTCAAACCCATATGTGAACACATAGTCCTATACCCATGTGACCACATATCTATATAGGATCCCATAACCACATATGAACAAAGATGTATGCAAGTATGTATGTGCGTATATGTTTGTGTAGTGCACCCACTACCTAGGGTTCGCGACACTAAATCATCTAACACACTAATGTCCATCCTAAACATCACCATTAATCCCAAATAACATATAATAATTATAGGTGTGTATACGCATCCGTATACATCACAACGGACTGCGAGGGTGCTATACGCCATCCACCCGACTTCTCCCCGTAGATATAAATCTACTCACCTTGTTTATGTGTGCCGGTGCCGATGTCGCCATCTGCATCTCCAACGCCTCGACGCCACGTGAGTACCTACAAGAATATCACACGCTAAAACACATGAAAACCATCTCGGAAACCAAAATGGTGCACGTTACGCCAATAGGTAAAAACCTATCGCCTTGCATGCAAACACAGCCAATATCCACTGTCGTTGACGTCCAAACGCCACCCGACAGAACGAATCATCGAATACCAAAAACCCATACGAAAACAAGTCATAAATCATACGCCAACTCACGAAAATCAACCCAGATTCTACCCTAACCGGAATCAGTCAAAACTAGACATACCAGGGGTCAAGTTTACATGAAATAGGGCTATGCACGCAAAACGAGGGGGTTCCCTGCTTCTCTGGCCGCAAATTGCGGCCAGAAGGAATAAAACTGCGGCCAGGAAATAGAGTTGGGGGCTAGGGTTTTGTGGGATGGTTTCAGGTTGCCTGCACAGCTTACTGCCAAGTCAATTTTATTTTAGGAGGTCTCGGGTTGAAGCAGATATCAGAAAGGCCACAAAGTCGACAAAATCGCTAAATTTCACCGATTCTAAACTATCTGGGATTTTGGTGTAACCTGGGACAAATCTTGTTTCAACTGGTCTTAACAGCACCTAGTAAGGCTATACTAACATTCAAAACCATTACTTGGCCAACTCTCACCCAATTTTCCTAAAACTAGCACTCATCTACATACTATACTAAATTTCAGCTAAATAACTATAACTTAACAAGATAGGAGTTTTGTTGCGAGATTATACCTCAAGAGGGTCTTAGGATGTAGGAGAAGAGAGGATGAAGGAAGGAGGGGTGATGTGCTGCTGCTGGACTACTTCTGTTGCTACTGAGGTTGCTGGTGCAGCTGATGCTGAATCTGCTGCTTGAAATTTCCTTTGTTTTATGTTTTCTCAGTGAGAGGCAGCAGCTGAAGTGTAGGTGGCTTAGTGGTGTGCAGCTGTTGTAACTGTGGGGTGTTGGTTGTGTTGAGGTATGATATTGTGTTGGTGTTGCTTGAATGATGATGTAGTTGCTGCAGGTTCAGCTGCTGCTGATGCAGTGGGGCTGAAATGTGTTGAGCTGGTGTATGGTTTGTGGTGGAGTGAAGTATTTGCTGAAGTTAAAGGTTTTGAAGCAGTTGCTGATGATATTTGATATGGGTTGATGGTGTTGCAGCTGATGTGATAAAAATTGGGCTAATGTTGTGATTTTGGGGGCTGAAGTTTGACATTGGGGGCTGAAGCTGTTACATCAGCTGCTGTTGCAGCAGTTGATGTGGCTGTTGCTTTTGTTTGGCTGAGGTTGCTGCTGTGGCTGATGTAGGGTGTGTAGGTGTTGGGCTAAGGTGTTAGGAGCAGATGTATGGTTGGCTGAAGTATTGTTTCAGCTGCTGATGTTGGCTGATGTAGCAGCTGATGTGTTGCTATGGGGCTGAATTTGGAGAATTTGGGGCTGATGTGTGAGAGGGGGTAAAAGAACACAAGGGATTATGAAGTGGGATGGATCATGGCACACCCTAACCACCTCTCTCTCTCTCCAAAACAATGCCCACAAGACACAAAGCCATCATGGCTCACTTTCTCCCTACACAAGTCAACCTTAATCTTAACCAATTTTTTTAACAAAGCTAACCCTTAACTAACCCACTTAATTTAACCAAATGGTTCAACCCACCATGGTCATCTAAACATGGTCTAACCCTAGGCCACCAAAAGTCCATAACATGAGACAAGTGTGGAAAATGTTATGTGCAACATTTTTGCACAAAAAGCCAAAAATCCAATTAGTGATTTTTAATCGCGATTAACACCAACATAGCATATAATTCATCATAAAAATGTTAAAATGGCATATTTCCATAAAATAACCTATTTTAGAATTTCCATAAGTTTTTCCCAAAATTTTCCCCATTTATCAGTATTTAATTATACCGACTATTAAAATATTCATTAAAAAATTAATATTAAATTATGAAAATTCCCAAAAATAATATTTTATTTTTTGAAATGTTACAGATATGTATGTACAGGACAATCTTGCTCAATATGATATGCTATTTGGTTTGGGTTTATCTTAACATGTGATATGTTTTACTTGTTATTTCATATCGATTATACATGTTGATAAAGCCCTTAGCATCTTTGCTTGACTACCAGCGTTATGATGGCAACCATATTTATGGGAGCTGGGTAGTCGATAAGCGCATCCATAAATGTCCTTAGTCGTGGCAGTATCGAGACTGGGCATCGATACTCTAGAGTAGACTAGTGTATACATTTCTAGACCCTGACGAGGGGCGATGGTCGGTCCCACAGCCATTGGTGTGATGCACCTAAGATTGTATGCAGGTGCTCACTGGAGGTGAGTACACTTGACGTACTCGCCGAGAACTAGCTAGATAGTATTATATCTATCATCAGATAGAAGTTTTCTGGTGACATGAGTACAGATAGTCTGTCGACCTGAGGTCGTCATTTGTCTTGTGTGAATTCCGGCTATGCTTTGATTACTACCCTACCATGGCTCTACTGAGTCGTGCAAACAGGTTTTAGTTGGGTATAGTCCCGAGCCACATTGAGGCAGTGAGCGATTGTTGGGGATTCGTCTCTTCCGGTATAGGGAGTCGATGTCGCGATGTGTTCGTCTGGCCAACACCATAAGTCCTTAGCCATGGCGGATTGAGAATTATTGATATTTTGATTAGTAAATTCTCGGATGGTCTTGAGCCACTTCGGCACGACTTATCAGGTTATTATAGGTCTAAAGTTTTCCACCCCTTAGACCCGGCATGCGATACTCTCAGAGGTGTTAGTGTATATGCCCTAGGGGCCATTATTGTATCATACTAGCATGTATATTACTTAATGGAAGCTTGGGATATTCACAGTTGTATATAACAGTCTTGCTAAACATAGTAGTATGCTACTTGGTTTGAGTCTACTTTAATATGTGCATATGTTTCTTGTAACGTATCACTTATACATATTAGTAGAGCCCATAGGATCTTTACTTGATTACCAGCGTAGTGATGGCAGTCACACTAGTGGGGGCTGGGTAGTCTGTAAGCAACATCCTATACAGGTCCCTGGTCGTTGGATTATCGAGATAGGGCATCGATATTCTGGAGTAGACTAAGTGTGTACGCTTCTCATCCCAGTTGGGGAGATGGTCTGTCCCACAGCCATCAGTACGTCGTACTAGAGATAATATACAGGTGCTCGTTAGGTTACGGGTACATCGTATAGGACTCACCGGGGAACTGATTGGTTGGTATTATACCCATCGTCAGTTAACAGTTCCCAGGTGACATGAGTACAGCATAGTCCGCAGACTTGACACTGCTACTTCGCCTCGAGTGTGTCCCACTGTTCTTAGATTGCTACCCTACCACGGCTCAAAGGAGTCGTGCAAACAGGTAGCAGTTGGGTGCAGTCCCGAGCACTTGGAGGCAGTGGCGGTTAGATAGGATTCGTCTCTCCCGGTATTGGGAGATGATATCGCGCTGTGTCATAGAGCCATTACGCAAAGTCCCTGGCCAGGGCAAGCGAGATATACTGGTAGGTTCCAGTAGCTTCTCAAGGTGTAATAGGCTTCGCTCTGACACGACTTATACAGCTATTAGGGGACTGATGCTTGACGCCCCCTAGGCTTGATATGCGATAGTCTTAGACGAACAGACCGGACTGTACGAAGATTGTCACATCAGGCTCAGTAGGGGTTCGGATGGTTTTCCTCATCGGCCTTCTTATCGACATCTACCTGGGGACCGTTACGTACAGCTAGTGCCGCTTGCGGTCTGTGGTTAAACCCACTGCCAGCGTAGTGTCGAGTCTTTAGATTCCCACACAGAGAGTTTCCCTGCTCCGGCGAAACGATATAGAGGTCATATGGTTTTACGACAAGGGTTCGGATGCGCACGTGTGTTTACGCACGTACGACTTTTCGGACAGTTTTTACTAGCCGACTTTGGTTTAAGCCAGATTCTAGTATCGGGTTATTGGATTTATACATTCTAAAGTTTTTTCGTGTTTTCACGGATTGGAGGGGCGTTCTCGTAATTTTTCGGGAAGGTTCTAGAAGAGTGGTGACTAAGGGGTTAAGGTGGCATGAGCATTAATTGCTTAATGACTCATTTGTGTGATTCATACTTTGTATTAAATGATTCATTAATGTGTTAGTCAGTCATATGATGAATCACACTAGATGAATGAATCTAACCATGATGATAAATCATTTATATTATTTATTTGATTAATTGTTATGGTTGATATATTCATATGAGTTCATTATTCTTTTCATGATCATTCTCACCTTCTCTCTCCTCAAGCTCACTCTCTCTTGAAACCCTAACCCTAACCTCTTATGTGTTGAGATCAAGAGTTAGATAGACTAAAACATCCATAACCTCACTCTATATCCTCTAGGTAGCTTAGATTAGCACTTTAAGCAACCTAGTTATCTCAAGTTTGAGATTAAGCTTAGCGTAGGAGCTTTCGGGTGGATCATCTTTGATTCGAGGAGGCCGTGAAGTTGCAGATGTTCTAAGAAGCCTACGAGGAGTGGAGGATAGCGACGAAGACTCGAAGGACATGTAACGTGAGGTATAACTTCGGTACCGAGTAGTTAAACCTCTAGTATATCGTTAGCAATGGTTTAGATTACGATTCATGCGCTCAAGTCCGTGTTACGAAGCTTTGATAATCGTTTTTCATATATTCCGCCTCCCCGCAAGTTCTTGGGGTGCGTGACATGGACTTACAGTGGTATCAGAGCCAACTAAACCATTACTAGCTTGTTAGCAACTGATTAGAAGTTCGATCGACGGAAAACACGGAAAACAAAACCCTAATCCTTAACAGTTTCTGTAAATTTTAAAAGTGTCACAAAATTTTTTTGACATACCTTAAAATTCACAGCAGGGAATTGTAAGAAATCTGGGAAAATTCGAGGAGGCAACTCGACTAAACGGCCGTGGAACCGCGGCCAAATTGTGCTTTTGGCCGCGATTCCGCCGCCGAGTCAACGCCGAGTTGACTCGGAGTTTCACAGTAATTCTTATTTTTTTGTGTTTTGTTTTCCTGTATATACTGTTTCTGCCCAGGTTGCCTCTGTGTTGATTTGCTTTTGGGGTAGACACGGATATATGTAATCGATCGATGTTCTAAACTATTTTCTAATTGGATCTTTATCTGTAATGTTTCATGTGTTCGTAAACCTCCCCTAACTGCTAGTATGTCGGTTGGCAGGGGGCTGCACATATCTGTGATGTTATATATAACTGTTTGTGTATATGGACTGTGTTGGACTGTTGTGATGATTAGCCGGGGTTTGAGATGTATTTAATATTCATTCAATGTAAATGTAATTTGATGTAATATTCTTTTGCGGGGCACATCCAGGTTGCAGTTGTAGCCACCGTTGTATTATTTCTTTTTACTGTTTTTGCTCCTAGGATAGACCCAAGGTGGGGTACACAAACTACCAGGTACGTCGAAGTGTTTAGTGGCCTACTCACGTTGTTGAGGGAGACCGCTTCACTTCGGGTACTTGGCGGGTAGTTTGCCGTACCCGTAGGGGTCTAGGGTGGGGTAATGGCTATTCATCACAACTGTGTAATCTGTCTTTTATTGCAGGCTCAAAGCAAAATGCGGATTGCTAGAATATCCAATAAAGTTCATCTGTGATCTGGAATGCTTATTATTGCGTCTGACGAATGTACAATATCTATATATGATAGCTATTAGACGTCACTTATGTTTTACACCCGCGCTAGCCCAGCCCCCGCTCTGTCATTAGTTAAGTAACCTAACGGGTGATGACGGGACCAAGTGGCGAATGCGGATAGCATAAGAGGACGTGGTATTTTCGTTGTTTTCTGCAATGATAAGATTAATGATGGGACGCATTATTATAATGCAAAGAAAATAAACCAAAGTTAAATCGTTGGAACAAATTTAAAAGAAACCACTCGGTTATTTTAAAAGGATCAGATTTTTAATTGCGGAGCTTTAACTACTCCTTTTAAAAAGTATCAGGTTCCTTCGATTATATCAAGTTCACTACATTCACGGTTTTGCCAAAACCATTCGTAGCCCTCCGTCATTTCTTATGGATGGTCAGTAGTATTCAAGCTATGTTTGTTAGCCCTTAGTCAAGACATGGTATTTGGTAGCTGCTGGGGTATTCATTTGTAGCATAGATAGATGCGTTGGTTTGGGACAGTCGTATTACTTTGTTGGCCCTTAGTCAAGAGTATGCACGGATGGGTTCAAATTAACCTGGACAATGACGGGTAGAACTTGACATGTGACTTATGATTTGTTGGCCCTTAGTCAAGGTCATAAGAGCATGGGGCAAAAATCCACATCGGGAATTTCTAAAGAAACTGAAATTTGCAGAGAGATGCATACCATTTTGGAGTTTGATGAATGTTGGTAGGATTCCTTCAACATTATCATACGATGATATTTTGGATCCCGATCCTACTGTGAGTACAAGCTACTTATCAGGAGATTCGTCACTTAACGATCAATGCTATAAACCAAGTAGGTGTCTTGAAAGGTGTCAGCGGGGTTACGCCCCCAGAGAAAAGAGGTTATTTAATTAAGGAACTTTGCGAAAGCGTTGGAAAACCTCCCTCGAAGTATCGACACTGTCCTGGCTGAACGGTTAAGCAAGTATTGTACGGTGAGAATTGTCCTGGCTAATTCTTCTTTTATGGTTTGAGGAGGGATTCGAGAAACAGTGGGAGCCATCCTGTTTAGATAAATTAAAAACCAATCTAAACTTGCAACAGCATCATGCTAAAATGTTTTCTTCTCTCTCTCTTAATTGCAGCGACCTTGTGACCACACATAGGTTACATCTAGATAACAAATTGACTGAATCTGACTTATATGACTGGCAAAGGTCTGTCCAGATGTCCATTGGCTATAACAATCTGGACCACCCTATTACTACTCAAGATCCCGCCGTCCCAGGTCCAGTTTCCACTGTCGCGGATATGGATATCCGTCAGACAAGGGGAAAAGATAAAGCGAAAGCCAAGTGCCTCGTGTTAGCTTCAGTTGATGGTGTATACCAGAAGTAGCACGAGAAGACGGACTTAGTTTCCATCTTTCTCCATAACAGAGATTTATATGGAGAGCAATCTCATATCACAAGATATGAGACCTTGAACGAATTAATTCAAGCGAGGTTGGCTGACGGGTCATTTATAGGGGACAACGTCCTTGCAATGACTAGCTATATTGATGAGCTCCAGGACCTGCAGACCACGTTGGGAAACGGGTCAGATACTAACTTGATTCTATAGTCTCTACCTTCTATCCTGAAGAAAACCAGGGAAGTAGAAGGAAAGAGAAGGGCAAAAGTTTCGGGACTGGATATAGTAAAAGTGGGACGTTCCTATTGTTGTGGGATTGGGCATAGGCAGAATGATTGCAGGGCTTTAGAAGCCAGTAGCCAGGATACGAAGCATGTTGTGGCTTCGACTTCGGGTGTGTTTATGATAGAGAACTGTATGTCAGTTAACCCTACTTCCTGGGTATTAGATACCGGATCAGGAACTCACATCTGTAATTCATTACAGGCTCTGAGAAATCGTAGGGTTATCGGGATAGGTGATATGACCCTCACAGTTGCTAACGAAATGAGCATGGACGCTGAATCCGTAGGGGAATATCATCTTGGAATGACAACTGGGCAGATATTGATTCTGCGTAACTGTTTTTATGTACCAGGTACGACTTGTAATATCATATATGTACCCTTACTTTCTAAGGAAGGATATGATTTTGCTTTTACAAGAGATGTGGTTCACATCCACCTAAATCAAGATTTGATTGGGTTAGGTACATTAGAAAACGGAATATACGTATTAAATCAAGCTCAGATTTTCAGTGTCCAGAACACACTTAAAAGAAAGTCTCCGGAATTAAATCAGGCTTTCTTATGGTATTGTAGACTAGGTCACATCAATGAGAGGAGGTTGACTAAGTTACATAGAGAAGGATATTTGAATCCGTTCGAATATCAATCTTATGCTACTTGTGAATCTTGTCTCATAGGAAAGATGACAAAGACTCCGTTCACTGGACACGGAGTAAGAGCAAGCGATCTCTTGGGAATCGTACACAGTGACATGTGCGGTCCAATGTCTACGCATGCGCGAGGTGGTTATTCCTACTTCATTACTTTTACAGATGATTTCTCTAGGTATGGATATGTCTTCTTAATGAAGCATAAATCCGAGGCTTTTGAGAAATTCCAAGAATACAAGAATGAAGTGGAAAAAACAAACAGGCAAGAGTATAAAGACACTGAGATCTGATCGAGGTGGTGAATACTTAAGTGCCGAGTTCCTGGGTTACTTAAAAGAGAATGGAATTCTCTCTCAGCTTACTCCTCCATACACGCCACAACATAACGGTGTATCGGAAAGGAGGAATCGAACCCTATTGGATATGGTTCGTTCCATGATGACGCTGAGTTACCACGATCATTCTGGGGTTATGCACTAGAATTAGCTGCATATCTTTTGAACCAGGTTCCTACCAAAACTGTGCCTACCACACCATATCAGATGTGGAGTGGGAAGAAACCCTGTCTAAAACATTTTAAGACATGGGCATGTCCAGCTTTTGTAAAAATGCAGCATGCGGACAAGCTCGAGGCACGCTCAGTAAAGTGTAAGTTTGTGGGATATCCAAAGAACTCCAAGGGATATTATTTCTATTACACAGAGGAACAAAAGGTTTTTGTTTCTCGTCATGCCTGCTTCTTAGAAACTGAATTTTTAGAAAATCAGAAGAGTGGGAGCGCAATAGAACTGGAAGAAATTCCAGATCCACAAGCTATTACTGAAACCTTGGTAGAACAAGAAGGTTCAGGTGAACAGGACATCCCGAAGCCACTCTGCAGGAGTAGTAGGCAATCTCATCCGCCCGAGAGATACTACGGTTTTCTCATAGACGGGGATAGAGAGGATCGCACTATAGACTATGATGAGCCTACAAGCTTCCAGCAAGCCATTTAGAGCGGTGACTCTGTAAAATGGCTGGATGCAATGCGGACCGAAATGGAGTCCATGTACACTAACAAAGTATGGACTTTGGACGTTGCTCCAGATGGGGTAAAACCCGTTGGATGCAAATGGATCTTCAAAAAGAAGATTGGTGTAGATAGACAGGTTGAAACCTATAAGGCTAGACTTGTTGCAAAGGGTTTCCGTCAAAGACCTGGTTTGGACTATGACGAAACCTTTTCTCCAGTGGCTATGCTTAAATCTATTCGGGTCCTTCTTGCTATTGCTGCCTTCCACAATTATGAAATCTGGCAGATGGACGTAAAGATGGCCTTTCTAAATGGAAATTTGGAAGAAAGCGTCTATATAGATCAGCCAGAAGGATTCATTCAGAGTGGGAGCAGCGGTAAAGTATGCAAACTGCTTAAGTCCATTTATGGACTAAAGCAGGCATCGCAGAGCTGGAACATCTGTTTTGATGATGCTGTCAAAGAATTCGACTTCATCAAAAATCCAGATGAACCTTGTATATACAGTAAGATTGTAGGGAGAGCTGTAGTATTCCTCATCTTGTATGTGGATGACATTCTCCTAATAGGAAATGATATTCCTATATTACAGTCAGTCAAAAGATTCTTATCACATAAATTCTCCATGAAAGACCTGGGTGATGCCACCTACATTCTGGGGATCCGGATCTCGTTGCGGAATACTAAGTACTAAGTACTTAGTATGGGTGATGCCATGTAGCACGAATACTAAGTACTCTACTTCCTGGGTGACGGAAGGTTGCGAATGGTTTTTGTGAAAACCTTTAGCGCTTTGAACTTGATCTCGTTGCGGAATCAAATGGTTTTTAAATGCAATGTTTTTTAGGCTTTTCTAGTTTTGCTAAAGGGGTCACTCCCGGTGAAGAGATCGTCGGCCCTTTCCTCATCGAATGAGGTGCGGGATATATCATATATATCACTGTGCAAAGCAGAAACTATAGAAGCAATCAAAAGACAAACCGAGTGTGTAGCATCTGCCAATTACTGCTAAAGGAGTCACTCCCGGTGAAGGGATCTCGGTCCTTTCCTCATCGAATAAGGTGCAGGATGTTCTACAAGGAACACCGCGATGCAAAGCAAGAACTGTAGCTACCTGTTTTATTTTTGAAATTCGATTCCACAACATCAATTAGGTTTATTTTCTTTCATTAATCTCATTAATGAATATCCCATCATTTAAGTCCGCCTAAACATCACAGATAAATATAACGTACGCTTATGTCATCCGCATTCGCCTCGATGTCCCGTCTGCACCGTTAGGTTAGGTAACTAACACCAGAGCGAGGCAGGACTAGTGCGAGTGTAAAACATAAGCAACGTCTATATAATATATCATATATACTATATATAATATCTATCTGACACATCACATGATCACATCACATATAACGCAGCAGAAAATATCATATGAAATATTGGATATACTAGGACGTCCGTGTTTTCAATACGAGCCAGTATAAAACACGGATTCAACGGTCGTGACAAATAGCCAATCCCACACCCCTAGACCCCTACGAGAGAAGCAAGCAACCCTACCAATTCTAGGGTTAGGAGACCCGGACTCGACTCCTCGAGATGGTCTCCCACTGGACCCTAGAACCCGGTTACTTGTGCTCCCCTCCTTGGGTCTATCCTAATGCGGAAAAGTAAATAATATACAAACGGTGACATCTTCCGCAACCTGTAAGTGCCCCAATAAAAGAATATTACATACATGTTTTTACATGAATGAAAATGAAAAACACTCATCTCACATAAAAAAACCCGGCTATTCGAACACGACGATCCAATATAACATATCCAGCAACACATAACATCACATGTCATCAACGTAAGTAAATATACGCATCCCAATTGTCGTTGACATATAGCAACGAAACCGGCGATATCACATATTACACTTACGGTCACAGAAAAGAAAGTGTAAAACTACAACAGTTGGAATCCGCAACCTCTTTAGACATCGCATGCCTAATCAAATGAAATACTTAGACATCGCATGCCTAACAATTATAAACCCCGCATTTTAGTCTCATTATCGAAAACACTTTTCAATATTAAGTCGGGGAATTCAACAGGATTCCCGACATTATGATCGAATGCTCGTCGCAAACTTTAGTAGGCGGTCGCACCCCCGACGCCGTCAACGAAGTGCACCAAGGCGGAACACCGCTACCGTGAGCACCCGAACGGATGCTTTCGACGACGGGGTTCTCCTACAGTCACTTGGTCGGGGCTCTGGGGTGTAGCTGTCTATTAAGTTTACCCGGCGAGTATCCGCGTACGCTATGTGATTGCGACGGACTTTTGATCGCATCAAAATTCCGTGGCAACCGATCAAGTGAGACTAAACTGCTATGTTTATAACATTCAAATCAGTTATCTCATAACTACTTGTGGATTCCAATTATTGTATCACATTCCAGATAAAATAGAAAATGTTAAACTTTCCGATCGAACATTCAAACACCCAAGTTTTCCCGAAACAGCTCAACACATGAAATAAGTTTAAAAACATCCAGTTCATGCCTCAGTACCAACGGTCCAGCCGTAGAAGGGTCAAGCCAACGCCTCACATGTGGCACGTTGTACTGCCCCAAACCCTAAGATTCAAAGGGCAGTTCAAGACGGTCACATAATCGAGTTAAGGTTTGTTGTCTTATAGAGGGACCATCGCGTTACTTGCACTACTTTGAATGTTTTTAAACTACGAAAAGATCCAACACTTGGAAATTTCCCGGCAGGGGAAAAAGTGGGTATTTATATCCGGTCGAACTTTTTAACAGTTTCTAAAATATCCGGAAAAACAAAAACGAAGTTAAATTATCCGATCAAATTAACGAGTCCCCAATAAAACCCTAGAATACTCAACACTTGGGTGGAATTAAAATATTCCCAAAAAAATTGCCAAGAAAGGAACTAAGAATAAATATATGAAATTTCAGGGACTAAGTCCAAATTTTGGCCGCGGAACCGCCACAAAACCCGTGGTTTCGCAGCGGTTCCGCGGTCAAATTGTTGACTTAGGGGACTGTACTTCACAGTAATTCTTAGTTTTTCCTATTTAATTTTTTGAGAATTTTTAATTCACAAAAATCCACTGTTTGAAAAATTGTACAGAGAGGGTTGAAATCGGGGAATATCGGGTTCGATCGGACTTCTAGCTTCGTCTACACATCGCCTAAAGCTCTAGCTAGGCTCTGATACCACTGTAGGGTTCCTAGGCACACTAATGAAGTCTTACAAGTGATCAAACATGCCCAATTGAAAAATTTCATGTGCCTACAAACCCTAATACGGATCGTTAACTAGATAATGAGGCGATGAAATGCGAGTAAACGAATTTAACGCTAAAGGAAAGGGGCTACAACCTTTGTAGATCCGGTCCTCCACCTCCATAGCTCCGTGATGAAGTCTCCTCGCTGCGATCATCGGATCCCGGGCTCTAGCGTCGGCTTCATCGGAGAAATGGGCGGGCTTGGTCGTCGGCTTCGATGCCGAAGATGATCTATGTCGAGGCAACACAAGATCAAGCTCCAACTTTACCAAGCCATGAAACTTATGAAGAAAACACCCTATACTACTTGGCAAGTGGTAGAGGATGAAGAAATAAGAGGTGGGTTCACATTAGAATTGGATTTCTCACTCTTTTTCTCAAGTTGCCATTGATGGAGGCAAGCTTTCTTCATTGTTGAAGATGAAGAAGAAGCAGAAAGAATATATCATAAGTCTTTTTCAAAATAGAAAATAAAAATGAATACTTATCATATGGCAACCATGATTAGGTGTAGAGAATAGACTATGGTTAGTTTGAATGGTTAGGGTTAAGCATGAGACAAAAATGGTGGACTTGTTCAAAGCTTCATGAAGCTTCAACAAGCAAACAAAGAAAGCCACCATTTCTTATTTATCTTTCCAAAATGAAAAAGTAAATAAATGAATAAGAAAAATGTAAACCCTAATCATTAACTTAACCATGGTTTAATTCTTTACAAAAACCCAAGTGAGCATGTATCATCAAAACATGATACAAACAAGTGCACAAAAGTATATCACATATACAACTTGTGAACTTCAAGTGAGAAAATCCATTTAAAGTGAACCAATACTAGTTAATGCAAAGTAATATATCAAATATATAATTATGCATTAAATCATTAAATCAATACTTGATTTAACGATCCGGTCATATCGCATATAACTGACTAGTATCCAATGTATCGGCTTATCGAATCAATCTTTGATTCGATAACTAGGTTATATCGCATACAACCAATCGATACATTCATCGCGAGAATAGAATACGGTATCACATACACGCATTATTCTCGGTCCCGCACATATCTCATATGCGCTCCTATTTCGTTTCGCTTGAGCCAGGAAACCTCTGTGTAGGACTCTAAAGACTCGTCAATACGCCGGCAGCAGGTGATGATCATATCAAACACCCACAAGCCGCAAGCGGTCTGCTAAACGTAACGGCCACCCGGGTATTGAGCGATCAGAAGATCGACGAGCAAGCCCGCTCACACTCCTGTGAATCCAACCAGTAACACTTACCGTACAGTCCGGTCTGTTCGTCTGATATGTCGCATATCTCGCCTAGGGGTGGTAAACGTCAGACCCCAATAGCTCGATAAGTCATGCCGACGTGAGGTCCATAACATTCGTGAAACTACTGATAACTTTTACCAGTATATCACTGCAACCCTGGCCAGGGATTTCCTGTTATGGCCAGTCGAGCATAGCGCAACATCAACCCCCAATACCGGGAGAGACGAATCCCCTCCTATCGCTCATTGCCTCCATGTGAATCGGGACTGTACCCAAAAACCACCTGTTTGCACGACTCAGTAGAGCCGTGGTAGGGTGGAAATCAAAGCACAGTGGGAGACACACAAGACTCTATGACGATCTCTGGTCAACAGACTAACCTGTACCAGTGTCACCAGAGAACTGCCATTTGACGTGAGGTATAATACCATCTGGGAGTTCTCGGCGAATCCGTTCAGTGTACCCAGTCTCCACTGAGCACCCGCATACCATCTCCGATGTCAAACACAAATGGATATGGGATCATCCATCGCCCATCACATGGGTCGAGAAGATATACGCTAGTCTACTCTGGAATATCGATGCCCCGTCTCGATATTCCCATGACTAGGAACATAGAAGGATGTACTCATGGACTATCCAGGCCCCACTAGTATGATCTGCATCATAGTCCTGGAAGTCAAGTACACATCCTAAGGGCTTTATCAACATGTAACACAGAGACAGAAAGTATACATGTTAAGATAAAGAGCAACCAGATAGCGTACTATCATGTCGAGCAAGAAAGTCCTACCTATATATGTCCCAGCATCCACTACAATATACATCCAATGTACAGTAATGGCCTCTAGGGCATACATATAACTAACAATCTTCCACTTGCACTAGGGCCATCTGTAGCAGTAGTTGTAGTATCTAATACTCAACCATCCCCTAAAAGTCTCTCTTTGGGAAAAGGCCTTCGTGAGTGGATCCGCCGTGTTGTCCTCTGAGTCTACTCTCCTAACCTCGATCACCCTAGAGATCAACTATCTCCATGATCAGGTGATGCTTCCTCGGAATATGTCTGGGTCACTGATGGGACCAGGGTTCACGGGCCAAAGCCACACTTCCATTGTCACACAATGGTAGGAACCTGGTTCATCTTATGAACCAATATACACCCAAACTTTCTCTTTGGTAGTATCTTTAATAGCGATGTTACCAGCCTTTATCATCTAGTTTGCCACTGTATCTAGCTTGGAACTCTTCCAACATACCGTCCCTCCACTGAGGGTGAAGACAATGCCTGTGACTGACATTCAGTCGTCCTTATCACCCTGGAACACTTCCAGTGATTCTCCCCAGGATCGATTGATACTATCTTATTATAGCTAGTGAGAATCCTAACATCCATTTAGATCTATCTCATAGACCCAAATCCCAGGATTTAGGAGGTATTATCTTTATCCTATATGGAGAATCCATGTGATAAGCGGAGATTGACCGAGCGTAGTATAGGGAATCCCATTCCTATCAAGAGTATGTTGTCTACATACAATACGAGGATGACCACCTTACTCTCTACTACCTTTTTGTACTTACAAGGTTCATCTACCATTTTGATGAAGTCAAACTCTTTGACTACCACATCAAAACAGATGTTCCAACTCCGCGATGCCTGCTTTATTATGTAAAGCAACTTGCACACGTTTCCGCTACTCCCACTGTTTACGAAGCCCTCTGGCTGTGTTCTTATAGACGTTCTCTTCTAAATCATTATTTAGAAAAGTAGTCATGGCACCCAACCACCAGATATCGTAGTCATGGTGTGTAACAATGGCAAGTAGGATCTGGATGGACTTAAGCATAGCCACTGGAAAAGGTTTCATCATTATCCACGCCTGGTCAATGACGAAAAACTTTAACAAGTCTAGCTTTGAAAGTCTCAACTTTTCCATCTACACCAAGTAATCTTCTCAAGATATACTTGCTCCTGATGGGGATTTAACCCTTCAGATATAGCAGCTAAAGTCCATACTTTGCTGGTGTACATGGATTCCATCTCAGATCGCTAAGCATCCAGCCATTCTTACAGAGTCCCTACTCTCGATGGCCTGCTCGAAACTAGTTGGGTCATCATCTCATGATGCAATCCTCGCTCCCACTGTCATCGAGAAACCGAGGTATCTCTCAGGCGGATGAGGAACCCTACTAGATCGGCGGAGTGGCTGAGGTTCGTTGGGGACTATTGAATCCTTTGGTTCTGTCAAATCATTAGCTGCAGTTTTGTACAGCTGGAACCTTTCCAGTTCTACAGAACTGACCTTGCCTCGATCTTGTCCGGATTTTTCTTTAGACATAGGCCGGACAATCCTAAACCTTAACTTACTTAAGAGATAGGCTCTTCCCATACCATATCTTATATGGAGTGGTAGACACTGATTTGAATCGAACCCTATTCAATAGGTATGCAACTTCATAAGTGCATAACTCCCTAAAAGGAAATAGGAAACTCAGTAGTACTCATCATAGAGCGCGCCATATCATATAGGGTGTGATTGCTCCGCCCCGATATACCATCGTGCTATGGTGTATACGGAGGAGTAATGCTGAGAGAGAATCTCATTCTCCTTTAGAATAGTCCAGGAATTCCATGCACAAGTATTCTCCTCCCTGATCTCATCATAGGACATAATACTTATACCCGGTTATTGGTTCTCTACTTCTAACTTATATTCTGTGAATATCTCAAAAGTTTCGGGCCTATGTTTCAACAGGAACATATGTCTGAATCTTGAGAGATTATCAGAGAACGTAATGAAGTATAAAAAACCAGTCCTGGCATGTGTAGACAGGAGACCTTACATACATCATAATGTATCAGTCCTAAGAGTTTACTAACTCTTTCTCTGTTTCCAATATACAGAGCTATGGTCATCTTATCTCTGTGACATGACTGGCAAGTTTCACAAGATGTAAATTCAAACTGATTTAAATATGCATCTAAAATGTAACTTCAGCCAATCGGGTCGCATTGATATGACCTAGTCTACAATGCCTCAAGAATGATTCGTTCATTTCTGAATTCTTCCTCTTGTGTGTGTTCTGTATACTAGGAACTGTAGTTTGATTTAGAACATCAATGCTTTTAGATAACGTGCCTGAACCGATCAACTTTTGATATAGGAAATGTTCAAAACATTATCCATCAATACAAAATTTTATCATTTCTTTACTAATAAAGAGACTGATATGATTTTGTATATCAGGTTCGGTATCTAATAGCATTTTTTCAGAATCAATGTATTGGTAATACAGGGTGACAGTGACCAACAGACTTGGCTGCAACACTTGCCCCGTTTTCTGTCTCATGAAACTTATCACCCGTTCTCAGTTTTTTACCCTTTTGTAGCCATATGTAACAGATTACATATCTGGAATCTTGATCCGGTATCAAATACCCAGGATGCAGAGGATACTGAGAAACAGTTCTTTGTAATGAACACACCCGAAGGAAATGCATCATATGCACTTTCTTCGTTTGGGCGGCATAGGAATTCTGGTATTCCCCTATTTCCTGCTCTGCCTTATAACAATTATAAGTTGGAGCGGGACCAACGTTCCCCAGCTCAGTATAACAAGCGGGTTCGGTCAAAACATCCATATTATTATCTTGATTAAGGCGTGATATGGTCGCTACCTGGAGAGAGAGAGAAGAAAACACTCTGCGTGCGCTCTTGCAAGATTAGATTGGTTATATATTTTATCTAATCAGGATAGCTCCCACTGTTTTTATCAAATCTTCCTTCAAACCTTAAAAGGAAAGACTAGCCGGGATTAATTACACTCTACAAGTTCGCCAATCTTTCAGCCAGGCCAGTGTCGGTACTTTGAGGGAGGTTCCCCGTGCTTTCGCACGGACCTAATTACAGTAAACCTCGTTTTCCCAGAGGCGTAACCCCGTTGACACCTTTCTAGACACCTACTTGATCGGCTAATTGTAAAGTGCAAAACTCTCCCAGAAGTAACAATTACTCGCAGTAGCTATCGGGATCCAACTATCACATAGAAGGTATGCAATCTCATTGCAAATTTCAACACTTGAAACTCCCGATAATGGTTTTTACCCCTAGCACCTATGACCTTGGCTAAGGTCAACAAAGCATAGATACTAGTCAAGTTCTACCCGTCATTTCGTGATTAATTAGACCCACCCACATGACCCTTGGCTAAGGTCAACAAAGCCACATGACTGTCCTAACTAATCGCATCATATGCTGTATAGGAAGACATCACTTAGCTACCGCACACTACGCCTCGGCTATGGACGACAAACGTAGCACGAATACTAAGTACTCTACTTCCTAAAATGACGGAGGGTTGCGAATGGTTTTTGTGAAAACCTTTAACGCTTTGAACTTGATCTCGTTGCGGAATCAAATGGTTTTTAAATGGAATGTTTTGAGGCTTTTCTAGTTTTGCTAAAGGGGTCACTCCCGGTGAAGGGATCGTCGGCCCTTTCCTCGTCGAATAAGGTGCGGGATATATCATATATATCACTGTGCAAAGCAGAAACTATAGAAGCAATCAAAAGACAAACCGAGTGTGTAGCATCTGCCAGTTACTGCTAAAGGAGTCACTCCCGGTGAAGGGATCTCGGTCCTTTCCTCATCGAATAAGGTGCAGGATGTTCTACAAGGAACACCGCGATGCAAAGCAAGAACTGTAGCTACCTGTTTTATTTTTGAAATTCGATTCCACAACATCAATTAGGTTTATTTTCTTTCATTAATCTCATTAATGAATATCCCATCATTTAAGTCCGCCTAAACATCACAGATAAATATAACGTACGCTTATGCCATCCGCATTCGCCTCGATGTCCCGTCTGCACCGTTAGGTTAGGTAACTAACGCCAGAACGAGGCAGGACTAGTGCGGGTGTAAAACATAAGCAACGTCTATATAATATATCATATATACTATATATAATATCTATCTAAACACATCACATGATCACATCACAGATAACGCAGCAGAAAATATCATATGAAATATTGGATATACTAGGACGTCCGTGTTTTCAATACGAGCCAGTATAAAACACGGATTCAACGGTCGTGACGAATAGCCAATCCCACACCCCTAGACCCCTACGAGAGCAGCAAGCAACCCTACCAATTCTAGGGTTAGGAGACCCGGACTCGACTCCTCGAGATGGTCTCCCACTGGACCCTAGAACCCGGTTACTTGTGCTCCCCTCCTTGGGTCTATCCTAATGCGGAAAAGTAAATAATATACAAACGGTGACATCTTCCGCAACCTGTAAGTGCCCCAATAAAAGAATATTACATACAAGTTTTTATATGAATGAAAATGAAAAACACTCATCTCACATAAAAAAAACCCGGCTATTCGAACACGACGATCCAATATAACATATCCAGCAACACATAACATCACATGTCATCAACGTAAGTAAATATGCGCATCCCAATTGTCGTTGACATATAGCAACGAAACCGACGATATCACATATTAAACATACGGTCACAGAAAAGAAAGTGTAAAACTACAACAGTTGGAATCCGCAACCTCTTTAGACATCGCATGCCTAATCAAATGAAATACTTAGACATCGCATGCCTAACAATTATAAACCCCGCATTTTAGTCTCATTATCGAAAACACTTTTCAATATTAAGTCGGGAAATTCAACAGGATTCCCGACATTATGATCGAATGCTCATCGCAAACTTTAGTAGGCGGTCGCACCCCCGACGCCGTCAACGAAGTGCACCAAGGCGGAACACCGCTACCGCGAGCACCCGAACGGATGCTTTCGACGACGGGGTTCTCCTACAGTCACTTGGTCGGGGCTCTGGGGTGTAGCTGTCTATTAAGTTTACCCGGCGAGTATCCGCGTACGCTATGTGATTGCGACGGACTTTTGATCGCATCAAAATTCTGTGGCAACCGATCAAGTGAGACTAAACTGCTATGTTTATAACATTCAAATCAGTTATCTCATAACTACTTGTGGATTCCAATTATTGTATCACATTCCAGATAAAATAGAAAATGTTAAACTTTCCGATCGAACATTCAAACACCCAAGTTTTCCTGAAATAGCTCAACACATGAAATAAGTTTAAAAACATCCAGTTCATGCCTCAGTACCAACGGTCCAGCCGTAGAAGGGTCAAGCCAACGCCTCACATGTGGCACGCCGTACTGCCCCAAACCCTAAGGTTCAAAGGGCAGTTCAAGACGGTCACATAATCGAGTTAAGGTTTGTTATCTTCTAGAGTGACCATCGCGTTACTTGCACTACTTTGAACGTTTTTAAACTACGAAAAGATCCAACACTTGGAAATTTCCCGGCAGGGGAAAAAGTGGGTATTTATATCCGGTCGAACTTTTTAACAGTTTCTAAAATATCCGGAAAAACATAAACGAAGTTAAATTATCCGATCAAATTAACGAGTCCCCAATAAAACCCTAGAATACTCAACACTTGAGTGGAATTAAACTATTCCCAAAAAAAATTATCAAGAAAGGACCTAAGAATAAATATATGAAATTTCAGGGACTAAGTCCAAATTTTGGCCGCGGAACCGCCGCAAAACCCATGGTTTAGCCGCGGTTCCGCGGTCAAATTGTTGACCTAGGGGACTGTACTTCACGGTAATTCTTAGTTTTTCCTACTTAATTTTTTGAGAATTTTTAATTCACAAAAATCCACTGTTTGAAAAATTGTACAGAGAGGGTTGAAATCGGGGAATATCGGGTTCGATCGGACTTCTAGCTTCGTCTACACATCGCCTAAAGCTCTAGCTAGGCTCTGATACCACTGTAGGGTTCCTAGGCACACTAATGAAGTCTCACAAGTGATCAAACATGCCCAATTGAAAATTTTCATGTGCCTACAAACCCTAATACGGATCGTTAACTAGATAATGAGGCGATTCAATGCGAGTAAACGAATTTAACGCTAAAGGAAAGGGGCTACAACCTTTGTAGATCCAGTCCTCCACCTCCATAGCTCCGTGATGAAGTCTCCTCGCTGCGATCATCGGATCCCGGGCTCTAGCGTCGGCTTCGATGCCGAAGATGATCTACGTCGAGGCAACACAAAATCAAGCTTCAACTTCACCAAGCCATGAAACTTGTGAAGAAAACACCCTATACTACTTGACAAGTGGTAGAGGATGAAGAAATAGGAGGTGGGTTCACTTTAGAATTGGATTTCTCACTCTTTTTCTCAAGTTGCCATTGATGGAGGCAAGCTTTCTTCATTGTTGAAGATGAAGAAGAAGAAGAAAGAATATATCATAAGTCTTTTTCAAAATAGAAAATAAAAATGAATACTTATCATATGGCAACCATGATTAGGTGTAGAGAATAGACTATGGTTAGTTTGAATGGTTAGGGTTAAGCATGAGACAAAAATAGTGGACTTGTTCAAAGCTTCATGAAGCTTCAACAAGCAAACAAAGAAAGCCACCATTTCTTATTTATCTTTCCAAAATGAAAAAATAAATAAATGAATAAGAAAAATGTAAACCCTAATCATTAACTTAACCATGGTTTAATTCTTTACACAAACCCAAGTGAGCATGTATCATCAAACATGATACAAACAAGTGCACAAAAGTATATCACATATACAACTTGTGAACTTCAAGTGAGAAAATCCATTTAAAGTGAACCAATACTAGTTAATGTAAAGTAATATATCAAATATATAATTATGCATTAAATCATTAAATCAATACTTGATTTAACGATCCGGTCATATCGCATATAACCGACTAGTATCCAATGTATCGGCTTATCGAATCAATCTTTGATTCGATAACTAGGTTATATCGCATACAACCAATCGATACATTCATCGCGAGAATAGAATACGGTATCACATACACGCATTATTCTTGGTCCCGCACATATCTCATATGCGCTCCTATTTCGTTTCGCTTGAGCCAGGAAACCTCTGTGTAGGACTCTAAAGACTCGTCAATACGCCGGCAGCAGGTGATGATCATATCAAACACCCACAAGCCGCAAGCGGTCTGCTAAACGTAACGGCCACCCGGGTATTGAGCGATCAGAAGATCGACGAGCAAGGCCGCTCACACTCCTGTGAATCCAACCAGTAACACTTACCGTACAGTCCGGTCTGTTCGTCTGATATGTCGCATATCTCGCCTAGGGGTGGTAAACGTCAGACCCCAATAGCTCGATAAGTCATGCCGACGTGAGGTCCATAATATTCGTGAAACTACTGATAACTCTTACCAGTATATCACTGCAACCCTGGCCAGGGATTTCCTGTTATGGCCAGTCGAGCATAGCGCAACATCAACCCCAAATACCGAGAGAGACGAATCCCCTCCTATCGCTCATTGCCTCCATGTGAATCGGGACTGTACCCAAAAACCACCTGTTTGCACGACTCAGTACAGCCGTGGTAGGGTGGAAATCAAAGCACAGTGGGAGACACACAAGACTCTATGACGATCTCTGGTCAACAGACTAAGCTGTACCAGTGTCACCAGAGAACTGCCATCTGACGTGAGGTATAATACCATCTGGGAGTTCTCGGCGAGTCCGTTCAGTGTAACCAGTCTCCACTGAGCACCCGCATACCATCTCCGATGTCAAACACAAATGGATATGGGATCATCCATCGCCCATCACATAGGTCGAGAAGATATACGCTAGTCTACTCTAGAATATCGATGCCCCGTCTCGATATTCCCAGGAATAGGAACATTGAAGGATGTACTCATGGACTATCCAGGCCGCACTAGTATGATCTGCATCATAGTCCTGGAAGTCGAGTACACATCCTAAGGGCTTTATCAACATGTAACAGAGAGACAGAAAGTATACATGTTAAGATAAAGAGCAACCAGATAGCGTACTATCATGTCGAGCAAGAAAGTCCTACCAATATATGTCCCAGCATCCACTACAATATACATCCAATGTACAGTAATGGCCTCTAGGACATACATATAACTAACACTTGTAACGTATCACTTATACATATTAGTAGCGCCCATAGGATCTTTGCTTGATTACCAGCGTCGTGATGGCAGTCACACTAGTGGGGGCTGGGTAGTCTGTAAGCAACATCCTATACAGGTCCCTGGTCGTTGGATTATCGAGATAGGGCATCGATATTCCGGAGTAGACTAAGTGTGTACGCTTCTCATCCCAGTTGGGGAGATGGTCTGTCCCACAGCCATCAGTACGTCGTACTAGAGATAGTATACAGGTGCTCGTTAGGTTACGTATACACTGGACAGGACTCGCCGGGGAACTGATTGGTTGGTATTATACCCATCGTCAGTTAACAGTTCCCAGGTGACATGAGTACAGCATAGTCCGCAGACTTGACACTGCTACTTCGCCTCGAGTGTGTCCCACTGTTCTTAGATTGCTACCCTACCACGGCTCAAAGGAGTCGTGCAAACAGGTAGCAGTTGGGTGCAGTCCCGAGCACTTGGAGGCAGTGGCGGTTAGATAGGATTCGTCTCTCCCAGTATTGGGAGATGATATCGCGCTGTGTCAGAGAGCCATTACGCAAAATCCCTGGCCAGGGCAAGCGAGATATACTGGTAGGTTCCAGTAGCTTCTCAAGGTGTAATGGGCTTCGCTCTGACACGACTTATACAGCTATTAGGGGACTGACGCTTGCCGCCCCCTAGGCTTGATATGCGATAGTCTTAGACGAACAGACCGGACTGTACCGAGATTGTCACATCAGGCTCAGTAGGGGTTCGGATGGTTTTCCTCATCGGCCTTCTTATCGATATCTACCTGGGGACCGTTACGTACAGCTAGTGCCGCTTGCAGTCTGTGGTTAAACCCACTGCCAGCGTAGTGTCGAGTCTTTAGAGTCCCACACAGAAAGTTTCCCTGCTCCAGGCGAAATGATATAGAGGTCGTATGGTTTTACGACAAGGGTTCGGATGCGTACGTGTGTTTACGCACGTACGACTTTTCGGACAGTTTTTACTAGCCGGCTTTGGTTTAAGCCAGATTCTAGTATCGGGTTATTGGATTTATACAGTCTAAAGTTTTTCCGTGTTTTCACGGATTGGAGGGGCATTCTCGTAATTTTTCGGGATGGTTCTAGAAGAGTGGTGACTAAGGGGTTAAGGTGGCATGAGCATTAATTGCTTAATGACTCATTTGTGTGATTCATGCTTTGTATTAAATGATTCATTAATGTGTTAGTGAGTCATATGATGAATCACACTAGATGAATGAATCTAACCATGATGATAAATCATTTATATTATTTATTTGATTAATTGTTATGGTTGATATATTCATATGAGTTCATTATTCTTTTCATGATCATTCTCACCTTCTCTCTCCTCAAGCTCACTCTCTCTTGAAATCCTAACCCTAACCTCTCATGTGTTGAGATCAAGGGTTAGATAGACTAAAACATCCATAACCTCACTCTATATCCTCTAGGTAGCTTAGATTAGCACTTTAAGCAACCTAGTTATATCAAGTTTGAGATTAAGCTTGGCGTAGGAGCTTTCGGGTGGATCGTCTTTGATTCGAGGAGGCCGTGAAGTTGCCGATGTTCCAAGAAGCCTACGAGGAGTGGAGGATAGCGATGAAGACCCGAAGGACATGTAACGTGAGGTATAACTTCGGTACCGAGTAGTTAAACCTCTAGTAAATCGTTAACAATGGTTTAGATTAAGATTCATGCGCTCAAGTCCGTGTTACGAAGCTTTGATAATCGTTTTTCATATATTCCGCCTCCCTGCAAGTTCGTGGGGTGCGTAATATGGACTTACAAGAGGAACAGACTGAACTATACGGTGATTGTCATGGACAGGCTTAGTAGGAGTTTGGATGAGTTTGCTCATCGGCCTTCTTTTCATTAAGTACCTAGGTAGCCGTTACGTATAGTTAGTGCCACTGACGTGCTTGTGGTTAAAACCACTTCCAGCATACTTTCGAGTCTTTAGAGTCCCACAAATAGCGTTTCCCTGGTTCAGGCAAAACTATGTAGAGGCTCTATGGTTTTATGTGCAAGGTTTCGATCATATACGTATACTAGCTACACGTATTTTTTATCGGACGGATAATACTAGCGGACTTAGGATTAAACTGCATTCTAGTATTATAATATTGGATTATTTTCATCTCTTGGTATTCGTATTACGAATACTGGTATATATGTACGGTGAGGGGTATTCTTGTATTTTCACAAGAGTGCTTCTAGAAGAAAACACCTCATTTGTGATAAATCCATTTCGTTTAAATGGATAATGAGGTGGAGGTATGAGGTGTTTTAAGCATGGTTGAAGCATGGCTATTTTAGATGACTCGTTCATTTGGATAACCATTGAAGCATGTCACATTATTTTTAATGAAAATGGTATGCTTGATATTATCAACACTTAGCCATTCTTTATCTCATTCTTGACTTCACGTTCTCTCTCCTCCTTTGCTCTCTTCTTCTTCCTCAAACCCTAACCCTCTAATGAGTTGAGAAACCTAGGGTTAATGAGATAAATTAATCCAATAAACATTCTCTACATCTTCTAAGCTACCTAGATAGCAAACTAGATACTTTAGTTATCTCACTTTTTAGGTTAAAACTTGAACCATAGACCCTCGGGGTGGATCTTCTTCGACACGAGGAGGCCGACGACCAAGTTCGATCCGTATCAACGAGGAGCTTAAAAAGAGGATAAGAAGACCCGAAGGACTTGAACACAAAGGTATAAATCACTTCATAATAGATTAGAACCTTTGTAAGGTTTGCTAATTAGGGCTTGGTTGATCTTGGAAGTTTAGTCAATGTTGTGTTAGTTATATATATGCCCTAGAGGCCATTGTTGTACATATGATGTATATTATAGTGGATGCTTGGATATATATAGAGAGCACTTTCTTGCTCGACATGATAGTATGCTATTTGGTTTCACTTTGTCTTAACATGTTGACTTGTATTGGCTTACTGTCTTGCTCTCACATGTTGATTAAGCCCTTAGGATATGTACTCGACTACTGGGACTATGATGAGATCATACTAGTGGGGCCTGGGTAGTCAATGAGTACATCCTATAACTATTCCTAGTCGAGGGTGTATCGAGACAGGGCATCGATACACCAGAGTAGACTAGCGTATACGCATCTTAACCCATATGATGGGCGATGGATGATCCCATATCCATCGGTGTTTTGACATCAAAGATGGTGTACGGGTGCTCAGTGGAGACTGGGTACACTGAACGGACTCGCCGAGAACTCCCAGATGGTATTATACCTCACGTCAGATGGCAGTTCTCCGGTGACACTGGTACAGGTTAGTCTGTAGACCCAAGATCGTCATAGAGTCTTTTGTGATTCCTACTGTGCTTTGATTTCCACCTTACCACGTCCAAGAGGGTGTAAAAAACGGTGGCTTTTGGGTACAGTCCCGAATCACATGGTGGCAATGAGCGATAGGAGGGGATTCGTCTCTCCCAGTATAGGGAGTTGATGTTGTGCCGTGTCCGATTGGCTATAACTGGAAGTCCCTGGCCAGGGCTGATATGAAGATTTACTGGTAAGAGTTATCAGTAGTTTCTCGACCTGTTATGAGCCTCACATCGACACGACTTATCGGTTACTGGGATCTGACGTTTTACCACCCCTAGACTAGATATGCGACATATCAGACGAAGAGACCGGACTGTACGGTAGTGTTACTGATTGGATTCACAGGAGAATGTACAGGATTGCTTGTTGATCTTCTGATCGCTCAATACCTGGGTGGTTGTTACGTTTAGCTGACCGCTTATGGGTGTTTGATATGATCATCACCTACTGCCGGCGTATTGACGATTCTTTAGAGTCCTACACAGAGGGTTCCTGGCTCAGGAAAAACAGAGTAGGAGTACATATGTGATATGTGCGGGACTGAGACTAATACGATATGAGATACCGTATTCTATTCTCGCGATATATGATATCGGACGGGTATATGTGATATAGCCGGGTCATCGGATCAAGTGTTGATTCGATGAATCGGTACATGTTATATTAGTCGGTTATATGCGATATAGCCGGATTGTCGGATCTAGTGTTGATTCGATAATTTAATGTATAATTATATATGTGATATATTACATTGCATTAACTAATATAAGCTCGGTTTATTGATTCATTTTCTCACCGGATAATACATTGATATATACGCGATATATGTTAATTGTATTATTTTCTTTTGTTACAAATATATATTATATATGTGATATAAAATATTGCAACAAGTTATAATTACAAATGCAATATGATTTGTGAAGATTAAACAAGTCAGGGTTTGATTTGGGTTAGCATTTGGGTTAGCTTTTTCATGAAGCTTTCTTTTGTTTTATGCTAAGATATTTTGTGTTGATATTTTGTAGAAATTGTAAGTCCATGTCACGCACCCCACGAACTTGCGGAGAGGCGGAATATATTAAAAACGATTATCAAAGTTTTGTAACACGGACTAGAGCGCATGAATCATATCTAAACCGTTACTAGCAAACTACGAGAGGTTTAATTACTCGGATTCGAAGTTATACCTCACGTTACTTGTCCTTCGGGTCTTCATCGCTGTCCTCCACTCCTCGTAGGCTCCTTGGAACATCGGCACCTCAACGGCCTCCTCGAGTCAAAGACGGTCCACCCGAGAGCTCCTACGCCAAGCTTGATCTCTAACTTGAGATAACTAGGTTGCTAAAAGTGCTAATCTAAGCTACCTAGGGGATATAGAGTAAGGTTATGGATGTATTAGTCTAGCTAACCCTTGATCTCAACACATGAGAGGTTAGGGTTAGGGTTTCAAGAATGAGAGAGCTTGAGGAGAGAGAAGGTGATGATAAGAATGAATATGAATAATGAGCTCATTAGAATATAACAACCATAACAATTTATCAAATAAATAATATAAATGATTAATCATCATGGTTGATGCATTCACCTTGTGTGATTCATCATATGACTCATTAACTAATTAATGCATCATTTAATACCAAGGATGAATCACACAAATGAGTCATTAAGCAATTAATGCTTATGCCACCTTAACCCCTAAGTCACCATGCTTCTAGAAGCTTCCCGGAAAATTACGAGAACGCCCCTCCAATCCGTGAAAACACGGAAAAACTTTAGACTATATAAATCCAATAACCTGATACTAGAATCTGGCTTAAACCAAAGACGACTAGTAAAAACTGTCCGAACGTCGTACGTGCGTAAACACACGTATGCATCCGAACCCTTGTCGTAAAACCATACAACATCTATATCGTTTCGCCTGGAGCAGGGAAACTCTCTGTGTGGGACTCTAAAGACTCGACACTACGCTGGCAGTGGGTTTAACCACAGACCGCAAGCGGTACTAGCTGTACGTAACGGTCTCCAGGTAGATGTCGATAAGAAGGCCGGTGAGGAAACCCATCCGAACTCCTACTGAGCCTGATGTGACAATCTCCGTACAGTCCGGTCTGTTCGTCTAAGACTATCGCATATCTAACCTAGGGGGCGGCAAGCGTCAGTCCCCTAATAGCGGTATAAGTCATGTCGGAGCGTAGCCCATTACACCCTGAGAAACTACTGGAACCTACCAGTAAATCTCGCTTGCCCTGGACAGGGACTTTGCGTAATGGCTCTCTGACACAGCGCGATATCAACTCCCTATACCAGGAGAGACGAATCCTTTCTAACCGCCATTGCCTCCAAGTGCTCGGGACTGCACCCAACTGCTACCTGTTTGCACGACTCCATTGAGCCGTGGTAGGGTAGCAATCTAAGAACAGTGGGACACACTCGAGGCGAAGTAGCAGTGTCAAGTCTGCGGACTATGCTGTACTCATGTCACCTGGGAACTGTTAACTGATGATTGGTATAATACCAAACAACAGTCCCCCTGCGAGTCCTGTACGGTGTACCCGTAACCTAACGAGCACCTGTATACTATCTCCAGTACGACGTACTGATGGCTGTGGGGCAGACCATCTCCCCAACTGGGATGAGAAGCGTACACACTAGTCTACTCTGGAGTATCGATGCCCAGTCTCGATAATCCTATGACTAGGGACAGGTATAGGATGTTGCTTATAGACTACCCAGCCCCCACTAGTGTGACTGCAATCACAATGCTGGTAATCAAGCAAAGATCCTATGGGCTCTACTAATATGTATAAGTGATACGTTACAAGAAACATATGCACATATTAAAGTAGACACAAACCAAGTAGCATACTACCATTTTTAGCAAGACTGTATATACAACTGTGAATATCCCAAGCTTCCATTAAGTAATATACATACAAGTATGATACAATAATGTCCCCTAGGGCATATACACTAACAATCTCCCACTTGCACTAGGGCCATGAGCTGGCATATCATAGACCTATTATCTCGAATAGCCTCTCGAACTGCGTCTGAGGAATGGCCTTTGTGAATGGATCAGCGATGTTATTCTCCGTCTCTACTCTCTTTATCTCGATCTCCCGGCGATCTACAATCTCCATGATCAGGTGATACCGCCTTAAGATGTGTCTGGATTTCTGATGGGACCTGGGTTCCTTCGCTAAAGCTATAGCGCCGTTGTTGTCACAATACAGAGGTATTGGATCAACACTGGTAGGAAGCACCTGAAGTTCTGTGAGGAACTTCTTTATCCAGACAGCTTCTTTTGCGGCATCGCAAGCAGCTATGTACTCCGCTTCCATCGTTGAGTCAACAACGGTCTCCTGTTTGGAACTCTTCCAACAGACCGCCCCTCCATTGAGGGTAAAGATATAACCCGACATGGACTTGGAGTCATCTTTGTCACTCTGGAAGCCGGAGTCGGCAAAGGCCTCAATCTGGAGGTCTTTTCCTCCATACACCAAGAACATATCTTTAGTCCTCCTCAGGTACTTGAGAATGTTCTTTATTGCTATCCAGTGATTCTCCCCTGGGTTTGACTGATACCGGCTTACAACGCTCAATGCGTATGCTACATTTGGTCTGGTACATAACATCGCATACATTATAGAGCCTATCGCTGAAGCGTAGGGTATAATCGACATGCGATCCCTTTCCAAATCAGTCTTGGGAGATATCTCTTTGGAGAGGGTGATTCCGTGACAAGCCGGTAGGTTACCGCGCTTAGAATCTTCCATACTGAATCTTTTCAATATGGTGTCTATGTAACTGGACTGTGAAAGTCCCAACATCCTTTTAGATCTATCACGATAGATCTGGATCCCCAGACTGTAGGTGGCATCTCCCAGGTCTTTCATGGAGAATTTCTGTGACAAGAATCTTTTGACTGACTGTAACATAGGAATATCATTTCCTATTAGGAGAATATCATCCACATACAAGACGAGGAATACTACAGCTCTCCCTACAATCTTTCTGTATATGCATGGTTCATCTGGATTTTTGATAAAGTCAAATTCTTTGACAGTATCATCAAAACAGATGTTCTAACTCCGTGATGCCTGCTTTAGTCTATAAATGGACTTAACCAACTTGCATACTTTACCGCTGCTCCCACTCTGAATGAATCCTTCTGGCTGATCCATATAGACGCTCTCTTCCAAATTTCTATTTGGAAAGGCCGTCTTTACGTCCATCTGCCAGATCTCATAATCGTGGAATGCAGCAATAGCAAGAAGGACCCGAATGGATTTGAGCATAGCCACTGGAGAAAAGGTTTCGTCATAGTCCAAACCAGGCCTTTGACGGAAACCCTTTGCAACAAGTCTAGCCTTATAGGTTTCAACCTGTCTATCTACACCAATCTTCTTTTTGAAGATCCATTTGCATCCTACGGGTTTTACCCCATCTGGAGCAATGTCTAAAGTCCATACTTTGTTAGTGTACATGGACTCCATTTCGGTCCGCATTGCATCCAGCCATTTTACCGAGTCGGCGCTCTGAATGGCTTGCTGGAAGCTAGTAGGGTCATCATCATCAATGACGCAATCCTATCTATCACCGTTTTTGAGAAAACCGTAGTATCTCTCGGGCGAATGAGACAACCTACTACTTCTGCGGATAGGCGCTGGTATGTCCCTTTCTTCTGAACCCTCTGGTTCTACCATACTTTCAGTTGTAGTTTGTGGTTCTGGAATTTCTTCCAGTTCTATTTCGCTCCCACTTGTTTCCTTTTCTAAAAACTGATTTTCTAGAAAATGGGCATTACGAGAAACAAAAACCTTTTGTTCCTCTGCGTAATAGAAATAATATCCTTTGGAATTCTTCGGATATCCCACAAACTTACACTGTACTGATCGTGCATCGAGCTTGTCCACATGCTGCTTTTTAACAAAAGCTGGACATCCCCATATCTTCAGATGCTGAAGATGAGGTTTCTTTCCACTCCATATCTGATATGGCGTGGTAAGCACAGTCTTGGCAGGAACTCGGTTTAAAAGATATGCAGCTGATTCTAGTGCATATCCCCAGAATGATCGCGGTAACTCAGCGTTACTCATCATGGAACGAACCATATCCAATAGGGTTCGATTCCTTCTTTCTGTTACACTATTGTGTTGTGGTGTGTATGGAGGAGTAAGCTGAGAGAGAATTCCATTCTATTTTAAGTAATCCAGGAACTCGGCACTTAAGTATTCACCACCTCGATCAAATCTTAGTGTCTTGATACTTTTGCCTGTTTGTTTTTCCACTTCATTCTTGTATTCTTAGAATTTCTCAAAGGTCTCGGATTTATGCTTCATTAAGAAGACATATCCATACCTAGATAAATCATCCGTAAAAGTAATGAAGTATGAATAACCACCTCGCGCATGTGTAGACATTGGACCGCACACATCACTGTGTACGAGTCCCAAGAGCTCGCTTGCTCTTACTCCGTGTCCAGTAAACGGAGTCTTTGTCATCTTTCTTATGAGACAAGATTCACAAGTAGCATAAGATTGATATTCGAATGGATTCAAATATCCTTCTCTATGTAACTTAGTCAACCTTCTCTCACTGATGTGACCTAGTCTACAATGCCATAAGAAAGCCTGATTTAATTCCAGAGACTTTCTTTTAAGTGTGTTCTGGACATTAAAAACCTGAGCTTGACTTAATACGTATATACCGTTATCAAATGTACCTGACCCAATCAGAACTTGATTTAGGTGGATGTTAACTACATCGCTTACGAATGTAAAATCATATCCCTCTCTAGATAGTGAGGACACTGATATGATATTGCAAGTCATACTAGGTACATACAGATAGTTACGTAGAATTAATATCTGCCAACTTGTCAAACCTAGGCGATATTCTCCCACGGATTCAACGTCCACGCTCATTCCGTTTGCAACTCTGAGAGACAAATCACCTACCTTCATAACTCTACGGTTTCTCAAAGCATGTAATGAATTACAGATATGAGATCCTGCTCCGGTATCTAGTACCCAAGAAGTAGAGTTAATTGACAAACATTTCTCAATGACAAATACACTAGAGGCTGAAGCCACAACATGCTTCGTATCCTGGCTACTAGCTTCAAAAGCCCTGCAATCATTCTGCCAATGCCCAATCCCATAACAATAGGAATGTCCCTATTTTACTACATTCAGTTCCGAAACTATTGCCTTTCTCTTTCCTTCTACTTCCCTAGTTTCCTTCAGGGTAGAAGGTAGAGACTGTATAACCAAGTCAGTATCTGACCTGTTTCCCAACGTGGTCTCGAGGTCCTTGAGCTCATCAATACAACTAGTCATTGTAAGGACGTTGTCCCCTACAGATGACCCAAAAGTCAACCTCGCTTGAATTAATTCTTTCGAGGTCTCATATCTTGTGATATGAGATTGCTCTCCATATAAATCTTTGTTATGGAGAAAGATGGAAACTGAGTCCATCTTCTCGTGCTGCTTCTGGTATATACCATCAACTGAAGATAACACGAGGCATTTGGCTTTGGCTTTATCCTTTTCCATTGTCTGACGGATATTCATATCCGTAACAGTGGAAACTGGACCTGGGACGGCGGGATCATGAATAGTAATAGGGTGGTCCAGCTTGTCATAGGCAATGGACATCTGGACAGACCTTTGCCAGTCATATAAGTCAGATTCAGTCAATTTGTTATCTAGATATAACCTAGTCGTGATCACAGGGTCGCTGCAATTAAGAGAGAGAGAAGAAAACACTTTTAGCATGATGCTCTTGAAAGTTTAGAGTGGTTTTTAATTTATCTAAACAGGATGGCTCCCACTGTTTCTCGGATCCTTCCTCAAACCATAAAAGAAGAATTAGGCAGGACTATTCTCACCGTACAATTCTTGCTTAACCGTTCAGCCAGGTCAGTGTCAATACTTCGAGGGAGCTTTTCCAACGCTTTCGCGAAGTTCCTTAATTAAATAACCACTTTTCTCTGGGGGCGTAGCCCCGCTGACACCTTTCTCGGCACCTACTTGGTTTATAGCATTGATCGTTAAGTGACGAATCTCCTGATAAGTAGTATATACTCACAGTAGGATCGGGATCCAAAATATCATCGTATGATAATGTTGAAGGAATCCTACCAACATTCATCAAACTCCAAAATGGTATGCTCTCTCTGCAAATTTCAGTTTCTTTAGAAATTCCCGATATAAATTTTTGTGCCATGCTCTTATGACCTTGGCTTTGGTCAAAATGTCATAAGTCACATGTCAAGTTCTACCCGTCATTATCCAGGTTAATTTGAACCCATCCGTACATACCCCTGACTTTGGTCAAATGATAATACGACTGTCCCAAACTAACTCATCTAACTATGCAACAAATGAATACCCAGCAGCTACCAAACACTATGCCTTGACTTTGGCCAAAATACATAGCTTGAATACTACTGAATACCCAAATGAAATGACGGAGGGCTACGAATGGTTTTGGCAAAAACCGTGAACGTAGTGAACTTGATATAATCGAAAAAACCTGATAGCTTTTTAAAAGGAGTGGTTAAAGCTCCGCAATTAAAAAATTCTGCTCTTTTAAAATAACCGAGTGGTTTCTTTTAAAATTGTTCCAACAATTAAACTATGATTTATTTTCTTTGCATTATAATAATGTGTCCCATCATTTATCCTATCATTGCAGAAAACAACGAAAATACCACGTCCTCTTATGCCATCCGCATTCGCCACGGGGTTCCGTCATCACCCGTTAGGTTACTTAACTAACGACAGAGCGGGGGCTGGGCTAGCGCGGGTGTAAAACATAAGTGACGTCTAATAGCTATCATATATAGATATTGTACATTCGTCAGACGCAATAATAAGCATTCCAGATCACAGATGAACTTTTTTGGATATACTAGCAATCCGCATTTGCTTTGAGCCTGCAATAAAAGACGGATTACACAGTTGTGATGAATAGCCATTACCCCAACCCTAGACCCCTATGGGTACGGAAAACTACCCGCCAAGTACCCGAAGTGAAGCAGTCTCCCTCAACAACGTGAGTAGGCCACTAAACACTTCAACGTACCCGGTAGTTTGTGTACCCCGCCTTGGGTCTATCCTAGGAGCAAAAACAGTAAAAAGAAATAATACAACGGTGGCTACAACCGCAACCTGGATGCGCCCCGCAAAAGAATATTACATCATATTACATTTACATCGAATGAATGAATATTAAACCCATCTCAAACCCCGGCTAATCATCACAACACTCCAATCAAGTCCATATACACAAATAGTAAACATTACAGAAATGTGCAATCCCCTGCCAACCGACATACTAGCAGTTAGAGGAGGTTTACGAACATATTAAACATTAAAGATAAAAACCCAATTAGCAAATAACTTAGAACATCGATCGACAACCATTTTCCTTGTCTACCCCAATTGCAAGCCAGCACAGAAGTAACCTGGGCAGAAACAGAATATACAGGAAAACAAAACTCCAAAAAATATGAATTACTGGGCAAATCCGAGTCAACTCGGGGTTGACTCGGCGGCGGATCCGCGGCCAAAAGCACCATCTTGCCGCGGATCCGCGGCCGTCTTGCCGAGTTAGGATCTCGTATTTTCCCTGTATTCTTATATTTCCCTGCTGTGAATTTTAAGGCATATCATATAATCATTTAGACATGTTTAAAATTAACAAAAACTCAGGGGTTTCCGGGGTTTCGTTTTCGTGTTTTCCGACGATCGAAGTTCTAACTTGTTGCTAACAAGCTAGTAATGGTTTAGTTGGCTATGATACCACTGTAAGTCCATATCACGCACCCCACGAACTTGCGGGGAGGCGGAATATATTAAAAACGATTATCAAAGCTTCGTAACACGGACTTGAGCGCATGAATCGTATCTAAACCGTTACTAGCAAACTACGAGAGGTTTAACTACTCGGATTCGAAGTTATACCTCACGTTACTTGTCCTTCAGGTCTTCATCGCTGTCCTCCACTCCTCGTAGGCTCCTTGGAACATCGGCACCTCAACGGCCTCCTCGAGTCAAAGAAGATCCACCCGAGAGCTCCTACGCTAAGCTTGATCTCTAACTTGAGATAACTAGGTTGCTCAAAGTGCTAATCTAAGCTACCTAGGGGATATAGAGTGAGGTTATGGATGTATTAGTCTAGCTAACCCTTGATCTCAATACATGAGAGGTTAGGGTTAGGGTTTCAAGAATGAGAGAGCTTGAGGAGAGAGAAGGTGATGATAAGAATGAATATGAATAATGAGCTCATTAGAATATAACAACCATAACAATTTATCAAATAAATAATATAAATGATTAATCATCATAGTTGATGCATTCACCTTGTGTGATTCATCATATGACTCATTAACTAATTAATGCATCATTTAATACCAAGGATGAATCACACAAATGAGTCATTAAGCAATTAATGCTTATGCCACCTTAACCCCCAAGTCACCATGCTTCTAGAAGCTTCCCGAAAAATTACGAGAACGCCCCTCCAATCCGTGAAAACACGGAAAAACTTTAGACCATAAAAATCCAATAACCTGATACTAGAATATGGCTTAAACCAAAGCCGACTAGTAAAAACTGTCCGAACGTCGTACGTGCGTAAACACACGTATGCGTCCGAACCCTTGTCGTAAAACCATACAACCTCTATATCGTTTCGCCTGGAGCAGGGAAACTCTCTGTGTGGGACTCTAAAGACTCGATACTACGCTGGCAGTGGGTTTAACCACAGACCGTAAGCAGCACTAGCTGTACGTAACAGTCCCCAGGTAGATGTCGATAAGAAGGCCGATGAGGAAACCTATCCGAACTCCTACTGAGCCTGATATGACAATCTCCGTACAGTCCGGTCTGTTCGTCTAAGACTATCACATATCTAGCCTAGGGGGCGGCAAGCGTCAGTCCCCTAATAGCGCTATAAGTCGTGTCGGAGCGTAGCCCATTACTACCTGAGAAACTACTGGAACCTACCAGTAAATCTCGCTTGCCCTGGCCAGGGACTTTGAGTAATGGCTCTCTGACACAGCGCGATATCAACTCCCAATACCGGGAGAGAAGAATCCTTTCTAACCGCCACTGTCTCCAAGTTCTCGGGACTGTACCCAACTGCTACCTGTTTGCACGACTCCTTTGAGCCGTGGTAAAGTAGCAATCTAAGAACAGTGGGACACACTCGAGGCGAAGTAGTAGTGTCAAGTCTGTGGACTATGCTGTACTCATGTCATCTGGGAACTGTTAACTGACGATTGGTATAATAGCAACCAACAGTCCCCCTACGAGTCCTGTCCGGTGTACCCGTAACCTAACGAGCACTTGTATACTATCTCCAGTACGACGTACTGATGGCTGTGGGACAGATCATCTCCCCAACTGGGATGAGAAGCGTACACACTAGTCTACTCTGGAGTATCGATGCCTAGTCTCGATAATCCTACGACTAGGGACAAGTATAGGATGTTGCTTATAGACTACCCAGCCCCCACTAGTGTGACTGCCATCACAAAGCTGGTAATCAAGCAAAGATCCTATGGGCTCTATAAATATGTATAAGTGATACGTTACAAGAAACATATGCACATATTAAAGTAGACACAAACCAAGTAGCATACTACCATTTTTAGCAAGACTGTATATACAACTGTGAATATCCCAAGCTTCCATTAAGTAATATACATACAAGTATGATACAATAATGGCCCCTAGGGCATATACACTAACAGATATTTCTTAACCCAACCCAAACCCTTTACCTTAGGTTTATTCTCTACATGAGTTAAGCCCTTCTTTCTTAACTCAAGGTTGTTTTGTAACCATAGCAACATAATTCATTATTCATCACAGATAGATTTCTTCTTCATCTTCCTCTTAAACAAGCTTTCTAGCTTTTGGTTATGTGATGATAAATGGTGAGAAATTGAAAATAAAAGAGAGCTAAATTCCTACTTCATCATCCTCATCTTTTCTAGCCACTTAGATTAGGATGTTCACTTCTCTAATACTTGATTAGAGAAGTGAGAGCTTGAGTTAAAGATTCTTCAAGGTAGATCATCTTCGAAAAGGAAGATTTCAAGCAAGTATGGATCATTCGGCTTGTGGAGCCTATCTTGAGTCCGGGAGATCATGGATCGCGGCGAAAGGACTACTACTCGGAGCTTATGAAGCGAAGGAACAGACTACAAAGGTTATAATCCCTATCTCTTAGAAGTAAAGTTATTTACTTGCTCATTGTTTAGCCTAATCTCTAGTCTAAGATCTTGCTTGGGTTGTTCGGCACTTGAAAATTTTTATTTTGGCATGGTTGATGCCTTGTAGAACCTTGTGATAATGCTGATCAGTCGAAAATATTGTATTTTTAACACGTCAATTTCCCTACCATTTGCACTCATTTAGAGGTGTTCGGTATTAATATAGCACATATTAGCAAAACACCTGTAAAATACCAAATAACTTGTGTTATACTTTAAAAATGACATTTTGATGGAAATTGAGTGTTTATCATTGCATGCATCATCTTTTGTATAAGCGCAACACTTGTTTCGAGAATCTGTGCAGGAAATTTCAGGAACAGAGCCAAAACTGTTAAAAGTGCTGTTAAAAATACGCCAAGTCCAAGACCTGTGATCTGGCAGTGATCAAGGAAGAATTATGAGATTCTGCACATCATACAACAGTACTAAACCCAGCCCAAGATATACCAGAGATTTTCATGCACTAAGGCTCCTAAACGGCCATGGATCCATGGCCGGAGTGCCTTTCCCGCGGCGGATCCGCGGCCACGTAGGTGTGACGTCAGCAGTTGACTTCTCCAGAATTCTCTATTCAAGGTCCACACTCATTTAAGCCACTGCAAATTCCATAATTCTCCAGAAGTTTCTGACAGAACAGCAAGGCTTTGGGATCAAGCTAAAAATGTCCAAGCTTCTCAAGCAAGCTTCTCACTTAACTACCTAAAACCTAGAAGCTTCTCCCTAACCTCCAAGCTTATGAAGGAAGCTAAGCCTAACTAACTACCTCTAGAAGCTTCTACCTAACTACCAAGCTTACAAGGGAAGCTAAACTAAACCTAGCTTCTAAAGGAAGCTAATCCTAATCAAGGCTATAAAAGGGACCCTAACGCTTCACTTCCAAGGTTGTTCTCCAATTTCCCCAACACAAGTTGAGTGACACGACTTGTAACCCTAACCCTAATCCAATCAAATCCAAGCCAAAGCTCAAGATCTTCGAGTTCAAACCAAGCAAGAAGCCTTCAATCCTTTAGAAGCGACGCCGGACTTCATCGGAGCAAGTGATCCAAGGAGATCCGCGACTCAAGGAGACGAGCGAAGCGAAATCGATGATCGAGTTCTTTCCTCATTGTAGATCTTGAGAGAATTGTAACAAAATTGTTGATAAATAAATGTGAAATTTCTATATCGTGCTTATCTTTCTATTTGAGCATTATGATTCGATCTAGATTCTTAAATGTGTTCTTTGTTATAATGCTTGAGTAAAACTCCGCTCGTGGAGGAGTCAAAAGAATCAATAGATGATGATGATTAGATCTTGAAATGATTCTTAATTCCTATAAGTTTTGTAAACTTTAGTGAATTGAAGAATTGGCAACCTAGTTTCGAGCGATGCTTTATTGAGTGTGTTCACTCTTAATTAGTGATCCACGATCGATTCCTGAATTCACTAGAAGCTAGTTTTTGAATGAGATTCATCGAAAGGACAAAGGATGAGATGAAGAAACCCTAGTTTCTTCGAAAGATCCTTAAACCTCGATTAATCATCATCGATCTAGTATCAAATCATTAATGGATAAAAAAACGTAATCAATAGTTTTCATCACGTCTATAGATTCGATCGATTCCTACGAGCCTCACTTCGATTCTTGAAACCTAAATCGATTGGATATCATCAATTCTTGATTCTTGATTTTTAATGTTTTCTTGAATTTGGATTTAGATCTAGATAATTCTTGAACTTCAATTTTATAAATCTTGAATTGAATTGTCTTTTCTTTTCTTTTTAATCTTCAATTCATCTAATTCAAATTCGAACGGATCTCACTTTCCCTGTGGACGATCCGCACTCGCTAACGCGCTACATACGACACCGTTATTGATTGCGGTCAAAAATTTCTTTGATTGTGAAACATCATTTCTTAACACGACACATCGAGAAATCGAATCAATCAAATGGCGCCGTTGCCGGGGATCGTGTGCTAATTTGTTTGTTTTTGAAATTTGAGTTGAAAAGTTTATTCCATCATAATTTTGATATCAAAATTCATGCAAACACTAAACGATTCGTTGTGATTTGTTGCAAGGAAATCTGGAAACTGTGGAGCTTGAGGAAAAATATTTTGAATTTTCCAGAGAGCTCAGGAGGTGAACAGAAGTGGTTCTTGAAATTTTTGTGCAGGGAACGAACCATCGGACCGCGGAAGCGCGGCACAAGGCGTTCATTGCGGCGGAACCGCGGCGTCACTGTAGCTACAGTGTATGAAAATTTTTAAGTTACTTCTTGACTTTATTATCTCTTCCTCAATCTGCTCCAATAACAAATTTGCTGCAGGTTTCTTTGCAAAATTTGTAGCGTATTAATACGGAATTTAAGGTGCACGGCCAAATTCAGATTAGGTAGGGAGTTCATTACCCTTCCTAAGCCCTGAAAATCACAAAATTTGCATCCGCATTACCCTCATTAACTAAAAGAAATCTAAACATGACTCTAAGGACCGTCGCACTCACTTAGGACAGAAGGAGGTCATGGGTAATCTATTGCTTATCCGCGTTTCTTTTATGGTGTCTAAAGCAAGTGTGTCTAAGGCAAGTGGTTACTTAATTAGGCCCACTACTTACGTAGTGGAGAACCTCCCACTTACCTGGCACTTACCTGGCGACAGGAGAGACAAAGAGGTAGTAGAGGATTGATCCTGCGACTTGTCTTTTGGCAGTTAGGAGCGGTCTAGAGACTTGATCTAGGTGACCACTAGACTTAGGGTTGCTTGTTGCATTTGTTGTGATTTGCATCATTTTTTTTCAAAAATCCGTATATTTTTCAAAACAAACATCACTTCATTCATTTCCCCTAATTATATTAATGCTGCCACTTATACTAAACCCTTTAGTGCAACATAGGCTGGACACGGGATTCTAGTGCCCGACTTGTCCGCGTTCCCCCGATCAACTCCGAAGTCGGTATTTCTACATTTACTTCTTCTTTACCCACCACCACACCCATTTCGATGGACGGTTCTCCATCGAACTTCTTTACCACTACTCTACCGCCGTCTGCAGGTGCGTAGAATCCACCTCGCATCTCTCTCCAAGAGAGATGCTATCCTATGCGAGGTCCTCTTTCGACCTGTCTCACCATTCCACCAGCTAACGGAGACAATTTTGAAATAAAACCCCAATACATCAATCTTCTACCCAAATATCACGGTCTCGAGTCTGAAGATGCATATGTCTTTATTACCAAATTTGAAAATGTATGCGCAATGATGGGTACTTCACAGCTTTCTGTGGATGCTATGCGTCTTCGTCTTATCCCATTTACCTTGTGCGATATAGCCGAGAAGTGGCTTTACAACACAATCGCACATTCCATTTCAAACTAGGAAGAATTCGTAAAAGCATTCCTAAAGAAATTCTACCCGAATAATAAAACAGCTCGAGTCCGTAGCGAAATAAATCAATTTACCCAGCTTCCAAATGAACAATTCTCGAAGTGTCTTGAACGCTTTAAGGATCTGTTAGTTCAATCCACATCACGGAATTCCTAGATGGGATCTATGCAGAATCATATATGAGGGCATTAATCCTACCACAAAACAGACCCTTGAATCCATCTGTCAAGGAACCTTCATTACCAAAGATGATGGGGAAGCTTGGAAATTCCTAGAAGATTTCGTTAACAAATCTTTACAGTGGGAGGGTGTGAGTCAATCGTCTAGGGGAACAATAACAATTCTGATGTTTGCATAGGAGTTAGAGCTGAAATGTCAGCAATGCAAAAGAAACTCGAGACTATGGAAAATAAATTTTTAGCCGCCGCCCTAAATCAAATGTCACTTTCCAAAACTATACGTGGATGCTGTCCTGATCCTTCTCATTTGACGGAAGAATGTCCATTGAATTCTCCGTTTCAAGGTCATGAGCATATCAATGCTGCTTTTCAAAGACCTAGAAACGATCCATTTTCTTCCACTTATAATCAGGGTTAGAGGAATCACCCTGACTTTGCTTGGAACCAATCACAAACTCAAAACACGGTTCCAAATCAAAACAATTTCCAAAGGGCTCCTCCACCACAACAGCAACCACTTCAATTGAGTCAGCACCGCTTCCAAGCATAAAACTTTCAAAATCCGGTCAACACATCTGCACCGTCTAGTCCTTTGCAGTTGATCGGGACTGATGAATCCTCTTCATTTGCACAATACATGAATTTGGTCCTAACAAATATCATGCAAGTGTCGGCTGAAATGAAGTCTTCTGTCGATGACATGAAAAGAAATACTGTCTCTCAAAATGAGACTATAAAATCGATGGAAGAAAAAATTGCACAATTAAAATCCGAAATGAGTGCAAGAGAGAAAGGGAAACTTCCAGCTCAACCTTTGCCCAATTCTGGCTATTCACATCATGTGAATGTAATCACCACGTTGAGATCTGGAAGAGTGCTTGACAATCATGTTGGGGAAGAGATTGATGATACTGAAAAATCTATCGATAATACCCCGGCTGAGACCTTTCCTTCCACTTCTACTTCTAATTCTGACCCCAGTTCTTCTACCCCACCACCTTCTTCCTAGCCTATTCTCCGTTTTCCCCAAGGCTCGACACCTCATCCCAGCTCTTCTAGTCCACCGAAAACGATCCCCACTCCTATTCTTAGATCGTTCCCACCCACACGATCTTCTCCAGTGTTGGACCCCGACCTTATTGCTCAAGCTCCTTACCCGAATCGGTTAAGGGGAAACAGACCAAGTCCACAAATAGAGAAGATCACTGAAATCTTGAAACAGGTTAACATCAACATCCCTCTTCTAGATGCTATCCAACAAGCCCCCGCTTATGCAAAAACTCTTAAGGACTTGTGCACTAGAAAGAGGAAGACTCAAGTGCCCAAGAAGATATTCATGGCAAAGACAGTAGACACAGCCTTTCCCCAGCAATTACCGAGGAAACGTAAGGATCCTGGATATCCTACGATTTCCATTTCTATTGGGGAAAAACACATTAACCGTGCTCTACTTGACCTTGGCGTAAGTGTTAACCTGCTTCCTTTCTCAGTATACGAGCAGTTAGGGATCGGAGAGTTGAAACCAGCTCACTGCACTCTCCAGATGGCTGATCGATCAAAGCACCAAACCTAGGGGTGAACTGGAGGATGTGTTAATAAAAATCGGGGAATTTGTATTCCCTGTGGAATTTATTGTAATTGATACTCAGCCTGTAGCGAACCCACGGAATCAAATTCCGGTGATTTTAGGTCGCCCCTTTTTGGCCACTTCCAATGCTATCATCAACTGTCGTAACGGTTCTATGACCCTAACCTTCGGGAATAGGTCAATTGAGCTGAACATTTACAAGTTGGGAAGTGTACCCTCCGAACCTACTGCTCAGGTCTGTTCTGTCGACTTAATGGATGTCGACAGCAACGAATTTGATGATCCTCGTGATACTGATCTTGACTCTTTTCATACGTTGTTGTTTGACCCAACTATGTATCATACACATACGGACTCTTCCACCGAGTTGTCCGGGTCAACAACTAACACTGATTATGAACCGTTTTTGGAGTCTGAAGATCACCCCGCACTTTGTGATGACATTATTCTTCAGGGTATTGATGAGACTTTTAAGGAAATCTTCGCTGATGAACTCGCATTTTTGAATGACACGGGTGTTGAAATGAATCCACCTCAATACAAAGAAATTGAACCTCTACCCCTTCTTTTGAACTGTAAAAAGAATGCGAGTAATCCATCACATACACTGCATTGTCTCTCCAAAATGAGACGCAAACACATTCTATTCCACCACTTACCTTTTCCCCACTTCTTCTTCCACCAACTTTAGCACTACATTGATAAAATCTTCGAATGGTTGGTGTTGACTTTCGGTCTTTGCAAAGCTTGGCATCGACCAATAATTTTTTGACCCCGTCATGTGATTTTCAAAGATTAACATGGCTTAACTCAAGTTTGGGGGGGATAATCTGGCTCTTGAAAATAAAATTTTTACACAAAATGATGAGCCAAAAATAAATTTGGGGGAGGATCTTCACTTAAATATTTTGCCCCCATTAATAAATTTTCTCCCAGGCTTACAGGTTTTTGTGATTTAGCAGATGACAACAGTGAGGACACTGTTGAAAACAAGTTTGGGGGAGGTTTGTGCTTATTTTTTCATCATTTGCATATCACTTTGCATAAGCACAAAACATTTTTTGAAAACCTATAAAAAAAAATTTAAAAATTCGAAAAAATATATATATATATTTTTGTACATAAATAAGATAATAAAAGATTAGATAGTGAAAAATTACATCCAAAAGATTGGAAAAATTTAAGAAAACCAAGAAAATTAGAAGTTTTCTTAAAGGGTGCTTTTGGTCGCGGATCCGCCGCGGAGTCAACACCGAGTTGACTCGGATTTTCTCTGTAATTCTTAATTTTTGGTGTTTTGTTTTCCAGTATATTGTGTTTCTGCCCAGGTTACTTCCATGATGGCTTGCATTTGAGGTAGATACGGAAAAAGGTTGTCGATCGATGTTCTAAATTATTTGCTAATCGGGTTTTTATCTGTAATGTTTAATGTGTTCATAAACCTTCCCTAACTGCTAGTATGTCGGTTGGCAGGGGGTTGCACATTTCTGTAATAATTCTACTGTTTGTATATATGAACTGTATTGGATTGTTATGATGATTAGCCGGGGTTTGAGATGGGTTTTTATATTCATTCATTCGATGTAATTGTAATATGTTGTAATATTATTTTGCGGGGCACATCCAGGTTGCGGTTCTAGCCACCGTTGTATTATTTTATTTTACTGTTTTTGCTCCTAGGATAGACCCAAGGTAGGGTACAAAAACTACGGGGTACGTCGAAGTGTTTAGTGTCCTACTCACGTTGTTGAGGGAGACCGCTTCACTTCGGGTACTTGGCGGGTAGTTTGCCGTACCCGTAGGGGTCTAGGGTGGGGAAATGGCTATTCATCACAACTGTGTAATCCGTCTTTTGTTGCAGGCTCAAAGTAAACGTGGATTGCTTGCATATCCAATAATGTTCATCTATGATCTGGAATGCCTATTTTTACGTCTGACGAATGTACAATATCTATATATGATAGCTACTAGACGTCACTTATGTTTTGTACCCGCGCTAGCCCAGCCCCCGCTCTGTCGTTAGTTAAGTAACCTAACGGGTGATGACGGGACCCCGTGGCGAATGCGGATGGCATAAGAGGACGTGGTGTTTTCGTTGTTTTCTACAATGATAGGATAAATGATGGGACGCATTATTATAATGAAAAGAAAATAAACTAAAAATAAATCGTTGGAACAGTTTAAAAGAAACCACTCGGTTATTTTTTAAAACAGAAGATATTTTTTAATTGCGGAGCTTTAACCACTCCTTTTAAAAGCTATCAGGTTCCTTCGGTTATATCAAGTTCACTACGTTCACGGTTTCGCCAAAACCATTCGTAGCCTTCCGTCATTTCATTTGGGTATTCAGTAGTATTCAAGCTATGTATTTTGACCAACGCCAAGGCATAGTGTTTGGTAGCTGCTGGGTATTCATTTGTTGCATAGATAGATGAGTTAGTTTGGGACAGTCGTATTATCATTTGGCCAACGTCAGGGATATGTACGGATGGGTTCAAATTAACAAGGATAATGATGGGTAGAACTTGACATGTGACTTATGACATTTTGACCAACGCCAAGGTCATAAGAGCATGGGGCAAAAATTTATATCGGGAATTTCTAAAGAAACTGAAATTTGCAAAGAGATGCATACCATTTGGAGTTTGATGAATGTTGGTAGGATTCCTTCAGCATTATCATACGATGATATTTGGATCCCGATCCTACTGTGAGTGCATGCTACTTATCAGGAGATTCGTCACTTAACGATCAATGCTATAAACCAAGTAGGTGTCGAGAAAGGTGTCAGCGGGGCTACGCCCCCAGAGAAAAGAGGTTATTTAATTATGGAACTTCGCGAAAGCGTTGGAAAACCTCCCTCGAAGTATCGACACTGGCCTGGCTGAACGGTTAAGCAAGTATTGTATGATAAGAATAGTCCTGGCTAATTCTTCTTTTATGGTTTGAGGAAGGATTTGAGAAACAGTGGGAGCCATCCAGTTTAGATAACTAAAAACTAATCTAAACTTACAAGAGCATCATGCTAAAAAGTTTTCTTCTCTTTCTCTCATTGCAGCGACCTTGTGACCATGACTAGGTTACATCTAGATAACAAATTGACTGAATCTGACTTATATGACTGGCAAAGTTCTATCCAGATGTCCATTGCCTATGACAAACTGGACCACCCTATTACTACTCAAGATCCCGCCATCCCAGGTCCAGTTTCCATCGTCACGGATATGGATATCCGTCAGACAAGGTAAAAGGATAAAGCGAAAGCCTAGTGCCTCGTATTGGCTTCAGTTGATGGTGTATACCAGAAGCAGCACGAGAAGATAGACTCAGTTTCCATCTTTCTCCATAACAAAGATTTATATGGAGAGTAATCTCGTATCGCAAGATATGAGACCTCGAACGAATTATTTCAAGCAAGGTTGGCTGTCAGGTCATCTGTAGGAGACAACGTCCTTATAATTACTAGCTATATTGATGAGCTCCAGGACCTGGAGACTACGTTGGGAAACAGGTCATATGTTGACTTATTTCCACAGTCCCTACCCTCTACTTACACCAGTAAAGTAGGAGGAAAGGGAAGATCAAAAGCTTCAGGACTTGGTATAGCTAAAGAGGGATGTTCCTATTGTTATGAGATCGGGCATTGGCAGAAAGATTGCAGGGCTTTGGAAGCCAGTAGCCAGGATACGAAGCATGTTGTAGCTTTGGCCTCAAATGCGTTTGTTATTGAGAATTGTTTGTCTATTAACTCTACTTCCTGGGTACTAGATACCGGAGCAGGATATCATATCTGTAATTCATTACATGCTTTGAGAAACCGTAGAGTTATAAAGGTAGGTGATTTGTCTCTCAGAGTTGCAAACGGAATGAGCGTGGACGCTGAATCTGTGGGAGAATATCTCCTAGGTTTGACAAGTGGGCAGATATTGATTCTACGTAACTGTTTGTATGTATCTAGTTTGACTTGTAATATCATATCAGTGTCCTCACTTTCAAGAGAGGGATATGATTTTACATTCGTAAGCGATGTAGTTCACATCCACCTAAATCAAGTTCTGATTGGGTCCGGTACATTAGATAACGGTATATACGTAATGAGTCAAGCTCAGGTTTTCAATGTCCAGAACACACTTAAAAGAAAGTCTCCAGAAATAAATCAGACTTTCTTATGGCATTGTAGACTGGGTCACATCAATGAAACACGATTAACTAAGTTACATAAAGAAGGATATTTGAATCCGTTCGAATATCAATCTTATGCTACTTGTGAATCTTGTCTCATGGGAAAGATGACAAAGACTCCGTTTACTGGATACGGAGTATGGGCAAGCGAGCTCTTAGGACTCGTACACAGTAACGTGTGCGGTCCAATGTCTACACATGCGAGAGGTGGTTTTTCTTATTTCATTACTTTTACGGATGATTACTCTAGGTACGGATTCGTTTTCTTAATGAAACATAAATCCGAGACTTTTGAGAAATTCCAAGAGTATAAGAATGAAGTAGAAAACCAAACCGGCAAAAGTATCAAGACACTGAGATCTGATCGAGGTGGTGAATATTTAAGTGCCGAATTCCTAGGTTACCTAAAAGAGAAAGGAATTCTCTCTCAGCTTACTCCTCCGTACACTCCACAGCATAACGGTGTATCGGAGAGACGGAATCGAACCCTATTAGATATGGTACATTCCATGATGAGTAATGCTGAGTTACCGCGATCTTTCTGGGGCTATGCGCTAGAATCAGCGGCATATCTTTTGAACAGGGTTCCTACCAAGACTGTGCCTACCACCCCATATCAGATGTGGAATGCGAAGAAACCCTATCTTCAGTATCTGAAGATTTGGGGATGTCCAGCTTTTGTTAAAAAACAGCATGCAGACAAGCTCGAGGCATGATCAGTAGAGTGTAAGTTTGTGGGATATCCAAAGAACTCCAAGGGGTATCTATTCTATTACGCAGAGGAACAAAAGGTTTTTGTTTCTCGTAATGCCCACTTTCTAGAACAGCAGGTTTTAGAAAAGGATACAAGTGGGAGCGAAATAGAACTGGAAGAAATTCCAGAACCACAAACTACAACTGAAAGTTTGGTAGAACCAGTAGTTCAAGAAGAACAGGACATACCAGCGCCTATCCGCAGAAGTAGTAGGCAGTCTCATCCGCCCGAGAGATACTACGGTTTTCTCATAGACGGGGATAGAGAGGATTGCATCATTGATGATGATGACCCTACTAGCTTCCAGCAAGCCATTCAGAGCGGCGACTTGGTAAAATGGCTGGATGCAATGCGGACCGAAATGGAGTCTATGTACACTAAAAAAGTATGGACTTTGGACATTACTCCAGATGGGGTAAAACCCTTAGGATGCAAATGGATATTTAAAAAGAAGATTGGTGTAGATAGAAAGGTTGAAACCTATAAGGCTAGACTTGATGCAAAGGGTTTCCATCAAAGACCTGGTTTGGACTATGACGAAACCTTTTCTCCAGTGGCTATGCTCAAATCCATTCGGGTCCTTCTTGCTATTGTTGCCTTCCATGATTATGAGATCTGGCAGATGGACGTAAAGACGACCTTTCTAAATAGTAATTTGGAAGAGTGCGTCTATATGGATCAAGCCAGAGGGATTCATTCAGAGTGGCAGCAGCGGTAAAGTATGCAAGTTGCTTAAGTCCATTTATGGACTAAAGCAGGCATCGCGGAGTTGGAACATCTGTTTTGATGATGCTGTCAAAGAATTCGACTTTATCAAAAACCATATGAACCATGCATATACAGCAAAATTGTAGGGAGAGCTGTAGTATTCCTTGTCTTGTACGTGGATGACATTCTCCTGATAGGAAACGATATTCCTATGTTACAGTCAGTCAAAAGATTCTTATCACAGAAATTCTCCATGAAAGACCTGGGTGATGCCACCTACATTCTGGGGATCCGGATATATCGTGATAGATCAAAAAGGATGTTGGGACTTTCGCAGTCCAGGTACATAGACACCATATTGAAGAGATTCAGTATGGATGATTCTAAGCGCGGCAACCTACCAGCTTGTCACGGAATCACCCTCTCCAAAAAGATGTCTCCCAAGACTGATTTGGAAAGGAATCGCATGTCGATTATACCCTACGCTTCTACGGTAGGCTCTATAATGTATGCGATGTTATGTACCAGATCAGATGTAGCATACGCATTGAGCGTTGTAAACCGGTATCAGGCAAACCCAGGGGAGAAGCACTGGAAAGCAGTAAAGAACATTCTCAAGTACCTAAGGAGGACTAAGGAGATGTTCTTGGTATATGGCGGAAAAGACCTCCAGATCGAGACCTTTGCCAACTCCAGCTTCCAGAGTGGCAAGGATGACTCCAAGTCCATGTCGGGTTATGTCTTTACCCTCAATGGAGGGGCGGTCTGTTGGAAGAGTTCCAAGCAGGAGACCGTTGCTGACTCAACGATGGAAGCGGAGTACATAGCTGCTTGCGATGCCGCAAAAGAAGCTGTCTGGATGAAGAAGTTCCTCACGGAACTTCAGGTGGTTCCTACCAGTGTTGGTCCAATTCCTCTATATTGTGACAACAACGGCGCTATAGCTTTAGCGAAGGAACCCAAGTCGCATCAGAAGTCCAGACACATCTTAAGGCGGTATCACCTGATCAGGGAGATCGTAGATCGCCGGGAGATCGACGTAAAGAGAGTACATACAAAGAATAACACTGCTGATCCATTCACAAAGGCCATTCCTCAGACGCAGTTCGAGAGGCTATTCGAGATGATAGGTCTGCGATATGCCAGTGCATGGCCCTAGTGCAAATGGGAGATTGTTAGTGTATATGCCCTAGGGGCCATTGTTGTATCATACTAGCTTGTATATTACTTAATGGAAGCTTAGGATATTCACAGTTATATATCAGTCTTGCTAAAAATGGTAGTATGCTACTTGGTTTGTTTCTACTTTAATATGTGCATATGTTTCTTGTAACGTATCATTTATACATATTAGTAGAGCCCATAGGATCTTTACTTGATTACCAGCGTTGTGATGGCAGTCACACTAGTGGGGGCTGGGTAATCTATAAGCAACATCCTATACAGGTCCCTGGTCGTTGGATTATCGAGACAGGGCATCGATATTCCAGAGTAGACTAGTGTGTACGCTTCTCATCCCAGTTGGGGAGATGGTCTGTCCCACAGCCATCAGTACGTCGTACTGGAGATAGTATACTGGTGCTCGTTAGGTTAAGGGTACACCGGACAGGACTCGCAGGGAACTGTTGGTTGGTATTATACCCGTCGTCAGTTAACAGTTCCCAGGTGACATGAGTACAGCATAGTCTACAGACTTGAAACTGCTACTTTGCCTCTAGTGTGTTCCACTGTTCTTAGATTGCTACCCTACCACGGCTCAAAGGAGTCGTGCAAACAGGTAGCAGTTGGGTGCAGTCCCGAGCACTTGGAGGCAGTGGCGGTTAGATAGGATTCGTCTCTCCCGGTATTGGGAGTTGATATCGCGCTGTGTCAGAGAGCCATTACGCAAAGTCCCTGGCCAGGGCAAGCGAGATTTACTGGTAGGTTCCAGTAGTTTCTCAGGGTGTAATGAGGTACGCTCCGACACGACTTATACCGCTATTAGGGGACCAACGCTTGCCGCCCCTAGGCCCGATATGCGATAACCTTAGACGAACAGACCGGACTGTACGGAGATTGTCACATTAGGCTCGGTAGGGGTTTGAGATGGGTTTCCTCATCGGCCTTCTTATCGACATCTACCTGGGGACCGTTACGTACAGCTAGTGCCACTTGCGGTCTGTGATTAAACCCACTGCCAGCGTAGTGTCGAGTCTTTAGAGTCCCACACAGAGAGTTTCCCTGCTCCAGGCGAAATGATATAGAGGTCGTATGGTTTTACGACAAGGGTTCGGATGCATACGTGTGTTTACGCACGTACGACGTTCGAACAGTTTTTACTAGCCGGCTTTGGTTTAAGCCAGATTCTAGTATCGGTTTATTGGATTTAAACAGTCTAAAGTTTTTCCGTGTTTTCACGGATAGTAGGGGCGTTCTCGTAATTTGACGGGAAGCTTCTAGAAAAGTGATGACTTGAGGGTTTAGGTAGCATAAGCAATTAATGATCTAGTGACTTATTTAGATGAATCATTCAAGTGAGTTAATGAAGTATTTATTGCTTAATGACTCACTTGATGATTCATTGCATATATTTAATGAAGCATGATGATAATGCATTTGAATTATTCATTTGATAATTTCTTATGCTTCATAATATATTAGAAGTGAGAAGCTTTTTCATTCATGACTTATGCTCACCTTCTCTCTCCTCAAGCTCTCTCTTGAAACCCTAATCCTTCCCTCTCATATATTGAGATCAAGGATTAGATAGACTAATTAATCCATAACCTCACTCTATATCACCTAGGTCACTTTGATTAGCAACTAAAGAAACCTAGTTATCTCAAGTTAGAGATCAAGCTTGAAGTAGGAACTCTCGGGTGGATCGTCTTTGACTCGAGGAGGCTGTTGAGGTGCCGACGTTCCAAGGAGCCTACGAGGAGTGGAGGACAGCGATGAAGACCCGAAGGATAAGTAACGTGAGGTATAACTTCGAATCCGAGTAGTTAAACCTCTCGCAGTATGCTAGTAACGGTTTAGATACGATCCGTGTGCTCAAGTCCGTGTTACGAAGCTTTGATAATCGTTTTTCATATATTCCGCCTCCCCGCAAGCTCGTGGGGTGCTTGATATGGACTTACACTGAACTTGGTGTGGTTCCATCTATTGAGCATCCAATACCTGTGTATTGTGATAACAATGGAGCTGTGGTTTTGGCCAAGGAACCTCGGTCCCATCAGAGATCCAGACATATTCTTAGGCGGTATCACCTAATCCGGGAGATAGTTGATCACCGGGAGATTGAGGTCAGGAGAGTTGACACGAAGGACAACGTAGCGGATCCACTCACGAAGGCCCTCCTTCAGATGCAATTCGAGAAACTATTTGGGATGTTGGGTATGAGATACTGCAATAACTGGCCTTAGTGCAAGTGGGAGATTGTTAAGGATATGTATGCCCTAGAGGCCATTATTGTACATTGATGTATATTATAGTGGATGCTTGAACATATATATAGAGGACTTTCTTGCTCGACATGATAGTATGCTATCTAGTTGCCTTTATCTTAACATGTTAACTGGTATTATTATACTGTCTCTCATATACATATTGATAAAGCCCTTAGGATGCAGGCTTAACTACCAGGACTATGATGTGGGTCATACTACTGGGACCTGGGTAGTCCACAAGCACATCCTTTAATTGTTCCTAGTCGAGAGTATATCGAGACAGGGCATCGATATTCCAGAATAGACTAGTGTGTACGTTTCTTGACCATGTATGAGGACGATGGTTGATCCCATATCCATTGGTGTTTGACATCAAAGATTGTACACAGATGCTCATTAGACAATGGGTACACCAAACAGGACTCGCCGAGAAGTCCTAGTTGGTACTATACCTATTGTCAGATAGCAGTTCTCTGGTGAAACTGGTACAGGTTAGTCTCTAAACCCGAGATCGTCATAGAGTCTTGTGTGGCTCCTATTGTGCTTTGATTTCCTCCCTACCACGGCTCAAAGGAGTCGTGCAAACAGGTGGATTTTGGGTACAGTCCCGAGTCATATGGAGGCAATGAGCGATAGGAGGGGTTTCGTCTCTCCCGGTATTGGGAGTTGATGTTGCGCTATGCTCGATTGGCTATAACTGGAAGTCCCTGGCCAGGGCTGCTGCTGATATTTACTGATAAGAGTTATCAGTAGTTTCTCGAACCTTTATAGGCCAGACATCGGCATGACTTCTCATGTTGCTGGGGTCTGACGATTCCACCCCTAGACATGATATGCGACATATTAGACGAAGAGACCAGACTGTACGGTAAGTGTTACTTATAGGCTTCATGGAGAGTATGGATAAGCTTGCTTGTTGATCTTTTAATCGCTCAATACCAAGGTAGTCGTTACATCCAGCTAGTACAGCTGATGGCTTGTGGGTGACTGATGTGATCATCACCTACTGCCGGCGTATTGACGAGTCTTTAGAGTCCCACACAGAAGTTTCCCGGTTCAAGCGAAACGAAGTAGAGCACATATGTTGATATGTGCGGGGGGCCTGATTAAATACGAATATGTGATACCGTATTGTAATCTGGCAGTTATCTGTTATCGGTTAGGTTATATGTGATATAACCACATTATCGAATCAAGTGTTGACTTGATAATATGATATACAGATAAATGATATTAGTCGGTTATATGTGATATAACCGGATTATTAAATCAAGTATTGATTTAATAATATGATATATATTATATTTGATATAATTATATCTTAACTAAATTATTAGCCCACTAAATATTTTCTTATATATATTAATATATATATATGATATATATATATATAAATATATATGAAGCATGGCATGCATTTCTATTTTGTTAAAACAGAATAATGAGGTGAAAAATAAGAAGACATGGAGGGTATGGTGTGGCATGGCTTTTATCATTATTATATTCATTTTACTCTACTATTGAAGCATGGTGCTATTATAATATGGAGATATTATTTTCATGCTTCAATAATATTAGTGATGAAGCCATTTCTACACAAGACTTAGTTTTTTTTCTACACTTGAGCTCACACTCTCTTGCTCTCTTCTTCTTCTTCATTTCCATGCCTCAAACCTCCAACCCCTCACATGTGATTGTTTCCCCTAATTAGAGCAAAGCTCTGTTTGAATTTCAAAATTCAAAATTCGAAACAACGCTTCAGATCCTCTGCGCTGCACGCAACGCGCCACGTGTCAAAAGCTGATACATCAGCGCAGCGCCCAAGACAGCGCGCCCAATCAGAGCAAAGCTCTATTTAAAACAAAATTAAAGGAAGCAACGCTTCAGTTGCGCAAGCGCTGCGCTGCGCGACACGTGTCAGCGCAGATGTGCTAGCGTAGTTGCGCTGCGTCGTGCGCTGCGCGACACGTGTCAGCGCAGTTGCGCTGCGCTTTGCGCTGCGCGACACGTGTCACGCGCTGGGGCATTTGCGCCAAACAGAATTAAATTCGAGTAAGATTTTTCTGTTCTTGTTAAAACAAGAAGATTGCCTTCTGTAAAACAGAAGCCCTTGGATCAAAGATCCAACGGTGGGAAAAATTCCCTAAATCACTCAGAGAAAGATCTCTTTAACAAATTTATGGGCACTATATAAAGGCCCCTAGACCTCAATTCAAAGGCATCAACATTTTGTGAGAAATCAAAAATTTCAAACAGAGAGAACTCTGAAGAAGTTTCAAGAAGAAAAAAGGTAAAAGACCTTTTAGATAGAAGAATTTCTTCTAATAGATCATTGGTCTAAGAACAAGATCAATGATCTTTAATAAAAAAACAAAAAATAAAAATAGTGCTTTGCACTTATGAACCATTGGTTCTCGAAGATCAAGAAAAATAAGAAACACTTGTTTTCTTTGATCTAAATTAGATCAAGAAACCAAGCAGTGCTTTGCACTTCTTTTATGAACCATTGGTTCCGGAATCTAAAAGATTCTCAAGTTAATAGTGCCTTGCACTTGCAAAACTGCGCTGTTGCGCTCTTGGGTTGGCGCAAGCCACCAGAGAGCACCACGTGTCAGCATCTGAACCACTTGCGCTATGCGCTTTTGAAATAGAGTCTTGCTCTCTGAAACTGGCGCAACTCACCACAGCGCGCCACATGTCAGCAGCGTAAGCGCAGTGCACTGGCGCAGCGCACTGTGCTTGCATGACACGTGTCCTCACCACAAGCGCTTACGCTCTTTGATTGGCGCAAAGCGCTTGACAAATGCAATGCATTTCTTTTGCTAAAGGGCCAGGCCCAAGTCAAAAAGACCTAGCAGGCCAAAATAAATTGCAGTGCCCAAATAAAATTGATACTCTGTATCATTTATAAAGGGCAGATCCCAAGTAAAATTGATGCTCTGCATCATTTATAAATGGGCAGAGCCCAAAACAAATTGATGCTCTGCATCCTTTATGAGCAGAGCCCAAACAAAAATAAAAAGTAATGCAATGCATTATTTAAATATGGGCAAAGCCCTAGCACAGGTCTAATAGACCAGAAATAAATAAAAGCGTTGAATATTTTTCAACTGGACTTAGCCCAATCATGGCCGTAAGTCCTCAAATTAAATTGACTGAGCACAGCTGCTCTCTTAAATCAATTTACGACCGGTTAAAGGGTACATCTCCGAACTCCTTTGACTCCTATCGTTGTAATCCTTCAACGACGTCAGAGAGGTGATGGGTCCCGACAACCACACATCAACACGGACTGTGGGGTCCTTAAACTCATGGACTTAAGCGTTCTTAAACCAAAAGACGGATTGTGGGATCCTTAAACCCGTGGACTTATGCGTCCTTAAACTAAAACACGGACTGTGGGGTCCTTAAACTACCTATGGACCACCACGTCCCTAAACTGGAATATGGACCGCAATGTCCCTAAACTACCTATGGACCACTATGTCCCTAAACTGGAACAATAGAGTCCCCAAACGCTCTTTTGTCGGATCCAAAACGATCCCGTTAAGTTGATCTTAGTCTCAAATCAGACTAACGTATCCTTAACAAACGTTTAAGTCGATCTTAGCCTAAATACGGCTAACGTATCCTTAAACCAAAACACCAAACCCAAATCTATGTAAATACGGATTTGGACTAATCCACGTCCTACGGGCGACGGCATCGCTTAGTCTCCGTATACAATCCACGGGCAACCACAAACAAAACAAACACACACGACACGAAGTGAAACTCTGGAGAAGAAGAAAGTTGTTGCCGCAATGCGGTAGCGTAATTAACTGCAGGGGCTTACGCCTGCAGGGAAGAGCGTCCCCACAATCAAAAACCCCTCAAGCGAGGGGGAATCTGACGAAGTCTGCTACATCGGCCGCATCCGTCTAAACCTCTGATACACGGTGCCATAAATCAACTTGGCATCTTCAGAGAGGTGGACGGATAAAACCAAATAGCATCTTCCCCGAATCTCAGCGTCAGGACTTCGCAGTCTTGTGCGCCGCCGTTCGGCGGAGAACAGATTCTGGCACGCCCGGTGGGACCTTTTCCTCTTTCCACTCCACACTTCGTGTGTCATCTTCGCGAACGAATCGCGGTTTGTTAATGGTTGCCTTTGGATTTCAAGTTTACTAAGATTTGGTCTCTTGCTTAGCGCAGAAAAGAAATCAAACATCGATGGCCTCTACCTGTTCAAAGTGCTTTAACTGCAGCTGCAGCTCGCGTTCGGCCTCAACTGGGGGCATAACCAATGGGCCCCAAGCGACCTCTTTGTTCACCATGCCCGTGGAGCAGATTACTCAAGCCACCACGGGGTTATTTTTCGGAACCATTCTTCCGCCAACAAGCTTCAGCACCCCTGTGCCCGTACCAGAAGCTCATAAGAAGTCGGTCTTCGATCGACTTATAGTTACTGCGGCCTCTCTCAACGGGTTGCCCAACACCAGCGCCTCGGTCTTCTCTAGACTGGGCCAAAACTCATACGGGCCCACAATGAAGCTTGCATTCCCGAAAAAGGTTATTCCAAAAAGAATAGCCAAACCTGCTCCTGAAGTCGTCAAGGCGGCTTCTCCTGCTAAGAGATCGGTCTTTACAAGATTGACCGTCCCAACTCCCACTCCTGCTCTTGCTGCTCAAAAGACATCAGTCTTCAACAGGCTGACGACAGCAACAGCCCCACACCTGAACAGGGGGCAAGAAGTGTTGGAGATAGTGCCCTCAGAGTCAATTATTAGGTCACAGGTACGTGATTGTAATGATTGAGGGAGGACCTATCCCGGTAGGACAGTCTTACTCGAGATGATAGTATGCTATCTGGTTTACCTTTATCATCGTGTACTGTTTTAGGTGACCTGACATGTCGCTATTACACGTTGATAGAGCCCCTAGGATTCTTGCTTGACCACCAGCAGTATGAGGGCGATCATATAAGTGGGAGCTGGGGGTCTACAAGCATATCCTTAAAAGGTCCCTAGTCGTGGGAGTTTCGAGACCGGGCATCGATACTCCATTAGTAGACTAGTGTATACAGTCGAGACCCCGACGAGGGGCGGTGGCCGGTCTCACAAGCCACTGGTGTCAGTTGGATCACCTAAGATGTATACAGGTGCTCATTGGGTTATGAGTACACCGGACAGGACTCGCCGGGAACATGCTAGTTGGTCATATACCAGACGTCAGATGGCAGTTCCCTGGTGACATGTGTGCAGGTTAGTTCATCGACCTGGGGATCGTCATTTGTCTCGTGTGAGTTCCCACTGTACTTTGATTACTACCCTACCACGGCTCAAAGGAGTCGTGCAAACAGGTTTTAGTTGGGTACAGTCCCGAGCCACATGGAGGCAGTGAGCGTATCTTCAGGGGTTCGTCTCTCCCGGTATTGGGGGTGAGGTCGTGCTGTGTCTAGGAGAGCCATTACACAAAGTCCTTGGCCAAGGCAAGGAGATTTACTGGTAGGTATTCCAATAGTATCTCAGGGTGTTCTGGGCTACACTCCGACACGACTTGTACCGCTTTTGGGGGTCTGACTTTTACCAACCCCCTAGGCCCGCCATGCGATACTCATAGACGAACGGACCGGACTGCACGGATATTGTCACTGACAGGCTCAGTAGGGTGTCAGGATGAGTTCGCTCATCGACGTCCCTTTTAGTCAATAGCTGGTGGCCCGTCACGTATTGGCTTATACCTCTGACGTGCTAGTGGTTAAATCCACAGCCATAGTATTGACGAGTCTTTAGAGTCCACCACACTTACAGTTACTCAAGTTTCGGGCGAAACGCTGTAGAGGCCGTATGGAGATATGGCAGGGTCCGATCAGATACGTGCGGTATTGCACGGATCAGGATCGGACAGTTTGTACTAGTAGCCGTATAGGTATATGGCAGGGTTCGATCAGATACGTGCGGTATTGCACGGATCAGGATCGAACAGATATTACTAGCCGGTTTTGGTTTAAGCCGTTCCTAGTTTAGTACAGTGTAGATTTTGTCTCATTGCATTTGTATCCGGACGGAATACAGATGCGGGTGTGTATGCACAGTATCGGGGTTTTCCTGTAATTTATTACGGGACCAGTTTTCTGGAGTTGCCAGTTTGCATTCCGTTCCGGCCGGTTTTCCTTTGTTCTTTCCCGGCCGGACTTTTCCGATGGAGGGGGTAATTTGCAGTTTTGCAAATTACATTTGTGGAGGGGGTTTTCTTTGCATATTGTTTGTTATGATAGCTTTCTTATCTTACCTCCATGCTTGCTTTTATGAGATTTGATATGAGTATGGGTTGAATAGTGTGTAAGCATGGTGTATGTTTTGGATATGGTCACTCTCCTCCTTTTCCTACACTCACTCTCCTTCATTGTTTTTAGTATGGTTGATTTCCTTTTTTACACCATTCATTCTCATCTCCTTTTAGTGTGGCCGGCCTCATCTTGGAGTGTGAGAGAGAGGAGTTCATTTTTGGATGAGGGATTAATTCACATATCATTTTCAAGCTTGCAAAATTCCTCACTTCATTCCAAAGTCCATTCATGTTTCCTCCATCCAAAGGCAACCAACCCCAAAGAGACATACTCTACACTACTTCCTACAGCAAATCTTGGACGCGTCGATTCGCCAGCTTCGCGCCCGAGTTGCCTCGGTATTGAGGTGGGAGCCCGTAAAAGCTACAGGCGACGTGGTGCCCTTTCCGACGAGGAGGAGATGGACGGAGATCCCGCGAGGAGATCGGAGTGGAGATGAAGACCGGAGGACTCGGATCAGTCGGTACATCTCTTCCCCTCTTGTTAGTTAGCTAGACTAGTTTAATGGTTACGATCCGGAGTTTAGTGCGCGGTGGTGCCGGTTTGCAAAGTCCGCAAAATTTTAAAGTTTATCACCGCTTCCGCATTCCGGCGTCGGTTTGACGGCCGGGGCGCCGCCGTGCACTTACAGTGGTATCAGAGCCTCGCCATTAACTTAGTCTAGCTTTGTGTAATGTGTTTGCATTTCCGATCGACCAAAATTTCCAAAAACCGTATTTTTTGTTCACATCAGTTTCTGTTGAAATATTTTGGTCTCGAAAAATTTTTCAGGTTGTAAAATATTGATGTACTGGAAAATCTAAGATCTCTGTAAAAATTCGATGAAGTGACTCCACAGTTGGAGCGCGGAACCGCCGCGAAAACCACCTTTGTGCGGCCCTTCCGCCGCGCACTATTCACATCACTTCACCATTTTTTTACAGAGGCCTTCTGGGCTTAAAATATGGGCTTTGGAATATTAAAGTTGGGCCAATTATTTCTGTGAGTGCTACAGTTTTCTTTGGGGCCCACTTGTTAATTGTTTGATCAATCGGAAATTTTTTAAACACATTTTTCACAGTATTTACATTATATCTGCGACCGTGAATGTCACTCGATCGGTAAATCCGGTCTAACTGCTATAGCCCGGTTAGACGGATTTGCGAACGTGACCTTCACGTTGATGTTCTATGTATTTGCTGTGATGTTGCGGATCGGTCGTGGGGGATAGCCTGGATGCAATGCTAGTACAGTTTTGTTGTATTATGTACATTTGATATTGCGGGGCGAGCGTCCGACATGTGGACTGCCGTCACTGCCTGACTGTATTATTATTTTGGGGCACGACCTGGTTGCGGTCGATGTACCCGGTGTATGTATATTTTACTTTCTGTACTAGGATTACCCCGCAGAGGGGTGCACGGATAGCCGGGTTCTAGAAGGCAACAAGCCCGCATCTCATGGCATTGGGACGGAGGGGGCTTCACTCCAGGATTGGCGGGCTATTCGACGCACTCGTAGGGGGTACAGGTTGACCCAGGAGGGGTGCCCAAGTTACCGGATTCCGTGAAGTGCTGGGTGGTCCATTCTCGGTGCTGAAGGGGGCTGCCTCGCTTCAGGTTTTGGCGGGTGACTTGCCGCGCCCGTAGGGGTCTAGGTTTTCATTGCACAGGCTATCCACACGACCAGGGGAACGTCGGGTTTCAGCAGTGGCTCTGTGAAACCCAGGGATCCCAGATATCTGTATTGTTCTGTGATGCTGTACTTTTCTGTGATGTTGCATTTTATTCACGCCTTGAGCGAAATACTATATATTGGTATATATATTAGTAGATGTTGTATATGTTTTTCATCCGCGCTAGTCCAGTCCCCGCTCTGCCGTTAGTTAGCTAACCTAACGGGTGATGACGGGACCCAGTGGCGAATGCAGATGGCATATACGTACGTCAGTATATTTTCGTTCTTTGTGGTGTGATCAATTGATGGGACTGCATTGATTCGGATCAATGCAAGTTAAACAAACCTATTCTGATGTTGTTGGAACACTTTTCAAAAAGCTGTTATTGCAAGGACGTTCACTTTTGTTTTGCATCGTGGTATTCATTGGAATATCCTGCTCCTCAGTCGACGAGGCAAGGGCCGAGATCCCTTCACCGGGAGTGACCCCTTGGACAAAAGTTTGCGTCAGGGCATTAACTTCACTATAGCCGATTACTTTTGCTTTGCACCGTGGTATTCATTTGGAATATCCTGCACCTCATTCTACGGGGAAAGAGCCGAGATCCCTTCACAGGGAGTGACCTCTTTAGCAACGGTTTTCGTCACTATATTTTTTAAAAAAGCTATCCGTTCCTTCGACGATATCAAGTTCATTACGTTAAAGGTTTTCGCCAGAAACCATTCGTAGCCCTCCGTCGTTTCATATGGGTGGTCAATAGTATTCAAGCTGTGTATGTTGGCCAAAGTTAAGGCACAGTGATTGGTAGCTATTGGGGTATTCATATGCAGCATAGATAGATGCGTTGGTTTGGGACAGTCGTGCTGCCATTTTGGCCAAAGTCAAGGGTACGTACGGGTGGATTCAAATTAACCTGGAGAATGACGGGCAGAACTTGACATGTGACTTATGATATGTTGGCCAAAGTCAAGGTCATAAGAGCATGGGGCAGAAATCACATCGGGAGTTTCAAAAGTACTGAAACTTGCCAGATATGCGCATACCTTCTGGAGTGTGATACCGTGAGCGGATTCCGTCACGTTGTCATGCGATGAGAGTTGGATCCCGATTCCCACTGATGAGTTGGTTTACTCCTCGGGTGACCCCGACTAATTCTTCTTTAAGGTTTGGAGGAAAATTTGAGGTACAGTGGGAGGTTTCCAGATTAGATAAATTGGTAACCATTCTGATCTAGGTTAGAGTGCACGCTGAGTGTTTCTTTTCTCTCTCTCTTTGGCAGCGACCATTGACCCGACCCTAAGACTTTGACTCAGTGACCAAGTTGACCGAACCTTCTTAAACACCGACCTTTGGATTGTCAGAGTTGCAAACCTCATTGCCACTCCTACTTTTACCCTTTTCTCCAGGACACCCCGTTTTACTACGAACGTCCACTTCCATTGGACAAAACCATCGTATGGTTAGATACGAACTCGAAGGGATTCGAGGATGGTTTCCGGTTCTGGAGAAAATGGATAGGATTATTCAGTTGTCTTTTCTTTTCACCCTCTCTCAGGTTGCGAGTACTCCTTAGTTTAGGAGTAGTACACCTATTATGCAAATTGGATAGTCTTCTTCCAAACCATAGGCTGGTGCCGACTGGTAGGGAATAAAGAAAACCAGTTAGCTTAAACGGTGTACAGAAGGTATTAAGTTCAGACAAAGCAAGGGATTAGTAAGAGGGCAAAGTAAATTGCAACAGATTTTCACGACCAAACCAAATATTTCGTTACCACTCCCACATCACCTTTGTATTTCTCCAGGACACTCCGTATCACTACGAAGATCCACAGTTTATTTGGATACTCCATCGTATGGTTATATACGAACTCGAATGGAACTTGTTCCAGTTCGGGGATGGATTCTGGTTCAGGAGAAATAGGAATAAGGTTTATTCGGTTGTCTTTTATCTTCACCCTCTCTCATTGCGAGTGTTCCTAGGATTAGGACAGTACACCCATTATGCTTATTGGATAGTCTTCTTCCAAACCATAGGCTGGTGCCGAACGGTAGGGAAGGAAGAAAACCATTTGGCCTAATGGGTGTGCAGAAGGTAATGACTAAAGACATATGAAGGGATTTGGAGAGGTGGCAAAGAACTATACGGTTACAGTCGTGAATCTGGAAGAGGCATTACTAGGAATACCAGAATACCCCATCGGAACATTTCGATGTTTCAGTTTCACTGTGTAATGTTAAAGGAAAACTGATTTCCCGATTAGATACTTACTCCAGGGTATGTATTTACCAGGTACGATTCTCACATCTGTATAGTTTTACAGATGATGAGTGGGAGTAAGTTATTGGGAATTGGGTGATCATCCTCATTATATCGGGATTCGTTGTAATCGGTGATATTTGAGGAAATCACCTGGGCTGTTTGCCGGTTGGCAAATATTTGGTTTTGAATATCCGCTGTTATGCACCAATTTCAAATTGATATATCTGTACGTCTATTTTCATAGAGTGAGATATACCTTTATGAAATTATGTCTACGACATTTACCTATATCAGTGGATGGTTAGGTAAGGAGCATTAAACAACGGTGTAATTCTTCATAACCAAAGGTACAGTTTTCAACCTACGACACACAATGAATGAGTAATCAGACTCAAGGGACTTTTACAGAGTATTGTATGTTGTCCAGGGTCCATCAGGACAGAGGGGATGGTCCTCGTACTATATTCGGTTTACTTATGACTCCTCTATTTTTTAGACAGGTGTTTCGTGGAAACACAGGGTCCGAATTTGGAGAAGTTATATGTATTTGAATAGAGTAGAGAACCAGGTATAGCAAGTATCGGGATTCTTCAAAGAGATCGAAGATGTAGATACTTGTGTATGGTGTTCAGTTGATAGTAATGATTAAGAGAAATTGCTTCTCTTTCAGGTTACTCATAATTGGAAGCATTCCTAAGTTGAGTAACGCTGATCGGCCTTCTTCCATTTAGTTGACATGCACTGGAGACAGCTGCATGATTTGAATCTAGTTCAATTAAATCAGTGCCTCTGGTTCTATATTGGATATAGAACAGTTCATATCTTAACGATGTTAAGGTACGGGGAGTTGTCCGGTTTATGATTAAAACCAGACACTGGACAACTCAAGGCACGTTTCTGTAATGGCTGTTTGTGGGTTGACCCAGGCTATGACGAGGGTTGACTTTCTACCATCTGGATGAACAATAGCGATATTGTTCTAGACTCGCCACAGTTTTATTAAAAATGGATTTTTTCAGAAAACAGTAGTGGGAGTATGGTAGAACTGGAAGTGATTCCAGAACCACAAACGATTACTGAAGATTTGATAAGGAACCTAAAGATTCAATCTGGATTGACATTCCATTGGCCACTCCGCAGATAAGGTGGGTAACTTCAGGCACCCGAGAGGCACTACGGTAGCCTCAAGGACGGCGACAGGGAAGTTCTTGTTTACCCACAATTGCCATTGCTGTTGTTCCAGGTTACGAGACCCGGCGGGAGGATGAGTATAGCGTCGTTCTAAACTAGTTTTAGAAGTGTACGTCTATATGACTCTGCCAGAGGGTTGTCGTAATCAGAGGGAGCAGCGGAAGCATTGGTGGACAGGGAGCTTATGTCTATTTATAGACTAGAGCAGATGTAGCGGAGATAGATCATCTATTTCTGATGTGACAGTCATGGGTTTGACTTCATCAGAAAAGGGGATGGATCTGTTGATAAGGTAGTAGGGTGTGATATCCTGGTATTTGGATGACATACACAGAGTAGGAAAAGAAACTCCTATACTACGATCGGTTATACTTTGGTCGTCACACAGTGGTTTCTCCACAAAGGAAGTGGATTTTATATCTGACATACTGGTTACTGGATCTATGGTTTTAGATCTAGATTTGGGTGGTTTCCCAATCAGGGTACTTGACAGCATTCTAAGAGTATTTAGGATGGACGACTCCTGGCACGGTAGTGTACCTGCAGGTAATGGAGTCACCCTCTCCAAAGGTGTCTTACAGACTAAAAGGGAGAGGGACGGGCATGATTGGCAGATCACTTGCTCAGGCAATTGAGTCAATCGTGAGATGTCAAGTACCACACCAGATGTTGTTCTTGCACAAGATGCAATAAGTTGACATTAATCCAATCCTGAAGAAACAGTTGGAAGCAGTTTTGGAACATAAGTGGATGTTCTAGGGATATGATAACGACAGCCTCATTCAGGAGACGGTTATCATTCCAGGCTTCCAAGGTGACATGGACGACAAGGAGGTTGTCAGAGTTATAGTTTTCCCTCTGACGAGGGGCAGTATTTTGGACAGGTGATCCAAGGCAATACTGAGGGAGGCATGGCGCGCAGGATACTGATTAAGTTCAGTTGACGATACAGTCTAAGAAGTTTGGATTTGGAGTTCATTTATGAGCTATGTCCCATCAGACATCCAGACACATTCTAAGACAGGTATTGCTCATTTCGGGAGATGGGTTTCTCCGCGAACATGAGATATAGAGAGACATAGAAAGAAACGTCAAGGCGGATCCACTCACTAAGGCTATTCCTCGAACGCAATAGTTCCGCAAACGAGCTTTGTGAGACTGACTAGTAGAGGAGTTGGATGTTCGGTATCACACGGGCTGTGAGTATGCGACATCGCAATAATTAGCCTTGAGTGCAAGTGGGAGATTGTTGGAGATAGTGCCCTCAGAGTCAATTATTAGGTCACAGGTACGTGATTGTAATGATTGAGGGAGGACCTATCCCGGTAGGACAGTCTTACTCGAGATGATAGTATGCTATCTGGTTTACCTTTATCATCGTGTACTGTTTTAGGTGACCTGACATGTCGCTATTACACGTTGATAGAGCCCCTAGGATTCTTGCTTGACCACCAGCAGTATGAGGGCGATCATATAAGTGGGAGCTGGGGGTCTACAAGCATATCCTTAAAAGGTCCCTAGTCGTGGGAGTATCGAGACCGGGCATCGATACTCCATTAGTAGACTAGTGTATACAGTCGAGACCCCGACGAGGGGCGGTGGCCGGTCTCACAAGCCACTGGTGTCAGTTGGATCACCTAAGATGTATACAGGTGCTCATTGGGTTATGAGTACACCGGACAGGACTCGCCGGGAACATGCTAGTTGGTCATATACCAGACGTCAGATGGCAGTTCCCTGGTGACATGTGTGCAGGTTAGTTCATCGACCTGGGGATCGTCATTTGTCTCGTGTGAGTTCCCACTGTACTTTGATTACTACCCTACCACGGCTCAAAGGAGTCGTGCAAACAGGTTTTAGTTGGGTACAGTCCCGAGCCACATGGAGGCAGTGAGCGTATCTTCAGGGGTTCGTCTCTCCCGGTATTGGGGGTGAGGTCGTGCTGTGTCTAGGAGAGCCATTACACAAAGTCCTTGGCCAAGGCAAGGAGATTTACTGGTAGGTATTCCAGTAGTATCTCAGGGTGTTCTGGGCTACACTCCGACACGACTTGTACCGCTTTTGGGGGTCTGACTTTTACCAACCCCCTAGGCCCGCCATGCGATACTCATAGACGAACGGACCGGACTGCACGGATATTGTCACTGACAGGCTCAGTAGGGTGTCAGGATGAGTTCGCTCATCGACGTCCCTTTTAGTCAATAGCTGGTGGCCCGTCACGTATTGGCTTATACCTCTGACGTGCTAGTGGTTAAATCCACAGCCATAGTATTGACGAGTCTTTAGAGTCCACCACACTTACAGTTACTCAAGTTTCGGGCGAAACGCTGTAGAGGCCGTATGGAGATATGGCAGGGTCCGATCAGATACGTGCGGTATTGCACGGATCAGGATCGGACAGTTTGTACTAGTAGCCGTATAGGTATATGGCAGGGTTCGATCAGATACGTGCGGTATTGCACGGATCAGGATCGAACAGATATTACTAGCCGGTTTTGGTTTAAGCCGTTCCTAGTTTAGTACAGTGTAGATTTTGTCTCATTGCATTTGTATCCGGACGGAATACAGATGCGGGTGTGTATGCACAGTATCGGGGTTTTCCTGTAATTTATTACGGGACCAGTTTTCTGGAGTTGCCAGTTTGCATTCCGTTCCGGCCGGTTTTCCTTTGTTCTTTCCCGGCCGGACTTTTCCGATGGAGGGGGTAATTTGCAGTTTTGCAAATTACATTTGTGGAGGGGGTTTTCTTTGCATATTGTTTGTTATGATAGCTTTCTTATCTTACCTCCATGCTTGCTTTTATGAGATTTGATATGAGTATGGGTTGAATAGTGTGTAAGCATGGTGTATGTTTTGGATATGGTCACTCTCCTCCTTTTCCTACACTCACTCTCCTTCATTGTTTTTAGTATGGTTGATTTCCTTTTTTACACCATTCATTCTCATCTCCTTTTAGTGTGGCCGGCCTCATCTTGGAGTGTGAGAGAGAGGAGTTCATTTTTGGATGAGGGATTAATTCACATATCATTTTCAAGCTTGCAAAATTCCTCACTTCATTCCAAAGTCCATTCATGTTTCCTCCATCCAAAGGCAACCAACCCCAAAGAGACATACTCTACACTACTTCCTACAGCAAATCTTGGACGCGTCGATTCGCCAGCTTCGCGCCCGAGTTGCCTCGGTATTGAGGTGGGAGCCCGTAAAAGCTACAGGCGACGTGGTGCCCTTTCCGACGAGGAGGAGATGGACGGAGATCCCGCGAGGAGATCGGAGTGGAGATGAAGACCGGAGGACTCGGATCAGTCGGTACATCTCTTCCCCTCTTGTTAGTTAGCTAGACTAGTTTAATGGTTACGATCCGGAGTTTAGTGCGCGGTGGTGCCGGTTTGCAAAGTCCGCAAAATTTTAAAGTTTATCACCGCTTCCGCATTCCGGCGTCGGTTTGACGGCCGGGGCGCCGCCGTGCACTTACAAGAAGAAGCTGTTTTTGTCTCTGAATCGATACCGACGACTCGTCGCGCCCGACGACGCCACTGGCGCCGGATAAGTAAGACCGGGGGCAACTCCCCTTCTGGGATGACTCCGCCAGCTCCAACGGTGGAAGTTAACGCTGCTGTTCCAACCAGGAACAGCTTTGAACTATTGAATAGGGTACGCAGAAACTCGCCAACTGCGGTGCTTAAAAGATCTCCTCCACCAGTAGAGACTACTGTGGAAGCAGAAAATCCAGAGCAGCCTCCTCAATCGCTGTCCTCCAGGATCTATAAGACATGGCGACGAGTCCGAGAATCTGTCATTGATCCTAACCTCTCTCGCCAACAGAAGAAGTCGAAAGGTCGGCAAGAAGAAAATCCCCCGGTCAAGCAACGAAAGGTGGCGACCGCTTGGGTGCCCAAAGCAACAGCCCCCTTAACTTCTACGGCCCGTAAAAGAAGAAGGCCGGAGAAAGTGCCAACGCCGATGACGAATATCAAAGGTGGTGGACCCAAACGCCCTAAATCAGGGGGCATTGTAGTTCATACCGTCTACGTGGCGTCTGGTAAGGAGGACAGTCGCATATCTACGGGTCATCGACCGCTTACGCGATCAGTGACCAAAGCGCAGGAGCAGCAGCAGAAGCTCCAAGAGATGATGAACGCTATGGCCGCACTTACTGGTCCAAAAGAAAACCCTGAAACGTCCTCAGATGAACGCCAGGAGGAAGAAACCGACGCCGAATTCCTTCGTCGAATATTGGAAAAGAAGGACAAAGAGGCTGCTGAACAAGCAGCCAACATAAAGCGTATGGGCCTCCTGTTCCAATACATGGTGGGATGATGATACAACAAGATCCTCCGGCCGAAGATCCCCCGATCGTCCTTGAAGACGATAGGGGAGAGGCGTCAAATCCTCCACCAGCTCTGTCAACAGCTAAGGAGGAGACAATCTCCAAAGCTGACTTGGACGAATACATAGCCCAACAAATACGGGTTCATCATGCGACTAAAGCAGCCAGCCAGATCGTAAAAACAGGACGGCCATATCCAAGTTGTACGATCAAATCAAGTATCCGCCGGGCTACACAATTCCCAAGTTCCATGTTTACAAGGGGACGGGCAATCCCCACAAACATGTTGCCCAGTTCAGGGCACTCTGCGGTAACACCGGCGGTGATGACAAGCTGTTGCTTCGCCAGTTCGTTGGAAGTTTATCAGATACGGCGTTCGAGTGGTACTCTGAGCTCCCGAACGACTCTATCACCACAAGCGCTTGCGCTCTTTGATTGGCGCAAAGCGCCTAACAAATGCAATGCATTTCTTTTGCTAAAGGGCCAGGCCCAAGTCAAAAAGACCTAGCAGACCAAAATAAATTGCAGAGCCCAAATAAAATTGATGCTCTGCATCATTTATAAAGGGCAGAGCCCAAGTAAAATTGATGCTCTGCATCATTTATAAATGGGCAGAGCCCAAAACAAATTGATGCTCTGCATCCTTTATGAGCAGACCCCAAACAAAAATAAAAAGTAATGCAATGCATTATTTAAATATGGGCAAAACCCTAGCACAGGTCTAATAGACCAGAAATAAATAAAAGCGTTGAATATTTTTCAACTGGACTTAGCCCAATCATGACCGTAAGTCCTCAAATTAAATTGACTGAGCACAGCTGCTCTCTTAAATCAATTTACGACCGGTTCAAGGGTACATCTCCGAACTCCTTTGACTCCTATCGTTGTAATCCTTCAACGACGTCAGAGAGGTGACGGGTCCCGACAACCACACATCAACACGGACTGTGGGGTCCTTAAACTCATGGACTTAAGCGTCATTAAACCAAAAGACGGATTGTGGGATCCTTAAACCCGCGGACTTTTGCGTCCTTAAACTAAAACACGGACTGTGGGGTCCTTAAACTCACGGACTTAAGCGTCCTTAAACTACCTATGGACCACCACGTCCCTAAACTGGAATATGGACCGCAATGTCCCTAAACTACATATGGACCACTATGTCCCTAAACTGGAACAATAGAGTCCCCAAACGCTCTTTTGTCGGATCTAAAACGATCCCGTTAAGTTGATCTTAGTCTCAAATCAGACTAACGTATCCTTAACAAACGTTTAAGTCGATCTTAGCCTAAATACGGCTAACGTATCCTTAAACCAAAACACCAAACCCAAATCTAAGTAAATACGGATTTGGACTAATCCACGTCCTATGGGCGACAGCATCGCTTAGTCTCCGTATACAATCCACGGGCAACCACAAACAAAACAAACACACACGACACGAAGTGAAATTCTGGAGAAGGAGAAAGTTGTTGCCGTGATGCGGTAGCGTAATTAACTGCAGGGGCTTGCGCCTGTAGGGAAGAGCGTCCCTACAATCAAAAACCCCTCAAGTGAGGGGGAACTGACGAAGTCTGCTACATCGGCCGCATCCGTCTAAACCTCCGATACACGGTGCCATAAATCAACTTGGCATCTTCGGAGAGGTGGACGGATAAAACCAAATAGCATCTGTTTCGAATCTCAGCGTCAGGACTTCGCAGTCTTGTGCGCCGCCGTTCGGCGGGGAACAGATTCTGGCACGCCCGGTGGGACCTTTTCCTTTTTCCACTCCACACTTCGTGTGTCGTCTTCGCGAACGAATCGCGGTTTGTTAATGGTTGCCTTTGGATTTCAAGTTTACAAAGATTTGGTCTCTTGCTTAGCGCAGAAAAGAAATCAAGCATCGATGGCCTCTACCTGTTCGAAGTGCTCTAACTGCAGCTGCAGCTCGCGTTCGGCCTCAACTGGGGCCATAACCTACGGGCCCCAAGCGGCCTCTTTGTTCACCATACCCGTGGAGCAGATTACTCAAGCCACCACGGGGTTGTTTTTCGGAACCATGCTTCCGCCAACAAGCTTCAGCACCCCTGTGCCCGTACCAGAAGCTCATAAGAAGTCGGTCTTCGATCGACTTACAGTTACTGCGGCCCCTCTCAACGGGTCGCCCAACACCAGCGCCTCGGTCTTCTCTAGACTGAACCAAAACTCCTGCGGGCCTACAATGAAGCTTGCAGTCCCGGAAAAGGTTATTCCAAACAGAATAGCCAAACCTGCTCCTGAAGTCGTCAAGGCGGCTTCTCCTGCTAAGAGATCGGTCTTTACAAGATTAACCGTCCCAACTCCCACTCCTGCTCTTGCTGCTCAAAAGACATCAGTCTTCAACAGGCTGACGCCAGCAACAGCCCAACACCTGAACAGGGTGCAAGAAGAAGCTGTTTCTGTCTCTGAATCGATACCGACGACTCGTCGCGCCCGACAACGCTACTGGCACCGGATAAGGAAGACCGGGGGCAACTCCCCTTCTGGGATGACTCCGCCAGCTCCAACGGTGGAAGTTAACGCTGTTGTTCTAACCAGGAACAGCTTTGAACTATTGAATAGGGTACGCAGAAACTCGCCAACTGCGGTGCTCAAAAGATCTCCTCTACCAGTAGAGACTACTGTTGAAGCAGAAAAGCCAGAGCAGCCTCCTCAATCGCTGTCCTCCAGGGTCTATAAGACATGGCGACGAGTCCGAGAATCTTTCATTGATCCTAACCTCTTTCGCCAACAGAAGAAGTCGAAAGGTCGGCAAGAAGAAAATCCCCCGGTCAAGCAACGAAAGGTGACGACCGCTTGGGTGCCCAAAGCAATGGCCCCCTCAACTTCTACGGCCCATAAAAGAAGAAGGCCGGAGAAAGTGCCAACACCGATGACGAATATCAAAGGTGGTGGACCCAAACGCCCTAAGTCAGGGGGAATTGTAGTTCATACTGTCTACATGGCGTCTAGTAAGGAGGACAGTCGCATATCTACGGGTCATCGACCGCTTACGCGATCAGTGACCAAAGCGCAGGAGCAGCAGCAGAAGCTCCAAGAGATGATGAACGCTATGGCCGCACTTACTGGGCCAAAAGAAAACCCTGAAACGTCCTCGGATGAACGCCAGGAGGAAGAAACCGACGCCGAATTCCTTCGTCGAATATTGGAAAAGAAGGACAAAGAGGCTGCTGAACAAGCAACCAACATAAAGCGTATGGGACTCCTGTTCCAATACATGGTGGGGATGATGATACAACAAGATCCTCCGGCCGAAGATCCCCCGATCGTCCTTGAAGACGATAGGGGAGAGGCGTCAAATCCTCCACCAGCTCTGTCAACAGCTAAGGAGGATACAATCTCCAAAGCTGACTTGGACGAATACATAGCCCAATAAATACGGGTTCATCATGCGACTGAAGCAGCCGGCCAGATCGTAAAAAAAGGACGGCCATATCCAAGTTGGTATGATCAAATCAAGTATCCGCCGGGCTACACAATTCCCAAGTTCCATGTTTACAAGGGGACGGGCAATCCCCACCAACATGTTGCCCAGTTCAGGGCACTCTGCGGTAACACCGGCGGTGATGACAAGCTGTTGTTTCGCCAGTTCGTTGAAAGTTTATCAGATACGGCGTTCGAGTGGTACTCTGAGCTCCCGAACGACTCTATCAAGACCTTCGCGGAGATGGAGCTGTTGTTTACCCAACGTTTTGCAAGCGCCAGTGAACGCACCCCGATGACGGCACTGATTAACGCCAGTGTAAAGCCAGGCGAGACATGGGTTCAATATGCTATACGGTGGCGGAACTTATGGTCGAAGTGCGAGCAGCGCATTGAAGAAGCTCCGGCGGTGGGTATGTTTATGGGAACCCTTGATCCGCAAGCAACCATCTCACAATTTATGATGTTTTTCAATCCGACTACCTTCCAGGCCTTGATTGACAAGCTAGCGCAAATGGATCAGATGGGCCATAAACCCCCTCTTCCAAAGCCGGACTCCCGAAATGACAAGGGGAAGGGAAAAGCGATCGTTGTCGCTAATGCTCAACAACAACCGAGCAACTCGAAGCCGGTTGTTCGTCAAAATAATATGCGCCCGTACGTAGCCCTTGAGGAGAGGCTAGGACGTTCTTACTCTTTTCCCCGTGATAAAACGAGAAGGTTATTCAAGCTGGCGTTGCGCAACCGACTCATAAATCTGCCGGGTCCAAAACGTCCGTCGCAACCAAATGATGTCAATGAGCCCAACTACTGTCCTTATCATCGAGTACTGGGTCATCCGATCGAAGATTACTACGTCTTCAAAAATTGGCTTGAAGACCAGTACCGACAGGGCAAGTTCGCGTTATCTGACAAATGGAAGGTGAATCCCCCGCAGCCCCATACCTCTAAGGGGATGAGTACGCCGGGGGCAACATGCTCTGTCGTTGAAGAAGCTCCTTAGAAGGTTGTATTATCAGCCAAGACAAAGAGGATGCTAAACGATCTTCAGACATGTCCAGCGATTAGGTGGAAGAACCCGTTGGAATCGCAGGTCATTGAAGGGATGTTGAAGCCACGTACAACTCTAAAGACCGATGGTGGTGGCCCAAGCACTCGAAACCAGCCATCAAAATCTTCGAAAAAGAAGAAGAAGAAATCTAAGAAGCCCGTGAAGCCTGGCGACAAGCACACGGACTTGCAAAAACAAATTGACGCGCTGGAGGAATACAACCAGAAGGCACGGACTCCCATTACATTCCAAGAGTTCCTCAATCATGTCTTTCAAGAGGAAGATGAGGGAGAAAGTTCATCTGATGAATCTGAAGAATATGTTGCGAGCTGTCATGTGATTTTCTATTCGTTCATGGGCGATGAGGAGACTCCTTATACTGAAACGCTGGGGGCAGACCCTGAATCAAAAATTCTGGGGCCATCAGATGAAGTAATTGACGCATTCCTTAACGAAGCTCGATTGAAAAGTAAAGCTGATCGAGAACGCGAGACGGCTGTATTTGAAAGGGCCAAGCGCCAGCGACTGGATGAAAGAGTTGAGACACTCCCACTGGAGCAAAATACATCCACTACCGACAAAAGCAAATTCAAGATGAGGAAAAGGTTTGCTAAGGCCATATCAATGGGCATGAAGCTACCATCCTCCGAAGGAAACATTACTGGTGAAATGGAAATGCACCCCTCCTATTGCTTATATCATCAGAAGGTTTCGCACCCTACTTAAGAGTGCAAAGCTTTCGATAGATGGTGGGAAGGATATGTTGCTCATCGACAACATTTTAAGCGGGAGAAACGTAAAACTCGTCGGGGGCGGAAAGATATGACCGAAAGGTTTAACAGAACTACCGGTGATTGTCGCATGGTTAACGCCGGGGGATCACAGGTGCCTACATTCGGGAGCGATTGTTCAGTTGATAAAACTGCACATTTGTTATTACATTTTTCTTACCATTTCCATATTTAAAAAGGTCTTTATTATAATATATCATACATATGAGGGTTTATCTGTAAAAATACTATTTTCCATGTGTTGATATATTATAATTAGCATTTGGTAAGGAAAATGTATATAATATTATTGACCTAATCCTAGTAGAACTAAGTCTACTAAATATTATTTAAGTTGTTGTGCAGAATTTTCAGGTCTTAAATCAAGGAAATCAAGTTGTTAAAGCTAACCTGCCTAATTAAGAAATCAAAATTAAGAAATCAATTCTGGCAGAAGAAAAGAAAAGATTTCCAAATTCTGAAGGTTCCAAGGATTGCCAAATGTCACAACGAGCCAGCCCCAGAAAAATGATGAACGGCTGAGATATAATGGCCGCGGATCCGCGGCCATACCCCGCCTTGGGCCGCGGATCCGCCGCAATACAGAGAGGTTGGAAGCTGAGATTTTTTGGGGTGAATCTTTTCTGTTAGCTTCCAAATTTAGAAGCTAAGTTTCTGGCTTTGGGACTATAAATAAAGACCGAGAGCCTCTTGGAAAAATGATCAAGTCGACGAGATCACGAAGTCCAAGATGGCTCACGCATCCAGACTGATCATCAACTGTTCGTCTACCTCCTTGGAAGAGATCGAGAAGCAAACTAGTCTTTGTAATCATTTTCTAAGGAATCAAAGTGTAATGAATATTGTTGATTAATAAAGGTAGCTTTCTTTTTCTTATTCTATTTCTTTGTAGTTTAATTATGCATTCTCTCTCCATCTCTTTTTCTCCCAACATGCGCGAGTAATTCTGCGCTTATTAGGGTTCGTAGGATTAGGGTAGGCTAATGGATGATGAACATCCCTAAACCCTTTTTAAGTCCTATAAAGTTTATGAACTTTATCAAAAGAATCATTAACATCCTAATCGGGCGCGCTAACAATTCTTTGTTAGTTCCGACCGTGATTAGAGATTAGATTAATGATTGTTTTGGTAAAGGCTAGATATGAACGGAGTTCCGTGTCGAGATAAGGGTTAAGAATGGGATTCCTTTTCCCTCCAGAAACCCTAATCTACACGCATCACCGTCGTTCTAGTTTTAAATCTATTAAAGGATAAAAAGGGTAACTTTTAATTAATCGTCCATGACTACTAAATCCTAACGACCCTACAAGCCCCCTTATTATATTAACTACATCCCTAAAATAATCTAGATCTATATTTTTGCATTCTTGCTTAACGTAGATCTAGAAACCATTCTTCAAAATTCTTTATCCCTCCTCTCTTTCTCAACACATCTAAAATAAGAATAAAAGGTTCAACGTTTCCCTGAGAACGACCCGTACTCACCTCGATCTAGCTACACGCGATACCGTTCTGATTGCGGTTAACTACAAACACACTCTTTCGAACCAATCAGCGATTCTGATGAGGAGCTGGAGCTTGGCCCTCTCTTTAAAGAGTCCACCTCGGGAAAAGAAGAAGAGCCGAAGGTCTGCGAAAATATCCGGCTACGTAATCGTACGCTCCCCGAAAAGAATCTCGGGCCCTCAAATAAAAAAGATAAAGGGAAAGAAAAGGTCTCTGAAGATATCGTTTTGGATGACCAAGTTGTGGAGGAGCTAAGTGCCAGGGACCCGCCGAAGAGAAGTAAGGTGGATTGCAACGTCTTAGCGCATTTGAGGAAGCTACCCTCAGAGCTCAGCATTCTTGACGCCCTTTTGCTATCAAAGGAGGCGAGAGATCCGTTAATCACGGCACTACAGGATCCGGAGCAATTCCAAGCTTTCCTGGCCGAGGAAAAGATGAAGGATGAATTAGAGGAAGTGCACACGGCCGATGTCACTTTTGGTGATGAAGACCTTCTCCTTGGGACATGCAAACATAATCGCCCCCTTTATGTCTCAGGATACTGCCACGATATAAAGATAGGCAAAATCCTGATCGACAATGGATCCTCCGTTAACCTCCTCAATGTGCGGGTGTTAAAAGAAATCTGCATGAGCGTTCAGCACCTTGCTCGGGATAAGATTACCATATCCGGGTTCGACTCACAGTCATCAAGAACTCATGGGTCTGTGATACTGACGCTACGCTTTGGGCTACTCGTCACGGACATTAAGTTCCACATCATAGACGCCAAGACATGCTACAACGCTCTGCTCGGCCGACCGTGGTTACACGAGTACAACATCATCCCTTCTACACAACATCAGTGTATGAAGTATGCTAAGGATGGTCTCGAGTATACCGTGGCGGGAGAACTGAATCCGTTTTCCATGAATGAAGTCCGCAAATATGAAGATGCCAAATACTTCTTACCAAATTTTGAAGACACGGAAAGGTGTCACAAGCCAGAGAACAAAGCTAACGCCACTATTTCTGTTTTCGGGAGTGATACCGAGGAAGAAGAGGAGATAGTTTATTCGGGTCCGCCCCAATACAACAAGCCAGGACCATCCGCTCCTACGTTGATCTTTGGTAGCGATTCGGAAGATGAGGTCCATGCTGTATTCTCTGCTCGACCTTCAATACAAACGTCCGCTAACGAAGAGCAAAGTCTACAAGTCGCCATGGTGCCACTTAAACATCATAAAGAATTGGATGCACTTAATATCTACAGTGTAAAAGAGCTGTGGATGTTCTATGTCCCTTCCAGGCGAGAAGGAAAAAAAGCAATTCTATTCTATCGCTCTGAAGAAACCAAAGCGGAGAATGAAATCTGGCACGGCACGGATCCTACACTTGACAGGCTTCAGCCCATCCGTCTCCCCAGATATTATACAGAGGGCTTGAAGAGGCTACTGAAACGCCAGGGGATATCCTTCAAGAAGACCGTTCGAAAAGCCAAGTTCTATGACAAAGTCTGGAACGTTCCTAGGACTCAACGCAAACTGCCTAATGGGAGAATGGAAACAATCGGGCTTGGATACATCCGGTCAAAGAAACGAGAGCCACTACACGGCTGCTACATCGTGTATGATTTCAATGAAGAAGCGGATGCTCAATGGGAGGACGCTAATCCTGAGCCAGTGAAAGTTCCAGATGCAAAAGAGCCCAGTCCGTCGTTCGAAGAATAAATGGACAAACTTATAAGGGAAGCTGGTCAAAAAGTCCGAGACGACCATAATCGCGAAATGGTCATCTACAAGAAAGCCAAAATGCAACGCTTCCTCCAACAGACCGCGAAGGATGAAAATGCCGCTCCTTGTCAACCGTTATAAAGAAGGCTCGACGCAGAGGCAGAAACAAGTCGAAACGCGAAAAAGGCGCTCAACATCAACGAAGCGGGACTAAGAGGCCACGCAAGCGGGAACCGAGCGGTTCCGATCTATCCCTCATGAGAAAAATGGGTCGAGCATACTCTTTTCCTCGGGACAAGACGAAGAAAATACTTGACCTCGCTTTAAAACATCAGTTGCTTACACTGCCGGAGTCTAAACACCCCGAACAAGCAGGCGAGGTCTCACACCCAGACTATTGCTCTTATCACCGAGTGGTAGGGCATCCTCTCGAAGACTGCTTCACCTTCAAAAATTGGATTGAAGATCAGTACCAGCTTGGCAAGTTCGCTCTGTCCGAAAACTGGAGGGTAGCGCCGCCACATAAGCACGAACCCAAGGCCATGGAAGAAGAACCAGTTCCACATTGGGATTGGAAGCGAATTCGTACTTGTCACATGATAACAATGTCAAAAGAAGAGCCCGAGAACATGGATGACCTTCCCTAGTGCTTCGAAAACAGCAACGATGAGGTAATCTCAGAATTCCCACCAGCGCCAAAAGAGCTGGAAGATGGAATCCATACCACTGCAGATAACCTTAAGAAAATTGAGTTGGGAACGGCGAATGACTCGCGACCGACATTCATCAGCGAGCTGCTATCTGAAAAAAGGGTGGCTGCGTTAAAGGACGTGCTTCTACAGCATAGGGATTGCTTCGCGTGGAACTATTCCGAAATGCCGGAACTAGATCCAGAAATTGCTGTGCACAGATTGGCGATATCTCCGGACGTCAAACCAGTCAAACAGGCGCCGAGAAGAATGCGGCTCGAGCTTGAGATGAGTATCAATGTCGAGGTCAAGAAGCTGATCGACTCTGGCTTCATCCAGGAAGTTCAATACCCTGAATGGATCGCCAACATCGTCCCGGTGATGAAGAAAAATGGGACAGTGCGCATATGCGTGGACTTTCGGGATCTCAATAAAGCTTGCCCGAAAGACGATTTCCCAGTGCCACTCACCGAACTGATGATAGACAATACGTCCACTCATGAAGTTTTCTCCTTCATGGACGGCTCGTCAGGGTATAATCAGATAAAGATGCATCCCGAAGACCAGAAGCACACCGCCTTCAGGACTCCTCTGGGAATATTCTGTTACAAGGTGATGCCTTTCGGTCTAAAGAACGCCGATGCCACCTACCAGAGGGCTATGACGAAAATCTTCGATGACCTTATACATGAAATCGTAGAATGCTATATCGACGATCTCGTGGTTAAAAGTAAATCATACGAGGAACATCTCGAGCATCTGAAGACCGTATTTCAACGCCTTCGGCAATACAACTTGAAGATGAACCCTCTCAAGTGTGCATTCGGAGTTTCTTCGGGCAAATTCCTGGGATTCATCGTCCGACACCGGGGTATCGAAATCGATCCGTCAAAGATCAAGGCGATCATGGAAATGCCTCCGCCGAGGACCCTCAAACAGCGGCGGTCTCTCCAAGGGAAGCTCGCGTATATACGGCGATTTATACCTAACCTTTCAGGCAAGTGCCATCCTTACAATCACCTGATGAAGAAGGGAACCCCGTTCGTCTGGGACTAAAAATGCCAAAGCGCGCTAGACGAGATCAAGCAATACCTGCAGAACCCGCCAGTGTTGGCTGCTCCGGTCAAGGGAAAGCCCCTCATTCTTTATACAACCGCCCTCGAAGGTTCTTTAGGTGCGTTATGGGCATAAGAGAACGACCAAGGGAAAGAAAGAGCACTCTACTACTTAAGTCGAGTTCTACTGGGGGCAGAAAGCAACTACTCCCCTATTGAAAAACACTGCCTGGCGTTGATCTTTGCGATAACAAAGCTCAGGCACTATGCGTTGGCACATGAAGTCCGTCTCATTTCGAAGGTGGACCCCCTTAAATATTTAATGTCAAAGGCCATATTGACGGGACGACTCGCTAAATGGGCCCTGCTCTTGATGGAGTTCTCGATAACATATCAACCTCTCAAGGCAGTAAAAGGTCAGGCCATTGCCGACTTCCTCGCTGAGCATCCGATACCCGCCGATTCTCTTTTGAATTGTGATCTTCCAGACGAACATGCGTTTGATGTGATCGACGGTGGTGATACCCGATGGGAGCTTTATTTCGATAGGGCATCTTCCGTGAAGAAGCGCAAACAAAGTACCCCTATAATCAAATCGGGGGTAGGACACATCTTTGTAACTCCACAAGGAGGGATAATGTGCTTTGCTTTCTCCCTGACGGAGCCGAGGACAAACAATGAAGCCGAATATGAAGCTCTGATAGCAGGCCTCGAGATCGCCATCGACATGGGAATTGAAAACCTCCTCATATATGGAGATTCCCAACTGGTCGTTAGTCAAGTAAACGGCGACTACCAAACATTCAAACCAGAATTGGTGAAGTACGGCGAAAAAGTGCAACAATTGTTGACCCAAATTCCTTCCTACACTTTGGAGAACATACCGCGCGCGAAAAACAGCAAAGCGGACGCGTTGGCCAAGCTCGCTAAAGAATTGGCTGACGAGAACCTCGATGACGTCAGAATTGTGGTACAAAGCCGTCGGGTGCTCTCCCCAGCGGAAATATCTTCGGAATCACCCGAAGAGAAGGGAGCGACTGAGCAGGCAACCCTGCAAATAAAAGATCGGGAAAATACCGAGGATTGGGGAGAAGTCTTTATAGACTACTTCAAATACCGCTAAACGCCCGAAGATGCGTCCTCAAGACATCAGCTTATGAAACGAGCTCTGTCTTTCGCCTTCGTCAACGATACTCTGTACAAGAGGTCGTTCGATTCTTTGTGGTTGAGATGCCTGGGACCTGACGAAGCGAAAAGAGTCATCCAGGAAGTTCATGACGGACTCTGCGGTTCTCACCAAGCGGGCCCAAAGATGAAGTTGAAGATCAAACGGATGGGCTACTACTGGCCCACGATGATTCAGGACTGCCTCGAATATGCGAAGCAATGCCACTCATGCCAAATTCATGGGGACTTCATCCATCAGCATCCAAATCCGCTACACCCGACAGTGGCTAGCTGGCCATTCGAAATGTGGGGAACTGATATAGTCGGCCCTATCGAACCAGCATCGTCCAGGGGATATCGTTTCATCCTGGCGACGACTGACTACTTCTCTAAATGGGCAGAGGCAGTACCACTGAGGGAAGTTAAGACGGAGAATATCCTTCATTTCTTCAAGACGCACGTCCTATATCGGTTTGGAACTCCACGACGGATCATCTCCGATAACGGGCCAGCTTACAGAAGCCACAAGATCAGTCGCTTCGCGCAACAGCACAATATAGACTGGAGATATTCCTCAGTTTATAATCCACAAGCTAACGGTCTAGCTGAGGCCTTCAATAAGACCTTAACAAAGATTATGAAGAAGACAGTGTCTTGAAATAAGAAGGACTGGCACGAAAGACTACAAGAAGAACTCTGGGCGTATCGGACTACGTTTAAGACAGCCACGAACACAACGCCATACGCGTTGGTATTCGGTACAGAAGCAGTACTCCCCCTCGAGATAGAGTTACCCTCTCTACGAGTGGCGGTCCACTACGAGCTGACGGACGAAGAAAATGCTCACCTTCGGCTCGAGGAGCTTGATGCCCTTGATGAAGCCCGGCTCATAGCGCAACAAAATCTGGAAACTTATAAAGAAAAGATGACGCGCTCGTATGAAAAATTGACCAGGCCGAGGACATTCCGCCAAGGCGAACTCGTGCTAGTGGTCAAAAGACCTATGATCCCCAATCGCGCCAAGCGGGGAAAATTCGAGCCAAACTATGAAGGCATGTACATCATAGACAAGGTCTACCAGGGTGGAGCCTATCTACTCATGGATATGCACGGTGAAAGGCCTTTCAGGCCAATAAATGGTCGCTTCCTAAAGAAATACTATGCTTAGAAGGTTACCGCCTAGGTCAATGACAGATGACGACGACTATGTCCGCTCGCTATCTTCCTAAGCTCAAACTTTATAAGCGGTAGCCAGCCTTCTCAATGACGGACCGAAACGTCCCTAAACTAATGCCGGACCGAAACGTCCTTAAACTAATGAAGGACCGAAACATCCTTAAACTACTACCGCAGCATCTTTAGGCTGACGAGAAGAATAAAAAATTTATAAAATAAAAAATATATAAAAAAAAACGGTATGTCCAGAAGCAAAAAAGGGCACGGATGAAAACCGGAAAGGGCTCCGTGAGTAAAAACAGCAGGGCTGCCGGCGAGTGTTCATGAAAACCCGAAAGGGCGCAACCTCATAAAAAAAATATATAAAAATAAAAAGAATAAAAAAAACGGTATGTCCATAAGCAAAATGGGCACGGATGAAAACCCGAAAGGGCTCCGTGAGTAAAAACAGCAGGACTACCGGCGAGTGTTTGTGAAAACCCGAAAGGGCGCAATCTCGTTAAAAGATACTTACAGGGTCCCCTCGACCTTGTAAGGAGAAACCACCCGTGTGAGATCCTTACGACTCAAAAGGGAGCAGCATACTTAGGGATCCCCACGATTCCTAAGGAGAAAATACACTTGCGAGATCCTCACGACTCGTAAGGAGAACTCTCTTATGGGACCCTCACGGCTCATAAGATTTGAAAGTCTTAAGTTACAGAGACCTAAACCTGTGCCTAAGCAACCCCCACAACTTCCAATATTGCCCTACAAGTGGTTCAATACTGACTCTTGTATATAATCCACGGGCGCGAATAAACATTTCCCTAACCAAGTCCCATCTGTGACTGGGGATATGTACGCATGATAAACAACCCTTGTAGGTCCCCTCGATTTACAAGGAGAAAACCCTCTTGTAGGATCCTTACGACTTATAGAGGAACATACACTTAGGAATGCTCACGATTTCTAAGGAGAAAATACACCTACAAGATCCTCACGACTTGTAGGAAGAAATACCTTTGTGAGACCCTTACGGCTCATGAAGTTAAAAGCCTTAGTTGACAGGACCTTAACCCTGTTCGCTAAGCCACCTTTGATCAACATCGACGGAGGCAAATGATGATTCGCTCCTGGCAATATCCCAGTTGTAGCGGTGCTGACGCCGAAATCGGTGTCTAATTTCAGGTTTACGGTAAAAAGCCGGTAGGCCGCACATACATACGAAATAGCCGAAATGATTAGGGAACTCGCAATAAAAGGCAGCGAGTAAAAATAAAATAAATAGCCGAAATGATTGGGCACCGCGAAAAATAGCCGAAATGATTGGGCAATCGCGACCTTCGCGATATAAAAGCTGAAATGATAGAGCATCGCGGAAACAAAAAAAATGATAAATGATAAAACTTTGGCCCTACAGCTGAGATCACATCGATCCCTGTATACAATCCAAGGGCGCAAACAAAGAGGGGACCATACTTTCCCAACAGGCTCCGCCAGAAAACGAAGCCAAATCTCGACGGTTCATCGCAACCCCGAAGAAACCAGTGTCTTCAGCAAATCCTTTGACTCGAGGAAACAAGCGTCCTTAACAAAGAAAATCCTGATTCGCATCGACTCGCAGAGAAACCAGTGTCTCCGTGGGAAATTCTCGATCCGTTTCAACACCAGGGAAACAAATATCCTTGGCAAATACCTCAATTCAGGGAAACAAACATCCTTGATGAGAGCCTCCTGATTCGCGTTGACTCGCAGAGAAACCAGTGTCTTCGTGGGAAATTCTCGATCCATTTCAACACCAGGGAAATAAATATCCTTGGCAAATACCTCAATTCAGGGAAACAAACATCCTTGATGAAAGCCCCCTGATTCGCGTCGACTCGCAGAGAAACCAGTGTCTCCGTGGGAAATTCTCGATCCGTTTCAACACCAGGGAAACAAATATCCTTGGAAAATACCTCAATTCATGGAAACAAACATCCTTGATGAGAGCCTCCTGATTCGCGTCGACTCGCAGAGAAACCAGTGTCTCCGTGGGAAATTCTCGATCCGTTTCAACACCAAGGAAACAAATATCCTTGGCAAATACCTTAATTCAGGGAAACAAACATCCTTGATGAGAGCCTCCTGATTCGCGTCGACTCGCAGAGAAACTAGTGTCTCCGTGGGAAATTCTCGATCCGTTTCAACACCAGGGAAACAAATATCCTTGGCAAATACCTCAATTCAAGGAAACAAACATCCTTGATGAGAGCCTCCTAATTCGCGTCGACTCGCAGAGAAACCAGTGTCTCCGTGGAAAATTCTCAATCCGTTTCAACACCAGGGAAACAAATATCTTTGGCCAATACCTCAATTCAGGGAAACAAACATCCTTGATGAGAGCCTCCTGATTCGCGTCGACTCGCAGAGAAACCAGTGTCTCCGTGGGAAATTCTCGATCCGTTTCAACACCAGGGAAACAAATATCTTTGGAAAATACCTCAATTCAGGGAAACAAACATCCTTGATGAGAGCCTCCTGATTCGCGTCGGCTCGCAGAGAAACCAGTGTCTCCGTGGAAAATTCTCGATCCGTTTTAACACCAGGGAAACAAATATCCTTGGAAAATATCTCAACTCAGGGAAACAAACATCCTTGATGAGAGCCTCCTGATTCGCGTCGACTCGCAGAGAAACCAGTGTCTCCGTAGGAAATTCTCGATCCGTTTCAACACCAGGGAAACAAATATCCTTGGAAAATACCTCAATTCAGGGAAACAAATATCCATGATGAGAGCCTCCTGATTCGCGTCGGCTCGCAGAGAAACCAGTGTCTCCGCGGGAAATTCCCGATTCGTCTCAACTTGCAAGATGAAGCCTCAGGCAGCAGGGATTAAAAACTTGTTTCCCGAACAATGGGACCCTGCAAGTCGGTCTAAAATGGTCTCTTGCATACTATTCACGGGTCTCACTCTCCAAAGTCGAATTTCGACAAGGAGGGAAACAACCGCTTACGGGTCCTCTCGGCTCGTAAGAGGGGAAAATTCTCTTATAAGATCCTTACGACTTATAAGAGAAAACGCACTTAGGAATCCTCACGATTCCTAAGGAGAAAACACACCTACGAGATCCTCTCGATCCATAGGGAGAAAAGTTTCTATGAGACCCTCACGGCTCATAGAGTTGAAAAGTCTTAGGCGGCAGATCTGAACCTGCGGCCTAAGCCATCGCTATTTCTTGTGGAAATTAAGATGCTTGCTCTAATTATCTGTCAACCATGTCTACTAAGGTGGCATGCTGATAATAAAAGAAAGAAAAGGCGGAGAAATGACACATGACATTACAAAAAAAATGTGTATCTTTTATTCATAAACTTGATTGAGTACAGGGTACATTGTGTTAAAGAATAAAAAAAATATATATATATACATTTTTTATTTACAAGTACAAACGATACAAAGAGGGATAGCTACTGAGGAGGAAGTGTCTTTAACAAATCCGCAAGCTGCTCTCGCACTTCCTTCAGCGCCTCCTCCTGAGTGGCTGCCGCAGCCACCTCCGCTTCTGCCTGGGACCGCTACTGCAAAAAGGATGAAAGTTGCTCCTCGGCTGCCTTCTGGGTTGCTTCCTGGTTAGGTGCATCCCGCTCGACAACGTCAAGCTGTTGCCTCAGTGATAACCCTTCGGAGAGGCATTGCAGAAGGCCCTCAAAGACAACCTTCAGTCGTGCAGCGTTGGCCTCCACCCGAGCATGCAGTTGGGCAGACTTGCTCGAAGTCTCACCGCGCTCCTTACGCCTTGAAATAACTTCTTGTTCGAGATGGCGGAAATATGAAGCACTCTGCTCAATCCACGCTGCTCTTTGATTACTGGCGGCTAAGGCCTCGGGAGCGGGATGCATCGACTCCAGCTGATGCAGGTGGGCCTCAATCTCCCTACAATGGTTAACCCAAGATGCGATGATGCCCTCGTCATGAAAGTTCACGAGTATCACTAGCATCGGGTTAACCGCCGTAGCGAAGTCTGCGGCAGATGTAGGAGTTTCAACGTCGAGTTCCTCGACGTAGTCACTCAACATGCGCAGACTATTCGCGGCGTCTTTCGAAGATGGACGTCTCAGATAAGGACCTGCCGGCATTATGATGCGAGGCTCGAAGGGCGCCGAGACCGGAACGACAGCTGAAAAGAAACAAGATGTGATCAGATATCAGTTCAGGAAATAAAAAAGGGGGTCATCAGTGTAATAATCGCTGTACCAGCTGAGGCAGATGGCAAGGCCGAAAGGGTCGGTGGCGCAGCCGATCTTTCATCCCCTCCTTCGATTTGTAGCACTGCAGTCGGGACAAAAAAGAATTTAGAAGTAATCCCATCAACGAAAAAGAAAGATATCAATGGGAAACCATACTCACCAGCGCCACCAGAGGAAGAAGCGAGTTCAGATGGGAAGGAGAAGTGTGGGAGCAATACCTGATAAAGATGGTCAAAAAGCACTCCTGAAAGGCACAACAGTATGACTTTAGTACACAAATTATACATCTGAAAGATGAGATTAATAAGTTGCAAACCCATACCTTCCAACATCTTCGATGGTATGAGAGAGGGCTGAGAGGTGACCACCGCCAAGGCAGTAGTTGAAGGCGCTCCCTCGAGCAATAGCGCATCGGCACTGGCTGCACCTGCATTACGAACAAATGTGAACTTGTCAGAAAAGATTGTAAGATAAAGATGACAGTAACTTGGGATTTACCTGATGAGCTGCCGGCCGAAACGGAGGCGACTCCCTCCTCCATCGACATGAGGCCACCGCCCGTGGCCTCATCACCCGACTCAATGGGAACCGTTGTCGTGCTCGCGAGACCTGGAGACGGCGGGGGACCATAGGCAGGGAGGGCTATGACCGGAGCATTACCAGATTCCTGAGAAAGAGCGGTTGGCTCGTCCTCAGGAATCATGTCTACCTCACCCGCTACTCCCTCGGGCTCAGCAGTCACGGTTGCCTCGTCCACCGTCACCACGAGATCATCGGCCTCAGGCACTCTACTCGCTGCTACCTCGGGCTCAGCAACAACCGCTTGCTCATGCATAGTGGACATGACCAGTTCGTCAACCACTATCTCGGGCCCAGCAATCCCAGCTGTGTCATCCGCCACCGGCTCGGGCTCAACCAATGCTTCTTCCCTTCGCCCCTCAGGTTCAACAGTCTCCGCCTCCCCCTCAGTTGGGCTCGGCCCTACAAGATATAATATATAAGAACCGACGGCTTTATAATTCCTACAACAAAATTCTGAAAGAAGTATTACCTGAGGTGGACTTGTCGTTAGCCTCCCTATTGGCGCGGATCGCCTGTCTATAAGCTGTAGACAGGGCGACCGGGGGCTCTTCCGACGAGGTGTCGGCACGAGGAACGGTGCTGGGGCCCGCTCCAATGGCCAAGGCAGCCCTGCGTGCTTTTGCTTCGCGCCACGACCGCTTCCTTTTCTCCCGAGCTGTCGCGATGGACCTCTTTGACGCTTCCTTCATCGAAGCGTCGTCGCCCTCGTTCAGAGACGCCTCCAGAGCCTTTAAGGCATCTCTCATAGGCTCTTCAAGATGAACCTCCTGCGGTAGCCCAAAGGAAGTAGGAACATCGGCAGCTGGCAGAACATTTGCGTCGCTTGGCGGGAACGGCATTGAGGTTTCTGCGATAAAAAGGGAGAGGTTAGATTGACCATAACACAAGGAAAATGAAAACATGATGAATTGAAACTTACTAAGGCCTAAAGACGCTCTAAGGCGTTCCTCCTCTTGGAAGGTCTCGAGGGAAGCGGCAATGGCTTCTTCAGTGGTGATGCCTGTTGGAAGAAAAGAAAGAAAAATATTAGTCAAAGGTAATAATAAAGATATAATGCAATAGAAAATGCGACTAGTGATTACCTGATTCAGCAAGCTTAGCCAGCCAGGCCTCACGCCTTGACAACCACGCTGAAGTTTTGAGGGCGGCCTCCAAGTCCGTGTCATCCGGCGGCATGACTAATCCCTCGTTGGTCCCATATTCACTCAGGCCCTCACCATAGGGAGCGTGGGGTTCCTGACCGAACGCGACGTCTGCAGCGAAGAGCGACTTCTTTTTCTTCTGCCCGCCAACCCTAGGCGCACGTGGGATCGACTTACGCTTAGCAGCCACCTTGGGACGGCGGGTCCCTATGTCCGCACCCACGCCAGACTCCGGCGAGGCTACAACCACTATCTCTACTGGAGCACAGGGCGCTGGAGGTGCATCCGCAATATCGGGGAGCGGCAATCCGTGCGGAGGACTTTGCGCACGCGGTGGCCCAGCTCTACCATATTTTAGAGGGGCAACTACTGGGGTCCTTGGTACTAAAGGAGCATTGTGGTCGCTACCTGGAGGCGCACCCTTACGGTCAACCAGCAATCGCCTTTCCTCCTTTATAACGGCTCCCGTCGAATGACTGTACCATTCTGTATATACCCTGAGGAGTCGTGGGACGCAAGCCGGCTTACTGATAAAGAAGTGGGAGCCCATGTTTAGGCGCATGAAATGATGCAGCGCGCTCGCCATCCCCTCTTCGGTCGCAGCAGGTTCTGATAAGAAAACCTCCAGCGGTACCCCTTGATTGTAGCTCAGCTGTTGGGCGAAACGATGCAGGTTATATCTCATGAAAATCGCCACCCCCGTTCTGCCTAAACACCAAGAAGCCCGGTCTGATCGAATATAAGTGGAGGGTCTCCCGGGCCGTTAAAACTGAAGCTCCATCCTTGAAAGCGTCTTGCAATGGCCGCACTGCAGTGGTAGACACATTTCCAATAGTCAACACCTTGTCGACGAAAGACACACCGGCTCCAACGGTGTGGGGGCGAAGGAGTAAACCCCTGACATTCCGTGGCGATGGACTTACAATTGATGCGCCAATCAACTGTATGATGCGAGGGAAGCTGCACCTGTCGTAGAACGACGGCCTTTTTTGCATGCCGAAAACGCCCGATGTATGTAGCTCAAGCCATGATATGAAATAGTGCATTGGGAAAATCACGTGCAGCACCCCAGGCTCATTAGCATCCGCCGCCCGACTGAGGCCGTGGTACAAATGTGCCAAGCCGGCTATCCCAACGGCTACCTTTACCTCGATGGTCATCCGGTGAGCCGGGTAAAAGACAGAAGGCCGCATATGGCGAGAATGCATTGGGAGCGCAAACCAACTCAGCCATAGCCCAAGAAATCCTAAGAAAAAGGCCTCCTCGTCCATCCCAGGGGCCGCAACTTCCGCAAAAGACGTAGCCGGAGAGTTAGGAAGGAAAAAACCCTTTTGGTCTATTTCCTTCGCCGGTAGGTTATCCAAACCTAGACCGAAAGGGTCCTAGAGGGTGGCGAACTTGGCAGCTTCTGCCGAAAGGGCGCTTGGATGAAGGAACCGGGCAATGAAGTCCTCAAAACTAACTCCGCGGCTCCCACGCTCAATGAAAAGGGCCTCGTAGATGTTCAACACCTTGATCAGACTTGGGAATTGGTGTTGAACAGCATTCTCCGGCATGAGGCCCCTTACCACCGGCTTGGCACCGAAGACATACTCGTCTGTCGGAAGCAACTCCTCATAATGCTCCCCTATAACCGGTAAACCGGAGACTTCTGTGAACTCTTCTAGAGAAATTGACACTTCTTGATCCATTGCAAGGAAAGTGTGAGTAGGGATGTTCCACTGCTCCAAGAAGGCTTTGAACCACCAGGTGGGAAGCATGGGATACTGGAAGAGGGAGACGTAGACCGCGGTGTACAACCCTAATCTTATCAACTGCGACTTCTTCGTCGACAGGATATACCGAGCCCATGGCAGGTAGCCGATCGGGTGACGGGGGATCAGACATATGTTATATGATTGCCCCCAGGGTCGTGCCTCGCCTTGACAGATACGGCGTCCCAGGATATCCAAAACCATAGGACGCTGAACCGGAATCGCATCTATGGCGGGATGTAGAAAGCCCTTCGATGTCCAATCAACCATCTCCACGGCGTACTGCACCGAGGGTGGGCTGGCGTAATGAATCGCCGTGATGGGTTCTGACGGTACTGCGCATGTGAAGCTGCGTCGACTCATAATGATCTGATTGTACCACGACCCTCAAAGGTGGAGACTCATATACTCCGGGTCGTGGTCCTTAATCATGGCTAAGACTTCGCGATCCAAAGGCGCTTCAGGGAACCCCTCCTCTGAACGAGCAAACGGGAATGAGGTGTCGAGAGACATGATCGCTGCAAGTGAACAGAAATTAGCCGTTAGTGTTGTAATTCCAACACTTGGCGTTTAAGAAAAAAATGCATTAATTAATTAATTTAATTAAAAATTAATTAAATTAAAATTAATTAATTACACCACACAGCAGTACAGTGGGTAGGAGATCGAAGGGGGACCCACAAAATCTGGATGTCAATACGTCAGTTAATAAGACAACCTCATCATTGGATGAGATTGTCAATTGGTCTCCAAGAAAACATTCCCATTAATAATATAAAAAATCCCTAGAGATAAGGAGAAAATATCCTCTTTCAGAGCAAAGCTCTGTCACAGAGTGACACTTGTCAAACTCTGGCCTCAGGGGAATAAGATTCCTTAAAAGAGTCTAGCTCTGTGATGAGAAAATTTATTTAAAACTCTTAAAGAAATTTTAAAAAAAATTTGAAGACTCTTAGAAGTTCTTCACTTTTAGATCAAAAAGATCTATTTTTGGATCCATGAGCAAAGCTCTGCTCATGGGTTAAAACCCATGAACAAGATCTCTGTAGATCTATGGATTCATGAGAGCAAAGCTCTGTTGGTGAAACCCCAAAGGGGATTTCTTTAGATCAGAAGATCTATGAGAGCAAAGCTCTATTGGTTAATTAAAATTAATTTAACCTAAGATTAATTTTACCTAAAGTTTTCTAACTTGGAAAATGAGAGTAAAGCTCTAAAGTTCTGGAAACGAGAGCAAAGCTCTGAAGTTCTAAGCAAGAGCAAAGCTCTGGAAATCAAAATCTATAAAATGGTGAAGTTTTCTAAAGGGCCAGAGGTCCTATTTATAAGGCGCTTGCGCCCCTTCAGCTCACTCGTTGATCTAACGGCCAAGATCTTGCCACCGCTGCACTCACGTGCGCGCCACGTGAGCGCAACGATACGGGGGCATTTGTTTCCCCCAATTAGAGCAAAGCTCTGTTTGAATTTAAAAATTCAAAATTCGAAGCAACGCTTCAGATCCTTTGCACTGCGCGCAACGCGCCACGTGTCAAAAGCTGATACATCAGCACAGCGCCCAAGACAGCGCGCCCAATCAGAGCAAACCTCTATTTAAAACAAAATTAAAAGAAGCAACGCTTCAGTTGTGCAAGCGCTGTGCTGCGCGACACGTGTCAGCGCAGTTGCGCTGCGCCGTGCGCTGCGCGACACGTGTCAGCGCACTTGCGCTAGCGCACTTGCGCTAGCGCAGTTGCGCTGCGCCGTGCGCTGCGCGACACGTGTCAGCGCAGTTGTGCAAGCGCAGTTGCGCTGCGCTTTGCGCTGCGCGACACGTGTCACGCACTGGGGCATTTGCGCCAAACAGAATTAAATTCGAGTAAGATTTTTCTGTTCATGTTAAAACAAGAAAATTACCTTCTGTAAAACAGAAGCCCTTGGATCAAATATCCAACGGTGGGAAAAATTCCCCAAATCATTCAGAGAAAAATCTCTTTAACAAATTTATGGGCACTATATAAAGGCCCTAGACCTTAATTCAAAGGTATCAACAATTTGTGAGAAATCAAAATTTTCAAACAGAGAGAACTCTGAAGAAGTTTCAAGAAGAAAAAAGGTAAAAGACCTTTTAGATAGAAAAATTTCTTCTAATAGATCATTGATCTAAGAACAAGATCAATGATCTTTAATAAAAAACATAAAATAAAAATAGTGCTTTGCACTTATGAACCATTGGTTCTCTAAGATCAAGAAAAATAAGAAACACTTGTTTTCTTTGATCTAAATTAGATCAAGAAATCAAGCAGTGCTTTGCACTTCTTTTATGAACCATTGGTTCCGGAATCTAAAAGATTCTCAAGTTAATAGTGCCTTGCACTTGGAAAACTGCGCTGTTGCGCTCTTGGGTTGGCGCAAGCCACCAGAGATCGCCACGTGTCAGCATTTGAACCATTTGCGCTATGCGCTTTTGAAATAGAGCCTTGCTCTCTGAAACTGGCGCAACTCACCACAGCGCGCCGCGTGTCAGCAGCGCAAGCGCAGCGCACTGCGCTTGCATGACACGTGTCCTCACCACAAGCGCTTGCGCTCTTTGATTGGCGCGAAGCGCCTGACAAATGCAATGCATTTCTTTTGCTAAAGGGCCAGGCCCAAGTCAAAAAGACCTAGCTGGCCAAAATAAATTGCAGAGCCCAAATAAAATTGATGTTCTACATCATTTATAAAGGGCAGAGCCCAAGTAAAATTGATGCTCTGCATCATTTATAAATGGGCAGAGCCCAAAACAAATTGATGCTCTGCATCCTTTATGAGCAGAGCCCAAACAAAAATAAAAAGTAATGCAATGCATTATTTAAATGTGGGCAAAGCCCTAGCACAGGTCTAATAGACCAGAAATAAATAAAAGCGTTGAATATTTTTCAACTGGACTTAGCCCAATCATGACCGTAAGTCCTCAAATTAAATTAACTGAGCACAGCTGCTCTCTTAAATCAATTTACGACCGGTTAAAGGGTACATCTCCGAACTCCTTCGACTGTATCGTCAACTGAACTTAATCAGTATCCTGCGCGCCATGCCTCCCTCAGTATTGCCTTGGACCACCTGTCCAAAATACTGCCCCTCATCAGAAGGAAAACTATAACTCTGACAACCTTCTTGTCGTCCATGTCACCTTGGAAGCCTGGAATGATAACTGTCTCCTGAATAAGGCTGTTGTTATCATATCCCTAGAACATCTACTTATGTTCTAAAACTGCTTCCGACTGTTTCTCCTGGATTGGATTAATGTCAACTTATTGCATCTAGTGCAAGAACAACATCTGGTGTGGTACTTGACATCTCACGATTGACTCAATTGCCTGAGCAAGTGATCTGCCAATCATGCCCGTCCCTCTCCCCTTTAGTCTGTAAGACACCTTTGGAGAGGGTGACTCCATTACCTGCAGGTACACTACCGTGCCAGGAGTCGTCCATCCTAAATACTCTTAGAATGCTGTCAAGTACCCTGATTGGGAAACCACCCAAATCTAGATCTAAGACCATAGATCTAGTAACCAGTATGTCTGATATAAAATCCATTTCCTTTGTGGAGAAACAACTGTGTGACGACCAAAGTATAACCGATCGTAGTGTAGGAGTTTCTTTTCCTTCTCTGTGTATATCATCCAAATACCAGGATATCACACCCTACTACCTTCTCAACAGATCCATCCCCTATTCTGATGAAGTCAAACCCATGACTGTCACGTCAGAAACAGATGATCTATCTCCGCTACATCTGCTCTAGTCTATAAATAGACATAAGCAACCTGTCCACCAATGCTTCCGCTGCTCCCACTGACTACGACAACCCTCTGGCAGAGTCATATAGACGTACACTTCTAAAACTGGTTTAGAACGACGCTATACTCATCCTCCCGCCGGGTCTCGTAACCTGGAACAACAGCAATGGCAATTGTGGGTAAACAAGAACTTCCCTGTCACCGTCCTTGAGGCTACCGTAGTGCCTCTCGGGTGCCTGAAGTTACCCACCTTATCTGCGGAGTGGCCAATGGAATGTCAATCCACATTGAATCTTTAGGTTCCTTATCAAATCTTCAGTAATCGTTTGTGGTTCTGGAATCACTTCCAGTTCTACCATACTCCCACTACCGTTTTTCTGAAAAAATCCATTTTTAATAAAACTATGGCGAGTCTAGAACAATATCGCTATTGTTCATCCAGATGGTAGAAAGTCAACCCTCGTCATAGCCTGGGTCAACCCACAAACAGCCATTACAGAAACGTGCCTTGAGTTGTCCAGTGTCTGGTTTTAATCATAAACCGGACAACTCCTCGTACCTTAACATCGTTAAGATATGAACTGTTCTATATCCAATATAGAAACAGAGGCACTGATTTAATTGAACCAGATTCAAATCATGCAGCTGTCCCCAGCGCATGTCAACTAAATGGAAGGAGGCCGATCAGCGTTACTCAACTTAGGAATACTTCCAATTATGAGTAACCTGAAAGAGAAGCAAGATCTCTTTATCATTACTATCAACTGAATACCATACACAAGTATCTACATCTTCGATCTCTTTGAAGAATCCCGATACTTGCTATACCTGGTTCTCTACTCTATTCAAATACCTATAACTTCTCAAAATTGGACCCTGTGTTTCCGCGAAACACCTGTCTAAAAACTAGAGAAGTCATAAGTAAACCGAATATAGTACGAGGACCAACCCCTCTGTCCTGATGGACCCTGGACAACATACAATCTTTTGTATAAGTCCCTTGAGTCTGAAAACTCATTCACTGTGTGTCGTAGGTTGAAAACTGTACTTATGGTTAAGAAGAATTACACCGCTGTTTAATGCTCCTTACCTAACCATCCACTGATATAGGTAAATGTCGTAGACATAATTTCAGAAAGGTATATCTCACTCTATGAAAATAGACGTACAGATATATCAATTTGAAATTGGTGCATAACAGCGGATATTCAAAACCAAATATTTGCCGACCGGCAAACAGCCCAGGTGATTTCCTCAAATATCACTGATTACAACGAATCCCGATATAATGAGGATAATCACCCAATTCCCAATAACTTACTCCCACTCATCATCTGCAAAACCATACAGATGTGAGAATCGTACCTGGTAAATACATACCCTGGAGTAAGTATCTAATTGGGAAATCAGTTTTCCTTTAACATTACACAGTGAAACTGAAACATTGAAATGTTCCGATGGGGTATTCTGGTATTCCTAGTAATGCCTCTTCCAGATTCACGACTGTAACCGTATAGTTCTTTGCCACCTCTCCAAATCCCTTCATATGTCTTTAGTCTTTACCTTTTGCACACCCTTTTAGGCCAAATGGTTTTCTTCCTTCCTTACCGTTCGGCACCAGCCTATGGTTTGGAAGAAGACTATCCAATAAGCATAATGGGTGTACTGTCCCAATCCTAGGAACACTCGCAATGAGAGAGGGTGAAGATAAAAGACAACCGAATAAACCTTATTCCTATTTCTCCTGAACCAGAATCCATCCCCGAACTGGAACCAGTTCCATTCGAGTTCGTATATAACCATACGATGGAGTATCCAAATAAACTGTGGATCTTCGTAGTGATATGGAGTGTCCTGGAGAAATACAAAGGTGATGTGGGAGTGGTAACGAAATATTTGGTTTGGTCGTGAATATCTGTTGCAATTTACTTTGCCCTCTTACTAATCCCTTGCTTTGTCTGAACTTAATACCTTCTGCACACCATCGTTATGCTAATTGGTTTTCTTCATTCCCAGCGGTCGGCACCAGCCTAAGGTTTGGAAGAAGACAATCCAATTTGCGTAATAGGTGTACTACCCCTAAACCAAGGAGTACTCGTAACCTGAGAGAGGGTAAAAGGAAAAGACAACTGAATAATCCTATCCGTTTTCTCCAGAACCGGAAACCATCCTCGAATAAATTCTTTCGAGTTCGTATCTAACCATACGATGGTTTTGTCCAATGGAAGTGGACGTTCGTAGTAAAACGGGGTGTCCTGGAGAAAAGGGTAAAAGTAGGAGTGGCAATGAGGTTTGCAACTCTGACAATCCAAAAGCCGGTGTTTAAGAAGGTTCGGTCAACTTGGTCACTGAGTCAAAGTCTTAGGGTCGGGTCAATGGTCGCTGCCGAAGAGAGAGAGAAAAGAAACACTCAGCGTGCACTCTAACCTAGATCAGAATGGTTACCAATTTATCTAATCTGGAATCCTCCCACTGTACCTCAAATTCTCCTCCAAACCTGAAAGAAGAATTAGTCGGGGTTACCCGAGGAGTAAACTAACTCATCAGTGGGAATCGGGATCCAACTCTCATCGCATGATAACGTGACGGAATCCGCTCACGGTATCACACTCCAGAAGGTATGCGCATATCTGGCAAGTTTCAGTTCTTTTGAAACTCCCGATGCGATTTCTGCCCCATGCTCTTATGACCTTGGCGTGAGGTCAAAATATCATAAGTCACATGTCAAGTTCTACCCGTCATTATCCAGGTTAATTTGAACCCACCCGTACATACCCTTGACGTAGGCCAAAATAGTAGTACGACTGTCCCAAACCAACGATCTATCTATGCAACAGCTAAATACCCGGCAGCTACCAAACACTATGCCTTGGCGTGAGGTCAAAATACATAGCTTGAATACTACCGAATATTTAACTGAAATGACGGAGGGCTACGAATGGTTTCTGGCGAAAACCTTTAACGTAATGAACTTGATATCGTTGAAGGAACTGATAGCTTTTTAAAATATAGTGACGAAAACCGTTGCTAAAGAGGTCACTCCCGGTGAAGGGATCTCGGCTCTTTCCCCGTAGAATGGGGTGCAGGACATTCCAAATGAATACCGCGGTGCAAAGCAAAAGTAATCGGCTATAGTGAAGTTAATGCCCTGACGCAAACTTATTGTCCAAGGGGTCACTCTCGGTGAAGGGATCTCGGCCCTTGCCTCGTCGACTGAGGAGCAGGATATTCTAAATGAATACCGCGATGCAAAACAAAAGTGAACGTCCTTGCAATAACAGCTTTTTGAAAAGTGTTCCAACAACATCAGATTAGGTTTGTTTTTAACTTGCATTAATCCGAATCAATGCAGTCCCATCAATTGATCACACCAAAAAGAACGAAAATATACTGATGTACGTATATGCCATCCGCATTCGCCACTGGGTCCCGTCATTACCCGTTAGGTTAGCTTACTAACGACAGAGCAGGGACTGGACTAGCGCGGATGTAAAACATATACAACATCTACTAATATATATACCAATATATTATATTTCGCTCAAGGCGTGAAAAGAAATGCAACATCACAGATAATGTACAGCATCACAAAAACAATACAGATATCTGGGATCCCCGGGTTTCACAGAGCCGCTGAAACCCGACGTTCCCCTGGTCGTGTGGATAGCCTGTGCAATGAAATCCTAGACCCCTACGGGCGCGGCAAGTTACCCGCCAAAACCTGAAGCGAGGCAGCCCCCTTCAGCGCCGTGAATGGACCACCCAGCACTTCACGGAATCCGGTAACTTGGGCACCCCTCCTGGGTCAACCTGTACCCCCTACGAGTGCGGCGAATAGCCCGCCAATCCTAGAGTGAAGCCCCCTCCGTCTCAATGCCATGAGATGCGGGCTTGTTGCCCTCTAGAACCCGGCTGTTCGTGCACCCCTCCGCGGGGTAATCCTAGTACAGAAAGTAAAATATACATACAACGGGTACATCGACCGCAACCAGGTCGTGCCCCAAAATAATAATACAAACAGGCAGTGACGGCAGTCCACATGTCGGACGCTCGCCCCGCAAAATCAAATGTACATAATACAACAAAACTGTACTAGCATTGCATCCAGGCTATCCCCCACGACCGATCCGCAACATCACAGCAAAAACAAAACATCAACGTGAAAGTCACGTTCGCAAATCCGTCTAACCGGGCTATAGCAGTTAGACGGGATTTACCGATCAAGTGACATTCACGGTCGCAGATATAATGTAAAAACTGTGAAAAATGTGTTTAAAATATCCGACCGATCGAATATTAACAAGTGGGCCCCAAAACAATACTATAGCAGTTACAGAAAATATGGGCCCAATTTTAATGTTCCAGAAACCCAAATTTATCCCCAGAAGCCCACTGTAGAAATCCAACACCCTGATTCCTTTACTCAGCGGCGGAACCGCGGCCACAAGCAGGGATTGGCCGCGGTTCCGCGCTCTATTTGAAAGATTAGTGCGTCGTATTTCTACAGTAGTCTTAGGTCTCTCTGTACAGTACTTTTATACAACCTGAAAAAATTTTGGGGACCAAAAAATTTCAACAGAAAACTGTCGTGGGCAAATACGGGTTTTTGGACATTTCGATCGATCGGAACTGAAAAACACATTACACAAAGCTAGACTAAATTAATGGGGAGGCTCTGATACCACTGTAAGTGCACGGCGGCGCCCCGGCCGTCAATCCGACGCCGGAATGCGGAAGCGGTGAAAAACTTTAATTTTGCGGACTTAGCAAACCGGCACCACCGCGCACTAAACATCCGGATCGAACCATTAACAAGTCTAAGCTACTAACAAGATAGGAAGAGATATACCGAGTGATCTGAGTCCTCCGGTCTTCTCGTCGCCGTCCCGATCTCCTGCGGAAACTCCGGTGGTCGCCTCCTCGCCGGAAGGGCACCACGTAGCCGGATTCTTTTACGGGCTCCCACCTCTATACCGAGGCAACTCGGACGCGAAGTTGGCTAGCCGACGCGCCCAAGATTTGCTGTAGAATGATGTAGAATCGTTGTCTCTTTGGGGTTTTGTATAGTTGCCATGATGGAGGAATTTTTCACAAGGATTTTTCATGAAGGCTTGAAGAAAAATGGAGCATCTGAGGAAAAGAGCTCGGCCAGCCTAATTGTGCTCTCTGGAATTTGGAATGAAGCAAGCTCACTGATCAATCAATGAATGTATGAATTAATCCCAAAAGAAGAAATGAAAAATCCTTCACTGCACACCAAAAATGGAGGGGGTCCACCACACAATCACATGAAGAAAATTATTCCATACAATCAAACCTTATTAATTAATCCAAACTCACATAAAACTTCCTGCACACTCATCCTCACACAGTGGCCGGCCCATACCAACATCCATCACCAAATCACAAAACCCACACTCAACACACAAATCATCAACAACCATGATGCTTACAAAGTCAAGCCATCATGAAGTAGTCAAGTCAAAAAGGTCAAGGTATGGAGCTCTCATCATGATGCAACAAAAAGCAAAAGCCCCCTCCACAAATACTTATTTGCAACAATGCAAATAAGCCCTCCTCCACCAAACTTCGGCCAATGAACGGAACAATGGAAATCGGCCGAAACGGAAAGCAAACTGGCAACTCCAGAAAAACTGGTCCCGTAATAAATTACAGGAAAACCCCGATACTGTGCATACACACCCGCATTTGTATTCCGACCGAAATACAAATGCAATGAGACAAAATCTACACTGTACTATACTAGGATCCGGCTTATACCAAAGCCGGCTAGTATTATCCGTTCGATCCTGATCTGTGCAATACCGCACGTATCTGATCGAACCCTGCCATATAACCATACGACCTATAGTACAGACTGTCCGATCCTGATCCGTGCAATACCGCACGTATCTGATCGGACCCTGCCATATCTCCATACGGCCTCTACAGCCTTTCGCCCGAAAGCTGAGTAACTGAATGTGGGGGACTCTAAAGACTCGTCAACACCTTGGTTGTGAATTTAACCACCAGCACGTCAGAGGTATAAGCCAATACGTAACGGGCCACCAGGTACTGACTAAAAGGGATGTCTGTGAGCGAACTCAGCCTGACAACCCTACTGAGCCTGTCAGTGACAATATCCGTACAGTCCGGTCCGTTCGTCTATGAGCATCGCATGGCGGGCCTAGGGGGTTGGTAAAAGTCAGACCCCCAAAAGCGGTACAAGTCGTGTCGGAGTGTAGCCCAGAACACCCTGAGATACTACTGGAATACCTACCAGTAAATCTCCTTGCCTTGGCCAAGGACTTTGTGTAATGGCTCTCCTAGACACAGCACGACCTCACCCCCAATACCGGGAGAGACGAACCCCTGAAGATACGCTCACTGCCTCCATGTGGCTCGGGACTGTACCCAACTAAAACCTGTTTGCACGACTCCTTTGAGCCGTGGTAGGGTAGTAATCAAAGTACAGTGTGAACTCACACGAGACAAATGACGATCCCCAGGTCGATGAACTAACCTGCACACATGTCACCAGGGAATTGCCATCTGACGTCTGGTATATGACCAACTAGCATGTTCCCGGCGAGTCCTGTCCGGTGTACTCATAACCCAATGAGCACCTGTATACATCTTAGGTGATCCAACTGACACCAGTGGCTTGTGAGACCGGCCACCGCCCCTCGTCGGGGTCTCGACTGTATACACTAGTCTACTAATGGAGTATCGATGCCCGGTCTCGAAACTCCAACGACTAGGGACCTTTTAAGGATATGCTTGTAGACCCCCAGCTCCCACTTATATGATCGCCCTCATACTGCTGGTGGTCAAGCAAGAATCCTAGGGGCTCTATCAACGTGTAATAGCGACGTGTCAGGTCACCTAAAGCAGTACACGATGATAAAGGTAAACCAGATAGCATACTATCATCTCGAGTAAGACTGTCCTACCGGGATAGGTCCTCCCTCAATCATTACAATCACGTACCTGTGACCTAATAATTGACTCTGAGGGCACTATCTCCAACAAACATACCAACGGTACGTCACTCTACTTTAGTCACCTATTCCATCAACCAAGGGTCATCCTACGCTCCGAAGGTTAAAACCTAACGCTCTGATACCAACTTTATCACGACCCGAAAGTACGGAACATGACCGGCACTTAAACTACGAACGTCTCGAGGCGTACGTAATCTAAGTAAACCGAAAACCCAGAAATCCAAACCAAGAAAAGTAGTAGAGTGCAGGAAAAACAAACTTAAAACAAGTAGTTCAATAGCATAAGCCGAATTATGCGGTTTTTAAAAACATCAAAAATTTACTGAAAATTTCGGCAGAATCTCCTTTGTAAATACTGGCTCCCAAACGGGATACAACATGAATAGTATACGAAATCAAGAAAAAGGCATCCCCAAGCGGGAGCTAGCTCTTCGTCAATCGACGGTCACAACCACACAAGCAATATAATATATAACGCCAACGGCGAGGATCAAAAACTTAAAAGGGAACTCAAAACCACCAGAAATATAACGAGCAACTCTAAGGTCGAAAGAATAAACAACACTGGTCTCTATCTCAAAAAAATACATGTTTGGTTGATGGAATTTACTAGATACAACGGAATAATATTATACAAGGTAATATGATGGGTACGATACAAGAAAAACCCACCTACTAGCAAGTCACCCGAATGAAACTGAGCCCGCAAAGCCGTAATGAACCTGTACGGCAACCTGCAAGAAACTGGGGCACAACGGGGGTGAGTTGCCAACTCGTGAATAGAAAAACCTCTACGCACAGAAATCGCATAAATAACGCAATCCTAGGTCAATGATCATAATATATCCTCAAATATATATAACATGCAGCCTATAACAATGGCTAGGGTAAATATCTAACCCGAGTGTAAACTCATGTGCCCGTGTCAGTGCCTCAGGTAGCAATATATCATATGAATGAGGTATGAATGCATGAAAACAGAATACATGTAAATGAAGAAACTGTTTTCATAAATTAGTGAGATTTCCTTCGTATTTTAAACTGAGGTATCATAATTAAAATCAGTATCAACAGTGTCTAGCATCGACACAAAACATAAATCTCACTGTCTCGAAATATCAATGTCTCAATCTCAATATCTAGGGCGCCGTCAGTCCAGACCGGCCCCTACCATCCATCTCAAGACCACGACGGTATCCTCCGGATATCCGACGCATCAGGTAATATCACCGGTAGGTAGTGCTCCCCAGCCAGGCTCAACGTCAACACCACATTCCTCTTGCCCCGGGGTACCATACCGGGCCCACCATGTACCCGTGACGGTTCCTCCACTCCTCGACACGGATCTCCAAAACCACAGCAAACTCATGGTGGACGACACTTTACATCACTAGAAAACCGCAACATTTTATATTTTAAAAGATCATAAGTTGTAAATTTTGCGGCTTTCCCCGAAATCCAGAAATATCATAAATCTCAAGAAATCATCACAAGTGCATATGTCAATGATAATGAATTAGGCATGAACAACTGAATAACAGTATGCATGAAGTGGTAGGTAATAACTACAATGTCTAATATGGCATATAAGGGAAGTACACTAATATCATGTCAACACTACTAGCTAACAATCTAAGTCAAGCAATTATATTCTCTAAAGTGTACGTGACATGGCAATTACCGATGAAGATGTGTGTGAGCCGGCAAGTAGGTGTACGTGGTACATACGCATCATCGGTAATGGTGCTGGTGTCCTAACAGCATGATATCAATAATGGAATATGCAGCAAAATAAATATGCGAAGCAGAGCGAACAGCAATAATGTGCGGGAGCTGAATACTAGACACAACGATAACTAATCTGCAATAATCTAATATAAGTCCTACAAATGGTGCCTTTTGAAATAACACGAATCATGGGGTTTTGAAAATAGGGGCTACAGTGTTTTTTATGAAAAGATACGTCGTTTTTGAAATATCCGTAGATTCCCTTGAGCTGTCTTTAAAAATGCCCACGATTCGTTAGTTTTTTGAAATAGGTAAGAAGTCTAATCTAATCTAACAACTACACTAAACTATACGGCTGAACTACAAGCTGAACTACAGGTAAGGAAACCGCCTATCATCTGAGTCCATACATATACATACCTGTATATGTATAGTCGGTGATCTCGCCTCAATAATATCATATCCGATACCATATCTATAATCAGGCATCCCAAGTCAAGAGTGCGGATCAATCATCAATATAGCTCGTACGTAAATCCGTCGTACGGCATCCCAATCTGGGTACGGGTCAATATCACATTCATCATACTATTCACCTGGTATCCTCTTTATCAAATATCATGATCGGGGTACTGATCTACGTCTAGTACCATACTGATACCGCCTACGTATGCATGGACGTGTGTGAAACACTACGTCAAGGACCCGCTACAACGTCATGTCGTATCTAAGATACGAACCCTGCTATATCACCGATCTCACGGCCTCAAATCGAATCTCATCGACTCAGCTCAATCCCAAGTATCATCCTCAATCCGTATGTGAACACATAGTCCCATACCCATGTGAACACATAACTATAAAGAATCCCATGAGCACATATCAATAGGAATGTATGCAAGTATGTATGTGTGTATGTGTGTGTGTAACACTACCCTAGGGTTCGCAACACTAAAGTAATCCAATACACCAATATCCATCCTAAGCATCGTTATTAATCCCAAATAACATATAATAATTGTTGGTGTGTATACGCATCCGTATACACCACCACGGACTGTGGGGGTGCTATACGCCATCCACCCGACTTCTCCCCGTAGATATAAATCTACTCACCTGGTCCTCGCTCGCCGGTGCCGACGTCGCCACGCGCTTGCTTGTCGTCTCGAAGTCCACGTGGGGGTACCTACATATCATAACGCACCATATCGCATTAAAACTAAATTCGAGATCGAAACGGCATACGAAAATCAAATCGGCACGCGTATCACTCATAGGTCCAAGCCTATCGCCCACGCATGCAAGAATAGTAAAACCAACCCTCGATGTCGATGTACAAACGTCAAACCATCGAGAAAAATCCAATCACACTCATTTGCACATTCACGAACACTATTTTTAATATAAATTAGGTTAAAACTCACAAAAACCCCATTTTCACTTAAAAAGTCATTTTTCCGAAAATCTAGCAAGCACAATTCGCCGTTTTTGTACAAAACATGATGTTTAAATGAAAGTAGCGGCCAATATACTTATTAAATATCTTAAATAAGTCGTATAAACAATTTCCGGAATTTAATCTCATTAAATTCCAAAAATCCTAATATTCTAGTTTACAAAAATACCCTTTTTTTTACAATTTCAAAGCAAAAATACACAAACTACAATCTAGCTTAGATTTGCATGATCCAAAGCATTAAACCACACTTAATAAAGTTAATGATGCCAAGAAAACCCTAATCACATTTATAATCCCAAGAATTTAACAAATTTCAAAAACCTAGTAAGCAATTAGCAAATTAACACAATTTTTCAAGTAACAACTTGTAATTAACAACTAGATTAGTTTTCTATAAAACTAATTATGTTAAACCACTTCACTAAACCATGCACAATCAAACACAACTCATTTCCACAACAAACCCTAACTTGAAATCCAAAACTTGCAATTAAACTCACATATCCAAGTTAACACTTAATTTAAATTAGCTTTAAGAAACAAGTAACAATTTAAGCAAAAAGTTTTAGAATTATACCCAAAAATATATGAAGGTCCACAAGACTCCATGGCCTCCCAAAATGCTCTCTTTTCACAAGGATCCATGCTATACGGGCTAAGCTAAAATGGGTAGGAGTCGGATTTGGGTTTTGGGATTTTTTTTGATGGATTTTGAGCAATTTTTGATGAAGTTTTGAAGAGAAAGGAGAGGGGAAAATGGAGGGGGGCTGCTGCTGTATGGGGAAGGGATTTCGACCAGAAATGGGAGTGGGGGAGGAGAGAGAGGTAGGTAGAGAAAGTGGGGCAAAGTCAAGGTCAAACAAAGTCAAAAGTCTAACTACTTCACTCATTTTCTTTCCTTTTCTTTCATTTCTTTTTCCTTGAAAATCAAGTGGGGAAAAGATATGGTGGGTGCTGAATTCAGCCATGGGGAGGGGTAAGTGGGGGTGTGTGGGTGTGGGCACGGGTGTGGGGTGGTGAAAAATGATAAATACAATACCCCAAACATCCATTTACGCTAAAAAAAAGCCTTTTTTCTTCAATAATTTCTAAACCGTTTTGGCAAATGATTTCGTTCCAAAAACCACATGTTAAAATTTTATTTAATGTTTTATGATGCACAAAATTTGTTTCAACTCATTCCAATTTGTAATTTTCCCTAATTAAGTGTATTAGTGACGGCTTAAATAATAATAAAATAATATTTTTTTCAGAAAATTTGAAATTTCACCAGCGGCTCAATAAACACCAAATAATAGCAATTACATAGCTAGAATATGTATATTTAATTTTTATAATAAGATATTTGCATTTTGACTTTTTACAGAAAACCCCCTTATTTTACCGATTTTTTCGAAATTTCACCGAAACGATTTTCAAAACGCTACAGCTTCGTAGACAGTGGGAGCAGCGGAAACGTGTGCAAGATGCTTTATAGGATAAAGCAGGCATCGCGGAGTTGGAACATCTGTTTTGATGAATTAGTCAAAGAGTTTGACATCATCAAAATGGTAGATGAACCTTGTATAAACAAAAAGGTAGTAGGGAGTATGGTGACGATCCTCGTAGAGTACGTGGATGACATACTCTTGATGGGGAAGGAGTTTCCTATGCTACGCTCGGTCAATCTCCGCTTATCACCATAATTCTCCATATAGGATCAAAGTGATACCTCCTAAATCCTGGATTTTGGATCTATGAGATAGATCTAAATGGATCTTAGGATACTCACTAGCTGTAGTGAGATGGTATCAGTTGATCCTGGGGAGAATCACTGGAAGGGTTCCAGGGTGATAAAGACGACTGAATGTCAGTCGCAGGCATTGTCTTTACCCTCAGTAAAGGGACGGTATGTTGGAAGAGTTCCAAGCTAGATACCGTGACATACTAGACGATAAAGGCAGCATACATCGCTACTTAAGATGCTACCAAAGAGGCTGTTTGGATGTATATTGTTTCATGAGATGAACTACGTTCTAACCATTGTGTGACAATGGAGTTGTGGCTTATGCCAAGGAACGCCGGTCCCATCACTGATCCAGACATATTCTAAGACAGTATCACTTGATTATGGAGATGGATGATCTCCAGGGAGATCGAGGTTAGGAGAGTAGATTCAGAGGACAACACAGCGGATCCACTCACAAAGGCCTGTTCCCAGAGAGAGATTTTAATGGGATGGTTGAGTATGAGATACTACAACCACTGCTACAGATGGCCCTAGTGCAAGTGGGAGATTGTTAGTTATATGTATGCCCTAGAGGCCATTACTGTACATAGGATGTATATTGTAGTGGATGCTGGGACATATATAGGGAGGACTTTCTTGCTCGACATGATAGTATGCTATCTGGTTGATCTTTACCTTAACGTGTATACTGTTTGTCTCTCTGTTACATGTTGGTAAAGCCCTTAGGATGTGTGCTTGACCACCTGGACTATGATGCGGATCATACTAGTGGGGACATGGTAGTCTATAAGTACATCCTTCACAGTCCCTAGTCGTGGGTATATCGAGACGGGGCATCGATATACCAGAGTAGACTAGCGTATACCTTCTCGACCCATACAGATGGGCGATGGATGATCCCATATCCATTGGTGTTTGACATCAGAGATGATATACGGGTGCTCAGTAAAGACTGGGTACACTGGACGGACTCGCCGAGAATTCCCAGATGGTATTATACCTCACGTCAGATGGCAGTTCTCTGGTGACACTGGTACAGAGTAGTCTGTTGACCCGAGATCGTCATAGAGTCTTGTGTGGTTCCCACTGTGCTTTGATTTCCATCTTACCACGTCCAAGAGGGCGTGCAAAACGGTGGTTTTTGGGTACAGTCCCGAGTCACATGGAGGCAATGAGCGATAGGAGGGGATTCGTCTCTCCCGGTATAGGGCGTTGATGTTGCGCTGTGTTCGATTGGCTATAACAGGAAATCCCTGGCCAGGGTTACTGAGATTTACTGGTAAGTGTTACCAGTAGTTTCTCGAATAGTTATAGACCTCATATCGACACGACTTATTGAGCTATTGGGGTCTGACGTTTACCACCCCTAGGCAAGATATGCGACATATCAGACGATCAGACCGGACTGTACGGTAGTGTTACTGGTTGGATTCACTGGAGTGTGAGCGGGCTTGCTCGTCGATCTTCAGATCGCTCAATACCCGGGTGGTCGTTACGTTTAGCAGACCGCTTGCGGCTTGTGGGTGTTTGATATGATCATCACCTGCTGCCGGCGTATTGACGAGTCTTTAGAGTCCTATACAGAGGTTTCCTGGCTCAAGCGAAACGAAATAGGAGAGCATATGAGATATGTGCGGGACCGAGAATAATACGAGTATGTGATACTGTATTCGATTCTTGCGATGTGACATTGATCGGTTATATGCGATATAGCCGGGTTATCGGATCAAGTGTTGATTCGATAAGATGTTACTAATGATACCAGTCGGTTATGTGCGTCATGACCGGATCGTTAAATCAAGTGTTGATTTAATGATTTAATGCATAATTATATATTTGATATATTACTTTACATTAACTAGTATCGGTTCACTTTAAATGGATTTTCTTACTCGGATGTGCGCATTGCATATGCGATATGATTTTGTGCACTTGTTTGTATCATGGTTGATGATGCAAGCATGCTAGGGTTTTGTGTAATGAGTTAAACCTAGGTTAAGTAAATGATTAGGGTTTTCTTTTATTAATTCATTTATCTTTTCTTTTGGATATAAAAGATAAATGAGAAGAAGAAGACAAAAAGGTTTCTTTCATGAAGCTAAGTGAAGCTTCATGAAGCTTTGACCAATCTAACCCTTTTGTCTTCATCTATCAAACCCTAACCATTCATTTAACTATGGTCAACTCTCTACACATTACCATAGTTAAATTATGATAAGAAATGATTATTCTTTTTCTATTCCATTATTCTTATCATAACATTATCTTGATCTTCTTCTTCTTCCTCACAAGAAGAAAGCTCTCTTCATCAATGGTGATTGATGTTTTTGAGTGAGAAATCCAATTCTAAAGTGAACCCTACTCCTATTTCTTCATCCTCTACCTCTTGCCAAGTAGTAGAGTGTGTTTACTTCACAAGTTTCTTGACTTGGTGAAGTCGGAGTTTGATTTAGCGATGCCTCGACGTAGATCATCTTCGGCATGGACATCGACGACCTAGCTCGCTTATTCTCCGATGAAGTCGACGCTAGAGCCCGGATTCCTTTTGGACAGCGGAGAGGACTTCGTTACGGAGCTATGGAGGTGGAGAACCGGATCTACAAAGGTTGTATTTCCGTATCTCTTAGTTAAGTGTTAACTAGTTTATCTTTTCGCCTAGTTTTCTAGCAAACGATCCGTAGTCGGGTTTCTCGGCACCGATAAAATTTTAATTTGGCATGATCGATGCCTTGTGAGACCTCATTAGGGTGCCTAGGAACCCTACAATGATAAGTTAATTAAAAGGAAAAGAAAAAGAATACTTATCATAAAAATAACCATGGTCAAGTGTAGAGACTAAACTAAGGTTAGTGGGAATGGTTAGGGTTAAGCATGAGACAAAAATGGTCACTTAGGTCAAAGCTTCATGAAGCTTCAACTAGAATACAAATTAAGCCACCATTTTCTTTTCATGCCATTTACTTTCCAAAAAGAATAAACAAATAAATAAATGAATAAATCAAAACCCTAACCATTAACATGTAACCATGGTTTGATCTTTACACAAAAAACCTAGCAAACATGTATCATCAAACATGATACAATCATTTGCACAAAAAGTATATCACATATACAACTTGTACATCCAAGTGAGAAAATCCATTTAAAGTGAACCAATACTAGTTAATGCAAAGTAATATATCAAATATATAATTATACATTAAATCATTAAATCAACACTTGATTTAACGATCCGGTCATATCGCATATAACCGACTAGTATCCTATGTATCGGTTTATCGAATCAATGCTTGAATCGATAACTAGGTTATATCGCATACAACCATTCGATACATTTATCGCGAGAATGGAATACGGTATCACATACACGCATTATTCTTGGTCCCGCACATATCTCATATGCGCTCCTATTTCGTTTCGCTTGAGCCAGGAAACCTCTGTGTAGGACTCTAAAGACTCGTCAATACGCCGGCAGCAGATGATGATCATATCAAGCACCCACAAGCCGCAAGCGGTCTGCTAAACGTAACGGCCACCCGGATATTGAGCGATCAGAAGATCGACGAGCAAGCCCGCTCATACTCCTGTGAATCCAACCAGTAACACTTACCGTACAGTCCGGTCTGATCGTCTGATATGTCGCATATCTCGCCTAGGGGTGGTAAACGTCAGACCCCAATAGCTCGATAAGTCGTGTCGATATGAGGTCTATAACAAGTCGAGAAACTACTGGTAACACTTACCAGTAAATCTCTGCAACCCTGGCCAGGGATTTCCGGTTATAGCCAATCAAACACAGCGCAACATCAACTCCCTATACCGGGAGAGACGAATCCCCTCCTATCGCTCATTGCCTCCATGTGATTCGGGACTGTACCCAAAAGCCACCGTTTTGCACGCCCTCTTGGACGTGGTAAGATGGAAATCAAAGCACAGTGGGAACCACACAAGACTCTATGACGATCTCGGGTCAACAGACTACTCTGTACCAGTGTCACCAGAGAACTGCCATCTGACGTAAGGTATAATACCATCTGGGAGTTCTCGGCGAGTCCGTCCAGTGTACCCAGTCTCCACTGAGCACCCGTATATCATCTCTGATGTCAAACACCAATGGATATGGGATCATCCATCGCCCATCTATATGGGTCGAGAAGATATACGCTAGTCTACTCTGGTATATCGATGCCCCGTCTCGATACACCCACGACTAGGGACTTTGAAGGATGTACTTACGGACTACCATGTCCCCACTAGTATGATCCGCATCATAGTCCAGGTAGTCAAATACACATCCTAAGGGTTTTACCAACATGTAATAGAGAGACAATCAGTATACACGTTAAGGTAAAGAGCAACCAGATAGCATACTATCATGTCGAGCAAGAAAGTCCTCCCTATATATGTCCAAGCATCCACTACAATATACATCCTATGTACAGTAATGGCCTCTAGGGCATACATATAACTAACAATCTCCCACTTGCACTAGGGCCATCTGATAGCAGTGGTTGTAGTATCTCATACTCAACCATCCCATAAAAGTCTCTCTTTGGGAAAAAGGCATTTGTGAGTGGATCCGCCGTGTTGTCCTCTGAGTCTTCTCTCCTAACCTCGATCACCCTGGAGATCAACCATCTCCATGATCAGGTGACACTGCCTTAGAATATGTCTGGATCACTGATAGGACCTGCGTTCCTTGGCATAAGCCACAACTCCATTGTCACACAATGGGAGGAACGTAGTTCATCTCATGAACCAATATACACCCAAACATCCTCTTTGGTAGCATCTTAAGTAGCGATGTATCCTGCCTTTATCGTCTAGTATGCCACGGTATCTAGCTTGGAACTCTTCCAACATACCGTCCCTTTACTGAGGGTAAAGACAATGCCTGCGACTGACATTCAGTCGTCTTTATCACCCTGGAACCCTTCCAGTGATTCTCCCCAGGATCGGTTGATATCATCTCACTACAACTAGTGAGAATACTAACATCCAATTAGATCTATCTCATAGATCCAAAACCCAGGATTTAGGAGGTATCATTATGATCCTTTATGGAGAATCATTGTGATAAGCGGAGATTGACCGAGCGTAGCATAGGAAACTTCTTTCTTATCAAGAGTATGTCATCCACGTACTCTACGAGGATCGTTACCATACTCCCTACTACCTTTTTGTTTATACAAGGTTCATCTACCATTTTGATGATGTCAACTTCTTTGACTAATCCATCAAAACAGATGTTCCAACTCCGCGATGTCTGCTTTATCTTATAAAGCATCTTGTACACGTTTCCGCTGCTCCCACTGTCTACGAAGCCCTCTGGCTGTGTACTTATAGACGCACTCTTTTAAATCAATATTTAGAAAAGCAGTCATGACACCCAACCGCCAGATATCGTAGTCATAGTATGTAGCCGTGGCAAGTAGGATCTGGATGGACTTAAGCATAGATCCTTAGAAAAAGTTTCATCATGATCCACACCTGGTCAATGATGCAAACCTTTAACAAGTCTAGCTTTGAAAGTCTCAACTTTTCCATGTACACCTAGTAATCTTCTCAAGATACACTTGCTCCTGATGGGGATTTAACCCTTCAGATATAGCAACCAAAGTCCATACTTTGTTGGTGTATAAGGATTCCATCTCAGATCGCTAAACATCCAGCCATTCTTACAGAGTCCCACTCCTGATGGCCAGCTCGAAACTAGTTGGGTCATCATCTCATGATGCAATCCTCGCTCCCACTGTCATAGAGAAACCGAAGTATCTCTCAGGTGGGTGAGGAACCCTACTAGATCGGCGGAGAGGCTGAGGTTCGTTGGAATCTACTGAATCCTTTGGTTCTACCAAATCATCTGCTGTTGTTTGTATAGCTGGAACCTTTCCAGTTCTACATTACAGACTTTGCCTCGAGCTTGTCCGGATTTTGCTTTCAGACATAGGCCGGTCAACCCCAAATCTTAACTAGCTTAAGACATGGGCTCTTCCCTTTCCATATCACATATGAAATGGTAGGCAACTGATTTGATTGGAACCCTATTCAATAGGTATGCAACTTCATAAGTGCATAACTCCCAAAAGGAAAAAGGTAACTCAGCAGTACTCATCATAAAGCACACCATATCAAATAGGGTGTATTTGCTCCGCCCCGATATACCATCATGCTATGGTGTATACGGAGGAGTAATGCTGAGAGAGAATCTCATTCTCCTTTAGAATAGTCCAGGAATTCCGTGCTCAAGTATTCTCCTCCCTGATCACATCAAAGGACATAATACTTGTACCCTTATTGGTTCTCTACTTCTAACTTATATTCTGTGAATATCTCAAAAGGTTCGGACTTGTGTTTCAACAGGAACATAGGTCTGAATCTCGAAAGATCATCAGAGAATGTAATGAAGTATAAAGAACCATTCTTGGCATGTGTAGACAGGAGACCTTACATACATCATCATGTATCAGTCCCAAGAGTTCACTAACTCTTTCTCTGTTTCCAATAAACAGATCTATGGTCATCTTATCTTTGTGACATGACTGGCAAGTTTCACAAAATGTAAATTCAAACTGATTTAAATATGCATCTTTATGTAACTTCAGCTAGTCGGGTCACATTGATATGACCTAGTCTACAATGCCTCAAGAAGGATTCGTGCATTTCTGAACTCTTCCTCTTGTGTGTGTTCCGTATACTAAAGAACTGTAGTTTGATTTAGAACATCAACGCTTTTAGATAACGTGCCTGAACCGATCAACTTTTGATATAGGAAATGTTCAAAACATTATCCAACAATAGAAAATTTTATCATTTCTTTACTAATAAAGAGACTGATATGATTTTGTATATCAGGTTCGGTATCTAATAACATTCGTTCAGAATCAATGTATTGGTAATACAGGGTGACAGTGACCAACAGACTTGGCTGCAACTCTTGCCCCGTTTTCTGTCTCATGAAACTTATCACCCGTTCTCAGTTCTCTATCTTTCTGTAGCCCTATGTAACTGATTACATATCTGGGATCCTGATCTGGTATCACATACCCAGGACGTAGAGGATACAGAGAAACAGTTCTTTCTAATGAACACACCCGAAGATGATGCATCAGCATGCACTCTCTTCGTTGGGCTGCACGGGAATTCTGGTAATCCCCAATTTCCTGCTCTGTCTTATAACATTTATAAGTTGGAGCGGGACCAACATTCCCCAGCTCAGTATAACAAGCGGGTTCGGTCAATAATCCGTATTATTATCTTGATTAAGGCGTGATATGGTCGCTACCTGGAGAGAGAGAGAAGAAAACACTCAGCGTGCGCTCTTGCAAGAATAGATTGGTTATTATTTTATCTAATCAGGATGGCTCCCACTGCTTTTTATCAAATCTTCCTTCAAACCCTAAAAGGAAAGACTAGCCGGGATTAATTACACACTACAAGTTCGCCAATCTTTCAGCCAGGCCAGTGTCGGTACTTTGAGGGAGGTCCCCCGTGCTTTCGCACGAACCTAATTAATGTAAACCTCGTTTTCCCAGAGGCGTAATCTCGTTAACACCTTTCTAGACACCTACTTGATCGGCTAATTGTAATGTATAAAACTCTCCCAGGAGTAACTCTTACTCGCAGCGGGTATCGGGATCCAACTATCTCATAGAAGGTATGCAATCTCATTGCAAATTTCAACACTTGAAATTCCCGATAATTTTGCCCCTAGCGTGCTATGACCTTGACGCATGCCAAACAACCCATAGTCCGCTAGTCAAGTTCAACCCGTACATTTCTTGATTGAATTAAACCCACCCGCACGACCCTTGACGCATGCCAAACAACGCCGTACGAATACCCTAATCCAATCGCATCATATGCTGGCAGATAAGCACTAGTTAGCTACCGTACACTACGCCTTGACGCATGCCAAACAACCGCAGCACGAATACTAACTAGTACTTATCTGAAATGACGGAGGGCTACGACAGGTTTCTCTGAAAACCTATTGCGTAATGAACTTGATATCGTTGTAGAATCAAATGATTTTAAAAATGGAGTGCTTTTGAGGCTTTCCTAGTTTTGCTAAAGGAGTCACTCCCGGTGAAGGGATCGTCGGTCCTTTCCTCGTCGAATGAGGTGCGGGATATATCATATATATCATTGTGCAAAGCAAAAACACTTAAAAGCAATCAAAAGACAAACCGAGTGTGTAGCATCTGCCAGTTATTGCTAAAGGAGTCACTCCCGGTGAAGGGATCTCGGTCCTTTCCTCATCGAATAAGGTGCAGGATATATCACATATACCTCTGTACAAAGCAAGAACTGTAGCTACCTGTTTTATTTTTGAAATTCGATTCTACAACATCTTAGGTTTCTTTTATTTCATTAATCATATTAATGAAGTCCCATCATTTAAATACCTAAACATCACAGATAAATACGACGTACACTTATGCCATCCGCATTCGCCTCGATGTCCCCTCGTGCATCGTTAGGTTAGGTAACTAACGACAGAGCGGGACAGGGCTAGCGCGGGTGTAAAACATAAGTAACGTCTATATAATATATCATATATACTATATATAGTATCTATCACAGAACATCACATGATCACATCACAGATATCGCAGCAGAAGAATCATATGAAATATTGGATATACTAGGACGTCCGTGTTTTCAATACGAGCCAGTATAAAACACGGATTCCACGGTCGCGATGAATAGCCAAACCCACACCCCTAGACCCCTACGAGAGCGGCAAGCAACCCTACCAATTCTAGAGTTAGGAGGCCCGGACTCGACTCCTCGAGTTGGTCTCCCACTGGACTCCAGAACCCGGTTACTTATGCTCCCCTCCTTGGGTCTACCCTAGTGCGGAAAAGTAAATAATATACAAAAGGTGACATCTTCCGCAACCTGGAAGTGCCCCAATAAAAGAATATTACATACAAGTTTTTACATGAATGAAAATGAAAAACACTCATCTCACATAAAAACCCCCGGCTATTCAAACACGACGATCCAATATAATATATCCAGCAACACATAACATCACATGTCATCAACGTAAGTAAATATGTCAATCCCAATTGTCGTTGACATATAGCAACGAAACCGGCGATATCACATATTACACTTACGGTCACAGAAAAGAAAGTGTAAAACTACAACAGTTGGAATCCGCAACCACCTCAGACATCGCATGCCTGACCAAATGAATTCTTTAGACATTGCATGCCTAACAATTATAAACCCCGCATTTTAGTCTCAAAATCGAAAACACTTTTTCAATACCAAGTCGGGCAATTCAACAGGATTCCCGACAATTTGATCGAATGCTCGTCGCAAACTTCAGTTGACGGCCGCACCCCCGATACCGTCGACAAAGTGCACCAAGGCGGAACACCGCTACCGCGAGCACCCGGACAAATGCTTTCGGCGACGGGGTTCTCCCACAGTCACTTGGTCGGGGCTATGGAGTGAGGCTGTCTATTAAGTTTACCCGGCGAGTATCCGCGTACACTACGTGATTGCGACGGACTTTTGATCACATCAAAATTCCGTGGCAACCGATCAAGTGAGACTAAAGTGCTATGTTTATAACATTCAAATCAGTTATCTCATAACTACTTGTGAATTCCAATTATTGTATCGCATTCCAGATAAATAGAAAATGTTAAACTTTCCGATCGAACAGTCAAACACCCAAGTTTTCCCGAAACAGATCATCACATGAAATAAGTTTAAAAACATCCAGTTCATGCCTCAGTACCAACGGTCCAGCCGTAGAAGGGTCAAGCCAACGCCTCACATGTGGCACGCCGTACTGCCCCAAACCCGAAGGTTCAAAGGGCAGTTCAAGACGGTCACATAATCGAGTTAAGGTTTGTTGTCTTCTAGAGGGTCCATCGCGTTACTTGCACTACTTAGAATGTCTTTAAACCACGGAAAAATCCAACACTTGGAAATTTTCTGGCAGGGGAAAAATGGGTATTTAAATCCGGTCGAAATTTTTAACAGTTTCTAAAAATATCCGGAAAAACATAAACGAAGTTAAATTATCCGATCAAATTAACGAATCCCCAATAAAACCCTAGAAAACACAACACTTGAGTGGAATTAAAAAAATCACATAAAAAATTGCCAAGAAAGGACTTAAGAATAAACATATGAAATTTGAGGGACTAAGTCCAAATTTGGGCCGCGGAAGCGCCGCCAAACCCCTGGTTTGGCCGCGGTTCAGCGGTAGAATTATGGAATTAGGGGCCCAAACTTCACAGTAATTCTTAGTTTTTCCTGCTTACTTTTCTGCATATTTTTAATTCTCAAAAAACCACGAATTACAAAAATGTACAGAGAGCATTTTAGGGTTTGGGTTTCGGTTCGATCGGACTTCTAATTCCGTCTACGCATCGCCTAAGGCTCTAGCTAGGCTCTGATACCACTGTAGGGTTCCTAGGCATACTAGTGAGGTCTCACAAGGCATCAATCATGCCAATTTCAAATTTTACGGTGCCGAGAAACCCTAGATACGGATCGTTGGCTAGAATTTTAGGCGACAAAGCAACTAGTTAACTACTTTAACTAAGAGTACGGAAATACAACCTTTGTAGATCCGGTCCTCCACCTCCACGGCTCCGTGATGAAGTCCTCTCCGCTGTCCAAATGAAATCCCGGGCTTTAGCGTCGGCTTCATCGGAGAATGGGCGGGCTAAGTCGTCGACGACGATGCCGAAGATGATCTACGTCGAGGCATCGCTAGATCAAGCTCCAACTTCACCAAGTCAAAAACTTGTGAAGGAAACACCCTATACTACTTGGCAAGAGGTAGAGGATGAAGAAATAGGAGGTGGGTTCACTTTAGAATTGGATTTCTCACTCTTTTTCATCAATCACCATTGATGGAATCTAGTTTTTCTTCTTGAAGAAGAAGAAGAAGATGATGATAATCTTATGATAAGTTAATTAAAAGGAAAAGAAAAAGAATACTTATCATAAAAATAACCATGGTCAAGTGTAGAGACTAAACTAAGGTTAGTGGGAATGGTTAGGGTTAAGCATGAGACAAAAATGGTCACTTAGGTCAAAGCTTCATGAAGCTTCAACTAGAATACAAATTAAGCCACCATTTTCTTTTCATGCCATTTATTTTCCAAAAAGAATAAACAAATAAATAAATGAATAAATCAAAACCCTAACCATTAACATGTAACCATGGTTTGATCTTTACACAAAAAACTAGCAAACATGTATCATCAAACATGATACAATCATTTGCACAAAAAGTATATCACATATACAACTTGTACATCCAAGTGAGAAAATCCATTTAAAGTGAACCAATACTAGTTAATGCAAAGTAATATATCAAATATATAATTATACATTAAATCATTAAATCAACACTTGATTTAACGATCCGGTCATATCGCATATAACCGACTAGTATCCTATGTATCGGTTTATCGAATCAATGCTTGAATCGATAACTAGGTTATATCGCATACAACCATTCGATACATTTATCGCGAGAATGGAATACGGTATCACATACACGCATTATTCTCGGTCCAGCACATATCTCATATGCGCTCCTATTTCATTTCGCTTGAGCCAGGAAACCTCTGTGAAGGACTCTAAAGACTCGTCAATACGCCGGCAGCAGATGATGATCATATCAAGCACCCACAAGCCGCAAGCGGTCTGCTAAACGTAACGGCCACCCGGGTATTGAGCGATCAGAAGATCGACGAGCAAGCCCGCTCATACTCCTGTGAATCCAACCAGTAACACTTACCGTACAGTCCGGTCTGATCGTCTGATATGTCGCATATCTCGCCTAGGGGTGGTAAACGTCAGACCCCAATAGCTCGATAAGTCGTGTCGATATGAGGTCTATAACAAGTCGAGAAACTACTGGTAACACGTACCAGTAAATCTCTGCAACCCTAGCCAGGGATTTCCGGTTATAGCCAATCAAACACAGCGCAACATCAACTCCCTATACCGGGAGAGAAGAATCCCCTCCTATAGCTCATTGCCTCCATGTGATTCGGGACTGTACCCAAAAGCCACCGTTTTGCACGCCCTCTTGGACGTGGTAAGATAGAAATCAAAGCACAGTGGGAACCACACAAGACTCTATGACGATCTCGGTGTTAGTGTATATGCCCTAGAGGCCATTACTGTATCATACTAGTTTGTATATTACTTAATGGAAGCTTGGGATATTCACCTTGTATAAACAATCTTGCTCAATATAGTAGTATGCTACTTGGTTTGTTTCTACTTCAATGTGTACATGTGTTTATTTTGCGATATCACCTATACGCATTAGTGGAGCCCTTAGGATCTTTGCTTGATTACCAGCGTTGTGATGGCAGTCACACTAGTGGGGGCTGGGTAATCTATAAGCACATCCTTATACAGGTCCCTAGTCGCAGGACTATCGAGACAGGGCATCGATACTCCGGAGTAGACTAGCGTATGCGCTTCTCATCCCAGTGTGGGAGATGGTCTGTCCCACAGCCATCAGTACGTCGTACTGGAGATAGTATACGGGTGCTCGTTAGGTTACGAGTACACTGGACAGGACTCGTCGGGAACTGACAGGTTGGTATTATACCTATCGTCAGTTATCAGTTCCCTGGTGACATGAGTACAGCTTAGTCCGCTGACTTGACACTGGCACTTCGCCTCGAGTGTGTTCCCACTGCACTTTGATCACTACCCTACCACGGCTCAAAGGAGTCATGCAAACAGGTAGTGGTTGGGTGCAGTCCCGAAGCACTTGGAGGCAGTGACGGTTAGACAGGATTCGTCTCTCCCGGTATTGGGGGTTGACATCGCGCTGTGTCTAGGAGAGCCATTACACAAGTAATCCCTGGCCAGGGCAAGCGAGATATACTGGTAGGCTTCCAGTGTTATCTCAGGGTGTTTTGGGCTTCACTCCGACACGACTTGTACCGCTATTGGGGGACTGACGTTTTACCACCCCCTAGGCCCGACATGCGATGTATCAGACGAACAGACCGGACTGTACGGAGAATGTCACATTCAGACTCAGTAGGAGTTCAGATGGGGTTCACCTCGTCAGCCTTCTTGTCGGCATCTACCTGGGGACCGTTACGCACAGCTAGTGCCGCTTGCGGTCTGTGGTTAAACCCACTACCAGCGTAGTGTCGAGTCTTTAGAGTCCCACACAGAGGGTATTCGCCTCTGGGCAAAACAGAGTAGAGGTCGCATGGTTTTGCAGCAGGGTTCGTTCTCATCCGCGCACTTGTGCACGTTTGGAGTCCGGACGGATTATACTGGCAGGCTCTGGTTTGAGCCAGATACTGGTATAAGTTTTTGGGGTTGCTTTTATATCTTGGTATTCTTGTTCCTCGGAACGAGAATGCAGGTGTGTATGCACAGTTGCTTGAGGCGGAGGATGAGGTTTTTCATTAGGGTTTCGGAACGGGTGCGTATGCACAGTTGACAGTCGTCATTTTCCAAACCCTAATAGATTTATGAAATATCAATTAATAATAGTAATTAAATGAAATATTGTTATGGTTGATTTTGTGGACTTGTTGACCATGGTTGACTTGTTGACCATGGTTGAATGTTGACCACCATCATGCTTTGAAAGGATTCTCCTTGATTCATGCTTACACTCATTTATTGAAAGTTATGATAGTGGTCATTCCAAATACAACCATCAACTATTTCATTTTTGATTTATTATTATTAATTTGATAATTCCTTTTCTTTTAGTTATGGTTGCAAAAGAAAAGAGCTCATTCTTTCATAACCATTCTCTCTCCTCACTTCATCTTCTTCTTCCTCTAGCAAAAGGAGAACCCTTCTCATGTGTTGAGAATCCCTCTCCTTAAAACAAAAGCACCCCTTAGACACTCTCTACTCACTCTAGGATCAAAGGATTAGCAAGCCGGAGATTCTAGTTCTCTCCAAGTTCGAGAAAGAGCCCGAAGGTTGAACCCTCAGGTGGATCCATCTTCGACGGAAGAAGGCGACGAGAAGAGAACCATCAACCTCTACAAGGTTTCAAGAAGAAGGAGTTCAAGTTTAGGTATAACCATCTTTCCGAGTAGCTAACTCTCTTTAGCAAGTTTGCTAGTTCTAGTTTAGGAAAAGATCCCGACTTTGTTAGTCCATGTTGCCCCATGCGCTAAAAATTTGATTTTTATACCGTTTCCGCCTCCCCGTAAGAACCGGGGGTCGCAACGTGGACTTACAGTGGTATCAGAGACTAACTAAACTTAAACTAGCTTGGTAGTGAAGTGTAACGAAGTTCGGAACCGAAAAAAATCCAAAATCCAACTTTTACAAAACCCTAGTTTCTGTTAAAAAATTTTCTGGTCAAAACAAGATTTGTTATACACCTAAAATCGGCTCAGGGTTTTGTGTGAACACCCAAGAAAAACGATCCCCTGATTCCTTCAAACAGCCGCGTTTCCGCGGCATGAGGTAGGTGTTTGCCGCGGAACCGCCGCAGTGTGGGGTCCTCTCGTGATCGGGTTTCGTGCAGTGTTCTTCTGGTAGGATTTTGGGATTTTTCAGATATATTATATGTGCCCAGATTTTCCAGAACTGAAATTTACTTTTGGGGTCCTATAATTCCGTATTTTTTTTCCGAACTTCACTGCACTTTGACTATGATGGTTATATCTGTGATGTTTGCATGTATTGAACGTCGGCTAATCGCTATAAGTCGATTAGTCGGGGTTATACATCTCTGTGATCTGTGTTTGATATTGGAATGTGTATATGAATGTGTTGGACTGTCGCGGGTGAATAGCCGGGGTGGATGTGAGATGAGCTTTTGTTTTTCTTTCATTCATTTGTAAATGTAAATTGATGTAATATTATTATTTGTTTGGCCGCACAACCGGGTCGGGGTTGTAGCCGTCATTGTATAATTCTTTTTACTGTTTTTGCTCCTAGGATTGACCCATGGAGGGGTGCACAAACTGCCGAGTACTTGGCGGGTAGTTTGCCGCACCCGTAGGGGTCTTGGGTGGGGTATTTGCTATTCACCGCGACCGTGTAATCCGCTTCTCATTGCAGGCTCGAACGGATTGCGGATTGCTAGTATATCCAATGTATTCATCTGTGATCTGTAATGTCTATCATTGCTTTATATTTAGGCGTTGCTTATGTTTTACAGCCGCGCTAGCCCAGCCCCCGCTCTGTCGTTAGTTAAGTAACCTAACGAGTGATGACGGGACCCCGTGGCGAATGCGAATGGCATAAGCGTACATCATATTTTGGTTGTTTTCTGCAATGGTAGGATTAAATGATGGGATGCATTAAAAGAACTAATGCAAGAATATCACGCATTAAAAGAACTAATGCAAGATAATAAACCAAGCTAAAGTCGTTGGAACACTTTCGAAAAACCACTCGGTTCTTTTCAAAACCAACTTTTAAATGCGGAGCTTGAGCCACTCCTTCTAAAAGCTATCTCGTTCCATCGATTATATCAAGTTCACTACGTTCACGGTTTCGCCAAAACCATTCGTAGCCCTCGGTCGTTTCGTATGAATATTCAATAGTATTCAAGCTATGTTTGTTGACCTTCGTCAAGACATAGAGATTGGTAGCTGTTGGGTGTTCATATGTAGCATAGATAGATGCGTTGGTTTGGGACAGTCGTATTGCCTTGTTGACCTTCGTCAAGGGTATATACGGGTTGGTTCAAATTAACCTGGATAATGACGGGCAGAATTTGACATGTGACTTATGATTTGTTGACCTTCGTCAAGGTCATAAGAGCATGGGGTAAAAATCCACATCGGGAGTTTCATAAGTACTGAAACTTGCTAGATTTGCATACCATTTGGAGTGTGATGATTATGGTAGGATTCCTTCATTTTCATCACGCGATGATATTTGGATCCCGATCCTACTGTGAGTATATGCTACTCCTCGGAAAATTTCTCACTAAACGATCAATGCTATAAACCTAGTAGGTGCCTAGAAAGGTGTTAGCGGGGCTACGCCCCCAGGGAAAAGAGGTTCTTAAATTAAGGAACTTCGCGAAAGCGTTGGAAAACCTCCCTCGAAGTACCGACACTGGCCTGGCTGAACGGTTAAGCAAGTATTGTGCGGTGGGATTGATCCCGGCTAATTCTTCCTTTGTGGTTTGAGGAGGGATTCGAGAGACAGTGGGAGCCATCCTGTTTAGACAAATTAAAAACCATTATAAACTTGCAAGAGCATCGTGCTAAAGTGTTTCTTCTCTCCCCCCCTGCAGCGACCAAATTCGAAATGAATGGACTTAAGTTACTTCTAGATAAAAACATACTGACAGGGCCAAACTACAAAGATTGGCTCAGGAATGTCAAATTGGCAATCGCTTACGACAAGCTGGGGTATCTTCTTACCACCAAAGCTCCCCCCGTCCCAGGTCCCACCTCCAGCGTCGCGGATAATGAAATCCGTAAGACTTGGGAGATTGATTGCGCGAAGGCCAGGTGCCTCGTGCTTGCCTCTATGGACAACGAACATCAGAGGAGGCATGAGAATATGGACCTCGAGTCCATATTTCTCCATACAAAAGAACTGTATGGAGAGCAGTCTCGTATCGCAAGATACGAAGTGTCGAAGAAGTTATTTTCGACTAAGTTGGCCGTCGGATCATCGGTAGCGGACCACGTGCTTAAGATGATTGGCTACACTGAGGAGCTCGCAGAACTTGGGACCACGTTGGACAGTGAACTCTATACGGATTTAATTCTCCAGTCCCTTCCATCCACTTACGCCCAGTTTATACTGAACTTCAACTTACAAGAAAAGGAAGTTGAACTTTCAGAACTCCTCAACCTGCTGAGGAGCGCAGAGGGCACCCTACAGAAGGGTAGGGAAACACCCGCTTTGTTTGTAGGAGGATCTTCTTCCTCTAGGTCCAAGGCGAAAGCCAAGGGAAAGAGGAAGAAAGCCCCCGCCAAACCAAGAGGCGGTGTTAGTAAAGTGGGTACGAAGGGAAAGGAAAAGGCAACAAAGATTGCGGGGAAGCTTCTTGGAAAGGAAGAATGCTTCTATTGTCATAAGAGTGGACACTGGAAGAAAGATTGCAGGGCTTGGAAGGCCAGGACACAGGAACTGAAGCAGGTTGCGGCTTCAGCTTCAGGTGTGTATGTTATTGAAAACTGTCTTTCTATAAACTCTACTTCCTGGGTATTGGATACCGGATCAGGATCTCATATCTGTAATTCTTTGCAGGCGTTGAGAAACCGTAAGTTTTTGAAGGAAGGTGACATGACCCTCAGAGTTGCGAACGGAGCTAGCATGGATGCTAAAGCCGTGGGGGACTATCACCTGGGAATGTCAGATGGGCATGTTTTGGTTTTGCGTAATTGCTTTTTTGTACCCAACGCAACTTGTAATATCATTTCTGTATCTTTGGTTTCTAAAGAAGGTTATGAATTTGCGTTTGTAAGTAATGTTGTAAACATTCACCTTAATCAAGTTCTGATTGGGTCAGGTACATTGAGCAATGGTATATACGTATTAAACCAACCACAGATTTTCAATGTCCAGAATACACACAAAAGAAAGTCTCCAGATATCAATCAGGCTTTCTTATGGCATTGTAGACTGGGTCACATCAATGAGACACGGTTGACTAAGTTACATAAAGAAGGATACTTGGATCCGTTCGAGTATCAGTCTTATGCCACTTGTGAATCTTGTCTCATGGGAAAGATGACAAAGACTCCGTTCACTGGACACGGAGAAAGAGCGAGCGAGCTCTTGGGACTCATACACAGTGACGTGTGTGGTCCAATGTCTACATATGCGCGAAGCGGTTATTCATACTTCATTACTTTCACAGACGATTTCTCTAGGTATGGACATGTCTTCTTAATGAAGCACAAATCCGAGGCCTTTAAGAAATTTCGGGATTACAAGAATGAAGTTGAAAAACAAACAGGCAAAAGTATTAAGATTCTAAGATCGGATCGAGGTGGTGAATACTTGAGTGCCGAGTTCCTCGACTATTTAAAAGAGAATGGAATTCTCTCTCAGCGTACTCCTCCATACACTCCGCAACATAACGGTGTATCGGAAAGGAGGAATCGAACCCTATTGGATATGGTTCGTTCTATGATGAGTAAGGCTGAGTTACCGCGATCTTTCTGGGGCTATGCACTAGAAGTAGCTGCGTATCTCTTGAACAAGGCTCCCACCAAGACTGTGCCTACCACTCCATATCAGATGTGGAGTGGGAAGAAACCCTGTCTTAAGTACCTTAAGATATGGGGATGTCCAGCTTTTGTAAAAAAGCAGCATGCGGACAAGCTCGAGGCACGTTCTGTACAGTGTAAGTTTGTGGGATACCCAAAGAACTCCAGGGGGTATCTGTTCTATTCCGCTGAGGAACAAAAGGTTTTTGTTTCTCAACATGCCCGCTTCTTGGAAACTGAGTTTTTGGAAACCCAGATAAGTGGGAACGCAATAGAACTGGAAGAAATTCCAGAACCACAAGCTATTACTGAAAGCTTGGAAGAGCCAGTAAGTTCAAAAGAACAGGACATTCCTACGCCGCTCCGCAGGAGTAGTAGGCAGTCTCATCCGCCCGAGAGATACTACGGTTTTCTCATAGACGGGGATAGAGAGGATTGCATCATAGACTATGATGAGCCTACTAGCTTCCAGCAGGCCGTTCAGAGCGTTGACTCGGTAAAATGGCTGGATGCAATGCGGACCGAAATGGAGTCCATGTACACCAACAAAGTATGGACGTTGGACATTGCTCCAGACGGGGTAAAACCCGTAGGATGCAAGTGGATCTTCAAAAGGAAGATTGGTGTAGATGGACAGGTTGAGACCTATAAAGCTAGACTTGTAGCAAAGGGTTTCCGTCAAAGACCTGGCTTGGACTATGACGAAACCTTTTCTCCAGTGGCTATGCTGAAATCCATTCGGATCCTTCTTGCCATTGCTGCCTTCTACGATTATGAGATTTGGCAGATGGACGTAAAAACCGCTTTTCTAAATGGAAATTTAGAGGAGTGTGTCTATATGGATCAGCCAGAGGGTTTCATTCAGAGTGGGAGCAGCGGAAAGGTGTGCAAGTTGCTTAAGTCCATCTATGGACTAAAGCAGGCATCGCGGAGTTGGAACATCTGTTTTGATGAGACGGTCAAGGAATTTGACTTTATCAAAAATCCAGATGAACCATGCATCTATAGTAGATTTGTAGCGAGAACTGTAGTATTCCTTGTTTTATACGTGGATGACATTCTCTTAATAGGAAATGACATTCCTATGCTACAATCTATCAAGGGTTTCTTGTCACACAGGTTCTCCATGAAAGACCTGGGTGATGCCTCTTACATCCTGGGGATCCGGATCCATCGTGATAGATCCAAGAGGATATTAGGACTTTCACAGTCCAGGTACATCGACACCGTACTGAAAAGATTCAGTATGGATGATTCCAAGCGCGGTAACCTACCGGCTTGTCACGGGATCACCCTCTCTAAAGAGATGTCTCCCAAGACTGATTTGGAGAGGGATCGCATGTCTATTATACCCTACGCTTCTGCGGTAGGCTCTATAATGTATGCGATGTTGTGTACCAGACCGGATGTAGCTTATGCACTGAGTGTAGTAAGCCGGTATCAGTCAAACCCTGGGGAGAAACACTGGATAGCAGTAAAGAACATTCTCAAGTACCTGAGGAGGACTAAGGAGATGTTCTTGGTGTATGGCGGAAAAGACCTCCAGATCGAGGCCTTTGCTGACTCCAGCTTCCAGAGTGACAAGGATGATTCCAAGTCCATGTCGGGTTTTGTCTTTACCCTCAATGGAGGGGCGGTGTGTTGGAAGAGTTCCAAACAGGAAACCGTTGCAGACTCGACGATGGAAGCGGAATACATTGCTGCATCTGATGCCGCAAAAGAAGCTGTCTGGATGAGGAAGTTCTTAAAAGAACTTCAGGTGGTTCCGTCCATTGTTGACCCAATACCTCTGTATTGCGACAACAACGGGGCTATAGCTTTAGCGAAGGAACCCAGGTCCCATCAGAGATCCAGGCACATCTTGAGGCGGTATCACCTGATCAGGGAGATCGTGGATCGCAAGGAGATCGAGGTTCGGAGGGTTGCTTCAGAAGAAAACACAGCAGATCCATTCACCAAGGCCCTACCCCAGACTCAGTTCGAGCGGCTGATCGAGATGATAGGTCTTCGATATGCCAGTACATGGCCTTAGTGCAAGTGGGAGATTGTTAGTGTATATGCCCTAGAGGCCATTACTGTATCATACTAGTTTGTATATTACTTAATGGAAGCTTGGGATATTCACCTTGTATAAACAATCTTGCTCAATATAGTAGTATGCTACTTGGTTTGTTTCTACTTCAATGTGTACATGTGTTTATTTTGCGATATCACCTATACGCATTAGTGGAGCCCTTAGGATCTTTGCTTGATTACCAGCGTTGTGATGGCAGTCACACTAGTGGGGGCTGGGTAATCTATAAGCACATCCTTATACAGGTCCCTAGTCGCAGGACTATCGAGACAGGGCATCGATACTCCGGAGTAGACTAGCGTATGCGCTTCTCATCCCAGTGTGGGAGATGGTCTGTCCCACAGCCATCAGTACGTCGTACTGGAGATACTATATGGGTGCTCGTTAGGTTACGAGTACACTGGACAGGACTCGTCGGGAACTGACAGGTTGGTATTATACCTATCGTCAGTTATCAGTTCCCTGGTGACATGAGTACAGCTTAGTCCGCTGACTTGACACTGGCACTTCGCCTCGAGTGTGTTCCCACTGCACTTTGATCACTACCCTACCACGGCTCAAAGGAGTCGTGCAAACAGGTAGTGGTTGGGTGCAGTCCCGAAGCACTTGGAGGCAGTGACGGTTAGACAGGATTCGTCTCTCCCGGTATTGGGGGTTGACATCGCGCTGTGTCTAGGAGAGCCATTACACAAGTAGTCCCTGGCCAGGGCAAGCGAGATATACTGGTAGGCTTCCAGTGTTATCTCAGGGTGTTTTGGGCTTCACTCCGACACGACTTGTACCGCTATTGGGGGACTGACGTTTTACCGCCCCCTAGGCCCGACATGCGATGTATCAGACGAACAGACCGGACTGTACGGAGAATGTCACATTCAGACTCAGTAGGAGTTCAGATGGGGTTCACCTCGTCAGCCTTCTTGTCGGCATCTACCTGGGGACCGTTACGCACAGCTAGTGCCGCTTGCGGTCTGTGGTTAAACCCACTACCAGCGTAGTGTCGAGTCTTTAGAGTCCCAAACAGAGGGTATTCGCCTCTGGGCAAAACAGAGTAGAGGTCGCATGGTTTTGCGGCAGGGTTCGTTCTCATCCGCGCACTTGTGCACGTTTGGAGTCCGGACGGATATACTGGCAGGCTCTGGTTTGAGCCAAATACTGGTATAAGTTTTTGGGGTTGCTTTTATATCTTGGTATTCTTGTTCCTCGGAACGAGAATGCAGGTGTGTATGCACAGTTTCTTGAGGCGGAGGATGAGGTTTTTCATTAGGGTTTCGGAACGGGTGCGTATGCACAGTTGACAGTCGTCATTTTCCAAACCCTAATAGATTTATGAAATATCAATTAATAATAGTAATTAAATGAAATATTGTTATGGTTGATTTTGTGGACTTGTTGACCATGGTTGACTTGTTGACCATGGTTGAATGTTGACCACCATCATGCTTTGAAAGGATTCTCCTTGATTCATGCTTACACTCATTTATTGAAAGTTATGATAGTGGTCATTCCAAATACAACCATAAACTATTTCATTTTTGATTTATTATTATTAATTTGATAATTCCTTTTCTTTTAGTTATGGTTGCAAAAGAAAAGAGCTCATTCTTTCATAACCATTCTCTCTCCTCACTTCATCTTCTTCTTCCTCTAGCAAAAGGAGAACCCTTCTCATGTGTTGAGAATCCCTCTCCTTAAAACAAAAGCACCCCTTAGACACTCTCTACTCACTCTAGGATCAAAGGATTAGCAAGCCGGAGATTCTAGTTCTCTCCAAGTTCGAGAAAGAGCCCGAAGGTTGAACCCTCAGGTGGATCCATCTTCGACGGAAGAAGGCGACGAGAAGAGAACCATCAACCTCTACAAGGTTTCAAGAAGAAGGAGTTCAAGTTTAGGTATAACCATCTTTCCGAGTAGCTAACTCTCTTTAGCAAGTTTGCTAGTTCTAGTTTAGGAAAAGATCCCGACTTTGTTAGTCCATGTTGCCCCATGCGCTAAAAATTTGATTTTTATACCGTTTCCGCCTCCCCGTAAGAACCGGGGGTCACAACGTGGACTTACACTCGGGTCAACAGACTACTCTGTACCAGTGTCACCAGAGAACTGCCATCTGACGTAAGGTATAATACCATCTGGGAGTTCTCGGCGAGTCCGTCCAGTGTACCCAGTCTCCACTGAGCACCCGTATATCATCTCTGATGTCAAACACCAATGGATATGGGATCATCCATCGCCCATCTATATGGGTCGAGAAGGTATACGCTAGTCTACTCTGGTATATCGATGCCCCGTCTCGATACACCCACGACTAGGGACTTTGAAGGATGTACTTACGGACTACCATGTCCCCACTAGTATGATCCGCATCATAGTCCAGGTAGTCAAGTACACATCCTAAGGGCATTACCAACATGTAACAGAGAGACAATCAGTATACACGTTAAGGTAAAGAGCAACCAGATAGCATACTATCATGTCGAGCAAGAAAGTCCTCCCTATATATGTCCAAGCATCCACTACAATATACATCCTATGTACAGTAATGGCCTCTAAGGCATACATATAACTAACAAGCAAACACTTTCAAAATCAAGTATTGATTTAATAATTTACATATATGTATTTTGATACATATATTTTAGTATTATATTCATTGTATTTTTCTCTCTCTTTGGTAATCGTATTTTGATACGAATACGCGTATGTATTTACGGGGACGTATTTTGTATGCATACAAAAATACTTCTAGAAAGAGAACACCTCATATTGATTTTTCAATTTATTATTAATGGAAATGAGGTGGAATGCAAGGTGGTATAGAGTAAGGTGAGAGAGATGGCAAATGAATTATTTAATTCATTTGTCATTACTATTCAAGTATGGATACATTTTAATATTTGATAAATCCTTTTATCAAAACTAAAAGGTTATGCTTGAATTTTTCAAGAGAGCTCTCGTTCTCTTCTTTTGCTTCTCTCTCCTCTCTTTCTCCTCCTTCATCTTCCTTCTCTCATGTGTTGATAATTTAGGAAGAATTGAGATATAAATATTACTTGAACACTCTCTACATCTCTAAACATCACAAACTAGCAACTTATGATTTTTAGTTACTTCACTAGTTATTTAGTGTGAAGGTAGAGCTTTGAACCGTTTCCTTCGGATGGATCATCTTTGGCGAATGAGGATCAGCTAGCAAGAGTGTTTCGGAGCTCTCGGGGACCTAGCTAGAGTCCACAACCTCACCACTTGATCACCGCATTGTCACAAGCTCGCTACAAGTTGATATGGGCGCTATAATGACCACCGGTATACAAGCATGTTCCCGTAGGCCTAGAAGCGAAAGAGGAGGTCTTCCGCAAGTAGGTGGACACGCTTCGAAGGTAGCTAGCCCCTCTAACTCTTAGTGTTGTCTTTTTAGTTTGCTAGGTTAGTGTTTGGAATCGATTCTAGGTCGTAGTTGGTAGCCCTTGCAAGAAATTTTTTGTTTTGGATTCCATCTCGGCTGCGGGTTAACGGCGTGGTTGCTAGCAACTTCTAACATATTGGTGGGGCAGAGCAGATGGTTCGGATGGTGTTTGAGAAGAACAGGTATTCACCGCTTATGGCTGCAGTTCCGAGGGAATTTCGGGCGGAGCTCCTATCTGCTGCTGAGTACCTCATCGATCGGTCATCATCGACGGAGGTAGAGAGAACAATTCCTGAGGAGGTTTGAACTGGAGGGGTTAGGAATTACTCAGGGCTTCATGATTCTAGATGCGGAACAAAAAGGTATAGGTCGTGGTGTCCTGATACTAAGGGTGAAGTAATCAGCCAAAATATGATAGTCTATGAGTCTGCGATATCTCGGAGAAATCAGACTCAGACAGATGGTGAGCAAAGGACAGGATCACTGAGCCAGGCGGTGTTCGAGGCTTCAGTCCATGTTACGAATGAGGTGGTTAGTACTTTGATTCAGGCGGAGAGTTCGATACAGCCAGTTGTGCGGAGGCCTATAGGATTTAGGGGCACAGGAGAGACTGGGGACGAGGCTTCGAGGATGTAGGGTCCGGAGATCGACAGAAAGTCTGGGTGGGAGATTCATGGCATAAATAGTGTCATGAATTGAGAGTTGCATCTGTTGCAGCATTATATCGAGCAGGTTCTCACTCGTTATGAAAGAGAGGAGACTCAGCTCGTGTCTTCTCAGTTAGAGGTGCACTTTGGATTAGTGTCATCATCAGGGAAAGTCGGCGATGGGGACAGATGGAGGTCGAGGATGGGTTACAAGGGCATGGATGCAGTGTCAGGTAAATTGACACTTCAGATTGTTATCGCAGCATCAACAAGAGAGGCAGGATTGCTGACCATCTTGGAGGCAGTTAGAGAGAACAAATATTTGCGGAGATTGTTGGTTTTGGGTGTTCCACAAAAGGTGAGAGTGTTCTTCTTGGAGAATGGGAAGACGGTTTTGGCTCTTACAAAAGTTGGTACCCATGAGAGTCCGACAGTTGCATTTACGGAGATGGTTCCGGATATCGAGTTCAAGTGGTACTTGGACTTGATCTGCCTAGTTAATTGATGAAGGCACGATAGCGACGAGAGCAGGAGTTTCAAGCTTTTCAAGAAAGTGTCGAGTTTGTAGCGAATTTTGAATCAAGGTGAAGATTGTTGAAATTGATTCAAAGTTCAAATCCCAAAGAAGCCAAGGCCCAATTCAAAGTTCATAGCTGCTCCCATGATCATGTGGTGCTTGAAGACATGTGCAATGCCCGTATGAGAAGGAGGCGGCTGCAGGTCAATAAGAGTTTGATTTGGATTGAAATTAATCTAAATAATTAAATTCTAAAGTTATCTCTAACCAGCCTCATCTCTTATATATATAATAATTAAAAGCCCTAGGTAATTAATTGTATCCACAGCCTTTATTTCTTGCGGCCAAATTGATGACACTCGATATTGGCGACCTCCAAGATCAGGACACGTGGTAGATGACGTGTCCCAAGGCTCAGAAGAAAGGGCCCACAGGTGCCGATCAGGTCCCCTGTGCCCGACCTGCAAGCGCAAACTAGCCCTCCTCGGGGCCCCCTGCAGATAAGCCTCCTCGGCCCCTCAGCTCGCCCGAGCTGCCGCAGGACAAAGACTCCTCGGCCTCCTCGCTCGTCCCCGAGCCTTCAGCCGAGGCCGTCTTCCTCGTTCCTCGGACCAACGCTACCACTCACAGGCGAAACCTCCGCTCTGCGAATCTCGCCATGCGCAGATTCTACGCCAACAACATCCCACGTTCCACGCCCTCACGATCCCCATTAATGGGCGATCCGCTCTCTGCGCGGGCGTGACGTCGGGAGCGTAACCACCGGCGAGATTCTCGTGCCTGCCGTTGCGTGTCACCACCACTATATAAACCCCCATCACAAAGGGGTCAAGTAAGCCATTCTTGACACTTTACGCCGTTACTCTGCTCGGACCTCATCACTAACTTGAGCGTCGAAGGGTCCTCGGTGGTACCAAACCACCTCGGGACTTCTTTGCAGGTACTCGGCGACAGCCTCCTCACCCAACCTTCTCCTCTCAAAACCCATTGAGACCCACACGCAACGAAGGACAATCAACCAAGTTCACCTCGAGATTAACGGAAAACAACATCTGACGGAGGCCCGAAAAGGAGCTCCATCAGTTGGCGCCGTCTATGGGAAGTTAAATTCCACAAAATATAAAGTTGGCCTTCCTATCTCCACTCTCATGGCAGACGGCCATCCTAGGGATCCCAGTACCTGCCGCCGCCTTCCGCTCACCGAAGGAGGGGATGAACCTCCCTCCATGACCATCATCAACGCCCTTGCAGGCCGGATAGATCGCCTGCAATCCCTCGTGGAGGCCCTCGTACGCATCCAAACGATCGCGCCCGGGCCCCAGATCGCTGCTACGCCGCCTCCAGAAGACTCTGTCCCTGTCTGGACGGCCGACCACCAGCAGGCTGCATCCCCTCGCCACCGGTCCCTCGAACCGGTGCACCCCGAGGCACGCTGGGCGCCCCAGGGCTCCATGCCGAGATCAGCCGCCAGGGAGCCTCGCCCCGGGCCTCCTCACGACCCTTACCCTCCTGAGGAAATGTCGGTCACCTCTCCTATCCACAATCGTAGCCGACCCCACCATGGTCGACGGGGACGCACAGAAGGGGTCCACCCCGGCGGCTCAAGAGCTACCCCATCCCAGGACCTGAGGCACCTTGTCGAGAGAAACCGGGGCCGCTCCCAGACGCAGTCCACCCGCAGAGGGGCCTGGTAATCCCGAGGCGCCGATCCCTCAAGGTACCATAGCCGGCTCGACGCCCTCGAGAAGAAGATCGAGGGCATGCACCGAGAAGCTCACCTCTCGAGCGACGGGGCTAAGTACACCTCTGACTCGCTCACGAAGCCATTCACCGAGGAACTGCTCGCCGTGCACGTCTCCTCGCGTAATAAGCCCCCGAAGATCTCTCTGTTCGACGAGAAAACCGACCCGAAGGACCACTTGGACGCTTTCACCGTGGGGATGAGCTTCCAAGATCACTCTGACGCCGCCCAGTGCAGGGCCTTCCCGGCCACCCTCATTCGCGCGGGTCGGGACTGGTTCCGGGGGCTCGAACCCCGCACAATTTCAACCTTCGACGAGCTGGCCGCCCAGTTCCTCGGCCATTTTATGGGGAACCATCGACAGAAGCGCACGGTCGACTACCTCTTCACGGTTAAAAGCGGGGACAAGGAAATGTTCAAGGCCTACATTACCTGCTTCTACAACGCCCTCCTCGAGGTGCCCGAGCACCAGGACGAGACCGTCATAACGGCACTCAGATCTGGTTTGAGGCACAAAGAATGGTTGCGTTCCTTCGCGCTGGCTCAACCTAAGACCATGGCCGAAGTCAAGGCGTAGACCGAGCGCGAGGTCCAGCTGGAATCCGAAGTGAACGCCAACCTTCCCTGGGCGGATCGGCCCGACCAAAAGAAAAGGACACGGGAGGACAGGACGGAGCGTTAGCAGCCTTACCACCCGAAGTTCGAAGAGTATACACCCCTCAACGTCTCCCTCGCGGTGTTGCTGGAGGAGGCCCAGAGTGAGGGGTTCTTCAAGATCCCCCCGGTCCCATGTCAGGCCGCTAAGCGAACCTGGGGCCCCTACTGAGCTTTCCACCGGGTACTGGGCCACGCCACGGAAGACTGCAAACAATTAAGGGACTATGTCGAGGAGCTCATCCGGTCTGGGCACCTCGCCACCTACCTAAGGGACAAACGGCAGGCCGACCGTGAGCAAGAGCAGCCTCGCCCTCCCACCGACCTGACCATCGGCCAGATCATGCTTGCTTCAGCAGACAGCCGACCCGGGGTTCAGGGAGCCCCATGCCCTATGCTAACCACGGGGGCCGACAGCCCTTCAGGGAGCTCGGCCCAAGCCGACCAAGTCATCCTTTAACCTGTACCTGCCCTTCTCCTTCCTTTTTTCTCTCTAAAAGCAATGTAAATTCTTCCTAGGATCTACCGTTGACTAAAAAAAAGATCAATGGAACATTGCGGAAAAGAAAACAAATCTTTGTTCATTCAAAGGGTATTATGGGCTCCTCAGCCATACATGCGGGAAAAAAAGAGGAAGTTACAATAGCGGGGGCAAGGGGTGCAGCGAACACTGCTCGTGGTACTCGGCGAAGATCTCCGCCAACCGGGGCCACGCAAGTTCCAGCCTCTATTCCCGGTTCTTCCCGTGGGTGTCGACCCCGAGACTCAGCTCGTAGCATTCTCGGACGAGCGCCTCCGAGCGCGCCAGCCGGTTTGCGGAGATCAAGCCGAAGCGCCTCAAGGACCGCAGCTTGCCCACGGCCTCGTCGAAGAGCTGCTCCGATAGAGGGTTGTAAAGCCCCGGTGATGCCCTCCAGATGGAGTACATCAGTAGCTGCAGCAAGGAAGAGCGCATAGGGAGCAGCCGACCGAAGTGCTCCTCAATGCGAGCAACCACCAACTGCACCGTGTCTTCGGTGCAGTCGCGGTCATAGATGTACACATCTGTAGTACTGATGATTTCGGGGATAGTGAATGGGAAATCCTCCATTTTCGATGGCCTATCTGCGCAGGAGGAAGAACCAGCGCCCCTTATATATCCCGCTGTGCAGCCTAATCAGTCGAAAATATTGTATATTTTAGCCGGCAATTTCCTTAACATTTGCATACATTTAGAAGTGTTCGGCATTCATATTCTACATATTAGCAAATCTGTCACAAAATATGAGATTGTGTTAGACTTTTAAACCGACACTTTAAAGGAAATTAACCGCATTTCATGGCATCGCATCATTTCTGTATTTGCGCAACACTTGTCTTGAGTCTATGCAGGAAAATACGGAAGAAAAACCAAAGAGCTGATCAACATTACACCAACTCCATACTTTCAGATCTGGTAGCATGTCAAAAGGAATTATGCAATTCTATATATCACATAAAGCCCAATACAACAGCCCAAGATCCCAACAGAGAGCCCAAGCCTCAATTCCTCAAAGAAGCCGCGGAAGCGCGGCGGGAGTAGGCTTTAGCCGCGGATCCGCCGCGCTTCTGCTAAGTCATCAGCTAAATTTCAGTGCATAATTCTTCTCTCTGGGCCCACAGTGCTTTCTGATATGTATAGTTCCAGAATACCCTCGAAGATACTGCCAGATCAGCAAAGAAGATTAAGCAAGGCTAATCCTAAATTAAGCTCCTAATTAATCCTCTTCTAGAAGCTCCTCCTAACTAATCACATCTAGAAGCTTCTCCCCTAACTAACTTTTGGAGGGAAATTTGAATTCTCTCAACAAACTTTTGGAGGGAAACTTAGAATTTGAAATCCTAGTTCTAGGGTTAGTTATCTATAAATAGGAACCTAGACCTAGGGTTAAAGGCTAATCAATAATCATTGGTTCATTCTACACCATCTTCTTCCACAAGTCTAGTGACAAGGCTTGTGCGAAACCCTAACCCTAATTCTACTCCAAATCCAAGATCTTGAGTACCAAATCAAGCGAGAAGCCTTCAACCTTTTAGGAGCCGAGCCGATCTTCAATCGGGCAAGTGATCCAAGCCGATCCGCGATCCACGGAGACGAGCGAAGCCAAGTCGACGATCGAATTCTTCCTCTTGTAGTTCTTGAGCGAATGTAATGAAATTGTTGATATAAATAAAAGGTGAAATTCTTTAATCTTGCTTTCTTTTAATTCTTGCATCATGATTAGATCACAATTTGTAATTGTTGTTCTTGTTGTGATGTGTGAGTAAAACTCCGCTCGTAAAGGAGTCGAGACGATTGTAGAATGATGATGTAACAAATCTTAATACGATTTTTAAGTCCTACGAGTTTTGTAAACCCTAGCAAGTTCAAGAATCGATGACCTAGTTTCGTAGCGATGCTTTCTTGATTGTGATCGCTCGAAATTAGGGATCTACGATCGTTTCTTGAATTTACTAGAGGCTAGAATGTGAATGATATCGACGAAAGAACAAGAGATAAGATGAAACCCTAGTTTCACAAGAAGTCTCTAATTCTCATCGATCATCATCGATCTAGTATCAATTCATCGAAGGATAAGAATACGTAATTGTAAGATTACATCACATCTATAGATCCGATCGATTCCTACGAGCCTCATTTCGATTCTTGAGATTTGGTTTGAAAAAATCAACAAACTATCAATTCTTGATTCTATCTTTTTCTTGTTCTTAGATCTAGTATTTTCTAATTCTTGAACTTCAATTACAAATCTTGAATTGTTTGTTTTCTTTTCATTAAAGTTTCAATTCATCTAATTCAAAAGACGAACGATTACACTTTCCCTGAGGACGATCCGCACTCACTTACAATCTACAATCCGACACCGTAGTTGATTGCGGTCAAATAATTTTTGGTTGTGATTTCTTTACAATTTTATACTACACATCCGAAATCTTTTCAATCAAATGGCGCCGTTGCCGGGGATAGTGCGCTAATAGTTCGTATTTTGAAATTTGAGTTGAGCAATTTATTCCATTATAAATTTTAGATCAAAAATTCGTGCAAACACTAATACGTGTGTTGTGATTTGATTGCGAGAAAATCTGGAATCATTGGAGCTGGAGAAAAATTTTTCTGAAAATTCCAGTGGACTCAGCAGCTGAACAGAAGCTCTCTGTAAAAATATTGTACAGTGATCTCACCAGCCAAGCGCGTTTCCGCGGCAATACCCCTTCAAAAGCGGCGGATCCGCGGCTATTCTAGCTCCTCTCTGTACAAATTTTCCCCAGTGAGTCTCTATCTTTCTTATCTCCTCCTCTGTCTGCTCCAATTGACAATTTGCTGCAGGTTTCTTTGCAAATAAATCGCTGTGCCGCAAAAGCAAAATAAAAATTTGTACGTGTTTTTGATTCTTGGTTGTTTGCATATTAATACGGAAATTAAGGGGCACGACCAAATCCAAATTAGGTGGGGATTTCATTACCCTTCCTAGGCCCCGAAAATCGCAAAACTTGCATCCTCATTTACCCTCATTAATTAAAAGAAATCTAGAGATGACTCTAAGGACCGTCGCGCTCAATTAGGACAAGAGAAGGCCGTGGGTAATTCATTGCTTATCCGAGTTTTCTTGTGGTGCCTAAGGCGAGTGTGTCTAAGGCTAGTGGTTTTTAATTAGGCCCACTACTTACGTAGTGGAGTACCTTCCCACTTACCTGGCACTTATCCGGCCACAGGGAGACAAAGAGGCAGTGGAGGATTTATCCTGCGACTTGTCTTTTGGCAGTTAGGAGCGGTCTAGAGTTTGACCTAGGTGACCACTAGATTCTAGGGCAAGTGTTGCATTTGTTTTGTTGCATCATATTTTTCAAAAATCCGTATCATTTTTCAAAACAAACACCAACACTTCATTTCCTCTAATTATACCAACGCTGCCACTTGTGCTACAACCGTTTAGCACAATGTTAGGCTGGACACGGGATTCCATTTCCCGTCTTGTCCGCGTTTCTTTTATCGACCCCAGAGTCGGTAATTCTTCATCTTCTCCCCCACCACCCACCACACCCGCGATGGACCCAAATCCATCAAACTTTAACACTACTCTGCCACCGCCCGCAGGTGCGCAGAATCTTCCCCGCATTTCTCTCCAAGAGAGATGCTATCCTACACGTGTTATCCTTCCCACCTGTCTTTCTATACCACCTGTCATCGGGGAAAATTTTGAAATCAACCCCCAATTCATCAAACTTTTACCCAAATTTCATGGTCTTGATTCTGAAAACGCATACATGTTTATTTCCAAATTTGGAAACGTATGTGCTTTGATGGGGATTTCACAACTGTCTTTGGATGCTCTGCGTTTACGTCTTCTCCCATTCACTTTGTGCGATTTAGCCGAGAAGTGGCTTTACATCACACCCGCACATTCTATTTCAACATGGGACGAATTCGTTGCAGCATTCCTTAAGAAATTTTATTCCAATCACAAGACCGCCCGTGTTCGGAGCGAAATCTCTAAATTTACCCAACTTCCCAATGAACCATTTTGGAAATGCTTTGAACGGTTCAAGGATTTTCTTATCCAATGCCCTCATCACGGAATCCCCAGATGGGATTTGTGTCGAATTATCTATAAGGGTGTTGATCTCACTACTAGACAGATGCTTGAAACCATGTGTCATTGCCAATTCCTATCTAAAGATGATGGTGAAGCTTGGAAATACTTAGAAGATTTAGCTCAAAACACATCACAATGGGAAAGTGTTAGACCACCACCACCTAGGGAAGATGTCAATCAGCTCGATGTTTCCGTCACCTTGAAAGCCGAAATGGCCGCAATACAAAGGAAACTCGACGCTATAGAAAATAAAATCTCCTCAGCCTCCCTAAACCAATCCACACTTCCCAAAACTGTGTGTGGCTGCTGTTCAAACCCTTCACATTTGACGGAAGAATGTCCTTTGAATATACCGTTTCAAGGTCACACTAATGCTTCACTTCAGCAAAGACCTGGAAACTATCCCTCTTCTTCCTCATATAATCAAGATTGGAGGAATTACCCGAACTTTTCTTGGAACCAATCACAATCTCAAAACACGGTTCCAATCCTAAACAATTTTCAAAGGGTCCCTCCACCACAACAGCAGCCACCACTTCAATTGAGTCAGCACCCCTTCCAATCACAAAATTTTCAAAATCCTGCCAACACTTTTGCACTACATGAAAACTCTTTGCAATTGGCCGGTACTGATAATATCTCTGCACTGGTGCAAACCTTGGTTACTTTCATGAAACAATCCACCCAAGAGTCGGCAAGTTTTCAATCTTCCATCGATAATATGATAAAGACCATTCTCACTCAAAATGAGAATATCAAATCAATGGAAGCACAAATTGAACAAATAACAGCCGAAATAAGTGCTAGAGAAGAAGGGAATCTTCCATCTCAACCCGTACCTGATCCTAGACCTTCACATTACACTAATGTGGACGCTTTTACAACGTTGAGATCTGGAAGAGTGCTAGACAATCATTCGGGTGAACAAATTGATAATGATGAATTGATCATTAACACCCCGGCTTCAACTTCCACTTCCACTCACACTTCTATTCCTTACCCTATTTCGTCTAACTTACCTTCTTCTTCCGAGCCTATTCTCCGTATTCCCAAGGGCTCGAACCCTCCACCCACCTCATTTTTCCACCCCCACAAACTTCTCCACAAATGTTGGACCCAACACTTATTGATAGAGCTCCATTTCCAAATAGGTTGAGGCCCAAGAAACATGATGCCCAAATGGAGAAGATTGTGGACATGTTTAAGGAAGTTAACATCAACATCCCTCTCCTAGATGCTATTCAACAAGTTCCGTCCTATGCAAAAACTCTTAAGAACTTGTGCACTAGGAAGAGGAAGACTCAAGTGCCTAAAAAAATCTTCATGTCGAGTACTGTAGACACGGCTTTTCCCCAACAATTACCACGGAAACGTAAGGACCCTGGTTGTCCTACTATTTCCATTTCTATTGGGGAGAAACACATCAACCGTGCTTTACTTGACCTTGGCGCTAGTGTTAACTTACTTCCTTACTCGGTTTACGAGCAACTAGGTATCGGAGTGTTAAAGCCTTCGAGCATAACTCTCCAGATGGCTGACCGATCAATCACCAAACCTAGGGGTAAACTGGAGGATGTGTTAATAAAAATCAGGGAATTTGTATTTCCTGTGGATTTTATTGTACTTGATACACAGCCTGTAGTAAACCCACGGAATAAAATTCCGGTGATTTTAGGTCGCCCCTTTTTGGCCACTTCCAACGCAATAATCAACTGTCGTAATGGTTCTATGACCTTATCTTTTGGGAATAGGTCAATAGAGCTGAACATTTACAAGTTGGGAAGTGTACCCTCCGAACCTACTGCTCAGGTCTGTTCTGTCGACTTAATGGATGTCGACAGCAGCGAATTTGATGATCCTCCTGATATCGATCTTGACTCTTTTCATACGTTATTGTTTGACCCAACTATGTATCATACACATACGGACTCTTCCACCGAGATGTCCGGGTCAACAATTAACACGGATTATGAACTGCTTTTAGAGTCTGAAGATCACCCCGCACCTTGTGATGACATTATTCTCCGGGGTATTGATAGAACTTTTGAGGAAATCTTCGCTGAAAAACTTGCATTTCTGAACAACACGGGTGTTGAGATGAATCATCTCCCAGTCATTGAAATTGAACCTCCACCCCTTCTTCTGAATTGTAAAAAGAATGCGAGTTATCCATCACATACACTGTATCGTCTCTCCAATATGAGACGCACACACACTCTCTTCCACCACTTAACCTTTCCCCACTTCTTCTTCCACCAACCAGAGCACTGCATTGATAAAATTTTTGAATGGTTGGTAGTGACATTCGGTCTTTGCAAAGCTTGGCATCGACCACTGATTTTTGACCCCCACTTGTGATTTTAAAAGATTAACATTGCATAACTCAAGTTTGGGGGGGATATATTTTTCTGGCTCTTGAAAAGAAATTTTTTTACAAAATTTTGAGCCAAAAATAAGTTTGGGGGAGGTTCTTCACTTATATATTTTGCCCCCACTAATAAATTCCTCCCAAGCTTACAGGTTTTTCGAGATTTAACAGAAGGCAACAGTGAGGACACTGTTGAAAACAAGTTTGGGGGAGGTTTGTGCTTATTTTCGCATCATTTGCATATCATTTGCATAAGCACAAAACATTTTCGAAAACCCATAAAAATTTAAAAATTTTCAAAACTATAAAAATATTTTTTGTATATAAATAAGATAATAAAAGTTTAGATAGTGAAAAATTACATCCATGAGATTAGAAAAATTTAAGAAAACTAAGAAAATTAGAAGTTTTCTTATATGAACTAGTAATAAGTAGTTATGAGCCGTTGTCCCAAGGGTTAGTAAGATGAAGGACGTCACTAATCTGAGGATAAAAATAAGTCTGAAAAATAGTTTCTATTCTGGAAGCCAAACATTTTGAACGTTGCTACCCTGCTATTCGCACTTACACACGTCTTAAAGCCTGGGATAGTAGAGGATACCTTGAAATGCTCTTGTCTTAAAGCCAAAAGTATGAAGAAAAAAAAAATATGGTGAGAAAAATGGACACTGGTTTTGTTATCACCAAGGGAAATAAAAAATATATAGCAAGGGTGCCTTTTCACCTAGTGCCCTAAGGCCAACTGGTCTGGGAGTCACTGCTATACCTAAGGTGGTGCAAGATGAGGAAAATACACCAAATAAGCAAACACATGAGTAATCGGTCGGTTAGTACCTCAAGAAGTATTAACGGTCGCATGAAAGTGTGTGAGCTCATCAAAAAAAAAAATTACTGAGGCTGATGGGCAAGAGTATGATAGCTTGAATTGAATTCTCCGGGTGTAGGGATGTCCTTTACACACACGCAGGGTGATATGATCGGTGTTTGGAAGAAAGATAGGAATGAAGAATAAGACGATGTTTTATTGAGGGAGGACGTGATTTCTTACATCTTTTCATGACCATTAAGATAGGGCTCATAACAACCGAAAAGCTAGCTTAGTTGGAAACCCTAATTTTCAAGGCTTTTCTTTTACAATTCTTGTCTTTAAATGTAATATTCATGATCTTCCTTTTATTATTGGATTTTGTGGGTGCAATCCGCTGAAAACCCTCAGGAGACAACACTCCTCCTACTAGGGACACCTAGAGGTTTAAAGGCTTGTTGCACGTGCTCAGTGCAATCGTGTTGCCTACGAAAGTGTGCTAGTTAGTTTTTCTCTTTCTTTATTTTCTCCTTCTCTTTTAAATAAAACATTCGCTCGAGACGATCGAAATTAAGTTTGGGGGTATTTGATCAGTCGAAAATATTGTATATTTTAGCCGGCAATTTCCTTAACATTTGCATACATTTAGAAGTGTTCGGCATTCATATTCTACATATTAGCAAATCTGTCACAAAATATGAGATTGCATGTGTTAGACTTTTAAACCGACACTTTAAAGGAAATTAACCGCATTTCACGGCATCGCATCATTTCTGTATTTGCGCAACACTTGTCTTGAGTCTATGCAGGAAAATACGGAAGAAAAACCAAAGAGCTGATCAACATTACACCAACTCCATACTTTCAGATCTGGTAGCATTTCAAAAGGAATTATGCAATTCTATATATCACATAAAGCCCAATACAACAGCCCAAGATCCCAACAGAGAGCCCAAGCCTCAATTCCTCAAAGAAGCCGCGGAAGCGCGGCGGGAGTAGGCTTTAGCCGCGGATCCGCCGCGCTTCTGCTAAGTCATCAGCTAAATTTCAGTGCATAATTCTTCTCTCTGGGCCCACAGTGCTTTCTGATATGTATAGTTCCAGAATACCCTCGAAGATACTGCCAGATCAGCAAAGAAGATTAAGCAAGGCTAATCCTAAATTAAGCTCCTAATTAATCCTCTTCTAGAAGCTCCTCCTAACTAATCACATCTAGAAGCTTCTCCCCTAACTAACTTTTGGAGGGAAATTTGAATTCTCTCAACAAACTTTTGGAGGGAAACTTAGAATTTGAAATCCTAGATCTAGGGTTAGTTATCTATAAATAGGAACCTAGACCTAGGGTTAAAGGCTAATCAATAATCATTGGTTCATTCTACACCATCTTCTTCCACAAGTCTAGTGACAAGGCTTGTGCGAAACCCTAACCCTAATTCCACTCCAAATCCAAGATCTTGAGTACCAAATCAAGCGAGAAGCCTTCAACCTTTTAGGAGCCGAGCCGATCTTCAATCGGGCAAGTGATCCAAGCCGATCCGCGATCCACGGAGACGAGCGAAGCCAAGTCGACGATCGAATTCTTCCTCTTGTAGTTCTTGAGCGAATGTAATGAAATTGTTGATATAAATAAAAGGTAAAATTCTTTAATCTTGCTTTCTTTTAATTCTTGCATCATGATTAGATCACAATTTGTAATTGTTGTTCTTGTTGTGATGTGTGAGTAAAACTCCGCTCGTAAAGGAGTCGAGACGATTGTAGAATGATGATGTAACAAATCTTAATACGATTTTTAAGTCCTACGAGTTTTGTAAACCCTAGCAAGTTCAAGAATCGATGACCTAGTTTCGTAGCGATGCTTTCTTGATTGTGATCGCTCGAAATTAGGGATCTACGATCGTTTCTTGAATTTACTAGAGGCTAGAATGTGAATGATATCGACGAAAGAACAAGAGATAAGATGAAACCCTAGTTTCACAAGAAGTCTCTAATTCTCATCGATCATCATCGATCTAGTATCAATTCATCGAAGGATAAGAATACGTAATTGTAAGATTACATCACATCTATAGATCCGATCGATTCCTACGAGCCTCATTTCGATTCTTGAGATTTGGTTTGAAAAAATCAACAAACTATCAATTCTTGATTCTATCTTTTTCTTGTTCTTAGATCTAGTATTTTCTAATTCTTGAACTTCAATTACAAATCTTGAATTGTTTGTTTTCTTTTCATTAAAGTTTCAATTCATCTAATTCAAAAGACGAACGATTACACTTTCCCTGAGGACGATCCGCACTCACTTACAATCTACAATCCGACACCGTAGTTGATTGCGGTCAAATAATTTTTGGTTGTGATTTCTTTACAATTTTATACTACACATCCGAAATCTTTTCAATCACAGCCCAACGGCCGCCACGCGGCGTCCATTGACCGTTACTCGGTGGAAATGAAATGACACGTCCCTGTCACTTCGCATCCCCCGGCATTCAATGCACTAGATGCACGCGCCGTTGCCCGGACCGTTCCCATTGCCCGCACCTACAGCCGAACGACCAGGCTACGCCTCGTCAAAGATTCAACTCAGCAGCCGCCCCGCACAACCATCCCCGGCCGGCAGCTCCCCTGCCACAACGCCGGGGATCCAAAAAGCCCTCCCAGAGGCAATCGAAGCCAGAGGTTACCTCGCTCGGCTATCCCCCGCGGGCAGCTTCCCTGCCGCAACGCCAGGGATCAAAAAGCCCTCCCAGAGGCAGTCGAGGCCTGAGGTTCCCTTGCTCGGCTATCCCCTGTGGGCAGCTACCCTGCCACAACGCCGGGGATCAGAAAAGCCCTCCCAGAGGCAGTCGAGGCCAGAGGTTCCCTCGCTCGGCTATCCCCCGCGGGCAGCTTCCCTGCCACAATGCCGGGGATCAGAAAAAGCCCTCCCAGAGGCAGTCGAGGCCAGAGGTTCCCTCCCTCGGCTATCTTTCAGGACAAAAGCCCTCGCCAAGAGGCACCGGGCAGTATCCCTGCCCGGCCAAGGGTCTTTGGTGGGCTTCCTACAGCCTTATAGCTTTCCTCGCGCCAAGGGCCAAAGTCCTCCTAGAGGCAGTCGGGTCCTTGCCCAGCTATCCCCGGCTATCCCCGGCTATCCCCGGCTGGTAGCTTCCTACCACAACCGACAGGGATCAAAGTCCTCGCCAAGAGGCACTGGGCAGTAACCCTGCTTGGTCCCCGTCCTGAAGGATCAAAAAGCCCTCCCAGAGGCAGTCGAGGCCTGAAGTTCCCTTGCTCGGCTATCCCCGGCGGGCAGCTTCCCTGCCACAACGCCGGGGATCAGAAAAAACCCTCATACAGAGGAACCAGAGCAGCTACCCTGCTCGGTCAAACACCGGCTCCTACCCTCCACGCCAGGGATCAAGATCCCTCACAAGGAGCATCGGAGCGGCTACGCCGCTCAACCCCCTAAGGCAGGTAGTCACCTACACACAACTCTAACGAACCAAGCCTCCAAAATAGACGACCGAGCAACTACCCTGCTCGGCCACCACTGACGGGTAACCCCCTAACGCCGCAATAGACGCGTAAAGCCTCAGCGGGAAATGACGGCGCAGCTACCCTGCCCGGTCACCCCCAGATGACAGCCGATACTCTGAATCAGAAACAGACGTCAGGTCTGCCCAAGCCTAAACGATCTCCCACTCGACCTCGGGGCCCCAAGAGATACCTCCTCGGAGACACTCGTCGGCAAACAACTGCAGTCAGCTCGACGAACGATCGTTGGGCAGAGAGCCAACCTGACACGAAAGCTCAACGGCGCAAGTAAAAATATCCCAAAGCGAGTATTCTTCACAAACAGATGGCAGAAAGGAAAACTTTATCACAGCTGAAGAAGGAAAAACTTTATTACTACTGCCAAACATAAGTTTTTTTACAAGAGGTATTTTTTGGCTCCTCAACCTTACAAAATTCAAAGGAAAACAAAATGAAGATAGGAGAGCGGGGGCTCTACACCTCCGGCCCGGGCACGACCTCGAGATCCTCAACCTCCACCACTGGGGGTGCTGGGTCCTCGGCCCCCTCCCCGCCGGCAGCCTCTCCCCCTTGCTCGTCGACGCCCACGAGGGGAACTCAGCCCGCAGATTCACTTCGTCGAACTCCGGCATCCGAGACTTGACGGCATCAAGGGCGTCGTGCCAAATGCAAGTCGTGGCCACGGCCAGATCGTCGTAAAAGCCCCTCGACCCCTTGTAGCTCGCCACGGCCCTCGATTCCTCCGACTTATAGGCCTCGGCCGCCGCCTCCAGCTCCTTCCGGAGGGTCTTCACCGTCTTCTTGAGGTTACCGGCGAGCACCTGGGAGTCCTCAAACTTGCCCTCGGCGATTGCGGCAGCCTCGCGATGCTGAGCGACGTCCCTCTTCCCGGCATTCACCTCGCCCTCCAAGGTGGCGATCCTCGCCGACATCGCCTCCTGCTCCCGTCTGGAGCTCTCTTGCAACGCGGCGAGCTGGCCCGCGGCCTCCACCGCCGGTGCTACCACCTCGGTCTCCATGCGAAGGGCGAGGGCCACGTGCTGGAGAGTCTGGGAAGGCAAAAAAAGGAGAAGGATCAGAAAGTATGAAGGAAAACACTAAATCTCACTGCACACTAGGGGCTTACCTGCACGGCTTCCTGGGCGATCGACGCCAGCTGAGCCTTGAGGGTTCCCCCGGGAACCCGACCCCCGGCCGAGGTCTCTATCTCGTGGAGTAGGCTGTCCGCGACCGACAGCCCGGACGGCACCGTGAACCGGAGCCCCCCTTCCTCCACTACGGTCGGCGAAGACCGGCCCCGGGAAGGTCTCCGGAAACTCCTCTTGAGCGTCTCCGGGGGGTGCCGATCTCCTCTTTCGAGGCCGTGTCCTCCACAATCAGGGCCCGCTTCCGGCACAACACTCTGCTGGGGCCCGGGGCGGGATCCACCACCGAGCGTCCTCAGGGCACCGCCACCGGGGTGGTGGGAGAGGGGTGTAAGTCCACGGTAGCGTCCCGGCCGTCTAACAGATGCCAAATGCGGAACAAAAACTTTTTACAACTGGCGCTATTGTGTACCGTAACCCGGATCTGCCATTAAAGCTAAACTAACAATCTACAAAGTGGGTAGAAGAGTTATACCAAACGATCCAAGTCCTTCGGTCTTCAACCATCATCCCACGGTTGTTGCGGCTGCTCCGATCTCCTGAATCTCCAGTCTTGTCGTCCAGGTGGCACCACGTCGACGGATCTTTAAACGGGCTCCCGCCTCTGAACCGAGGCAACTCGATCGTCAAGTTTGCTAAAAGAGACGACCAAGATGAAGTAGAGAATGAGTAGAACACTTTGTCTCGTTACGTCCAAGGCTATGGACGAACGGTTAATGAAGTTGCCTTTTGGAATCGGGTGAAATGAGAAATGAGGCAATATCTAATTTCCATGCTTCCAAAACAATATCAATCTTTTTCTAGCAACCCTATTTTTTCACCAAGGGTGGCCGGCCACTAAATAAGGAGGTGGGGGTGAGTGTAGGAGAGGGGGAGGTGACCATAAGCTCAATACTTATCATAAAAACAAGTATGAATGCATTAATGAAAGTGATGATTCATTAAGCTTAGTCACACTTGCATTAAATGAACATTTAAAGCAACCATGAGTCACAAACCTTGTCATCACTTCTAGAACCTTCTAGAAGCATGACTCACCCTCATGACTCACCCAAGAAGAAAAGATAAATCCGCATTTAACCGAGTGTTAAATACGGCTGATAGAAAACTGGAAACTGGCAACTTCCAAAAGTGATCCTGAAACGAATTTCAGGATAACCCTGTATCAGTATAAACATACCCGCATTTGTATTACGACCGAATACAAATGCAACTGAGACAAAGATATTATATCTACACAGTATAATACTGGGTTCCGGCTTAAACCAAAGCCTACCAGTATTATCTGCCCGAAAAATGACACGTGCGAAAACGCACGTGCTTTTTCCGAACCTTGCCATATCACCATACGGCCTCTACAACGTTTCGCCCGAACTTGGGAAAGTGTCTGTAGGGGACTCTAATGACTCATCAACACATCGGCACTGGGTATAACCCCTAGCACGTCAGAGGTACAAGGTGCACGTAACGTTTTGCCTATGTATTGATTGGAAGGGAAGCTGACGAGCGAAATCATCTATAAATCCTACTGAGCCTGTCAGTAACAATGTATATACAGTCCGGTCCATTCATCTAAAGAGTATCGCATATCGAGTCTAGGGGGGTGGATAAAGTCAGACCCCTAATAACGCGATACATCGTGTCGGCATGAAGCCCATCACCACCTGAGAAAATACTGATCCCAATCAGTAATTCTCCACTACCTCGGCCGAGGATTCCAAGTGATGGCCACCCGTGTACTGCGCGACATCAACCCCCAATACCGGGAGAGACGAATCCCCGACGATCCGCTCATTTGCCTCCAATGTGGCTCGGGACTGTACCCAACTAAAACCTGTTTGCACAACTCTTTTGAGCGTGGTAGGGTAGTAATCTAAGCACAGTGGGAACTCACATGAGACAAATGACGATCTCAGGTCGATGAACTAACCTGTACACATGTCACCAGGGAACTGCTATCTGACGATATGTATAATACCAACTAGCAGGTTCCCGGCGAGTCCTGTCCGGTGTACTCATAACCCAATGAGCACCTGTATACATCTTAGGTGATCAAACTGAAACCAGTGGCTTATGAGACCGGCCACCACCCCTCGTCGGGGTCTCGACTGTATACACTAGTCTACTCTGGAGTATCGATGCCCTGTCTCGAAACTCCCACGACTAGGGACACTTTAAGGATGTGCTTACAGACCCCAGCTCCCACGTATATGATCGCCATCATACTGCTGGTAGTCAAGCAAGAATCCTATGGGCTCTATCATCATGCAATAGTGAATTAAAGTATGTATACGATGATAAAGACAAACCAGATAGCATACTATCATCTTGAGTAAGACTGTTATATCGGTATAGGTCCTGCCTCAATCATTGCAATCACGTACCTGCAATCCAATAATTGACTTTGAGGGCACTATCTCCAACAATCTCCCACTTGCACTCAAGGCTAATTATTATGATGTCGCATACCCACAGCCCGTGTGATACCGAACATCCAACTCCTCTACTAATCAGTTTCACAAAGGTAGTTTGTAAAATTTTTGTGTTCGAGAAATAGCCTCAGTGAGTGGATCCGCCCTGATGTTTCTTTCTATGTCTCTCTTAATCTCAAGTTCGCGGAGAAAGCCATCTCCCGAATCGAGTAATACCTGTCTTAGAATATGTCTGAATATCTGATGGGACCTAGTTCATAAATGAACTCTTTATTCAAACTTCTTAGACTGTATCGATAACTGAACCTAATCAGTATCCAGCATCATGCCTCCCACAGTATCCTCTTGGACCACCTGTCCATAATACTGTCCCTCGTCAGAGGGAAAACTATAACTCTGACAATCACTCTGTCAACCATGTCACCTTTGAAGCCTGGAATGATAACCGTCTCCCGAAGGAGGCTGCCGTCATCAAATCCATAGAACAAGCACTTATGTTCTAAAACTGCTTCCTTATATTTCTTCAGGATTGGATTAATATAAACTTATCGCAACTAGTGCAAAAACAACATCTGGTGTGGTACTTGACATCTCATGATTGACTCAATTGCCTAAGCAAGTGATCTGCCAATCATGCACTTCCCTCTCTCCTTTAGTCTCTAAGACACCTTTAGAGAGGGTGACTCCATCACCTGCAGATACACCACCATGTCAGGAGTCATCTATTCTAAATTACTATTAGAATATTTTCAAAGTACCCATATTGGGAAACTACCCAAATCCAGATCTAAAACCATAGATCTAGAAACTAGAATGTCTGATATTATATCCATGTCCTGTCTGGAGAAACAACTGTGTGACGACCAAAGTACGACCGATCGTAGTATAGGAATTTTACTCCTACTCTGTGTATGTCATCCAAATACCAGGACATCACACCTTACTACCTTCTCAACAGATCCATCCCCTATTTTGATGAAGTCAAAGCCATGACTGTTTCATCAAAATCAGATGATCTAATCTCCGCTATATCTGCTCAAGCCTATAAATAGATATAAGCTACTTGCCCACTATACTTCCGCTGCTCCCACTGACTACGACAACCCTCTGGCAGAATAATATCTACGTACACTTCTAAAGTATGTTTAGAACGACGTTATACTTATCCTCTTGCCGGGTCTCACAGTCTGGAACAACAGTAGTGTCAAGTCTGGGTAAACAAGAACCTCCCTGTCACCGTCCTTGAGGCTACCTGAGTATCTTTCAGGTGTCTGAGGTTACCCACCATATCTGCGGAGTGGCTATTGGAATGTCAAAACCTGATTGAATATATAGGTCCTATTAAATTTTCCATAATCGTTTGCGGTTCTGGAATCAATTCCAGTTCTACCATACTCCCACTGCTGTTTTCTGAAAAAATCCATTTTTAATAAAACTGTGGCGAGTCAAGAACAATATCACTATTGATCTTCCAGATGGTAGAAATGTCAACCCTCGTCAAAGCCAGGGTCAACCCACAAACTGCCATTACAGAAACGTGCCTTGAGTTATCCAGTGTCTAGTTTTAAGCATAAGCTGGACAATTCCCCGTATCTTAACAACGTTAAGATATGAACCATTCTATATCTAATATAGAAACAGAGGCACTAATTTAATTGGAACCAGATTCAAATCATGCAGCTGTCTCCAGTACATATCATCTTAATGGAGAGAGGCTAATCAGCATTACTCAACTTAGGAATACATCCAATTATGAGTAACCTGAAAGAGAAACAAGTTTCTCAAAACTATTACTTTCATCTGAATACAAATCACAAGAATCTACATCTTCGATCTTTTTGAAGAATCCCGATACTTGTGATACCTGGTTCTCTACTTTATTCTTATACCCACAACTTCTCAAAACTTAGACATTGTATTTCTACGAAACACTTGTCTAAAAACTAGAGAAGTCATAAGTAAACAGAACACAGTACGAGGACCTACCCCTTTGTCCTGACGGACACTGGACAACATACAATACTCTGTATAAGTCTGCTGAGTTGAATAACTCAAAACCTATGCATCGCAGGTTGAAAACTGTACCCAGGCGATTTCCTCAAATATCACCAATTACAACGAATTCCGATATAATGAGGATGATCACCCAATTCCCAATAACTTACTCCCACTCATCATCTGTAAAACCGTACAGATATGAGAATGAAACCTGGTACATACATACCTCGGAGTAAGTATCTAATCGGGAAATCGGTTTATAATTAACAATGCACAGTGAAACTGAAACATGAAAATGTTTCGTAGGGGTATTCTGGTATTCTTAGTAATGCCTCTTCCATAATTCTATTCATGACTGTAACCGTATATTTCTTTGCCATCTCTCCAAATCCCTTTATTTGTCTTTAGTCGTTACCTTCTGTACACCATCGTTAGGCTAAATGGTTTTCTTCCTTCCATACCGTTCGGCGCCAGCCTATGGTTTGGAAGAAGACTATCCAGTAAGCATAACAGGTGTACCCTCCTAAACCAAGGAGTATTCGTAACTTGAGAGAAGGTGATGATAAAAGACAACTGAATAATACCTTATTCCATTAAAGGTGAAATAGGAGTGGCGATGAAGTACGTGGTTTGGTCGTGAATGATAACAGTCGCAATTTTACTTTGCCCTCTTTCTAATCCCTTCATTTTGTCTTTACATATTACCTTCTGTACACCTTATTTAGGCTAATTGGTTTTCTTCATTCCCTACCTTTCGGCACCAGCCTATGGTTTGGAATAAGACTATCCAATAAGCGTAATAGGTGTACACTCCTAAACTATGGAGCCCTCGCAATCTGAGAGAAGGTGATAATAAAAGACTACTGAATAAACCAATTCTATTTCTCCTGAACCTGGATCCATCCTCGAAGAAGTACCTTCGAGTTCGTATATAACCATACGATGGATCTATCCAATGGAAGTGGATGTTCGTAGTAATACGGGGTGTTATGAGAAATACAAAGGGTAAAATAAGGAGCGGCAATGACTTATGCAACTCGGACAATCCAAAAGTCAGTATTTTAAGAAGGTTCGGTCAACTTGGTCACTGAGTCATAGTCTAGGGTCGGTCAATGGTCGCTGCCAAAGAGAGAGAGAAAAGAAACACTCTGCGTGCACTCTAATCTAGATCAGAATGGTTATCACTTTATCTAATCAGGAAACCTCCCACTGTTATCTCAAATTCTCCTCCAAACCTGAAAGAAGAATTAGTCGGGATCACCCGAGGAGTAAACCAACTCATCAGTGAGAATCGGGATCCAACTATAATCACATGATAACTTGATGGAAGCCACTCAAGTTATCACACTCCAAAAGGTATGCGCATGCCTAGCAAGTTTCCTGTATATTTGAAACTCCCGATGTGATTTTTGCCTCATGCTCTTATGACCTTGACGAAGATCAACAAATCATAAGTCACATGTCAAGTTCTACCCGTCATTGTCCAGGTTAATTTGAACCCACCCGCACAAGCCCTTGACGAAGTTCAACAAGGCTATACGACTGTCCCAAACCAACACATCTATCTATGAAACAAATGAATACCCCGCAGCTACCAAACACTATGCCTTGACGAAGGTCAACAAACATAGCTTGAATACTACTGACCATCCATAAGAAATGACGGAGGGCTACGGCTGGTTTTTGGCGAAAAACTTTTAACGTAATGAACTTGATATCGCTGAAGGAACCTGATAGCCTTTTATAAAATATAGTGACGAAAAGGTTTTACTAAAGAGGTCACTCCCGGTGAAGGGATCTCGGCTCTTTCCTCGTGGAATGAGGTGCAGGATATTCCAACTGAATACCTCGATGCAAAGCAACTTGTAATCGACTATAATGAAGTTACTACCCTGACGTAAACTTTTGCCCAAGGGGTCACTCCCGGTGAAGGGATCTCGGCCCTTGCCTCGTCGAATGAGGTGCGGGATATTCTAACTGAATATCACTATGCAAAACAAAAGGAAACATCTTTGTAATAACACCTTTTAAAATTTGTTCCAACAACATCAAATATAGGTTTGTTTTATCTTGCATTAATAAAAATCAACGCAGTCCCATCAATCAATCACACCAGAAAAGAACGAAAATAAAATGTACGTATATGCCATCCGCATTTGCCATTGGGTCCCGTCATCACCCGTTAGGTTACTTAACTAACGACAGAGCGGGGGCTGGACTAGCGCGGGTGTAAAACATATACAACATCTAATAGTATATATACCAATATACAATAATCTCTCCAGGCGTGATAATATGCAACATTACAGAAAAGTAATAAGCATCACAGAACAATACAGATAATCTGGGATCCCCGAGTTTCACAGAGCCGCTGCTGAAACCCGACGTTCCTCTGGTCATGTGGATAGCCTGTGCAATGAAAGCTAGACCCCTACGGGTGCGGCAAGTTACCCGCCAAAACCTGAAGCGAGATAGTCCCCACAACATAGTGAATGGAACACCCGGCACTTCACGGAATCCGGTAAATTGAGCACCCCTCCTTGGGTCAACCTGTACCCCCTACGAGTGCGGCGAATAGTCTGCCAATTCTAAAGTGAGGTCCATTTGCCTCTCAAAGCCATAAGATACGGATCCGTTGCCCTCCAGAACCCGGCTATCCGTGCACTCCTTCGCAGGATAAACCTAGTACAGAAATAAAAATATGTACAACGGGTACATCGACCTCGACCCGGTCGTGCCCCAAAAGAATATTATACAAACAGGCAGTAACGGCAGTCCACATGTTGGATGCTCGCCCCGCAATATGAAATGTACAAATAAATCCAAACTGCACTATCATTGCACCCTGCTATCCACCACGACATATCCGCAACATCACAGCACAACACAGAACATCAACGCGAATGTCACGTTCGCAAACCCGTCTAAAAAGAACTCTAGCAATCAGACGCGGTTTACCGATCAAATGACATTCCCGGTCGGAGATATAATGTAAATACTGCATACTAACAAGTTTAAAATTTCGATCGACTAAATATCACGAAGTGGGCCCCACGTATATCTCGTGTACAGTAAAAAACTGGACCCAAAAGAATATACCAAAATTCACAATTTCCCTAAATTAAGCTCTCTGGAAAATTTGGAGCACTGATCCCACAGAACGGCCGCGATTCCGCGGTCAAACCCTAGGTTTGACCGCGGTTCCGCGGTCGTAATGAGGGATCAGTTGCCCAAATTTTCCCAGAGTGCTTAAAAATACCTTCTCAGTCTTCTGTGATATGAAAAATAATTCTAGGACATCATTTAAAATCGACAAAAACTGTGAACTTGGAAAATTGCGATTTTTGAAAATCCGTTCGATCGATATTTTAAACGCGTTAGCACAAGTTAGTATAGCTTAATGGTGAGGCTCTGATACCACTGTAAGTCCATGGTAGCGCCCCGGCCGTCTAACAGACGCCAAATGCGGAACAAAAACTTTTTACAACTGGCGCTATTGTGTACCGTAACCCGGATCTGCCATTAAAGCTAAACTAACAATCTACAAAGTGGGTAGAAGAGTTATACCAAACGATCCAAGTCCTTCAGTCTTCAACCATCATCCCACGCTTGTTGCGGCTGCTCCGATCTCCTGAATCTCCAGTCTTGTCGTCCAGGTGGCACCACGTCGACGGATCTTTAAACGGGCTCCCGCCTCTGAACCGAGGCAACTCGATCGTCAAGTTTGCTAAAAGAGACGACCAAGATGAAGTAGAGAATGAGTAGAACACTTTGTCTCGTTACGTCCAAGGCTATGGACGAACGGTTAATGAAGTTGCCTTTTGGAATCGGGTGAAATGAGAAATGAGGCAATATCTAATTTCCATGCTTCCAAAACAATATCAATCTTTTTCTAGCAACCCTATTTTTTCACCAAGGGTGGCCGGCCACTAAATAAGGAGGTGGGGGTGAGTGTAGGAGAGGGGGAGGTGACCATAAGCTCAATACTTATCATAACACCAAGTATGAATGCATTAATGAAAGTGATAAATCATTAAGCTTAGTCACACTTACATTAAATGAACATTTAAAGAAACCATGAGTCACAAACCTTGTCATCACTTCTAGAACCTTCTAGAAGCATGACTCACCCTCATGACTCACCCAAGAAGAAAAGATAAATCCGCATTTAACCGAGTGTTAAATACGGCTGATAGAAAACTGGAAACTGGCAACTTCTAAAAGTGATCCTGAAACGAATTTCAGTATAACCCTGTATCAGTATAAACATACCCGCATTTGTATTACGACCGAATACAAATGCAACTGAGACAAAGATATTATATCTACACAGTATAATACTGGGTTCCGGCTTAAACCAAAGCCTACCAGTATTATCTGCCCGAAAAATGACACGTGCGAAAACGCACGTGCTTTTTCCGAACCTTGCCATATCACCATACGGCCTCTACAACGTTTCGCCCGAATTTGGGAAAGTGTCTGTGGGGGACTCTAATGACTCATCAACACATCGGCACTGGGTATAACCCCTAGCACGTCAGAGGTACAAGGTGCACGTAACGTTTTGCCTATGTATTGATTGGAAGGGAAGCTGACGAGCGAACTCATCTATAAACCCTACTGAGCCTGTCAGTGACAATGTATATACAGTCCGGTCCATTCGTCTAAAGAGTATCGCATATCGAGTCTAGGGGGGTGGATAAAGTCAGACCCCTAATAACGCGATAAATCGTGTCGGCATGAAGCCCATCACCACCTGAGAAAATACTGATCCCAATCAGTAATTCTCCACTACCTCGGCCGAGGATTCCTAGTGATGGCCACCCGTGCACTGCGCGACATCAACCCCCAATACCGGAAGAGACGAATCCCCGACGATCCGCTCACTTGCCTCCAATGTGGCTCGGGACTGTACCCAACTAAAACCTGTTGGCACAACTCTTTTGAGCGTGGTAGGGTAGTAATCTAAGCACAGTGGGAACTCACATGAGACAAATGACGATCTCAGGTCGATGAACTAACCTGTACACATGTCACCAGGGAACTGCTATCTGACGATATGTATAATACCAACTAGCAGGTTCCCGCGCGAGTCCTGTCCGGTGTACTCATAACCCAATGAGCACCTGTATACATCTTAGGTGATCAAACTGACACCAGTGGCTTGTGAGACCGGCCACCGCCCCTCGTCGGGGTCTCGACTGTATACACTAGTCTACTCTGGAGTATCGATGCCCTGTCTCGAAACTCCCACGACTAGGGACACTTTAAGGATGTGCTTACAGACCCCAGCTCCCACGTATATGATCGCCATCATACTGCTGGTAGTCAAGCAAGAATCCTATGGGCTCTATCATCATGCAATAGTGAACTAAAGCATGTATACGATGATAAAGACAAACCAGATAGCATACTATCATCTTGAGTAAGACTGTTATATCGGTATAGGTCCTGCCTTAATCATTGCAATCACGTACCTACGATCCAATAATTGACTTTGAGGGCACTATCTCCAACACGGGGGCGGCCTGTGCCCGGGAAGAGCTGGCGCCCCCAGCCCTAGCCAGCTGCCTCGGTTGGCGCATAGCGTCTCGGAGAACGCCGAAGTCCATGGATCCTACACAAAACAAACACCCCGCTTATCAGCAACGCGAGTAAAACATAAACCCGGAAAGAAAGCCTAACTTACCAACGAACTCTATGGGGCTAAGCCCGGCCCAGCTCAAAACCCTCTCGTACAGCAGCACGTCGTATCGAGGGATGGGTTCCCACGATGTCACTCTCACCGCGGCGGGGTCGTCGGACAGGTTCCCCGGCAGACTCTTCTCCCTCGACCACTTGGTGGGCACCGGCCAGTCCTCGCCCTCGGGAGGGGAGACGAAGAAAAACTTCTTCTTCCAGTCGTGAATGGAGGAGGGCAAGGCCACGACCCCAGCCCCGGCGGCGACCCTGGGTCGCTTCCTAAAAGCAAAATAAACCCACCTCGGGTCGCCAGCTCGACTGCCGGGGTGACTCTTAAAAGCAAGGGAAGAATCGAGAAGGGAAAGGCTGAAAGGAATCGCCTGCAGCCTCAGGCGGATCAGGAACCTAAGGAGGATCCTCCACGCGTTCGGCACTAACTGGCCGGAAGCCAAGCCGAAGAAATTCAGAGCGGCGACGACCTCAGGAGAGAAGGGAAAGTGCATTCCGCCCCAAAAAGCTTCCAGATACAGGGCAATATCCCTGCCCCATACCTGGTCTGCCCTCTCTCCTTCCTCGGCCAGACGAAGCGTGTATCACGGGGGAATGTGGAAGCGGGCTCGAGCATTGGCGAGCTCATCCTCATGCCTCACCCAGCACGGGGTGCTGGGGCTACATCTACCGCCTCCTCTCTGGAGGCGGCCCCCGCCTCACGGCCTTGGGGAGAGAGCCCAGCCCCTGCTCCCCGAGGGGACTCGGAAACATCTAAAGGAACCTTATCATCTACTCCTACGACGTGTGCTGATTCTACAGGGGAAGACATCTAACCTGGGAAAGAAACTCTTCAAAGGTGGGGAACGAGAGAGGGGAGACGAGCGCCGAGCAGCTGGGGCTTGAGAATGAGGAATATGAGAGAGTAAGGGCCCTAGGGCGGGCCCCACCCGTATTTATTACCGCATACGGCCTCATCCAATGGCGCCCATCGTCTCCTGCCGAAACGGCCCCTTGCGCCCAGCGGCTCCGATCGCTCCACGTGGCAGCCCAGCGTTTGGCCGCGTCCTGTCAGACGCCGCAGACCTGCGCACGTCACATCAGCCAGTTGGCGCTCGACACGTGGACCGTCACTTCGACTGCAGAGTGCACGAACCGGCGCACCCTCCTTAAATGCAAAGATCTCGCCTCGATCCGCTAGCGGAAAAGACAACCGACGGCTCGAGGACTCATCCCGGCATAACCCTGAGAAGGAGCTCACCTCGGGGGGGCCGGCAGTCCACTCCTGACCCGACCCGCTAGCTGGACGGGGCAAGAGTGAGGGGCTAATGATGACACTCGATATTGGCGACCTCTAAGATCAGGGCACGTGACAGATGACGTGTCCCAAGGCTCAGAAGAAAGGGCCCACAGGGGCCGATCATGTCCCCTGTGCCCGACCTGCAAGTGCAAACCAGCCCTCCTCGGGGCCCCTTGCAGATAAGCTTCCTCGGCCCCTCAGCTCGCCTGAGCTGCCGTAGGACAAATACTCTTCGGCCTCCTCGCTTGTCCCCGAGCCCTCAGCCGAGGCCGTCTTCCTCGTTCCTCCGACCAACTCCACCACTCACAGGCGTAACCTCCGCTCCGCGAATCTCGCCATGCGCAGATTCTACGCCAACAACATCCCACGTTCCACGCCCTCACGATCCCCATTAATGGACGATCCGCTCTCTGCGCGGGCGTGACATCGGGAGCGTAACCGCCGGCGAGATTCTCGCGCCTGCCGCTGCGTGCCACCACCGCTATATAAACCCCCATCACAGAGGGGTCAAGTAAGCCATTCTTGACACTTTACGCCGTTACTCTGCTCGGACCTCATCACTAACTTGAGCGTCGGAGGGTCCTCGGTGGTACCAAACCACCTCGGGACTTCTTTGCAGGTACTCTGCGACAGCCTCCTCACCCAACCTTCTCCTCTCAAAACCCATTGAGACACATACGCAACGAAGGACAATCAACCAAGTTCATCTTGAGATTAATTGAAGACAACATCTGACGGAGGCCCGAAAAAGAGCTCCATCACAAATTAATCCAGAGAGGTTTTTGTGCGGCAATTTGCCGAGAGAGATAGAGAGAGGTTAGAGAGATAGAGAGAGATTTATTGTATTTGGACGGTAATCGATGATGGCGTTCTCGTATAATATTTTCTTAATAGTGGAAGCGTTCATCGTCGCATTGCAGGATTATGCACAAGTTGCGCTGAATCAAGATAAAATTTTGTATTTGTTTTGTTTGGTATGTGCTTCTCATAACTTACGGTGTGTTTTGGTAGATTATCCTGTTAGTCTTTTTCAAATAGTTTGTTTGCACGCGATCCTAATTTATATATTTTCCGCTGCGACACTTGGTGGTGTGGTTTGTGATTCTTTCGAGGATCACGGATATATAAATTACAACACATATATCTGTCCCTTCAACAAGGCCCATGAGGTGGAAGGCTGTTCAAAATTGGAACAAACTGTGTCCCAAAGAAGAAGGTAATTAGTGGATGTAAGTTTAAGTGAAAGGAAATGGTGAGCTTGGCCCAAATTGGGAAGAGATGGAAGAGAAATGAAGTTAAGGGTGCTGGCGGAGGTTGAGAAAGGTGTAGCCGTTATAAGATTGAGGATTAGGGCCCTGTTTGCTCTGATACCAAGTTAAAAGCGTTTCTCCCACCAATGTGATATGATGGAGAGATCTTGCATTATATAATATGTAATTTTTTTACAAATAAGTTACAGAGCATCCCTAGAAATAGGGAATGGCATAACAAAAAGCATATCCATATAGATATGGATAGTTACAACAAATTGATCATAGAATATAGAATATATGTCCACCGACAAATACTAACAATCTAAACATACGATATACACACCAACAAACACTAACAAGCGTTTTTTAAAAATATGGTGTCTCAAATTACAAAAGAACTGGGTAACATGTTTTTTTTAAAAATATATTTTCTCTTTATGATTAAATAGGCAGAACATTTATGTTCATGTTTAACTTTTAATGAGCAGAGAGGATCCCCTGGACCCAAACATCTGTTCAAGAAGAATTACGACGGCCATGGCGATAGCGGCATCGAACCCTGGCTGCACAACGAGACGGAACACGTCAAGTCCGTAGGCAACACCTCCGTTGGATTCTTTCCGCTTGATCTCCGCGATCCGACACCGAGAGCCGTCGTAAATGGCGCAGCAGCGCTGAGTGTATGAGCCTTCGACCTCAAACGCTGGGGATGAGGCGGCTGCTCCGGCCCTTGGTGATGAACACGGTGAGGATGGTCTGGTGCTACTACTGCTACCGTCGCTGCTGCTGCTGCTGCTCCTAGTGAACGGCGATGATCTTGGAGAGGAGCTAGGGGAGCTACCGCGACTGTTGGCGGATGAGCAATGGTTGACGTGAGCTAGTGATTTGGACTGGAGAAAGTTGACATATTTTTTTACGGAGAATATAGGGTTGATTGATTCTTCTCCGTCGTAGATTAGCCAGTGGTCACCTAAACTGAGCTTCTGCAAAATGGAAATATTTCATATCATCTACCAATCATGTCGTCAGTTAAGACAGGGGATGCAAACTTTTGGGGCCTATGATTAGAGATTTAGAAACATATATGAATACTAGTAGAACTAATTAAACAGATAATATTGAAAGGAATGTTACTAGATCTTTTATAAGGATTTCTAATTTATATAAGGGACTAAAGGAGGAAGGCTTGTATTTTGTATTTAGGAAGATATATATACATATAGCTAATCTCTAAGAAATTAAGTTTTGTAATATAAAAAAAATAGTACAAATGGTGCAAGGTTTTTCCCCTTTAAACTTTTGGAATATATCTATTTTGAAAGTGACCACAGGAAAAAGCAAAATGGACATATTCCTCTAGTATACATATTCACACTTGCCAGCAAATAAGTTAATTAAATAATTAGTCGTATGATGATATCATTGCTTAAAGATATTGCATCCTTATTGGCCAAATCAAATCTAGAGCCATCCAATAGAAACATAGCCAGATTATTATTTTACTCTGTGAAATTATGCTCAATGCAAAAGCCAAAAATAAAAGAGAAATTATAAATTAAATTAAAAAGTTAAAAAAAAATTGAAAGAAAAAGGAAAGCCGTTGATTTATATTTAGAATAATTAAAAATTATATATGTTATTCAAAATATTGATTCAATGAAAAAACTGTCCATAACCATATTTAAAATTTCCTCTTAATTTAACAATCTTTTTCTTTTTTCTGATGCGAAACCTCTTCCAATTTCCTTGCAAGCCCAGAGATCCTCGCTACTTAATTAAAGTGAACTAAATTCGAAAATCAAAATCGCCCTATACAATACACTAAAGTATGCTTAACTATCCTGGTTATTCATTAGACTGCCTTAAAGCAATTTTTGTTGCAGATCAATATCTTAAACTATGGTTTTAAATGATCTTCTCACCGAAATACCACCAAAAATAGCACTTAAGCTATTTTCCATTAATATAAAAACACTATTTAAGGTGCTTTAAAGAGCAACCATGATAGTTAATCGTATTTTAGCGTGACCTAACCTAAAGTAATCATGCAAATTTGCATACCTTACGACGCACCGTGAGCAAAGGTATGCCCGCAGCATCCATCAACACAATCTCCCCCTTATTCTCCGACGCGTAATTATCGACCCTAAACACAAGGTTTCCCTTCCCGTCAAAAACCGTGAACCCGTTACCGTTAAAAAGCAACGATTTCCTCCACACCGTCAGCACCACCTCCTCCTCACTCCCTCCAGAAACCGGCTTCTCGCTCTCAGCAGCTTTATCAACGGCGCTAGCATTCGGATGAACTTTCGTCATCCGATACCCCAAAGCATTAATATTACAAGAGCAGGGGAGAAAGAAAAGAGAGAGAAAATGGTTTGGGTCTCTCAACATACCCAATACATGCTCGGCTATTTATACCCCAAGTTGACGGAAATGCCCTCGTGAAGAAAAGACAAGGGTGCCGTCTCTCACGTGCGGGCTGCTGCACTTAAAATGATTTTAAAATGATTTGGGCGGGGATTAATTATTGTGAAATTGGGCTAATGATAATTGTCTTGGCTTCGATGGAGAGGGAGTTTTGTGGAGGAGGGAGCGCCACGTGGCGTGTAATGGGACGTGTGAGGATTAAAAAATGAGGGGAGATAAGTTTCCAGCCATTGGGCGGTTCAGTGGGTGGGGGGATCTCGACAATGGAAGGGGGCCCCATGTTGTTTAGTATGTATTATTTTAATTAGTTGTTAATTATGAGATAAGTGAATTGTTAATTGTTTGGAGATAATAATGTATAATGATGGGATTAGCAAGGTGTATTAATGTTAACGTAAGATGACAGGGAAGAGAAATGATTTATTTGACCGTTAGCGGAATACGGGGAAGAGACTTACATATATCTTATATATTAGAGTATGCGTCATGAGCTGGATCGTGGATCTCTCGGATTGAGAAATAGAAATGCTGAAATTTTTTATACTGTCTTGAAACATATATAGCACCTGGATGAAGAAATTTTCTAAGTGAAAATGATCATTGTAAAATTAAAATCAAAAGTTATGAGGACAAAAATTATACTGTATTTTTAAATTTTTTTTTTGACCTTTCATATATTATTTGATGTATGTTCTGTTACACATCGCTCTACATCATTATTCTAAATGTTTCTATATAAATCAAATATCCTATTTTTGTTTTCTTTGAAAAGCTGGGTAGTAGCTCTTCTTAATAGTATACTAATATTAATAAAAAGTTTAATAACATCATAATAATCAATTTTAGTTATGTTGAACAAAATACAAGAATTATCAAAATTAAGTTCTAAAAGATGGATGACTTCCAGCGCTCCATAAGAAAACTACCATACCTTAGCTATGACATAATATCTTAACACTATTTTTTTTTATCAAAAAAATAAATAAACAAACACTGGAACATGTCATTATAAGTGTTCCTTATAGGAAATTAATGTCAAACATGCTTTCATATAGAGCGATAATGCTTCACAATAATGCTATCCTATACATATATTCAAATGTTCAATATTTTCATGGAAAGTTTTGATGCTTCACAACAATGCTATGCTAAGTGAAAACAGATAAATTATATGTGACATGACTTGTATAAATAGAGATGAGACCAATCGCATTGCACAAACTAGGTGTGAATGATGTAAGATGCATAACAAACGCAAGTGGGACCCCCGCACGAGGCGCATTTGAGCTTTGAAAAAGAAACATGCACATGCTAATCGGTGGTATCCAGTAATTCTTTATGCTGTCCACCCTCGTGCACGCGAAGGTGCTGTTTGGCGGATAGGATTTGGAGATGCACATAACATTTGTTGCAAAAAATCTCCATTTTTTATATTTGGTTAGCAATAAATTTGAGTTGGAAATCAAATGGAGATGAAAAAAGCATTAATTTCTTGCACTCATTTTGGTTGTACCAAGAGTTGCAACTTTGGAAATGGTGAGCATTGTAATTATTATGGGTGTCACATATCACATATGTAAATTTGCAACGATTGCTCTTTAGTTTTTTATTCAACCAAACACAATAAATGATATGGAATGAAAATCCAATTACAAAACTTGAAGATAATCAAACAATGGATTTGAGCTCTTTTTTTCCAACAAATGTCACATGCATTATTTGTTGCATGAAAGCATGATGCAGTTTTTTTTTGCTAACCTTAAGCTTACAAACTCAAAAATCCAATGGACATCATTCCCTTCAATTAAAAGTTTTTTTCTGTTATACAACACCTAATATATTTTATAAAAGAATAAAATAAAATTGCTACCTACATTGTATACTCATTATACCTATTAGTATTTTTACACGCTTGATGCATGTTATAGTCATTTTGATCTGATTTTTCCCCATCTCCATTCTCATATCTATTTTTGTTAGAAACCACATTTTTTTAATCAAATATTGGTTTCATAAAAAAATTTACTGGTGTGTAGAAACTCCAAACTCTATAATAAAGTCTTTGGCTCCATTTGTTTGAATTTAAATTTGATAAGTTGATGAGAATAGACAGAGTTTGTCATTATTACAAATTTGTCTTATTATGTTGAAATGGTATTCTCTAATGTATTATAAATGCCAATTTTCTCTCTCTCTCTTTTCATTGTATTTCTTAAGAAAGATAATACATGAGTGAGTTACAAAGAGTTGCAATTATAATAGTAGAGATAGTTCAAGAATTGATTGCTCTATGCTTTAGCCATATGATCCGCAGAGTGGAAGGTTACCCAGAATTAACCCAGACATGCATTCCGAAAACATGATACCTAGGGTGATCCAAAGAATGTTGTATTAACGTGATCAGTATAACCGATCATTTTCGGTAATATACATAGTAGAGGAGGTGAAAAAAAAGTTGCTAGTTGCCTGCAGCCGCTAGGAGACTGGCAACGAGTGATGGTGGCGGCCTTGTGTAGCTGGCAACACCGTAGTCAATAATGAAAGGCAAAGACCAGCGACTAAGAGCGAGAGTGTAACAACAAGCACCGACAACGTAGCAGGCAACGATGGGCATTAGGCGTTGATGAGTCGTGGTGACAACTAGCAATGAGATGGTTGCCACAGGCCAACGCTTCACTTCAACAGGTAGCGTGTAACATTTCAGAAAATATAAAATATTATTTTTGGAATTTAATATTAAAATAATATATTTCGCGAAAACCACCCGATTTGCGATATTGGGGTTTTCGTAAAATGGTATAAATATATACCAATATTTGTGAAATAATTGGAGATTAAAATGATTTATTCTATTAATAATATATTTATCGGATTTGGCATTTTTATAATTTATTATATGCGGTTTAAATAAAAATTGATTAGTGCACTACTAATCGCGATTAAACCAAATCCGTGTTTTTACAGTTTTTCCATGGCTAGTGCACCATGACATGTTACTTGTTGTTTCATTTTTTTGTGTTATATGTTTGGTTTTAAAGAGTGGGGGAAAAAGAAAAGAAAAAGAAAAAGGGGTTAAAAAGCCAATTATTGGAGAGAGAATGTGACATGTGATATTTGAGAGAGGGTGAGAATAAGAAAGAGAGAGAGGGTTGTCCATTATTTTCCTCCCCTTTTGTTTCTTCATCTCCTTCAACCTCATCTTCCTCCACCTCCACCTCCATTTCTCATCTCAAAAACCTTGCTAAAACCATACACCCTCTTCATTAAAAATGATCCTCACTTCATTCTTTACACATGGGACCTTGCAAGTTTGGATTTTGGAGATTTTGAGAAACTAGGGTTTTTCTTGAGTTGCCCAAACGAGGTATATCTTCTTTCATTTAGTTTAGTTTTTAGTTCATTATATCCTAATTTAGTTAGAAGTTGATTTGGTTTGGTTATGCGATGTTTGGAAATTCCTAGAGAGGGTTTGGGTGACTTGTGGACTTGTGATCTGTAGTGAGTGTGTACAAGACCCTAGAGATCGATTTGTGGACCTAGAACAGAGAATACGAACTTTAGATTTGTTCCATGTCGGTTTTGTGAGGTATTAGGTGCCTGCAAGGAATCTGGGATGACCTGAGACCTGTACGAGAAAAGCTAGCAACTCCAGAAACCTAGTTAGACCCATAGGAGACCACCCTGAGGAGACGAACCCCGACAGAGCAGGTTTAGCCGAGCAGGCCGGTTTTAGGTGGAGTGTGGCCGGCCAAGTTGGAGTGGTTGGGGTCTAGGTTGGTTCAGTAGCTCACATACTCCATATACAACACCCTATACTTGCTAGTTTTGTTCCAATTGACCTGAACCAAAATCTGGGAGCACATTGGGGTGTTTTTGGCTAAGTTTTCCCAATGTTTGAATGCTTGGTTTTGGTGGTTGTATTTGTATTTGTTTGTTGGGCGTTTGCACGTCAACAACAAGGATTTCTTTGGTTGTTTTGCATGTGTAGGCTATAGGTTCTAACCTTTAGGCAACTCGTATGCCGTATTGGTTTTCCGGACTTGATGTTTATAGCGATTGCGATTGTGTATTTATTGTAGGTACCTTCATGTGGATTCCGAGATGACGGAGCATGGCATCATTGACTTTGGCAAGCAAGGATCAAGGTGTGTAGATTTATATCTACGGGGGAAGTCGGGTGGATTGCGTATAGCACCCCCGCAAATTTTGATGGAAACCGATATGTTGGATATGGTTAGAGAAACCTATTCTAGGAACCTATGGATGTGATTAAAGGTTTAGTATGACATGATATGAAAGAAATGATGTCTCGGATTGATACATATATAAGGATATGATAAGTGAACGTGAATCACGATATATAGATAGGTAGTGCATGAGAATAAGTATGAGATTTAGAGTAGCATGACATGAGATTTATAAGATAGGATATATATATATGTAAATTACTTGATGTGGGATATAATTGTGATGAAAAGAATGTACGATGTGGTACGATGACTTGATTGATATGTCGGTATACGGATGCGAGTTGATATGAGAGGATTGATACCTTTGTTGGTCCCCTGATATGAGATTGTTATGGATACGACCTGGGATATAGGTATATAGATATATATAATGTTGTGAATCATGCTTGATATGCCGTACGAGACGTTAGGTCCGTACCCTCAGTGTCATATAGATTGATAGGATCCCTAATGGGTTAATGCCGTCGTACGATGATTTACCGTACGTGATGAGTTTTATGATGAGTGATCCATACCCTTGACTAGAGGATACCGTACGATAGATTATACCGTACATGATGTTATGAGGCTGGATGCCGATTGATAGATTCACCGACTCGGATATGTGATAGAGATGTATACCTTATAGCATTTAGCTGACGAGTACTTTATGCTACGTTCATATCATTCTCATTGCATTACATATACCTGTGGTAGTACACCTACACCATTAGCGATGATGCATATGTTACACTTACACAGATTGGCCGGCTCACACACTTTATCATCGATAATTGCTATGTCACTCACACAGTAGAATTGCTACATCATGCTATTATATTGCTATGCTCACATTATGATGATATGCCCATGCTCACATCACTATTCCATGTTGCATGATATACGGATATTCTTACATTCTGTTATATGTAGCATACATCATGCTTTACGATTATACACATTGAGATATGCTGTTTTCATGAGATTTCTGGATTTGAGAACCGTGGTTATGTTTAAAAAAAAAGGATGTATTGTTTTAAAAAAAACCCGGCTTCTCTTGATATGATATTTCAGTGCGTCCACCATGCGTTTTTGTTACGACCCAAAATTTGGATGTGACCGGCACTTAGATTGTATAATATCTAAAGATATCTACACAACCCGAGTAAACCAAAAACCAAGATCAAAAACCCATTTTGCGGAATTTTTATAAAAATTTAGTTTTAAAGTAAAAATTACAGTTTTTATGTAATTAAAATATAAAGCAAGCACAAGGTGATAAGTTTGGTTACATCCCTAGTTGGGATCAACAATAACAACATCGGAATAAAAATTTACAAATTATATGAGACCAATAGAATCACAGATATGAATAAAAGAAATATCCAATAACATAACAGCGATCTCACTTGCCAAATAATATACATAATCATCTCTCGTTCTAAGTCATAGTATAAGGTATGATGGAGATTTTCTAGATACCAAATACAATACCAAAAGAGAATGTTACTACATATATAACCCACCTAGCAAATGATGCGATAAAAGCGGAAAAAGTGGATCTGCACTGCTGCTAACCGTCCACTCTACCCCTGCAAGGAACTGTGGCACAACGGGGGTGAGTTGCCAACTCAGTGAATATAACTAACATATAGCGGTTAATAATGTAAATATGACGATCATAACTAACTGAAATGAGAGCAGGTATGATATACGATAGTATATGGAAAGCATGAATTTATGCTACAAATCAGATAACCAAAACTGAAATCACATCATTTATTCTCAATAAAATTCATCTTTCCGTGTCCATCATCGACACAAAACTTACCTTTCTCTCAGGCATCATTCCTCGAATGATCCTGTAATCAATAATACCGGTCGGTATCCTCTAGATATCCGCCGTATTTCACCACTATCTCCGGTATCGAGTAATCTCGCTAGGCTCTCCCGCCTCAAATGCGGCTATCCTGCCCCTCGGTCTCGACCGGGTCCACCATGTATCCAACTGTATATCTCCCCCACTCAGTCTGGATAACGTATAAATCCGCGACCGTATAGCTCCCCCACTCAGTCCGGAATAAAACCAAATCATTAAACATCTTATGGTGGACATGTCACATCGATCATGAAATCACTGGCTTTATGTAATAGCACAGGAAAAAAAACCAAACCATAAATTCTCAATAAAACAAAGCTTCTTATGTCAACTTAGAATACTCAGATGATAAGTATGATGTCATTTATGCAAGTTACCACTATTGTTGATAATTTAAGTATGATAGGAATCATTTTTAACAAGATGAATATTTAGTGTAAAAGCGACGTGTTAATATCGACGAGGTGTAGTGTAACATGTAAAGATGTGCACGTGCGGCATAACTCGTCGATAATTGTGCAGTGTTCTACATCTATTACAATAATGATGCATAGGTATTTATATGAATGCATATTATTAACTTAGCATACGCAAGTAAAACTTTTAGTTAAATAAAACTACGGGCGTAATACGCTATCTTTACAAAATTCCCCGGTAGATGTTTAGTTTACTCACCGGAAATACGTAGTGTCTACTCAGGAATCGCCAATCCTTTTCCTTTCCTCGCGGCCTCCGAAGTTCCCGTATTTGAATTTAACATCGAAAATTAACTTGTATAAGGAAACAGCTACTCCGACGCGGCGAATATGAAAACACACGTTCCTACGTACTAGTTATATTGTATACAACTATTTCAAACTATCTTACACTTAACCTTACTGGAATTTAACCATACCCTGCATCGCGACAGAAAACAAATCGCGATACATTTTTAACCGTGTCGTATTTTGGGTTTTTAGATACCTTTTCCGATATTAGCTTTCAGATTTTATATACAGTTAAACTAACTTGTTTAAATAATACCAAAATGGCCAAAATTCTACACAGAAAGCTACCCAACAACCCAAAACACCCAAGCCCCCTACAAATCCGGCGACACAGGAATTCCCCTTTGGGTCGACGGCCAAAATCCGAACCCTCTGGTTCGTACTCCTATGGTTTTCTCTAGGTTCAACATATATCATTTAGACCCTGTTTAGTTCAGTTAAAATTACTCTAAACTAAAGCAGATTCAAACAGACTCGATTTTGCCTAAAAATACGATATTCTAGACACTTTGATTTCAAATTTTGAACTAGTTACAGAATTTAATCTCTACTGTGATTAAGGATTTTACCTACAAATAACTTGCTGGTAAAACACCCCCCAAGATGCACAAGCTCCTTGTCCTAGCTTGATAGTGAGGAAATTCTTAAACTTAGCTCTTATCTTCTCCTTTCTCTTGTTCTTCTATGTTACTTTGGTTTTCTACTTATTTCTTTTTAAATTTTCAGAGTTTAATTTTGCTACTGAACTGAATATAAGCTATATATATGAGAGAAAGAAAGGATAAGGTGAAGGAGGAGGTGTTAAAGGCCAAGAGTGCCATCTATATGCAAGGAGGAGGTGTGGTGAGGGTGTGTGCATGCAAGAATGATATGGAATTGATTTTCTTTTTCCAAAATGAAATATCTCTTGTATAATATTCTGAACATAACCCTAATTTACCCCTTTTTCACTCACACTCATAACAAATTTCCAATTTGCATAATATCCTAAACTTTACATAAGAACCCTTCACAACTTATGTTATTATAAAACACCCTTTTTATTAAAATGAAGCTAAAATTCACATTAAAACCCTTATAATTTATTTATGTTGCATACTAAAATTTTACTTTAATTTGTTTTACCTACTAGTTATAAAAATGTCTTATTTGGTTCTAATAACTTTTTGATTTATCATTTTATTATTTAATTAATTAATTTTATTTATTTCTAAAATTTTAAAATATTACAATATTCCCCCCTTAAGAAAATTCGGTCCCCGAATTTAAAATTTAGCTAGACATACCTTCAAAAAGATGTGGAAATTTCTTCCGCATTGCATCCTCGGTCTCCCAAGTAATCTCCTCGCGATTCGTTCCTCGCCAGAGAACCTTTACGGATGGAAGTACCCTCGATCTTAGTTTCTTTGCCTGCCTGTCTAGAATAGCGACTGGCTGCACTGTGTAGGATAAATCCGGCTCAAGCTGTAAGGTCTGAGCTGGATCGTGTGAGAAGGATCGTGAAGATACTTGCGAAGCATCGAAATGTGAAACACCGGATGCACATCGGGAAAACTCGGTAGAAGTGCTAAACAATAAGCTACAGCATCCACTCTCTCCAGAATCTCGTAAGGTCCAACATATCTGGGGCTGAGCTTCCCTTTTTTCCCGAAACGCATCACACATTTCATCGGAGACACTCGAAGGAACACATGATCTCCCACCTGAAACTCGAGTTTACGACGTCGTCGATCTGCATACGATTTCTTTCTACATTGGGCCGCCCTCATTCTATCCCGTATCAATTGAATCTTCTCTATAGTCTCCTGTACTATCTGCGGTCCCAATATGCCACTCTCGCTCAGATCCGTCCAGCAAACGGGTGATCGACATTTCCTCCCATACAAAGCTTCAAAGGGGGCTATCTGGATCGTCTCCTGAAAACTGTTATTGTATAAGAATTCTATCAAAGGTAAGTGATGATCCGAACTACCACCGAAATCAAGGCTATAAGCCCGAAGCATATCCTCTAGTATCTGAATGGTCTGCTCTGACTGACCATCTGTCTGTGGGTGGAAAGCTATACTAAAACTCAATCGTGTACCGAGAGCTTCTTGAAGTTTCTGCCATAGCTTGCTAGTAAACTGGGTACCCCGATCTGATACTATGCATGTCGGTGCAATCGTACAATCTCATCGATATAAATTTGAGCGTACTGTGTAAACCCATACGTCGTCTTCACCGGAAGAAAGCGAGCCGCCTTTGTCAATCTATCTATAATCACCCAAATGGAATCATACCCTCTGCTAGTCCTGGGTAGACCCACAACGAAATCCATAGAAATCTGTTCCCATTTCCACTCCGGAATGGGCAAGGGCTGCAACTCTCCTGCCGGCCTCTGGTGTAATTCCACGTTACCTCTCCCGGTTCTTTCGGGCTTGCGAAAATGATGAAAAACGATTTTTCTTTTGGTGGTAACATTGACTCAAAATACAGATCTTTGTTAAACAACTATCTAACAACCTAACCAAGAGTTTTACCTACTCGGTTAGGGGTTATACCTTAACTTGAACTCCTTCTCTTGGACTCCTTGTGGTGGTCGGATGGTTCTCTCCTCGTCGTCTCTTTGTGCCGAAGATGGATCCACCAGAAAGCTTCTACCTTTGGCTTCAACCTCAATCTTGAGGAAACTAGAACACTTGGTTTCCTAAATCTTGTATACTAGGATGAGTATAGAAGTGTGTTGGGCATTATCTCTATGGTTCTTGCTTCTCAACATATGAGACAATAGAACCATGAACTAGAGAGAGAGCAAGAGGAAGAGGGAGAGCTTGAGGATGAGAGAGAATGAGAATGATAGAATGAGCAAGACTTTTCTCACCCTTGCTCTCATAATCCAAAATCATCATAACTCATAATAATAATTGAGTATTATGTGATGGTTGTTATCATATCAAATGGCCATATCATTTCATGCATTAAATGCAATTTGTGAACAAACAAGCAAGCTAAGGTCAATGCCAAGAAATGATAGCCATTGTCATGATGATGGTCACCAAGTCCAACCTAGTCAACCGGTCAACTAAGTCAACAAAGTCAACCTTTCAACCCAACCATGGCATAATAATACTTAATTAATATTATCATTAATTATATTTCTTATTCTTATTAGGGTTTAGCAAAGTCAACAGTCAACAGCCCTAATGAGAATCCTCTGCCTCTGTCTCTGTCAAGCATGCATACACACCCGCATCCGCGTTCCGAGGAACACGAATACAAACGAGATAAAACCAATCCCAAAACATACACTAGGATCTGGCTTAAACCAAAGCCTGCTAGTGATAACTGCCCGGACACTAAACGTGCACAAGTGCACGGATGTGACCGAACCCTGTCGCAAAACCATGCGACCTCTACTCTTTTGCCTAAAGGCGAATAGCTCTCTGTGTGGGACTCTAAAGACTCGACACTACGCTGGCAGTGGGTTTAACCACAGACCGCAAGCGGCACTAGCTGTGCGTAATGGCCCCCAGGTAGATGCCGATAAGAAGACGGACGAGGTGAAACCCATCTGAACTCCTACTGAGCCTGAATGTGACAATCTGCGTACAGTCCGGTCTGTTCATTTGAGAATATCGCATGGCGGGACTAGGGGGCAGTAAACGTCAGTCCCCTAATAGCGGTACAAGTCGTGTCGGAGTGTAGCCCAGAACACCCTGAGATAACACTGGAAACCTACCAGTATATCTCGCTTGCCCTGGCCAGGGACTTTGTGTAATGGCTCTCCTAGACATAGCGCGATATCAACCCCCAATACCGGAAGAGACGAATAATGTCTAACCGTCACTGCCTCCAAGTGCTTCGGGACTGCACCCAACTACTACCTGTTTGCACGACTCCTTTGAGCCGTGGTAGGATAGTAATCTAAGTACAGTGGGAACACACTTGAGGTGAAGTGACAGTGTCAAGTCAGCGGACTAAGATGTACTCATGTCACCTGGGAACTGATAACTGACGATAGGTATAGTACCAACCAACAGTTCCCGACGAGTCCTGTCCAGTGTACTCGTAACCTAACGAGCACCCGCATACTATCTTAAGTACGACATACTGACGGCTGTGGGACAGACCGTCTCCCCTCCTGGGATGAGAAGCGCATACGCTAGTCTACTCCGGAGTATCGATGCCCTGTCTCGATAGTCCTATGACTAGGGACCTACATAAGGATGTGCTTGTGGATTACCCAGCCCCCACGAGTGTGACTGCCATCACAACGCTGGTAATCAAGCAAAGATCCTAAGGGCTCCACTAATGTGTATAGGTGATATACTAAAATAAACACATGTACACATTAAAGTAGAAACAAACCAAGTAGCATATTACTATTTTGAGCAAGATTGTCTATACAACTGTGAATATCCCAAGCTTCCATTAAGTAATATACAAACTAGTATGATACAGTAATGGCCTCTAGGGCATATACACTAACAATCTCCCACTTGCACTAAGGCCATGTTTTGGCGTATCGAAGACCTGTCATCTCAATCAGCCGCTCGAACTGAGTCTGGGGTAAGGCCTTCGTGAATGGATCAGCAGTGTTATCTTCCGTAGCAACTCTCCGAACCTCGATCTCCTGACGATCCACGATCTCCCTGATCAGGTGATATCGCCTCAAGATGTGTCTGGACTTCTGATGGGACATGGGTTCCTTCGCTAAAGCTATGGCCCCGTTGTTGTCGCAATACAGATGTATTGGATCAACAATGGACGGAACCACCTGAAGTTCTGTCAAGAACTTCCTTATCCAGATGGCTTCTTTTGCGGCATCTGCAGCAGCGATATATTCTGCTTCGATCGTCGAGTCAGCAACGGTTTCCTGTTTGGAACTCTTCCAACACACTGCCCCTCCATTGAGGGTAAAGACATAACCCGACATGGACTTGGAATCATCCTTGTCACTCTGGAAGCTGGAGTCAGCAAAGGCCTCGATCTGGAGGTCTTTTCCGCCATACACCAAGAACATCTCCTTAGTCCTCCTCAGGTACTTGAGAATGTTCTTTACCGCTATCCAGTGCTTCTCCCCAGGGTTTGACTGATACCGGCTTACCACACTCAGTGCATAAGCTACATCTGGTCTGGTACACAACATCGCATACATTATAGAGCCTACCGTAGAAGCGTAGGGTATAATAGACATGTGATCCTTTTCCAAATCAGTCTTGGGAGACATCTCCTTAGAGAGGGTGATCCCGTGACAAGCCGGTAGATTACTGCGCTTGGAATCTTCCATACTGAATCTTCTCAGTATGGTGTCGATGTACCTGGACTGTGAAAGTCCTAATATCCTCTTGGATCTGTCACGATAGATCCGGATCCCCAGAATGTAAGAGGCATCACCCAGGTCTTTCATGGAGAACCTGTGTGACAAGAACCCTTTGACAGATTGTAGCATAGGAATGTCATTTCCTATCAAAAGAATGTCATCCACGTATAAAACGAGGAATATGATAGTTCTTGCTACAAATCTACTATAGATGCATGGTTCATCTGGATTTTTGATAAACCCAAATTCTTTGACCGTTTCATCAAAACAGATGTTCCAACTCCACGATGCCTGCTTTAGTCCATAGATGGACTTAAGCAACTTGCACTCCTTTTCGCTGCTCCCACTCTGAATGAAACCCTCTGGCTGGTCTATATAGACACACTCCTCTAAATTTCCATTTAGAAAAGCGGTCTTTACGTCCATCTGCCAAATTTCATAATCGTGGAAGGCAGCAATGGAAAGAAGGATCCGAATGGATTTCAGCATAGCCACTGGAGAAAAGGTTTCGTCATAGTCCAAACCAGGTATTTGACGAAAACCCTCTGTAACAAGTCTAGCCTTATAGGTCTCAACCTGTCCATCTACACCAATCTTCCTTTTGAAGATCCACTTGCATCCTACGGGTTTTACCCCATCTGGAGCAACGTCCAACGTCCATACTTTGTTGGTGTACATGGACTCCATTTCGGTCCTGTTCACACCATAATATTGTATTATTATATTCCCCATTCTTATTCTTTTTACAAATAAACAGGTGCTTTTGACGCATGTCTGCTATATATTACAGGTTACAGGTTCTTGGACAGAAAATAGTGAAAACGATGAAAAGACGATGCAAAAGTAGACTTTGACCAACAAATAGAAGACTCTTGATCAAGCCTACATCAAAGATAAAATTCACAAAGTACAAGGCAATGCAAGGTCCAAGATTACAAAGCGAACGGTTAAAAGTCCACCGCAATTATTCACTGGAGATCTGGAAGAAACATAGAAGCTATTTTAATAAAAGAACCAAATAATAAGGAAGCCCAAAGACAGAAGAGCCCACAAAAGATTCAAGGCCCAATACTTCCTTTTAAAGAGACAGAGACATAAAATTTTACCAAAGCTTGAAGTCTACTTTGACTAGGTCTTCCTAAGGATATTTTGGTAAATGTAGACGTGCGAATCAATTGTAACCTAGGGTTTCCTATCCTCTATAAATAGGAACTCTAAATCATTGTAAAGGCTATGCCTCTCTTCATTAATAAATTTCAGAATTCTTTTGGAGAGCATCAAGTTGTAAGTTCTTTATTTTCTGCCCTAGGTTAATTTTCTATTCTTGCCCTAGATAAATTTAATTCCTTGCCCTAGTTAATCTTTTATTCTCTGCCCTAGATAAATGTATTTTAATTCCCTAATGAGTGAGTAGTCTCCTCGCTTGTTAGGGTTAGATCTAGGGAAGGTTTGCGAGACGAAGATCTCTCATCCCCTTTCTTGCCCGTCATATATTTTCATAGAACTCCATGCATACCTTCTTATTCCGCTCCCTACGGCACCCTATCCATCGAGGTAGCGGTGATACCGTAGTCTAAAGGCCCGGATTTTAAGGTTTTCCATGGAGGTTAGGGTAAAGATTAAGAAAGGAAGGACAATGATCTAGAGGAAGAACAATCTTCCCAATCATCCTAATCCCTTTTATTAATAATTACCATAACACCTAATTAGATCTTCATATGGGTATAGAAAGCGGTGAGATTTATAGACTTTCCAAACTTAACCTAGACCTAACCCTAGCAAGACTTAGATATAGATTAATTTAGTTTTTAGATTTAATAATCTTTCCGAACACCTTTCGGAATTAACTCATTAGCGCGACTAGGAGATTTACAAAATCCCTGTGGACCGACCCGTACTCACCGGCTAGCTAGCAAGCGACGCCGTTCTTGATTGCGGTTATTAGATAGTTTTTGAGATCAATCAAATGGCGCCGTTGCCGGGGATGGCGTGTTATTTCCTTTTTGCAATTTCGGGTTAATCAAAATTAAAAAAATCATAAAAACTGAAAAATAAAAAAAATATATAAAAATATATCATCTGTTATTTTGGAAGGGTTTCTCGTGTGAATCTTTGCAAGATTAACGGATCTGAAAAAATCCAGAGTGCGGAATAGAAAAAGATATATCAAAACAGAGAGGGATTGCACGTAGAGAGCTACAGAATTTTTTCAGAGGCTTGATCTCTCTATCCCACCGCTAAACCGCGGCATAAGCGCGCTCCTGCCGCCCTTCCGCGGCCCTCTTGAGACATCAGCGCGCAAAATTTTGTCGGTTTGTTTCCTCTTTCTCCCCTCTGCAAATCCCCATATATCTTTTTGTCAAATCCTCTGCAGGATTTTTCGCGCTAAAAATCTTTTCCCTTCCAACTAACAAGTCTTGTGTAGGATTTTTGTGCCTCGCTTAACATAGAGATTGATTGCAAGTAATATTTTTCTGTTTGCATATCTTTTCTCGAAAATCTTTTTGCAAAAGAGAAATTTCCAAATAAAGAGTAAAAGAAAAAAAAGGGGAATTTTTTTAAAACAACTTGCAAATTTTTGCCGCAAATAAAAATAATTGATTGCAAGTGATTTACTGCTTTGCATATTTTAATCGGATTTTAAGGGGCTTTTTGACCAATTCAGATTGGGTGGGGATTTCATCACCCTTTTCAGGACCCCAGAAATCACATAAGGCATTTGCATTGATCAATCTTTAATTAAAAAATACTAGACTCAGCCCTAAGGACTTCGAGCTCAATAGGACAGAGGACTAGTATAGGCATCGGCCGTTTATCCTAACCTGACTTTGCGGTGCCTAGGCAAGTGTGTCAAAAGCTAGTGGTTTTTAATTAGGCCCACAGTGTGGTTCCTTCCCACTTACCTGGCACTTACCTGGCCGCAATTGGCGGTGAAGAGGCGGTTTGAGGTCCTATTTCTAGCCCTTTGGAACAGTTAGGAGTTGTCTAGCTGACCTAGGTGACCCTAGATCTAGGACTGATTGTGCATTTCTGGTTATTTGCATTTGTGTCTTAGCCCTTTATCGAAAATTTTTGCAAAGCAAATAAAAAAGAATAATAAGAGGATTTTTTTTTTAAAAAGACTTGCAACTTTTGTCGCTGAGAAATCCTTGCACCACCTACCTTCTTCATCTTCTCTTTCTTCTATCATAGGTACCCCACATCATAAATCACTTGCCGAACTTTGGTATCCCGAACCTAATTTTGCGTCGTACGTTAATTTGTTCGGTCAATTTAAAGACGATCCTTCCTTGCCTAAAATATCTTTGAAAGATCAAATAGAAGCGTCTAGAAGAAACAGTTTGACCTTTCAACCCACTCTGTGTCAACCAAGTCAATCTTTACCACCTCCATATGTTGATACCACTTTTTCAAGTCCTTCTGTCACTCCTACACCGATGTCCATTGCTGAGCATATTGCTCAATCTCGCAGCCGATCTTTCACCCCTCTCCACTCATCTAGTTCTAGGGATCCACACGACTATTCACCTTTTTATCCATATTTGACCCTACCCCTGTCCAATCACCCACTTCCTACCAGTCCTACCCGACTTTCCCACCATCACTAGACATTGATTCTACACAGCCATTAGGGAGTTTCACATATCCAAACAATTTCGAATCTTTTACCGAAACCCCCTCACCACCCAAGTCTAGTTTGGAAGAGTCGTTGGAAGCTTATATTGCTGCAACAAACAAAATGGTTAGGAATGTGGAAGCGTCCGTGGCCTCCCTTATGCAACCTGCTGAACCGGTAGCTAGTTTCCCGCTAGCTTCAAATTTTTCAATGTATAAGGAGGCGGTTGGACTGAGTGAGAATGAGAGAGGATTTCCAAATCAAACCTACCCATACCCAATTGAAGCCCACAACTCCAGTTTTCCATCGAATGCCCTAAATGATTCACAAGTTCAAAATGATGAGTTGTGCGACTTTGTAGTGTTTGATTTGCCAAATTGTGAAGAACCCCTTTCGAGTGAAACCACACCTAATCCTTTCGATCTTTACACCTCCCATCTAGAATCTAAATCGATAGATATCCATGCTTTTGATGAAGTGTTAGAAAATATTGATTTTCACTTGATTGAGGATATAGACGCCGGGAAAATTTCGGATGATGAATCTGTCGATTTGATTGAAATTTTATGTCCAATTCATCATTCTGAGTCATTAAATGTTTCTACCGAACCTTATATGCATCTTGATTTTGATGATAATGGCATGGATGAGCTACATATTGAGGAGAATTATGAGGATAGTATTGAGGAGAGTTTTGAGGGTCATATTGATGTTGAACCATTTTTCTTTGATGTGTCGGATTTTCCAGTTCATCCTCTTGAACGTTTAACTAAATTATCCTCCCTCCTTTCCATCGTTCCGACCACGCTTGAAGACTGTGAGCTTGAAAATTTTTCCTTTGAATCTGACACAGTTCTCACAGCCGATAACACTTACGAGTGTTTCACTTTTTCGGACGATGTTGATGACTCACCGCCCTAGTTTGAGTCCTTTACATTTTCAGATGAGTTAGTTGAACCATCAGACTCGGTTGCTTACAGTAGTTTCGAACCATTAATGGAATCTTTCAAGTTCGAGACAGTTTACTACGGTGAGAATGATACTATCCCTAATTCACTTCCTTTCGTCCTTCCTATTGTTCCGACCGTATAAGTGACCGTTACGCTTTCATCTCCTATACCAAGTTCGGCGTACCCATGTTTTCTTGCAAATCTTGAGGGATTTGATCCTATTTCTCGACGAGTTGATAGCTTAGCGCAATCGCTTTTAATACATCGGTCGTCACAAATTGCGCTAATTTATTCACTCGATTTACACCCTCAAGATCGTACTCCACTTCTTTCTTCTTTCCGCCATTCTTCTCCCCCACCGAGACGATATTCTACTATTCTTCTTTCCACACGGTCTCGCGTGTTTCTCATTTCTTTCCTCTACACCCCATTCTTGCACCAACTATACCATTACCACGATAAGATTTTTGAATGGTTGGTGCTAACATTTGGTTTGTGTAAGGCTAAGCTTAAGTTTGGGGGGGGGGAATCTTGTTGTACATATGTATATATATTTTTGTTTTCTTTTTCTATAAAAAAAAACATAAAAAATATAAAAATAAAAATAAATAAAAATAAATAAACAGGGGAGTGCCAGTATTTTGACCCTCTTGGTTTGGCATGACAGTGAGGACACTGTCAAGTTCAAGTTTGGGGGTATGCTCGGTACGTCTTCTTCCTTCGCATTCATTTGTACATATTACTTATTTTGAAAACCCATAAAAATTGAATTTTTTTTAAAAATTATAAAAATTATTGTATTCAATTTTGGCCTAATTGACTTGAGTTTGACAAATAGGTTAACTAGCTAGGAACAACTAGATCTTAGACTTAGTAAATTAAAAACCCTAAAAATAACCTTTCTTAAAGTTTAACGGTAGAAAGTATATGTCTTTGTAGTTTATTTAGAAATAGGCAAATTTTGAGTTAACTTTTTGGGCTAAGTCGAAACAAAGGAAAAGTATTGATGTTCTTATTAAAGTATAATTTTGAAAAATAGTTCCTAACTTAAGTCTAGATTCTGAAAATATATACCCTACAATTTGCACAATCACGCACCTTGAAACTTGGAATAGTAGAGGAGACCTTGAAATGCTCTTGTCTAAAGTCCTTAGTACGAAGAAAATGAAACAAAAAAAAATATATAAGTGTGAATAAAGAAAAAAAATGGACACTGGTTTTTGTGATTACTTAAGGCTGCAAAAATAGAAAAATATTTAGCGAGGGTGCTTCATCACCTAGTGCCTTAGACCAACTGGTTTGGGAGTCACTGCTAAGAGCCTTGGGTGTTGCAAGACTAGGAATTATGCTTTAAAGTGCAAACGCATTTTGTAATCGGTCGTTGGTACCTCAAGAAGTATTAACGGTCGCATGAAGGATGTGTAAGCAAAATTCAATTAAAAATTTACCAATTAATAAGTGGTTTGGACAACGGACAAGAGTATGATTGCTTGATTTGAATTTCCAAGTGTATGGGTGATTTATACACACATGTAGGGGTATATGATTGGGATTTAGATAAGAGAGAGGAATGAAGAATAGAACTTGTATCTTTAGTAGAGTTGATAAAAATTCCTAAGTAGAGATGGAATCCTAGAAGGAAAACTTAGGAAATGCCGAAAGCTAAGTAAGTCTATAGAACATATATAATCTTAAGTTAAATAATGAGGAAGTGTGAAGAATATGGGTGGATAATTTACTGGTCAAAGATAATAGAATTCCTTGTTAGAAAACCTAATTGGAGAATAAAAGTCAGTGGGCCAAATTGATAGGATTTTATGGGTAGTATCCGCTGAAAACCCTCAGGAGACAACACTCCTCCTACTAGGGACACCTAGAGGTTTAACGGCTTGTTGCACGTGCTCAGTGCAATCGCGTTTCCCTGCGAAAGTGCGGTTAGGTTTTTTGTAGAGAATAAAATAATAAGTTTGCTCGAGAACGAGCAAAAGATAAGTTTGGGGGTATTTGTTCACACCATAATATTGCATTATTATATTCCCCATTCTTATTCCTTTTACAAATAAACATGTGCTTTTGTCGCATGTCTGCTACATATTACAGGTTACAGGTTCTTGGATAGAAAACAGTGAAAACGATGAAAAGACGATGCAAAAGTAGACTTTGACCAACAAATAGAAGACTCTTGATCAAGCCTACATCAAAGATAAAATTCACAAAGTACAAGGCAATGCAAGGTCCAAGATTACAAAGCGAACGGTTAAATGTCCACCGCAATTATTCACTGGAGATCTGGAAGAAACATAGAAGCTATTTTAATAAAAGAACCAAATAATAAGAAAGCCCAAAGATAGAAGAGCCCACAAAAGATTCAAGGCCCAATACTTCCTTTTAAAGAGACAGAGACATAAAATTTTACCAAAGCTTGAAGTCTACTTTGACTAGGTCTTCCTAATGATATTTTGGTAAATGTAGACGTGCGAATCAATTGTAACCTAGGGTTTCCTATCCTCTATAAATAGGAACTCTAAATCATTGTAAAGGCTATGCATCCCTTCATTAATAAATTTCAGAATTCTTTTGGAGAGCATCAAGTTGTAAGTTCTTTATTTTCTGCCCTAGGTTAATTTTCTATTCTTGCCCTAGATAAATTTAATTCCTTGCCCTAGTTAATCTTTTATTCTCTGCCCTAGATAAATGTATTTTAATTCCCTAATGAGTGAGTAGTCTCCTCGCTTGTTAGGGTTAGATCTGGGGAAGGTTTGAGAGACGAAGATCTCTCATTCCCTTTCTTGCCCGTCATATATTTTCATAGAACTCCATGCATACCTTCTTATTCCGCTCCCTACGACACCCTATCCATCGAGGTAGCGGTGATACCGTAGTCTAAAGGCCCGGATTTTAAGGTTTTCCATGGAGGTTAGGGTAAAGATTAAGAAAGGAAGGACAAGGATCTAGAGGAAGAACAACCTTCCCAATCATCCTAATCCCTTTTATTAATAATTACCATAACACCTAATTAGATCTTCATATGGGTATAGAAAGCGGTGAGATTTATAGACTTTCCAAACTAAACCTAGACCTAACCCTAGCAAGACTTAGATATAGATTAATTTAGTTTTTAGATTTAATAATCTTTCCGAACACCCTTCGGAATTAACTCGTTAGCGCGACTAGGAGATTCACAAAATCCCTGTGGACCGACCCGTACTCACCGGCTAGCTACCAAGCGACGCCGTTCTTGATTGCGGTTATTAGATAGTTTTTAGATCAATCAGGTCCGCATTGCATCAAGCCATTTTACCGTGTCGACGCTCTGAATGGCCTGCTGGAAGCTAGTCGGCTCATCACTATCAATGATGCAATCCTCTCTATCCCCGTCTATGAGAAAACCGTAGTATCTCTCGGGCGGATGAGACTGCCTACTACTCCTGTGGAGCGGCGCAGGAATGTCCTGATCTTTCGAACCCTCTGGTTTCTACTAAGCTTTCAGTAATAGCTCGTGGTTCTGAAATTTCTTCCAGTTCTATTGTGCTCTCACTTATCTGATTTTCCAAAAACTCAGTTTCCAAGAAATGGGCATGACGAGAAACAAAAACCTTTTGTTTCTCTTCGCAATAGAAGAAATATCCCTTGGAGTTCTTTGGATATCCCACAAACTTGCACTTTACTGAGCGTGCCTCGAGTTTGTCCGCATGCTGCTTTTTGACAAAAGCTGTACATCCCTATGTCTTAATGTGCTTAAGATAGGGTTTCTTCCCACACCACATCTGATATGGTGTGGTAGGCACAGTCTTAGTTGGAACTCGGTTCAAAAGGTATGCAGCTGATTCTAGTGCATATCCCCAGAATGATCACGGTAACTCAGCGTTACTCATCATGGAACGTACCATATCCAATAGGGTCCGGTTCCGTCTCTCCGATACACCGTTATGTTGCGGAGTGTACGGAGGAGTAAGCTGAGAGAGAATTCCATTCTCTTTTAAGTAATCCAGGAACTCGGCACTTAAGTATTCACCACCTCGATCAGATCTCAGTGTCTTGATACTTTTGCCTGTTTGTTTTTCTACTTCATTCTTATATTCCTGGAATTTTCCAAAGGCTTCGGATTTATGTTTCATTAAGAAGACATATCCGTACCTTGAAAAGTCATCCGTAAAAGTAATGAAGTAAGAATAACCGCTTCGCGCATGCGTAGACATTGGACCGCACACGTCGCTGTGTACGAGTCCCAAGAGCTCGCTCGCTCTTACTCCGTGTCCAGTGAACGGAGTCTTTATCATCTTTCCTTTGAGATAGGATTGACAAGTTGCATATGATTGATATTCGAAAGGATCCAAATATCCTTCTGTATGTAACTTCGTCAACCTTCTCTCATTGATGTGACCCAGTCTACAATGCCATAAGAAAGCCTGATTTGTTTCTGGAGACTTTCTTTTGTGTGTATTCTGGACATTGAAAATCTGTGGTTGGTTTAATACGTATATACCATTGCTTAATGTACCTGACCCAATCAAAACTTGATTAAGGTGAATGTTCACAACATTACTTGCAAATGCAAATTCATAACCTTCTTTTGATAATAAAGATACAGATATGATATTACAGGTTGCATTGGGTACAAAATAACAATCACGCAAAACCAAAACGTGTCCATCTGACAACCCCAGGTGATAGTCCCCCACGGACTCAGCATCCATGCCAGCTCCGTTTGCAACTCTGAGGGTCATATCACCTGCCTTCAAAACCCTATGCCTTCTCAGTGCCTGTAAAGAATTACAGATATGAGATCTTGATCCGGTATCCAATACCCAGGATGTAGAGTTTATTGATAGACAGTTTTCAATAACATACACACCTGAAGCTGAAGCCGCAACTTGCTTCAGATCCTGGTTTTTGGCCTTCCAAGCCCTGCAATCCTTTTTCCAGTGTCCACTCTTGTGACAGTAAAATCATTCTTCCTTTCCCACAAGCTTTCCCGCTACCTTTGTTGCCTTTGTCTTTCCCTTCGTATCCACTTTACTAACACCGCCCCTTGGTTTGGCGGGGGCTTTCTTCTTCTTTCCCTTGGCTTTCGCCTTGGACCTAGAAGAGGAAGATCCTCCTACAAACAAAGTGGATGTTTCCCTACCTTTCTGTAGGGTGCCCTCTGCACTCCTCAGCATGTTGAGGAGTTCTGAAAGTTCAACTTCCTTTTCTTGCAAGTTGAAGTTCAGGATAAACTGGGTGTAAGTGGAAGGAAGGGACAGGAGAATCAAGTACGTGTAGAGCTCGTTCTCTAACGTGGTCCCAAGGTTCGCGAGCTCCTCAATGAAGCCAATCATCTTAAGCACGTGTTCCGCTACCAATGATCCGACGGCCAATCTCGCCGAAAACAGCTTTTTCGAGACTTCGTATCTGGCGATACGGGATTGCTCTCCATACAGTTCTTTTGTATGGAGAAATATGGATTCAAGGTCCATATTCTCATGCCTCCTCTAATGTTCATTGTCCATAGAGGCAAGCACGAGGCATTTGGCCTTCGCGCAGTCGATTTCCCAGGTCTTACGGATTTCCCTATCCGCGACGCTGGTTTTGGGACCGGGGACAGGGGGAGCTTTGGTGGTGAGGAGATACCCCAACTTGTCATAAGTGATTGCCATTTTGACATTCCTGAGCCAATCTTTGTAGTTTGGCCCTGTCAGTATGTTTTTATCTAGTAGTAACCTAAGTCCAGTTATGATGTTTGATCGCTGCAATTAGGAGAGAGAGAAGAAACACTTTAGCGTGATGCTCTTGCAAGTTTAGAGTGGTTTTTAATTTGTCTAAACAGGATGGCTCCCACTGTCTCTCGAATCCCTCCTCAAACCAAAAAGGAAGAATTAATCGGGATCAATCTCACTGTACAATACTTGCTTAACCGTTCAGCAAGGCCAGTGTTGGTACTTCGAGGGAGGTTTTCCAACGCTTTCGCGAAGTTCCTTAATTAAATAACCTCTTTTCCCTGTGGGCGTAGCCCCGCTAACACCTTTCTAGACACCTACTTGGTTTATAGCATTGATTGTTAAGTGAGAAAGTTCCGGAGGAGTAGCATATACTCACAGTAGGATCGGGATCCAAATATCATCGCGTTACAAAACTGAAGGAATCCTACCAGAATCATCACACTCCAAATGGTATGCAGCGTTAGCAAGTTTCAGTTTCTTTTGAAACTCCCGATATGGATTTTTACCCCATGCTCTTATGACCTTGACTTTGGCCAACAAATCATAAGTCACATGTTAAGTTCTACCCGTCATTCTCCAGGTTAATTTGAACCCACCCGTACCTACCCTTGACTTTGGCCAACAAGGCAGTACGACTGTCCCAAACTAACACATCTATCTATGCTGCATATGAATACCCAATAGCTACCAATCACTATGCCTTGACTTTGGCCAACAAACATAACTTGAATACTATTGACTATCCAGGTGAAACGACGGAGGGCTACGAATGGTTTTGGCGAAACCGTGAACGTAGTGAACTTGATATAATCGATGGAACGAGATAGCTTTTAAAAGGAGTGGCTTAAGCTCCGCGTTTAAAAGTTGTTTTTGAAAAGAAACTGAGTGGTTTTGAAAGTGTTCCAACGACTCAACTTTGGTTTATTTTCTTGCATTAATTTAATACGTCCCATCATTTAATCCTACCATTGCAGAAAACAACAAAAATATGACGTACGCTTATGCCATCCGCATTCGCCATGGGGCCCCGTCATTACCCGTTAGGTTACTTAACTAACGACAGAGCGGGGGCTGGACTAGCGCGGATGCAAAACATAAGCAACGCCTAAATAGATATCATATATAGATATACACATTCGTCACATGCAATGATAGCCATTCCAGATCACAGATGAACACATTGGATATACTAGGAATCCGCATTCCGTACGAGCCTGTAACGAAGAGCGGATTACACGGTCGTGATGAATAGCCAAGACCCCACCCTAGACCTCTACGGGTGTGGCAAACTACCCGCCAAGTACCCGAAGCGAAGAAACCTCCCTCAACACCGTGAGTAGGCTACTCGGCACTTCGAGATACCCGGTAGTTTGTACACCCCACTTTGGGTCTATCCTAGGAGCAAAAACAGTAAAAGAAATTATACAATGACGGCTACAACCCCATCCCGGTTGTGCGGCCATATAAATAATATTACATCAATTACAAATTACATGAATTGAAAGAAAAAGAAAACTCTCATCTCACAACCCCCCGGCTATTCATCCGCGACAATCCAATGAATTCATATACACATACCATCAACATTACAGATCACACATATGTATAACCCCCACTAATCGACGTATAGTGATTAGCAGACGTTCAATACATATATCACATCACAGATATAACCCATTAGCTTAAGTCTTTAGAAGTTCGATCAAAATACGGATTTTTAAACCCCCAAAACAAATTTTTCTTTCTGGAAAATCTGGGCAGAAAAATCATATTCCAAAAATCCCAAAACACCCCCAGAAATACACTGCAGCAAAACCGATCCACGGCCGGGTCAACTCGGCCGCGGTTCCGCGGCAAGAAGCTCTTCTTGCCGCGTTTCCACGGTGAGTTGGTCGGTTCAGTGGATCGTTTTTCTGCACTGTTCACTAAAAACCCTGAGCAGATTTTTGGTATATATCAAATAATTTTTACAGCAGTTTAAAAATCGACAGAAAGTTCATGTTCCGGTCATGTTTCGTGACTTTTTCTCCGATCGAACTTCTAGTTACTTTGCTAACATGTTAGATAGTGTTTAACTAGGCTCTGATACCACTGTAAGTCCACGTTACCACTCCCGGTTCTTTCGGGCTTGCGGAAATGATGAAAAACGATTTTTCTTTAGGTGGTAACATGGACTCAAAATACGGATCTTTGTTAAAAAACTATCTAACAACCTAACTAGGAGTTTTACCTACTCGGTTAGGGGTTATACCTTAACTTGAACTCCTTATGGTGGTAGGATGGTTCTCTCCTCGTCGTCTCTTTGTGCCGAAGATGGATCCACCTGAAAGCTTCTACCTTTGGCTTCAACCTCAATCTTGAGGAAACTAGAACACTTGGTTTGCTAAACCTTGTATACTAAGATGAGTAGAGAAGTGTGTTGGGCTTTATCTCTATGGTTCTTGCTTCTCAACACATGAGACAATAGAACCATGAACTAGAGAGAGAGCAAGAGGAAGAGGGAGAGCTTGAGGATGAGAGAGAATGAGAATGATAGAATGAGCAAGACTTTTCTCACCCTTGCTCTCATAATACAAAATCATCATAACTCATAATAATAATTGAGTATTATGTGATGGTTGTTATCATATCAAATGGACATATCATTTCATGCATTAAATGCAATTTGTGAACAAACAAGCAAGCCAAGGTCAATGCCAAGAAATGATAGCCATTGTCATGATGATGGTCAACAAGTCCAACCTAGTCAACCGGTCAACTAAGTCAACAAGTCAACAAATTCAACCTTTCAACCCAACCATGGCACAATAATACTTAATTAATATTATCATTAATCATATTTCTTATTCTCATTAGGGTTTAGCAAAAGTCAACAGTCAACAACCCTAATGAGAATCCTCTGCCTCTGTCTCTGTCAACCGTGCATACACACCCGCATCCGCGTTCCGAGGAACACGAATACAAACGAGAAAAAACCAATCCCAAAACTTACACTAGGATCTGGGTTAAACCAAAGCCCGCTAGTGATAACTTCCCGGACACTAAACGTGCACAAGTGCACGGATGTGACCGAACCCTGTCGCAAAACCATCCGACCTCTACTCTTTTGCCTAAAGGCGAATAACTCTCTGTGTGGGACTCTAAAGACTCGACACTACGCTGGCAGTGGGTTTAACCACAGACTGCAAGCGGCACTAGCTGTGCGTAACGGCCCCCAGGTAGATGCTGATAAGAAGACGGACGAGGTGAAACCCATCTGAACTCCTACTGAGCCTGAATGTGAAAATCTGCGTACAGTCCGGTCTGTTCGTCTGAGAATATCGCATGGTGGGCCTAGGGGGCGGTAAATGTCAGTCCTCTAATAGCGGTACAAGTCGTGTCGGAGTGTAGCCCAGAACACTCTGAGATAACACTGGAAACCTACCAGTATATCTCGCTTGCCCTGGCCAGGGACTTTGTATAATGGCTCTCCTAGACACAGCGCGATATCAACCCCCAATACCGGGAGAGACGGATCCTGTCTAACCGTCACTGCCTCCAAGTGCTTCGGGACTGCACCTAACTACTACTTGTTTGCACGACTCCTTTGAGCCGTGGTAGGGTAGTAATCTAAGTACAGTGGGAACACACTCGAGGCGAAGTGACAGTGTCAAGTCAGCGGACTAAGCTGTACTCATGTCACTTGGGAACTGATAACTGACGATAGGTATAGTACCAACCAACAGTTCCCGACGAGTCCTGTCCAGTGTACTCGTAACCTAACGAGCACCCGCATACTATCTTAAGTACGACGTACTGACGGCTGTGGGACAGACCGTCTTCCCTGCTGGGATGAGAAGCGCATACGCTAGTCTACTCCGGAGTATCGATGCCCTGTCTCGATAGTCCTACGACTAAGGACCTGCATAAGGATGTGCTTGTGGATTACCCAGCCTCCACGAGTGTGACTGCCATCACAACGCTGGTAATCAAGCAAAGATCCTAAGGGCTCCTCTAATGTGTAAGGTGATATACTAAAATAAATACATGTACACATTAAAGTAGAAATACACCAAGTAGCATACTACTGTTTTGAGCAAGATTGTCTATACAACTGTGAATATCCCAAGCTTCCATTAAGTAATATTCAAACTAGTATGATACAGTAATTGCCTCTAGGGCATATACACTAACATCTGGTGCTCAACTTTGACTTGTTGACAAGTTAGGCATCTCGATACAAACTCCGCAACATCCCTCTTCATTCCTTCCCACCAATAAACTTCCTTCAAGTCATGATACATCTTGGTGGAACCAGGATGAATACTATATGCTGATCGGTGGGCTTCCTCTAAGATCTCACGCCTCAACCCATCTGAGTCTGGTACACAAAGACGAGTCCCAAAATGTAATATTCCACGGTCATCAATCACGAACTCTGACTCCCTGCCCTGCCTAACCTGATCCATAATCTCTATCATACAAGCATCTGCGGGCTGTGTATCTCGAATACGATCCAATAACCGAGGTCGGGTGCGAACATGTGCTAACTGTCCTCCTATCGAGGTGAACTCAAACTGTATACGACCATCACATAAAATCTGCCTGTCTGTAGAAGACTGTCTCTGCAAGGTGTGCAAATGAGATAAGCTACCTCCAGGTCTCCGACTCAAAGCATCTGCTACAACATATTCTTTGCCTGGATGATACAAGATCTCACAATCGTAATCTTTCTCCAATTCCATCCATCTACGCTGCCTTAGGTTCAGATCCCTCTGCTGAAAAATATACTTTAAGCTCTTATGATCTGTGAAGATTTGGCACGACTCTCCATACAAGTAATGTCTCCAAATCTTCTGTGCGAAAACTACAACAGACATCTCCAAATCATGAGTGGGGTAGTTTTGCTCGTGCCTCTTCAACTGTTGAGAAGCATAAGCTACAACCCTGCCGTGCTACATCAACACACAGCCTAAACCCACTCTAGAGGTATCACAATACACAACAAAGCCACCTGACCCAGAAGGTAACGATAATACAGGTGCAGTCGTCAAGCGAGTCTTTAACTGGTGGAAACTTTGCTCACACGCCTCCGTCCAAAGAAATGGAACCTCCTTCCTAGTTAGCCCGGTCAGCGGTGCAGCGATCCGAGAGAAATCCTGCATAAAGCATCGGTAATAACCTGCCAGACCTAAGTGTAACGCCTTAGATTTCGGTTAGTGTTCGTTTAGACGTTAGTGCGGGTTTACTGTAAAAGTTTACCAATTCGGGTTCCTCACATTCTATAACATTTAATTAATAAATTATTATTATTTGTTATGGGTATGCACGCACGTGTGCACGTAAATGTGAGGGTTTGTTTGTGCTAATTTTGTTCTTAGCAACCATGACACTTAACCTAATCTAATCTTTGCTTTAATCCTTTGCCTTAACCCTAATCCAATCCTTAACATTTTCCTTGATATTTTGTGAGAGAGAAGAGATATTTGTTTTAGAGTGATGAAGTGTGTGTGAAGGCATTAAATGGTGATTAATTCAATGGTTACACTCACCTAAAATCTCACCCTACACTCACCTCCTTCTCTCTTATCCTCACACACTCTCTCATTTCTTCTATCTCTTTTATTCTCTCATATCTCTCACCTCACAATTTAACACTTGTGTTTCCAACACAATCCATCTCTTTTATTCACAAGAACTTCACAAATCTCACCAAAAATCACATCTTTGAACTTCTTTTGCCTCTTGGATGCCTTGGATCTTGCAAAGCTTGGATCTTTGAGTTCTTTGGGTTAGGTAATGATCTCTTTCTGTTGTTTATATGTTTTTAGTGTAGCGTAGCTTAGTTGTTTCAGTTTTGATCGTGTATCGTATCGTTTCGGGTAAATATCGTATTTTTAGTGTAATTTTGGGTCTGGGATGATCTGCTATCAAACCAGGTACTTGTTGCAAAAGTTCCTATCACAGTGACCTAATGTAGTGACCTAGAACCTACCCTCAAAATACGAGCCCCTTTCCTTTCCGTACAGCCGCAATTTTATTGCTTCTGGCCGCAATTTGCGGCCAGACCTGGGAGTTAGGGTTTGGGTTTTGGTGTAGGGATCTCTGGGGTTGTTTGTGATCTCATGGTACTTGCAACTTTTACAGATCGTTAGTATAGCAAAATCTGGGGCCACTTGTGTATTTCTAGAGTTTCGTTTCACGCGATAAGTTATCCGATACGGTGCGTGTTCTGTGTTGCTATTGCTCTGAGTTGGTTTCGTAGTGTCGCTATACGCGTTAGCTATAATACGAACACTTAAGAGTACGTTGTGTTGTCGTGTTGGTCCGTGTAGAATGTACGTGTTTTGGGTCTATTACTAATATATACTGCTTTGTTGTTTTATGGTTTTAGGTTCGCAGGCGGGGACTTCGGACGCTGCGACGAAGGGGAAACAGGTGGTAGGCTTCACTTAGCCGGGAGCGTTGGTGAGTAGATTTAACATCTACATGGGAATCGCCCGCATGGCGTTATGCATCTGGGCTAGAGATGACTTGACTTGTTGCATATTCTATTTCATATTTAGAATTGCGCATATACTTTATTGCTTAGGTATTGTTGTGCTTGGACTAGTACCCTTAGGACACTGCACATATTATTGACGGCTCATGTTGCACGAGCACTGATTGTATGCCACACACACCGTTAATAATTGCCATGTTACGCACAACACACATACCTATATAATATTGTTTGGTTAGGAACATTGAGACACTGATTCATATTTCTTTATGCATATGATATATAGCATACCTGTATACCTACATGCTTACACATATACCATAACATAGCTACATGTTTACCTTTAATTGATATTATTTAGAATTGGAGAAATTAGGAACCGCATGATATTTATATTGACTTGTTGCAGTTAATTAGCGGCTTTTACTTTATTTGCTTACATTACATTTTATGTTGCGTATATTTTATTCATGGATTTCTGCATTGAGATATGAATTTTTCATGATGTTTTCTGGATTTTGGGGACCGTGGTAGTTTCATGAAATTATGCATTATTGGAAAAACCCGGTTTCCCTTCATATGATATTTCAGCATCTCCCATGAGATTTATCGGTTCTGATATATATACTCCATGCGAGGAGCGCTGTGGGCTGTATGAGGGTACATGGTGGGTCCCGGAGGTACCCCGGGACAAGAGTCGATGTAACATGCCCATAAGCCTGGCAGGGGAACCATACCATCCGTTGACATTACCAATGACTCGTCGGTTATCGTGGGGATACCGACGGGATTCATATACGTATGGATACGTGGAAAGACGAGGGTCAAAGCTAGGCACTCGGGCTTTTCGGATAGCGTGTGATACGTACCTATCAGGGTGCCAGTCGTGGTGACAGCACCTGATAGATCAGCATTTCTGTGTCGATACTTGACACATTGTTTTCATGATATTTTACTCCTAAGTATATATAACAGTGGAATGGGACGCTGTTATATATGCATATATATATATATATATATATATATATATATATATTAGTGGAGTGGGACGCTAATATATATGTATACATATCAATTTATATACATCATCATATTTATTCATGCAAATATACCTAGTATATAAGAGATTCACTTGATATTGGATTTAGGACATTTGAGATTATTTGATATTGTACATAAAGGATATATGAGACTTACGTGATTTTGTACATTTAGGATATATGAGATTTACTTGATGTTGTACATTCAGGATTTGTGAGACTTATATATGATTTGAGAGCCAATTTGGGGGCTGATTTGAGGAATTGGGATTTGGATTGCCTTGATGGACTTTGGTCCTACCACGATGTTAGGATTCCGTGGAAACGACATATTTCATTCCATACTCCACATTTATTGTTTATGCACTGCTTCATGTGTTAGTTGTACCTGCTAGGGTACCTTTCTTGACTGTTGCATATATACATTTTTGTAGGGTTCCTAGGCATCCTAATGAGGTCTCACAAGGCATCAACCATGCCAATTTCAAAAAATATAGGTGCCGAGAAACCCTAGAACGGATCGTTGGCTAGATTTCTAGGCGAAAAGCAAACTAGTTAACAACTTAACTATAAAGAATACGGAAATACAACCTTTGTAGATCCGGTGCTCCACCTCCATAGCTCCGCAACGAAGTCCCCTCGCTGTCCAAATGAGTTCCCGGGCTCTTGCGTCGGCTTCATCGGAGAAGAAGCGGGCTAGGTCGTCGATGTCCATGCCGAAGATGATCTACGTCGAGGCATCGCTAGATCAAGCTCCAACTTCACCAAGTCATGAAAACTTGTGAAGGAAACACACTCTACTACTTGGCAAGAGGTAGAGGATGAAGAAATAGGAAGTGGGTAGACTTTAGAATTGGATTTCTCACTCATTTCATCAATCCACCATTGATGAAGTGAAGGTTTCTTCTTTGAAGATGAAGAAGAAGAAGAAGAAGGAATTATGATAAGTTAATTAAAAAGAAAAGAAAAAGGATACTTATCATAATAATAACCATGGTAAAGTGTAGAGACTAAACTAAGGTTAAATGAAGTGGTTAGGGTTAAGCATGAGACAAAAATGGTCACATAGTCAAAAGTTCAAGAAGCTTCAACTAGAATACAAAATTAGCAACCATTTTCTTTTATGCTTATCATATTCCAAAATGAATAAATAAATAAGATAAAAGAATAAAACAAAACCCTAACCATTATCATGTAACCATGGTTTGATCTTTACACAAAAACCCTAGCATAACATGTATCATCAAACATGATACAATCAAGTGCACTAAAAGTATATCACATATACAATGTGCACACCCGAGTGAGAATATCCATCTTAAGTAAACCGATACTAGTTGATGCAAACTAATATATCAAATATATAATTATGCATCAAATCATTAAATCAACACTTGATTTAACGATCCGGTCATATCGCATATAACCGACTAGTATCCTATGTATCGGCTTATCGAATCAATACTTGATTCGATAACGAGGTTATATCGCATACAACCATTCGATACATCCATCGCGAGAATAGAATACGGTATCACATACACGCATTATTCTCGGTCCCGCACATATCTCATATGCGCTCCTATTTCGTTTCGCTTGAGCCAGGAAACCTCTGTATAGGACTCTAAAGACTCGTCAATACGCCGGCAGCGGATGATGATCATATCAAACATCCACAAGCCGCAAGCGGTCTGCTAAACGTAACGGCCACCCGGGTATTGAGCGATCTGAAGATCGACGAGCAAGCCCGCTCACACTCCAGTGAATCCAACCAGTAACACTACCGTACAGTCCGATCTGATCGTCTGATATGTCGCATATCTCGCCTAGGGGTGGTAAACGTCAGACCCTAATAGCTTGATAAGTCATGTCGATATGAGGTCTATAACAATTCGAGAAACTACTGGTAACACTTACCAGTAAATCTCAGCAACCCTGGCCAGGGATTTCCTGTTATAGCCAATCGAACACAGCGCAACATCAACCCCCTATACCGGGAGAGACGAATCCCCTCCTATCGCTCATTGCCTCCATGTGACTCGGGACTGTACCCAAAAACCACCATTTTGCACTCCCTCTTGGACGTGGTAAGATGGAAATCAAAGCACAGTGGGAACCACACAAGACTCTATAACGATCTCGGGTTAACAGACTACTCTGTACCAGTGTCACCAGAGAACTGCCATCTGACGTGAGGTATACTACCATCTGGGAGTTCTCGGCGAGTCCGTCCAGTGTACCCAGTCTCTACTGAGCACCCGTATATCATCTCCGATGTCAAACACCAATGGATATGGGATCATCCATCGCCCATCTGTATGGGTCGAGAAGGTATACGCTAGTCTACTCTGGTATATCGATGCCCCGTCTCTATACACCCACGACTAGGGACTTTGAAGGATGTACTTATGGACTACCATGTCCCCACTAGTATGATCCGCATCATAGTCCAGGTAGTCAAGCACACATCCTTAGGGCTTTACCAACATGTAACAGAGAGACAATCAGTATACACGTTAAGGTAAAGTTCAACCAGATAGCATACTATCATGTCGAGCAAGAAAGTCCTCCCTATATATGTCCCAGCATCCACTACAATATACATTCTATGTACAGTAATGACCTCTAGAGCATACATATAACTAACAATTTTCATATCATTGTTGCATGATTATTGCATACCGATTGTTATCATATTATTGCATTCATATGACCTGTAATTGCTTTTAACCTACATATGTTAGATTCGCGCTGTACATGCATACTTGCGATTACCTGCATATGTTATTTACTATTCACGAGTTGGCAACTCACCCCCGTTGTGCCACAGTTTGTTTTGCAGGTTGTTTTCCCAGAGTAGTCGAGGCAGGCTATTCATCTATCTTATCATCTTTTGCTGCGGATACCGCATTGGCTCACAGTGTGCAGTTTTTGCTTTAGGTGGGTTTTGTGGTTATTCGTGTTGTATTGTATATTCGTTGTATCCTTGTACTCTCCATCTACTACTTTCATGTCGACTTAGAGACTTGATGTGAGTACGATATTATATAGTATTTTGTGACTTGGTTGTCTTGTATGCAGTTTTATTTATATCGTCTTTTATTTCTTCTCTACGGCGTCGTATATCTGTTGTGGTGGTTGTTTTCCTCCGTTGGGCGTGTTTTTGCTCCCGTTTTGGGATGCTACATATATTTATGTTGTACCCATTTTTTTGGGGCTGGTTTTTACAAAGGAGGTGCTGCCAAAATTTTAAAGGAGATAAAGTTGGGACTTTAAGGAATTTGGGTTGAGATTTCAAATGTTTTAAAACTTCTATTAATTCTTACTACTTTTGATGGTTTAGATTGCTGGGTTTTTGGCTTACTTAAATTGCGTTACGCCTGTAGATGTTGCGTAGTTTAAGGGCCATCACGTGCCTTTTTCGGGTCGTGACACTAAGAAACTGCGAATCTCTGTAACTGACACCGGTCTGGGCCAGTGCTGCACTGCTTCGATCTTCTTTGGGTCCACACGTATACCATCTCTCATAACCACATGACCTAAGAAATCCACACTATCTAGCCAGAAAGCACACTTGGAAAATTTTGCAAACAGCTGATACTCTTTCAAGGTCTGCAACATGATACGCAAATGCTGCTCGTGCTCCTCCTGACTTCGGGAATAAACAAGGATATCATCTATGAATACAATGATAAACTGATCAAGGAAAGGCCTGAAAATGCGGTTCATCATATCCATAAACGCTGCTGGGGCATTGGTGAGTCCGAACGACATCACCGGAAATTCATAGTGCCCATATCGGGTATGAAAAGCAGTCTTCGGAATGTCATCCTTCCGAACTCTCAACTGGTGGTACCCTGAACGCAGATCAATCTTCGAGAAGTAGCCAGCTCCCTGCAACTGATCGAACAAGTCATCGATACGAGGTAAGGGATACCTATTTCGTACAGTGGCGCGATTCAGCTATCGGTAGTCGATGCACAGTCTCATACTACCGTCCTTCTTCTTTAAAAATAACACATGAGCTCCCTACGGTGATACACTAGGACGCACAAGTCCTCTATCTAACAATTCTTGCAACCGACTTTTGAGTTCTTTCAACTCCGTCGGGGCCATTCGATAGGGTGGTATAGAAATAGGCCCCGCACCTGGAATCAAGTCGATGAAAAATTCAATATCGCGATCGGGCGGTAATCCTGGTAACTCAGCAGGAAACACATCCGGAAATTCTCGTGCGATCGGAACCTGGTATAATAGAATCTTGGCGACTCCTAAGTCCTGTACAAATGCCAAGAACCCATGACAACCCTTCTTCAAGAGTCGTCCCGCACAAAGAGCAGAAATCATGTTGGCAGGAGTTATATTACAGTCCCCATGCACAACAAAAACCGGTTCACCTGGAAAACAAAATCTAACCACTTTCCCCCGGCAATCTACATAGGCATGACAAGCGGCCAACCAATCCATACCGAGAAGTATATTGAAATCTAACATATCCAGGAGAATCAGATCAACGAACGAATCTCTATCACCAATACGCACAGAACATGACCTGAATACGTGTCGAGCTATAAAAGAATCTTCCACCGGAGTAATTACCACTAACGGTAACTCTAACAACGACGACTCTTTTCCCAAAGAAAGTGCAAAGCGTGAAGATACATAAGAATGTATAGAACCGGGATCAAATAAGATATGGGCTTCTAAGGAACATACTACAAGAGTACCTATCACAACTGCATTTGATCCCTGGGCATCCTGTGGAGTCAGCACAAAAACTCGTGCCAGGCCCCTGCCCGCATCCTGTCGTCCTCTACCTCTATCTCCTCGACCTCTCTGAGAGCGTCCTGCAAAGCCTCAACCTCGTGGTGCAACTGTCTGGCGTGTAGTGCCAACTGGGGGAGGAAGTAAAGCCATCGGCGTAGAAGGTGGAGGGGGTAAAGCAGCCTGTGGAACAACGGTCCCTCCTTGGGATCTACAATCCCTCGCAAAATGTTCTGGAAGCCCGCAACTAAACATGTAGGTGGGGTCCTCTGATCCTCGGGATATGAACTGAACATCTAGCCCTGGGTCCAACCTCGTCTGAAACTGCGGCCTGGAGTATGTCTGCCTCTACCTCTGCCAAACTGTCTAGCCATTGCCCCGATCGGTCTACTCCTCTTTGGCTCTGGAACAACCACTGCCTCGCTCAAACGCTCCTCCACTCGTATCGCTGCATCCATGGCCTGCGCATACGTATCAAAATGCTGGGAGCCTATAGCCAGATACAACTGCGTGTCCAGACTCCTTAGGAATCTCTTCACCCGAAGCTCCTCCGTAGGAACTAAATATGGAGCATAGCGTGACAGCTGGGTGAATTGTAAATCAAAATCTGCTACCGACAAACTTGCCGATTACTGCAATGCTTCAAAACTGCTAGCTCTAGCGTCCCTCACACTCTGTGGAAGAAATCTGGCAAGAAAGACCTCGGAAAACTCTGTCCACGACATCGGAGAAAGACCCGTAGCTTGCCCTCTCTCCATCGACTCACACCACTCCTGTGCAAGTCCCTCCAAACGAAAGCTAGTCAGCTCAACTGACCTCGCATCAGAACATCGCAATGGTCTGCCAATCCTCTCCATCCTATCAAGAAAGGACTGAGGATCCTCCGCTACATCGGTCCCTGTAAAAACTGGAGGCTTCAACCTCATAAACTCTGAAAGAGATACCTCTATCACACTCGTCTCTACTAGTGCGACCATCTGCGTGGGCTGTACATCGGACTCTGCCATGGTCGGTGCCAGATCCTGTCTCAGTACTCGAGTGGCCTCAGCTAACTGTCCTACCACTCGCTTCAATCCTAACATGCCCTCCTCTATCCTAGTCATACGATCTGGAGGAAGAGGATCAACATGCTCATGCACCGCTGGAACGCCTGGTGTACCAGTCGCCGTCACAGGTGGACTCGCCCTAGCTGCATCTCTGGCTGCGGCTCGCCTAGCTCGCATAGCCATAGCAACTGGAACAAGAAACGAGAGTTGATAAGGCTTACGAATAAGAACAATCAATAACAGAGAGTCGAAGGGAGAATAGATCAAGATATACATCCTAAGCTTAGTTAGGCTGAGTATGGTAACGTAAATATGCCGCGGAACATATGTACGGTACTGCACTCATCCTAATTCACCTACTCCATCAAACCAAAGGTCATCCTAAATCACGGACTCACGTCAACTTATCTTAACTCACTACTCGACTCCGTAAGGTTAATCTTAAGCTCTGATACCAACTTTGTCACGACCCAAAGTTTGGATGTGACCGACACTTAGATTGTATAATATCTAAAGATATCTACACAACCCGAGTAAGCCAAAAACCAAGATCAAAAACCCTTTTTGCGGAATTTTTATAAAAATTTAGTTTTTAAGTAAAAATCACAGTTTTTATGTAATTAAAATATAAAAAAAGCATAAGATGTTAAGTTTGGTTACATCCCTAGTTGGGATCAACAATAACAACAGCGAAATAAAAATTTACAAATTATATGAGACCAATAGAATCACAGATATGAATAAATGAAATATCCACTAACATAACAACGATCTTACTTGCCAAATAATATACATAATCATCTCTCGTTCTAAGTCATAATACAAGGTCTGATGGAGATTTTCTAGATACCAAATACAATACCAAAAGAGAAGGTTACTACATATTTAACCCACCTAGCAAAAGATGCGACAAAAGCGGAAAAAGTGGATCTGCACTACTGCTAACCGTCCACTCTACCCCTGCAAGGAACTGTGGCACAATGGGGGTGAGTTGCCAACTCAGTGAATATAACTAACATATAGCGGTTAATAATGTAAATATGACAATCATAACTAACTGAAATGAGAGCATGTATGATATACGATAGTATATGGAAAGCATGAATTTGTGCTACAAATCAGATAACCAAAACTGAAATCTCATCATTTATTCTCAATAAAATTCATCTTTCCGTGTCCATCATCGACACAAATCTTCCCTTACTCTCAGGCATCATTCCTCGAATGATCCTGTAATCAATAATACCGGTCGGTATCCTCTAGATATCCACCGTATTTCACCACTATCTCCGGTATCGAGTAATCTCGCTAGGCTCCCCCGCCTCAAATACGGCTATCCTGCCCCTCGGTCTCGATCGGGTCCACCATGTATCCAACTGTATATCTCCCCCACTCAGTCTGGATAACGTATAAATCCACGACCGTATATCTCCCCCACTCGGTCCGGAATAAAACCAAATCATAAAACATCTCATGGTGGACATGTCACATTGATCATGAAATCACTGGCTTTATGTAATAGCATAGGAAAAAAACACCAAATCATAAATTCTCAATAAAACAAAGCTTCTTGTATCAACATAGAATACTCGGATGATAAGCATGATGTCATTTATACAAGTTACCACTATTGTTGATAATTTAAGTATGATAGGAATCATTTTTAACAAGATGAATATTTAGGTTAAAAGTGACATGTTAATATCGACGAGGTGTAGTGTAACATGTAAAGATGTGCACGTGCGGCATAACTCGTCGATAATTGTGCAGTGTTCTACATCTATTACCATAATGATGCATAGGTATTTATATGAATGCATATTATTAACTTAGCATACGCAAGTAAAACTTTTAGTTAAATAAAACTACGGGCGTAACACGCTATCTTTACAAAATTCCCCGGTAGATGTTTAGTCTACTCACCGGAAATACGTCGTGTCTACTCAGGAATCGCCAATCCTTTTCCTTTCCTCGCGGCCTCCGAAGTTCCTGTATTTGAATCTAACATCGAAAATTAACTTGTATAAGGAAACGGCTACTCCGACGCGGCGAATATGAAAACACACGTTCCTACGTACTAGTTATATTATATACGACTATTTCAAACTATCTTACACTTAACCTTACTGGAATTTAACCCTACTCTGCATCGCGACAGAAAAAAAATTGCGATACGTTTTTAACCGTGTCGTATTTTGGGTTTTTAGATACTTTTTCCGATATTAGCTTTCAGATTTTATATACAGTTAAACTAACTTGTTTAAATAATACCAAAATAGCCAAAATTCTACACAGAAACCTACCCAACAACCCAAAACACCCAAGCCCCCTACAAATCCGGCGACGCCGGAATTCCCCTTTGGGTCGCCGGCCAAAATCCGAGCCCTCTGGTTCGTGCTCGTATGGTTTTCTCTAGGTTCAACATATATCATTTAGACCCTGTTTAGTTCAGTTAAATTTACTCTAAACTAAAGCAAATTCAAACAGACTCGATTTTGCCTAAAAATACGATATTCTAGACACTTTGATTTCAAATTTTGAACTAGTTACAGAATTTAATCCCTACCGTGATTAAGGATTTTACCTACAAATAACTTGCTGGTAGAACACTCTCCAAGATGCACAAGCTCCTTGTCCTAGCTTGATAGTGAGGAAATTCTTAAACTTAGCTCTTATCTTCTCTTTTCTCTTGTTTTTCTATGTTGCATTGGTTTTCTATTTATTTCTTTTTAAATTTTCAGAGTTTAATTTAGCTACTGAACTGAATATAATCTATATATATGAGAGAAAGAAAGGATAAGGTGAAGGAGGAGATGTCAAAAGCCAAGGGTGCTATCTACATGTAAGGAGGAGGTGTGGTGAGGGTGTGTGCATGCAAGAATGATATGGAATTGATTTTCTTTTTCCAAAATGAAATATCTCTTGGATAATATTCTGAACATAACCCTAATTTACCCCTTTTTCACTCACACTCATAACAAATTTCCAATTTGCACAATATCCTAAACTTTACATAAGAACCCTTCACAACTTATGTTATTATAAAACACCCTTTTTATTAAAATGAAGCTAAAATTCACATTAAAACACTTATAATTTATTTATGTTGCATACTAAAATTTTACTTTAATTTGTTTTACCTACTAGTTATAAAAATGTCTTATTTGGTTCTAATAACTTTTTGATTTATCATTTTATTATTTAATTAATTCATTTTATTTATTTCTAAATTTTCAAAATGTTACAGTTTTCTCGTTTCTGAGACGTGTGATATGTGAAACCCGATTCGAGGAGTTGGATGATCCGTTTACGGGTTCATGGTGGACCCGGTATGGTACCCCGGTGCGAGAATGGATGGTTGTGCAATAGACGATGATCCTGGCAGAGTGACTACTACCTACCGGTGATTGGTTGGACCTGGCAGTTATCCGGAGGATACCGACCAGAGTCGAGAGATAGATATGGGCCGATCCGTTCTGCCGGAGCCCGAGGGCCGATCTGGACAGACGGAGCCCGTGGGCCGATCCGGACTGACGGAGCCCGATATATGAGGATTTACGTGTTGATGCTGGACACGGGTTTCATGATATTTCGAGTGTCGATGTTGGATACTCAGGGTCTATGATTTGATGTGTCATTGATGGACACACGTTGATTTATATCCTCATGCATATGCTCCTTTGCTTCATAAGCTCCGAGTAGAAGTCCCTTCGCCGCAATCCACGATCTCCCGGACTCAAGAGAGGCTCCACGACTCGAACGATCCATGATAGCTTGTCGTATTCCTTTTCTCCGATGATCTACGTCGAAGTTGCAATAACTCAAGCTCTCTCACTCTAATGAGGTGAACACCCTAATCTAATGGGCTAGATTAGATGAGGATGATGGAGTAGTATTTATGCTTTCTTTTTATATCATTTTCTCACAAGAAATCATCACAAAAGAAATTTCTAGTGAGCTTTCTCAAAAACTCATGAGAGAAGAAGATGAAGAATAATGAGATAATCCTTTTGTGATGAATAGTAGATAAAAATATATGATTGATCATAGAACCATGGTCAAGGATGAGAAGGTTAACCTTTGTAGAGAATAAACTAGGGCTAGGGTTTGGTTAGGTTAAATAATGAGTCATAAGATAATATCAAACATAATATCTTACATTTGACAAAAGGAAAGCTTCTAGATGGTGCAAGAAGAAGCTAGCCCTAATCAAACCCTAACCTTGCTTAACCTCTACTAAACATGTTCTATTATCAACTATATCATGTCACAATAATATATATCACATATATATTATATATTTGCAACAAAAGAAAATAATACAATTAACATATGTCGCATATATATCAATGTATTAATCCGGTGAGAAAATGAAATAATAAAGCGAGCCAATATTAGATAATGTAATACAATATATCATTTATATATTATTATACATTAAATCATCGAATCAACACTTGATCCGACAATCCGGCTATATCGAATATAACCGACTAATATATCATGTACCGATTCATCGAATCAACACTTGATCCGATGACCTGGTTCATATCTAAATATCGCGGGAATATAGTACGGTATCACATATCGCATTATCCTCGGTCCTGCACATATCACATATGTGCCTCTACTCCGTTTTGCCTGAGCCAAGAAACCTCTGTGTAGGACTCTAAAGAATCGTCAATACGCCGGTAGCAGGTGATGATCATATCAAACACCCACAAGCTGCAAGCGGTCAGCTAAACGTAACAGCCACCCAGGTATTGAGCGATCAGAAGATCAACAAGCTAGCCTGTACGTTCTCCTGTGAATCCAATCAGTAACACTCCCGTACAGTCCGGCCTTTTCGTCTGATATGTCGCATATCAAGTCTAGGGGTGGTATACGTCAGACCCCAGTAACCGATAAGTCGTGTCGATGTGAGGCTCATAACAGGTCGAGAAACTACTAGTAACACTTACCAGTAAATCTCTATATCAGCCCTGGCCAGGGACTTCCAGTTATAGCCAATCGAACACAGCACAACATCAACTCCCTATACCGGGAGAGACGAATCCCCTCCTATCGCTCATTGCCTCCATGTGATTTGGGACTGCACCCAAAAGCCACCGTTTTGCATGCCCTATTAGACGTGGTAAGGTGAAAATCAAAGCACAGTAGGAATCACACAAGACTCTATGACGATCTCGGGTCTACAGACTACCCTGTACCAGTGTCACCGGAAAACTGCCATGTGATGTGTGGTATATCACCATCTGGGAGTTCTCGGCGAGTCCGTCCAGTGTACCCAGTCTCCACTGAGCACCCGTACACCATCCTTGATGTCAAACACCGATGGATATGGGATCATCCATCGCCCATCATATGGGTCAAGATGCGTATACGCTAGTCTACTCTGGTGTATCGATGCCCTATCTCGATATACCCTCGACTAGGAACAGTTATAGGATGTACTCATCGACTACCGTGGCCCCACTAGTATGATCTCATCATAGTCCCAGTAGTCGAGTACAGATCCTAAGGGCTTTACCAACATGTGAGAGAAAGACAATAAACCAATACAAGTCAACATGTTAAGATAAAGTGAAACCAAATAGCATACTATCATGACGAGCAAGAAAATCCTCTCTGTATATATCCAAGCATCCATCATAATATACATCATATGTACAACAATGGCCTCTAGGGCATATACATAACTAACAACGAGGAGGTCGGAGAATGAGGGAGGAGGCGACAAGAGCGCGCGCGGGGAAATTTTGGGGGGAATTGGGGAATTAAGGTACGCTGACGAGGTCGAAATTCCTTTTGGTTTTTATTTTTTTTATTATTTAAATATGCCCCTACGAATATATCCGTAGGACCTTCTCTTGCAGCGCCGTAGGGGCAACTCCATAAGTTAAATTTTAACAAATTTTTATTTATAGATGCCCCTATAGATTAAAACGTAGGGGTATTAGTTGGCCCTACGGATTAATCCGTAGGGACATTGATTTGTTGCCCCTATGGATATTATTATCCATAGGGACAAGCCATTTTTGTACTAGTGATCCTAAGAACTTAAAACTTAGGATTTAAGGTTATGAGATGTCCCCGCATCATGGGAATGCTATTCCCATATTACAGGTTTATTTCCACTAAATATTCCTGCATAACATAACCAGTGTCATGGTTGTAGCCGCTCGTCGTTGTTACTGGCCGTCACCGCTCCGTCGATCATAGGCACTCCACCGATCATTGCCTCTACTTGCCGAAAGACGCTATGTTATGACCCAAAAATATTAGCTCGTGACCGGCACTTAAATCACGCCATGTCTACAAGCGTAACGTAATTCAAGTAAGCCGAAGCTCAGAAATCTAAACCCTTTTTAAAGAAAAGAAAAGAGGTGAAGTTTTGAAATAAAGGTATGATGAAATCAAAAGTTTTCTTAAATACATCGATAATGAAACATAAAAATGCAAGTGGATTTACTAGTTGAAAAACATGTTTCGTCTTTTACAAATTTGGGCAGCACCTCCTTTGTATATTTTGATCCAAAACCATATATACATAATAATGATAAAGGCATCCCCAAGCGGGAGCTAGCTCTTCTCCAATCGGCGGAATCACAACCATGCAAGACAGTATATATGTATACGACGCCCAACGGCGAAGATCCACAAAAAGGATAAAGAATAAAGCAAGACATCAACCCACCAAGCGAACATATAACCCATCGCTCAAGTCTCGCAACTACAAGTCTTGCTATGTCTTACTACTTATACAAATACTAGTTTCTGTTTGATGGAGTTAACTAGATACAACAGGAATAATAAATACAATAGTGGTACGATCCAACATGTACCACCTACCAAAGCAAGTCACCCGAATGCAAGCTGTGTGCCAATGATTCCGCTATCGATCCATGCGGTCAACCTGCAAGAACTATGGCACAACGGGGTTGAGTTGCCAACTCGTGAGTAGAAAACATCATCAGGTAGAAATCGAATAAACAACGATTCCTAGGTCAACTATATCATAAAGGTAATACTATGATATCTAGGGTGACCGTATCTGCATATGTGCCAACAATATAATAAATGCCTATCTGCATGAGGCTAACATCTGCGTGTCTATCAATGACACAATAACATCATGCATGTAAAATCATGAAAGATGTTTACTTGCATGTTAAACCTTAATAATCTAGCAAAGATCCCGGCTTTGGGTTGTTCGGCACGTCTAAAATTTTATTCGGGCATGTTTGATGCCTTATGAATCCTCACAAGAGTGCCTAGGAACCCTACAGTGGTATCAGAGACAAGCTAGAGCTTTAGGCGAAGTCTGAGCGAAGTTTAAAGTCCGATCGAACACGGAAACCCCGATGTTTACCCCTCTCTGGACATTTTTCAAAAATGTGATTTTTTATGAATTAAAAATGCTCAGAAAAACAAGCTGGAAAAACTAAGAATTACTGTGAAGTACGGTCCACTAAGTCACTTATTTTACCGCAGAACCGCGGCCAAACCAAGGGTTTGGCGGCGGTTCCGCGGCCAAAATTTTGACTTAGTCCCTCATATTTCATATATTTATTCTTAGGTCCTTTCTTGTCATTTTTTTCTGGGAATTGTTTCATTCCACTCAAGTGTTGAGTTTTCTAGGGTTGTATTGGGGACTCGTTGATTCGATCGGATAATTTAACTTCGTTTAAGTTTTTTCCGGATAATTTTAGAAACTGTTAAAAAGTTCGAACGGATATCAATAACTCACTTTTTCCCCTGTCGGAAAATTTTCAAAAGTTGGATTTTTTCTCGAGTTTGAAACTTTCGTAAAGTCATACAAGTAACGCGGTGGACCCTCTAGAAGACAACAAACCTTAACTCGATTATGTGACCGTCTTGAACTGCCTCTAAACCTTAGGGTTTGGGGCAGTACGGCGTGCCACATGTGAGGCGTTGGCTTGACCCTTCTACGGCTGGATCACCGGCACTGTGACATATTCTGGGATTATTTGAACTCCGCTCAAGTGTTGAGCAATTTAGGAAATTTTGGGTATTTGATTATCTGTTCGGAAAGTTTAATACTGTCTATTTATCTGGAATGTGATACAATATGTGGAATTCATAGAGTTAGGCATGAAATGTGAAGTATGTGATATTTCGGATTTATGATGTCTAAAGTGATTGTGGATTCCAAATATTGTAGTTTTACAATTTCTTTTCTGTGACCGTAAGTGTAGTATGTAGTTGTATTGCCGGTTTTCGTTGCTATACGTCAACGACGATCGGTGTATGCATACTTACTTACGTTGATGATATGTGATATTATGTGTTGCTGTGATATGTTATATTGGATCGTCGTGTTCTGAATAGCTGGGGGTTTTATGTGAGATGAGCGTTTTTATTTTCATTCATGTAAAATTCATTCGTATGTAATATTCTTTTATTGGGGCACTTCCGGGATGAGGTTGATGTCACCAGTGTATATTGTTTACTTTTCCGCATTAGGTAGACCCAAGGAGAGAAGCACAAGTAACCGGGTTCTAGGGTCCAGTGGGAGGCCATCTCGAGGAGTCGAGACCGGGTCTCCTAACCCTAGAATTGGCAGAGTTACTTGCCGCTCTCGTAGGGGTCTAGGGATGTGGGTTTGGCTATTCATCGCGACCGTGGAATCCGTGTTTTATACAGGCTCGTATTGAAAACACGGACGTCCTAGTATATCCAATATTTCATATATGTTCTTCTGCTGCAATGTTCTGTGATGAGATCATATTACTGCCTGAGACGAATGCTTATACTATATATATATATATGCTGATATATAAATATTACTGCTTTCGTTTCTTCTGTGATGCTTAGAAAGCATAAGCTGATGGGATTTTATTAATGGGATTAATAAAAAGAAAAGAATCCTTAAAGATGTTGTAGAATCAAAACTTTATAAAAAGGGTAGCTACAATTTTGCTTTGCATAGCGGTATATATGATATACCCTGCACCTTATTCGATGAGGAAAGAGCCGAGATCCCTTCACCGGGAGTGACCTCTTTAGCAAAACTGGCAGATGCTACAACTCTCGGTTTGTCTTTTGATTGCTTTTAGAGTTTTGCTTTGCATAGCGATATATATGATATATCCCGCACCTTATTCGATGGGGAAAGAGCTGAGATCCCTTCACCGGGAGTGACCTCTTTAGCAAAACTGATGAAAGCCTCGAAATCACTCCATTTCAAAATTTCACTTGATTCTACAATGATATCAAGTTCATTACGCAATAGGTTTTCAGAAAAACCTGTCGTAGCCCTCCGACATTTCAGATAGATATTACTTAGTATTCGTGCTACGGTTGTTTGGCATTCGTCAAGGCATAGTGTACGGTAGCTATTTACTATTTATCTGTAGCATATGATGCGATTGGATTAGGGTATTCGTACGGCGTTGTTTGGCATTCGTCAAGGGTCGTGCGGGTGGGTTTAATTCAATCAAGAAATGTACGGGTTGAACTTGACTAGCGGACTATGAGTTGTTTGGCATTCGTCAAGGTCATAGCACGTTAGGGGCAAAAGCATTATCGGGAATTTCAAGTGTTGAAATTTGCAATAAGATTGCATACCTTCTATGAAATAGTTGGATCCCGATACCCATTGCGAGTAATTGTTACTCCCGGGAGAGTTTTACACAGGACAATTAGCCAATCAAGTAGGTGTCTAGAAAAGTGTTAACGGGGTTACGCCTCTGGGAAAACGAGGTTTACTTTAATTAGGTCCGTGCGAAAGCACGGGGAACCTCCCTCAAGTTCCGACACTGATCTGGCTGAAAGATTGACGAAATTGTAGGGTGTAATTAATCCCGGCTAATCTTACCTTTTAGGGTTTGAAGGAAGATTTGATAAAAACAGTGGGAGACATTCTGATTAGATAAGATAATAACCAATCTAATCTTGCAAGAGCATACGCTAAAGTGTTTTCTTCTCTCTCTCTCCAGGTAGTGACCATGTCAGGCCATAATCAAGATAATAATATGGATGTATTGACTGAACCCGCTTATTATACTGAGCAGGGGAACGTTGGACCCGTTCTTTCTTATAAGAGTTATAAGACTGAACAGGAAATAGGAGAATATCTGGATTCTCAAGACGCCCAAAAGAACATGCATGTTGATGCATCTTCTTCGGGTGTGTTAGTTATTGAGAACTGTTTCTCAATTCACCCTACGTCCTGGGTATTAGATACCGGATCAGGATCCCACATATGTAAATTGCTACATGGGCTACGTAAAGGTAGAGAACTGTGAAAAGGTGATCATTCCGTTCAAGTAGGGAATGGGGCAAATATTGCAGCCAAAGCAGTTGGCGAATATCACATAGTATTGCCAAGTCGTAATACACTGATTCTAAATGAGTGCTATTATATACCGAACATGATGTGCAACATTATATCAGTTTCTTTATTAAGTAAAGAAGGATATAATTTTGTAGTAAAGGATAATTTTATGAACATATTCCTAGATCAAAAGTTGATTGCATCAGGCTCGTTACATAATGGCATATTCATTCTAAATAAAATACAGTCCTCAATATACAAAACATACACAAGAGAAAGAGTTCAGAAATGAACGAATCCTCCTTGTGGCATTGTAGACTTGGTCATATCAATGCGACACGACTGGCTAAGTTACATAAAGATAGATATTTGAATCTGTTCGAATTATCATCGTATGATACTTGCCATTCATGTCTCAAAGGAAAAATGACCAAAGCTCCGTTTAGTGGACACGGAGAAAGAGTTACCGAACTCTTAGGACTGGTACACAGTGATGTATGCGGTCCCATGTCTACGCATGCCAGGAACGGTTCTTCCTACTTCATTACATTCACTGACGATCTCTCTAGATACGGGCATGTGTTCCTGTTGAAACACAAGTCTGAAGCTTTTGAGAAATTCAGAGAATATAAGCACGAAGTAGAGAACCAAACGGGCAAAAGTATTAAGATCCTTCGATCTGATCGAGGATGAGAATACTTGAGCAATGATTTTCTAGATTATCTAAAAGAGAATGGGATTCTCTCTCAGCTTACTCCACCTTATACACCACAACACAATGGTGTATCGGAACGGAGGAATCGCACCCTATTAGATATGGTGCGCTCTATGATGAGCACTGCTGAGTTACCTATTTCCTTCTGGGGGTATGCGCTTGAGACAGCCATACACCTATTGAATATGGTTCCTACCAAATCAGTGCCTACCACTCCATATGAGATATGGAAAGGGAAGAGACCATCTCTTAAGTATGTTAAGATATGGGGTTGTCCAGCCTATGTCAAAAGACAAAATCCGGACAAACTCGAGGCACGATCTGTCTTATATAAGTTTGTAGGATATCCTAAAAATTCACAAAGGTATATCTTCTACCACCCCGAGGAACAAAAGGTGTTTGTTTCTCGACATGCCACTTTCTTAGAAAAAGGTTTTCTTATGAAACAGATTAGTGGCATTGAGGTAGAACTTGAAGAGGTTCCAGCGACACAAACTATAACAGAAGTGTAATGACCCGAATTTGGCACGTGACAGCCCTAATACTACGCAACGTCTACAGGCGTAACGTAGTAAAAGAAAGCCAAAACCCAGAAATATAAACCATTAAAATACCAGTAAAGATAAGAAACATTGTTTAAAAGTTTTTGAAATCACAACCAAAATTCTTTAAAAGTCCAACTTTATTTCCTTTAAAATTTTGGCAGTACCTCCTTTGTAAAAGCCAACCCCAAAAGTGGGTACAACATAAATAAAAAGTAAAGCATCCCCAACGGGAGCAAATCCACGCCCAAGGGCGGAAAACAACTACCACAACAAATATACGACGCCGTAGCGAAGAAATAGAAGACGATAGAAAGGAAACTGTATAAAAGACAACAAATCCAACATAATATACAACATCGTCCTCACCAAGTCTCTAAGTCAATATGAAAATAGTAGATGGAGAGTACAGGGATACAACGAATATACAATACAACGAATAACCACAAAACCCACCTAAGCAAACTGCACACTATGAGCTGATGCGGTATCCGTAGCAAAAGATGATAAGATGTGTGATAATAGCCTGCCTCTGACTATCCTGAGGAACACCTGCAAACACTGTGGCACAACGGGGGTGAGTTGCCAACTCGTGAATAGTAAATAACATATGCAGGTAATCGCAAGTATGCACGTAAAGCGTGAATCTAAGATATGCAATTAACAGTAATAACATGTCATATGAATGCAGAATAATGGAAAGTACACTAGCAGGTACAACCAATATATATATACAGCAATAATGATATGACAACAGTAATCATGCGATAGGGATATGAGAATGTAACTGTGCAATAATCATGAAAGGTACACTAACAGGTACTACTAATACAAGAAGCAGTGCATAACAGATAAGGTGAGGTATTGTTCATATCAGATTATTGTATTTTTATACCACCCAATTTTTATCATATTGCTTATCGGTAGGTACTCTTGAGCTGTGTTTGCTAGTCAATTGCAGGATAAAGGTTCTCGGCTCCTAATAATAAAATTCATGGAAAAACACGACAAAATCCGGGTTCCTGCCAACCACAGATAAAACACGGATCTCCGCTCTTTATCCGTCTGTTGCCACACACCAGTTTAGGAGACAAAATGGCAAATCAAATGTCATTTTCATGCACAAGGCTCAATGGCAGCACAAGATCCAAGAAATCTACGCGGAGCTCGAGAAAATCATGACAAAAAGATCCATATCCAATCACCTTTTGACATGCTGCAAATCTGGAAGAAATGTGGAGAGATTCTGAGAAACAAAGTGTACCAAAATGATCCAAACATCAACACTAAGAATCACAGAAAAGACGAGAAGCCAATTCCCCCAAAACGCCGCGGTTCCGCGGCAATAGCAGGCTTAGGCCGCGGAACCGCGGCCTTACTGTGGCAACAGAGGCTGGGCTTTCAGGGGCAGATTGGTCTTTTCATATTTGTTCTGATTGTTGCCCTAGATTTCCTTCTCCCTGCCTATAAATAGCCCAGAACCTTGTGAAGCCAAGGGTGCATAATCTTGTATTTTTCTAGGTTTAGAATACTTGTTTCTTCTTCCTCTTCTCATCTCTTCTCCATTGAAAAACTTGTAGTGAGCATTTGTGAGTGAAGAATGATGAATAAAGAAGTTCCTTTTGTTATTATACTTGTCTTTTTCTCTTATTATTGCTTGTAATTTTCATTTGTTAAGTAGTTGTTGTTATTTCTTGTTGTTTCTTTATTTCTCTTTTTCTTTATCATTAAAACAACCATGATGCTTACGCTTGATCCTTGCCAAGGTGAGGTCGCAAATAGCTAGTTGTTATCTTCTAATCTCTTTCTTTCTATCTTCCTCTTTGTTTTGTTTTCTTTTCATTATGATGTGTGAGTAGTTTCCATACTTGTTAGGGTAGGATAAGGGAAGTTTGAGAGAAGGAAATCTCACTCACTCTTTCCTTGCCCAACATCTTAAATCGACTCCCGTTAATTGAACCACAATCCGCTCCCTACGGCACCCTATCCTACATGATAGCGGTGATTCCGTAGTGAGACCGGTTGTGGTTGAATTAACCGGGGGTTATGGCTAAGAGCCAAGAACGGACGGACAAGCACCAAAAGGAAGAACTTAAGCGTTGGAAAGCCTAGCTTATACTCGCAAGTTCCTTCCTAGTCGTGCTAATCCCCGTTGTTGCCGATTACCGTAACACCGATATTAAGAGTGGCAACGAAAGAAGTGAGCGACTCCTAACTCAAACTAACCTAATCCTAACCCTAACAAGCTCTCTTTACATATCATTTTAACACTTAGTTAATCACAAACAAATCTGAAAAACTGGACTTAACTCGTTAAAGCACATAGAAAAAGATTCCCATCTCCCTGCGGACGACCCGTACTCAACCGGCTAGCTACGAGCGAAACCGTTTTGATTGCGGTAATTAACTATACTTGAACACGCAGAATCGCTACCAATCAAATGGCGCCGTTGCCAGGGAGACGGTAGTTTATTTCTTTGTGTAATTTCGGCTTAACTTGTGAATATAAATATAACCGAAAAACAAAAAAAAAATATACTTTGTATAGAAAAAGCATATTGTTATTTTTGATTAGTTTTTGTGCAAGTGTGCAGGATAATACGGAATTCGAGTTCAGTGCCAAAGACGTGGGATATTCGAAATTCAAGTTCAGTGCCAAAGACGTGGGAAGATAGACCCACATTTCGCGGCTACACCGCGACGGATCAAAACGAAGCAAACGGTCTACTGTAAAAATTTCAGAAGTCCAACCCCACTATCTTGCCGCGGAACCGCGGCATAAGCCAGCTTAGGCCGTGGAACCGCGGCCGTTTGGTCTCTTCAGTGTGCCAAAATTTTTGGGTAAGTCTCTCTCCTCCTCCCCACTCCTATGGACTCCAATAAACTGTGTTTTCTGCAGCATTCTTTGCGCAAATTCTCTTCCCCCTTCCAATAAACTGTTCTTGTGCAGGATTCTTTGCGCCGTGCTAAAAATAAAAATTGTTTGCAGTTGATTTGTTATCGCTTTGCATTCATTAATACGGACTTAAGGGGCTTGAAACCAATTCAGATTGGGTGGGGATTTCATCACCCTTCCCAGGACCCCAGAAATCACAAAAAGCATATGCATTGACCATTGTTAAATTAAAAAAAATACTAGACTCAGCCCTAAGGACTTCGCGCTCAATAGGACAGAGGACTAATTACAGGCATCGGCCGTTTATCCTATCCTGACTTTGCGGTGTCTAGGCAAGTGTGACGAAGGCAAGTGGTTATTTAATTAAGGAACTTCGCGAAAGCGTTGGACAACCTCCCACTTACCTGGCACTTATCTGGCCGCAATTGGCGGAGAAGAGGCGGTTTGAGGTCCTGTTTCTAGTTCTTTGGAACAGTTAGGAGCTGTCTAGTTGACTTAAGTGACCACTAGATCTAGATGTGATTGTGCATATCTTGTTTGTGATTGCTTAAAGCCGTAACTCCGTACATATTTCTGTAAAGCTCTTTCTAAAAAAAAAAAGGAAAAAAATCAAAAACTTTTATAAAAACTTGCCCTTTGTCGCCAAAATCCATTTTTCACCCACCACCCATCGCCTTTCTCCATTGACGTTTTCTTACCCTCACCTTCTCCGCTTTGACTATACTAAACTCGTTTAGTGTATGTCCGCTTGGACTCGGGACACTAGCGCCCGCCTAGTCCGCGTTACGTTAGTCGCTACCGACTACGCGATCGACTCAGACGTCGAAACTCCGTCCACTCCTCTTTCACCTTTACCTTTGCCGGCCAACTCCGACGTTGACCGGAATTCTGTTCATACATCTTCACCTTCACCATCACCAACCTCTTTTTCCGCGATGTCAGGATTTAATCCGAACATCTCTTTGACTACCCCTGGATTGGCTCCACCTCCTACGGAGACCAATAACCCACCACCACCGCCTGTTGTAGCGCCGCAGCGAATCGCGCTCCAGGATCGTTTCTATCCCACCCGTTCTGCACTTCCCACCTGCCTTTCTCTTCCACCGGCCAATGGGGATAATTTTGAAATTAAGCCCCACTTCATCAACATGCTTCCACGATTTCATGGGCTTGAATCTGAAGATGCCTATATCTTCATCAATAAATTTCAAAACGTTTGTGCCATGATGAAAACTACCCAACTGTCGGACGATGCGATACGTCTACGGGTCATTCCGTTCACTTTATGCGATCTTGCTGAAAAATGGCTGTATAGCACCGCTTCCCACTCCATAACCAGTTGGGACGAGTTTGTTAAAGCGTTTCTAAAAAAATTCTATCCGAATCATAAAACCCCAAGGATCCGCAATGAAATCAACCAATTCTCTCAGCTTCCTTCTGAACCCTTCTGGAAGTGCTTTGACCGGTACAAAGACCTTCTTGTTCAGTGTCCTCACCACGGTATAGAGAAATGGCAACTTTGCCAAACCTTATACGAGGGCCTGAACCCAGCAACAAAGCAGTTGTTGGAAACCATCTGTCAGGGCCACTTCCTATCCAAATCTGACGAGGAAGCGTGACAATTCTTTGACGACCTTGCGGAGCAAACGCTACAATGGGAGAGCACCAGACCGAATTCTTCTTCTTCTACCTCCACTTCTACCGGTCAGTCTAGGGTAGGAATTCACCAACTTGATGTCTCTATTGCGATGAAAGCTGAAATGGCTGCAATAACGAGAAAGCTTGAAGCGATAGAGAGCAAATTTTCTTCTCCTGCTCCTACCCCTGTTCTCCCCCTTCGCACCATTTGCGCTTGTTGTTCCGATCCTTCTCACTTAACCGAAGAGTGTCCTTACAATCCACCATCGCAAGGACAGGATCAGGTTAATGCTGCATTCCAGCAAAGACCGAGGAATGATCCATACTCTTCCACCTATAATCCCGGTTGGAGGAACCACCCCAATTTCGCCTGGAATCAGAATCAGAATCAATTCCAAGGAAACAATTTCCAAAGGGCCCCTCCGCCGCAACAACAAGCGCAACAACAAACTCAACAGCAGTTTCAGCAACCCTTCCAACCCCAATCTTTCCAAAATCAGACGAACAACTTTGCACCCAACAATTCTTTTCCACCAAACAACTTTGTTCCGTCAAACAACGATAAGGTTTCCTCGCTTGAATGAAGTCTGGAGGCGTTCGTTAAACAATCAACACAATCCACCGCCAACATCCAGTCTTCCATTCAGTCCTTAGTGCAACACACTGCCGCTCACGGGCAAAGCATCAAAACCATCGAGGCCCAGATTGCACAGCTGAATGCGGCCTTAAGCGAGCGAGAGAAGGGGAAGCTCCCGTCCCAGCCACTCCCAAATCCCGGTCACCCACATAATGTACATGTTGCTCTTGAACAACAGAATCATAATGTGAGTGCCGTGACCACATTGAGATCGGGAAGGATGCTGCAAAACAACATTGGCACATGGATCAACGATGACACCCCGGCCGCTTCTTCTTCTTCTTCTTCTCCTGCTTCTTCGTCTTCTGAGCCTATTCTTCGTTCTTCACAAGGCTCTCCTTCCTCTTCTTCTGCTTTGAATGGACCCACTTCTCACTCCACGAAAACACCTGTTCTGGGATCCGTTCCTACTCCACAATCTCCTCCACAAGCATTAGACTCAACCAATTTTAAAAACGTCCCATTTCCAAACCGGTTGAGGTGTAATAAACAAAATCCTCAAATGGAAAAGATTCTGGAGTTATTTAAGCAGGTTAACATTAACATTCCTCTTTTAGATTCCGTCCAACAAGTCCCATCCTACGCGAAAATCTTAAAGGACTTGTGCACGAAAGAGAAGAAGTCTCAGGTACCCAAGAAAGTTTTCTTGGCTAGTGCTGTGAGTGATGCCCTTACCCAATCTTTACCACAAAAACGGAAGGACCCTGGCTGTCCTACGATTTCTATTACCATTGGGGATAAGAACATCAACCGCGCACTATTAGATCTTGGTGCCAGTGTTAACCTGCTTCCGTACTCAGTATACGAGCAATTAGGCGTAGGAGAGCTGAAACCCACACACTGCACTCTCCAAATGGCCGACCGATCGATCACCCATCCTAGGGGTGAGCTAGAGGATGTGTTAATCAAAGTCGAGGACTTCATATTCCCCGTTGACTTCATTGTATTAGACACACAGCCTGTAGCTAATCCCCGGAATCAAATTCCGGTGATACTCGGTCGCCCATTCCTTGCAACCTCAAATGCTGTGATCAATTGTCGCAATGGTTCGATGAACCTATCTTTTGGAAATATGACGATTGAACTCAACATTTTTAGGTTGGGGAATCAGCTCTCCGAACCTAATGCTCATATACTGGACGTCTGCTCGATCCAGGAGATCACCCAAGAAGAATGTGAATTCGAGGAGTTTCTGTTTGATCACGATAATCTTGACGCCACTAGTGTATTCCTCCTCGAACCTGCTGCTGTTTCTGCGCCCGACAACGACTACGAGTGTTTCACATTCTTGAACGATCTTAGCCGCTCGCAACCCGAGTTTGAATCATTCGAATTTCCGGATGAGTTACCTGAACCATCCGACTCGGTCGCTTACACTCGTTTTGAACCTTTGCTGGAATCTTTTGAGTTCGAGACCGTTTCACCAATCTTGCCTTCCATCGTTTCACCTCCAACGCTCGAACTCAAGCCTTTGCCGTCTCACCTTAAGTATGCTTACTTAGGTGAGAACGAGACCCTCCCTGTCATCATCTCGGCTTCTCTAGCTCCAGAGCAAGAGAAAGCCCTTCTCGCGGTCTTGCACAGCAACATGCAAGCTTTTGGCTGGTCCATGGCGGACATCAAGGGGATTAGTCCCCTGATCGTTGAGCATCACATTCATCTGATGGATGATGCCAAACCAGCCCGGGATCCACAAAGACGTCTCAATCCAGTCATGAAAGAGGCTGTGAAGAAGGAGATCGTAAAATGTCTAGATAGTGGTATCATTTACCCTATCTCTGATAGCTAGTGGGTTAGCCCCATTCATGTTGTCCCCAAGAAGTCGGGCATCACGGTCATAACCAACGAGGCAAACGAGTTAATCTCTACTCGCACCCAAACTGGGTGGCGAGTATGCATTGATTACAGAAAACTCAACGCCGCAACGCGGAAAGACCACTTTCCGCTACCTTTCATTGACCAGATGCTTGAACGATTAGCCGGATACGAGTACTACTGTTTTCTTGATGGCTACTCCAGCTATAATCAAATTCCCATCACCGAAAAAGACCAGGACAAGACCACTTTCACTTGTCCTTTCGGCACGTTCGCATATCGTCGCATGCCCTTTGGGTTATGCAATGCGCCCGCTACCTTTCAGCGGTGTATGATGGGAATCTTCTCAGACATGGTGGAAAAATTTCTGGAGATTTTCATGGATGATTTCTCCATCTTCGGCGATTCCTTCAACGAGTGTTTGCTGCATCTTGACGCTGTCCTTACCCGATGTAAGGACAAGAATCTCACTTTGAATTGGGAGAAGTGCCACTTCATGGTGCGCGAAGGTATTGTCTTAGGACACATCATCTCGCAAAATGGCATAGAGGTTGACAAAGCAAAGATTGAGGTCATTTCCAATCTACCTCCTCCCCGATGCGTCAGAGATATCCGAGCCTTCCTTGGCCATGCCGGTTTTTATAGACGGTTCATCAAGGACTTTAGCAAGATTGCTAGGCCCTTGACTCTTTTGCTGGCCAAGGATACGCCATTCGACTTCAACTCGAGCTGTGTGACTGCATTCGAGTCATTGAAAAGCTCACTCACTTCTGCTCCCATTCTTTCTTCGCCTGACTGGACGCACCCATTTGAGATTATGTGCGATGCATCCGACCTTGCCATTGGTGCTGTCCTTGGACAACACATCAACAAGATGCCGCACGTAATCTACTATGCAAGCCGAACCCTGAACGACGCACAACTCAATTATACAACAACTGAGAAGGAATTCTTGGCTGTTGTATTTGCTTTAGAAAAGTTCAGGCCCTACCTCATCGGCTCTCCAGTCATCGTCTACACAGACCATTCTGCTCTGCGCCATCTTTTTGCGAAGAAAGATGCAAAATCTCGGCTAATACGTTGGATCCACTTTCTTCAAGAGTTTGACCTTGTCATTAAGGACAAACGAGGATGTGAAAACGTAGTTGCCAACCATCTCTCACGACTTCCTTCTTCGCCTTCGCTTCCAATTCCGATCAATGACGTTTTCCCGGATGAACAGCTCTTGACAGTATCTTGCGAACCCTGGTTCGCAGATATTGTGAACTATTTGGCCACGGGATTACTACCGACTGAATGGTCAAGTCAGGATAGACTTCGCTTCTTATCCCAAGTAAAACACTTTTACTGGGACGAACCCTATTTGTTCAAGTACTGTCCCGACCAGATTATTCGTCGGTGTGTCCCTGACGAGGAATTCAAGAGTGTGCTGTCATTTTGCCACGATCAAGCATGTGGCGGGCATTTTGGCCCCAGAAAGACAGCTGAGAAGATCTTGCAATGTGGTTTCTACTGGCCACAACTCTTCAAAGACGCTCATGACTATTGCAAGACTTGCTCCCGGTGCCAACACTTGGGTCGGATATCCCGGAGGAACGAGATGCCGCTCCAACCGATCTTGGTTATGGAGATTTTCGATGTTTGGGGGATAGATTTCATGGGGCCGTTTCCCAGCTCTTTTGGGAACTTGTACATCCTTCTCGCTGTTGATTACGTCTCTAAGTGGGTCGAGGCTGTGCCCAGCCGGACTAATGACAACAAGGTTGTTGTTAGGTTTCTTAAAGAAAACATTTTCTCCCGTTTTGGGCACCCCCGAGCGATCATTAGTGACAATGGAAGTCATTTCTGCAATAAGACTTTCGAGGCCTTGATGCAGAAATATTCCATTAATCATAAGCTCTCTACGCCCTACCACCCCCGAACCTGCAGGAAGGCCGAAGTTTCAAATCGGCAAATCAAGCAGATACTGGAGAAGACGGTTTCTAAGAACCGTAAGGATTGGTCGCTGAAACTCACTGATGCCCTTTGGGCATTTCGAACCGCTTATAAGACCGACCTTGGCATGTCTCCCTATCGGCTTGTGTACGGAAAAGCCTGCAACCTACCTGTCGAAATAGAGCATCGCGCATTTTGGGCGATAAAGGAGCTGAATCTGTCTCTCGAGGATGCGGGCAGCCATCGGAAGCTGCAGTTGAACGAATTAAGCGAGCTTAGGGATGAGGCTTACGATAACGCGGTTGTCATTAAGAACCGAACGAAGGTGTTTCACGATAAACACCTTTTGCGCAAAACCTTCGTACCTGGTCAGCAGGTACTACTTTACGACACCCGACTACACTTCCATCCAGGAAAGCTCCGATCTCGTTGGAAAGGGCCGTATTTTGTGCGGAATGTGTATCCGCATGGCGCTGTGGATTTGGAAAATCCAAAGGACGGTTCATTTTTCAAAGTAAATGGACACCGACTTAAACCGTACCTTAGCGCCGAACCATCAGAGGAGCTCCTGTTCTTACAGGAGCCGGTTTACCCTGCATAATCTTCCTCTGCCTACCACCAAACTTCGGTTATCCAGCCAAGAACAGTGGACACTGTTCCAAATAAGTTTAGGGGTATGTATATACCATTTTGTATATATTTGTGGATATTCTTTTTCTTTTTCTTTTTCTTAAAACCAAAAACAAAAATAAAAATTTGTGTGTATACCTAACCGACAATTTTGACCCTTCAAATGATCTCTTCATGCAATGACAGTGAGGACACTGTCCAGTTTAAGTTTGGGGGTACGCTCGGTACACATTTCTTACCTTCGCATTCATATGTATATTTTGCATCTGCATATTTAAATCCATAAAATCCATAAAAATCTGAAAATTTTCCAAAAACATAAAAACTTTTCTGTCAAGATTAGCTAGTGGGAGGACTCTGATTCAACATTTCGACGGTTTTGTTTGATAAAACAAAAATAACTAAATCTTATGTCTAGATTTTGAAAACCTGAAAAATAACTCTCCTTTGAAGTTAACTATAGCTGATATATGTCTTTACATCACACTACACGTGTCGTGAGTTTTTGGAAATTAGATGACAAGTCTTTTTATGTCTAAAAACTTTTAAATGGATAAATGATTTTCTGAGGATCAAATAGGTTTGTTCGGAAATAAGTAATATCAAGAATAGTTTATGAAGTGAGTGAATATGAAGGAATGTTATTGATGCCTTAATTGGAACTAAGTCTGAAAAATAACCCATCTGGAACTTGATTGGAATGATTACACACCAAAACCCACTAAACACGTCTTTTATCCAAAAAAATAATTGAACTGCCGGCTATATCTCCGTTCGTATTAAATCATCATGATTTTCACGCCCAACTGTCTTTTGTTTGTGGACCTAGGTAACTTGAGTAATTAAGTCCGCTGGGGTGTTTCTACATCTAATGCCCTAAAGCCAACTGGTTTGGGTGCATTGGCCCAAAACTCGCTAAGAAGCCTAGAAAGTCCAGATTAAAACAAAGTCAAGCAAGTGTTCTCTCCGAGTTAAAATTCCTAACGGTTCTTTGTGTGAGAATAATCTTGATAAAAGACAGGCTTTTATAAAAATTTTAGCGGAGATATGAAGGTCTTATTCTATGATAAAGACTATTGCACGTTCACAGAGGTGTGTATGAAATGAAAACAAGAAAAAGGTGGAGTGAAAAATAAGACCTAGTTTCCTATTAGGGAAGATAGAAATTCTGAAGTTGAAACCTTACTGGAAAACGAAACTTGAAAAATGCTTAACTCTTTGTAAAACTTATGTGATCCTTTCAAAATTCTTATCTAGGCTTTATTGTGTGATATGATGACTTTATTCGACCCTTCTGAAACTTAACGACACTATTTGCACTACATGTAAAGACATATAAAATCTGTAGTTAAATAAGAAGCGAGGTGTGAAAAATAAAGGTTCGATAGTCTAGACTTAGGATAATAGAATTGTTATTTTCTGAAACAAAACTTTAGGGTTTGAATCTTAGTTATTTTACAAAACTAACTTGACCGGATTTTGTGGGTGTAATCCGCTGAAAACCCCCAGGAGACAACACTCCTCCTACTAGGGACACCTAGAGGTTTAACGGCTTGTTGCACATGCTCAGTGCAATCGCGTTCCCTGCGAAAGTGAGGTTAGGAAATTTTTTGTGAATAAATTGGCTTTGCTCGGGACGAGCAAATGATAAGTTTGGGGGTATTTGTTCATATCAGATTATTGCATTTTTATACCACCCAATTTTTATCATATTGCTTATCGGTAGGTACACTTGAGCCGTGTTTGCTAGTCAATTGCAGGATACAGGTTCTCGGCTCTTAACAATAAAATTCATGGAAAAACACGACAAAATCCGGGTTCCTGCCAACCACAGATAAAACACGGATCTCCGCTCTTTATCCGTCTGTTGCCACACACCAGTTTAGGAGACAAAATGGCAAATCAAATGTCATTTTCATGCACAAGGCTCAATGGCAGCACAAGATCCAAGAAATCTACATGGAGCCCGAGAAAATCATGACAAAAAGATCCATATCCAATCACCTTTAGACATGCTGCAAATCTGGAAGAAATGTGGAGAGATTCTGAGAAACAAAGTGTACCAAAATGATCCAAACATCAACACTAAGAATCACAGAACAGACGAGAAGCCAATTCCCCCAAAACGCCGCGGTTCCGCGGCAATAGCAGGCTTAGGCCACGGAACCGCGGCCTTACTGTGGCAACAGAGGCTGGGCTTTCAGGGGCAGATTGGTCTTTTCATATTTGTTCTGATTGTTGCCCTAGATTTCCTTCTCCCTGCCTATAAATAGCCCAGAACCTTGTGAAGCCAAGGGTGCATAATCTTGTATTTTTCTAGGTTTAGAATACTTGTTTCTTCTTCCTCTTCTCATCTCTTCTCCATTGAAAAACTTGTAGTGAGCATTTGTGAGTGAAGAATGATGAATAAAGAAGTTCCTTTTGTTATTATACTTATCTTGTTCTCTTATTATTGCTTGTAATTTTCATTTGTTAAGTAGTTGTTGTTATTTCTTGTTGTTTCTTTCTTTCTCTTTTTCTTTATCATTAAAACAACCATGATGCTTACGCTTGATCCTTGCCAAGGTGAGGTCGCAAATAGCTAGTTGTTATCTTCTAATCTCTTTCTTTCTATCTTCCTCTTTGTTTTGTTTTCTTTTCATTATGATGTGTGAGTAGTTTCCATACTTGTTAGGGTAGGATAAGGGAAGTTTGAGAGAAGGAAATCTCTCTCACTCTTTCCTTGCCCAACATCTTAAATCGACTCCCGTTAATTGAACCACAATCCGCTCCCTACGGCACCCTATCCTACATGATAGCGGTGATTCCGTAGTGAGACCGGTTGTGGTTGAATTAACCGGGGGTTATGGCTAAGAGCCAAGAACGGACGGACAAGTACCAAAAGGAAGAACTTAAGCGTTGGAAAGCCTAGCTTATACTCGCAAGTTCCTTCCTAGTCGTGCTAATCCCCGTTGTTGCCGATTACCGTAACACCGATATTAAGAGTGGCAATGAAAGAAGTGAGCGACTCCTAACTCAAACTAACCTAATCCTAACCCTAACAAGCTCTCTTTACATATCATTTTAACACTTAGTTAATCATAAACAAATCTGGAAAACTGGACTTAACTCGTTAAAGCACATAGAAAAAGATTCCCATCTCCCTGCGGAGGACCCGTACTCAACCGGCTAGCTACGAGCGAAACCGTTTTGATTGCGGTAATTAACTAAACTTGAACACGCAGAATCGCTACCAATCAGGTATGGAGTGAAGTATGTCATTTTCAAGGAATCCTGACATCGTGGTAGGATCACAATCCAGCAAGACAATTTAATTACCAATTCTTCGAATCAGCCCCCAAATTGGCTCTCATATTATCTAAATATCACATCTCCTCAATTGTACAATATCAAGTATATCTCATATATCCTGAATGTACAATCTCAAGTATATATCACATATATCGAATGTACAATCATCAAGTATATCTCGTATATATCGAATGTACAAAATCAAGTGGATCTCACATATCTCATATGTACAATATGAAGTATATCTCACATATCTCGAATGTAAAACAGCAAGTAGATCTCATATATCTCGAATGCACAATATCAAGTAGATCTCACATATCTCGTATGTACAATATCAAGTAGATCTCACATATCTCGTATGTACAATATCAAGTATATCTCACATATCTCGAATGTACAACAGTAAGTAGATCTCACATATCTTGAATGTACAATATCAAGTAGATCTCACATATCTCGTATGTACAATATCAAGTAGATCTCACATATCTCGTATGTACAATATCAAGTATATCTCATATATCTCGAATGTAAAACAGTAAGCAGATCTCACATATCTATCCAGTATCCAATCTCAAATGAATCTCTTATATCCCGAATCAAATCTCCAGCAAAATTCTAACATCCTAAATATAATGACATAAATAAATATGATGAGGTCAATACACATATATTAGCGTCCCATTCCACTAATATTGGTGTAAAGGTATATATAACAGCGGCTCAATCCCCTGTTATATATACAAAGGAGTAATTAGAAATATCATGAAACCAATGTGCCAAGCATCGACACAGAAATGCTGATCCATCAGGTGCTGTCTCCATGACTGGCCCCCTGATAGGTACGTATCATACGCTATCCCGAAAGCTCGAGTGCCTAGCTCTGACCCTCGCCTCTCGACGTATCCATACGTACATGACTCCCGTCGGTATCCACATGATAGCCGCTGAGTCATTGGTCCTGTCACCGGAAAGTATGGTTCCCCTAAGCCTCATCGCCTAGCACCGCGACATCGTTCTTGCTTCGGGGTACCCCCGGGCCCCACCATGTACCCACAGACGGTGCCTCCTCACTCCTCGAATCGGGCATATATCAGAACCGATAAATCTCATGGTGGCTGCGGAAATATCAATATCAAGGAAACCGGGTCCTTCAAATAATGCATAATTTCATGAACTACCACGGTCCCCAAATCCAGAAAACATCATGAAAAATCCATATAACAATGCGAAAATCCATGAATATAATATGTGCGCCATATCTGAAATGCAAGCATATAAAGGAAAAACCGCTAATTAACTGCATCAAGTTAATACAAATATCATGCGGTTCCTATTTATCCACTTCTAAATAACATCAAGTGAAGGTAAACATGTAGCTAAAACCAGATGTATGTAAAATCAATAAGGTATAGCAAGATAATGTGTCTACCTATAAGCAATGATATAGTATACCTCCCTGGGTATAAGAACAGTATGCGCAAGGTATACCTGTAGCTATGACAGGGAGTGTGTATGTACCTATCACTAATGGTACAATACCCTATAGGAATACAGGTAACTAGAATGTAAGTATGTCAGAACATATGTGTAAGCATGTAGGTATACAGGTATGCTAAATGCCATATATGATAAGCAGTATGAATCAATGTCACAATGTCCCTAACCAAGCAATATAGCATCTATAAGTGGTTTGTGTGTGACATGGCAATTATTGACGGTGTGTGTAGCATATAATCAGTGCTCGTGCAACATGAATCGTCGATAATATGTGCAGTGTCCTACTAATATTAGTCCAGGCACAACTACATCTAAGTAATAGGGTAACGGCGCAATTCTAACAATAATGTAGAATATGCGACAAGTAATAAAATCTCTAGCCCTGACGCATAACGCCATGCGGGCGATTCCCCTGTAGATGTTAAATCTACTTACCAACGCTCCAAGTTAGGGGAAGCCTACAACCTGTTTTCCCTTGTCGTAGCGTCCGAAGTCCCCGCTTGCGAACCTAAAATTTCACAAACACATCACATAAGCATATATTCTATATCGATGAAAAGACATCGAAACGCAAGAATAACGTCCTGAAAATTATATTGCGCGCTTAGCGAATCTAACGCGCACGACATCGGCCAAAAATCCTAACTAAGGTCGCCGAACAACGAAACACCTAGTCTAGATTCCGATCGTCCCGATCATGCATTCAAAACACAAAACTAAACGTGGTCTCAATATAAACAACGTCGCAACGTCAAAAAAAACCACGCCTAAAAGTTACCAAAATCTAGTAAGCAGTATTTATTTTTATAGCACAAAACTACGAGTTTTACCAAAACTATAATTTACAAACATCTTCAAATAGCAAGGTTAAACCATTTAAACCATTTCTATATTTTTCAACTTGCTTAATTAAGCTTTAGCAAAAACCTAGTAAGCAAAACCCTTAATTAGACAAAGTAGTAATTAGCAAAAATTAGCATTTTCTACTAGGTTAAGCTTTTCCAATTCACAAATTAACACTTCAATTAAATATTAAACACTTAAATTAAGCTTTAACCTTAACTTGAATTTCTAAAACCATTTCTAGAATTTTGAAACATGAAATTTAAAGGTTAAACTAACATCTAATTAAGCTAGCATAAAGATTTAAACTTAACAATTAGAGATTAGGGTTAGGGTTTTATACCTTCAAGAACACCACTTGAATCAAAGATAAAACCAAACTTTAGCCTCCAAAATCCTCACTAGAATGAAGATCCAAGCAACTTTTATGAAGAAGAAAGAAGGTTTTGGATTTTATTTGAATTTCTATGAATTAAATTGGATTTTTCATGATTTTTGAAGCTTTAAAAGTGAAGAAATGTGCTTAGAAAAAGAGAGGGAAGCAAGGAGATGATGTGGCCGGCCAAAGCAAGGTGGGGGGGGGGTGTTTTTGGTGAAGGGTAGAATTTTCTAGAAGAAAAATGGAATAATTGGATAATAAAACAAAGCTTATGTTCACACTACTTTTCTTTTTCTTTATTTTTTAAAAAAATAAATCCTTTCACCATAAAAATCTAGATATTTAAAAAGAAGGTTCTAAAATAATTGTGGTGATAATTTTCAAGAATTTTCATTTAGAAGAAATTTCCCGATTTACGTGCATATTTTACCGGCTAAAATAATATTTTGTTTGGGAAAAATTCTATCTGAACCAAAACCTCCCAAATACCCCTAAAGTTCGCGCAAAAGCTTTATTTTAGCTAAAAAAAGTGCCGGTAAGCTTATACGGATGTTTGATCGAAATCGGGTTAAAACGGGAAAAACCGACAATTTTGCCCTAAAACGGAAAAATTCGCAAAACAATTTCTGAAACGTTACAATCTTCCCCCCTTAAAGAAATTCGGTCCCCGAATTAAAATGCATCTACGCGTACCTTCAAGAAAATGAGTACAAAACTCCCAATTCTCGCTCGCAGCCTACCAAGTGATCATCTCACTATACGGCTACGTCCAAGAAAAACCCTTCACAGATGGCAAGACCCTTGACCGAAGTTTCTCCACCCGCCTAGCCATTAACACAATTGGCTGCTGGTGAACAAAAGATCGCGTCCAAACTAAATGGTCTAGTGCTGAATCATGTGAAAAATGTCAAGAAGGTAATTGCAAAGTATCGACACAAGGAATACGGGGTGAATACTCAAAAATCTGGGCGGAAGAGCCAAATTAAAGGCAACGAACTAACTCGCTAAAAGGATCTCAAAAGGACCTAAAATCCTGGAATAAGCTTCCCAAAACTCAACATGTCATCCATCGGAAAATCCGTAGGAATACATGATCTCCCACTGCGAACACAAGTTTGCGACCAACATGGTCGGCATAAAACCTCTATCTGCACTAGGCTACTCTCATCCTGACCTGAACCAACTGGATCATCTCCGAAGTCTCTAGACTAGCTGGGGTCCAAAAATCCTACTACACAGAGTCAGAAAAACAGACTGGAGATTGACACCACCTAACAAACAAAACTTAAAGGTTGCCAATTGGAATGTCTCCTGATAACTGCTATCGAAGGAGAATCCGAACAATGGCAAGTGACGATCCCAACTGCCGAAAACAATTAATACGTACGCACAAACATATCCTTCAGAGTTGGTGTAGCCCGCTCTCACAAAACCATCATCCTACGGATGGAAAAACGGAGCTAAAGCTCAACCAGTACGCAAGGCTTCCTGAAGCTCCTGCCCAAGACGGCAAGCGAACAGGGTGCCTTCATTGGATACGACCCTCGAAGGAACTCCATGCAACACACAAACTTAACAAAGAACAACTGAGCAGACTGAGAAAAACCGGACAACAAGCATCCGATTGGAGTCACACCCTGACTAAACCTAGGTAGACACCATAACGAATTTCATGGAGATCTGCTCCCATTCCCACTTCGGAACAGTTAAAGATTGCAACTCTCCAGCCGGTCTCAGATGCTAAACCCAAAAATCTACGGATCTCCGTCCTGCACACAAGTCTGGGCTAAAGCTGTACGACCCCGATCTTCCTCGGGACCATACGAAAACCGTCTCCCGCAACTACAAGACCTAGGAGTCAACACAAACAAGCCTGAAGGAACACTCCGAGAATCTAGCAACAGCTGGGGCTCTCCCAATGTCTGAAAAACAAATCCTCAAGTGCTACTCCTGTCCCTCACGACACATTGAATAGACCAGAATGTCGTCAATAACACAACAATAACTGGTCGAGGAACGGCCTGAAGAAATCTGGTGTAACATGCCTACGAATGCTGCTATGGCATTGGCGAGTCCAAAGACACCACCAAAACACACAAAGTCGTAGCATGCACATGACAGCCAACGGAATGCCATCACTCCGAACCCGCAACAATGATGACCTGTTCCTAACAACTTAGAAAAAGTCTCGCACTTAGGAGCCGATCGAAGAAATCGTCAATGCGAGGTAAATGATACCTATCCGCACCGTAAGCCGGTTCAATTAACGATCTATCAATACACAACCTCAACTGCCGTCCTTCTCCTTGACGAATAGAAATAGGAGCTCCTCAAGGAGAAACACTCAGACGCACAAACCCCACAACAAACAACTCTGCAGCTGATCCTTAAGCTCCCTAAGCTCCGCCGGCTCATCTGGAACAACGTCGGAAAACTCTCGCACGATAAGAACCCGGTCCAACAAACCCACTATGGCTCCGGTATCATGAATGAACGCAAAGAATCCTCGACATCCTCTCCTTAAAAGCCGACTAGCGAAAAAGGCTGAATTCAAGCTGTGTGAGGCGGCACCACTGCCGTCCTATGCACAACAAGAACTGACTCGCCGGGAAAACAAACCCTGTCTGTTTTCCTTGCGGTAGTCCACAGACGCCTAGCACGTAACTAACCAGTCCGTGCCCAGGAGAACGTCAAATCCAACATCTCTAGAAGGATCAAGTGACGGATGAATCTCCTAACCGATTGGCATACGACTGAAATACGTGTCGCGCAACAAAAGAATCGCTGACAGAAGTTAACACAACAAATGGCTGATCTAGCTAACACGAATCCCCTCGTCCCAACCTCTGCTACTCCCGCAACGGTCACGAAAGCTGTCTCGACGACTAAGCCTCTGTCTCTGAGATGATACCCCGGTACGATTCCTCCACAGTTCTGGAACTCCCGAAGTCTCTGGAATACGTGTCTCGTCAACTAGGGCTACATCCACTGGTGCTATGTAAGTGACGGAATACTGTGTGCTGATCGCAAGGAACAACTGGGTAGCAGGGTGACAACCTCATGTCGCTGCGCTCGAATGGCCTCAACCAATGAACTCATCGTCTAGCGCAAGTCCTGCATCTCTGCTACATGCCTAGCGATACTATCTGTCGAAGGCGGATCCGTCTGCACCTGTGCAACTAGCGTGCCATCCTGGTCAATTCTCGTCTCACCCGATCCAACTCTGACCTCGGCCCTCGCTGCACCTCACCGAGTCCTCATAGTCGTCGTTGGCAAAGGCTATAAATAGGAATAGGATTCGATATGAACACGGAAATCGAATCACAAGGATATGAATCATCAAGGAAGGAATTTCAAGTAATTGTACTTAGGTCACTTTAGGCGGAGTTCTGCATCGTGAGTATGCTGCAGACATACACACAGTACATTACTTTGCTTAAACTACCTACTCCATCATATCAAGGTCATCCTACACTCCGTAAGGTAAAAACCTAGCGCTCTGATACCAACTTTAGCACGACCCGAAATTGGCACGTGACGGCCCTAATATTACGCAACGTCTACAGGCGTAACGTAGTAAAAGAAAGCCAAAACCCAGAAATATAAACCATTAAAATACCAGTAAAGATAAGAAACATTGTTTAAAAGTCTTTGAAATCACAACCCAAATTCTTTAAAAGTCCAACTTTATTTCCTTTAAAATTTTGGCAGCACCTCCTTTGTAAAAGCCAACCCCAAAAGTGGGTACAATATAAATAAAAAGTAAAGCATCCCCAACGGGAGCAAATCCACGCCCAAGGGCGGAAAACAACCACCACAACAAATATACGACGCCGTAGCGAAGAAATAGAAGACGATAGAAAGGAAACTGTATAAAAGACAACAAATCCAACATAATATACAACATCGTCCTCACCAAGTCTCTAAGTCAATATGAAAATAGTAGATGGAGAGTACAGGGATACAACGAATATACAATACAACGAATAACCACAAAACCCACCTAAGCAAACTGCACACTGTGAGCTGATGCGGTATCTGTAGCAAAAGATGATAAGATGTGTGATAATAGCCTGCCTCTGACTATCCTGAGGAACACCTGCAAACACTGTGGCACAACGGGGGTGAGTTGCCAACTCGTGAATAGTAAATAACATATGCAGGTAATCGCAAATATGCACGTAAAGCGTGAATCTAAGATATGCAATTAACAGTAATAACATGTCATATGAATGCAGAATAATGGAAAGTGCACTAGCAGGTACAACCAATATATATATACAGCAATAATGATATGACAACAGTAATCATGCGATAGGGATATGAGAATGTAACTGTGCAATAATCATGAAAGGTACACTAACAGGTACTACTAATACAAGAAGTAGTGCACAACAGATAAGGTGAGGTATGGAGTGAAGTATGTCATTTCCACGGAATCCTGACATCGTGGTAGGATCACAATCCAGCAAGACAATTTAATTACCAATTCTTCGAATCAGCCCCCAAATTGGCTCTCATATTATCTAAATATCACATCTCCTCAATTGCACAATATCAAGTATATCTCATATATCCCGAATGGACAACCTCAAGTATATATCACATATATCGAATGTACAATCATCAAGTATATCTCGTATATATCGAATGTACAAAATCAAGTGGATCTCACATATCTCATATGTACAATATGAATTATATCCCACATATCTCGAATGTAAAACAGCAAGTAGATCTCATATATCTCGAATGCACAATATCAAGTAGATCTCACATATCTCGTATGTACAATATCAAGTAGATCTCACATATCTCGTATGTACAATATCAAGTATATCTCACATATCTCGAATGTACAACAGTAAGTAGATTTCACATATGTTGAATGTACAATATCAAGTAGATCTCACATATCTCGTATGCACAATATCAAGTAGATCTTACATATCTCGTATGTACAATATCAAATATATATCACATATCTCGAATGTACAACAGTAAGCAGATCTTACATATCTATCCAGTATCCAATCTCAAATGAATCTCTTATATCCCGAATCAAATCTCCAGCAAAATTCTAACATCCTAAATATAATGACATAAATAAATATGATGAGGTCAATACACATATATTAGCGTCCCATTCCACTAATATTGGTGTAAAGGTATATATAACAGCGGCTCAATCCCCTGTTATATATACAAAGGAGTAATTAGAAATATCATGAAACCAATGTACCAAGCATCGACACAGAAATGCTGATCCATCAGGTGCTGTCCATGACTGGCCCCCTGATAGGTATGTATCATACGCTATCCCGAAAGCTCGAGTGCCTAGCTCTGACCCTCGCCTCTCGACGTATCCATACGTACATGACTCCCGTCGGTATCCACATGATAGCCGCTGAGTCATTGGTTCTGTCACCAGAAAGTATGGTTCCCCTAAGCCTCATCGCCTAGCACCGCGACATCGTTCTTGCTTCGGGGTACCCCCGGGCCCCACCATGTACCCACAGACGGTGCCTCCTCACTCCTCGAATCGGGCATATATCAGAACCGATAAATCTCATGGTGGCTGCGGAAATATCAATATCAAGGAAACCGGGTCCTTCAAATAATGCATAATTTCATGAACTACCACGGTCCCCAAATCCAGAAAACATCATGAAAAATCCATATAACAATGCGAAAATCCATGAATATAATATGTGCGCCATATCTGAAATGCAAGCATATAAAGGAAAAACAGCTAATTAACTGCATCAAGTTAATACAAATATCATGCGGTTCATATTTATCCACTTTTAAATAACATCAAGTGAAGGTAAATATGTAGCTAAAACCAGATGTATGTAAAATCAATAAGGTATAGCAAGATAATGTGTCTACCTATAAGCAATGATATAGTATACCTCCCTGGGTATAAGAACAGTATGCGCAAGGTATACCTGTAGCTATGACAGGGAGTGTGTATGTACCTATCACTAATGGTACAATACCCTATAGGAATACAGGTAACTAGCATGTAAGTATGCCAGAACATATGTGTAAGCATGTAGGTATACATGTATGCTAAATGCCATATATGATAAGCAGTATGAATCAATGTCACAATGTCCCTAATCAAGCAATATAAAATCTATAAGTCATTTGTGTGTGACATGGCAATTATTGACGGTGTGTGTAGCATATAATCAGTGCTCGTGCAACATGAATCGTCAATAATATGTGCAGTGTCCTACTACTACTAGTCCAGGCACAACTACATCTAAGTAATAGGGTAAAGGCGCAATTCTAACAATAATGTAGAATATGCGACAAGTAATAAAATCTCTAGCCCTGACGCATAACGCCATGTGGGCGATTCCCCTGTAGATGTTAAATCTACTCATCAACGCTCCAAGCTAGGTGAAGCCTACCACCTGTTTTCCCTTGTCGTAGCGTCTGAAGTCCCCGCTTGCGATCCTAAAATTTCACAAACACATCACATAAGCATATATTCTATATCGACGAAAAGACATCGAAACGCAAGAATAACGCCCTGAAAATTACATTGCACGCTTAGCGAATCTAACGCGCACGACATCGGCCAAAAATCCTAACTAGGGTCACCGAACTACGAAACACCTAGTCTAGATTCCGATCGTCCCGATCGCGCATTCAAAACACAAAACTAAACGTGGTCTCAATATAAACAACGTCGCAACGTCAAAAAAAACCACGCCTAAAAGTTACCAAAATCTAGTAAGCAGTATTTATCTTTATAGCACAAAATTATGAGTTTTACCAAAACTATAATTTACAAACATCTTCAAATAGCAAGGTTAAACCATTTAAACCATTTCTATATTTTTAAACTTGCTTAATTAAGCTTTAGCAAAAACCTAGTAAGCAAAACCCTTAATTAGACAAAGTAGTAATTAGCAAAAATTAGCATTTTCTACTAGTTTAAGCTTTTCCAATTCACAAATTAACACTTCAATTAAATATTAAACACTTAAATTAAGCTTTAACATTAACTTGAATTTCTAAAACCATTTCTAGAATTTTGAAACATGAAATTTAAAGGTTAAACTAACATCTAATTAAGCTAGCATAAAGATTTAAACTTAACAATTAGAGATTAGGGTTAGGGTTTTATACCTTCAAGAACACCACTTGAATCAAGGATAAAACCAAATTTTAGCCTCCAAAATCCTCACTAGAATGAAGATCCAAGCAACTTTTGTGAAGAAGAAAGATGGTTTTGTATTTTATTTGAATTTCTATGAATTAAATTGGATTTTTCATGATTTTTGAAGCTTTAAAAGTGAAGAAATGAGTTTAGAAAAAGAGAGGGAAGCAAGGAGATGATGTGGCCGGCCAAAGCAAGGTGGGGGGGGGTGTTTTTGGTGAAGGGTAGAATTTTCTAGAAGAAAAATGGAATAATTGGATAATATAACAAAGCTTATGTTCACACTACTTTTCTTTTTCTTTATTTTTTTAAAAAATAAATCCTTTCACCATAAAAATCTAGATATTTAAAAAGAAGGTTCTAAAATAATTGTGGTGATAATTTCCAAGATATTTCATTTAGAAGAAATTTCCCGATTTACGTGCATATTTTACCGACTAAAATAATATTTTATTTGGGAAAAATTCTATTTGAACCAAAACCTCCCAAATACCCCTAAAGTTCGTGCACAAGCTTTATTTTAGCTAAAAAAAGTGCCGGTAAGCTTATACGGATGTTTGATCGAAATCAGGTTAAAACGGGAAAAATCGACAATTTTGCCCTAAAACGGAAAAATTCGCAAAACGATTCCCCCCAAAATTTCCCCGCGCGCGCTCTTATCGCCTCCTCCCTCATTCCCCGACCCCCTCGTTGTTAGTTATGTATATGCCTTAGAGGCCATTGTTGTACATATGATGTATATTATGATGGATGCTTTGATATATACAGAGAGGACTTTCTTGCTCGTCATGATAGTATGCTATTTGGTTTCACTTTATCTTAACATGTTGACATGCATTGGTTTACTGTCTTTCTCTCACATGTTGGTAAAGCCCTTAGGATCTGTACTCGACTACTGGGACTATGATGAGATCATACCAGTGGGGCCACGGTAGTCGATGAGTACATCCTATAACTGTTCCTAGTCGAGGGTATATCGAGATAGGGCATCGATACACCAGAGTAGACTAGCGTATACGCATCTTGACCCATATGATGGGCGATGGATGATCCCATATCCATCGGTGTTTGACATCAAGGATGGTGTACGGGTGCTCAGTGGAGACTGGGTACACTGGACGGACTCGCCGAGAACTCCCAGATGGTGATATACCACATGTCAGATGGCAGTTCTCCGGTGACACTGGTACAGGGTAGTCTGTACACCCGAGATCGTCATAGAGTCTTGTGTAATTCCCACTGTGCTTTGATTTCCACCTTACCACGTCCAATAGGGCGTGCAAAACGGTGGCTTTGGGTGCAGTCCCGAATCACATGGAGGCAATGAGCGATAGGAGGGGATTCGTCTCTCCCGGTATAGGGAGTTGATGTTGTGCTGTGTTCGATTGGCTATAACTGAAAGTCCCTGGCCAGAGCTGTAGGGTTCCTAGGCACCCTAATGAGGTCTCACAAGGCATCGAACATGCCAATTTCAAAAATACGGTGCCGAGAAACCCTAGACTACGGATCGTTAGCTAGATATCTAGGCGAAAAAGGAAACTAGTTTACAATTAAACTAAAGGAACGGAAATACAACCTTTGTAGATCCGTTTCTCCACCTCCATAGCTCCATGATGAAGTCCTCTCCGCTGTCCAAAAATAATCCGGGCTCTAGCGTCGGTTTCATCGGAGAATAGACGAGCTAGGTCGTCGATGTCCATGCCGAAGATGATCTACGTCGAGGCATCGCTAGATCAAGCTCCAACTTCACCAAGTCATGAAAACTTGTGAAGGAAACACACTCTACTACTTGGCAAGAGGTAGAGGATGAATAAATAGGAAGTGGGTAGACTTTAGAATTGGATTTCTCACTCATTTGCATCAATCACCATTGATGGAGGAAGGTATCTTCATGAAGAAGAAGAAGAGGAAGAAGATCATAAATATTATGATAAGTTAAAATTAAATAGAAAAGAAAATTCAATCTTATCATAACACTTACCATAGTTAAGTGTAGAGAGTTAACCAAAGTTAGTGAGTGGTTAGGGTTTGGCATAAAACAAAAATGGTGGACTTTTCAAAAGTTCAAGAAACTTCAATAAAAGAAATAAATAAAGCCACCATTTTCCTTTTGCCAAAAATAAATAAAACAATAAATAAATCATTTAAAACCCTTAACCATTAACTAACTATGGTTTAAACATACATTTAACCAAGTATTGCATGTATCATCAAACATGATACAAGCAAGTGCACAAAATCATATCGCATATGCAATGCGCACACCCGAGTGAGAAAATCCATTTAAAGTGAACCGATACTAGTTAATGCAAAGTAATATATCAAATATATAATCATGCATTAAATCATTAAATCAACTCTTGATTTAACGATCCGGTCATATCGTATATAACCGACTAGTATCCTTTGTATCGGTTTATCGAATCAATCCTTGATTCGATAACTAGGGTATATCGCATATAACCTAATTGATACATTCATCGCGAGAATGGAATACGGTATCACATACACGCATTATTCTCGGTCCCGCGCATATCTCATATGCGCTCCTATTTCGTTTCGCTTGAGCCAGGAAACCTCTGTGTAGGACTCTTAAGACTCGTCAATACGCCGGCAGCAGGTGATGATCATATCAAGCACCCACAAGCCGCAAGCGGTCGGCTAAACGTAACGGCCACCCGGGTATTGAGAGATCAGAAGATCGACGAGCAAGCCCGCTCACACTCCAGTGAATCCAACCAGTAACACTACCGTACAGTCCGGTCTGATCGTCTGATATGTCGCATATCTCGCCTAGGGGTGGTAAACGTCAGACCCCAATAGCTCGATAAGTCGTGTCGATATGAGGTCTATAACAATTCGAGAAACTAATGGTAACACTTACCAGTAAATCTCAGCAACCCTGGCCAGGTATTTCCTGTTATAGCCAATCGAACACAGCGCAACATCAACTCCCTATACCGGGAGAGTCGAATCCCCTCCTATCGCTCATTGCCTCCATGTGACTCAGGACTGTACCCAAAAACCACCGTTTTGCACGCCCTCTTGGACGTGGTAAGATGGAAATCAAAGCACAGTGGGAACCACACAAGACTCTATGACGATCTCGGGTCAACAGACTACTCTGTACCAGTGTCACCAGAGAACTGCCATCTGACGTGAGGTATAATACCATCTGGGAGTTCTCGGCGAGTCCGTCCAGTGTACCCAGTCTCCACTGAGCACCCGTATATCATCTCTGATGTCAAACACCAATGGATATGGGATCATCCATCGTCCATCTGTATGGGTCGAGAAGGTATACGCTAGTCTACTCTGGTATATCGATGCCCCATCTCGATACACCCACGACTAGGGACTTTGAAGGATGTACTTATAGACTATCTGTCCCCACTAGTATGATCTGCATCATAGTCCAGGTAGTCAAGTACACATCCTAAGGGCTTTACCAACATGTAACAGAGAGACAATCAATGTACACGTTAAGGTAAAGAGCAACCAGATAGCATACTATCATGTCGAGCAAGAAAGTCCTCCCAATATATGTCCAAGCATCCACTACAATATACATCCTATGTATAGTAATGGCCTCTAGGGCATACATATAACTAACAATCTCCCACTTGCACTAGGGCCATCTGATAGCAGTGGTTGTAGTATCTCATACTCAACCATCCCATTAAAATCTCTCTCTGGAAACAGGCCTTTGTGAGTGGATCCGCTGTGTTGTCCTCTGAGTCTACTCTCCAAACCTCGATCACCCTGGAGATAAACTATCTCCATGATCAGGTGATACTGCCTTAGAATATGTCTGGATCACTGATGGGACCTGCGTTTCTTGGCATAAGCCACAACTCCATTGTCTCACAATGGTAGGAACGTAGTTCATCTCATGAACCAATATACACCCAAACAGCCTCTTTGGTAGCATCTTAAGTAGCGATGTATCGAGCCTTAATCGTCTAGTATGTCACGGTATCTAGCTTGGAACTCTTCCAACATACCATCCCTTTACTGAGGGTATAGACAATGCCTGTGACTGACATTCAGTCGTCTTTATCACTCTGGAACCATTCCAGTGATTCTCCCCAGGATCGATTGATACCATCTCACTACAACTAGTGAGAATCCTAACATCCAATTAAATCTATCTCATAGATCCAAAATCCAGGATTTAGTAGGTATCACTTTGATCCTATATGGAGAATCATTGTGATAAGCGGAGATTGATCGAGCGTAGCATAGGAAACTCCTTCCCTATCAAGAGTATGTCATCCACGTACTCTACGAGGATCTCCACCATACTCCCTACTACCTTTTTGTTTATACAAGGTTCATCTACCATTTTGATGATGTCAAACTCTTTGACTTATCCATCAAAACAGATGTTCCAACTCCGTGATGCCTGCTTTATCCTATAAAACATCTTACACACGTTTCCGCTGCTCCCACTGTCTACGAAGCCCTCTGGCTGTGTACTTATAGACGCATTCTTCTAAAACATCATTTAGAAAAGCAGTCAAGACACCTAACCACCAGATATCGTAGTCATGGTATGTAGCCATGGCAAGTAGGATCTGGATGGACTTAAGCATAGATACTGGAAAAGGTTTCATCATTATCCACGCCTGGTCGATGACGAAAGCCTTTAACAAGTCTAGCTTTGAAAGTCTCAACTTTTCCATCTACACCAAGTAATCTTCTCAAGATATACTTGCTCCTGATGGGGATTTAACCCTTCAGATATAGCAACCAAAGTCCATACTTTGTTGGTGTACATGGATTCCATCTCAGATCACTAAGCATTCAGCCATTCTTACAGAGTCTTACTCCTGATGGCCAGCTCGAAACTAGTTGGGTCATCATCTCATGATGCAATCCTCGCTCCCACTGTCATAGAGAAACCGAAGTATCTCTCAGGTGGGTGAGGAACCTTACTAAATCGGCAGAGAGGCTGAGGTTCGTTGGTAACTATTGAATCCTTTGGTTCTATCAAATTATCTGCTGTAGTTTGCATAGCTGGAACTTTTCCAGTTCTACATTACAGACCTTGCCTCGAGTTTGTCCGGATTTTGCTTTTAGACATAGGCCGGACAACCCCAAATCTTAACTAGCTTAAGACATGGGCTCTTCCCTTTCCATATCACATATGAAGTGGTAGGCAACTGATTTGATTGGAACCCTATTCAATAGGTATGCAGCTTCTCAAGTGCATAACTCCTAAAAGGAAATAGGAAACTCAGTAGTACTCATCATAGAGCACACCTTATCATATAGGGTGAGATTGCTCCGCCCTGATATACCATCGTGCTATGGTGTATACGGAGGAGTAATGCTGAGAGAGAATCTCATTCTCCTTTGGAATAATCCAGGATTTTCGTGCTCAAGTATTCTCCTTCTTGATCACATCAAAGGACATAATACTTATACCCGTGTTTTGGTTCTCTACTTCTAACTTATATTCTGTGAATATCTCAAAAGGTTCGGACTTGTGTTTCAACAGGAACATATGTCTGAATCTTGAGAGATTATCAGAGAATGTAACGAAGTACAAAGAACCATTCTTGGCATGTGTAGACAGGGGACCCACATACATCAACATGTATCATCCCAAGAGTTCACTAACCCTTTCTCTGTTTCCAATAAACAGGGCTATGGTCATGATATCTTTGTGACATGACTGGCAAGTTTCATAAGATGTAAATTCAAACTGTTTTAAATATGCATCTATGTGGAACTTAGCTAGTCGGGTCGCATTGATATGACCTAGTCTACAATACCTCAAGAAGGATTCGTTCATTTCTGAACTCTTCCTCTTGTGTGTGTTCTGTATACTAAGAACTGTAGTTTGATTTAGAACATCAATGCTTTTAGATAACGTGCCTGATCCGATCAACTTTTGATATAGGAAATGTTCAAAACATTATCCAATAATACAAAATTTTATCGTTTCTTTACTAATAAAGAGACTGATATGATTTTGTATATCAGGTTCGATATCTAATAACATTCGTTCAGAATCAATGTATTGGTAATACAGAGTGACAGTGACCAATAGACTTGGCTGCAACTCTTGCCCCGTTTTCTGCCTCATGAAACTTATCACCCGTTCTCAGTTCTCTACCTAGCTGTAGCCCTATGTAACAGATTACATATCTGGGATCCTGATCTGGTATCACATACCCAGGACGTAAAGGATACTGAGAAACAGTTCTGTATAATGAACACACCCGAAGATGATGCATCATCATGCACTCTCCTCGTTTGGGCGGCACGGGAAATCTGGTATTCCCCAAATTCCTGCTCTGTCTTATAACAATTATAAGTTGGAGCGGGATCAACGTTCCCCAGCTCAGTATAACAAGCGGGTTCGGTCAATATTCCGTATTATTATCTTGATTAAGGCGTGATATGGTCGCTACCTGGAGAGAGAGAGAAGAAAACACTCAGCGTGCGCTCTTGCAAGATCAGATTGGTTATTATTTTATCTAATCAGGATGGCTCCCACTGCTTTTTATCAAATCTTCCTTCAAACCCTAAAAGGAAAGACTAGCCGGGATTAATTACACACTACAAGTTCGCCAATCTTTCAGCCAGGCCAGTGTCGGTACTTTGAGGGAGGTCCCCCGTGCTTTCGTACGAACCTAATTAATGTAAACCTCGTTTTCCCAGAGGCGTAACCTCGTTAACACCTTTCTAGACACCTACTTGATCGGCTAATTGTAATGTATAAAACTCTCCCAGGAGTAACTCTTACTCGCAGCGGGTATCGGGATCCAACTATCTCATAGAAGGTATGCAATCTCATTGCAAATTTCAACACTTGAAATTCCCGATAATATTTTGCCCCTAGCGTCCTATGACCTTGACGCAGGCCAACAAACCATAGTCCGCTAGTCAAGTTCAACCCGTCATTTCCTGATTGAATTAAACCCACCCGCACGACCCTTGACGCAGGCCAACAAAGTCGCACGACTACCCTAATCCAATCACATCATATGCTTATGCAGATAAGCACCAGTTAGCTACCGCACACTACGCCTTGACGCAGGCCAACAAACGTAGCACGAATACTAACTACTACTTATCTGAAATGACGGAGGGCTACGACAGGTTTTTCTGAAAACCTATTGCGTAATGAACTTGATATCGTTGTAGATTCAAATGAATTTTGAAATGGAGTGTTTTTGAGGCTTTTCTAGTTTTGCTAAAGGAGTCACTCCCGGTGAAGGGATCGTCGGTCCTTTCCTCGTCGAATGAGGTGCGGGATATATCACATATATCACTGTGCAAAGCAGAAACACTTAAAAGAAATCAAAAGACAAACCGAGTGTGTAGCATCTGCCAGTTATTGCTAAAGGAGTCACTCCCAGTGAAGGGATCTCGGTCCTTTCCTCATCGAATAAGGTGCAGGATATATCACATATACCGCTGTGCAAAGCAAGAACTGTAGCTACCTGTTTTATTTTGAAATTCGATTCTACAACATCTTAGGTTTCTTTTATTTCATTAATCTCATTAATGAAGTCCCATCATTTAAGTACCTAAACATCACAGATAAATACGACGTACACTTATGCCATCCGCATTCGCCTCGATGTCCCCTCGTGCACCGTTAGGTTAGGTAACTAACGGCAGAGCGGGGCAGGGCTAGCGCGGGTGTAAAACATAAGTAACGCCTATATAATATATCATATATACTATATACTGTATCTATCACAGAACATCACATGATCACATCACAGATATCGCAGCAGAAGAATCATATGAAATATTGGATATACTAGGACGTCCGTGTTTTCAATACGAGCCAGTATGAAACACGGATTCCACGGTCGTGATGAATAGCCAAACCCACACCCCTAGACCCCTACGAGAGCGGCAAGCAACCCTACCAATTCTGGAGTTAGGAGACCCGGACCCGACTCCTCGAGTTGGTCTCCCACTGGACTCCAGAACCCGGTTACTTGTGCTCCCCTCCTTGGGTCTATCCTAGTGCGGAAAAGTAAATAATATACAAAAGGTGACATCTTCCGCAACCTGGAAGTGCCCCAATAAAAGAATATTACATACAAGTTTTTACATGAATGAAAATGAAAAACACTCATCTCACATAAAAACCCCCGGCTATTCAAACACGACGATCCAATATAACATATCCAGCAACACATAACAACACATGTCATCAACGTAAGTAAATATGTCCATCCCAATTGTCGTTGACATATAGCAACGAAACCGGCGATATCACATATTACACTTACGGTCACAGAAAAGAAAGTGTAAAACTACAACAGTTGGAATCCGCAACTTGCATAGACATCGCATGCCTAATCAAATGAATTCTTTAGACATCGCATGCCTAACAATTATAAACCCCGCATTTTAGTCTCCAAATCGAAAACACTTTTCAATATAAAGTCGGGCAATTCAACAAGATTCCCGACATCCTGATCGAATTCTCGTCGCAAACTGCAGTAGACGGCCGCACCCCCGATACCGTCGACGAAGTGCACCAAGGCGGAACACCGCTACCGCGAGCACCCGGACGGATGCTTTCGGCGACGGGGTTCTTCTACAGTCACTTGGTCGGGGCTATGGAGTGAGGCTGTCTGTTAAGTTTACCCGGCGAGTATCCGCGTACGCTACGTGATTGCGACGGACTTTTGATCACATCAAAATTCCGTGGCAACCGATCAAGTGAGACTAAACTGCTATGTTTATAACATTCATTCAGTTATCTCATAACTTTTGTGAATTCCAATTATTGTATCCCATTCCAGATAAACAGAAAATGTTAAACTTTTCGATCGAACAGTCAAACACCCAAGTTTTCCCGATACAGCTCAACACATGAAATAAGACTAACAACATTCAGTTCGTGCCTCAGTACCAACGGTCCAGCCGTAGAAGGGTCAAGCCAACGCCTCACATGTGGCACGCCGTACTGCCCCAAACCCGAAGGTTCAAATGGGCAGTTCAAGACGGTCACATAATCGAGTTAAGGTTTGTTGTCTTCTAGAGGGTCCATCGCGTTACTTGCACTACTTAGAACGTCGTCAAACTACGGAAAAATCCAACACTTGGAAATTTCCCGACAGGGGAAAAATTGGGTATTTATATCTGGTCGAACTTTTTAACATATTCTAAAATTTATCCCACAGACAAAATTTGATACTCCGATCGAAACACCGAATCCCCAAAACAATCCCAGAAAATTCAACTCTTGAATAAATATTAAAAATTCCCATAAAATCCAACATTACAAAATAGGAGTTACTGTGGAAACAGGGGGTGATGATGTCACCTATTGGCCGCGGAACCGCCGCAGAAGCCATGCTTCTGCCGCGGTTCCGCCGCCCTTTTAACGAATTACCCCCACGAATTTCACAGTAATTCTAATAGCACCCTGCTGAATTTTTTAGAAATTTTTAATCTGGAAAAATCCACGTTTTTGAAAAAAGGACAGAGAGCATGGAAATTTTCGGTTTTCGGTTCGTTCGGACTTCAAATTCCGTCTAGACTTCGCCTAAGGCTCTAGCTAGACTCTGATACCTCTGTAGGGTTTCTAGGCACCCTAATGAGGTCTCACAAGGCATCGAACATGCCAATTTCAAAAATACGGTGCCGAGAAACCCTAGACTACGGATAGTTCGCTAGATATCTAGGCGAAAAAGGAAACTAGTTTACAATTAAACTAAAGGAACGGAAATACAACCTTTGTAGATCCGTTTCTCCACCTCCATAGCTCCATGATGAAGTCCTCTCCGCTGTCCAAAAAGAATCCGGGCTCTAGCGTCGGCTTCATCGGAGAATAGGCGAGCTAGGTCGTCGATGTCCATGCCGAAGATGATCTACGTCGAGGCATCTCTAGATCAAGCTCCAACTTCACCAAGTCATGAAAACTTGTGAAGGAAACACACTCTACTACTTGGCAAGAGGTAGAGGATGAAGAAATAGGAAGTGGGTAGACTTTAGAATTGGATTTCTCACTCATTTGCATCAATCACCATTGATGGAGGAAGGTATCTTCATGAAGAAGAAGAAGAGGAAGAAGATCATAAATATTATGATAAGTTAAAATTAAATAGAAAAGAAAATTCAATCTTATCATAACACTTACCATAGTTAAGTGTAGAGAGTTAACCAAAGTTAGTGAGTGGTTAGGGTTTGGCATAAAACAAAAATGGTGGACTTTTCAAAAGTTCAAGAAACTTCAATAAAAGAAATAAATAAAGCCACCATTTTCCTTTTGCCAAAAATAAATAAAACAATAAATAAATCATTTAAAACCCTTAACCATTAACTAACTATGGTTTAAACATACATTTAACCAAGTATTGCATGTATCATCAAACATGATACAAGCAAGTGCACAAAATCATATCGCATATGCAATGCGCACACCCGAGTGAGAAAATCCATTTAAAGTGAACCGATACTAGTTAATGCAAAGTAATATATCAAATATATAATCATGCATTAAATCATTAAATCAACTCTTGATTTAACGATCCGGTCATATCGTATATAACCGACTAGTATCCTTTGTATCGGTTTATCGAATCAATCCTTGATTCGATAACTAGGGTATATCGCATATAACCTAATTGATACATTCATCGCGAGAATGGAATACGGTATCACATACACGCATTATTCTCGGTCCCGCGCATATCTCATATGCGCTCCTATTTCGTTTCGCTTGAGCCAGGAAACCTCTGTGTAGGACTCTTAAGACTCGTCAATACGCCGGCAGCAGGTGATGATCATATCAAGCACCCACAAGCCGCAAGCGGTCGGCTAAACGTAACGGCCACCCGGGTATTGAGAGATCAGAAGATCGACGAGCAAGCCCGCTCACACTCCAGTGAATCCAACCAGTAACACTACCGTACAGTCCGGTCTGATCGTCTGATATGTCGCATATCTCGCCTAGGGGTGGTAAACGTCAGACCCCAATAGCTCGATAAGTCGTGTCGATATGAGGTCTATAACAATTCGAGAAACTACTGGTAACACTTACCAGTAAATCTCAGCAACCCTGGCCAGGGATTTCCTGTTATAGCCAATCGAACACAGCGCAACATCAACTCCCTATACCGGGAGAGACGAATCCCCTCCTATCGCTCATTGCCTCCATGTGACTCGGGACTGTACCCAAAAACCACCGTTTTGCATGCCCTCTTGGACGTGGTAAGATGGAAATCAAAGCACAGTGGGAACCACACAAGACTCTATGACGATCTCGGGTCAACAGACTACTCTGTACCAGTGTCACCAGAGAACTGCCATCTGACGTGAGGTATAATACCATCTGGGAGTTCTCGGCGAGTCCGTCCAGTGTACCCAGTCTCCACTGAGCACCCGTATATCATCTCTGATGTCAAACACCAATGGATATGGGATCATCCATCGCCCATCTGTATGGGTCGAGAAGGTATACGCTAGTCTACTCTGGTATATCGATGCCCCGTCTCGATACACCCACGACTAGGGACTTTGAAGGATGTACTTATAGACTATCTGTCCCCACTAGTATGATCTGCATCATAGTCCAGGTAGTCAAGTACACATCCTAAGGGCTTTACCAACATGTAACAGAGAGACAATCATTGTACACGTTAAGGTAAAGAGCAACCAGATAGCATACTATCATATCGAGCAAGAAAGTCCTCCCTATATATGTCCAAGCATCCACTACAATATACATCCTATGTATAGTAATGGCCTCTAGGGCATACATATAACTAACAAGAGCTGATATAGAGATTTACTGGTAAGTGTTACTAGTAGTTTCTCGACCTGTTATGAGCCTCATATTGGCACGACTTATTGGTTACTGGGGTTTGACGTATACCACCCCTAGACTTGATATGCGACATATCAGACGAACAGACCGGACTGTACGGGAGTGTTACTGATTGGATTCATAGAAGAACGTACAGGCTAGCTTGTTGATCTTCTGATCGCTCAATACCTGGGTGGCTGTTACGTTTAGCTGACCGCTTGCAGCTTGTGGGTGTTTGATATGATCATCACCTGCTACCGGTGTATTGACGATTCTTTAGAGTCCTACACAGAGGTTTCTTGGCTCAGGCAAAATGGAGTAGAGGCACATATGTGATATGTGCAGGACCGAGGATAATGCGATATGTGATACTGTACTATATTCTCGCGATATTTAGATATGAACCAGGTCATCGGATCAAGTGTTGATTCGATGAATCGGTACATGATATATTAGTCGGTTATATTCGATATAGCCGGATTGTCGGATCAAGTGTTGATTCGATGGTTTAATGTATAATAATATATATATGATATATTGTATTACATTATCTAATATTGGCTCGCTTTATTATTTCATTTTCTTACCGGATTAATACATTGATATATATGCGACATATGTTAATTGTATTATTTTCTTTTTTTGCAAATATATAATATACATGTGATATATATTATTGTGACATGATATGGTTGATAATAGAACATGTTTAGTAGAGGTTAAGCAAGGTTAGGGTTTGATTAGGGTTAGCTTCCTCTTGCACCATCTAGAAGCTTTCCTTTTGTCAAGTGTAAGATATTATGTTTGATATTATCTTATGACTCATTATTTAACCTAACCAAACCCTAGCCCTAGTTTATTCTCTACAAAGATTAACCTTCTCATCCTTGACCATGGTTCTATGATCAATCATATATTCTTATCTACTATTCATCACAAAAGGATTATCTCATTATTCTTCATCTTCTTCTCTCTTGAGTTTTTGAGAAAGCTCATTAGAAATTCCTTTTGTGATGATTTCTTGTGAGAAAATGATATAAAAAGAAAGCATAAATAGTACTCCATCATCCTCATCTAATCTAGCCCATTAGATTAGGTTGTTCACCTCATTAGAGTGAGAGAGCTTGAGTTATTGCAACTTCGACGTAGATCATCGGAGAAAAGGAATACGACAAGCTATCATGGATCGTTCGAGCCGTGGAGCCTCTCTTGAGTCCAGGAGATCGTGGATTGCGGCGAAGGGACTTCTACTCGGAGCTTATGAAGTGAAGGAGCGGACTACAAAGGTTGTAATCCCTCACATTTAGTGGTAAAGATGTTTACTTGCATGTTAAACCTTAATAATCTAGCAAAGATCCCGGCTTTGGGTTGTTCGGCACGTCTAAAATTTTATTCGGGCATGTTTGATGCCTTATGAATCCTCACAAGAGTGCCTAGGAACCCTACACTCGTCGCCTCCGACCTCCTCTTCTCCTCATACCTCTTCGCCTCCTCCCTCCTCATCGCCTCCTTTGACATCTCGTCGCCTTCTCCGACTGCATTGCCTCCTCCCTCGTCTTCTTTGACCTCATATGACCTCCAGCGTCGCCTCCATCACCTCCAGCGCCGTCCTTTTCATCGTCACCATCGAGCTTCTCCCCGGCTTCCTCGTCATCGTCGAAATCTTCAAATGGTTAGTTAATTTATTGATAAATTTAAATTTTTATTTTCGTAAATTGAATTTGATGGGTAGGGCAATTGAATTTGAGGATTTTGAACTGTGGTGGTCGATGGTGGGCGGCGGCCGCTGTAGTGACGCTTATGGTTTGGGGATGTAGGTGGCTGTGGTTTGGGGATGTGGGTGGCTGTGGTAGTGGTGGTGGGTGGTGGTGGCCGCGCTGTAATTAGGTCAAGGGTTATGGTTAATTAGGACTAGGGTTAGGGTTAAGATAATTAGGGTTAATTAGGTCTAGGGTTAGGGTTAAGGTATTAGGGTAAGAGTTAAGAGTAAGGGTTATGGTTTGGGTATTTTAGTGTTAGTGTAAGTGTATGTGTGTGTGTGTGAGAGAGAGAGATAATGTTGATGATGATATGTGTGTGTTTGGGTGTGTGTCTGTGTGAATATTGATGTTGATCTCTCATATTAAACAAGGCCAAACCTTAATTTTAAACTTAACACCAGAACTAAATCAAAAATCTTAAACTTAACACCAGAACCAAACCCAAAATCTTAAACTTGATTAAGAAAACCCTTAACTTTAAAAAACTTTATCCTAAACTAAAAACTTAAAACCCTTAAAATTGAAACATAAACGTAAAACCAATTCAAGATAAATCTTATAATAAGTGCATATATGATAATCAATGATAATATGAAATTTTCATATACTCATCGATCGTCATATGTGAAAATCAAAACACGACTTAGTCCCCGTCTATCGGTTAACATTCGTTCGATGTTCATCGTGACATAAAACTATACGAAGGTTGTTAAATATCGGATGTATCATCAGGTGCTAACAACCGTCATGTAGTCTATGTGACAAGAAAATTCAATCGTATGATAACCGATAGATTTGTCCAGTTTGGACAACTTAGGAATGTATAAAGCAAACACCTTCATTCACTTGTGTTTTCATTCGTTTCGAATTATTTCGTCGGTGCTTTTCCGCTGGTTCTCCGTGTACAAAGATAGATTAGATGTTTATTTCAATATTGTTTCACAACTTTGAAATAATTATCTATTTTTTTACAGTGTACTCGGAGAACAGCGGGGAGATGCTGCCTAAATTTACTCAAAATAGATAAAAGCACAAGTGAATGTGTGTCTGCTCTATACATTCTTAATGGGATAGAAGCCTTACCCCCAACAGCCAAAATACATACATATAATACGAATACACAACACACACACACACACAAAGCACATACACACTACCAACCTTACACCTAAGCGAAATCATAAATTGAAACACACATACATAGAATACAACTCATACTTGGGTATCTTCAAACCTAACTTTGTTAATTGATAATTTATCTTTTTCAACGACAAACTTACCTCTACAGATTTTCTTCTTTGTCAATAACCATCTCGTTCTTAGATTTCTCAATATAGTTACCATAAAAAACCAAATCCATAACTTACAATTTATATGTTATACAGTCTAATATGGCCCATGAGTACATCAGAGTTAAGGACTGAATGTATGTAGATTGGAAACAACGCATACAATTTAAGTTTGTCGCAGGAGTTGCTGCTTTCATTGAATTTGCACGCGCACATAATAAGATCGTGTTAGAGAAGATTCTCTGTCCGTACGATAGATGTGGACAGAAGGTAAAAATCGTAGAGCTTCACATCGTTAAACATGGTTTTACTAGACTTTTTTCATGACCCAAATGAGGAAAGTGACCGGCACTTAAATCATGCAACGTTTAAATGCGTAACGTAATTCAAGTAAGCCGAAAACCCAGAATCTAAACCGTAAATAGAGGTAAAGAGGTGAAATACTTTGTTAAAGAATTAATTTAAAGAGTAGAAGAATCATTTCAAAACCTTTTTGAAAATCCAGTTATCGTTAAAATTTTCAGCAGCATCTCCTTTGTAAAATTTGATCCAAACCAATACATAAGCAATAATATATAAGCATCCCCACTTGGGAGCAATCTCATTGCCTATTTGGCGGAACACAACCACACAGTTAAAAAAATATACGACGCCAAGGTGAAGAAATAAGCAAATAAGAAAAGAAAACAATAACCACAACATAATCATGAAAGTCGGCTCGCACGAGCACGACACTCAGAGTCACATATAATACAAATCTCTTAGTCTTGTCTCTAAGTCAAATATGCATGTGGTAAACGGAGTATACTAGATACAATGAAGATCATGCCCAAAAGAATACTCACAACCCACCTAACAAAAGATCATGCCCAAAAGGTAGTAGTAGTAGTAGTAGTATGCCCCCACCGCGACTATACTGGAAGATCGGCCCTGCAAGAAATTGCGGCATAACAGGGGTGAGTTGCCAACTCGTGAGTAGCAAATAATATCGTAAGTGGCAATCGCATGTATGAATGAAACAACGACAATCCTAATTATGAGGTTATGAAGATGTACAATGACATGGATGCAACATAGATGAATGTGCGAAGTATAGTATCGGAGATGTAGCAGCTTTATGAAAATGAATATGTCATAACAGTTCTAATAAGGTAAAACAGAAGTACCATCAATGAATCATCATAAATCCGGTGTTAAATATCGACACTTGAAATCCCAATATCTCAGGTGACGTCACTCGGATCGGCCCTTATATCCATCTGATCATATAACTCCGTTTGGTATCCTCCAGATATCCTCCGAGTTTCCATACTATCACCGGTAGGTAGTGTTCCCCTACCAGGCTCAACGCCTTTCTATATGATCTTCTTGCCCCGAGGTACCGTACCAGGTCCACTATGTATCCGCAATCGGTTCCTCCCCCTGCCTCGATTCGGATAATCATCATAGCTCAGCACCGAGAAATATCATGGTGGACGTCGAAATATCATACCAAGAGAAAACCGCGTTTTTAAATGAATCCAAGTTTTAGAAAATGTGTTGTGTGGTTTCTCAAATCTCACGAAATCATAAATCCTACGAAACAACATCATATAAGAATATGGTGATAATGAAAAATGTACATGATATTGGCATGATGCATGCTAGTATGAAATAAGTGAAGATATAACTACCAATAAGGATATAGTACAATGCAAGATATCATGGCAAGTTCTACAGTGTACGTGGAATGGAAATTACCAAGTGTGTGTGTGTACATGTGAGTTTGTGCATGTACGGCATAAACTTATTGGTAATGGTGTAAGTGTCCTAACGAGGATGTATCAATACGTAGCAAGCAATAAAATGCGTATGGTAATGAGTATGCAACATGTGAATGTGTGTGTGTGTATAAAATATTGTGTAACTTAAATCTAGACATTTAGGTGCTTAACGCCATCCAAACGATTGCCCCGTAGATGTTAAATCTACTCACCGAAACGGCATCGAGCTACTCGAATCTGATCACCTCCTTTCCTTTCCTTTCCGTATCCAAAGTCCGCGCAACCGATCCTAGCATCAAACAAAATCTTAGCACATGAAGGCTAGAATTCCGATACGACACATATATTCAATACACAAACGAGATGAACTCTCATAAGTTAATACGTATGAACTTAGGGTAATATACGTATGCAATAAACACCTAGGAATAACTTTAAGGGTCGTTAACCAACTAAGACACTAAAACGAGAGTCGGGATATCCGTATCGTACGTCAAAATATCGCCAAAAGTAAGGTAAAACGCTCCCAGATTTTTGTATACGCAAAATTGGAAAAAGTTGCATATACCAGACGTCTAATTAGAGTCTTAAGGAGCCCCCAACAAAAACCTATACCCTAACACCCAAGGCGGACCGCAATTTGCGATAAAAATGCATTAATTAGTGGCCAAAGGTTGGGGGGACGGGCTCAGGTTTCGAGGGTGCACTCAGGGTTCACAAACAAGCTCTCTGAAGTTGCAAAATAATTCTTTGATCATTGGTTTAATAGCAGATTCAATTTGTAACCCTAACTTACAACTAAAACTAGTTTTAACACTAATTCAAACGTTAAGGTAGGTTAGTGAAGTCTTGATGATTAAACAAGTGATGATTAACACTAAAGTACCCTCATCTAGTCTAGATTAAGGTGTTGTCAACCCAATAATCCACAAGACCAAAAGCCTATCTTTAAGTTTAAAAACTTCACAATTTTTTTTATAATTTAGATTAGGAGTTCATAAGGACAGATATTTGATAAAACAAGATTAAGGTTGGTTTATTACCTCTAGATTAGGTTGAAGGATGTCCTAAGCTTGCAAAGTGGTCCAATATGAGGATCTTGCTTTCACCATAAACTTGAAAAAACAAATCGTAAGATTTATGATGATTTTGTGAGTATTTTTAAGTGTGAGTGTAGGGGGGGATTTAGGAGGTAGAGAGAAACACGAGGAGGAGTTGAAGAGAAAGAAGAAGAAGGAAGATATGAAAGAAAAAATGGCTCATAATAGCCATGCACCAATTTTCCTCATCATTTATTGCACCATCCCCTCATGTCCCTCATTCTTTTCTTTTCTTTTGTTTTAAAAAAAAACACTTAGCTTGCTAAAATTTAAGAAGGTAATTATGGAGTTTAAGTGTCATGGCTACAAAATTGGGTTTTAACTTAAACTAACATATTGCTAAACCTAGGTTAAATGTATAATTATGTGTGTGTGTTTATGTGTATGTATCTAAATAAATAAATAAATATAAATATGAAAAAAATAATTATTAACTAAGTTGTATTGAAAAACCTATGTTATATCGCTAATTAAATTATAATTAACTCAAATAAATTTTAAGATGTTACAACGTTATACAACTTGCCTATATCATGGGGAAGGACAAGAAGAAGATGGTAATGCGGAAGAAGAAAAAGGAGAAGACGGTAATGTGGAGGAAGAAGAAGAAGACGATAACTTTTTTCCAGAAGAAGAAATAGAGGATATGGTAGAGGCTTCCCTTAGTGATAGTAATCTTACCTAAAATGACATTCTTTCCAGTCAAGGACCGCATGTGGATAAATATGAAAAGTTCATGAATGATGCTATATACCAATTTATAAGAATGCAAAGTATTCCACCCTATCATCGTCCAACTTTTGTTCATCGAGGAGAAACAAAAGCCCTAAACATGTGGGCAACAAAAAAATTTAAAACTAGCTAATCTTCCGTCGTCAAGTCTGCATAATCTTCATTAGTTAGCTCCACACCTTGATCCTCGTCATAATACTCATTCTCATTTGACGGACATTCCAAAGATAGAGGAAGAAAAGGAAAGTCCGTCAGCGAGTTATACTCGGATAGGATTGCCTCATAAGGAAGTAAAGGTATAGGAACGAACATATGTATATAAATATAATGTATATGATCTACATGGGTATAAAGGTATGAGGGGTATACAATTAAGACATGTTGACAGTGATATATGTGAATATGAGTATGTTGTATGAAGTGTATGTAAGTAAAGTTCAAGTCAAGTCAATCGGGTATTCAGTCTAAGAGTTAGATCAAGTTAAACAAGGTATGTATTGATAGAATTGACTGGTGGATGTACTCGTATTCTTGAAGTATCCCATAACTAGCTGGAAGCAGTATGAGCTGGCGCTTTTGCCTGGGATGCCAATCAATGCCGTAGCGTGAACATCCCCGAAGGTGTCCCCTGACTACGATGGAGCTTTGTCTGGCGTGAATATCACTCAAGTGTACAGATATTTCCACCCTTCAGTTCCATAATAAACAACAAGTCTAAACTGGTAAAATATCCATATCCAAGATGCTGAAAGATTCGTGTCTCATAAAGAAAGGTAGATAAAGTAACATATGGGTACAGCGCATGATATTATGTGAGTTTGGTGGTGAATATCAATAAGTATCGTAATCGTTTTAGTTTGTCAAACAAGGGTCCGGATACTCGCGATTATTCCGTTGTGGCCACGGAACAACAACTGGAGAAGTGAAATGTACGGTTTTACTTTCCGGGATCATGATCGAGTAGTAGGGGAATCCGAGTTCCGCATCTCCTTGCGTAATCAAATTACCTATCCCCGTTATTCAGTGAAAAGGTATTGACGAATTAGAGTTAGTGCGTATACATTTAGGCATGGAATTTCCATATTGTATGTCATCCACATATTGGATCATTCGCCCTCAAGCAGAGTTAGTATTCGCCCCGAATATCAGGTTAGTAGTTGTCCACACATTGGACCATTCACCCCCAAAGTTGGGTTAGTATTCGCCCGATTATCGGGTTAGTAGTCGTCTTCACATTGGACTGTTCACCTTGCTTGCAGGGATCCTTATATGTAAGTATTCTATGCCTAGGCCCGCGCATTCTAACCCTAACCGTAATCATGTGTCATGTATGTCGTAACTTGTATTTAAACAGTTGATCTCATTTAACATAGCCTTCCACAACCACTCATTTTATCTTTTTATCTTTAAATTTTATAAGGTGTTTCATATCATTTTATAGAATGCTTAGTTAATAAAGGATGATAACGTTTAATGATATTTATTATTTATAAGAAAACCATGATATTTGAAAAATTTATCATTTTGGAAACCCATAGTATTTTGCTGAGAAAATATCCTTTTAATAAAAGGTTAGGGTATTTATTTGAAAATTATCTTTTAATAAAGTTATAGATATTCTTTTGAAAAATATAATTTATAAGGGTTATAGTCTTTATTGAAGATAGCCTTTTAGTAAAGGTCCATGTATTTAGATGAAATTATATCTTTTTTGGATGGATTAAGGCATTTTATTGTAATTAATAATTTTTATAAACTTATGGTGTTTTAAATTTGAGGTAACATTTTAGAAATACGTCCGTGTTGGCAACCGCTGCACATGGGTGACAGGATTTGTGTCCTTTCCAGGGACGATTGCCTATCAACCACGAAATATTTACGTGAAACATTACCTATTTATTTAGGGTATTTTATTATAGGTGACATTCTACAAGAACAACTCCGCGTTGACAACTGTTGCACATGGGCGGCTGGATTTGTGTCCTTTTCAGGGATGATTGTCTAGTAACCACGGGGTGATTCATATTAAATATTCCCCCATTTGGGTATCTTATTTTTAGTTAATAAGCTGAGGAAATTATACTAAAAATATTCCTTTCTAAATGAAAGGGGTTAAGTTGAAAAACTATAGCATAATTATTTAGATTAGTATTATCCCCTCTTAAAAGGGTAGGGAATTTTAACAAAACTGAAGTATTTGGTGGATGAAGTGTAAGTAAAATATATCGTTTTAGTGTCAAAAACATTTATTCCAATTATCTTGTCTCATATAGATCTTTTAAACATATACGACATTTTAACAAAATGAGTGTATTTTGTGGAAGTAACATATTTCAAGATCATATTGGTAACATGGGTACGTGGGTGTAAAAAAAGTGTGGTTTGATGCCCCATGAGTTATAACTTTAAGCATAACATATTCCATGTAGGGTGAGGGTGCAATACTCACGTATATAGATGTAATTAATTAAACCATTTTAAACACGGGTTAAAATTATTATCATTAAGAGGTACCAAAATTGGCATGCAGAAATATTTTTAACATCATTTTAATATGAGGTTGGGTATTAGGACTTGAAACTAAGATCATTATAAGAAAGAAGGTGACAGACATGTGGAGAGAGGCGAATCCTACATTCGGTTAGAGTTGGATGTCGATGGGTCGAAAACATAGGCTCGTACTAATTCCTCAATAGCTCCACTCTTGGATTTTTCCTCGATGCTTGGATGAAACCACAGCACTGGCGTCGTCGATACGAAGGCGTGGGTATTTTTTTTCCAGAATTTTGGGAGTTCTGAGGTGTGAGAAATCACTGATTGAAGGTCCCTATTTATAGGGTCTTTTCACCAACCATAAAATCAAAAAAATCAGTTAAAATTCCCTTAAAATCCGTGCCAAATGATTTGCTGGTGATTTCCTAATAATTGCCGCCGCCGCCTGGATTTTGTGGCCATTGGATCTTGATCCAACGGCCCTGAGTCGTGCCGCCATGCCCACACGTCCGCGTGTAGGGATCACACGTTTTCGCGAGGTTCCCTACACGTGGGCGCCGCCGAGTGTTCTGGGCCGTTGGATCTTTACATCCAACGGTCCAGGTTAAGGGGATTTATCATATATATATATATAATCTAACTGTTTATTATTTAAAAATTGAATTTGGTTTTAAAAAAAATGTTAAAAATACGGGAAAAATATGAGAAAATTCCAGAAAATATATTTTATTGTTATCTTCAGTTTAAAAATGATTTTGGGCTAAAAATAAATTATTTTCCCATATCTATGGTATTTGTTAGTTATCGAGATAAATAAAAATCGATTTTATTCTCGAAAATATTTTAATTACGAAAATATTTATTTTAATTTATAATAAAATATGTAAATCGTTGTTAGGGCATTATAAAAATTATTTTAAGCCCAAAAAAATATAAATAGCTTTTAGAAAATTTAAATTCTTTACTAACATTACTTTGAAAAATAAAATCGTTAAAATAAAATATTTTTCTATCAAAGAAACACGTAAATAAATACTTAGTACTAATTAAAAGACCTTTTATTAGGTATTAGAAAACACGGTCGTTACAATCTACCCTCCTTAAAATAATTTCGTACTCGAAATTTCAGAAGGTAGTGGCCAAGAAAAATCACCAAGAAAGGATTAGTGAGAGAAAAAAATTTAGGTTTCGCTCTCTCGTCCGGTATCTCGTTTCTGTATAGATTCGTCTGGGGTTCCTTCCTCCGGTAACTCTAACCTGCTGGACCGTCTTGCCCTCAAAGTCTTCTCCTTTCGGTCTTGTATCTCGACTGGTTGCTGCTTATAGGTTACGTCAGTCCCTACTATGATCTCAGAGTGATCCAAAATGCGACTAAGGTCGTCGACATACCTTTTTAACTGCGAAATATAAAAGCATTATGCACGCCATCCAAAGAAAATAGCAAAACTAGGCTATACACAAACCCACCGTCTCCTTCCAAGATGTTAAACGGCCGATGAGTCGTGGGCTGAGATTTCCGCGCTTTCTTCATTGTATTACCATCTCCACTTTTTCTACAATTATCTCAATCTTACAAATTCTCCATCTTAAGGATCGTCCCAACCGATCGGCACTTCTCCTATATAAAACTTGACCCCTCTCATCCGCTTCATGTGTTTCGACCATCGGTGTCCATACGTTCATAGTAGTGTCTCTATATCTTCAAGATGAACATCATAATCGCCAGTTCTAGATCTGGACAGGATAGTTGCGTCCACAAGTCGTTAGTTGTCTTGACGCATATGCAACTATATCGCCGTGCCGATACATCTCACCACTAAGTCCATTCCCCGCGAACATGGTAATAGATGTTAAAACTTCCGGGTCTGTTAGGAATGGCAAGAATAGGTGTGATAGTTACGATCTACCCTCCTTAGAATAATTTCATATTTGAAATTTACAAAGGAGTAGCCACTACTAGGCACGGAAATCAGTAACGCTGTCAGGAATCCTCTTTGCTGCATGTGTCGCTCCCGAGAGTTGGTGTATCACTTGATGCATGGAAAGTCTATGAAGGGTTTAGGTATAAAGATTCAGAAAATGTAAAATCAGTAGTTGCTTCCGGATAGAAAAGTTTGGAAGTTTAAGGAAGGTTGTGAATTGATGGAAGATATAAAGACAACTAGTCGAAATTACAGAAACTAGAGGAATTATGGTGAATTTAACTAAGATTTGCATCGAAAGATAAATAAGCATGGTATCGAAAGAAAGGTTGAAAAAAAGAGAAAAGAGTACCTCTGCTGTCTTGCCATGTGGCATCAGCCTTCTCGGCTGTCATGGTTAAGGACTGGTGTTTGGGTCCATTCCGCTGCGCTTGCTGAAAAACACGCTCCTGTGATGGCAAGGGTGGTCGCTTTGGTGATGCCCCTTGACCGGTTGATTTAATGGTGGATAGTGGTCGGTTTCCCTGTTCTGGTGCCACATAGTTAGCCGGCTTATTGATAGGGCCTAATTGTATCCTTCTCTGAGGACAAACCCCAATAGCATGATCTAGAGACCCATAAACTATGCAGAGTTTGTTCAAAATGCGACAGTCTCTCATGTAGTGTCCGGTTCTACCGCAATGGCTGCATATGACTGCTAGTTTTCTGAAGATAGCTGGTCCTGCTGATCTCTTGGGTTATTGTCTCCCGTTGAATCTGGAAGATGATCCCCTAAGAATTTGATTGGCTGGTCGCTTAATGCCAGGCAAACGATCATCCTTACTCATGCGTCTTTGAAAGTCTTCAAAGTTTCGCACCGCATCCAAGATTTCATCATAAGTTGATAAGGTAGCAGAAGACATAGAGGACTGCGTCTTCAGGTCCAACCCTTGTCGGAATCTTTTAGCATATAGTTCAGGGGTTGCCACCAGGTGATGCGCAAACCGACTTAATCTCGTGAACTCCGAAGCGTACTCGCCCACCGACTTATCCCACATGCTCCCTTGTTGGAGTTGTATAAACTCTCTTTCCATCTCTAGGTGTGCCACGGCTGGAAAGTACTGGGTATCAAAACGTTGTTTGAACGTTTCCCAGTCGATGAGCTCTTTCAATCTACTTTCCTCTGCCTCCCACCATATCCTGGCATTATCCGTAAGTGTAACATTTCAGAAAAATAAAATATTTTTTTTGGGAATTTATATAATTAAATAATAAATATTATGAATATTTTAATAATGCGATATAATTAAATACCGATAAATTGGGAAATATTTGGAAATTATGTTAATTATTGAATTTGAAAGAAATTATAAGAATGGAGCATTCATAGATTTTATATAATTAATTATATTCCATTTTAATGCTAATCGTGATTGAATATTACTAATTGTGCATTAAGCTTGTTTTGTGCATGTGACATGCACAAAGTCATTTTTCATATTACACATTTTACATTTTTCTACCATGGCTTTTATTTTTCTTTTGCATGGATTTGTTTTGAATTGAAATGAGAAGAAAAGAAAAGAAAAGAAAAGTTTAGAATAATGGGTATGGGCAATAGAGAGAAGAGAGAGAGAGAGAGAGAGCTGAGGGGTCATTGACCGTTTTCCCATTTGCTTCCCTCTATTATTTCTTTCTTCATTTTCCTTCTTTCTCTCACCATGGCTTCCCTCATCTCCACCTCCTCTAAACCCTCACAAACCCCCTCAATCCCACATCAAAACATCATCCCCCTTTCATTAAAAACATGCACAAGCTCATCACAAGCACTTTGGACCAAGAAAGTTTGGATTTTGAACACTTGAGGCAACTCAAGAAAATTCTTAAGTTGCCAAATGAGGTATTTTCTTTGCCATTAGTTTAGTAATCCTTTTGCTTTAGCATCTATTTTAGTTTAGAATCGATTAAGTGTGGTTTCATGATCTTGACATTTTCCAAGAAGAGGTTAGGGGATTTTATGAGTTGTGAAGGGTAAAGTTAGGTTAGTAGAGGCTATATAACCCCTGTAGTGTTAGTATACTGGATCAAACCTGAGACTAAACCCCATTTTGCGAACTTTAGATTTGCCGATATCGGATTTGTGTTGGATTTGTGAGGTTGTTTAGTGATCTGCTATCACCCGGGGGCTATATAAGTAAAGTAGCAATTACTGAGAGGTGTGCAGGCAACCTAGAACCTATACCTAAAACCCAGGACCCCAATTCCATCTTGTGGCCGCAAATTTATCCCTTTTGGCCGTAATTTGGGGCCTAGGTAGAGTGGAAATGCTTCGTGTTTGGTACATGGCTTCATTTGTAGTAAATTAGACCCCTCCTATGTGCAAAATTGGCTAATTTCACCTAGGGTAAAATCTGGGACCATTTTCTTGAGTTGCTGTTTTAAAATGTGACTTTTAAATGACTTGAACTTGTGATATTTCGTTTTGAATCGATGGTTTGACGTTCGTACATCGACATCGAGGATTTGTTGGTTATTCTTGCATGCCTAGACCATAGGTTTTAACCTATGTACGTTTCGTGTATCGTTTTGGTTTTCGTGCGCGATTTCGGTTTACGATATCTTATGTGTACATATGTAGGTACCCTCGAGTCAACTTGAACGACAAGGACGAGCATGGCGTTATCGACTTCGGTAAGCAAGGATCAAGGTGAGTATATATATATCTACGGGGGAAGTCGGGTGGGTGGCGTATAGCACCCTCGCAGTTTCGTAGTGTAGTATACGAATACGTATATATATATTTATATAAATGGTGTTTGTAAGACTAAATGATTATCTAGATAGACTAGGAGTTCATGGATAAATTTTAGTGTAATTGGATGATAGTGTCGTTAGCTAGTTTTAGTCGCGAAACCCTAAAATACGCACACACACACGCATACATTTTACTTCTTGAGCGTATATGGGGATATATATATATATATACATATATGTATGTGAGTATATGTATACACACACACACACATACATATACATGGATAACGAGGATAGTATATGGTACTTGGAGATGAGTCGATGTGATTGGGCATGATGCCATGAGATCGGTGATGTGATTTGGTTCGTATTATGAGATACGACATGATACTATAGCGGATCTTTATGCGATGTGTTTTCATACACACGCATATATATGTTGATGGTATCAGAGTGTACTAGACTTTAGATCAGTACCCCTAATTCAGGATATGATGATAAGGATACCAGATGAATAATAAGATAAATGTGATATTTGACCCGTACCCAGATATGAGATGCCGTATGATGGATTTACCGTACGAGATAGTTATGATGATACTTTAGATCATTACCCCTAATTCAGGATATGATGATAAGGATACCAGATGAATAATAAGATAAATGTGATATTTGACCCGTACCCAGATATGAGATGCCGTATGATGGATTTACCGTACGAGATATAGTTATGATGATAGATCCGCACTCTTGACTTGAGGATGTCATATTATATATTGTATCGTACGTGATACAATGGAGGCGGGATCACCGACTACTAGATATAGATATCGACTCAGACTTAGGTGGTTTTCCTTACCCTTTCGATTAGTCTGTTAGTTTAGTCCTGTAGTTTACTTGTAGATGTTAGACTGGACTCGAGTCATACTTATTTCCAAAACTAACGAATCGTGAGAATTTTAAAGACAGGCCAAGAGATGCTACGGATATTTCAAAGGACGTATATTTTCTTAAAAACACCGTAGCCCCTATTTTCTAAACACCACGATTCGTATTATTTCAAATGTCAAAACTGTATGACTCATATATAAATGTATATTCATATATGTTGCAGTATTATTCATGTTCCGCATATTCTTGCTGTTCGCATCGTATTGCATGCTTATTTGTGTTTTCATTAGTTATATTGAACCCATGTTATCAGGACACCAACACTATTACCGATGATGCGTATGTCTACGAACACTTACTTGTCGGCTCACACACATCATCATCGGTAATTGCCATGTCACGTACACTTTAGAGAATATTAATTCATTGATATCGCTTGCTAGCTGATAGTTCTGATATATCATTACTGTGTTAGATTAGACATTGCATATATTACTGAAATACTTCATGCATTTATACATTTGTTTGTCATGAAATATTATGGAGCTTTATGCCAGTATTCACTGTCTATTGACATCTTGATTTTGAATTTCGGATTTCCATGAGATTTATGGATTTGAAGAAACCGCAAGGATTTTATAAACTTATTATCTTTTTAAAAGATAGAAAATTACGGTTTTCTCATGATATGATTTGAGATATGTCCACCATGTGTTTTCTCGGCTCTTGAGCGATATCATACACCCGATTCGAGGAGGAGGAGGAACCGTCTGTGGGTGCATGGAGGACCCGGTGCGGTACCCCGGGGCAAGATGGTCGCAGATGATGGCGTTGAGCCTGGCAGGGGAACACTACGACCAGTGATTTTATTGTGACTCGACGGATATCCGGAGGATACCGATCGGAGTTTATGGGCTAGTCCGGATAACCGGAGCTCTAGGTATTGAGATTTGAGGATACGGGCCAGTCCGGATTGCCGGAGCCTAAGATATTGAGATATTGGGATATATGTTTTGTGTCGATGCTTTACACTGATTCTATGTTGATTTCATTGATGATACCTCGATTTATAAATACTGAAATCTCACTAAATTAAGAAAACGGTTTTCTCATTCATGATGTATTCTGTTTTCATTATATTGCATTCATACCTCATATTTATGATATGTTGCTACCTGAGGCACTGACACGAGCACCTGGTATTACGCTTATGTATAGATGTTTACCCATGCCATTATTAGATGCTTCAGGCTATATCATTTTGAGGATATATACTATCGTATGACTTAGGATTGAGTCATACATACGATTTCTGCTCGGTGATGTTTTCTACTCACGAGTTGGCAACTCACCCCCGTTGTGCCACAGTTTCTTCCAGGTTTTGCCGTACAGGTTTCCTTGGCGGCTTTGCTGGCACACTGTTTCTTCCCGGGTGATTTCTTTGGTAGGTGGGTTCACACGCATCGTTACCACCATTATACTTTATTTTATTCAGTTGTATCTAGTAAACTCCATCAACCAGACTTGTATATTTGATAACCTTAGAAGACCAGTTGTATATTTTTTCGAGATTAGAGTCGCGCGTTGTATTATTATTGGTTTTCTTGATGATATTGAGTTTCCTTTTGAGTTTTGATTCTCGCCCTTTGGCGTTGTATATTATATTTCTTGCGTGGTTGTGATCGCCAATTGGAGAAGAGCTAGCTCCCGCTTGGGGATGCCTTTTTATATATTTCATGTGTTATACCCTTTTGGGGCCAGTTTTTACAAAGGAAACTCTGCCGAACTTTTCAGAAAAGACTTGAGATTTTAAAAATGCATATTTCGGCTTATGTTACCAAAACCACTTGCTTTAAAATAAGTTTTCTTCACTTCTTCCTTAAAATGGTTTAGATTTCTGGGATTTTTGGCTTACTTGAATTAGATGGGGTCCTATAAACTTCATATGATTCAAGTGCCAGTCACGTTCTATTTCGGGTCGTGACAAAATTGGTATCAGAGCGTTAGGTTAACCATGGTTCGAGTCTATGTTTGACTATGCGGAGTCTAGGGCGTATATATATATATATATATATATATATATATATATATATATATATTCAGAACCTAGGCTTGACCTTACGGAACTTAGACTTGGTCGAGGGGGTATTAGACCCGAACTTTCATCGCGTAGGTTGACCTTGGTTGATGGAGTAGGTGACTTAAGTAGAGTGACGTACCGTGTGTATGTTCCGCGGTATACTTACGATACGCTACTCTGCTTAAGAAGCCTTAGGATGTACATTTCCTTGCACAGCATTATATTCATTCTTATGATCTATCCTCATCGATATCGGTTTATGGTTTTTGCTGCCACGATTACACGTGCAGAGAGAGCCGCGGCTAGAGTTGCGGTCGGCACGAGCTCGTCATGGACGAGGACTGACCAGGGTGTGATTCCAGGGACATACGACTGCATAGATGCGTCGTTTTATTGTGTTTTCGCGCCATGAGCGTTTGATGGATTGCTTTTACAAAATTTCTCGAACGTGCAGATCAGCACCAGAGGATTGGGCCACTGTTAGAGGCCATCCAGAATGTGATGACCGTCAATGCACTAACTATTCTTGATGATTGAGGCACTGTTCAGCATGCGGATGAATGATTCAGTTGCTACTGCGACTGACGAGATATCGCCCCAGATATTTGAATTTATTACAACACGAGTTTATACTTAGAGATATGATAGAAGACCGCCAGTCACCCAAGAATGAGGGACTAGGACATGTGATTCGTTTGCACACCCCGATGCGAGGTCATCAGATTGATTGATTCCAGCTAGGGGAGACTTCACGCAGGTACGTTAGGAGTCGAAGGAAAACGATCGAATGTCAGAAACCTATTTTTCCAAGTTTAAAAGTATTCGGAAAAACATACAAGTAATTCCGTGGACCCTCTAGAAGATTGAAACCCTAACTCGATATAATGACCATGGGAACGCTTTTGAACCTTAGGGTTTGCAGCAGTTCCGTGGTGCCATTAATGAGGCTTGGGTTTGGCCTTCTACGGTTGGTCCATAGGTACTGTGGCATGTACTGGAATACTATTAAACTGTACTCAAGATGTTGAGCTCTTGGGGGATTATGGAACTTTGATTAATCGATCGTAAAGTTCGACGTCGTTCGGATATCAGGTTATGGGATACATTGCTTGGGAGACTCCAGATATGAGTATAGTCGTTGGAGCGCAGTCCATGCAGCCACGAAGAGACGAGTCCGAATCAGTCGACATTAGAGAAAAATGGAGTAAGAGGTTCGTACGAGATCTTGATGAGATGACATTCCACTCCGCTGATATCAGAGATGTGATACGCATGTAGAGGCGTTGTACATGGATATATCTTCCAGAAGGAGTCGTGATGAGTATGCAGCCATCCCAGAACAAGAAATAGATTTAGTAAAAGATGATAACTTCCGGGCAGTTCGGCAGAAACAAGATTTGGGGGAGACTTCGACAGAACCTTTATGGAATACTATACGAGCAGACTTGGACCCAGGATCGGTCATATTACGCACACCCAGTAGGCCAGAGTTCGGCATCGTCAACGAGACATGTTATGAATGACCATGACAGTTGGCCAGAAATCTTTAGAGGATGTGCCAGAGCGGGACTGTTTCCGCCATCTTTGATTTCGGTATTTTGGGCGATTTATTTGCATGATTGAGATTTGTGCACCACAGTTGCACTTGACTTCGATTTGATGTCATTCGAGATGTTGATTATGATTTCATGCCTATGGTATGCATGTGATTTGACTTGTGCTTTCGGCATAGTTTCATGCACTTTTAGCATTTTGATTCGATTTGTGCATACTGATGCACATGGTTGTGAGATTATATACCACGGTATACCTGATTTGGATTGAGATGTGTTGTATACCGTTGATTTCGATTTCGATACTCGATATTTGTTTTCATGCACCTTGTGCACTTGAGTTGGATTTTGTGCAGACTTGACACGCTTGATGCGATTTTGGTGCACACGAGATGAACTAAATCGAGATTCTTCATGCATATCAGATGCACCTAATATTGCTGTCAGGCACACCCGTTGCCTTTGACGGGTGTTTCGTGCACACCCGTTGCACTTAGATTTTGTTTCTGTGCACATGTATGCACATTCATGGATTTCGTTTTCCGTGCGCACCAAATGCACAGGGCATTCTTGTTCGCATTTTTGGATTTGTTTCTTTTGGAGGAGTATGTTTTATGATATTTACTATTCGGTATAGTAGCTGAGCAGGACTAGTCCGATGATAGTACATGACTATATTCTTGCATGCATTGATAGTTATCGAAGGGATTTCCAAAAAGGAGCTATAGTCTCAGTATTTACCTACGTGTCCGAGATGACACGATTTTTTTTTACAAGGGAACCCTTCTAAATTGTTTTCAAAACGGCGTATGTTAAACGAAGGATATATATATATATATATATATATATATATATATATATATAAATAGTTATTTTCTTACAATAGACATCCGCCACTGTGCCGCGATACGTGCATTGCATATTGATTGGAAAAGAGTTTGGCATGCATTTTTTTAGTATGTTTTAACGATGCGTACATGTATAGTTTGATGTATATCATGTTGGTTTTCGTATTGGGCTTTGACATTGGTGTCTTCACGATAACTCCGATGATTGCGGGATGCTTGACGGGGTTTTGATTTTGGTTAATATACTCTTTTTCATGCGCATGTATTGCGCTACGATGTGTTTTATGTATTTATGAGTTCGGAACCCCGACGACTTGATCTTTTTACTTAAATGTTTTAGTATTTGAGGGGTTTAAATTTAAATTCGGGGACCGAATTTCTTTAAGGGGGGAAGATTGTAACATTTCGGAAAAATAAAATATTATTTTTGGGAATTTATATAATTAAATAATAAATATTATGAATATTTTAATAATGCGATATAATTAAATACCGATAAATTGGGAAATATTTGGAAATTATGTTAATTATTGAATTTGAAAGAAATTATAAGAATGGAGCATTCATAGATTTTATATAATTAATAATATTCCATTTTAATGCTAATCGCGATTGAATATTACTAATAATGCATTAAGCTTGTTTTGTGCATGCGACATGCACCAAGTCATTTTTCACATTACACTTTTTACATTTTTCTACCATGGCTTTTATTTTTCTTTTGCTTGGATTTGTTTTGAATTGAAATGAGAAGAAAAGAAAAGAAAAGAAAAGAAAAGCTTAGAATAATTGGTATGGGCAAGAGAGAGAAGGGAGAGAGAGGTGAGGGGTCTTTGACCATTCTCCCATTTGCTTCCCTCCATTATTTCCTTCTTCATTTTCCCTCTTTCTCTCACAATGGCTTCCCTCATATCCACCTCCTCTAAACCCTCACAAACCCCCTCAATCCCACATCAAAACATCACCCCCTTTCACTAAAAACATGCACAAGCTCATCACAAGGACTTTGGACCAAGAAAGTTTTGATTTTGATCACTTGGGGCAACTCAAGAAAATTCTTGAGTTTCCAAATGAGGTATTTTCTTCACCATTAGTTTAGTAATCCTTTTTCTTTAGCATCTATTTTAGTTTAGAATCGATTAAGTGTGGTTTCATGATCTTGAAATTTTCCAAGAAGAGGTTAGGGGATTTTATGAGTTGTGAAGGGTAAAGTGAGGTTAGTAGAGGCTATACAACCCCTGTAGTGTTAGTATACTGGATCAAACCTGAGATTAAACCCCATTTTGTGAACTTTAGATTTGCTGATATCGGATTTTTGTTGGATTTGTGAGGTTGTTTAGCGATCTGCTATCACCCGGGGGCTATATAAGTAAAGTAGTAATTACTGAGAGGTGTGCAGGCAACCTAGAACCTATACCCAAAACCCAGGACCCCAATTCCATCTTGTGGCCGCAAATTTATCCCTTTTGGCCGCAATTTGGGGACTGGGTAGAGTGGAAATGCTTCGTGTTTGGTACATGGCTCTATTTGCAGTAAATTAGACCCCTCCCATGTGCAAAATTGGCTAATTCACTTAGGGTAAAATCTGGGACCATTTTCTTGAGTTGCTGTTTTAAAATGTGACTTTTAAATGACTTGAACTTGTGATATTTTGTTTTGACTCGATGGTTTGACGTTCGTACATCGACATCGAGGATTTGTTGGTTATTCTTGCATGCCTAGACCATAGGTTTTAACTTATGTACGTTTTGTGTATCGTTTTGGTTTTCATGCGCGATTTCGGTTTACGATATCTTATGTGTACGTATGTAGGTACCCTCGAGTCAACTTGAACTACAAGGACGAGTGTGGCGTTATCAACTTCGGCAAGTAAGGATCAAGGTGAGTAGATATATATCTACGGGGGAAGTCGGGTGGATGGCGTATAGCACCCTCGCAGTTTCGTAGTGTAGTATACGAATACGTATATATATATTTATATAAATGGTGTTTGTAAGACTAAATGATTATCTAGATAGACTTTAGGAGTTCATGGATAAATTTTAGTGTAATTGGATGATAGTGTCGTTAGCTAGTTTTAGTCGCGAAACCCTAGAATAAGGTACACGGGCACACACACACATACATTTTACTTCTTGAGCGTATATAAGGATATATATATATATACATATATGTATGTGAGTATGTATATATATATATATATGTATACAAATACATGGATAACGAGGATTGTATATGGTACTTGGAGATGAGTCGATGTGATTGGGCATGATGCCATGAGATCGGTGATGTGATTTGGTTCGTATTATGAGACACGACATGATACTATAGCGGATTATTAGGCGATGTGTTTTCATACACACGCATATATATGTTGATGGTATCAGAGTGTACTAGACTTTAGATCAGTACCCCTAATTCAGGATATGATGATAAGGATACCAGATGAATAATGAGATAAATGTGATATTTCACCCGTACCCAGATATGGGATGCCGTACGATGGATTTACCGTACGAGATATAGTTATGATGATAGAACCGCACTCTTGACTCGAGGATGCCATATTATATATTGTATCGTACGTCATACTATAGAGGCGGTATCACTGACTACTAGATATAGATATCGACTCAGACTTAGGTGGTTTTCCTTACCCTTTCGATTAGTATGTTAGTTTAGTCCTGTAGTTTACTTGTAGATGTTAGACTGGACTCGAGTCATACTTATTTCCAAAACTAACGAATCGTGAGTATTTTAAAGACAGGCCAAGAGATGCTACGGATATTTCAAAGGACGTACCTTTTCTTAAAAACACCATAGCCCCTATTTTCTAAACACCACGATTCGTATTATTTCAAATGTCAAAACTGTATGACTCATATATAAATGTATATTCATATATGTTGCGTTATTATTCATGTTCCGCATATTCTTGTTGTTCGCATCGCATCACATGCTTATTTGTGTTTTCATTAGTTATATTGAACCCATGTTATCAGGACACCAACACTATTACCGATAATGCGTATGTCTACGAACACTTACTTGCCGGCTCACACACATCATCATCGGTAATTGCCATGTCACGTACACTTTAGAGAATATTATTTCATTGATATCGCTTGCTAGCTGATAGTTCCGATATATCATTACTGTGTTAGATTAGATATTGCATATATTACTGAGATACTTCATGCATTTATACATTCATTTATCATGAAATATTATGGAGCTTTATGCCAGTATTCACAGTCTATTGACATCGTGATTTTGAATTTCGGATTTCCATGAGATTTATGGATTTGGAGAAACCGTAAGGATTTTATAAACTTATTATCTTTTTAAAAGATAGAAAATTGCGGTTTTCTCATGATATGATTTGAGATATGTCCACCATGATTTTTCTCGGCTCTTGAGAGATATCATACACCCGATTCGAGAAGGAGGAGGAACCGTCTGTGGGTGCATGGTGGACCCGGTGCGGTACCCCGGGACAAGATGGTCGCAGATGATGGCGTTGAGCCTGGCAGGGGAACACTACCGACCGATGATTTTATTGTGACTCGAAGGATATCCGGAGGATACCGATCGGAGTTTATAGGCCAGTCCGTATAGCCGGAGCCCTAGGTATTGAGATTTGAGGATACGGGCCAGTCTGGATTGCCGGAGCCTGAGATATTGAGATCTTAGGATATATGTTTTTTGTCGATGCTTGACACTGATTCTATGTTGATTTCATTGATGATATCTCGTTTTATATATACAGAAATCTCACTAAATTAAGAAAACAGTTTTCTCATTCATGATGAATTCTGATTTCATTATATTGCATTCATACCTCATATTTATGATATGTTGCTACCTGAGACACTGACACGAGCACATGGTATTACACTTATGTATAGATGTTTACCCATGCCATTATTAGATGCTTCAGGCTATATCATTTTGAGGATATATACTGTCGTATGACCTAGGATTGAGTCATACATACGATTTCTGCTCGATGATGTTTTCTACTCATGAGTTGGCAACTCACCCCCGTTGTGCCACAGTTTCTTGCAGGTTTTGTCGTACAGGTTTCCTTGGCGGCTTTGCTGGCACACTGTTTCTTCCCGGGTGATTTCTTTGGTAGGTGGGTTCACACGCATCATGACCACCATTGTACTTTATTTTATTCTTTTGTATCTAGTAAAATCCATCAGCCAGACTTGTATATTTGATAATCTTAAAAGACCAGTTGTATATTCTTTCGATCTTAGAGTCCCGCGTTGTATTATTATAGGTTTTCTTGATGATATTGAGTTTCCTTTTGAGTTTTGATCTTCGCCCTTCGGCGTTGTATATTATATTGCTTGCGTGGTTGTGACCGCCAATTGGCGAAGAGCTAGCTCCCGCTTGGGGATGCCTTTTTATATATTTCATGTGTTGTACCCTTTTGGGACCAGTTTTTACAAAGGAAACTCTGCCGAACTTTTCAGAAAAGACATGAGATTTCAAAAATGCATACTTCGTCTTATGTTGCTAAAACCACTTGCTTTTGAATAAGTTTTATTCACTTCTTCCTTAAAATGGTTTAGATTTCTGGGATTTTTGGCTTACTTGAATTAGATGGGGTCTTATAGACTTCATATGATTCAAGTGCCTGTCACGTGCCATTTCAGGTCGTGACAGTAAGTTGCAGTTTAGCGATGTTTACCCACGCATCCTTCGGAATTTGAGCGGCACTGAGATCATTGACCGTTCCTTTGATCCATTCTTCAGCTTCTGTCATGCCCCGCTTCCAAGTATACGGGCAGAGGACGCGACGAGGCCGCTACATATTTACTCAGACGTAAACACGCTGAGCGTATCTAAGCAATATAAAATGTAATGTACACAAGAGACAAGATATAAATGAAGAACAACTTTATTTATTAACATTCTATTTATAATATATCTGAAAATTTAATATGTGGAATGGAAAGCAATGCCTAAACAGTGGCATAAAAGAAATGGAAAAATACAGAATGTAAATGTGTACAAGGAATCTAAAGCTCTGGGTCGAAAGCTAGCTGGTCCAAATCCTTGCTGGTGGGCTCGATCTCTAGTGAGTCCGAATCACCTTATGACATTCTAAAGAAGAAGAAAGAGAATGTCGTCAGCGAACAAATCGCTCGGTAAGTCCCGTAAATAGACAAGAATGGAATAGACAGAATAGAGAGTATATTGTTATGATGTTATATTTAGTGTTAACGTTGTTGTGTGTAGCTTGGTACAGAAGAATGCCAGTGTATACGAGAGGAGTCCCACTATTCCGGAGACTAAGGTATACGGAGCATAAGGAACCGTTCATCCAGGGTACAACGGCAATTGAATTCAGGTTAGGTGTGTTATGGTTGCAGTCTCGTGCCACTTTTAACACTTTCCATACCAATCTACTCCTTATAAACCCCGCGATGTCTTGATTGTATTATTTGTATTGTATTGTCTTGATTTATATAGATGGATGACTTGCTGGATGTTACAACCCGAAATATTAGCTCGTGACCAGAACTTGAATCACGCAACGTTTAAAGGCGTAACGGAATTCAAGTAAGCTGAAACCCAGAAATCTAAACCTTTTTAAGAAAATAAAAGAGGTGGAGTTTTGAAATAAAGGTATAATGAAATCAAGTTTTCTTAAATGCATGGAGAAGGAACATGAATAATGCAAGTGAAATTTACTAGTTTGAAAACATGTTTTGACTTTTAAAAAAAAATTTGGGCAGCACCTCCTTTGTATATTTTGATCCAAAACCACAACACATGATAAAATAAAGGCATCCCCAAGCAGGAGTTAGCTCTTCGCCAACTGGCAGATCACAACCACGCAAGACAGTGTATATAAGTATACGACGCCCAACGGCAAAGATCAGCACAAAAGATAAGGAAAAACAAGACATAACACCCATCGCTGAAGTCACGCACTACAAGTCTTGCTAAGTCTCATTTCTTATACAAATACTAGTTTTGATTTGATGGAGTTGACTAGATACAATATGAAATAGTAAATACAAGAGTGGGTACGATACAAATGTCCCACCTACCAAGCAAACCACCCAAAAAGAGCTATGTGCAAGCGATGCCGCTACAGATCCGTGCGGTCAACCTACAAGAACTGTGGCACAACGGGGTGAGTTGCCAACTCGTGAATGGAAAAACATCTACAAGTAGAAATCGAATAAACAACGACTCCTAGGTCAACTATATCATAAAGGTAACACTATGATATCTAGGGTGACCGGGTCATCATATATGCCAACAATATACTCAAAGTCTATAAGTATGCGGAATCATCCAACCATATAATCAATGTATGTATGCACGTGGATCTCGTCCAACCATATAATCAATGTCATGCATGTAAATATCATAAAAGAGTGTGCATGAAAGTATGAGGATATAAATCAACGGGTATCCTTCGCGAAACATAAAAATCATGGAACCTGGGTGTCCAACATCGACACTCGAAAACATCATGAATCCCGTGTCTAGTATCGATACGTAAATCCTCATATCTCGGGCTCCGTCAGTCCGGATCAGCCCATATCATCTCTCGACACCGGTCGGTATCCTCCGGATATCCGCCGAGCCTAAATACTATCACCGGTAGGTAGTAGTCCCTCTGCCAGGCTCACCGTCTACTACACAGCAAATCCGTTCTCGCCCCGGGGTACCATACCGGGTCCACCATGTACCCGCAATCGGCCTCATCCAGCTCCTCGAATCGGGTTTCACATGTCACACATCTCAGAACCGAGAAAACGCATGGTGGACGCACTGAAATATCATAACAAGAGAAACTGGGTTTTTAAAACAGTACATACTTTTTTTTGAAATAGCCACGGTTCTCAAATCCAGAAATCTCATGAAAACGACATATCTCAATGCGTAAAATCATAAAGCATGATGTATGCGACATATGATAAAAATGTAAGCATATCCGTATATCATGCAACATGGAACAGTGATATGACATATTAAGGGAAAACTGCTCCTTTAAATGATTCCAGTTTTTAAAATATAACATGCGGTCCCCAACTCGCCAAAATCAAAGCCAGCATCATCTATGCATGTACAAATATGTATGTACGTAGGCATGGATGCACAAGATATATGTATGCACATAAGTATGGGTGTACAAGTGGGTATATACGTAAGTATGAGTGTACAATATGTATGTGCGCCAATATGGATGTACAAGTAGGTATATACGTAAGTATGAGTGTACAATATGTATGTGCGCCAATATGGATGTACAAGTGGGTATATACGCAAGTATGAGTGTACAATATGTATGTGCGCCAATATGGATGTATAGGTGGGTATATACGCAAGTATGCTATGCGAAGAGTCATATCATGATGCAGCAATCCTACTGTGTAGAGACATGGTAATTATCGATGATTAAGTGTGTATGAGCTGACAATCTGTGTACGTGTAACATACGCATCATCGATAATGGTGCAGGTGTACTAGCACAGGTATAAGTAATGCAATGCGAATAACATGAATGCAGCATAAGGTAAATCGTCAGCTAAAAGTTATAAGGTATACGTGTCTAAAAGACCGAGTCGGTGAATCAATCAATCGGCTTATAGTCTCACAACAACGCGCACGGTACTATTCATCGTACGACAGCCTCTAGTCAAGTGTATGGATCATGAAGGGTTCCTATCGATGGAAGCAAGGTTTCGGGAGGCATCGACCATGCCATTTTTAAAAAATGCCGTTAAAAGGAACACTAATCTAGAATTGTTAGCTAGAAAATATAGTACGGAAACACAAGTAAACCATTTACAACTAAGTGAAAACGAAATACAACCTTTGTAGATCGGTCCTTCACTTCAAAATCTTCTTGTTGTAGTCCCTTCGCTGCGATCGTGGTTCTCCCGGACTCTTGCATGGCTTCATAAGGCTAAAGGAGCGTCCTTGCTTGAAGTCTTCGAGGCCGAAGATGATCTACGTCGAGGGAATGCAAGCTCAAGCTTCTACTTCACTAACTAGAGATTTAGTGAAGCAAACACCCTAAACTAAAATGCTAGTCTAGTAGAGGATGATGAAATAGGAAGTGAGTACACCTTAGAATTATTTATCTCACAATACTTTCTCACTTTTATCAAACCCTAGAAACCTTTTCTTTTGGCTTGAGGAAGAAGATGATCAAAGAGATGAGAATGAATATTAATCTAAGTGAGAGAGTGAACCATGGTGAGTGAGTATCATATACTAACCTATGTAGAGACATAACCATGGCTAAGTGTGATGGTTAGGTTACTAAATATCTAAGGTAAAAACAACGTGATTGGACTTTTTCAAAGCAAACCCTAGCTTCTACAAGCTTCATGCTTATGACAAAACCTCCACTAATTTTGTAATTACCTTAAATAATAAAACCCCATTATCACAATTAGAATGGTGTATGTCTTACACACCCATGAATGATGTATCAACAACCATGATACAAAAATCAAAACACAAATTAATATATATCACATATATATTAAGTTGTGCATAAGTGAGAAAAACAAATGCTTAAGTGAACCAATGTCAGTTAATGTAAATTAGTATATCATATATACAATTATACACTAAATTATTAAATCAACACTTGACTTAATAATCCGGTTATATCACATATAACCGACTAACACAAAATGTACCAACTTATCGAGTCAACACTTGATCCGATAACCCGGCTATATCACATATAACCGGCTGATACAAAAGTCATGAGAATAGAATACGGTATCACATACACGCATTATTCTTGGTCCCGTACATATCACATATGCGCTCCTATTTCGTTTTTCCCGAGCCAGTAAAACCTCTATGTAGTACTCTAAAGATTCGTCAATACGCCGGCAGTAGGTGATGATCACATCAAGCACCCACAAGCCGTCAGCGGTACTAGCTGGACGTAACGGCTTGAGCGATCAGAAGACCAGCAAGCAAGCCCGCTCCAACTCCTGCAAAAGCCTGGCGGTAACACTTCCCGTACAGTCCGGTCTCCTCGTCTTATATGTCGCATATCAAGTCTAGGGGTGGTGAACGTCAGACCCCAATAACCGATAAGTCATGCCGATGTGAGGCTCATAACGGGTTAAGAAACTACCGGTAACACTTACCAGTAAATCTCTAAAACAGCCCTGGCCAGGGACTTCCCTGTTATGGTCAATCGAGCACAGCGCAACATCAACCCCCAATACCGGGAGAGACGAAACCCCTCCTATCGCTCATTGCCTACATGTGACTCGGGACTGTACCCAAAAACCACCATTTTGCACGCCCTCTTAGATGTGGTAAGGTGGAAATCAAAGCACAGTGGCAATCGCACAAAACTCTATCACGATCTCGGGTCTACAGACTAACCTTTACAAGTGTCACCAGAGAACTGCCATCTGACGTGAGGTATAATACCATCTGGGAGTTCTCGGCGAGTCCGTCCAGTGTACCCAGTCTCCACAGAGCACCCGTATACCATCTCTGATGTCAAACATCAATGGATATGGGATCATCCATCGCCCATCTCATTGGTCGAGAAGCGTATACGCTTGTCTACTCTGGTATATCGATGCCCTGTCTCGATACACCTACGACTAGGAACATTAAAGGATGAACTTATGGACTACCATGGCCCCACTAGTATGATCTGCATCATAGTCCTGGTAGTCAAGTACACATCCTAAGGGCTTTACCAACATGTAACCATAAGACAGTATCAAGAGACAAGTATACATGTTAAGGTAAAGAGTAACCAGATAACATACTATCATGTCGAGCAAGAAAGTCCTCTCTATATATGTCCTAGCATCCAATATAATATACATCATCTGCATAATACTGGTCTCTAGGGCATACATACAACTAACAATCTCCCACTTGCACTAGGGCCAGCTGCTGTAGTATCGCATACCAAGCATCCCGAAGAGTCTCTCAAAATGTATCTGGGGAATGGCCTTCATGAGTGGATCCGCTGTGTTATTCTTCGTGTCAACTCTCCTGACCTCGATCTCCCGGCGATCAACTATCTCCCGGATCAGGTGATACCGCCTCAGAATGTGCCTGGATCGCTGATGGGACCTGGGTTCCTGGGCCAAAGCCACCGCTCCATTGTTATCACAATACAAAGGTATTGGATGCTCAATGGATGGAACCACTCCAAGCTCAGTTATGAACTTCTTTATCCAGACAGCCTCTTTGGCAGCATCGTTGGCAGCGATGTATTCAGCCTCCATCGTCCAGTCTGCAACGGTTTCCTGCTTGGAACTCTTCCAGCAAACCGCCCCTCCGTAGAGGGTAAAGACAAATCCCGAGTGCGACTTAGAGTCGTCCTTATCACTCTGGAAGCTCAAATCGGTAAAGGACTCCACTTGGAGTTCTCCGTTACCATACACCAAGAGCATCTTTTTTAGTTCTTCGCAAGTACATGAGAATGCTCTTCACAGCTGTCCAGTGACTCCCTCCAGGATCAGCTTGATACCTACTCACTACTTAGTGAGTGTGCTACATCGGGTCTGGTACATAGCATTGCGTACATGATAGAGCCTACTGCCGAAGCATAAGGTATCCCTTGCATGCGAGCTCTCTCCAATTCAGTCTTGGGAGACATCTCTTTGTAGAGAGTGAGCCCAAAGATCGTGGGTAAAAACCCACGCTTGGATTCTTCCATACTAAACCGCTTTAGTATGGTGTCAATGTACCTGGATTGGGACAATCCAAGTATCGGTTTAGATCTATCTCTATAGATCTTAATCCCCAAGATGCAGGAGGCATCCCCTAGATCTTTTATTGAGAATCATTGTGATAAGAAGAGCTTGACCGATTGCAGCATAAAAATGTCATTTCCTATCAAGAGTATGTCGTCCACGTACAATACGAGGAAGACAACCTTACTCTTTGCTACCTTCTTGTATATACAAGGTTCATCTACGTTTTTGACGAAATCAAACTCTTTGATAACGACGTCAAAGCAGATGTTCCAACTCCGCGATGCTTGCTTTAATCCATAAATGGATTTAAGCAGCTTGCAGACCTTTCCGCTGCTCCCACTGTCTACGAAGCCCTCTGGCTGAGTCATGTACACGCACTCTTCCAAATCTCCATTTAGAAAGGCGGTCTTAACATCCATTTGCCAGATTTCGTAGTCATGATACGCAGCGATGGCAAGCATGATCCGGATGGATTTAAGCATAGCCACTGGAGAAAAGGTTTCGTCATAATCGACACCTGGTCATTGATGAAAACCCTTTGCAACAAGTCTAGCTTTGAAAGTCTCCACCTTCCCATCTACACCAAGTTTTTTCTTGAAGATCCACTTGCTCCCAATGGGTTTTACCCCTTCAGGAGCAACTTCCAAAGTCCATACTTTGTTGGTGTACATGGATTCTATCTTGGACCGCATTGCATCTAGCCATTTCACTGAGTCCCCACTCGTGATGGCCTGCTCGAAGCTAGTTGGGTCATCATCCTCCATGATGCAATCCTCGCTCCCACCATCCATGAGAAAACCATAGTATCTCTCAGGTGGGTGAGGAACCCTACTGGATCGGCGGAGTGGCTGGGGTTCATCGGGAACTATCGAATCCTCAGGTTCTACAAAATCTTCTGTTGTGGTTTGTATTGCTGGAACCTCTTCCAGTTCTACCTCAGAGCTACTAATCTCTTTCGTAAGAAATTCCTTTTCTAAAAATGTGGCGTGTTGAGCAACAAACACCCTTTGTTCCTCACCGTGGTAGAAGATATACTCTCGCGAATGCTTGGGATATCCAATAAACTTACACAAAACAGACCTTGCCTCGAGTTTGTCCGGTTTTTGTCTTTTGACATAGGCCGGGCAACCCTATATCTTAACAAAATTAAGATATGGTCTCTTCCCTTCCCATATCTCATATGGGGTGGTAGGCACAAATTTGGTAGGAACTTTATTCAGTAGGTATGCTGCTGTCTCCAGCGCATACCCTCAGAAGGAAATAGGTAACTCAGCTATGCTCATCATAGAGCGCACCATATCTAATAAAGCGCGGTTCCTCCGTTCCGATACACCGTTGTGCTGTGGTGTATATGGAGGAGTTAGCTGAGAGAGAATCCCATTCTCTTTTAGGAAGTCCAGGAATTCAATGCTCAAGTATTCACCCCCTCGATCAGATCGAAGGATTTTAATACTTTTCCTGGTTTGGTTCTCAACTTCTTGTTTATATTCTATAAATTTCTCAAATGCTTCTGATTTGTGTTTCATCAGGAACACATATCCGAATCTAGAGAGATCGTCAGTGAACGTAATGAAGTATGAAGAATCATCCCTGGCATGTGTAGACATGGGACCACATACATCACTATGTATCAGTCCCAAGAGTTCAGTAACTCTTTCTCCATGTCCCGTAAATGGAGTATTGGTCATCTTTCCTTTGAGACATGACTGGCAAGTGTCATAAGATGAAAATTCGAACGGCTTCAAATATCCATCCTTATGCAACTTAGCCAGCCGTGTCGCATTTATATGACCAAGTCTATGTTCCCCTCCGAAAGACGGCGCAACGCAGGGACGTCTTGCCTGAAATTCGTGGCAGATGGTAATTGGTGCTATTCATCTACCTCTCCGAAGATTCCAAGTTGATTTATGACACCATATATCGAAAGTTTAAACGGATGCGTTTGATGTAGCAGACTTCATCAGATTCCCCCTCTTGCTTGAGGGGTTTTTGATTGTGGGGACGCTCTTCCCTGCAGGAGCAAGCCCCTGCAGTTAATTACGTTACCGCATCGCGGTAACAACTTTCTCCTTCTCCAGATGATCACTTCGTGTCGTGTGTGTTTGTTTTGTGTTTGGTTGCACGTGGATTGTATACGGAGACTGATTTATGTCGTCGCCCGTAGGGCGTGGACTAGTCCAAATCCGTATCTTTCTTAGATTTGGGTTTGGGGGTTGTGTTTAAGGATACGTTAGTCTCATTTGAGACTAAGATCGACTTAAACGTTTGTTAAGGATACGTTAGTCTAATTTTAGACTAAGATCAACTTAACGGGATCGTTTTGATCGGACAAGAGACAGCAATTAAGGGAGCCCTGTTGTTTAGTTTAGTTACATTGCGGTCAATAGATAGTTTAAGGACATTGCGGTCCAATGTTAGTTTTAAGACGTTGCGGTCAAGGTTAAGGACGTCGTAGTCCGTGGATTTAAGGACTCCACAGTCCGATGTTAGTTTTAAGACATCACGGTCGAGGTTAAGGACGTCATAGTCCGTTGTTAGTTGTAAGACATTCCGGTCAAGGTTAAGGACGTCGTAGTCCGTGGATTTAAGGACTCAACAGTTCGATGTTAGTTTTAAGACATTACGGTCAAGGTTAAGGACCTCATAGTCCATGAGTTTAAGGACCCCACAGTCCGTATCAATGTGTGGTCATCGGGACCCGCCACCTCTTTGAAGACGTTGAGGAATTACAACGCCAAGTATCAAAGGAGTGAAGAGACGTACCCTTAAACCAAGGTAGATTAAGTGATCTGCAGTCCAATTTGGAAACTAAGATCAATTATTAAATTATGAGCCCATTGGCCCAGTTAAGTTTGAATTGAGGACTTATGGCCAGCTTGGGCTAAGTCCAATCATGTTTGGGATATTGGCCCTCTGCTGGTTCATTGAAGGAGAGGCTTTGCCTCTGAAAAACTTAGCCAATTGGTCTAAAGCTAGTGTTAACACTAGAGACCAACAGTGTTGAACACTGGGAATAAGATTGACAAGTTAGTGTTAAACACTAAAAGATAATCAGTGTTGAACACTGGGAACTGAGTTTTCAAATTAGTGTTAAACACTAAGCAAATCAGTGTTAAACACTGGGGACAAAATCTCCAAACTAGTGTTAAACACTAAGGAGGGAGGGGTCACGTGTGGACATGTGAGAGCGCCCTGATTCCCCTTATTTTATTTAGTCAAAAGTATTGAATACTTTAAAGTATCACGTGTTATCACGTGATGGGAATTTGGGCGTTTATCTGTTAGAGCTTCAGCCAAAGGGTCACGTGGTAGCACGTGAGAGCGCCCTGCTTCCCTTTATTTTGTTCTACAGATAAGTGTTTAACACTTTTAATTATGAAAGCCATCACGTATGGGCACGTGATGGGGGCCTACGCTTTGATCTTGTTAAGATGTTCATTAGGGGTCACGTGAGGGCGCCCTAGAGCTCTTTTCTGTTTCTTTTGCCTTTTTCTTTGTGCGCTTTAGAGATCATGTGTGGCACGTGAGGCATTGCCTCAAAGTTCTCTTTTATAGATCTTTGCAGGAGCCACGTGGCAACACGTGATGTGTTGCTTCAAAGTTCTTTTCTGTGGATCTTTGCAGGGGTCACGTGGTAACACGTGAGGTGTTTGCTTCAAAGATCTTTTCTGTGGATCTTTGCAGGGGTCACGTGGTAGCACGCGTCTCTGGTTCTTTGCATGTTTTAAAGATCTGTTCATCTTTTAAGAATTAAATTCTTCATAGGGTTAAACCCTAACAACAAACTTTAGAGGAATTAAATTCCTGTTGTCTTCTAAAGAATTATATTCTTAAATAGGGTTAAACCCTAATTTCTTTTCTTAAGGGAATTAAATTCCTGTGAATTTGAGAGAATTATGTTCTCAATTAGGGTTAAACCCTAGTTCTGTTCATTTTGAAGGAATTAAATTCCCATAGCATAGGGTTAAACCCTAATTTTATCTCAAAGGAATTGAATTCCTATCATTTTGTGAGAATTAAATTCTCAATACTCAGTTCCTCCTCTATGTTTTAGATCTGCATGGCAGGATCTCAACCCAATTAGAATTAAATTCTCAATTCATGGGGAGATGTGCGCTTTACAGATCCTCCACCAGAGAAAGAACTAAGTTCTTTTCTTTATATAAGAGTTAAATTGTTTTGAGAATTAAATTCTCTTTTGAAGCCTCCCTTTTCTTTTCTCTCCTAAGGTTTTCCTTTTGCAGAGAATCAAAGGCTTCTATATCTCTTTCTCTGTGTATCAAAAGAAAAGGTCCAAAGGTCTAAAAAAAAGGTCTCTTTCTTCTTTTCTTGGCTCCTATTTATTGGAGAAGGAAAAGAATCAATCTGTTTAGTAAATCTCTCATTGAGAGATTTGATTTGTATATTGAGAGATTTGATTTATATTTATCATTAATCTGGGCCTTTAGATTGTTGGGTGAATTTTATTCACCATTGGATTTTAAATCCAAAGATATCTCTTTGTTATATCGGTTGGATTTAGGGGGAAATCTTTCCAAGTCCAAGATTTTTCCATAAATTGGTGATATTTAATCACCTTTAGGTTTTTAATCCAACGGTTTTAGATAATCCTTCTTCATTTTGGAAAGATTTGAAAGATTTATCCTCAGAATTTAATTCTGTTAAAGAATAAGGCTCTAAATGCCGGTCACGTGTAGCCACGTGACCCCTGGTCACGTGTAGGCACGTGACCCCTGGAATAGGCTTCTCTTCTTCTGCGTTCTGTTCTTCTGGCCGCTGCTTAACCATCACGTGCTAACACATGACCACTGGTCACGTGTGAGCACGTGATGCCTCTTCTGAAGCTTCTTCTTGACTTTTAATTAGAGAACAAATATGCTCGGTGCTGCTGCTTGACCATGACGTGCCAACACGTGACCACTGGTCACCTGTGAGCACGTGATGCCTCTTCTGAATCTTTTCATGATTTTTAATCAGGGAACAAATGCCCCCACAGCGTTGCTCTCATGTGTCCGCACGTGAGTGCGACGCTGTCACTTTTATGACCGTCGGATCTGCCTTGGGAGTAGGGTAGATGAAACGTTTTCCATCCCATCCTATAAATGCCCATGTCTTTTCAGAAGCGCCTCCACTTTGCTCATCTTCCTCCTTGCATACTTTTCTTTCTGAAAATTTAATTCTTCTTTCCAGAGCTTAGTTCTCTGTTGTGTCTGTGCAGTGCCGCTTTATCTCCCAATCAAAGGCTAATGCTCACGTGTTGCGCATGCAGGGCTCTGCTTTATGGGGACGTTTCATTTTCCTGATCTGATTCCAATGCGTCGTTGGATTTCATTTCCAACGCTCTCCCTTCTTTCTGGGCTTTGAGAATAGTCCCACCATGCACAACATTTTTTGTGCTTAACATTAAATGCTCCCCTTTATAACCTGAACCCATGCCTTACCTCTTTTCCTCACAGAGAAACCCACTTATACCTTACGGTGATCATCTTTGAGAACCCGATCAATTGCCATGGCTTGCAATCGTCCCCATGCTCGTCGGCAACCATGGGAGGTGCCCATTGAGGAGATAATCCCTCGCTTCGCTGCGCGGCTGGCAGATCCCCTTCTCACCGACGCTCAATATGACACGGTGATGTACGAGCTACTGACTCGTCGGGGCTCTCCTCTTCCCATGGGCTCCATTTGGCTCCGAATGATCCTCCTGTCTGTGCTTGCCGATATACCCCCTCATCCGGCGGAGATGACTTCGGCAATCCTTGATGCGGCGGAGGACAAGCTTGAGTGCTTTCATGAGGCTTGTCTAATCACTCAAGCTCTGAAGGATCACTCAGTTCATATACGAAGTCAGAGAAGAGCCTGTCGGGCCGTCATGTCTGCTTTCGTTGATGAGCACGGCTCCAACCGATGGGGAGCGACTCCTCGCGAAAACCGTCGTTTTGACTTGCTAGAGAGGGCGAAAAGGGAACTGGAGAATTTTGTGTTTTGCTTTGTTAACCCTTGCATTTCTGATCCCTTGTTTGGTGATCTTTTCCCGGTAGTGTAGTATGTTTGAATCAATGTACTCCTTTTATCATTGGCGGTTTGCATGCTTTCTGTTGAATTTTCATGTTTTATCAGATAGTCGTGCGTGTATCTTGCTTGTGTAAATGAGCTGCCTTTTTTTTATGGGAATTTTCTTTAGTTGCGAGCACCATCGTTACGTTGCATGCATATCAGTGCCTCGGGTAACATTTCCTTTTAAACATTCGTACAGATGCAAATACGCACCTGATAGGATATAGATCAGAAACTTTCCTTATTAACTCCCATACCGGGTGATTCGTGCTGGTTTTAGATCGAGTATTGTCATCGAAGGGAGGCTTGTATATATATAGTCTTGAGTGTACGCGCCTTCCTTCAGAGATTATGGTCGCGAAGGCGAGCTTACGGGTCTTAATCGAGCGGTGCGCGGAGAACATGGTGTCGTTCGAGAAGAGGCTCGGCCGCAAATTCTCGGAGAAGGGGCTGGCCTCTAAAACGCTGTACGAGTTCCAAGCCAACCTTACAGCCAAATCCAATAAAGCGTATGAACTCTGGCGGGTATTTCAAGAGTATATCAAAGAGGTGGTGGCCCTTGATAAAGTTGTCGTGTTTACTAGCGAAAAGGTTGAGGCTCGCAGGGCTAGCGAGGAAGAGCTCGAAGGCCGTCTCGCCTCGAATCAGGCCCAGCAGGCTCAGGCGGAGGCCCGTCTTCTGGCGATCCTGAATCATGAAGCTATGGCCCAGCAAAAGCAGGATGAGCTGGCAAAATTGCTAAATCGCCCGCTGGCTTGAAAAACTTGTATCTTTTCCTTTCTTTTTGTACACACTCCTGAATGAGAGTATCTTCCTGTTGTTCTTTCATGAATTGTACTTTTTATTCATTTTGGTTTATGAATAAAGACATATTTTTCTTCTCAATGGTCTGTCTCCTTTTATTGAACTTGTTCTGTGGACAATTTATCTTGGTCTCCTTGCAGGGTAGCGATGGCTTAGGATTCAGGGTTAAGATCTGCCTCCTAAGACTTTTGAGCTTTATGAGCCGGGAGGGTCTCATAAAGAGTTTTTCTCTCTACAGGTTGAGAGGATCCCGTAGGTGTAAGTTCTTCTTAAGAATTGTGAGGATTCTTAAGCGGGTTTTCCCTTGGGAGTCGTAAGGGTCTCACAAGAGAGTTTTCTTCCTTGCAGGTCGTGAGGACTCGCGAGTGCTGGGTGCGGTCACCCTTATCCGTATTTCACGGGGTCAGGGGTTGGTTTGGGATGGTTTCCAGGGTATCGTAGTTTAAAGACATAGCGGTCAAGGTTAAGGACCTCATAGTCCCTGGATTTAAGGACTCCACAGTCCGATGTTAGTTTTAAGACATCACGGTCAAGGTTAAGGACGTCATAGTCTGTGGATTTAAGGACTCCACAGTCCAATGTTAGTTTTAAGACATCACGGTCAAGGTTAAGGACGTCATAGTCCGTGGATTTAAGGACTCCATAGTCCAATGTTAGTTTTAAGACATCACGGTCAAGGTTAAGGACGCCATAGTCCGTGGATATAAGGACTCCACTGTCCAATGTTAGTTTTAAGACATCACGGTCAAGGTTAACGACCTCATAGTCCGTGGATTTAAGGACCCCACAGTTCATGAAATGCGTGGTTACTGGGACCCGTCACCTCTTTGAAGACGTTGAGGAATTACAATGCCAAATATCAAAGAAGTGAAGAGATGTACCCTTTAACCAAGGTAAAATCAGTCTAGAATCATCATGGTTGGTCGTTAGTTTTAAGACATTACGGTCGAGGTTAATGTCACGTCCCGAAAGTACGGAACATGACCGGCACTTAAACTACGAAACGTCTCGAGGCGTACGTAATCTAAGTAAGCCGAAAACCCAGAAATCCAAACCAAGAAAAGTAGTAGAGTGAGGGAAAAACCAACTTAAAACAAGTAGTTTTAATAGCATAAGCCGAATTATGCGTTTTAAAAACATCGAGTATTTTCTGAAAATTTCGGCAGAGTCTCCTTTGAAAATACTGGCCCCCAAACGGGATACAACATGAATACTATACGAAATCAATAAAAGGCATCCCCAAGAGGGAGCTAGCTCTTCGTCAATCGACGGTCACAACCACACAAGCAGTATAATATACAACGCCCAGGGCGAGGATCAAAACTCAAAAGGAAACTCAAAACAGCAAGAAATCCATAGAAATACAACGCGCGACTCTAAGGTCGAAAGAATAAACATCACTGGTCTCTATCTCTGAAATAAAATACATGTTTGGTTGATGGAACTTCTAGATACAACAGAATAATAGTATACAAGGTATAATGATGGGTACGATACAAATAAACCCACCTACTAGCAAATCACCCGGAAATGGAAGTAGTGCCAGCAAAGCCGTAATGGAACCTGCACGGCAAAACGTGCAAGAACTATGGCACAACGGGGGTGAGTTGCCAACTCGTGAATATAATACATCAACGAACAGAAATCGCATGTATGACGCAAACCTAGGTCAACGATCATAATATATCCTCAAATATATATAACATGCAGCCTATAACAATGACTAGGGTAAATATCTAATCCGAGTGTAAACCCATGTGCCCGTGTAGTGCCTCAGGTAGTAATATATCGTATGGATGATGTATGCATGCATGAAACAGAATGCATGTACTGAATAAAACTGCTTTCATAAATCAGTGAGATTTCTGTATTTTAAAAATGAGGTACTATAAATGAAATCAGCATAAAACAGTGCCCAGCATTGACACAAAACAAGTGTCCAAATATCTCGATATCTCTGTGTCACAATCTCTGTACCTCAATATCTCAAAATCTCAATGTCTCAATCACAATATCTAGGGCGTCGTCAGTCCAGACCGGCCCCTACCATCCATCTCAAGACCACGACGGTATCCTCCGGATATCCGACGCGTCGGGTAAAATCACCGGTCGGTAGTGCTCCCCTGCCAGGCTCAACGTCAACAACACGATCCTCTTGCCCCGGGGTACCGCACCGGGCCCACCATGTACCCGAAACGGTTCCTCCACTCCTCGAATCGGGTCTCGAAATCCATCAGCAAACTCATGGTGGACGACTCATACATCATGAGGAAAACCACACTTTTTATTTAAAAAGATAGAAAGCAGTTTATATAAGTTTTGCGGTTTTCCCCCCAAATCCAGAAAATCTCATGGAAATCCGAATCCAAATCATCAATAGCATGTAAAACCATGAATGCGGCATAACAATGAATAACAGTATTCATGAAGTGACAAGTAATAACTATAATGTTAAGCTGGCATATGTAAAGCAGGTACACTAATATCATGTCAAATTACTAACTAACAAGCTAAGTCAAGCAATAATATTTTCTAAGGTGTACGTGACATGGCAATTACCGATGAAGATGTGGGTGAGCCGGCAGGTAAGTGTACGTGGTACATACGCATCATCGATAATGGTGCTAGTGTCCTAACAGTATGATATCAATAATGCAATAAGAAATTATAATATAAGTATGCGATGCGGAGCGAACAGCAATAATGAGCGGGAGCAGAAAACTAGACACAACGATAACTATAAGTCAAACAATGGTGCCTTTTAAAAATAACACAAACCGCGGTGTTTTGAAAATAAGGGCTACGGTGTTTTTAAGAAAAGATACGTCTTTTGAAATATCCGTAGAATCCCTTGACATGTCTTTTAAAATACCCTCTATTCGTTAGCTTTTGAAATAGGTAGGAGTCGAATCTAGTCTACCAACTATACTAAACTATAGGGCTAAGCTAACAGGCTAACTGAAGGTAAGGAAACCACCTAACATCTGAGTCGATATATATATATATATATATATATATACATATATTAGTCGGTGATCCCGCCTCAATAATATCACATCCGATACCATATCTATAATCAGACATTCCCAAGTCAAGAGTGTGGATCAATCATCAATATATAGCTCGTACGTAAATCCGTCGTACGGCATCCCAAATCTGGGTACGGGTCAATATCACATTCATCATACTATTCATCAGGTATCCTATTTATCAAATATCATGATCGTGGTACTGATCTCCGTCTAGTACAATACTGATACCGCCTAAGTATGCATGCATGTGTATGAAACACTACGTCAAGGACCCGCTACAACGTCATGTCGTATCTCAAATACGAACCCTGCCATATCACCGATCTCACGGCCTGAAATCAAATCTCATCGACTCATCTCAAATCCCAAGTACTATCCTCATCATCCATGCATGTGTATATGAATATATATATGCATAGTCCCATACCCACGCGTATATACATATATACACATCCCCATCTACGCACAAGAAAGTTATGTATGCAAGTCTGTGTGTGCGTATGTGGGTATAACAACTACTCTAGGGTTTCGCAACTAACCCAAAGCTAATCCATGAACACATAATTATATCATGAATAAACATTCTCGTATCATAAAACACCTATATAAACATATATATATGAACTATACTACGGACTGCGGAGGTGCTATACGCCATCCACCCGACTTCTCCCCGTAGATATAAATCTACTCACCTGGTCCTCGCTCGCCGGTGCCGACGTCGCCACGCGCTTGCTAGTCATCTCAAAGTCCACATAGGGTACCTACATATCATAACCACCGTATCGCATTAAAACCAAATTCGAAATCGAAACGGCATACGAAAATCAAATCGGCACGCGTATCACGTATAGGTCAAAACCTATCGCCTACGCATGCAAGAATAGCCAAACCAACCCTCGATGTCGATGTACAAACGTCAAACCATTGAGAAAACCCCAAACACACTCATTTGCACACTCACAAACACTTATTATAAAATAAAATAGGTTAAAATTCAAAATAACCCCAAACTCACTTTAAAAGTCATTTTCCCGAAAACCTTAGCAAGCAAAATTTACCGTTTTTAGTACAACACTTGATGTTTAAACAATTATAATGACCAAAATATTTATTAAACATCTTAAACAAGTCATACAACCCATTTCAAAAATTTAATCTCATCAATTCTTATAAAACTAAAAATTCTAGTTTACAATACCCAATTTTAACAATTTCGAGTGAAAATACACAAAACAACAACTACGCTTGGTTTTGCATGATCCAAAGGCATTAAACCACTCATTATAATATTTATAATGACATGAAACCTTAATTATATTTTAATTTAAAGCATTTAATAATTTTCCAAAAACCCTAGTTAGCAAAATAGCTTAATTAGTAAAATTTAAAAATAACAATTAACAAACTAGTTACTAGGTAAGATTTTACATGCCATAATATGTTAAATTATACACTTAAACCATGTTTAAATGATATGAAACCCTAACTTGATCCATACCCAATTCTAGAAATTCCAAACTTGCAACTAAAGCCTAATTAACACTTAAATAAATTAGCATTAAGAAATTAGCTAACAAATTAAGCAAAAAAAATGGTTAGAATTTATACCCAATAAATTTGAAGATCCACAAGCACACACATAGCCTCCCAAATTGGAATCTTGTTCTCTAGATCCTTGCAATTTTGGCTATTGAGAAATGGGTATGAGTCGAATTTTGATTTTGGTGAGGTTTTATTTTGATTTTTGACAATTTTTTTTGAGGATTTTTTGGAGAAGAGAAGAAATGAGGGAAAGAGAGGGGAGGGGCTGAACAATTCAGCAGTGGGCTCGGCTAGAGAGGAGGGGGAAGAGGTGAGAGAGTGAGGGTGTTGGTTTCAAAGTCAAAAATAAAGTCAAAAGCCCATTCTTATGCATGTATATTATTCTTTTCTTTTCTTTTCTAGTGAAGAAAGTGTAGGTACTTGGGAATTGGGGAAGCCCAAATTTCGGCCAGCAAGAGGGGAAAAGGGGAGGTGGTGTGTGTGTGTGAAGCAATGAACACCAAACACCAATTCAATATGCACCAAATCCCTTTTATTTTCACAAAATAAGCATTTTTCTTCAATATTTTCTAAAACGTTTTGGCAAACCATTTCATTTCAAAAACCACATGATAAAATTATGTTTAATGTGTTATGATGCAAAAAATTTGTTTCAACTCATTCCAATTTGTAATTTTCCCTAATTAAATGTATTAGTGACGGCTTAAAATAATATTAAAATAATCAATTTCGGAAAAAAATTCAGAAAATTTGAAATTTCACCAGTGGCTCAATAAACACAAAATACTAGCAATTACATAGCTATAATATGTATATTTAATTTTATAATAAAAATATTTGTATTTTGACTTTTTACAGAAAACCCCCTTATTTTACCGATTTTCCGAAATTTCACCGAAACGATTTTCAAAACGTTACAATCTTCCCCCCTTAAAGAAATTCGGTCCCCAAATTTTAAATTAAAACTCCCCCCAATCACTAAAACATCTAAGCAAAACCATCAAGTCGTCGGGGCTCCGAAGTCATAAATACATAAAACAAATCGTAGCGCAGCGCATGCGCATGAAAAATGAGCATGTAACTCAAAATCAAAACTCCATCCAGCATCCCGCAATCATCGGAGTCATGGTGAAGACACAATGTCTAAATCCAAAATGAAAATCAATATGATATACATCATTAAAACATCTAGAAGCAATGAATGCCAAATCTTCTTCAAATCGCTGTGCGATGCTCGCAGCATTGCACAGTGGCAGACGTCTATTGTAAGAAAATAACTACATATATAGATATCTTTTGTTTAATATGTACGTTCCGCCGGTTTGGAAACAATTTAGAAGGGTCTCCTTGTTTTAAACATTTCGTTTCATATCAGGCACATAGGTAAATACTGAGACTATAGCTCGCTTTTTGGAATTCCCTTCGATAGTTATCAATGCATACCAAATACATTCAGGTACCGTCCTCTGACTAGTCCTGCTCAGTACGAAAACACATAGCAAATATCATAAAAATGTACCGCTCTATAAGAAATCAATTCCAAAATATGCATATGAATGCTACGTGCGTCTGGTGCACACGGATATCAAAATCCATATATGTGCCATACAAGTGCACAGAAGCAAGATCTAAGTGCATCGGGTGTGCACGAAGAATCTGTCATAGGCAACGTATGTGCCTGACAGCAAAATCAGGTGCATCTGACATGCACGAAAAATATCGATTTAGTGCATCTGGTGTGCACCAAAATCGTATCTCAAAACATGCGCTCAACATGTGCGAAAATCCAAACCAGGTGCATCCATCATGCACGAAATCATGAAATCCAATATCAAGCACCGAACATGCGCAAAATCAAATCAGGTGCACAAGGTGCACAAAACAAACATCGAGTATCACAATCGAAATCGAAGTCCAGTGCATCTAAGTGCACAAAATGCGTATCACTGCACTGCAAGCATATGTGAATCATACCGAGTGCAAAAGCCAAACCGTGTACGTATATACGCACGAAATCAATTCAACTGTATGAAACCCATAAAATCATAAACGTGAGAAACCAAGGCACGAAAACGAGATCAAGTGCAACAACTGTGCAAAAATCGCAAATACTCAGCAGGTACAACCATGGTCCATGAAAACAAATATCATGAAACTCAATCATCAAAATCAATCATGCGAATAGATCGCCCAAAATACCGAAATCAAATATAGCGGAATAGTCCCCGCTCATGCACTTCCTCTAAGAACCTCTGGCCAACTGTCGTGGTCACTCATAGCATGTCTCGTCGACGATCCTGAACTCTGGCCTGCCGGTGTGCATCACATGACCACTCCTGGGTCCTAGTCTTCTCGTAATTCATTCCAGAAAGGTGCTGTCGAGATCTCTCCCAAATTTCATCTCTGCCGAACCGTTCGGAAGTCATCGTCATTTACTATATCTGTTTCTTTTTCCGGAACGACTGCATACTCATCGAGACTCTTTCTGGAAGGTATATCCAAGTACAATGCCTCGGCATGCGTATCGCATCTCTGATGTCGGCGGAGTGGAACGTCATCTCATCAAGATCTCGTACGAACCTCTTTACTCCACTTTCTCTAATGTCGACTGCTTCGGACTCATCTCGTCGTGGCTACATGGACTGAGCTCCAACGGCTATCCTTGTATCTGGAGTCTCCCAAGAAAGGCATCTCATCACCTAACATCCGAATGAAGTCGAACCATCCGATCGATTCATCAAAACCTCATAATCCCTCAAGAGCTCAACATCTTGGGTACAGTTTAACAGTATCAAGTACATACCACAGCATCGATGGTCCAGCCGTAGAAGGGCAAACCCAAGCCTCACTAATGTCGCCGCGGAACTGCCGCAAACCCTATGGTTCAAAGGCTTTCACACGGTCATTAAGTCGAGTTAGGGTTTCATTCTTCTAGAGGGTCCATAGAATTGCCTGCATGTCTTTACGAATACTTTAAACCTGGAATAATAGGTTTCCGACATTCGATCGTCTCTGTCGACTCTCTACGTCTCCGCGTGAAGTCTTCTCTAGCTGGAATCAATCTATTTGATGACCTTGCATCGGGGTAGGCGAACGAACCACCTGTCCTAGTCATTCATCCTCGGGTGACTAGCGACCTTCTATCATCTCTTAGTACAATTCGTCCTGCAATAGCTCCAACATCTGGGCGATATCTCATCGTTCGCAGCAATAACTGGCTCACCCGTCTGCACGCTGAACAGTGCCTTAAACATCATGAATAAGCAATACACCAACGGTCATCAAAATCTGGTTGGCCTCTATCATTGGCTCGATCCTCTGGTACTGATCGACACGTCCGAGAAATCTCGTAAAGGCGATCCGCCAAACGCTCATGGCGCGAAAACACAGTAAAAAGACACATCTCCGCAATCGTGTGTCGCCGGAGTTACGCCCTGGTCAGTCCTCGTTCGTGACGAGCTCGTGCTGACCGTAATTCTAGCCGTAGCTCTCCCTGCCCGTAATCGTGGCAACAAAACCATAACTGGTACCGATGAGGCTAGATCAGGAATGAATATAATACTGAACAAAGAAATGTACATCCTAAGGCTTCTTAAGTGGAGTAGCGTATCGTAAGTATGCCGCGGAACATACCCACAGTACGTCACTCTACTTTAGTCACCTATTCCATCAACCAAGGGTCATCCTACGCTCTAAAAGTAAAACCTAACGCTCTGATACCAACTTTGTCACGCGGAACATGACCGGCACTTAAACTACGAAACGTCTCGAGGCGTACGTAATCTAATTAAGCCGAAAACCCAGAAATCGAAACCAAGAAAAGTAGTAGAGTGAGGGAAAAACCAACTTAAAACAAGTAGTTTTAATAGCATAAGCCGAATTATGCGTTTTAAAAACATCGAGTATTTTCTGAAAATTTCGGCAGAGTCTCTTTTGTAAATACTGGCCCCCAAACGGGATACAACATGAATACTATACGAAATCAATAAAAGGCATCCCCAAGCGGGAGCTAGCTCTTCGTCAATCGACGGTCACAACCACACAAGAAGTATAATATACAACGCCCAGGGCGAGGATCAAAACTCAAAAGGAAACTCAAAACAACAAGAAATCCATAGAAATACAACGCGCGACTCTAAGGTCGAAAGAATAAACATCACTGGTCTCTATCTCTGAAATAAAATACATGTTTGGTTGATGGAACTTCTAGATACAACAGAATAATAGTAAACAAGGTATAATGATGGGTACGATACAAATAAACCCACCTACTAGCAAATCACCCAGAAATGGAAGTAGTGCCAGCAAAGCCGTAATGGAACCTGTACGGCAAAACCTGCAAGAACTGTGGCACAACGGGGTGAGTTGCCAACTCGTGAATAGAATACATCTACAAATAGAAATCGCATGTATGACGCAAACCTAGGTCAACGATCATAATATATCCTCAAATATATATAACATGCAGCCTATAACAATGACTAGGGTAAATATCTAATCCGAGTGTAATCCCATGTGCCCGTGTAGTGCCTCAGGTAGCAATATATCGTATGGATGATGTATGCATGCATGAAACAGAATGCATGTACTGAATAAAACTGTTTTCATAAATTAGTGAGATTTCTGTATTTTAAAAATGAGGTACCATAAATAAAATCAGCATAAAACAGTGCCCAGCATCGACACAAAACAAGTGTCCAAGTATCTCGATATCTCTGTGTCACAATCTCTGTACCTCAATATCTCAAAATCTCAATGTCTCAATCACAATATCTAGGGCGCCGTCAGTCCAGACCGGCCCCTACCATCCATCTCAAGACCACGACGGAATCCTCCGGATATCCGACGCGTCGGGTAAAATCACCGGTCGGTAGTGCTCCCCTGCCAGGCTCAACGTCAACAACACGATCCTCTTGCCCCGGGGTACCGCACCGGGCCCACCATGTACCCGAAACGGTTCCTCCACTCCTCGAATCGGGTCTCGAAATCCATCAGCAAACTCATGGTGGACGACTCATATATCATGAGAAAAACCGCACTTTTTATTTGAAAAGATAGAAAGCAGTTTATATAAGTTTTGCGGTTTTCCCCCCAAATCCAGAAAATCTCATGGAAATCCGAATCCAAATCATCAATAGCATGTAAAACCATGAATGCGGCATAACAATGAATAACAGTATGCATGAAGTGACAAGTAATAACTATAATGTTAAGCTGGCATATGTAAAGCAGGTACACTAATATCATGTCAAATTACTAACTAACAAGCTAAGTCAAGCAATAATATTTTCTAAGGTGTACGTGACATGGCAATTACCAATGAAGATGTGGGTGAGCCGGCAGGTAAGTGTACGTGGTACATACGCATCATCGGTAATGGTGCTAGTATCCTAACAGTATGATATCAACAATGCAATAAGAAATTATAATATAAGTATGCGATGTGGAGCGAACAACAATAATGAACGGGAGCAGAAAACTAGACACAACGATAACTATAAGTCAAACAATGGTGCCTTTTAAAAATAACACAAACCGCGGTGTTTTGAAAATAAGGGCTACGGTGTTTTTAAGAAAAGATACGTCTTTTGAAATATCCGTAGAATCCCTTGACCTGTCTTTTAAAATACCCGCGATTCATTAGCTTTTGAAATAGGTAGGAGTCGAATCTAGTCTACCAACTATACTAAACTATAGGGCTAAGCTAACAGGCTAACTGAAGGTAAGGAAACCGCCCTAACATCTGAGTCGATATATATATATATATATATATATATATATATATATATATATATATTAGTCGGTGATCCCGCCTCAATAATATCACATCCGATACCATATCTATAATCAGACATTCCCTAGTCAAGAGTGCGGATCAATCATCAATATATAGCTCGTACGTAAATCCGTCGTACGGCATCCCAAATTTGGGTACGGGTCAATATCACATTCATCATACTATTCATTTGGTATTCTCTTTATCAAATATCATGATCGGGGTACTGATCTCCGTCTGGTACAATACTGATACCGCCTAAGTATGCATGCATGTGTGTGAAACACTACGTCAAGGACCCGCTACAACGTCATGTCGTATCTCAAATACGAACCCTGCCATAACACCGATCTCACGGCCTCAAATCAAATCTCATCGACTCATCTCAAATCCCAAGTACTATCTTCATCATCCATGCATGTGTATATGAATGTATATATGCATAGTCCCATACCCACGCGTATGTACATATATACACATCCCCATCTACGCACAAGAAAGTAATGTATGCAAGTCTGTGTGTGCGTATGTGGGTATAACAACTACTCTAGGGTTTCGCAACTAACCCAAAGCTAATCCATGAACACATAATCATATCATGAATAAACATTCTCGTATCATAAACACCTATATAAACATATATATATGAACTATACTACGGACTGCGGGGTGCTATACGCCATCCACCCGACTTCTCCCCGTAGATATAAATCTACTCACCTGGTCCTCGCTCGTCGGTGCCGACGTCGCCACGCGCTTGCTAGTCGTCTCAAAGTCCACATGGGGTACCTACATATCATAACCACCGTATCGTATTAAAACCAAATTCGAAATCGAAACGGCATACGAAAATCAAATCGGCACGAGTATCACGCATAGGTCAAAACCTATCGCCTACGCATGCAAGAATAGCCAAACCAACCCTCGATGTCGATGTACAAACGTCAAACCATTGAGAAAACCCCAAACACACTCATTTGCACACTCACAAACACTAATTATAATATAAAATAGGTTAAAATTCATAAAAACCCCAAACTCACTTTAAAAGTCATTTTCCCGAAAACCTTAGCAAGCAAAATTTACCGTTTTTGGTACAACACTTGATGTTTAAACAATTATAATGGCCAAAATATTTATTAAACATCTTAAATAAGTCATACAACCCATTTCAAAAATTTAATCTCATCAATTCTTATAAAACTAAAAATTCTAGTTTACAATACCCAATTTTAACAATTTCGAGTGAAAATACACAAAACAACAACTACGCTTGGTTTTGCATGATCCAAAGGCATTAAACCACTCATTATAATATTTATAATTACATGAAACCTTAATTATATTTTAATCTAAAGCATTTAATAATTTTCCAAAAACCCTAGTTAGCAAAATAGCTTAATTAGTAAAATTTAAAAATAACAATTAACAAACTAGTTACTAGGTAAGATTTTACATGCCATAATATGTTAAATTATACACTTAAACCATGTTTAAATGATATGAAACCCTAACTTGATCCATACCCAATTCTAGAAATTCCAAACTTGCAACTAAAGCCTAATTAACACTTAAATAAATTAGCATTAAGAAATTAGCTAACAAATTAAGCAAAAAAAATGGTTAGAATTTATACCCAATAAATTTGAAGATCCACAAGCACACACATAGCCTCCCAAATTAGAATCTTGTTCTCTAGATCCTTGCAATTTTGGCTATTGAGAAATGGGTATGAGTCGAATTTTGATTTTGGTGAGGTTTTATTTTGATTTTTGACAATTTTTTTTTGAGGATTTTTTGGGGAAGAGAAGAAATGAGGGAAAGAGAGGGGAGGGGCTGAACAATTCAGCAGTGGGCTCGGCTAGAGAGGAGGGGGAAGAGGTGAGAGAGTGAGGGTGTTGGTTTCAAAGTCAAAAATAAAGTCAAAAGCCCATTCTTATGCATGTATATTATTCTTTTCTTTTCTTTTCTAGTGAAGAAAGTGTAGGTACTTGGGGATTGGGGAAGCCCAAATTTCGGCCAGCAAGAGGGGAAAAGGGGAGGTGGTGTGTGTGTGTGAAGCAATGAACACCAAACACCAATTCAATATGCACCAAATCCCTTTTATTTTCACAAAATAAGCATTTTTCTTCAATATTTTCTAAACCGTTTTGGCAAACCATTTCATTTCAAAAACCACATGATAAAATTATGTTTAATGTGTTATGATGCAAAAAATTTGTTTCAACTCATTCCAATTTGTAATTTTCCCTAATTAAATGTATTAGTGACGGCTTAAAATAATATTAAAATAATCAATTTCGGAAAAAAATTTAGAAAATTTGAAATTTCACCAGTGGCTCAATAAACACCAAATACTAGCAATTACATAGCTATAATATGTATATTTAATTTTATAATAAACATATTTGTATTTTGACTTTTTACAGAAACCCCCCTTATTTTACCGATTTTCCGAAATTTCACCGGAACGATTTTCAAAACGTTACAGTTAAGGACATCATAGTCCGTGGATTTTAATGACTCCACAGTCCGATGTTTGCTATGGATGCTTCACACGGGTTCATTGCCGTGTTCGGCGAGGACCAGGCTCCCCTCTAGGCGTTTTCCGCGGGGGTCAAAGAGTGACGTTATCCGCGTTCCATGTAACCAGGAATTTTGCTCTGGATGCTTCCCATGGGTTCATTGCCGTGTTCGGCGAGGACCAGGCTCCGCTCTGGATGCTTCACACGGGTTCACTGCCATGCTCTGCGAGGACAAGGATCCGCTCTGGACGTTTCCCACGGGGTCAAAGTGTGACGTTATCCGCGTTCCATGTTACTAAGAATTTTTCTCTAGATGCTTCACACGGGTTCATTGCCGTGCTCGGCGAGGACTAGGCCCCGCTCTGGATGCTTCACACGGGTTCACTGCCGTGCTCTGCGAGGACCAGGATCCGCTCTGGACGTTTCCCACGGGGTCAAAGAGTGACGTTATCCGCGTTCCACATGTAGGGTTCCTAGGCACTCTCAAGAGGTCTCACAAGGCATCAACTATGCCAATTTCTAGAATTTAACGGTGCCGAGAAACCCTAATACGGATCGTTGGCTAGAAGTTTAGGCGAAAAAGCAACTAGTAAACTACTTTACTAAGAGAATACGGAAATACAACCTTTGTAGATCCGGTCCTCCACCTCCACAGCTCCGTGATGAAGTCCTCTCCGCTTTCCAAATCAAATCCCGGGCTCTAGCGTCGGCTTCATCGGAGAAAGAGCGGGCTAGGTCATCGACGACGTGCCGAAGATGATCTACGTCGAGGCATCGCTAGATCAAGCTCCAACTTCACCAAGTCTAGAAAACTTGTGAAGGAAACACACTCTACTACTTGGCAAGGGGTAGAGGATGAAGAAATAGGAAGTGGGTAGACTTTAGAATTGGATTTCTCACTCTTTTTCATCAATCTCCATTGATGAAGCAAGGTTTTCTTCAAGTGAAGAAGAAGAAGAAGATGAAGATAATATTATGATAAGTCTTTTTGAAAATAGAAAATAAAAGAATACTTATCATAATCAACCATGGTCAAGTGTAGAGAATTGACTAAGGTTAGATGAATGGTTAGGGTTAAGCATAAGACAAAATGGTCACTTTAGTCAAAGCTTCATGAAGCTTCAAAGATAAAACAAAACTAGCAACCATTTTCCCTTTTTCTTTCCAAAATAAATAAATAAATAAATAATAAAGAAAAGCAAAACCCTAATCATTAACTTAACCATGGTTTAATCTTTACACTTAACCAAGTTAACATGTATCATCAAACATGATACAATCAAGTGCACAAAAGTATATCACATATACAACTTGTGCAATCCAAGTGAGAAAATCCATATAAAGTGAACCAATACTAGTTAGTGCAAAGTAATATATCAAATATATAATTATACAATAAATCATTAAATCAACACTTGATTCAATGATCCGGTCATGTCGCACATAACCGACTAGTATCCAATGTATCGACTTATCGAATCAATCCTTGATTCGATAACTAGGTTATATCGCATACAACCATTCGATACAATCATCGCGAGAATAGAATACGGTATCACATACATGCATTATTCTCGGTCCCGCACATATCTCATATGCGCTCCTATTTCATTTCGCTTGAGCCAGGAAACCTCTGTGTAGGACTCTAAAGACTCGTCAATACGCCGGCAGCAGGTGATGATCATATCAAACACCCACAAGCCGCAAGCGGTCTGCTAAACGTAACGGCCACCCGGGTATTGAGCGATCAGAAGATCGACGAGCAAGCCCGCTCACACTCCTGTGAATCCAACCAGTAACACTTACCGTACAGTCCGGTCTGTTCGTCTGATATGTCGCATATCTCGCCTAGGGGTGGTAAACGTCAGACCCCAATAGCTCGATAAGTCGTGTCGATATGAGGTCTATAACAGTTCGAGAAACTACAGGTAACACTTACCAGTAAATCTCAGCAACCCTGGCCAGGGATTTCCGGTTATAGCCAATCGAACACAGCGCAACATCAACTCCCTATACCGGGAGAGACGAATCCACTTCTATCGCTCATTGCCTCCATGTGACTCGGGACTGTACCCAAAAACCACCGTTTTGCACGCCCTCTTGGACGTGGTAAGATGGAAATCAAAGCACAGTGGGAACCACACAAGACTATATGACGATCTCGGGTCAACAGACTACTCTGTACCAGTGTCACCAGAGAACTGCCATCTGACGTAAGGTATAATACCATCTGGGAGTTCTCGGCGAGTCCGTCCAGTGTACCCAGTCTCTACTGAGCACCCGTATATCATCTCTGATGTCAAACACCAATGGATATGAGATCATCCATCGCCCATCTTTATGGGTCGAGAAGGTATACGCTAGTCTTCTCTGGTATATCGATGCCCCGTCTCGATATACCCACGACTAGGGACTTTGAAGGATGTACTTATGGACTACCATGTCCCCACTAGTATGATCCGCATCATAGTCTAGGTAGTCAAGTACACATCCTAAGGGCTTTACCAACATGTAACAGAGAGACAAACAGTATACACGTTAAGGTAAAGAGTAACCAGATAGCGTACTATCATGTCGAGCAAGAAAGTCCTCCCTATATATGTCCCAGCATCCACTACAATATACATCCTATGTATAGTAATGGCCTCTAGGGCATACATATAACTAACAATCTCCCACTTGCACTATGGCCATCTGATAGCAGTGGTTGTAGTATCTCATACTCAACCATCCCATAAAAATCTCTCTCTGGGAACTGGCCTTTGTGAGTGGATCCGCCGTGCTGTCCTCTGAGTCTACTCTCCTAACCTCGATCACCCTGGAGATCAACCATCTCCATGATCAGGTGATACTGCCTTAGAATATGTCTGGATCACTGATGGGACGGGCGTTCCTTGGCATAAGCCACAACTCCATTGTCTCACAATGGTAGGAACGAAGTTCATCTCATGAACTAATATACACCCAAACAGCCTCTTTGGTAGCATCTGAAGTAGCGATGTATCCAGCCTTTATCGTCTAGTATGCCACGGTATCTAGCTTGAAACTCTTCCAACATACCGTCCCTATACTGAGGGTAAAGACAATGCCTGTGACTGACATTCAGTCGTCTTTATCACCCTGGAACCTTTCCAGTGATTCTCCCCAGGATCGATTGATACCATCTCACTACAACTAGTGAGTACCCTAACATCCAATTAGATCTATCTCATAGATCTAAAACCCAGGATTTAGTAGGTATCACTTTGATCCTATGTGGAGAATTTATGTGATATGCGGAGATCGACCGAGCGTAGCATAGGAAACTCCTTCCCTATCAAGAGTATGTCATCCACGTACTCTACGAGGATCGTCACCATACTCCCTACTACCTTTTTGTTTATACAAGGTTCATCTACCATTTTGATGATGTCAAACTCTTTGACTACTTCATCAAAACAGATGTTCCAACTCCGCGATGCCTGCTTTATCCTATAAAACATCTTGCACATGTTTCCGCTGCTCCCACTGTCTACGAGGCCCTCTGGCTGTGTACTTATAGACTCCCTCTTCTAAAACATCATTTAGAAAAGCTGTCATGACACCCAACCACCAGATATCGTAGTCATGGTATGTAGCCATGGCAAGTAGAATCTGTATGGACTTAAGCATAGATACTGGAAAAAGGTTTCATCATTATCCACGCCTGGTCAATGACGAAAACCTTTAACAAGTTTAGCTTTGAAAGTCTCAACTTTTCCATCTACACCAAGTAATCTTCTCAAGATATACTTGCTCCTGATGGGGATTTAACCCTTCAGATATAGCAACCAAAGTCCATACTTTGTTGGTGCATAAGGATTCCATCTCAGATCGCTAAGTATCCAGCCATTCTTACAGAGTCTTACTCCTGATAGCCAGCTCGAAGCTAGTTGGGTCATCATCTCATGATGCAATCCTGGCTCCCACTGTCATAGAGAAACCGAAGTATCTCTCAGGTGGGTGAGGAACCCTACTAGATCGGCGGAGAGGCTGAGGTTCGTTGGAATTTACTGAATCCTTTGGTTCTACAAATCATCTGCTGTTGTTTGTATAGCTGGAACCTTTCCAGTTCTACATTATAGACTTTGCCTCGAGCTTGTCCGGATTTTGCTTTCAGACACAGGCCGGTCAACCCCAAATCTTAACTAGCTTAAGACATGGGCTCTTCCCTTTCCATATCACATATGAAGTGGTAGGTAACTGATTTGATTCGAACCTATTCAATAGGTATGCAGCTTCTCAAGTGCATAACCCCCTTAAAAGGAAACAGGTAACTCAGTAGTACTCATCATAGAGCACACCATATCATATAGGGTGTGATTGCTCCGTCCCGATATACCATCGTGCTATGGTGTATACGGAGGAGTAATGCTGAGAGAGAATCTCATTTTCCTTTAGAATAGTCCAGGAATTCCATGCTCAAGTATTCTCCTCCCTGATCTCATCATAGGACATAATACTTATACCCGTATTTTTGTTCTCTACTTCTAACTTATATTCTGTGAATATCTTAAAAGGTTCGGACTTGTGTTTCAACAGGAACATAGGTCTGAATCTCGAAAGATCATCAGAGAATGTAATGAAGTATAAAGAACCAGTCTTGGCACGTGTAGACTGGGGACCTACATACATCAACATGTATCATCCCAAGAGTTCAGTAACTCTTTCTCTGTTTCCAATAACCAGAGCTAGTGTCATTATATCTTTGTGACATGACTGGCAAGTTTCACAAGATGTAGATTCAAACTGATTTAAATGTGCATCTACATGTAACTTCAGCTAGTCGGGTCACATTGATATGACCTAGTCTACAATATCTCAAGAAGGATTCGTTCAGTTCTGAACTCTTCCTCTTGTGTGTGTTCTGTATACTAAGAACTGTAGTTTGATTTAGAACATCAATGCTTTTAGATAACGTGCCTGAACCGATCAACTTTTGATATAGGAAATGTTCAAAACATTATCCAACAATACAGAATTATATCCTTTCTTTACTAATAAAGAGACTGATATGATTTTGTATATCAGGTTAGGTATCTAATAACATTCGTTCAGAATCAATGTATTGGTAATACAGGGTGACAGTGACCAACAGACTTGGCTGCAACTCTTGCCCCGTTTTCTGCCTCATGAAACTTATCACCCGTTCTCAGTCCTCTACCTTTCTGTAGCCCTATGTAACAGATTACATATCTGGGATCCTGATCTGGTATCACATACCCAGGACGTAAAGGATACTGAGAAACAGTTCTCTGTAATGAACACACCCGAAGATGATGCATCATCATGCACTCTCCTCGTTTGGGCGGCACGGGAATTGTGGTAATCCCCAATTTCCTGCTCTGTCTTATAACAATTATAAGTTGGAGCGGGACCAACGTTCCCCAGCTCATTATAACAAGTGGGTTCGGTCAATAATCCGTATTATTATCTTGATTAAGGCATGATATGGTCGCTACCAGGAGAGAGAGAGAAGAAAACACTCAGCGTGCGCTCTTGCAAGAATAGATTGGTTATTATTTTATCTAATCAGGATGGCTCCCACTGCTTTTTATCAAATCTTCCTTCAAACCCTAAATGGAAAGACTAGCCGGGATTAATTACACACTATAAGTTCGCCAATCTTTCAGCCAGGCCAGTGTCGGTATTTTGAGGGAGGTCCCCCGTGCTTTCGCACGAACCTAATTAATGTAAACCTCGTTTTCCCAGAAGCGTAACCTCGTTAACACCTTTCTAGACACCTACTTGATTGGCTAATTGTAATGTGTAAAACTCTCCCAGGAGTAACTCTTACTCGCAGCGGGTATCGGGATCCAACTATCTCATAGAAGGTATGCAATCTCATTGCAAATTTCAACACTTGAAATTCCCGATAATATTTTGCCCCTAACCTCCTATGACCTTGACAAAGGCCAACAAACCATAGGATGCTAGTCAAGTCCAACCCGTCATTTCCTGATTGAATTAAACCCTCCCGCACGGCCCTTGACAAAGGCCAACAAGGTCGCACGACTACCCTAACCCAATCTGCATCATATGCATAAGCAGATAAGCACCAGTTAGCTACCGCACACTGCGCCTTGACAAAGGCCAACAAACGCAGCACGAATACTAACTACTACTTATCTGAAATGACGGAGGGCTACGACAGGTTTTTCTGAAAACCTATTGCGTAATGAACTTGATATCGTTGTAGAATCAAATGATTTTAAAATGGAGCGCTTTTGAGGCTTTTCTAGTTTTGCTAAAGGAGTCACCCCGGTGAAGGGATCGTCGGTCCTTTCCTCGTCGAATGAGGTGCGGGATATATCGTATATATCACTGAGCAAAGCAAAAACTCTTAAAAGCAATCAAAAGACAAACCGAGTGTGTAGCATCTGCCAGTTATTGCTAAAGGAGTCACTCCCGATGAAGGGATCTCGGTCCTTTCCTCATCGAATAAGGTGCAGGATATATCACATATACCGCTGTGCAAAGCAAGAACTGTAGCTACCTGTTTTATTTTTGAAATTCGATTCTACAACATCTTAGGTTTCTTTTATTATCATTAATCACATTAATGAAATCCCATCATTTTTGTACCTAAACATCACAGATAAATACGACGTACACTTATGCCATCCGCATTCGCCTCGATGTCCCCTCGTGCACCGTTAGGTTAGGTAACTAACGGCAGAGTGGGCCAGGGCTAGCGCGGGTGTAAAACATAAGTAACGTCTATATAATATATCATATATACTATATACAGTATCTATCACAGAACATATCACATGATCACATCACAGATATCGCAGCAGAAGAAACATATGAAATATTGGATATACTAGGACGTCCGTGTTTTTAATACGAGCCAGTATAAAACACGGATTCCACGGTCGCGATGAATAGCCAAACCCACACCCCTAGACCCCTACGAGAGCGACAAGCAACCCTACCAATTCTGGAGTTAGGAGACCCGGACTCGACTCCTCGAGTTGGTCTCCCACTGGACTCCAGAACCCGGTTACTTGTGCTCCCCTCCTTGGGTCTATCCTAGTGCGGAAAAGTAAATAATATACAAAAGGTGACAACTTCCGCAACCTGGAAGTGCCCCAATAAAAGAATATTACATACAAGTTTTTACATGAATGAAAATGAAAAACACTCATCTCACATAAAAAAACCCCGGCTATTCAATCATGACGATCCAATGTAACATATCCAGCAACACATAACATCACATGTCATCAACGTAAGTAAACATGCGTATCCCAATTGTCGTTGACATATAGCAACGAAACCGGCGATATCACATATTACACTTACGGTCACAGAAAAGAAAGTGTAAAACTACAACAGTTGGAATCCGCAACCTACATAGACATCGCATGCCTAATCAAATGAATTACTTAGACATCGCATGCCTAACAATTAAAAACCCCGCATTTTAGTCTCATTATCGAAAAACACTTTTCAATATCAAGTCGGGCAATTCAACAAGATTCCCGACGTCCTGATCGAATACTCGTCGCAAACTTCAGTAGACGGCCGCACCCCCGATACCGTCGACGAAGTGCACCAAGACGGAACACCGCTACCGCGAGCACCCGGACGGATGCTTTCGGCGACGGGGTTCTCCTACAGTCACTTGGTCGGGGCTATGGAGTGAGACTGTCTATTAAGTTTACCCGGCGAGTATCCGCGTACGCTACGTGATTGCGACGGACTTTTGATCATATCAAAATTCCGTGGCAACCGATCAAGTGAGACTAAAGTGCTATGTTTATAACATTCATTCAGTTATCTCATAACTATTTGTGAATTCCAATTATTGTATTACATTCCGGATAAATAGAAAATGTTAAACTTTTCGATCAAACAGTCGAACACCCAAGTTTTCCCGATACAGATCAACACATGAAATAAGTCTAACAACATTCAGTTCGTGCCTCAGTACCAACGGTCCAGCCGTAGAAGGGTCAAGCCAACGCCTCACATGTGGCACGCCGTACTGCCCCAAACCCTAAGGTTCAAAGGGCAGTTCAAGATGGTCACATAATCGAGTTAAGGTTTGTTGTCTTCTAGAGGGTCCATCGCGTTACTTGCACTACTTAGAACGTCTTTAAACCACGGAAAAATCCAACACTTGGAAATTTTCTGACGGGGGAAAAGTTAGGTATTTATATCCGGTCGAACTTTTTAACATATTCTAAAAATTATCCGGAAAGACACATAGACAAAATCTGATACCCCGATCGAAACAACGAATCCCCAAAACATCCCCAGAAAATTCAACTCTTGAATAAATATTAAAAATTCCCAGAAAATATAAAAACCAGAGATATGAATTACTGTGCAAAGAACCGTCGCAAATACCATAAATATGCCGCGGAACCGCCGCTAAAGGGGGGTCAACGCCGCGGTTACGCGGTCAAGTAGAGGAATTAAAGGCTCCGTTTTGCACAGTAATTCATAGAAAACCCTGCTTAATTTTCTGCATATTTTTAATATTGAAAAATCCACGATTTTCAAAAAAGGACAGAGAGCAATTTGGAGTTAGGGATTTCGATCGATCGGACTTCAAACTGCGTCTACGCTTCGCCTAAGGCTCTAGCTAGGCTCTGATACCACTGTAGGGTTCCTAGGCACTCTCAAGAGCTCTCACAAGGCATCAACCATGCCCATTTCTAGAATTTAACGGTGCCGAGAAACCCTAATACGGATCGTTGGCTAGAAGTTTAGGCGAAAAAGCAACTAGTAAACTACTTTACTAAGAGAATACGGAAATACAACCTTTGTAGATCCGGTCCTCCACCTCCACGGCTCCGTGATGAAGTCCTCTCCGCTGTCCAAATCAAATCCCGGGCTCTAGCGTCGGCTTCATCGGAGAAAGAGTGGGCTAGGTCATCGACGACGTGCCGAAGATGATCTACGTCGAGGCATCGCTAGATCAAGCTCCAACTTCACCAAGTCTAGAAAACTTGTGAAGGAAACACACTCTACTACTTGGCAAGGGGTAGAGGATGAAGAAATAGGACGTGGGTAGACTTTAGAATTGGATTTCTCACTCTTTTTCATCAATCTCCATTGATGAAGCAAGGTTTTCTTCAAGTGAAGAAGAAGAAGAAGATGAAGATAATATTATGATAAGTCTTTTTGAAAATAGAAAATAAAAGAATACTTATCATAATCAACCATGGTCAAGTGTAGAGAATTGACTAAGGTTAGATGAATGGTTAGGGTTAAGCATAAGACAAAATGGTCACTTTAGTCAAAGCTTCATGAAGCTTCAAAGATAAAACAAAACTAGCAACCATTTTCCCTTTTTCTTTCCAAAATAAATAAATAAATAAATAATAAAGAAAAGCAAAACCCTAATCATTAACTTAACCATGGTTTAATCTTTACACTTAACCAAGTTAACATGTATCATCAAACATGATACAATCAAGTGCACAAAAGTATATCACATATACAACTTGTGCAATCCAAGTGAGAAAATCCATATAAAGTGAACTAATACTAGTTAATGCAAAGTAATATATCAAATATATAATTATACATTAAATCATTAAATCAACACTTGATTCAATGATCCGGTCATGTCGCACATAACCGACTAGTATCCAATGTATCGACTTATCGAATCAATCCTTGATTCGATAACTAGGTTATATCGCATACAACCATTCGATACAATCATCGCGAGAATAGAATACGGTATCATATACACGCATTATTCTCGGTCCCGCACATATCTCATATGCGCTCTTATTTCATTTCGCTTGAGCCAGGAAACCTCTGTGTATGACTCTAAAGACTCGTCAATATGCCGGCAGCAGGTGATGATCATATCAAACACCCATAAGCCGCAAGCGGTCTGCTAAACGTAACGGCCACCCGGGTATTGAGCGATCAGAAGATCGACGAGCAAGCCCGCTCACACTCCAGTGAATCCAACCAGCAACACTACCGTACAGTCCGGTCTGATCGTCTGATATGTCGCATATCTCGCCTAGGGGTGGTAAACGTCAGACCCCAATAGCTCGATAAGTCGTGTCGATATGAGGTCTATAACTATTCGAGAAACTACTGGTAACACTTACCAGTAAATCTCAGCAACCCTGGCCAGGGATTTCCGGTTATAGCCAATCGAACACAGCGCAACATCAACTCCCTATACCGGGAGAGACGGATCCCCTCCTATCGCTCATTGCCTCCATGTGACTCGGGACTGTACCCAAAAACCACCGTTTTTCATGCCCTCTTGGACGTGGTAAGATGGAAATCAAAGCACAGTGGGAACCACACAAGACTCTATGACAATCTCGGGTCAACAGACTACTCTGTACCAGTGTCACCAGAGAACTGCCATCTGACGTAAGGTATAATACCATCTGGGAGTTCTCGGCGAGTCCGTCCAGTGTACCCAGTCTCTACTGAGCACCCGTATATCATCTCTGATGTCAAACACCAATGGATATGGGATCATCCATCGCCCATCTTTATGGGTCGAGAAGGTATACGCTAGTCTACTCTGGTATATCAATGCCCCGTCTCGATATACCCACGACTAGGGACTTTGAAGGATGTACTTATGGACTACCATGTCCCCACTAGTATGATCCGCATCATAGTCCAGGTAGTCAAGTACACATCCTGAGGGCTTTACCAACATGTAACAGAGAGACAAACAGTATACACGTTAAGGTAAAGAGTAACCAGATAGCGTACTATCATGTCGAGCAAGAAAGTCCTCCCTATATATGTCCCAGCATCCACTACAATATACATCCTATGTATAGTAATGGCCTCTAGGGCATACATATAACTAACACCACGTGACCAGGAATTTTGCTCTAGATGCTTCACACGGGTTCACTGCCGTGCTCGGCGAGGACAAGGCTCCGTTCTGGATGCTTCACACGGGTTCACTGCCGTGCTCTGCGAGGACCAGGATCCACTCTGGACGTTTCCCACGGGGTCAAAGAGTGACGTTATCCGCGTTCCACGTGACAAGGAATTTTGCTCTAGATGCTTCACACGGGTTCACTGCCGTGCTCGGCGAGGACTAGGCTCCGCTCTGGATGCTTCACACGGGTTCACTGCCGTGCTCTGCGAGGACCAGGATCCACTCTGGACGTTTCCCACGAGGTTAAAGAGTGACGTTATCCGCGTTCCACGTAACCAGGAATTTTGCTCTAGATGCTTCACACGGGTTCACTGCCGTGCTCGGCGAGGACTAGGCTCCACTCTAGATGCTTCACACGGGTTCACTTCCGTGCTCTGCGAGGACCAGGATCCGCTCTGGACGTTTACCACGGGGTCAAAGAGTGACGTTATTCGCATTCCACGTGACGGGGAATTGTGCTCTAGATGCTTCACATGGGTTCACTGCCGTGCTCGGCGAGGACTATGCTCTTCTCTGGATGCTTCACACGGGTTCACTGCCGTGCTCTACGAGGACCAGGATCCGCTCTGGACGTTTCCCATGGGGTCAAAGAGTGACGTTATCCGCGTTCCACGTCACCAGGAATTTTGCTCTTTGTATCCGCATTTCGTAGAGTGGGGGTTTGACTCTTGGTGATCTATATATTGCCGAGCCATGGAACTGGGAGTTGCCGTTGTTCCGCTTTGCTTGATGTTGTGTCCGCTGCAACGAGACGAACGTCGAGATGATCTCTAGGCCATCTGCGACTTATCGAGATTTAGCCTCTTCTTCTGATGAAACCTGAGAGAGGAGGAGTGCTATTCCTTCTTTGTTTGCGCCCCTGGATTGTATACAGGGATTGATGTAATATCATCTGTAGGGCGTGAATTTCATTTTTATTTTATTTCTTTTTCCGCGATGCTCTATCATTTCATCTTTTATATCGCGAAGGTCGCGATTGCCCCATCATTTCGGCTATTTTTCGCGGTACCCAATCATTTCGGCTATTTATTTTTTTTTACTCGCTGCTTTTTATTGCGAGTTGCCCAATCATTTTGGCTATTTTTCATGCATACGTGGCTCGCTAGCCTTTTGCCGCAAGCTTGGGATTAGACACCGATTTCGGCATCAGCACCGCTACTACTGGAATATTGCCAGGAGCGAATCATCATTTGCCTCTGTCGATATCGAACAAAGGTGGCTTAGCGAACAGGGTTAGGATCCTGTCGACTAAGGCTTTTGACTTCATGTGCCGTAAGGGTCTCACAAACGGATTTCTCCCTACAAGTCGTGAGGATATTGAAGGTGTGTTTTCTCCTTGGGAATCATGAGGATTCCTAAGTGCATGTCCTCTTGCAAGTCGTAAGGATCTTACAAAAGGGTTTTCTCCTTATAAGTCGAGAGGACCTACAAGGGTTGTTCGCCATACGAATATATCCCTAGTCATGGATAGGACTTGGTTAGGGAAATGTTTATTCGCGCTCGTGGATTGTATACAAGGGTCAGTATTGAGCCACTTGTAGGGCAATATCGAAGTTTGTGGGGGTTTCTTAAGAACAGGTTCAGGTCTCTGTAACTTAAGACTTTCAAGTCCCATGAGCCGTGAGGGTCCCATAAGAGAGTTCTCCTTACGAGTCGTGAGGATCTCGCAAGTGTAATTTCTCTTTAGGAATCGTGAGGACTCCTAAGTGTGTTGCTCCCTTGTGAGTCGTAAGGATCTCACGCGGGTGATTTCTCCTTACAAGATCGTGAGGACCCTGCAAATGCCCTTAACGAGGTTGCTCCCTTTCGGGTTTTTCACAAACACTCGCCGGTAGCCCTGCTGTTTTTACTCACGGAGCCCTTTCGGGTTTTCATCCATGCCCATTTTGCTTATGGACATACCGTTTTTATCATTATTATTTATTATTATTTTTTTTATTGTCTTTGAGATACTGCAATCCACCGTAGTTTATCGACATCTCGGTCAACAGCCAGTTTTAGGACATAGTGGTCCATTGTTAGTTTAAGGACGTTTCGGTCCGCCGTTAGTTTAAGGACGTTTCGGTCCGTTGTTAGAATAAGGACGTTTCGGTCCGTTTTTAGTTTAAGGACGTTTCGGTCCGTTGTTAAGGATGCTGGTTACTACTTAGAGTTCGGGCTTAGGAAGATAGCAAGAGGACATAGTCGTCGTCATCTATCATTGACCTAGGCCTTGACCCGTTAAGCGTGGTATTTCTTCAGGAAGCGACCGTTCACTGGCCTGAAAGGTCTTTCGCCGTGCATATCCATGAGTAGATACGCTCCACCCTGGTAGACCTTGTCTATGATGTACGGGCCTTCATAGTTTGGCTCGAATTTTCCCCGTTTGGCGCGATTGGGGATCATAGGTCTTTTGACCATTAGCACGAGTTCGCCTTAGCGGAACGTCCTCGGCCTGGTCAATCTTTCGTATGAGCGCGTCATCTTTGCTTTGTAAGCCTCCAGATTTTGTTATGCTATGAGCCGGGTATCATCAAGGGCAACAAGCTCCTCAAGCCGAAGGTGAGCATTTTCTTCGTCCGTCAGCTCGTAGTGGACCGCCACTCGTAGAGAGGGTAACTCTATCTCGAGGGGGAGTACTGCTTCTATACCGAATACCAACTCATATGGCGTTTTGTTCGTGGCCGTTTTGAACGTAGTTCGATATGCCCAGAGAGCTTCTTGCAGTCTCTCGTGCCAGTCCTTTTTGTTTCGGGACACCGTCTTCTTCACGATCTTTGTCAAGGTTTTGTTGAAAGCCTCAGCTAGACCGTTAGCCCATGGATTATAAACTGAGGAATATCTCCAGTCTATGTGGTGTTGTTGCGCGAAGTGACTAATCTTGTGGCTTCTGTAGGCTGGCCTGTTATCGGAAATGATCCGTCGCGGAGTTCTAAACCGATAGATGACGTGCGTCTTGAAGAAATGGAGAATATTTTCCGTCTTCACTTCTTTTAATGGTACTGCTTCTGCCCATTTGGAGAAGTAATCAGTCGTCTCCAGGATGAAACGATGTCCCCTGGATGATGCTGGTTCGATGGGGCCGATTATGACAGTCCCCCACATTTCGAACGGCCAACTAGCCACCGTTGGATGTAGAGAATTTGGATGCTGATGGATGAAGTCCCCATGGATCTGGCACGAGTGGCATTGCTTCGCATACTCGAGGCAGTCCTGGATCATTGTGGGCCAGTAATAACCCATTCGTTTGATTTTCAGCTTCATCTTTGGGCCCGCTTGATGAGAACCGCAGAGTCCGTCGTGAACTTCCTGAACGACTCTTTTCGCTTCGTCAGGTCCCAGGCATCTCAACCACAGAGAATCTAATGACCTCTTATACAAAGTATCGTTGATGAAAGCAAAAGTCAGAGCTCGTTTCATGAGCTGATGTCTTGAGGACGCATCTTTAGGCGTTCGACGGGATTCGAAGTTGTTTATGAAGACTTCTCTCCAATCTCCAACCTTCTCTTGGTCATTCATTTGCAGGGCCGTCTGCTCAGTTGCTCCCCTTTCTTCGGGTGATTCCGGAGATATTTTTGCAGGGGCAAGTACTCGACGGCTTTGTACCACGATCCTAACGTCATCGAGGTTTTCATCAGCCAGTTCTTTAGCGAGCTTGGCTAATGCATCTGCTTTGCTATTTTCCGCGCGCGGTATGTTTTCCAAAGTGTAAGAAGGGATTTGAGTCAGAAGTTGCTGTACTCTCTCTCCATACTTCACCAGCTCTGGCTTGCATGTCTGGTAGTCGCCGTTTACTTGACTAACGACCAGTTGGGAATCTCCGTATATGAGGAGGTTTTCAATTCCCATGTCGATGGCGATCTCGAGGCCTGCTATCAAAGCTTCGTATTCAGCCTCATTGTTCGTCCTCGGCTTTGTTAAGGAGAAAGCTTAGCACATTATCCCTCCCTGTGGAGTTACGAAGATGAGACCCACCCCTGATTTGATTATAGGGGTGCTTTGTTTGCGCTTCTTCACGGAAGATGCTCCATCGAAATAAAGCTCCCATCGGATATTACCACCGTCGATCGCATCAAACGCGTATTCGTCTGGCAGTTCGCAATTCAGAGGGGAATCGGCCGGTATCAGATGCTCAGCGAGGAAGTCGGCGATGGCCTGGCCTTTCACTGCCTTGAGAGGCTGATATGTTATCGAGAACTCAATCAAGAGCAGGGCCCATTTAGCGAGTCGGCCAGTCAGTATGGCCTTCGACATTAAATACTTAAGGGGGTCCACCTTCGATATGAGACGGACTTCGTGTGCCAACGCATATTGCCTGAGCTTGGTTATCGCAATGATCAACGCCAGGCAGTGTTTTTCAATGGGGGAGTAGTTGCCTTCTGCCCCCAGTAGAACTCGACTTAAATAGTAGAGTGCTCTTTCTTTCCCTTGATCGTTCTCTTGCGCCCATAATGCGCCTAAGGAACCTTCGAGGGAGGTTGTATAAAGAATGAGGGGCTTTCCCTTGACCGGAGCAGCAAGCACTGGCGGGTTCTGCAGGTATTGCTTGATCTCGTCTAGCGCGCTTTAGCATTTTTAGTCCCAGACGAATGGGGTTCCCTTCTTCATCAGGTGACTGTAAGGGCGGCATTTGCCTGAAAGGTTGGCTATAAATCGCCAGATGTACGCGAGCTTCCCCTGGAGAGACCGCAATTGTTTGAGAGTCCTTGGCGGTGGCATTTCCATGATCGCCTTGATCTTCGACGGATCTATCTCAATGCCTCGGTGCCGGACAATGAATCCTAGGAACTTGCCTGAGGACACCCCGAACGCGCATTTAAGAGGGTTATTCTTCAAGTTGTATTGACGAAGGCGTTGAAATACAGTCATCAGATACTCGAGATGTTCCTCGTATGATTTGCTTTTCACGACGTGGTCGTCGATATAGCATTCGACGATTTCATGTATGGGGTCATCAAAGATCTTCTTCATGGCCCTTTGATAGGTGCCACCGGCGTTCTTTAGACCGAAGGGAATCGCCTTGTAGCAGAATATTCCCAGAGGGGTCCGAAAAGCGGTATGCTTCTGGTCTTCGGGATGCATCTTTATCTGATTATACCCTGATGAACCGTCCATGAAGGAGAAAACCTCATGAGTGGACGTGTTATCTATCATCAGCTCTGTGACTGGCACAGGGAAATCATCCTTCGGGCAGGCTTTATTAAGATCCCGGAAGTCCACGCATATGCGCACTGTCCCATTTTTCTTCATTACCGGGACGATGTTGGCGATCCATTCAGGATATGGAACTTCTTGGATAAACCCAGAATCGATCAGCTTCTTGACTTCGGCGTTGATGCTCATCTCGAGCTCGAGCCGCATTCTTCTCGGCGCCTGTTTGACTGGCTTGATGTTTGGGGATATTGCCAATTTATGCACAACAATTTCTGGATCTAGCCCTCGCATTTCAGAATAGTTCCATGCGAAGCAATCTCTATGCTGCATAAGTACGTCTTTTAACGCGGCCACCCTTTCTTCAGATAGCAACTCGCTGATGAATGTCGGTCGCGGGTCGTCCGTCATTCCTAGCTCAATTTTCTTGAGGTTATCTGCAGTAGTATGTATGCCATCTTCCAGCTCTTTCGGCGCTGGTGGAAATTCTGAGATTACCTCGTCATCACTGTTTTCGAAGCACCGGGGAATGTCATCCATATTCTCGGGCTCTTCTTTTGATACCGTTATCATACGATAGGTACGAGCTCGCTTCCAAGACCGATGTGGATCTGGTTCTGCTCTTGTGGCTTTGGGTTCGTGCTTTTGTGGCGGCGTTATGTTCCAGCTGTCGGATAGAGCAAATCTGCCTGCTGGTATTGGTCTTCGACCCAGTTCTTGAAGGTAAAGCAGTATTCGATAGGGTGTCCTATGGCTTGGTGATAAGAGCAATAGCCTGGATGAAAGGCCTCATTAGCTTGCTCAGGGTGTTTAGACTCCGGAAGTGTAATCATTCGATGCTTTAAAGCGAGGTCAAGTATCTTCCGTGTTTTATTCCGAAGAAAAGATTATGTCTGACTCATCTTTTTCATAAGGGAAAAATCTGGACCGCTCGATTTTCGATCGCGTGACTCTTTGATCCCGCGTTGTCGTTGTCGAATCCCTTTTCTGCTCTTTGACTTATTTCTACCTCTGCGTCGGGTCTTTTGCACAACAGGTTGACGGGGAGGAGTATTTTTGTCTTTTGCAGCCTGTTGAAGAAGACGTTGCATCCTGGGTTTCTCCTAGATGGCCATCTCGCGATTATGGTCGTCCCGAGCTTTTTGACCCGCTTTCCTGATAAGCTTGTCCATTCTTTCTTCAAACGACGGACTCGGCAGTTCGATCGCTGGATCTAGTTTTGATGAGGGGTTGGTATTTCCTGTCAGGGCGTCCTCTTCTTCATCGAAGTTATATATGGCATAGCTACCGTGGACCCGTTCCCATTTCCTGGATTTCACATATCCAAGCCCGAGCTTTTCCATTCTCCCAATGGGCAGCTTGCGCTGAGTCCCAGGGACATCCCAAATCCTGTTGTAGAACCGAGCTTGTCGGACAGTCTATTTTAAGGGTATCCCTTGGCGCTTCAATAGCCTTTTCAATCCGTTTGTGTAATATCTGGGCAAACGGATGGGTTGAACCTTGTCAAGTGTAGAATCTGCGCCATGCCAGAACTCTTTCTCCACTCTTGTTTCCGAGGATCGATAGAATAAGATCACCTTTTCGCCTTTTCGCTTGGGAGGGACGTAAAACGTCTGTAGGTCTTGCACGTTGTGAGCTTCAAGTGCGTCAAGATCTTTGTAGTGCTCCCGCGGAATTATGGTGATTTGCAAACTCTGATCATCACCGGGGAATTCTTGTATTGGCGGCCGACTGGAGAACACAGCATTAACCTCATCCTCCGAATCGCTTCCGAAGATCGGTATGGGAGAGGACAGTCCCGGGTCGTTGCGTCGAGACGGCCCAGAGTAAACTATCTCTTCTTCTTCTTCGGTATCACTCCCGAAAACAGGAATAGTGGCAGCGGCTATGTTCTCCGGTTTGAGACATCTCTCTTTATCCTCGAAATCCGGCAAAAAGTACTTTGCATCTTCGTATTTGCGGACTTCGTTCACGGAGAATGGGTTTAGCTCACCTGTTACGGTATATTCGAGACTATCCTTGAAATACTTCATACACTGATGTTGCGTAGAAGGGATGATGTTGTACTCGTGTAACCAAGGTCAGCCGAGCAGAGCATTGTAACATGTCTTGGCATTTATGACGTGAAACTTAATGTCCGTGACGACTAGCCCAAAGCGTAGCGTCAATATCATAGACCCAAGAGTTCTCGACGATTAGGAGTTGAACCCGGAGATGGTGATCTTGTCCCGAGCAAGGTGCTGGATGCTCTTGCAAACTTCCTTTAACACCCGCACGTTGAGGAGATTAACAGAAGACCCATTGTCAACAAAGATTTTGCCTATCTTTATATCGTGGCAATATCCCGAGACGTATAGGGGACGGTTGTGGTCGCACGTCCCAAGGAGCAGGTCTTCGTCACCGAAAGTGATATCGGCCGTGTGCACTTCTTCCAGTTCATCCTTCATCCTTTCTTCGGCGAGGAAGGCTTGGAATTGTTCGGGCTCTTATAGCGCCTTGATTAATGAATCTCTCACTTCCTTTGATAACAGGAGGGCGTCGAGAATGCTGAGCTGCGAGGGTAGCTTCCTCAGGTGCGCTAGGATGTTGTAGTCCACCCTACTCTTCCTAGGCGGGTCCTTGGCAGTCAGCTCTTTCATAACTTGGTCATCTATGGTGATATCCTCTGCGACCTTTTCCTTTCCCTTATCTTTTCTAGTTGCGGGTCCGAGATTCTTTTCCGGAAGCGTGCGATTGCGCAGCTGAATGTTTTCGCAGGCTTCTGGTTCTTCCTCTTTTCCCGAGGTGGGCTCTTTAAAGAGGGGGCTAAGAGCCATTTCCTAGTCAGAATCGCTCCCGAATGTGAGCACTTGCGGTCCCCCGGCGTTGACCGTGTAACAGTTACCGGTAGTTCTTTTGTGTCCTTCGGTCGTACTTCTCTGCTCCCGACGAGTTCTGCGTTTCATTCGCTTAAAATGTTACCGATGAGCAACATATCCCTGCCACCATGTCTTAAAAGCGTCGCACTCCTCAGTGGGGTGCGAAATCTTCCGATGATATGAGCAGTAATTAGGGTGTCTCTTTGCCCCATCGAGTGTGTTTTCTTCCGAGGGTGGTAGTTTCATTCCCATTGATATGGCTTTGGCAAACCTTTTCCTCGTCTAGAATATGTTTTTATCCACGTCGGGTGCCTTTCGATCTGGCGGGAGTGCTTCGACTCTTTCATTTAATCGCCTGCGTTTGGCTCCTTCTGACGCGGCCATCTCACGCTCCTGGTCGGCTTTACTTTTCGAACGAATCTCGTCTAGAAAGGCATCGATCATTTCGTCTGTTGGCCACACAAGCTCCGGTTCAGGCCCTGCCCCCGATTTCTTAGTGCCAGGAGTTTTTTCATCGTCCGTAAACAAGTGGGAGATCACATGACAGCTCGCCACATATCCCTCGGATTCATCCAACGAACTCTCCCCCTCATCTTCCTTTTGAAAGACGTGGTTGAGGAACTCTTGGAGTCTGATGGGAGTCCATGCCTTTTGATTGTACTCCTCCAGCGGGTCAATCTGTTTCTGCTAGTCCGTACGCTTGTCGCTAGGCTTCACAGGCTTTTTGGATCTCTTCTCCTTCTTCTTTGAAGATTTCGACGGCTGGGTGTGGGTGCTCGGGCCCTTACCACTAGTCTTCGGAGTTGGGCGCGGCTTCAGCATCCCTTCAATGATCTGAGGCTCAAGCTGGTTCTTCCACCTGACTGCCGGGCATGTTTTAAGATCGTTCTGCATCCTCTTGGTTTTTGCTGAAAGCACGATTTCCCATGGAGCTTCTTCAATGAAAGAACAAGTTGACCCCGGTGTGTCCGTCTTCTTAGAAGTGTGAGGTTGTGGCGGGTTCACCTTTCACTTCTTAGATAGCGCAAACTTGCCCTGTAGGTATTGATCTTCGATCCATCCTTTGAAGACGAAGCAATCCTCAATCGGATGGCTTACCGTTTGATGGTAAGGGCAGTAGTTGGGGTTATTCACCTCACTGGGTTGCGGCGGTCGCCTTGGGTTTGGCAAGTTGATAAGCCTGTTGCGTATTGCCAGCTCGAATAGCCTCTTCGTCTTATCCCGAGGGAATGAGTAGGGGCGCTTCATTTTCTCATTGTAATACCGCCGTCTTTCTTCCAACTGATCCGCCAGCTTTAGGGCACTGGGTTGCTGCTGAGCGTTCACAACGAAGGTTGCCTTCCCTTTACCCTTGTCATTCCAAGGTTCTGGCTTCGGGGGAGACGGTCTGTGACCCATCTGGTCCATCTGGGCCAACTTGTCGATCAAAGCCTGGAACGTGGTTGGCTTAAAGAACATCATGAACTGTGTGATAGTTTCATGAGGATCTAGGGTACCCACGAACATGCCCACCCGGGCGCCTCCTCAATGCGTTGTTCACATTTCGACCACAAGTTTCGCCAGCGTATAGCGTACTGGACCCACGTCTCACCTGGTTTCACCCTGGCATTAATTAACGCCGTTATCGGGGTGCGTTCGCTGGAGCTCGCGAATCGCTGGGTAAACAGCAGCTCCATCTCCGCAAATGTTTTAATAGAGTCGTTTGGGAGCTCAGAGTACCACTCGAATGCCATTTCTGACAAGCTACCGACGAACTGGCGAAGCAAGAGTTTATCGTCACCGCCGGTGTTGCCGCAAAGCGCCCTGAACTGGGCAACATGCTGGTGGGGATTGCCCGTCCCCTTATAGACATGAAATTTCGGTATTGTATAGCCCGGCGGGTATTTGATCTGATCATACCACCTCGGATATGGTCGCCCCGTCCTGACAACTTGACCGGTTGCCTCAGTCGCCTGGTGAACTCGTATCTGTTGGGCTATGTATTCGTCCAGGTCAGCCTTGGAAATTGTCTCCTCTCTGGCCGTTGAAAAAGCTGGTGGAGGAATTGACGTTTCTCCCATGTCGTCTACAAGAACGATTGGAGGATCTTCAGCAGGAGAATCTTGTTGGATCATCATTCCCACCATGTCCTGGAACAGGAGGGACATTCGTTGTATATTGGCCGCTTATTCGGCATCCTCTTTATCCTTCTTCTCCAATATCCTGCGAAGGAATTCAGCGTCAGTTTCATGCTCCTGGCGTTGATCAAGTGACGCTTCGGGGCATTCTTTAGGCCCAGTGAGTGCGGCCATCGCGTTCATCATTTCCTGGAGCTTCTGCTGTTGCTCCTGAGCTTTGGTCACTGACCGTGTAAGTGGTCTATGACCCGTGGACGCACGGCTGTCCTCTTTTCCCAGCGCCATGCATACCGTATGCACCATCATGCCTCCAGACATAGGGCGTTTAGGCTTATTGTCCTTGACATTTGCTGCAGGAGTGGGGACTCTATCCGGCCTTCTTCTCTTTTGAGTAGTCGACGTGGAGGGAGCCGTTGCAGCGGGCACCCAAGCGGTTGTTGTCCTTTGTTGTTTGACGTGACGGTTCTTTTCTTCCTGCACCTTCGCCCTTTTCTGTTGACGAGAGTGATCTTGGTCAATTACCGAGTCTTGAACCTTCCGCCAGACTTTATAAATTTTGGAGGACAGCCGTTGAGGAGGCTGCTCCGGCTTTGTCTCTATGACATTCTTCGCAGACGGAGGGGATCTTTTGAGAACCGCAGTTGGCGAATTTCTGCGTACCCTGTTTAATAGCTCGAAGCTGTTCCCGGTTGGAACAGCAGCCTCAATTCCCACCGTTGGAGCTGGTGGAGTAAGTCCGGAGGGGGAGTTGCCCCCAGTCTTCCTTATCCGGTGCCAGTGGCAACGTCGGGCATGACGGGTTGTTGGGATTGGTTCAGCGACGGCTTCGTCTTTCCCCCTGTTCTGAGGAGGGGCTGCTGCCAGTGTCAGCCTCTTGAAGACTGACGTTCGTTGAGAAGCTACATCCATCCGGTCAAAAATAGATTTCTGAGCGGGAGCGGGAACGGGGGTAGTCAGTCTCGCGAAGACCGACCCTCTGGGAGGAGAAGCCGCCTTGAAGAATTTGGGAGCAGCTTTCTTCTTCGGGATGGCCTTCTCAGGTACCATGGGCTTTTTGGCGGGCCCTTTGGAGTTCAGGCTCAGTCTGGTGAAGACCGAGGAGTTGGACGACCCGCTGAGAGGGGCCGTGGGAGTAGAAAGTCAATCAAAGACCGACTTCTTTGACGCTTCCGGTACGAGCATTAGGATGTTAATGTTCACCGGCGGGAGCATGGTCCCAAAGAATAGACCGGTGGTAGCTTGAGTCACTTGCTCCACAGGCTTAGTGAATAGGGAAGCAGCCTGCGGTCCATATGCTACACCTCCAGGTGAGGCGGAGCGTCGGTTGCATTTGCAGTTGAAGCAGTTCGAGCAGTTGCTAGCCATTGATCCTTTTGCTTTCTGCAGCAAACGAAACACGAAGTCTTAGTACTTCGAAACCCAAGGGCAACCATTAGAAAACTGCGATTGGTTCGCGAATCACGACACACGAAATGTGGAGTGGAAAGAGGAAAAGGTTCCACCGGGCGTGCCAGAATCTGTTCCCCTCCGAAAGACGGCGCGACGCAGGGACGTCTTGCCTGAAATTCGGGGTAGATGCTAATTGGTGCTATCCGTCTACCTCTCCGAAGATGCCAAGTTGATTTATGACACCATGAATCGAAGGATTAAACGGATGCGTCCGATGTAGCAGACTTCGTCAGATTCCCCCTCTCGCTTGAGGGGTTATTGATTGTGGGGACGCTCTTCCCTGCAGGCGCAAGCCCCTGCAGTTAATTACGCTACCGCATCGCGGTAACAACTTTCTCCTTCTCCAGATGATCACTTCGTGTCGTGTGTATTTTTTTTGTGTTTGGTTGCCCGTGAATTGTATACGGAGACTGAGTTATATCGTCGCCCCAAATCCGTATCTTTCTTAGATTTGGGTTTGGGGGTTGTGTTTAAGGATACGTTAGTCTCATTTGAGACTAAGATCGACTTAAACGTTTGTTAAGGGTACGTTAGTCTGATTTTAGACTAAGATCAACTTAACGGGATCGTTTGGATCCGACAAGAGAGAGCAATTAAGGGAGCCATGTTGTTTAGTTTAGTGACATTGCGGTCAATAGGTAGTTTAAGGACATTGCGGTCCAATGTTAGTTTTAAGACGTTGCGGTCAAGGTTAAGGACGTCGTAGTCCGTGGATTTAAGGACTCCACAGTCCGATGTTAGTTTTAAGACATCACGGTCGAGGTTAAGGACGTCATAGTCCGTTGTTAGTTTTAAGAAATTCCGGTCAAGGTTAAGGACGTCGTAGTCCGTGGATTTAAGGACTCCACAGTCCGATGTTAGTTTTAAGACATTACGGTCAAGGTTAAGGACCTCATAGTCCATGATTTTAAGGACCCCATAGTCCGTATCAATGTGTGGTCATCGGGACCCGCCACCTCTTTGAAGACGTTGAGGAATTACAACGCCAAGTATCAAAGGAGTGAAGAGATGTACCCTTAAACCAAGGTAGATTAAGTGATATGCAGTCCAATTTGGAAACTAAGATCATTTATTATATTATGAGCCCATTAGCCCAGTTAAGTTTGAATTAAGGACTTATGGCCAGCTTGGGCTAAGTCCAATCATGTTTGGGATATTGGCCCTCTGCTGGTTCATTGAAGGAGAGGCTTTGCCTCTGGAAAACTTAGCCAATTGGGCTAAAGCTAGTGTTAACACTAGAGACCAACAGTGTTGAACACTGGGAATAAGATTGACAAGTTAGTGTTAAACATTAAAAGATAATCAGTGTTGAACACTGGGAACTGAGTTTTCAAATTAGTGTTAAACACTAAGCAAATCAGTGTTAAACACCGGGGAAAAAATCTCAAGACTAGTGTTAAACACTAAGGAGGGAGGGGTCCCGTGTGGACACGTTAGAGCGCCCTGATTCCCCTTATTTTATTTAGTCAAAAGTATTGAATACTTTAAAGTATCACGTGTTATCACGTGATGGGAATTTAGGCATTTATCTGTTAGAGTTTCAGCAAAAGGGTAACGTGGTAGCACGTTAGAGCGCCCTGCTTCCCTTTATTTTGTTCTACAGATAAGTTTTTAACACTTTTAATTCTGAAAGCCATCACGTGTGGGCACGTGATGGGGGCCCACGCTTTGATCTTGTTAGGATGTTCATTAGGGGTCACGTGTTGACACGTGAGGGCTCCCTATAGCTCTTTTCTGTTTCTTTTGCCTTTTTCTTTGTGCGCTTTAGAGATCACGTGGGGCACGTGAGGCATTGCCTCAAAGTTCTCTTTTAGAGATCTTTGCAGGAGTCACGTGGTAACATGTGAGGTGTTACTTCAAAGTTCTTTTCTGTGGATCTTTGCAGAGGTCACGTGGTAACACATGAGGTGTTTGCTTCAAAGTTCTTTTCTGTGGATCTTTGCAGGGGTCACGTGGTAGCACGTGACTCTGGTTCTTTGCATGTTTTAAAGATCTGTTCATCTTTTAAGAATTAAATTCTTCATAGGGTTAAACCCTAACAACAAAATTTAGAGGAATTAAATTGCTGTTTTCTTCTAAAGAATTATATTTTTAAATCGGGTTAAACCCTAATTTCTTTTCTTAAAGGAATTAAATTCCTATGAATTTGAGAGAATTATGTTCTCAATTAGGGTTAAACCCTAGTTCTGTTCATTTTGAAGGAATTAAATTCCCATAGCATAGGGTTAAACCCTAATTTTATCTCAAAGGAATTGAATTCTTATCATTTTGTGAGAATTAAATTATCAATACTCAGTTCCTCTTCTGTGTTTTAGATCTGTATGGCAGGATCTCAACCCAATGAGAATTAAATTCTCAATTCATGGGGAGATGTGCGCTTTACAGATCCTCCACCAGAGAAAGAACTGAGTTCTTTTCTTTATATAAGAGTTAAACTCTTTTGAGAATTAAATTCTCTTTTGAAGCCTCCCTTTTCTTTTCTTACCTATGGTTTTCCTTTTGCAGAGAATCAAAGGCTCTATATCTCTCTCTCTGTGTATCAAAAGAAAAGGTCCAAAGGTCTAAAAAAAGGTCTCTTTCTTCTTTTCTTGGCTCCTATTTATAGGAGAAGGAAAAGAATCAATCTGTTTAGTAAATCTCTTATTGAAAGATTTGATTTGTATATTGAGAGATTTGATTTATATTTATCATTAATTTGGGCCTTTAGATTGTTGGGTGAATTTTATTCACCATTGGATTTTAAATCCAAAGATATCTCTTTATTATATCGGTTGGATTTAGGGGGAAATGTTTCCAAGTCCAAGATTTTTCCATAAATTGGTGATATTTAATCACCTTTAGATTTTTAATCCAACGGTTTTAGATAATCCTTCTTCAATTTGGAAAGATTTGAAAGATTTATCCTCAGAATTTAATTCTGTTAAAGAATAAGGCTCTTAAGGCCGGTCACGTGTGGCCACGCGACCCCTGGTCACGTGTAGGCATGTGACCCCTGGAACAGGCTTCTCTTCTTCTGCGTTCTGTTTTTCTGGCCGCTGCTTAACCATCACGTGCCAACACGTGACCACTGGTCACGTGTGAGCAGGTGATGCCTCTTCTTAAGCTTCTTCTTGACTTTTAATTAGAGAACAAATATGCTCGGTGCCGCTGCTTGACCATCACGTTCTAACACGTGACCACTGGTCACGTGTGAGCACATGATGCCTCTTCTGAATCTTTTCCTGATTTTTAATCAGGGAACAAATGCCCCCACAGCGTTGCTCTCACGTGTCCGCACGTAAGTGCGACGCTGTCACTTTTGTGACCGTCGGATCTGCCTTGGGAGTAGGGTAGATGAAACGTTTTCCATCCCATCCTATAAATGTCCATGTCTTTTCAGAAGCGCCTCCACTTTGCTCATCTTCCTCTTTGCATACTTTTCTGTCTGAAAATTTAATTCTCCTTTGCAGAGCTTAGTTCTCTGTTGTGTCTGTGCAGTGCCGCTTTATCTCCAAATCAAAGGCTAGTGCTCACGTATTGCGTATGCAGGGCTCTGCTTTATGGGGACGTTTCATTTCCCTGATCTGATTCCAATGCGTCGTTGGATTTCATTGTCAACGCTCTCCCCTTCTTTCTTGGCTTTGAGAATAGTCCCACCATGCACAACATTTTTTATGCATAGCATTAAATGCTCCCCTTTATAACCTGAACCCATGCCTTACCTCTTTTCCTCACAGAGAAACCCATTTATACCTTAAGGTGATCATCTTTGAGAACCCGATCAATCGCCATGGCTTGCAATCGTCCCCATGCTCGTCGGCAACCATGGAAGGTGCCCATTGAGGAGATAATCCCTCGCTTCGCTGCGCGGCTGGCAGATCCCCTTCTCACCGACGCTCAATGTGACACGGTGATGTACGAGCTACTGACTCGTCGGGGCTCTCCTCTTCCCATGGGCTCCATTTGGCTCCGAATGATCCTCCTGTCTGTGCTTGCCGATATACCCCCTCATCCGGCGGAGATGACTTCGGCGATCCTTGATGCGGCGAAGGACAAGCTTGAGTGCTTTCACGAGGCTTGTCTAATCACTCAAGCTCTGAAGGATCACTCAGTTCATATACTGAGTCAGATAAGAGCCCGTCGGGCCGTCATGTCTGCTTTCGCTGATGAGCACGGCTCCAACCGATGGGGAGCGACTCCTCGCGAAAACCGTCGTTTTGACGTGCTGGAGAGGGCGGAGAGGGAACTGGAGAATTTTGTGTTTTTCTTTGTTAACCCTTGCATTTCTGATCCCTTGTTTGGTGATCTTTTCCCAGTAGTGTAGTATGTTTGAATCAATGTACTCCTTTTATTATTGGCGGTTTGCATGCTTTCTTTTGAATTTTCATGTTTTGTCAGATAGTCGTACGTGTATCTTGCTTGCGTAAATGAGCTGCCTTTTTTTATGGGAATTTTCTATAATTGCGAGCACCATCGTTACGTTGCATGCATATCAGTGCCTCGGGTAACATTTCCTTTTAAACATTCGTACAGATGCAAATACGCGCCTGATAGGATATAGATCAGAAACTTTCCTTGTTAACTCCCATACCGGGTGATTCGTGCTGGTTTTAGATTGAGTATTGTCATCGAAGGGAGGCTTGTATATATATAGTCTTGAGTGTACGCGCCTTCCTTCAGAGATTATGGATGCGAAGGCGAACTTATGGGTCTTAATCGAGCGGTGCGCGGCGAACATGGTGTCGTGCGAGAAGAGGCTCGGCCGCAAATTCTCGGAGAAGAAGCTGGCCTCTAAAACCCTGCACGAGCTCCAAGCCAACCTTACAGCCAAAGCCAATAAAGCGTATGAAATCTGGCGGGTATTTTAAGAGTATATCAAAGAGGTGGTGGCCCTTGATAAAGTTGCCGTGTTTACTCGCGAAAGGGTTGAGGCTCACAGGACTACCGTGGAAGAGCTCGATGGCCGGCTCGCCTCGTATCAGGCCCAACAGGCTCAGGCGGAGGCCCGTCTTCTGGCGATCCTGAATTATGAAGCTATGGCCCAGCAAAAGCAGGATGAGCTAGCAAAATTGCTAAATCACCCGCTGGCTTGAAAAACTTGTATCTTTTCCTTTCTTTTTGTACACACTCCTGAATAAGAGTATCTTCCTTTTGTTCTTTGATGAATTGTACTTTGTATTCATTTTTATTTATGAATAAAGACATATTTTTCTTTTCAATGGTGTATCTCCTTTTATTGAACTTGTTCTGTGGACAATTTATCTTAGTCTCCTTGCAGGGTTGCGATGGCTTAGGATTCAGGGTTAAGATCTGCCTCCTAAGACTTTTGAGCTTTATGAGCCGCGAGGGTCTCATAAAGAGTTTTTCTCTCTACAGGTCGAGAGGATCCCGTAGGTGTAAGTTCTTCTTAAGAATTGTGAGGATTCTTAAGCAGGTTTTCCCTTGGGAGTCGTAAGGGTCTCACAAGAGAGTTTTCTTCCTTGCAGGTCGTGAGGACCCGCGAGTGCTGGGTGCGGTCACCCTTATCCATATTTCACGGGGTCAGGGGTTGGTTTAGGATGGTTTCCAGGGTATTGTAGTTTAAAGATATCGCGGTCAAGGTTAAGGACCTCATAGTCCGTGGATTTAAGGACTCTACAATCCGATGTTAGTTTTAAGACATCACGGTCAAGGTTAAGGACGTCATAGTCTGTGGATTTAAGGACTCCACAGTCCAATGTTAGTTTTAAGACATCACGGTCAAGGTTAAGGACGTCATAGTCCATGGATTTAAGGACTCCAGAGTCCAATGTTAGTTTTAAGACATCACGGTCAAGGTTAAGGATGCCATAGTCCGTGGATTTAAGGACTCCACAGTCCAATTTTAGTTTTAAGACATCACGGTCAAGGTTAAGGACCTCATAGTCCGTGGATTTAAGGACCCCACAATCCATGAAATGCGTGGTTATTGGGACCCGTCACCTCTTTGAAGACGTTGAGGAATTACAACGCCAAATATCAAAGGAGTGAAGAGATGTACCCTTTAACCAAGGTAAAATCAGTCTAGAATCATCATGGTTGATCGTTAGTTTTAAGACATTACGGTCGAGGTTAAGGACATCATAGTCCGTGGATTTTAAGGACTCCATAGTCCGATGTTTGCTCAGGATGCTTCATACGGGTTCACTGCCGTGTTCGGCGAGGAACAGGCTCCGCACTAGGCGTTTTTCGCAGGGGTCAAAAAGTGACGTTATCCGCGTTCCACGTAACCATGAATTTTGCTCTGGATTCTTCCCACGGGTTCATTGCCGTGTTCGACGAGGACCAGGCTCCGCTCTGGATGCTTCACACGGGTTCACTGGCATGCTCTGCGAGGACCAGGATCCGCTCTGGACGTTTCCCACGGGGTCAAAGAGTGACGTTATTCGCATTCCACGTGACCAGGAATTTTCCTCTAGATGCTTCTCACGGTTTCACTGCCGTGCTCGGCGAGGACTAGGTTCCGCTCTAGATGCTTCACACGGGTTCACTGCCGTGCTCTGCGAGGACTAGGATCCACTCTGGACGTTTCCCACAGGGTCAAAGTGTGACGTTATCTGCGTTCCACGTTATCAGGAATTTTTCTCTAGATGCTTCACATAGGTTCACTGCCGTGCTTAGCGAGGACTAGGCTCCACTTTGGATGCTTCACACGGGTTCTCTGCCGTGCTCTACGAGGACCAGGACCTTCTCTAGACGTTTCCTACAGGGTCAAAGAGTGACGTTATACGCGTTCCACGTGACCAGGAATTTTGCTCAAGATGATTCACACGGGTTCACTGCCGTGCTCGGCGAGGACTAGGCACCGCTCTGGATGCTTCACACGGGTTCACTGCCGTGCTCTGCGAGGACCAGGATCTGCTCTGGATGTTTCCCACGGGGTCAAAGAGTGAAGTTATCCGCGTTCCACGTGACCAGGAATTTTGCTCTAGATGCTTCACACGGGTTCACTGCCGTGCTCGGTGAGGACTAGGCTCTGCTCTGGATGCTTCATACGGGTTCACTGCCATGCTCTGCGAGGACCAGGATCTACTCTGGACGTTTCCCACGGGGTTAAAGAGTGACGTTATCCGCGTTCCACGTAACCAGGAATTTTGCTCTTGATGCTTCACACGGGTTCACTGCCGTGCTCGGCGAGGACTAGGCTCCGCTCTAGATGCTTCACACGGGTTCACTGCCGTGCTCTGCGAGGACCAGGATCCGCTCTGGACGTTTCCCACAGGGTCATAGAGTGACGTTATCCGCGTTCCACGTGACGAGGAATTGTGCTCTAGATGCTTCACACGGGTTCACTGCCGTGCTCGGCGAGGACTACGCTCCACTCTGGATGCTTCACACGGGTTCACTGCCGTGCTCTGCGAGGACCAGGATCCACTCTGGAAGTTTCCCACGGGGTCAAAGAGTGACGTTATCCGCGTTCCACGTGACCAGGAATTTTGCTCTTTGTATCCGCATTTCGTGGAGTGGGGGTTTGACACTTGGTGATCTGTATATTGCCGAGCCATGGAACTGGGAGTTGCCGCTGTTCCGCTTTGCTTGATGTTGTGTCCGCTGCAACGAGACGAACGTCGAGATGATCTCTAGGCCATCTGCGACTTATCGAGATTTGGCCTCTTCTTCTGATGAAACCTGAGAGAGGAGGAGTTCGATTCCTTCTTTGTTTGCGCCCCTGGATTGTATACAGGGATTGATGTAATATCACATGTAGGGCGTGAATTTCATTTTTATTTTATTTCTTTTTCCGCGATGCTCTATCATTTCAACTTTTATATCGCGAAGGTTGCGATTGCCCCATCATTTCGGCTATTTTTCGCGGTGCCCAATCATTTCGGCTATTTATTTTATTTTTACCCGCTGCTTTTTATTGCGAGTTGCCCAATCATTTTGGCTATTTTTCATGCATACGTGGCTCGCTAGCCTTTTGCCGCAAGCTTAGGATTAGACACCGATTTCGGCATCAGCACCGCTACTACTGGAATATTGCCAGGAGTGAATCATCATTTGCCTCTGTCGATATCGAACAAAGGTGGCTTAGCGAACAGGGTTAGGATCCTGTCGACTAAGGCTTTTGACTTCATGAGCCGTAAGGGTCTCACAAAGGGATTTCTCCCTACAAGTCATGAGGATATTGCAGGTGTGTTTTCTCCTTGGGAATCGTGAGGATTCCTAAGTGCATGTCCTCTTTCTAGTCGTAAGGATCTTACAAAAGGGTTTTCTCCTTATAAGTCGAGAGGACCTAAGAGGGTTGTTCGCCATACGAATATATCCCTAGTCACGGATGGGACTTGGTTAGGGAAATGTTTATTCGCGCCCGTGGATTGTATACAAGGGTCAGTATTGAGCCACTTGTAGGGAAATATCGAAGTTTGTGGGTGTTTCTTAAGAACAGGTTCGGGTCTCTGTAACTTAAGACTTTCAAGTCTTATGAGCCGTGAGGGTCCCATAAGAGAGTTCTCCTTACGAGTCGTGAGGATCTCGCAAGTGTAATTTCTTTTTTGGAATCGTGAGGACTCCTAAGTGTGTTGCTCCCTTGAGAGTCGTAAGGATCTCACGCGGGTGATTTCTCTTTATAAGATCGTGAGGACCCTGCAAGTGCCCTTTAACGAGGTTGCGCCCTTTCGGGTTTTTCACAAACACTCGCCGGTAGCCCTGCTGTTTTTACTCACGGAGCCCTTTCGGGTTTTCCTCCGTGCCCATTTTTCTTATGGACATACCGTTTTTAATATTATTTTATTATTATTATTTTTTTATCGGCTTTGAGATAGTGCAATCCACCGTAGTTTATCGACATCTCGGGCAACAGCCAGTTTTAGGACATAGTGGTCCATTGTTAGTTTAAGGACGTTTCGGTCCGTTATTAGTTTAAGGACGTTTCGGTCCGTTGTTAGTTTAAGGACGTTTCGGTCCGTTGTTAGTTTAAGACGTTTCGGTCCGCCGTTAGTTTAAGGACGTTTCGGTCCGTTGTTAGTTTAAGGACGTTTTGGTCCGTTGTTAGTTTAAGGACATTTCGGTCCGTTGTTAAGGATGCTGGTTACTACTTAGAGTTCGGGCTTAGGAAGATAGCGAACGGACATAGTCGTCGTCATCTATCATTGACCTAGGCCTTGACCCGTTAAGCGTAGTATATCTTCAGGAAGCGACCGTTCACTGGCCTGAAAGGTCTTTCACCGTGCATATCCATGAGTAGATACGCCCACCCTGGTAGACCTTGTCTATGATGTACGGGCCTTCATAGTTTGGATCGAATTTTCCCCATTTGGCGCGATTGGGTATTATAGGTCTTTTGACCATTAGCACGAGTTCGCCTTGGCGGAACGTCCTCGGCCTGGTCAATCTTTCGTATGAGCGCGTCATCTTTGCTTTGTAAGCCTCCAGATTTTGTTGCGCTATGAGCCGGGTCTCATCAAGGGCATCATGCTCCTCAAGCCGAAGGTGAGCATTTTCTTCGTCCGTCAGCTCGTAGTGGACCGCCACTCGTAGAGAGGGTAACTCTATCTCGAGGGGGATTACTGCTTCTGTACCGAATACCAACGCATATGGCGTTGTGTTCGTGGCCGTTTTTAACGTAGTTAGATATGCCCAGAGAGCTTCTTGCAGTCTCTCGTGCCAGTCCTTTTTGTTTCGGGACACCGTCTTCTTCACGATCTTTGTCAAGGTTTTGTTGAAAGCCTCAGCTAGACCGTTTGCCCATGGATTATAAGCTGAGGAATATCTACAGTCTATGTTGTGTTGTTGCGCGAAGTGATTAATCTTGTGGCTTCTGTAGGCTGGCCCGTTATCGGAAATGATCCGCCGCGGAGTTCTAAACCGATAGATGATGTGCGTCTTGAAGAAATGGAGAATATTTTCCGTCTTCACTTCCCTTAACGGTACTGCTTCTGCCCATTTGGAGAAGTAATCAGTCGTCGCCAGGATGAAACGATGTCTCCTGGATGATGCTGGTTCGATGGGGCCGATTATGTCAGTCCCCTACATTTCGAACGGCCAACTAGCCACCGTTGGATGTAGAGGATTTGGATGTTGATGGATGAAGTCCCCATGGATCTGGCACGAGTGGCATTGCTTCGCATACTCGAGGCAGTCCTGGATCATTGTGGGCCAGTAATAACCCATTCGTTTGATTTTCAGCTTCATCTTTAGGCCCGCTTGATGAGAACCGCAGAGTCCATCGTTAATTTCCTGAACGACTCTTTTCGCTTCGTCAGGTCCCAGGCATCTCAACCACAGAGAATCGAATGACCTCTTGTACAAAGTATCGTTGATGAAGGCGAAAGTCAGAGCTCGTTTCATGAGCTGATGTCTTGAGGACGCATCTTTAGGCGTTCGACGGGATTCGAAGTTGTCTATGAAGACTTCTCTCCAATCTCCAACCTTCTCTTGGTCATTCATTTGCAGGGCCGTCTGCTCAGTTGCTCCACTTTCTTCGGGTGATTCCGGAGATATTTTTGCAGGGGCAAGTACTCGACGGCTTTGTACCACGATCCTAACGTCATCGAGGATTTCATCAGCCAGTTCTTTAGCGAGCTTGGCTAATGCATCTGCTTTGCTATTTTCCACGCGCGGTATGTTTTCCAAAGTGTAGGAAGGGATTTGAGTCAGAAGTTGCTGTACTCTCTCTCCATACTTCACCAGCTCTGGCTTGCATGTCTGATAGTCGTCGTTTACTTGACTAACGACCAGTTGGGAATCTCCGTATATGAGGAAGTTTTCAATTCCCATGTCGATGACGATCTTGAGGCCTGCTATCAAAGCTTCGTATTCAGCCTCATTGTTCGTCCTCAGCTCTGTTAAGGAGAAAGCAAAGCGCATTATCCCTCCCTGTGGAGTTACGAAGATGAGACCCACCCCTGATTTGATTATTGGGGTACTTTGTTTGCGCTTCTTCACGGAAGATGCTCCATCGAAATAAAGCTCCCATCGGATATTACCACCGTCGATCACATCAAACGCGTATTCATCTGGCAGTTCGCAATTCAGAGGGGAATCGGCCGGTATCAGATGTTCAGCGAGGAAGTCGGCGATGGCCTGGCCTTTCACTGCCTTGAGAGGCTGATATGTTATCGAGAACTCCATCAAGAGCAGGGCCCATTTAGCGAGTTGGCCAGTCAGTATGGCCTTCGACATTAAATACTTAAGGGAGTCCACCTTCGATATGAGACGGACTTCGTGTGCCAACGCATAGTGCCTGAGCTTGGTTATCGCAAAGATCAACGCCAGGCAGTGTTTTTCAATGGGGGAGTAGTTGCCTTCTGCCCCCAGTAGAACTCGACTTAAATAGTAGAGTGCTCTTTCTTTCCCTTGATCGTTCTCTTGCGCCCATAATGCGCCTAAGGAACCTTCGAGGGCGGTTGTATAAAGAATGAGGGGCTTTCCCTTGACCGGAGAAGCCAGCACTGGCGGGTTCTGCAGGTATTGCTTGATCTCGTCTAGCGCGCTTTGGCATTTTTGGTCCCAGACGAACGAGGTTCCCTTTTTCATCAGGTGACTGTAAGGGCGGCATTTTCCTGAAAGGTTGGCTATAAATCGCCGGATGTACGCGAGCTTCCCCTGGACAGACCGCAATTGTTTGAGAGTCCTTGGCGGTGGCATTTCGATGATCGCCTTGATCTTCGACGGATCTATCTCAATGCCTCGGTGCCGGACAATGAATCCTAGGAACTTGCCTGAGGACACCCCGAACGCGCATTTGAGAGGGTTCATCTTCAAGTTGTATTGACGAAGGCGTTTAAATACAGTCTTCAGATGCTCGAGATGTTCTTCGTTTGATTTGCTTTTCACGATGAGGTCGTCGATATAGCATTCGACGATTTCTTGTATGGGGTCGTCAAAGATCTTCGTCATGGCCCTTTGATAGGTGGCACCGGCGTTCTTTAGACCGAAGGGCATCACCTTGTAGCAGAATATACCCAGAAGGGTTCGAAAAGCGGTATGCTTCTGGTCTTCGGGATGCATCTTTATCTGATTATACCCTAATGAGCCGTCCATGAAGGAGAAAACCTCATGAGTGGACGTGTTATCTATCATCAGCTCTGTGACTGGCACTGGGAAATCATCCTTCGGGCAGGCTTTATTGAGATCCCGGAAGTCCACGCATATGCGCACTGTCCCATTTTTCTTCATTACCGGGACAATGTTGGCGATCCAGTCAGGATATGGAACTTCTTGGATAAACCCAGAATCAATCAGCTTCTTGACTTCGGCGTTGTTGCTCATCTCGAGCTCGAGCCGCATTCTTCTCCGCGCCTGTTTGACTGGCTTGACGTCTGGGGATATTGCCAATTTATGCACAACAATTTCTGGATCTAGCCCTCGCATTTCAGAATAGTTCCATGCGAAGCAATCTCTATGCTGCATAACTACGTCTTTTAACGCAGCCATCCTTTCTTCAGATAGCAACTCGCTGACGAATGTCGGTCGCGGGTCGTTCGTCATTCCTAGCTCAATTTTCTTGAGGTTATCTGCAGTAGTATGTATGCTATCTTCCAGCTCTTTCGGCGCTGGTGGAAATTCTGAGATTACCTCGTCATCGCTGTTTTCGAAGCACCGGGGAAAGTCATCTATATTCTCGGGCTATTCTTTTGATACCGTTATCATACGACAGGTACGAGCTCGCTTCCAAGACCGATGTGGATCTGGTTCTGCTCTTGTGGCTTTGGGTTCGTGCTTTTGTGACGGCGTTACCTTCCAGCTGTCGGATAGAGCAAATCTGCCTTGCTGGTATTTGTTTTCGACCCAGTTCGTGAAGGTAAAGCAGTCTTCGATAGGGTGTCCTATGGCTCGGTGATAAGAGCAATAGCCCGGATGAGAGACCTCATTAGCTTGCTCAGGGTGTTTAGACTCCGAAAGTGTAATCATTCGATGCTTTAAAGCGAGGTCAAGTATCTTCCGTGTTTTATTCCGAAGAAAAGAATATGCCTGACTCATCTTTTTCATAAGGGACAAATCCGGACCGCTCGATTTTCGATCGCGTGACTCTTTGATCCCGCGTTGTCGTTGTCGAATCCCTTTTCTGCTCTTTGACTTATTTCTGCCTCTGCGTCGGGTCTTTTGCACAACAGGTTGACGGGGAGGAGTATTTTTGTCTCTTGCAGCCTGTTGAAGAAGACGTTGCATCCTGACTTTCACGTAGATGGCCATCTCGCGATTATGGTCGTCCCGAGCTTTTTGACCCGCTTTCCTGATAAGCTTGTCCATTCGTTCTTCAAACGACGGACTCGGCACTTCGATCGCGGGATCTAGTTTTGATGAGGGGTTGGCATTTCCTGTCAGGGCGTCCTCTTCTTCATCGAAGTTATATATGGCGTAGCTACCGTGGACCAGTTCCCGTTTCCCGGATTTCACATATCCAAGCCCGAGCGTTTCCATTCTCCCATTGGGCAGCTTGCGCTGAGTCCCAGGGACATCCCAAATCCTGTTGTAGAACCGAGCTTGTCGGACAGTCTGTTTTAAGGGTACCCCTTGGCGCTTCAATAGCTTTTTCAATCCGTTTGTGTAATATCTGGGCAAACGGATGGGTTGAAGCTTGTCATGTGTAGAATCCGCGCCATGCCAGATCACTTTATCCACTCTTGTTTCTGAGGATCGATAGAATAGGATCACCTTTTCTCCTTTTCGCTTGGGAGGGACGTAAAACGTCTGCAGGTCTTGCACGTTGTGAGCTTCAAGTGCGTCAAGATCTTTATAGTGCTCCCGCGGAATCATGGTAATTTGCAAACTCTGATCATCACCGGGGAATTCTTGTATTGGCGGCCGACTGGAGAACACAGCATTAACCTCATCCTCCGAATCGCTTCCGAAGATCGGTATGGGAGCGGACGGTCCCGGGTCGTTGCGTCGAGACGGCCCAGAGTAAACTATCTCTTCTTCTTCTTCAGTATCACTCCCGAAAAAAGGAATGGTGGCAGCGGCTTTGTTCTCCGGTTTGCGACATCTCTCTGTATCCTCGAAATCCGGCAAAAAGTACATTGCATCTTCGTATTTGCGGACTTCGTTCATGGAGAATGGGTTTATCTCACCTGTTACGGTATATTCGAGACCATCCTTGAAATACTTCATACACTGATGTTGCGTAGAAGGGATGATGTTGTACTCGTGTAACCAAGGTCGGCCGAGCAGAGCATTGTTACATGTCTTAGCATCTATGACGTGAAACTTAATGTCCGTGACGAGTAGCCCAAAGTGTAGCGTCAATATCACAGACCCAAGAGTTATCGACGATTGGGAGTCGAACCCGGAGATGGTGATCTTGTCCCGAGCAAGGTGCTGGACGCTCATGCAAACTTCCTTTAACACCCGCACGTTGAGGAGATTAATGGAAGACCCATTGTCAATCAAGATTTTTCCTATCTTTATATCGTGGCAATATCCAGAGACGTATAGGGGACGGTTGTGGTCGCACGTCCCAAGGAGCAGGTCTTCGTCACCGAAAGTGATATCGGCCGTGTGCACTTCTTCCAGTTCATCCTTCATCCTTTCTTCGGCGAGGAAGGCTTGGAATTGTTCGGGCACTTGTAGAGCCTTGATTAATGAATCTCTCACTTCCTTTGATAACAGGAGGGCGTCGAGAATGCTGAGCTGCGAGGGTAGCTTCCTCAGGTGTGCTAGGATGTTGTAGTCCACCCTACTCTTCCTAGGCGGGTCCTTAGTAGTCAGCTCTTTCATAACTTGGTTATCTAAGGTGATATCCTCAGCGACCTTTTCCTTTCCCTTATCTTTTCTAGTTGCAGGTCCGAGATTCTTTTCCGGAAGCATGCGATTGCGCAGCTGAATGCTTTCGCAGGCTTCTGGTTCTTCCTCTTTTCCTGAGGTGGACTCTTTAAAGAGGGGGCTAAGAGCCATTTCCTCGTCAGAATCGCTCCCGAATGTGAGCACTTGCGGTCCCTCGGCGTTGACCGTGTAACAGTTATCGGTAGTTCTTTTGTGTCCTTCGGTCGTACTTCTATGCTCCCGACGAGTTCTGCGTTTCATTAGCTTAATATGTTGCCGATGAGCAACATATCCCTGCCACCATGTCTTAAAAGTGTCGCACTCCTCAGTGGGGTGTGAAATCTTCCGATGATATGAGCAGTAATTAGGGTGTCTTTCCGCCCCATCGAGTGTGTTTTCTTCCGAGGATGGTAGTTTCATTCCTATTGACATGGCTTTGGAAAACCTTTTCCTCGTCTAAAATATGTTTTTATCCACGTCGGGTGCTTTTCGATCTTGCGGGAGTGCTTCGACTCTTTCGTTTAATCGCCTGCGTTTGGTTCCTTCTGACGCGGCCATCTCACGCTCCTGGTCGGCTTTACTTTTCAAACGAATCTCGTCCAGAAAGGCGTCGATCATTTCGTCTGTTGGCCACACAAGCTCCGGTTCAGGCCCTGCCCCCGGTTTCTTGGTGCCAGGAGTTTTTTCATCGTCCGTAAACGAGTGCGAGATCACATGACAGCTCGCCACATATCCCTCGGATTCATCCGACGAACTCTCCCCCTCATCTTCCTTTTGAAAGACGTGGTTGAGGAACTCTTGGAGTGTGATGGGAGTCTGTGCTTTTTGATTGTACTCCTCCAGCGCGTCAATCTGTTTCTGCAAGTCCATACGCTTGTCGCCAGGCTTCACGGGCTTTTTGGTTCTCTTCTTCTTCTTCTTTGAAGATTTCGATAGCTGGGTATGAGTGCTCGGGCCCTCACCACTAGTCTTCGGAGTTGGGCGCGGCTTTAGCATCCCTTCAATGATCTGAGGCTCAAGCGGGTTCTTCCACCTGACTGCCGGGCATGTTTTAAGATCGTTCAGCATCCTCTTGGTTTTTTCTGAAAGCACGATTTCCATAGAGCTTCTTCAATGAAAGAACAAGTTGCCCCCGGTGTGTCCGTCTTCTTAGCAGTATGAGGTTGTGGCGGGTTCACCTTCCACTTCTCGGACAGCGCAAACTTGCCCTGTAGGTATTGATCTTCGATCCATCCTTTAAAGATGAAGCAATCCTCAATCGGATGGCTTACCGTTTGATGGTAAGGGCAGTAGTTGGGGTTATTCACCTCACTGGGTTGCGGCGGTCGCCTTGGGTTTGGCAAGTTGATAAGCCTGTTGCGTATTGCCAGCTCGAATAGCCTCTTCGTCTTATCCCACGGCAATGAGTAGGGGCGCTTCATTTTCTCATTGTAATACCGCCGTCTTTCTTCCAACTTATCCGCCAGCTTTGGGGCACTGGGTTGTTGCTGAGCGTTCGCAACGAAGGTTGCCTTCCCTTTACCCTTGTCATTCCGAGGTTCTGGCTTTAGGGGTGACGGTCTGTGACCCATTTAGTCCATCTGGACTAACTAGTCGATCAAAGCCTGGAACGTGGTTGGCTTAAAGAACATCATGAATTGTGAGATAGTTGCATGAGGATCTAGGGTACCCACGAACATGCCCACCGCGGGCGCCTCCTCAATGCGTTGTTCACATTTCGACCACAGGTTTCGCCAGCGTATAGCGTACTGGACCAACGTCTCACCTGGTTTCACCCTGGCATTAATTAACGCCGTTATCGGGATGCGTTCGCTGGCGCTCGTGAATCGCTAGGGAAACAGTAGCTCCATCTCCGCAAATGTTTTAATAGAGTCGTTTGGGAGCTCAAAGTACCACTCGAATGCCATTTTTGACAAGCTACCGACGAACTGGCGAAGCAAGAGCTTATCGTCACCGCCGGTGTTGCCGCAAAGCGCCCTGAACTGGGCAACATGCTGGTGGGGATTGCCCGTCCCCTTATAGACATGAAATTTCGGTATTGTATAGCCCGGCGTGTATTTGATCTGATCATACCAGCTCGGATATGGTCGCCCCGTCCTGACAACTTGACCGGCTGCCTCAGTCGCCTGGTGAACTCGTATCTGTTGGGCTATGTATTCGTCCAGGTCAGCCTAGGAAATTGTCTCCTCTCTGGCCGTTGAAAGAGCCGGTAGAGGATTTGATGTTTCTCCCCTGTCGTCTTCAAGAACGATTGGAGGATCTTCAGTAGGAGAATCTTGTTGGATCATCATTCCCACCATGTCCTGGAACAGGAGGGCCATTCGTTGTATATTGGCCGCTTGTTCGGCAGCCTCTTTATCCTTCTTCTCCAATATCCTGCGAAGGAATTCAGCGTTAGTTTCTTGCTCCTGGCGTTGATCAGGTGACGCGTCGGGGCTTTCTTTCGGCCCAGTGAGTGCGGCCATCGCGTTCATCATTTCCTGGAGCTTCTGCTGTTGCTCCTGAGCTTTGGTCACTGACCGTGTAAGCGGTCTATGACCCGTGGATGCATGGCTGTCCTTTTTTCCCAGCGCCATGTATACCGTATGCACCATCATGCCTCCAGACTTAAGGCATTTAGGCTTATTGTCCTTGACATTTGCTGCAGGAGTGGGGACTCTATCCGGCCTTCTTCTCTTTTGAGTAGTCGACGTGGAGGGAGCTGTTGCAGCGGGCACCCAAGCGGTTGTTGTCCTTTGTTGTTTGACGTGACGGTTCTTTTCTTCCTGCACCTTCGCCCTTTTCTGTTGACGAGAGTTATCTTGGTCAATTACCGAGTCTTGAACCTTCCGCCAGACTTTATAAATTTTGGAGGACAGCCGTTGAGGAGGCTGCTCCGGCTTTGTCTATATGACATTCTTCGCAGACGGAGGGGATCTTTTGAGAACCGCAGTTGGCGAATTTCTGCGTACCCTGTTTAATAGCTCGAAGCTGTTCCCGGTTGGAACAGCAGCCTCAATTCCCACCGTTGGAGCTGGTGGAGTAAGTCCGGAGGGGGAGTTGCCCCCAGTCTTCCTTATCCGGTGCCAGTGGCAACGTCGGGCATGACGGGTTGTTGGGATTGGTTCAGCGACGGCTTCGTCTTTCCCCCTGTTCTGAGGAGGGGCTGCTGCCGGTGTCAGCCTCTTGAAGACTGACGTTCGTTGAGAAGCTACATCCATCTGGTCAAAAACAGATTTCTGAGCGGGAGCGGGAACGGGGGTAGTCAGTCTCGCGAAGACCGACCCTCTGGGAGGAGAAGCCGCCTTGACGACTTCGGGAGCAGCTGTCTTCTTGGGGATGGCCTTCTCAGGTACCATGGGCTTTTTGGCGGGCCCTTTGGAGTTCAGGCTCAGTCTGGTGAAGACCGAGGAGTTGGACGACCCGCTGAGAGGGGCCGTGGGAGTAGCAAGTCGATCAAAGACCGACTTCTTTGACGCTTCCGGTACGGGCATTGGGATGTTAATGTTCACCGGCGGGAGCATGGTCCCAAAGAATAGACCGGTGGTAGCTAGAGTCACTTGCCCCATAGGCATAGTGAATAGGGAAGAACCCTATGGTCCATATGCTACACCTCCTGGTGAGGCGGAGCGTCGGTTGCATTTGCAGTTGAAGCAGTTCGAGCAGTTGCCAGCCATTGATCCTTTTGCTTTCTGCAGCAAACGAAACACCAAGTCTTAGTACTTCAAAACCCAAGGGCAACCATTAGCAAACCGCGATTGGTTCGCGAATCACGACACACGAAGTGTGGAGTGGAAAGAGGAAAAGGTCTCACCGGGCGTGCCATAATCTGTTCCCCTCCGAAAGACGGCGCGACGCAGGGACGTCTTGCCTGAAATTCGAGGCAGATGCTAATTGGTGCTATCCGTCTATCTCTCCGAAGATGCCAAGTTGATTTATGACACCATGTATCGAAGGTTTAAACGGATGCGTCTGATGTAGTAGACTTTGTCAGATTCCCCCTCTCACTTGAGGGGTTTTTGATTGTGGGGACGCTCTTCCCTGCAGGTGCAAACCCCTGCAGTTAATTTCGCTACCGCATCGCGGTAACAACATTCTCCTTCTCCAGATGATCACTTCATGTCGTGTGTGTTTGTTTTGTGTTTGGTTTCCCGTGGATTGTATACGGAGACTGAGTTATGTCGTCGCCCGTAGGGCATGGACTAGTCCAAATCCGTATCTTTCTTAGATTTGGGTTTGGGGGTTGTGTTTAAGGATACGTTAGTCTCATTTGAGACTAAGATCGACTTAAACGTTTGTTAAGGATACGTTAGTCTAATTTTAGACTAAGATCAACTTAACGGGATCGTTTGGATCCGATAAGAGAGAGCAATTAAGGGAGCCCTGTTGTTTAGTTTAGTGACATTGCGGTCAAAAGGTAGTTTAAGCACATTGCGGTCCAATGTTAGTTTTAAGACGTTGCGGTCAAGGTTAAGGACGTCGTAGTCCGTGGATTTAAGGACTCCACAGTCCGATGTTAGTTTTAAGACATCACGGTCGAGGTTAAGGACGTCATTGTAGGGTGTTTTTCGTCACCCCATTGAAATGGGAATACGCGCACGCTTGTCAGGCGTACTACAGATTCCCCCTGCCTAGGGTAGGCCGGGGTTTAATGATTGTAGGGATCCGAATCTCCGGCAGCCGCGGACTAAGCTGCCGTTAATTACCCCTCGCCTTTGGGGCGAGGGAACCTCCGATTAACGGGTTAAACTGGTCATGCGAACTCAATGTGCAGTGTACGTGTGTTCTATTCTGAAAGGGGGGTTTTGGATATATCGGGAGCCACGCAGAGTTTTTACGGGGGTCCCGCTACCCGGATAGCGGGATGGGGGTCAAGGGGGCTAGCAGCCCCCTTGCGGGGTTCGGGGCAGCGCCCCGGCCCGAAAATTTTTTTGAGGGGGAGAGTGTGGCGGAGTATGTGTATGTGTACATTTGTATACATATGTATATATATACATGTATATATAAATAAAGGGGAAAAGGGCATCCAAAGGATGCGTGGGGCAGCACCTTGGACGCTGTGCGCTTAGGTGCTGTGCGCTCAGGCGCAAGCACGCCACGTGTCGGCACGTGGGCGCTTTGCGCATGAGCGCTGCGCGCAGGTGCGCAAGCGCGACACGTGTCGGCACACGGGCGCTTTGCGCAGGTGCGCAAGCGCGCGCGCCACGTGTCGGCACGCGGGCGCTTTGCGCACTTGCGCAAGCGCGCAGGTGCGCAAGCAAGCGCGCGCGCCACGTGTCGGCACGAGGGCGCTTTGCGCACTTGCGCAAGCGCGCAGGTGCGCAAGCGCACGCGCCACGTGTCGGCACGAGGGCGCTTTGCGCACTTGCGCAAGCGCCCAGATGCGCAAGCGCGCGCGCGCCACGTGTCGGCACGCGGGCGCTTTGCGCACTTGCGCAAGCGCTGCTAAAACAAATTTCTCAGAAGAGAAATCAGAGAGGAGTTGGACTCCTGAGTGTGTGTGTTTTTTTTTTTGGGTTTAGTGAACGATGTTCTTCTTCCTCCTGTTGCTTGCTGGATCTTGAAGATCAAGAGATGTGAAATCTCAAAATCTCTTCTTTTTCAGATCTAATGATAGATCCAAGTTCCCCTTTGTGGGTTTTGTGGTGAAAAACTAATTTGTTTTGAAAAAGGAAGAGTAAAACTCTTGATTTAATTCAAGAGAAAGAAGAAGGTTTTGGAACCTTGAAGATGGAAGAAAGAGCTCAGCTCTGAGACTTTTTTTGTTTGGAGAGAGAGAAAGTTGTTGTTTATTCATCATCATTTTGCCTTATATAGGCTTACATATTTACATATAGCCCCTTGGGCTTTACAAAAATGGCATTTTAGCCATCCCATGGCACATGTGCCATTTCATTTTTGCACATAAGCCATGGGCTTACAAAATATTGGCTTTATGCTCACATTCATGCATAAACAATTACATAAAAATTATTTATTACATGATTTTGTTGTTGGCATGGGGAGGCTGGCTGCGGGCTCGATTTGGGCATGGGCCCGCTTGACCTGGGCTTGGGCTCACCTAGCTTGGGGGTTGACCTTGACTTTGACTCGGTCAACCGGGGTGTAAATTTTTACCCCAACAAATTGCCCCCCATCAATAAATGCACACAGCATATGTAGGTCGTGTGCATGAAATTGATGGATCTTCTTTCGCGTGGAGGCGACTTGCTTTGGTTCCCACTTTTTGGGGTGCACTGCCCTTTTTACGACATGGACGGTCGGTGCTCTGATCCGAAGCGATTTAGTAGACGTGTCCCCGATGCAGAGTGTCGCTGGTTGACGTTTCCCTGATGCGGAGTGTCTGTGCTGGACGTTTCCCCGATGCAGAGTGTCGCTGGTTGACGTATCCCCGACATGGAGTGTCTGTGGTAGGACGTTTCCCCGAGACGGAGTGCCTGTTGTAGGACGTATCCCCGAGACGGAGTGCCTGTGGTAGGACGTTTCCCCGAGACGGAGTGCCTGTCGTAGGACGTATCCCCGAGACGGAGTGCCTGTCGTAGGACGTTTCCCCGAGACGGAGTGCCTGTGGTAGGACGTATCCCCGAGACGGAGTGCCTGTGGTAGGACGTATCCCCGGGACGGAGTGCCTGTGGTAGGACGTATCCCCGGGACGGAGTGCCTGTGGTAGGACGTTTCCCCGAGACGGAGTGCCTGTTGTAGGACGTATCCCCGAGACGGAGTGCCTGTGGTAGGACGTTTCCCCGGGACGGAGTGCCTGTGGTAGGACGTTTCCCCGAGACGGAGTGCCTGTTGTAGGACGTATCCCCGACACGGAGTGCCTGTGGTAGGACGTTTCCCCGAGACGGAGTGCCTGTGGTAGGACGTATCCCCGGGACGGAGTGTCTGTGGTAGGACGTATCCCCGAGACGGAGTGCCTGTGGTAGGACGTTTCCCCGAGACGGAGTGCCTGTGGTTTGACGCAGAGGTCGATGTTGGAATTGGTTGGTTTGATTTGTTTGATTTGAGTTGACATCAGCATCGCTATACTGGAATATGGTACCAGGAGCGAATCATCATCTGTCTTTGAGAGGATTTGGGAATCGGTTTTTTGTCGGCATCTGCATTACTGCACTGGAATAATGCCAGGAGCAACTCATCATGTGCCCCGGGAGGATTTGGATTTGTTTTTGTTTTGTTTTTTTTGTTTGGCATCGGCATTGCTGCACTGGAATAATGCCAGGAGCAACTCATCATGTGCCCCGAGAGGATTTGGATTTGGTTTGTTTGGCATCTGCATTGCTGCACTGGAATAATGCCAGGAGCAACTCATCATGTGCCCCGAGAGAATTTGGGAATTGGTGGCTTAGGAGACAGGTTTAGATCCCTGTCACCTAAGGCTTTTCAATTTTATGGGCCGCGAGGGTCCCATAAAAGCATTTTCTCCCTACGGGTCGTAAGGATCCCGCAGGTGTATTTTCTCCTTAGGAGTCGTGGGGACTCCTAAGTGTGTTGCTCCTTTGTGAGTCGTAGGGATCTCACGCGGGAATTTTCTCCTCACGAAGTCGAGAGGACTTTGCGAGTGCATTTCATTTCTTTTTTTTTTTTTTTTTTTTACGAGTTTGCGCCCTTTCGGGTTTTCACAAACTCGCCGGCAGTCCTGCTGTTTTTACTCATGGAGCCCTTTCGGGTTTTCATCCGTGCCCCTTTTGCTTGTGGACATACCGTTTTTTTTTGTTTTTTTTTTTGCAGGAATCGGGATTGTTTTGCGCCCGTGGATTGTATACGGTTTTGCAGGATGTATGATCCAGACCGTAGGGCCAGAAACATTTCAGGACTTTGTTGGCGTCTGCATCGCTGCACTGGAATATGGTACCAGGAGCGACTCATCATTCGCCGTTGGTATGAGATTTGGAATTTGGTTGGCGTCTGCATCGCTGCACTGGAATATGGTACCAGGAGCGACTCATCATTCGCCATTTTGGGGTATGGGAGTTGGAATTTGGTTGGCGTCTGCATCGCTGCACTGGAATATGGTACCAGGAGCGACTCATCATTCGCCTTTTTTTTGGGGTATGGGGAGCGATGGCTTAGGAGACAGGTTTGGATCCCTATCACCTAAGACTTTTCAATTTTATGGGCCGTGAGGGTCCCATAAAAGCATTTTCTCCCTACGAGTCATAAGGATCCCGCAGGTGTATTTTCTCCTTAAGAGTCGTGAGGACTCCTAAGTGTGTTTTTCCTTGGTGAGTCGTAAGGATCTCACGAAGGCTTGTTCTCCTCATGCATCGTGAGGACACATGAGTGGGTCTTTCCAATGAAGCATAATTCCAAAGGCGGAGACCAGCCGCGTAACTGGTGATTACGGTGGGGCATGGGTATGATGAGAATTATTTGAGCCCGTGGATTGTATACGGTAGTCAATTTGGGGACTGGCCGTAGGGCTGAAAGAATTTTGGGAAATTGGATTTTTGTTTGGCGTCTGCATTGCTGCACTGGAATAATGCCAGGAGCAACTCATCATCCGCCCTTGTTTTTTTTTTGTTGTTTTTTTGTTGTTTTTTTTTTATTTTACCGCGATTGCTCTATCATTTCAGCTTTTCTTATCGCGAAGGTCGCGATTGCCCTATCATTTCGGCTATTTATTCGCGGTTGCCCCATCATTTCGGCTTTATTTTCATTTTTATTTTTACTCGCTGATTTTTATTGCGAGTTGCCCCATCATTTCGGCTTTTCTTTATTTTTCTTTTATTTACACATTTTTTTTATTTACATTCCCAGTTTAATGACGTGGCGGTCGATTGTTCCCAGTTTAATGACGTGGCGGTCGATTGTTCCCAGTTTAATGACGTGGCGGACGATTGTTCCCAGTTTAATGACGTGGTGGTCGATCGTTTCCAGTTTAATGACGTGGCGGTCGACGGTTCCCAGAAAAAGGTGGGTGTTTGAGAGAATCAGGTCCCTGATGGACTTCGGTCCCCGTATGTATGAAGTTGGCGGTTGCAGCTTGATTGTTTGTTAACACGCCAGGGGACAATGATATTTCTCCCGCCTTATATTGTTTCTCGACCCAATCCTTGAAGATGCAACAGTCTTCAATAGTGTGCCCCAGCACTCGGTGGTATGGGCAAAAGTTAGGATGATCAGTCTTGTTCGCTTCACTTAGCCTTCTCGGTTCTGGTAGCCGCAGGCCATTCTTCAGAGCGTCTTTAAAAATTTTGTGGACCTTGTCCCTTCGGAATGAGTAGACCTTATTTCTCCTTTCCTCCAAAGTTGGCCCTCGAGACTGGTCAGTTTTTGCTTCGCCCGTTCTCTGCTTATTTGGAGAATCGGTGATGTTAGAACTTCCGCCTTTTCGGTTGTCGTCCCTCCAAGGTTTCGGTCTGCTTGTGAACTGAAGATCCTGAGCAGACTCGGGCTTTGAGCGTTCCAACGTTTGGACCTTTTTGGTCAGCTCTTGGAATGTTTTGAGACCCGCGGTACATAGAAACGGGGTCATCCAGTTGTTGAGGTTTCCGACAAGGAGACTGACAGATTGGTCCTGCTCTATCGGCGGTTCGCATTTGACGGAGAGATTACGCCATCGGGTTATAAAATCCGTGCTGCTTTCGTCGCTCTTGGGCTTGGTCCTTACGAGCTCGGCAATGGTAATCTTATCGCTGACGCTCATGAACCTCTGCCGAAACAGAGACTCAATTTGGACAAAAGTTGTGACGGAGCCATCTGGTATGCTCGCATACCAGTCGAAAGCAACATCGGTCAGGCTATTAACGAACTGGCGGAGGAGGAGCGCATCATTGCCCCCAGTATTCCCGCATGAGGCTTTGAAGTGGGCGATGTGCTGATTCGCATTTCCCGTCCCGTTGAATCTTCCGAATTTGGGGATGACATAGCCGCTAGGAAATTCTACCAGATCATACTGAGCAGGATATGGTCTCCCACTACTGCTGACATCTTTTTGCGCTTCGGCTACCAAGGTTTTGACTTTGTTGGTAACCAAATCCATGATTTGATCTTGAGTTAGCGGGCTATTGTCATCGGTAGCCAAGACATTTGCCGAGATAGGATGCGACTGACTTTCGTGCGGTCCGCCCACCCTTGGATTTGAGGGAATAGGCACCGGCTGTCTCGGGTCAACGTTTCCCGGTTCATGAGCAGAGCCCTGTGCTTGATTGGGCGGCTGAGAGGCAAGTTGGGCCGTAAGCCGTAAGACGACATTTGTCAAGTCGTCGATCTTTGTGTAGAGCTTGGCCATCTCCTTGTCTTTGCTTCTGAGCTGCTTTCGGAGCTCTTGAAGCAGTTCTTGCTCCGCGGTCCTGGGGCGGAAAGTCGGCTCTTCTTCGCTTTCCGAGCCCGACTCCTCATGAATTGAGGGCTCTCTCTGCCTATCAGCCTCATCGAGAGGGTTTTCATCATCCAGCGGAGGCGGCTGTTCTTGGGAAGTGGCAACCACATTCAAGCCAGATTGGATTTGAGATGTGGTGGCCCCGTCCTTGCTCTTGCTGCGCGTGCCCACCACGTAGACAGTGTGGATAACACATTCAGCCATCCCCTCATCTTTGGCGGGGTAACCCTGTTCTTCGAACCTCATGAGGTTTAGCCTGGCAGTAGCCCTAGCCCTTTTGTTGGCTCTATATCTGAGCCTTTTCTCCCTCAGCTTCTCGATTTTGAAGGCTTGGCGGGCATCTGCTACCCGGGAAGCCATTGTGAGTTGATCAGAGGGGAGCTTAGAGAAGACACCCGATCGAGCAGTGGTCAAGGGCACCGCTGGAGCTTGCTCGGGATGCGTTATAGCTTTATTGGTGTTGATGGCCATGCCCCCAGCTGGGGCCAAGGAAATTCGTTCAGACACCGACTTGCGTTTGGGTTGGGGCGCCCTTGAGATCACCACATTTGGTCTCCTGCCTTTCGAGACCGGTTTGTCTGCCACCGGGGCTTGAGGAGCTGGGATGGCGCCAACTGGCATGAACACAATAGAGCCGAATGGTAGCAGCGGCTCCTCCCATTGTCGCCCGAGACTGGCCAGAAGGACCGTCCTGGAGTCTATCTTCATCGTGTATGAGATGGGAGCCGTGTTGAGAGCTGAGTAGGTTTTTGGAGACATCATTGAGAAGTGATTGCTTGAGAACCTGCATGAAAGAGCATTATTTTAGTATAAATACAGACATGTATATTGATTGAGTTCGCATGAGCGTTTAACCCGAAATATGGGAGGAGAGATTGGTCCCACCGGGCGTGCCAGAATCTGTAGGGTGTTTTTCGTCACCCCATTGAAATGGGAATACGCGCACGCTTGTCAGGCGTACTACAGATTCCCCCTGCCTAGGGTAGGCCGGGGTTTAATGATTGTAGGGATCCGAATCTCCGGCAGCCGCGGACTAAGCTGCCGTTAATTACCCCTCGCCTTTGGGGCGAGGGAACCTCCGATTAACGGGTTAAACTGGTCATGCGAACTCAATGTGCAGTGTACGTGTGTTCTATTCTGAAAGGGGGGTTTTGGATATATCGGGAGCCACGCAGAGTTTTTACGGGGGTCCCGCTACCCGGATAGCGGGATGGGGGTCAAGGGGGCTAGCAGCCCCCTTGCGGGGTTCGGGGCAGCGCCCCGGCCCGAAAATTTTTTTGAGGGGGAGAGTGTGGCGGAGTATGTGTATGTGTACATTTGTATACATATGTATATATATACATGTATATATAAATAAAGGGGAAAAGGGCATCCAAAGGATGCGTGGGGCAGCACCTTGGACGCTGTGCGCTTAGGTGCTGTGCGCTCAGGCGCAAGCACGCCACGTGTCGGCACGTGGGCGCTTTGCGCATGAGCGCTGCGCGCAGGTGCGCAAGCACGCCACGTGTCGGCACGCGGGCGCTTTGCGCACTTGCGCAAGCGCGCAGGTGCGCAAGCGCGCGCGCCACGTGTCGGCACGCGGGCGCTTTGCGCACTTGCGCAAGCGCGCAGGTGCGCAAGCAAGCGCGCGCGCCACTTGTCGGCATGAGGGCGCTTTGCGCACTTGCGCAAGCGCGCAGGTGCGCAAGCGCGCGCGCCACGTGTCGGCATGAGGGCGCTTTGCGCACTTGCGCAAGCGCGCAGGTGAGCAAGCGCGTGCGCGCCACGTGTCGGCACGCGGGCGCTTTGCGCACTTGCGCAAGCGCTGCTAAAACAAATTTCTCAGAAGAGAAATCAGAGAGGAGTTGGACTCCTGAGTGTGTGTGTTTTTTTTTTTGGGTTTAGTGAACGATGTTCTTCTTCCTCCTGTTGCTTGCTGGATCTTGAAGATCAAGAGATGTGAAATCTCAAAATCTCTTCTTTTTCAGATCTAATGATAGATCCAAGTTCCCCTTTGTGGGTTTTGTGGTGAAAAACTAATTTGTTTTGAAAAAGGAAGAGTAAAACTCTTGATTTAATTCAAGAGAAAGAAGAAGGTTTTGGAACCTTGAAGATGGAAGAAAGAGCTCAGCTCTGAGACTTTTTTTGTTTGGAGAGAGAGAAAGTTGTTGTTTATTCATCATCATTTTGCCTTATATAGGCTTACATATTTACATATAGCCCCTTGGGCTTTACAAAAATGGCATTTTAGCCATCCCATGGCACATGTGCCATTTCATTTTTGCACATAAGCCATGGGCTTACAAAATATTGGCTTTATGCTCACATTCATGCATAAACAATTACATAAAAATTATTTATTACATGATTTTGTTGTTGGCATGGGGAGGCTGGCTGCGGGCTCGATTTGGGCATGGGCCCGCTTGACCTGGGCTTGGGCTCACCTAGCTTGGGGGTTGACCTTGACTTTGACTCGGTCAACCGGGGTGTAAATTTTTACCCCAACAGTCATAGTCCGTTGTTAGTTTTAAGACATTCCGGTCAAGGTTAAGGACGTCGTAGTCCGTGGATTTAAGGACTCCACAGTCCGATGTTAGTTTTAAGACATTACGGTCAAGGTTAAAGACCTCATAGTCCATGATTTTAAGGACCCCATAGTCCGTATCAATGTGTGGTCATCGGGACCCGCCACCTCTTTGAAGACGTTGAGGAATTACAACGCCAAGTATCAAAGGAGTGAAGAGATGTACCCTTAAACCAAGGTAGATTAAGTGATCTGCAGTCCAATTTGGAAACTAAGATCAATTATTATATTATGAGCCCATTGGCCCAGTTAAGTTTGAATTAAGGACTTATGGCCAGCTTGGGCTAAGTCCAATCATGTTTGGGATATTGGCCCTCTGCTGGTTCATTGAAGGAGAGGCTTTGCCTCTGGAAAACTTAGCCAATTGGGCTAAAGCTAGTGTTAACACTAGAGACCAACAGTGTTGAACACTGGGAATAAGATTGACAAGTTAGTGTTAAACACTAAAAGATAATCAGTGTTGAACACTGGGAACTCAGTTTTCAAATTACTGTTAAACACTAAGCAAATCAGTGTTAAACACTGGGGACAAAATCTCCAGACTAGTGTTAAACACTAAGGAGGGAGGGGTCACGTGTGGACACGTGGGAGCGCCCTGATTCCCCTTATTTTATTTAGTCAAAAGTATTGAATACTTTAAAGTATCATGTGTTATCACGGGATGGGAATTTGGGCGTTTATCTGTTAGAGCTTCAGCCAAAGGGTCACGTGGTAGCACGTTAGAGCGCCCTGCTTCCTTTTATTTTGTTCTTCAGATAAGTGTTTAACACTTTTAATTCTGAAAGCCATCACGTGTGGGCACGTGATGGGGGCCCACGCTTTGATCTTGTTAGGATGTTCATTAGGGGTCACGTGTTGACACGTGAGGGCGCCCTAGAGCTCTTTTCTGTTTCTTTTGCCTTTTTCTTTGTGCGCTTTAGAGATCACGTGGGGCACGTGAGGCATTGCCTCAAAGTTCTCTTTTATAGATCTTTGCAGGAGTCACGTGGTAACACGTGAGGTGTTGCTTCAAAGTTCTTTTCTGTGGATCTTTGCAGGGGTCACGTGGTAACACGTGAGGTGTTTGCTTCAAAGTTCTTTTCTGTGGATCTTTGCAAGGGTCACGTGGTAGCACGAGACTCTGGTTCTTTGCATGTTTTAAAGATCTGTTCATCTTTTAAGAATTAAATTCTTCATAAGGTTAAACCCTAACAACAAACTTTAGAGGAATTAAATTGTTGTTTTCTTCTGAAGAATTATATTCTTAAATAGGGTTAAACCCTAATTTCTTTTCTAAAAGGAATTAAATTCCTATGAATTTGAGAGAATTATGTTCTCAATTAGGGTTAAACCCTAGTTCTGTTCATTTTGAAGAAATTAAATTCCCATAGCATAGGGTTAAACCCTAATCTCAAAGGAATTGAATTCCTATCATTTTGTGAGAATTAAATTCTCAATACTCAGTTCCTCCTCTGTGTTTTAGATCTGCATCGCAGGATCTCAACCCAATGAGAATTAAATTCTCAATTCATGGGGAAATGTGCGCTTTACAGATCCTTCACTAGAGAAAGAACTGAGTTCTTTTCTTTATATAAGAGTTAAACTCTTTTGAGAATTAAATTCTCTTTTGAAGCCTCCCTTTTCTTTTCTTACCTAAGGTTTTCCTTTTGCAGAGAATCAAAGGCTCAATATCTCTCTCTCTGTGTATCAAAAGAAAAGATCCAAAGGTCTAAAAAAAGGTCTCTTTCTTCTTTTCTTGGCTCCTATTTATAGGAGAAGGAAAAGAATCAATCTGTTTAGTAAATCTCTCATTGAGAGATTTGATTTGTATATTGAGAGATTTGATTTATATTTATCATTAATCTGGGCCTTTAGATTGTTGGGTGAATTTTATTCACCATTGGATTTTAAATCCAAAGATATCTCTTTGTTATATCGGTTGGATTTAGGGGGAAATCTTTCCAAGTCCAAGATTTTTCCATACATTGGTGATATTTAATCACCTTTAGAATTTTAATCCAACGGTTTTAGATAATCCTTCTTCATTTTCGAAAGATTTGAATGATTTATCCTCAGAATTTAATTCTGTTAAAGAATAAGTCTCTTAAGGCCGGTCACGTATGGCCACGTGACCCCTGGTCACGTGTAGGCACGTGACCCCTGGAATGGGCTTCTCTTCTTCTGCATTCTGTTCTTCTGGCCGCTGCTTAACCATCACGTGCCAACACGTGACCACTGGTCACGTGTGAGCACGTGATGCCTCTTCTGAAGCTTCTTCTTGACTTTTAATTAGAGAACAAATATGCTCGGTGCCGCTGCTTGACCATCACGTGCCAACACGTGACCACTGGTCACGTGTGAGCACGTGATACCTCTTCTAAATCTTTTCCTGATTTTTAATCAGGGAACAAATGCCCCCACAGCGTTGCTCTCACGTGTCCGCACGTGAGTGCGACGCTGTCACTTTTGTGACCGTCGGATCTGCCTTGGGAGTAGGGTAGATGCAACGTTTTCCATCCCATCCAATAAATGCCCATGTCTTTTCAGAAGCGCCTCCACTTTGCTCATCTTCCTCCTTGCATACTTTTCTTTCTGAAAATTTAATTCTCCTTTGCAGAGCTTAGTTCTCTGTTGTGTCTGTGCAGTGCCGCTTTATCTCCAAATTAAAGGCTAGTGCTCACGTGTTGCGCATGCAGGGCTCTGCTTTATGGGGACGTTTCATTTCCCTGATCTGATTCCAATGCGTCGTTGGATTTCATTTCCAACGCTCTCCCCTTCTTTCTAGGCTTTGAGAATAGTCCCACCATGCACAACATTTTTTGTGCATAGCATTAAATGCTCTCCTTTATAACCTGAACCCATGCCTTACCTCTTTTCCTTACAGAGAAACCCATTTATACTTTATGGTGATCATCTTTGAGAACCCGATCAATCGCCATGGCTTGCAATCGTCCCCATGCTCGTCGGCAACCATGGGAGGTGCCCATTGAGGAGATAATCCCTCGCTTCGCTGCGCGGCTGGCAGATCCCCTTCTCACCGATGCTCAATGTGACACGGTGATGTACGAGCTACTGACTCATCGGGGCTCTCCTCTTCCCATGGGCTCCATTTAGCTCCGAATGATCCTCCTGTCTGTGCTTGCCGATATACTCCCTCATCCGGCGGAGATGACTTCGGCGATCCTTGACGCGGCAAAGTACAAGCTTGAGTGCTTTCACAAGGCTTGTCTAATCACTCAAGCTCTGAAGGATCACTCAGTTCATATACTGAGTCAGATAAGAGCCCGTCGGGCCATCATGTCTGCTTTCGCTGATGTGCACGGCTCCAACCGATGGGGAGCTACTCCTCGCGAAAACCGTCGTTTTGACGTGCTGGAGAGGGCGGAGAGGGAACCGGAGAATTTTGTGTTTGCTTTGTTAACCCTTGCATTTCTGATCTCTTGTTTGGTGATCTTTTCTCGGTAGTGTAGTATGTTTGAATCAATGTACTCCTTTTATCATTGGCGGTTTGCATGCTTTCTGTTGAATTTTCATGTTTTATCAGATAGTCGTACGTGTATTTTGCTTGCGTAAATGAGTTGCCTTTTTTTTATGGGAATTTTCTTTAATTGCGAGCACCATCATTACGTTGCATGCACATCAGTGCCTCGGGTAACATTTCCTTTTAAACATTCGTACAGATGCAAATACGCGCCTGATAGGATATAGATCAGAAACTTTCCTTGTTATCTCCCATACCGGGTGATTCGTGCTGGTTTTAGATCGAGTATTGTCATCGAAGGGAGGGTTGTATATATATAGTCTTGAGTGTACGCACCTTCCTTCAAAGATTATGGCCGCGAAGGCGAGCTTACGGGTCTTAATCGAGCGGTGCGCGGCGAACATGGTATCGTGCGAGAAAAGGCTCGGCCGCAAATTCTCGGAGAAGGAGCTGGCCTCTAAAACGCTGCACGAGCTCCTAGCAAACCTTACAGCCAAAGCCAATAAAGTGTATGAACTCTGGCGGGTATTTCAAGAGTATATCAAAGAGGTGGTGGCCCTTGATAAAGTTGCCGTGTTTACTCGCGAAAGGGTTGAGGCTCACAGGGCTACCGAGGGAGAGCTCGAAATCTGGCTCGCCTCGTATCAGGCCCAGCTGGCTCAGGCGGAGGCCCGTCTTCTGGCGATCCTGAATCATGAAGCTATGGCCCAGCAAAAGCAGGATGAGCTAGAAAAATTGCAAAATCACCCGCCGGCTTGAAAAATTTGTATCTTTTCCTTTATTTTTGTACACACTCCTGAATGAGAGTATCTTCCTTTTGTTCTTTCATGAATTGTACTTTGCATTCATTTTGGTTTATGAATAAAGACATATTTTTCTTCTCAATGGTGTGTCTCCTTTTATTGAACTTATTCTGTGGACAATTTATCTTGGTCTCCTTACAGGGTTGCGATGGCTTAGGATTCAGGGTGAAGATCTACCTCCTAAGACTTTTGAGCTTTATGAGCCGCGAGGGTCTCATAAAGAGTTTTTCTCTCTACAGGTCGAGAGGATCCCGTAGGTGTAAGTTCTTCTTAAGAATTGTGAGGATTCTTAAGCGGGTTTTCCCTTGGGAGTCGTAAGGGTCTCACAAGAGAGTTTTCTTCCTTGCAGGTCGTGAGGACCCGCGAGTGCTGGGTGCGGTCACCCTTATCCGTATTTCACGGGGTCAGGGGTTGGTTTGGGATGGTTTCCAGGGTATCGTAGTTTAAAGACATCGCGGTCAAGGTTAAGGACCTCATAGTCCATGGATTTAAGGACTCCACAGTCCGATGTTAGTTTTAAGACATCACGGTCAAGGTTAAGGACGTCATAGTCCGTGGATTTAAGGACTCCACAGTCCAATGTTAGTTTTAAGACATCACGGTCAAGGTTAAGGACGTCATAGTCCGTGGATTTAAGGACTCCACAGTCCAATGTTAGTTTTAAGACATCACGGTCAAGGTTAAGTACGTCATAGTCCGTGGATTTATGGACTCCACAGTCCAATGTTAGTTTTAAGACATCACGGTCAAGGTTAAGGACCTCATAGTCCGTGGATTTAAGGACCCCACAGTCCATGAAATGCGTGGTTACTGGGACCCGTCACCTCTTTGAAGACGTTGAGGAATTACAACGCCAAATATCAAAGGAGTGAAGAGATGTACCCTTTAACCAAGGTAAAATCAGTCTAGAATCATCATGGTTGGTCGTTAGTTTTAAGACATTACGGTCGAGGTTAAGGACATCATAGTCCGTGGATTTTAAGGACTCCACAGTCCGATGTTTGCTCTGGATGCTTCACACGGGTTCACTGCCGTGTTCGGGGAGGACCAGGCTCCGCTCTGGGCGTTTTCCGCGGGGGTCAAAGAGTGATGTTATCCGCGTTCCACGTAACCAGGAATTTTTCTCTGGATGCTTCCCACGGGTTCACTGCCGTGTTCGGCGAGGACCAGGCTCCGCTCTGGATGCTTCATACGGGTTCACTGTCGTGCTCTGCGAGGACCAGGATCCGCTCTGGACGTTTCCCACGGGGCCAAAGAGTGACATTATCCGCGTTCCACGTGACCAGGAATTTTGGTCTAAATGCTTCACACGGGTCCACTGCCGTGCTCGGCGAGGACTAGGCTCCACTCTGGATGCTTCACATGGGTTCACCGCCGTGCTGTGCAAGGACCAGGTGTAACGTCTTCAAAATAATAAAATATGATTTTTGGGAAATTTTATAATTTAATATTATTTTAATGAATATTTTAATATTCTGGTATAATTAAATACAGATAAATGGGGAAAGAAGTCTAGGCGAACAAGAACTAGTTAACAGTTAACTAATGAGAATACGGAAATACAACCTTTGTAGATCCGGTCCTCCACCTCCACGGCTCCGCAACGAGGTCGTCTCCGCTGTCCAAATCAAATCCGGGCTCTAGAGTCGGCTTCGTCGGAGAATGGGCAAGCTAGGTCGTCGATGTCCATGCCGAAGATGATCTACGTCGAAGCATCGATGAATCAAGCTCCACCTTCAACAAGTCATGAAACTTGTGAAGGAAACACACTCTACTACTTAGCAAGAGGTAGAGGATGAAGAAATAGGAAGTGGGTAGACTTTAGAATTGGATTTCTCACTCATATGCATCAATCACCATTGATGGACTTCAAGCTTCTTCACTTGAAGCATGAAGAAGAAGATAGAAAAAGGTTATGATAAGTTAATAGAAAAAAAAAGAAAGAAAAGAAAATGAATTCTTATCATAATTCTAACCATGGTCAAGTGTAGAGAATGAATCATGGTTAGTGTGAATGGTTGAATCAAGCTCCACCTTCAACAAGTCATGAAACTTGTGAAGGAAACACACTCTACTACTTGGCAAGAGGTAGAGGATGAAGAAATAGGAAGTGGGTAGACTTTAGAATTGGATTTCTCACTCATATGCATCAATCACCATTGATGGACTTCAAGCTTCTTCACTTGAAGCATGAAGAAGAAGATAGAAAAAGGTTATGATAAGTTATTAGAAAAATGAATAAGTAAATCAATACTTATCATATCTTCAACCCTAGTTAAGTGTAGAGAAAAGACCATGGTTAATGGAATGGTTAGGGTTAAGGATAAGAACAAAATGGTCACTAGGTCAAAGTCTTCAAGAAGCTTCAATATGAAACAAAAATAGCCACCATTTTCTTCTTATGCCTTTTCTAATTATTTCCAAAATAAATAAATAGATAAATAAATAAGAAAAGGAAATAAAACCCTAATCATATAAATAACCATGGTTTATTCTTAACTTACACTTAAACAATCATGTATCATCAAACATGATACAAGCAAATGTACAAATGTATATCACATATACAATATACACATTACAAGTGAGAAAATCCATATAAAGTGAACCAATACTAGTTAACGCAAAGTAATATATCAAATATATAAATATGCATTAAATCATTAAATCAACACTTGATTCAATGATCCGGTCATGCGCACATAACCGACTGGTATCCAATATATCGGCTTATCGAATCAACGCTTGAATCGATAACTAGGTTATATCGCATACAACCATTCGATATATTTATCGCGAGAATAGAATACGGTATCACATACACGCATTATTCTCGGTCCCGCACATATCTCATATGCGCTCCTATTTCGTTTCGCTTGAGCCAGGAAACCTCTGTGTAGGACTCTAAAGACTCGTCAATACGCCGGCAGCAGATGATGATCATATCAAGCATCCACAAGCCGCAAGCGGTCTGCTAAACGTAACGGCCACCCGGGTATTGAGCGATCTGAAGATCGACGAGCAAGCCCGCTCACACTCCAGTGAATCCGACCAGTAACACTACCGTACAGTCCGGTCTGATCGTCTGATATGTCGCATATCTCGCCTAGGGGTGGTAAACGTCAGACCCCAATAGCTCAATAAGTCGTGTCGATATGAGGCTCATAACGGGTCGAGAAACTACTGGTAACACTTACCAGCAATTCTCTGAGCAGCCCTGGCCAGGGACTTACTGTTATAGCCGATCGAACACAGTGCAACATCAACCCCCATATACCGGGAGAGACGAATCCCCTCCTATCGCTCATTGCCTCCATGTGACTCGGGACTGTACCCAAAAACCACCGTTTTGCACGCCCTCTTGGACGTGGTAAGATGGAAATCAAAGCACAGTGGGAACCACACAAGACTCTATGACGATCTCGGGTCAACAGACTATTCTGTACCAGTGTCACCAGAGAACTGCCATCTGACGTGAGGTATAATACCATCTGGGAGTTCTCGGCGAGTCCGTCCAGTGTACCCAGTCTCTACTGAGCACCCGTATATCATCTTTGATGTCAAACACCGATGGATATGGGATCATCCATCGCCCATCTGTATGGGTCGAGAAGGTATACGCTAGTCTACTCTGGTATATCGATGCCCCGTCTCAATACACCCTCGACTAGGGACTTTGAAGGATGTACTTATGGACTACCATGTCCCCACTAGTATGATCCGCATCATAGTCCAGGTAGTCAAGTACAGATCCTAAGGGCTTTACCAACATGTAACAGAGAGACAATCAGTATACACGTTAAGGTAAAGTTCAACCAGATAGCATACTATCATGTCGAGCAAGAAAGTCCTCCCTATATATATCCCAGCATCCACTACAATATACATCCTATGTATAGTAATGGCCTCTAGGGCATACATATAACTAACAATCTCCCACTTGCACTAGGGCCATCTGTAGCAGTGGTTTGAAGTATCTCATACTCAACCATCCTATAAAAGTCTCTCTCTGGGAACAGGCCTTTGTGAGTGGATCCGCTGTGTTGTCCTCTGAGTCTACTCTCCTTAGCTTGATCTCCCTGGAGATCAACCATCTCCATGATCAAGTGATACTGCCTTAGAATATGTTTGGATCACTGATGGGACGGACGTTCCTTGGCACGAGCCACAACTCCATTGTCTCACAATGGTAGGAACATAGTTCATCTCATGAACCAATATACACCCAAACAGCCTCTTTGGTAGCATCTTAAGTAGCGATGTATCCTGCCTTTATCGTCTAGTATGTCACGGTATCCAGCTTGGAACTCTTCCAACATACCGTCCCTTTACTGAGGGTAAAGACAATGCCTGCGACTGACATTCAGTCGTCCTTATCACCCTGGAACCCTTCCAGTGATTCTCCCCAGGATCGATTGATACCATCTCACTACAACTAGTGAGAATCCTAACATCCATTTAAATCTATCTCATAGATCCAAAATCCAGGATTTAGTAGGTATCACTTTGATCCTATATGGAGAATTATGGTGATAAGCGGAGATTGATCGATCGTAGCATAGGAAACTCCTTCCCTATCAAGAGTATGTCATCCGCGTACTCTACGAGGATCGTCACCATACTCCCTACTACCTTCTTGTTTATACAAGGTTCATCTACCATTTTGATGATGTCAACTTCTTTGACTAATTCATCAAAATAGATGTTCCAACTCCGCGATGCCTGCTTTATCATATAAAACATCTTGCACACGTTTCCGCTGCTCCCACTGTCTACGAAGCCCTCTGGCTGTGTACTTATAGACGCTCTCTTCCAAAATATCATTTAGAAAAGCAGTCATGACACCCAACCACCAGATATCGTAGTCATGGTATGTAGCCGTGGCAAGTAGGATCTGGATGGACTTAAGCATAGTTACTTGAAAAGGTTTCATCATGATCCACGCCTGGTCGATGACGAAAAGCTTTAACAAGTTTAGCTTTGAAAGTCTCAACTTTTCCATCTACACCAAGTAATCTTCTCAAGATATACTTGCTCCTGATGGGGATTTAACCCTTCAGATATAGCAGCTAAAGTCCATACTTTGCTGGTGTATAAGGATTCCATCTCAGATCACTAAGCATCCAGCCATTCTTACAGAGTCTTACTCTCGATGGCCAGCTCGAAACTAGTTGGGTCATCATTACATGATGCAATTCTCGCTCCCACTGTCATAGAGAAACTGAAGTATCTCTCAGGTGGGTGAGAAACCCTACTAGATCGGCGGAGAGGCTGAGGTTCATTGGAATCTACTGAATCCTTTGGTTCTATCAAATCATCAGCTGTAATTTGTATGGCTGGAACATTTCCAGTTCTACATAACAGGCCTTGCCTCGAGCTTGTCCGGATTTTGCTTTTAAACATAGGCCGGACAACCCCAAATCTTAACAAGCTTAAGACATGGGCTCTTCCCTTTCCATATCACATATGAAGTGGTAGGCAACTGATTTGATTCGAACCCTATTCAATAGGTATGCAGCTTCTCAAGCGCATAACTCCCAAAAAGGAAATAGGAAACTCAGTAGTACTCATCATAGAGCACACCTTATCATATAGGGTGAGATTGCTCCGCCCCGATATACCATCGTGCTATGGTGTATACGGAGGAGTAATGCTGAGAGAGAATCTCATTCTCCTTTAGAAAAGTCCAAGTATTTCCGTGCTCAAGTATTCTCCTCCTTGATCACATCAAAGGACATAATACTTATACCCGTATTTTGGTTCTCTACTTCTAAATTATATTCTGTGAATATCTCAAAAGGTTCGGACTTGTGTTTCAACAGGAACGTATGTCTGAATCTAAAGAGATCATCAGAGAACGTAATGAAGTATAAAGAACCGGTCTTGGCATATGTAGACAGGGGACCTACATACATCAACATGTATCATCCCAAGAGTTTACTAACTCTTTCTCTGTTTCCAGTAAACGGAGCTATGGTCAGCTTATCTTTGTGACATGACTGGCGAGTTTCACAAGATGTAAATTCAAACTGATTTAAATATGCATCTATATGTAACTCTAGCTAGTCGGGTCACATTGATCTGACCTAGTCTACAATGCCTCAAGAAGAATTCGTTCATTTCTGAACTCTTCCTCTTGTGTGTGTTCCGTATACTAAGAACTGTAGTTTGATTTAGAACATTAATGCTTTTAGATAACGTGCCTGATCCGATCAACTTTTGATATAGGAAATGTTCAAAACATTATCCAACAATACAAAATTATATCCTTTCTTTTCTAATAAAGAGACTGATATGATTTTGTATATCAGGTTCGGTATCTAACAACATTCGTTCAGAATCAATGTATCGGTAATACAGGGTGACAGTGACCAACAGACTTGGCTGCAACATTTGCCCCGTTTTCTGCCTCATGAAACTTATCACCCGTTCTCAGTTCTCTACCTTTCTGTAGCCCTATGTAACATATTACATATCTGGGATCCTGATCTGGTATCACATACCCAGGACGTAAAGGATACTGAGAAACAGTTCTTTGTAACGAACACACCCGAAGATGATGCATCAGCATGCACTCTCTTCGTTTAGGTGGCACGGGAATTCTGGTAATCCCCAATTTCCTGCTCTGTCTTATAACAATTATAAGTTGGAGCGGGACCAACGTTCCCCAGCTCAGTATAACAAGCGGGTTCGGTCAATATTCCGTATTATTATCTTGATTAAGGCGTGATATGGTCGCTACCAGGAGAGAGAGAGAAGAAAACACTCAGCGTGCGCTCTTGCAAGAATAGATTGGTTATTATTTTATCTAATCAGGATGGCTCCCACTGCTTTTTATCAAATGTTCCTTCAAACCCTAAAAGGAAAGACTAGCCGGGATTAATTACACACTACAAGTTCGCCAATCTTTCAGCCAGGCCAGTGTCGGTACTTTGAGGGAGGTCCCCCGTGCTTTCGCACGAACCTAATTAATGTAAACCTCGTTTTCCCAGAGGCGTAACCCCGTTAACACCTTTCTAGACACCTACTTGATCGGCTAATTGTAATGTATAAAACTCTCCCAGGAGTAACTCTTACTCGCAGCGGGTATCGGGATCCAACTATCTCATAGAAGGTATGCAATCTCATTGCAAATTTCAACACTTGAAATTCCCGATAATATTTTGCCCCAAACGATCTATGACCTTGACAAGGTCAACAAACCATAGACCGCAAGTCAAGTTCTACCCGTCATTTCTTGATTGAATCAAACCCACCCGCACGACCCTTGACAAGGTCAACAAGGCCGCACGACTACCCTAACCCAATCTTCATCATATGCATAAGCAGATAAATACTGGTTAGCTACCGCACACTGCGCCTTGACAAGGTCAACAAACGCAGCACGAATACTAAACAAGATTTATCTGAAATGACGGAGGGCTACGACAGGTTTTTCTAAAAACCTATTGCGTAATGAACTTGATATCGTTGTAGAATCAAATGATTTTGTATATGGAGTGCTTTTGAGGCTTTTGTAGTTTTGCTAAAGGAGTCACTCCCGGTGAAGGGACCGTCGGTCCTTTCCTCGTCGAATGAGGTGCGGGATATATCACATATATCACTGTGCAAAGCAAAAACACTTAAAAGCAATCAAAAGACAAACCGAAGGTTGTAGCATCTGCCAGTTATTGCTAAAGGAGTCACTCCCGGTGAAGGGATCTCGGTCCTTTCCTCATCGAATAAGGTGCAGGATATATCGCATATACCGCTGTGCAAAGCAAGAACTGTAGCTACCTGTTTTATTTTGAAATTCGATTCTACAACATCTTAGGTTTCTTTTATTTCATTAATCACATTAATGAAGTCCCATCATTTAAGTACCTAAACATCACAGATAGATATGACGTACACTTATGCCATCCGCATTCGCCTCAATGTCCCCTCGTGCACCGTTAGGTTAGGTAACTAACGACAGAGCAGGGCAGGGCTAGCGCGGGTGTAAAACATAAGTAACGCCTATATAATATATCATATATACTATATACTATATCTATCACAGAACATCACATGATCACATCACAGATATCGCAGCAGAAGAATCATATGAAATATTGGATATACTAGGACGTCCGTGTTTTCAATACGAGCCAGTATAAAACACGGATTCCACGGTCGTGATGAATAGCCAAACCCACACCCCTAGACCCCTACGAGAGCGGCAAGCAACCCTACCAATTCTGGAGTTAGGAGACCCGGACTCGACTCCTCGAGTTGGTCTCCCACTGGACTCCAGAACCCGGTTACTTGTGCCTTCCTCCTTGGGTCTATCCTAGTGCGGAAAAGTAAATAATATACAACAGGTGACAACTCCCGCAACCTGGAAGCGCCCCAATAAAAGAATATTACATACAAGTTTTTACATGAATGAAAATGAAAAACACTCATCTCACATAAAAAACCCCGGCTATTCAAACACGACGATCCAATATAACATATCCAGCAACACATAACATCACATGTCATCAACGTAAGTAAACATGCGCATCCCAATTGTCGTTGACATATAGCAACGAAACCGGCGATATCACATATTACACTTACGGTCACAAAAAAGAAAGTGTAAAACTACAACAGTTGGAATCCGCAATCACCTCAGACATCGCATGCCTGACCAAATGAATTACTTAGACATCACATGCCTAACAATTATAAACCCCGCATTTTAGTCTCAAAATCGAAAACACTTTTCAATATCAAGTCGGGCAATTCAACAAGATTCCCGACAGTCTGATCGAATGCTCGTCGCAAACTTCAGTAGACGGCCGCACCCCCGATACCGTCGACGAAGTGCACCAAGGCAGAACACCGCCACCGCGAGCACCCGGACGGATGCTTTCGGCGACGGGGTTCTCCTACAGTCACTTGGTCGGGGCTATGGAGTGAAGCTGTCTATTAAGTTTACCCGGCGAGTATCCGCGTACGCTACGTGATTGCGACGGAGTTTTGATCACATCAAAATTCCGTGGCAACCGATCAAGTGAGACTAAACTGCTATTGTTTATAACATTCATTCAGTTATCTCATAACTTTTGTGAATTCCAATTATTGTATCCCATTCCAGATAAATAGAAAATGTTAAACTTTCCGATCGAACAATCGAACACCCAAGTTTTCCCAATACAGATCAACACATGAAACAAGTCTAACAACATTCCGTTCGTGCCTCAGTACCAACGATCCAGCCGTAGAAGGGTCAAGCCAACGCCTCACATGTGGCACGCCGTACTACCCCAAACCCGAAGGTTCAAAGGGCAGTTCAAGACGGTCACATAATCGAGTTAAGGTTTGTGTCTTCTAGAGGGACCATCGCGTTACTTGCACTACTTAGAACATCGTCAAACTACGGAAAAATCCAACACTTGGAAATTTCCCAACAGGGGAAAAATTGGGTATTTATATCCGGTCGAACTTTTTAACATATTCTAAAATTTATCCGGAAAGCCACACAGACAAAATTTGATACCCCGATCGAAACACCGAAGCTCCAAAACATTCCAGATTATTCAACACTTGAATAAATTTTTGAAACTATCCAGAGAACTCAGCACAACTAAATAGGAGTTACTGTGCAAACCCAACCACAGAAGACGACAAAACGGCCGCCCTTCCGCCGCACGAGCCATGCTCGTGCCGCGGAAGCGCGGCGTTTTAATGGAGTTAGGGCTACGGGTTGCACAGTTAATCTTATATTTTCCTGCATGTTTTTCTGAATATTTTTAATGTGGAAAAATGCACTGTTTTGGAAAAAGTACAGAGAGCATATTTGATTTGGAGTTCCGGGTTCGTTCGGACTTCAATTTCCGTCTGGACTTCGCCTAAGGCTCTAGCTAGGCTCTGATACCACTGCAGGGTTCCTAGGCACTCTAGTGAGGTCTCCAAAGCCATCAACCATGGCAATTTCAAAAATTATGGTGCCTACAAACCCTAAAAACGGATCGTATACTAGAAGTCTAGGCGAACAAGAACTAGTTAACAGTTAACTAATGAGAATACGGAAATACAACCTTTGTAGATCCGGTCCTCCACCTCCACGGCTCCGCAACGAGGTCGTCTCCGCTGTCCAAATCAAATCCGGGCTCTAGAGTCGGCTTCGTCGGAGAATGGGCAAGCTAGGTCGTCGATGTCCATGCCGAAGATGATCTACGTCGAAGCATCGATGAATCAAGCTCCACCTTCAACAAGTCATGAAACTTGTGAAGGAAACACACTCTACTACTTGGCAAGAGGTAGAGGATGAAGAAATAGGAAGTGGGTAGACTTTAGAATTGGATTTCTCACTCATATGCATCAATCACCATTGATGGACTTCAAGCTTCTTCACTTGAAGCATGAAGAAGAAGATAGAAAAAGGTTATGATAAGTTATTAGAAAAATGAATAAGTAAATCAATACTTATCATATCTTCAACCCTAGTTAAGTGTAGAGAAAAGACCATGGTTAATGGAATGGTTAGGGTTAAGGATAAGAACAAAATGGTCACTAGGTCAAAGTCTTCAAGAAGCTTCAATATGAAACAAAAATAGCCACCATTTTCTTCTTATGCCTTTTCTAATTATTTCCAAAATAAATAAATAGATAAATAAATAAGAAAAGGAAATAAAACCCTAATCATATAAATAACCATGGTTTATTCTTAACTTACACTTAAACAATCATGTATCATCAAACATGATACAAGCAAATGTACAAATGTATATCACATATACAATATGCACATTACAAGTGAGAAAATCCATATAAAGTGAACCAATACTAGTTAACGCAAAGTAATATATCAAATATATAAATATGCATTAAATCATTAAATCAACACTTGATTCAATGATCCGGTCATGCGCACATAACCGACTGGTATCCAATATATCGGCTTATCGAATCAACGCTTGAATCGATAACTAGGTTATATCGCATACAACCATTCGATATATTTATCGCGAGAATAGAATACGGTATCACATACACGCATTATTCTCGGTCCCGCACATATCTCATATGCGCTCCTATTTCGTTTCGCTTGAGCCAGGAAACCTCTGTGTAGGACTCTAAAGACTCGTCAATACGCCGGCAGCAGATGATGATCATATCAAGCATCCACAAGCCGCAAGCGGTCTGCTAAACGTAACGGCCACCCGGGTATTGAGCGATCTGAAGATAGACGAGCAAGCCCACTCACACTCCAGTGAATCCGACCAGTAACACTACCGTACAGTCCGGTCTGATCGTCTGATATGTCGCATATCTCGCCTAGGGGTGGTAAACGTCAGACCCCAATAGCTCAATAAGGCGTGTCGATATGAGGCTCATAACGGGTCGAGAAACTACTGGTAACACTTACCAGCAATTCTCTGAGCAGCCCTGGCCAGGGACTTACTGTTATAGCCGATCGAACACAGTGCAACATCAACCCCCATATACCGGGAGAGACGAATCCCCTCCTATCGCTCATTGCCTCCATGTGACTCGGGAATGTACCCAAAAACCACCGTTTTGCACACCCTCTTGGACGTGGTAAGATGGAAATCAAAGCACAGTGGGAACCACACAAGACTCTATGACGATCTCGGGTCAACAGACTATTCTGTACCAGTGTCACCAGAGAACTGCCATCTGACGTGAGGTATAATACCATCTGGGAGTTCTCGGCGAGTCCGTCCAGTGTACCCAGTCTCTACTGAGCACCCGTATATCATCTTTGATGTCAAACACCGATGGATATGGGATCATCCATCACCCATCTGTATGGGTCGAGAAGGTATACGCTAGTCTACTCTGGTATATCGATGCCCCGTCTCGATACACCCTCGACTAGGGACTTTGAAGGATGTACTTATGGACTACCATGTCCCCACTAGTATGATCCGCATCATAGTCCAGGTAGTCAAGTACAGATCCTAAGGGCTTTACCAACATGTAACAGAGAGACAATCAGTATACACGTTAAGGTAAAGTTCAACCAGATAGCATACTATCATGTCGAGCAAGAAAGTCCTCCCTATATATGTCCCAGCATCCACTACAATATACATCCTATGTATAGTAATGGCCTCTAGGGCATACATATAACTAACAAAAATTATGAAAAATTCTAAAATAAGGTATTTTAAGGAATTGCCTCGTTTTCTGTGCATGCCCCCATTTCCTCTAGTTTTGACCCTGAGTATGTCTAGTTTTGACTGATTCCATCTAGGGTGAAATCTGGGTTGATTTTCCTATGTTGGTGTATAATTTGGGACTTGTTTTAGCATGGATTTTGGTATTTGGTGATTCATTCCTGTCGGGTGGCGTTTGGACGTCAACGACAAGTGGATTTTGATTGTGTTTACATGCGAGTCGATGGGTTTTTACCTATGCGGGTAGCGTGTGCCATTTTGGTTTCCAATGTGATTTTCATGTGCTTTAGCATTGTGATATACTTGTAGGTACCCCGCGTGATGTTGAGGCAAAGGAGGTGAAGATAGCGACATCGGCTTTGGCACACGAGAAGCAAGGTGAGTAGATTTATATCTACGGGGAGAAGTCAGGTGGATGGCGTATAGCACCCCCGCAGTCCGTGGTGATGTATACGAATACGTATACACACGAATATTTATTATGTGTTGTTTAGGGTTATTGATGGTAATAATGATATTTTGATGATAAGAATATATTGGTTTAGTATAGTGCGAACCCTAGAGTAGTGGTTGCACTCACCCATACATTTACACACATACTTGCATTCATTCTTTCATTTATTAGAGTGCATATGATGGTGCGTATATCTACACATGGGTATGGGACTATGTGTTTATATACGGGATTGGAGGATGATACGTGGTTTGAGATGATACTTGATGTGAGGCCGTGAGATCGGCGATGTGACATAGTTTGCCTTTGAGGTGCGATATGATAGTTTTAGCGGGCCTATGGACATGTGCTTTACCCGCATTCATATTTTATAGATGGTGTCGATTTGTACTAGACTTATAGTAGTACCCCAGATTGTGTGATCTGATGATAAGTGATACCTGATATGTGATGAGATAGTGTGATATTGACCCCTACCCAGCTATTGGGATGCCGTACGACGATTTACCGTACGAGCCGATATTGATGATAGATCCGCACTCATGACTCGAGGATATCATACGATATGTTATTGAGGCGAGATCACCGACTATCATATCTATATTTATATATTGACTCAGATTAGGTGGTTTCATACCCCTCCTGTCTAGATTATTTAGTAGACATTAGACTAGACCGAGTCATACCTATTTCAAAACTAACGAATCGGGGATATTTTAAAGATAAGCAGAAGGGTTATACGGATATTTTCAAATGATGCATCTTTTCTTAAAACACCGTAGCCCTTACTTTACCAAAAGCCCTGATTCGTCTTATTTCAAAAGGCAAGGTTGCATGACATATCTATTGGGGCAGGTTCTGTACTTTTGCGTTGATCATTCGTTTCCGCATATTCCTGCTATTTGCATTGCATCGCTTGTATTGTTGTGACATTCAGTCATGCTGCTAGGACACCAGCACCATTATCGATGATGTATATGTTCCACGTACACTTGTTGCCGGCTCACACACTCATTATCGATAATTGCCATGTCACTACACTATAGTACTATTGTATTCATGATATGATTCTGGCATGGCATATTGTACACTTATACCTGTACACATATATAGATGATTCTAGCTTGATTGGGGATTTGGGAACCGCAAGATACTCTTTAAAAACAGATTCCTTTTAAAAGAGCGGTCTCCCTCGACATGTGCACATTATTATTCCATGTTGCATGACTTACTGATATGCTTGCATTACTGTTACATGCCGCATACATCATGCTTTGACTGTACGCATTGAGATATGTTGTTTCTATGATATTTCTGGATTTGGGAACCGAGGGTATTTCAAAAGAGAATATGTCATTTCTTTAAAAACCCGGTTACCCTTGATATGATATTTCAGTGCGTCCACCATGTGTTTTCTCGGTGCTGAGAGCGATATGTGTAACCCGAATCGAGGCGTGGATGAGCCGAATGCGGGTACATGGTGGACCCGGTATGGTTCCCCTCGGCAAGATGATCGATGAGCTTTGCCGATTGAGCCTGGAGGCGGGCGAGTACCTACCGGTGATTGGTTGGACCTGGCGGTTATCCGGAGGATACCGACCAGAGTCGATAGAGGTTTTGGGCATACTGCCGGGGCCGAGGGCCGATACCGCAGACAGAGCCCGCGGGCCGATCCGGACTGACGGAGCCCGATATATGAGGATTTACGTGCCGATGCTGGGCACAGTTTTCATGATGTTTTCGGGTGTCGATGCTGGGCACCCTGGTTCCATGATTTTGATGTGTCGTGAGGGACACGGGTGGTTATATCCTCATATTATTTCCCATGCACATGATTCATGATATTTACATGCATGGTGGTTATTGTCAGTGAGTGACGAGTGGACGGGATCCACGAGTGTGCAGATTTGATTACATTGGTTATACCTCATATTCATGACATGCTATTACCTGAGGCACTAGCACGAGCACTTGGCACTACACTCATATATAGAGATTACATTGCCAGTTTAGCATGCTTCAGCTTTATTCATATTGAGGTTTATGTATATCTGATCGTTTTGACCTAGGATGGGTCATGCATTTGATTTCTGCTTGTAGATATCTTTCTATTCACGAGTTGGCAACTCACCCCCGTTGTGCCCCAGTTCTTGCAGGTTTGCCGTACAGATTCCATAGCGGCATTTCTGGCACACTGCTTCCTATGGGTGACTTGCTTGGTTAGGTGGGTTCTTTGTATCAGAACCGCCATTGTTCATGTATTTTTATTGTATCTAGAATTGTCCATCAACCAAAACTTGTAGTTTGTTTCGACCTTAGAGTCGCGCTTGTAGTATTGCGGTTTTCTGGCTGTTTTTGAGTTTCTTTTCAGTTTTGATCCTCGCCCCTTGGCGTTGTATATTATTATTGCTTGCGTGGTTGTGACCGTCGATTGACGAAGAGCTAGCTCCCGCTTGGGGATGCCTTTTATCATGTCATATATATTATTCTTGTTGTACCCCGTTCGGGGCAAGTTTTTACAAAGGAAACTCTGCCGAAATTTTCAGGAAAAATTACACATTTTAAAAAATTCATATTCGGCTTAGTTATTTAAAAACTTGATTTTCAAACATGTTTTCTTTACCTCTTAAAACTAATTTTCCCTATTTACTCCTTAAATGGTTTTAGATTTCTGGGCTTTTGGCTTACTTGGATCAGATGGAGTCCTATAGACTTCATATGGTTCGAGGGCCAGTCACGTGCTCTTTCGGGTCGTGACAAAGTTGGTATCAGAGCGCTAGGTTGACCTTGGTTCGAGTCTAAGTTTGACTATGTGGAGCCTAGGGCGTTATCTATATACGGAACTTAGGCTTGACCTTACGGAACTTAGACTTGGTCGAGGGGGTATTAGACCCGAAGTTTCTTCACGTAGGATGACCCTTGGTTGATGGAATAGGTGACTAAAGTAGAGTGACGTACCGTTGGTATGTTCCGCGGCATACTTACGACACGCCACTCCGCTTAAGAAACCTTAGGTTGTACATTTCCTTGCATTGTGTCATATTCCTTCCTATGATCTATCTTCATCGATAATGGTTGTGGTTTTGCTGCCGCGATTGCACGGGCAGAGTGAGCTACGGCTCGAGTTGTCAGTATGAGCTCGTCGCGGACGAGGGCTGACCGGGGCGTGATTCCAGAGACATACGGTTGCATTGAGGCTTCGTATTTTGTGTTTCCGCACTTTGAGCGTTTGACAGATCGCTGTTGCGAGATTTCTCGGACGGTACCAGAGGATTGAGCCACTGATAGAGGCCAGCCAGGATGTGATGACTGCTGATATATCGCTTATTCATGATGGTTGAGGCGCTGCTTAGCGTACCGACGAATGAGCCAGTTGTTGCTGCTAATGATGAGATACCGCCCAGATGATTGGAGCTACTGCAGCATGGCATGTTCTTGGAGACATGATAGTGAGTCGCTAGTCACCGAGGATGAATGACTAGGACATGTGGTTCGTTCGCTTACCCTGATGCGAGGTCATCAGGTAGATTGATTCCATCTAGAGGCGACTTCACGCAGATTCGTTGAGAGTCGATTGAGACGATCGAATGTCAGGAACCTATTTTCCAAGTTTAAAGTATACGGAAAGACATGCGGGTGATTCTATGGACCCTCTAGAAGAATGAAACCCTAACTTGACTTAATGACCGTGTGAAAGCCTTTGAACCTTAGGGTTTGCGGCGGTTCCGCGACGCCATTAGTGAGGCTTGGGTTTGCCCTTCTACGGCTGGACCACCGACGCTGTGGCATGTACTCGATACTATTAAACTGTACCCGAGATGTTGAGCTCTTGGGGGATTGTGAGGTTCTGACGAGTCGATCGGATGATTCGACATCATTCGGATATCATGTGATGGGACACTGCTTGGGAGACTCCAGATACGAGCATAGCCGTCGGAGCGCAGTCTGTGTAGCCATGATGAGATGAGTCCGAATCAGTCGATAGTGGAGCAAGGTGGAGTAAAGAGTTTGCACGAGATTTCGACGAGATGACGTTCCACTCCGCTGACATCAGAGATGCGATATGCACGCTGAGGACGTGTTCGGCTAGATATCTTCTACTGAGTGATGAAGATACTGAGTTCGTGATTTCGAGTCCGTGTTAGAGACTTCGGGTGGACCGTAGCCGAGGACATTGCAGTGTGCAGATAAAGACGCGACGTCGAATGGTCGATGATACAGACAAGCGGGACAAGAAGTTCGTGCGAGAGGCAGACGAGCTGTTACTACACCCCGTTAAGATTAAAGGCCGGACATGCATACAGAGGCGCAGAGATGCGACCAGCTTCCGAGGAGATGTTGTACTAAGGACGCAGAGGTCCAGAGAGCGAGAAAAGATTACGCCAGAGTACCAGCCTCCTTACAGTTTGGCTTAGGCAAGATCAGAAGAGACCTTGAGTAGGATTCCTTCCAGTACACTGCTGCAATAAGAGTTGCACCCAGGATCGGATGTGTGATATGCATTCAGAGGACCCGAGGTCGGCGCCAGAGATGTGCTGCTTTACGAGCGGTCGTGAGGATTGACCGAGAGATGACCAGGGAAGTGCAAGAACGGAATCGTTCCTGTCAGCACACCTGACCGGGCCGATGAGCCGATGGATTGCGAGTTGGTAATCTACAGGAAAGATCAGGAACCAGAGGCAGAGGACGCCAGCCGCGAGCAAGAGGCAAGTAGATATCTTGCGCCGCTAGCATCGGATGTACCGGTACCTTCTCGACCCTGAAGGAGGGTATACCGACGACGGTAATTATGATTTGTGATTTTATGATTTGATTATCACGTATCCGTTGCTTTGGATTTCGGTATTTTGGGCGATCTATTCGCATGATTTAGTCTTGATGACTGAGTTTCATGATATTTGATTTTGTGCACCATGGTTGCACCTACTGGGTATTTATACCTTGTACATAGTTATTACTCTTGAGCTGTTGATTGCGATTTCATGCCTATTTTATGCTGGTGATTTGATTTACGCTTTCAACAGAGTTTCATGTAATTTTAGTGTTTTGATTTTGCACTCGGTATAGCTTATATGTGCTTGTAGTGCATCGATATGTGTTTTGTGCCCGCAGCTGCACACGTTTATGATTTTCTTCATATCTGGATACACTTGGTGTTGCAGCTTACGTATTTGAGTTATTTCTTGGTATTTGTGCATGGGATGCACCAGTTCTATACTTCGTGCATTTGTCGCACCAGTTTTATGTTTCTTGCGTTTATCACATCAGATTTATATTTCGTGCCTTTGTTGCACTGGATTTATATTTTGTGCATTACGATTGCACCTGACTTCGATTTGATGCCTTTCGGTATGTCGATTTTGATTGTGATATTGATGTGGATTCTTGCACTCCATGCTTTTGACTGGACTTACGCATATTCGACGTTGCTATTGGATTTTGTGATTCCGTGCATATTGAGTGCGCAGGGTCTAGATTTTCATTCGTGCATGATGGATGCACCGATTTGGATTTTCGCGCATGTTGGGCGCATGTTTTGAGATACGATTTTGGGGCACACAAGATGCACTAAATCGAGATTCGTCGTGCATGTCAGATGTACCTGTTTTGGCTGTCAGGCACACATGTTGCCTATGACAGATGCTTCGTGCACACCCGTTGCACCTAGATGTTGTTTTGTGCACATGTTTAGCGCATATATGGATTTTGATTTCCGTGCGCGTCAGACGCACAGGGTGGTGTTATGTGCATTTTTGGAATTTATTCCTTTTGGAGCAGTACATTTTTATGATGTGGGATATTTGCTTTCATACTGAGCAGGACTAGTCAGTGGACAGTGCCTTATTTTGCATGCATCGATAGTTATTGAAGGGATTTCCGAAAAGCGAGCTATAGTCTCAGTATATACCTACGTGTCCGATATGACACGAAACGTTTTAAAAAAAAACAAGGAAACCCTTCTGATTGTTTTCAAAACGGCGGAACGTGCTTATTAAACAAAGGATATATATATACATATATAGTTACTTTCTTATGAAAAACGTCCGCCACTATGCAGTGTTATGCGCATCGCACAGCGACTTAAAAAGGATTTGGCATGCTTTTACATCAGCTATTCACATGTATAGATTGGATGTCTGCATGTGTAGTTCTGTCCATATCATATCGGTTTTGTATTGGATTTGACATTGTGTCCTTACCTTGACTCCGATGATTGCGGGATGCTTGATGGAGCGTTGTTTTTGAGTTATCTGCTCAGTACTCATGCGCATGCATTGCGCTGTGACGTTTTATGTGTTGATGATTTCGGAGCCCCGACGACTTGGAATTCGTATCGAAATGTTTTAGAATTTGGGGTTTTAAATTTAAATTCGGGGACCGAATTTCTTTAAGGGGGGTAGATTGTAACGTCTTCAAAATAATAAAATATGATTTTTGGGAAATTTTATAATTTAATATTATTTTAATGAATATTTTAATATTCTGGTATAATTAAATACAGATAAATGGGGAAAAATTATGGAAAATTCTAAAATAAGGTATTTTAAGGAATTGCCTCGTTTTCTGTGCATGCCCCCATTTCCTCTAGTTTTGACCCTGAGTATGTCTAGTTTTGACTGATTCCATCTAGGGTGAAATCTGGGTTGATTTTCCTATGTTGGTGTATAATTTGGGACTTGTTTTAGCATGGATTTTGGTATTTGGTGATTCATTCCTGACGGGTGGCGTTTGGACGTCAACGACAAGTGGATTTTGATTGTGTTTACATGCGAGTCGATGGGTTTTTACCTATGCGGGTAGCGTGTGCCATTTTGGTTTCCAATGTGATTTTCATGTGCTTTAGCATTATGATATACTTGTAAGTACCCCGCGTGATGTTGAGGCAAAGGAGGTGAAGATAGCGACATCGGCTTTGGCACACGAAAAGCAAGGTGAGTAGATTTATATCTACGGGGAGAAGTCGGGTGGATGGCGTATAGCACCCCCGCAGTCCGTGGTGATGTATACGAATACGTATACACACGAATATTTATTATGTGTTGTTTAGGGTTATTGATGGTAATAATGATATTTTGATGATAAGAATATATTGGTTTAGTATAGTGCGAACCCTAGAGTAGTGGTTGCACTCACCCATACATTTACACACATACTTGCATTCATTCTTTCATTTATTAGAGTGCATATGATGGTGCGTATATCTACACATGGGTATGGGACTATGTGTTTATATACGGGATTGGAGGATGATACGTGGTTTGAGATGATACTTGATGTGAGGCCGTGAGATCGGCGATGTGACATAGTTTGCCTTTGAGGTGCGATATGATAGTTTTAGCGGGCCTTTGGACATGTGCTTTACCCGCATTCATATTTTATAGATGGTGTCGATTTGTACTAGACTTACAGTAGTACCCCAGATTGTGTGATCTGATGATAAGTGATACCTGATATGTGATGAGATAGTGTGATATTGACCCCTACCCAGCTATTGGGATGCCGTACGACGATTTACCGTACGAGCCGATATTGATGATAGATCCGCACTCATGACTCGAGGATATCATACGATATGTTATTGAGGCGAGATCACCGACTATCATATCTATATTTATATATTGACTCAGATTAGGTGGTTTCATACCCCTCCTGTCTAGATTATTTAGTAGACATTAGACTAGACCGAGTCATACCTATTTCAAAACTAACGAATCGGGGATATTTTAAAGATAAGCAGAAAGGTTATACGGATATTTTCAAATGATGCATCTTTTCTTAAAACACCGTAGCCCTTACTTTACCAAAAGCCCTGATTCGTCTTATTTCAAAAGGCAAGGTTGCATGACATATCTATTGGGGCAGCTTCTGTACTTTTGCGTTGATCATTCGTTTCCGCATATTCCTGCTATTTGCATTGCATCGCTTGTATTGTTGTGACATTCAGTCATGCTGCTAGGACACCAGCACCATTATCGATGATGTATATGTTCCACGTACACTTGTTGCCGGCTCACACACTCATCATCGATAATTGCCATGTCACTACACTATAGTACTATTGTATTCATGATATGATTCTGGCATGGCATATTGTACACTTATACCTGTACACATATATAGATGATTCTAGCTTGATTGGGGATTTGGGAACCGCAAGATACTCTTTAAAAACAGATTCCTTTTAAAAGAGCGGTCTCCCTCGACATGTGCACATTATTATTCCATGTTGCATGACTTACTGATATGCTTGCATTACTGTTACATGCCGCATACATCATGCTTTGACTGTACGCATTGAGATATGTTGTTTCTATGATATTTCTGGATTTGGGAACCGAGGGTATTTCAAAAGAGAATATGTCATTTCTTTAAAAACCCGGTTACCCTTGATATGATATTTCAGTGCGTCCACCATGTGTTTTCTCGGTGCTGAGAGCGATATGTGTAACCCGAATCGAGGCGTGGATGAGCCGATTGCGGGTACATGGTGGACCCGGTATGGTTCCCCTCGGCAAGATGATCGATGAGCTTTGCCGATTGAGCCTGAAGGCGGGCGAGTACCTACCGGTGATTGGTTGGACCTGGCGGTTATCCGGAGGATATCGACCAGAGTCGATAGATGTTTTGGGCATACTGCCGGGGCCGAGGGCCGATACCGCAGACAGAGCCCGCGGGCCGATCCGGACTGACGGAGCCCGATATATGAGGATTTACGTGCCGATGCTGGGCACAGTTTTCATGATTTTTTCGGGTGTCGATGCTGGGCACCCTGGTTCCATGATTTTGATGTGTCGCGAGGGACACGGGTGGTTATATCCTCATATTATTTCCCATGCACATGATTCATGATATTTACATGCATGGTGGTTATTGTCAGTGGGTGACGAGTGGACGGGATCCACGAGTGTGCAGATTTGATTACATTGGTTATACCTCATATTCATGACATGCTATTACCTGAGGCACTAGCACGAGCACTTGGCACTACACTCATATATAGAGATTACATTGCCAGTTTAGCATGCTTCAGCTTTATTCATATTGAGGTTTATGTATATCTGATCGTTTTGACCTAGGATGGGTCATGCATTTGATTTCTGCTTGTAGATATCTTTCTATTCACGAGTTGGCAAGTCACCCCCGTTGTGCCCCAGTTCTTGCAGGTTTGCCGTACAGATTCCATAGCGGCATTTCTGGCACACTGCTTCCTATGGGTGACTTGCTTGGTTAGGTGGGTTCTTTGTATCAGAACCGCCATTGTTCATGTATTTTTATTGTATCTAGAATTGTCCATCAACCAAAACTTGTAGTTTGTTTCGACCTTAGAGTCGCGCTTGTAGTATTGCGGTTTTCTGGCTGTTTTTGAGTTTCTTTTCAGTTTTGATCCTCGCCCCTTGGCGTTGTATATTATTATTGCTTGCGTGGTTGTGACCGTTGATTGACGAAGAGCTAGCTCCCGCTTGGGGATGCCTTTTATCATGTCATATATATTATTCTTGTTGTACCCCGTTCGGGGCCAGTTTTTACAAAGGAAACTCTGCCGAAATTTTCAGGAAAAATTACACATTTTAAAAAATTCATATTCGGCTTAGTTATTTAAAAACTTGATTTTCAAACATGTTTTCTTTACCTCTTAAAACTAATTTTCCCTATTTACTCCTTAAATGGTTTTAGATTTCTGGGCTTTTGGCTTACTTGGATCAGATGGAGTCCTATAGACTTCATATGGTTCGAGGGCCAGTCACGTGCTCTTTCGGGTCATGACACCAGGATCCGCTCTGGACGTTTCCCACGGGGTCAGAGAACTGTTGATTGATTTAGAACATAAATGCCATTGCACAACTTTCCTGATCCAACCAACTTTTGGTTCAGGAAAATGTTCATAACATTATCCTGTAATACAAAATTATATCCCTCTTAACTCAATAAAGAAACCGATATAGTGTTGCATATTAGGTTCGGCATGTAATAGCATTCGTTCAGAATCAATGTATTACCAGTTGGTAATACAAGGAGATATTCCCCGACGGTTTTAGCTGCAACAATTGCACCATTTCCAACCCTTATGTTTTTATCATCTTCTCCAAGTTCTCTACCTTTCCTAACCCCATGTAACTGATTACATATATGGGATCCTGACCCGGTATCTAATACCTAGGACGTAGAGCAAATAGAGAAACAGTTCTCTTTAACGAACATACCCGAAGAAAATGCATCAACATGTACTTTCTTCATTCGGGTGGCATGGGATTCCTGGTATTCCCCTATACCCTGTTTAGTCTTATAACTTTTATAAGAAAGAACGGAACCAACGTTCCCCAGCACAGTATAACATACGGGTTCGGTCGATACATCCATATTATTATCTTGATTAAGGCACGATATGGTCGCTACCTGGAGAGAGAGAGAGAAGAAAACACTTTAGCGTATGCTCTTGCAAGATCAGATTGGTTATTATTTTATCTAATCAGGATAGCTCCCACTGTTTTTGTCAAATCTTCCTTCAAACCCTAAAAAGAAAGACTAGCCGGGATTAATTACACCCTACAATTTGCCAATCTTTCAGCCAGGCCAGTGTCGGTACTTTGAGGGAGGTTCCCCGTGCTTTCGCACGGACCTAATTAAAATAAACCTCGTTTTCCTAAAGGCGTAACCCCGTTGATACCTTTCTAGACACCTACTTGATCGGCTAATTGTCCTGTGTAAAACTCTCCCAGGAGTAACAATTACTCGCAGTGGGTATCGGGAACCAACTATCTCATAGAAGGTATGCAATCTCATTGCAAATTTCAACACTTGAAATTCCCGATAATATTTTGATCCAAGCATCCCATGACCTTGACGGAGGTCAACAAACCATAGAGTGCTAGTCAAGTTCAACCCGTCATTTCTTGATTGAATCAAAACTACCCGCACGACCCTTGACGGAGGTCAACAAGGTCGTACGACTATCCTAATCCAATCTGCATCATATGCATAAGCAGATAAATACTAGTCAGCTACCACACACTATGCCTTGACGGAGGTCAACAAACGTAGCACGAATATTAAGTAGGATTTATCTATAATGACGGAAGGCTACGACAGGTTTTTTCTGAAAACCTATTGCGTAATGAACTTGATATCGTTGTAGAATCGAGTGAATTTGGAAATGGAGTGATTTTGAGGCTTTCACTTGTTTTGCTAAAGAGGTCATTCCCGGTGAAGGGATCTCGGCTCTTTCCTCATCGAATAAGGTGCAGGATATATCATATATATCACTATGCAAAGAAAAAACTCCAAAAGCAATCAAAAAACAAACCGAGTGTTGTAGCATCTGCCAGTTTTGCTAAAGAGGTCCCTTCCGGTGAAGGGATCTCGGCTCTTTTCTCATCGAATAAGGTGCAGGATATATCATATATATCACTATGCAAAGCAAAACTGTAGCTACCCTTTTTGAAAGTTTGATTCTACAACATCTTTTAGGTTTCTTTTCTTTCATTAATCATATTAATGAAGTCTCATCATTTAAGTCACCTAAACATCACAGATAAATACGACGTACACTTATGCCATTCGTATTCGCCTCGATGTCCCCTCGTGCATCGTTAGGTTAGGTAACTAACGGCAGAGCGGGGCAGGGCTAGCGCGGGTGTAAAACATAAGTAACGTCTATATAATATATAATATATACTATATACAATATCCATCTCAACATATCAAATGATCACATCACAGATATCGCAACAGAAGAAACATATGAAATAATGGATATACTAGGGGGTCTGTGTTTTTTTTTGAGCCTCTATAAAACACAGATTCCACGGTCGCGATGAATAGCCAAACCCACATCCCTAGACCCCTACGAGAGTGGCAAGCAACCCTACCAATTCTAGAGTTAGGAGACCCGGACTCGACTCCTCGAGTTGGTCTCCCACTGAACTCTAGAACCCGGTTACTTGTGCTCTCCTCCTTGGTTCTATCCTAATGCGGAAAAGTAAACAATATACATCAAAGGTGACATTAACCTCAACCCGAAAGTGGCCCAATAAAAGAATATTACATACATTTAATTTTACATGAATGAAAATAAAAACTCTCATCTCACATAAAAAAACCCCGGCTATTCAAAACGCGACGATCCAATATAACATATCCAGCAGTACATAACATCACATGTCATCACAGCACAGAAAAACTAGACGATGTTAAATATTCCAATCGAATCATCGAACACCCAAGATTCCCCAGCAAACTCAACACTTGAGCGTAGTTTAAAGTAATTCAGCACACGCCACATCACCAATGAACCAGCCGTAGAAGGGCCAAACCAATGCCTCTCATGTGGCACCGCTGAACCACCACAAACCCGAGGGTTCAGTGGCGGTTTTGACGGTCACATAATCGAGTTAAGGTTTTGTTCTTCTAGAGGGTCCATCGCATAACTTGCATGATCTTTGAAAGCTTTTTAACTACGGGAAAAATCCAACACTTGGAAATTTTCCCGGCAAGGGTTAAAGTGGGTATTTGACATCCGATTGAACTTTTTAACAATGTCCAAAGTTACCCAAAAACAGTTAAAATTACGACTACGAAACACTCCGAGTTGTCATTATAGTAAATTAACATCACATGATAATTTAGCAAGAATAAACAACACCTGAAGCACCAAAACCCATGTAACAGAACACTGAAAAATTTGGAGGGGGGGGGCTCGGAAATGGCCGGTGAGGGAGGGGGTCGTCGGTCCAAACATGGCAGAATGCCTCCAGATTTCTTCAGTGTTCATTGTATCATACATATATAATTCTGTACATGTTTAAAAAAAATTTATGGCTCGTTTTAAAATCGACAGAAAGTGGGTTTTAGGGTTTCATGTTTCGGAGTTCGTTTCGTATTCGTAATCTAACATTATCCGTATAATTTCCTAGCTAGGCTCTGATACCACTGAAGGGTTCCTATCGACGGCAGCAAGGTTTCGGGAGGCATGGACTATGCCATTTTTTAAAAATGCCGTTAAAAGGAACACTAATCTAGAATCGTTAGCTAGAAAATATAGTACGGAAACACAAGTAAACCATTTACAACTAAGTGAAAATGAAATACAACCTTTGTAGATCGGTCCTTCACTTCAAAAGCTCCTTTTTATAGTCCCTTCGCTGCGATCGTAGTTCTCCCGGACTCTTGCATGGCTTCACGAGGCTAAATGAGCGTCCTTGCTTGAAATCTTCGAGGCCGAAGATGATCTACGTCGAGGGAATGCAAGCTCAAGCTTCTACTTCACTAACTAGAGATTTAGTGAAGCAAACACTCTAAACTAAAGTGCTAGTCTAGTAGAGGATGATGAAATAGGAAGTGGGTCCACCTTAGAATTATTTATCTCACAATACTTTCTCACTTTTATCAAACCCTTGAAACCTTTTCTTTTGGCTTGAGGAAGAAGATGAACAAAGAGATGAGAATGAATATTAATCCAAGTAAGAGAGTGAACCATGGTGAGTGAGTATCATATACTAACCCATGTAGAGACATAACCATGGCTAAGTGTGATGGTTAGGTTACTAAATATCTAAGGCAAAAACAAAGCGAGTGGACTTTGTCAAAGCAAACCCTAGCTTCTACAAGCTTCATGCTTGTGAAAAAACCTCCACTAATTTTGTAATTACCTTAAATAATAAAACCCCACTATCACAATTAGAATGGTGTATGTCTTACACACCCATGAATGATGTATCAACAACCATGATACAAAAATCAAAACACAAATTAATATATATTACATATATATTAAGTTGTGCATAAGTGAGAAAAACAAATGCTTAAGTGAACCAATGTTAGTTAATGTAAATTAGTATATCACATATACAATTATACAATAAATTATTAAATCAACACTTGACTTAATAATCCGGTTATATCACATATAACCGACTAACACAAAATGTACCAACTTATCGAATCAACACTTGATCCGATAACCTGGCTATATCACATATAACCGGCTGATACAAAAGTCGCGAGAATAGAATAAGGTATCACATACATGCATTATTCTCGGTCCCGCACATGTCACATATGCGCTCCTATTTCGTTTTGCCTGAGCCTGTAAAACCTCTATGTAGGACTCTAAAGACTCGTCAATACGCTGGCAGTAGGTGATGATCACATCAAGCACCACAAGTCGTCAGCGGTACTAGCTGGATGTAACGGCTTGAGCAATCAGAAGATCAGCAAGTAAGCCCGCTCCAACTCCTGCAAAAGCCTGACGGTAACACTTCCCGTACAGTCCGGTCTCCTCGTCTGATATGTCGCATATCAAGTCTAGGGGTGGTGAACGTCAGAACCCAATAACCGATTAGTCATGCCGATGTGAGGCTCATAACGGGTCGAGAAACTACCGGTAACACTTACCAGTAAATCTCTAAGATAGCCCTGGCTAGGGACTTCCCTGTTATGGCCAATCGAGCACAGCGCAACATCAACCCCCAATACCGGGAGAGACGAAACCCCTCCTATCGCTCATTGCCTCCATGTGACTCGGGACTGTACCCAAAAACCACCGTTTTGCACGCCCTCTTGGACGTGGTAAGGTGGAAATCAAAGCACAGTGGGAATCACACAAGACTCTATGACGATCTCGGATCTACAGACTAACCTGTACAAGTGTTACCAGAGAACTGCCATTTGACGTGAGGTATAATACCATCTGGGAGTTCTCGGCGAGTCGGTCCAGTGTACCCAGTCTCCACTGAGCACCCGTATACCATTTCTGATGGTAAACACCAATGGATATGGGATCATCCATCGCCCATCTCATGGGTCGAGAAGCGTATACGCTAGTCTACTCTGGTATATCGATGCCCTGTCTCGATACACCTACGACTAGGAACATTAAATGATGAACTTATGGACTACCATGGCCCCACTAGTATGATCTGCATCATAGTCCTGGTAGTCAAGTACATATCCTAAGGGCTTTATCAACATGTAACCATAAGACAGTATCAAGAGACAAGTATACATGTTAAGATAAAGAGCAACCAGATAGCATACTATCATATCGAGCAAGAAAGTCCTCTCTATATATGTCCAAGCATCCAATATAATATACATCATCTATACAATACTGGCCTCTAGGGCATACATACAACTAACAGATCAAACATCAAGTCAAACTCATCAGGCACGGAAAATCATTGTACGGCGGCATTAAACCAATAGGGATCCTAACAACCTATAAGACAATGAGGGTACGACCTAATATCACGTGTGGCCTATCATTCATGATTCACAACATTCTATATATATCTATATACCTATGTCCCTGGTCACATCGATAACAATCTCGTATCAGGGGACCGGCAAGGTATCAGTCATCTCAATCGACTCTCATCCGTATACCAACATATCACCAAGTCATCATATCGAATCATACATTCTTTTTATCACATTTATATCTCACATCGAATCAAAAGTTATATATATATACATTCTACCTTTACTATAAGCATACTTATCTAATCTAACATACACACCCGAACCATACAGTTAGTTTTTAAAAGATGCGAATCGTAGTTTTGAAAATAGGGGCTACGGTGTTTTTAAGGAAAAGATATCTTTTGAAAATCCGTAACTTCCCTCAAGGTATCTGTTTAAAAGATACATACAATTATTTAGTTTAGAAATAGGTATGGTTCGGATGACACATCTACGTCGGCTATCTAGTTCTATAGTACCCTACACGGCAATGTCATCAAACATCATCCTCAAATCCCATCATCACGTATTAGCCGTATCATAACTTCTAACTATCCTTTAGTTCCTAATATGGTTTCTCTATCTATCTATAACTCTATTTATAGTTTCTATTAAGGTTGCCTAAACCATATTCTATATGTAAATTGGTTTCCATCAATGTTTGCGGGGGTGCTATACGCCATCCACCCGACTTCCCCCGTAAATATAGATCTACTCACCGTGGTCTTCGCTTGACGAAGTCGGTGACGCCACGCTCCGTCTCCTCGGAATCCATACGAAGGTACCTACAATAACAACACATATCGCCATGCTATTAAAATCAAGTTCTGAAATCCAATATGGCACGCGCATTGCTCATAGGTTAGAACCTATAGCTTACGCATACAAAATCAACCAAACAACCATTATTGTTGATGTACGAACATCCAACAACCAAATAAAAATCCACATAGCAAAACCTAACATTCAAAATACGGAAAACATAACCAAAAACCACACATAAGTGCTCCCAGATTTTGACTCAGGTGAAATTGGGATGAACAAACAAGTATAGGATGTTATGTATGGGGTATTTGAGCTACTGGACCAACCTAGACCCAAACCCTTACCAAGTGGCCGGCCACATAGGCAGAAATTTCGGCCTCCTCCGCCCCCCATGCTCTGAATGGGTTCGTCTTCGTAGGGTGGTCTCCTATGGTCCTAAATGGGTCCCTGGTATTGTTTGCTAAACTCAGAAATTCCCCGGATCAACCCAGATTCCCTGTAGGCTCATAAATTATCACAAAACCGATATGGACAAAATTCTAAATCCGTAGTTTAGTTTCTAGGCCAGTAAAACACAACTCAAATCTTGATAACAGCCACTACCCATCACTAATTCCTTACAATTTCACAACCCTTCTCTTGGGATTTTCTAAGATCACAATTCCACACCAAATCAACTTCTAAACTATACAAGAATGCAAGGAAACTAAAACTAAACTAAATGGAAAGTGTTATACCTCATGGTTACACCCAAGCAAAACCCTAGAAGTCCCAATGTTGTCAAAATCCCACTTTGCTTGGTCTCTTGGGTAGAGAATGAAGAGGTGATCATTTTTTGTGAAAGGGGTATAGGATTTTGAGGAAGGTTTGGAGATGGATTTTTGAGGTTGAAGGTGGAGAGAGATGAGGAAGAAGAATGAGAGGAAAATGGTAGAGAAATGATATGAGGCAGCCCCCCCTCTCTCAATTATTTTCACTCTCTCTCTCTCTCCAAGCACGGTCTTCTATCATCATTATGTCCGCTCTCTCTCTCCTCAAATCATCATGACACCTTTTTCCTTTTCTCACCATAATAAAACCATAACCTAAAACAACACAAATAAACATGTAACCAAATGAAACTTGTCATGGTGCACTAATCATGAAAACTGTAGAAACACGGATTTGGCTTAATCGCGATTAGCAGTGCACTAATCAGGTTTTTTTATTTAAACTGCATATAATAAATTTTAAAAATGCCAAATCCTTTAAATATATTTTTAAATGAATAAATCATTTTAATTTCCATTTATTTCACAATTATTGGTATATATTTATACCCTTTTTCGAAAACCCCAATTTCGCAAATCAGGTAGTTTTCGTGAAACATATTATTTTAATATTAAATTCCAAAAATAATATTTTATATTTTCTGAAATGTTACAATCTTCCCCCCTTAAATAAATTCGGTCCCCGAATTTAAATTTAAACCCCCAAATTCCAAAACATTTCAATAATCAACTCAAATCAACGGGGTTATGAAATCACGGAAGATGCAGAAATACTACAGCGCATCGCTTGCGCCTGAAAACGAATACAAAACTCAAATCGTACTCCGTCAAGAGTCACGCAAATCATCGGATTTGCACGCATATCCTCGGAGTTATAATGGAAATACAGATCTCGAAATCCACTATTGAAATCCAATATACACTAGTCAAATACTATAATACGTGTATAGTACGCATCCTTGGAAAACTTTCAAAATCTGAATAAAACTCATGCAAAAAATCTTTTCTAAATTGCCGCATGAATGCGTAACTCACGGCATAAGTGACAGACGCTCATTTGTAAAATAATAATATATGTCCATATATGTTTTGCTAAATATACGTTCCGTCATTTAAAATATCCCAAAAGGTTTTCCTTTAAAAACGTTCGTGTCGCTCACGGACACGTTGGAAATAGCGAGACTATAGCTCTTTTGTAAAAACCTCTTGGTAACTTTTAATGCATGCAAAGTACTCAAGTACTGTCCTTAGATCAGTCCTGTTCGTCTACTTCATAATATAGTGCCTATCATGAAAACAAGGTGCTCAAAAGAAAAATCATCCTCAAAAGGCGTATCCAATAATCGCGTGCGTCTGGTGCGCACGGAAATCAAATCCAAATACAGGTGCCACAATATGAACATGTCACGACCCGAAATAGTACGTGAATGGCCCTCGAATCATATGAAGCCTATAGGACCCCATCTAATTCAAGTAAGCCAAAAGCCCAGAAATCTAAAACCATTTTAAATAATAAATGAAGAAAACTAGTTTTAAAGAAGTGAAGGAAAACATGTTTTAAAACAAGGTTTGTAAATAAGTAAGCCGAATATGCATTCTTAAAATCTCAAGTCTTTTCTGAAAATTTCGGCAGAGTTTCCTTTGTAAATACTGGCCCCGAACGGGGTACAACATGAATAATATATACATAATGATAAAAGGCATCCCCAAGAGGGAGCTAGCTCTTCGTCAATCGACGGTCACAACCACGCAAGCAATATAATATACAACGCCGAAGGGCGAGGATCAAAACTCAAAAGGAAACTCAAAATCAGCATGAAAACCATAATACTACAACACGCGACTCTAAGGTCGAAATAATACACCACTGGTTTTCTAAGGCTGAAACAATATACAAGTTTGGTTGATGGAATTACTAGATACAACTGAATAAAATAAATACAAGGGCGGTCACGATGCGAGTGAACCCACCTACCAAAGCAATCACCCAGAAAGGAAGCAGTGTGCCAGAAAAGCCGCAATGAAACCTGTACGGCAAAACCTGCAAGAACTGTGGCACAACGGGGGTGAGTTTCCAACTCGTGAATAGAAAACATCGCAGAGCAGAAATCGTATGTATGACACAATCCTAGGTCAAAACGATCAGATATATATATATATATATATATATATATATATATATATATATATATATATAAACCTCAAATGAATAAGTCTGAAGCATGATAAGGTGGCAAAGGTAAACATCTATACATAAGTGTAGTACCAAGTGCTCGTGTCAGTGCCTCAGGTAACAACATAACATAAATATGAGGTATGATCAATGTAATCAGTGTCAACTATATCATGAAGTCTATAAGTATGTAGATATCATCCAACTATGTGATCAATGTCATCAATGTCAACTATATGTATGTGGATATCGTCCACGTGTCACCCAATAACATAAAGCATCATGCATGTAAATATCATAAAACATATGCATAGAAGTATGAGGATATAAATCAATATGTGTCCCTCGCGACATATCAAAATCATGGAACCTGAGTGTCTAGCATCGACACTCGAAAACATCATGAAAATTGTGCCTAGCATCGGCACGTAAATCCTCATATATCGGGCTCCGTCAGTCCGGATCGGCCCACGGGCTCCGTCAGTCCGGATCGGCCCGTATCATCTCTCGACTCCGGTTGGTATCCTCCGGATATCCGCCGAGCTCAAATACAATCACCGGTTGGTAGTACTCCCCTGCCAGGCTCACCGTCCAACATATACGAGTCTTCTTGCCCTGGGGTACCTCACCGGGTCCACCATGTACCCGCAGACGGTGCCTACCGCTCCTCGAATCGGGTTTCACATGCCACTCTCAGAACTGAGAAAACACATGGTGGACGCACTGAAATAGCATATCAAGGGTAACCGGATTTTTAAAACAATACATACTTTATTTTGAAATAACCACGGTTCCCAAATCCAGAAATATCATGGAAACAACATATCTCAATGCGTATAATCATAAAGCATGATGTATGCGACATATAAAAGAAATGTAAGCATATCAGTATATCATGCAACATAAAACAGTAATATGCACATATCGAGGGAAGACCACTCCTTTAAAATTAATCAGTTTTAAAAAATATCTTGCGGTTCCCCAAATCACCAAATCAAGCCATAATCATCTATGTATGTGCAAATACGTATGTATGAAAGAATGGGTGTACAATATGTGTGTACGCAAGTATGAGTGTACAATATGTATGTACACAAGTATGCCATGCAAGGGGTCATATCCTGATGCAATAATCCTACTGTGTAGTGACATGACAATTATCGATGATGAAGTGTGTGAGCCGGCAAGAAGGTGTCCGTGGAACATACGCATCATCGATAATGGTGCTGGTGTCCTGACAGCATGGTTTTAATATAACAATAAATACATTTACACATGCAATGCGGTGCGAATAGCAAGAATATGTAGAAATCGACTAATAAACACAACAGTGAAGAATCTACATCCATATAAAAATGTCAAACAGTTTTGCCATTTGAAATAAGACGAATCGGGTTTTTTAGTAAAATAAGGGCTACGGTGTTTTTAACAAAAGGTGTGTCTTTTGAAAATATCCGTAGAATCCCTTTGCCTGTTTTTAAAATACTCCCGATTCGTTATTTTAGAAATAGGTAGGACTCAGTCTAGCCTAACATCTACTAAGCAAACTACTGATCTAACTAACAAGCTAATCGGGAGGGGTATGGAAACCACCTAAATCTGAGTCGACATATATATATATATATAAATATAATAGTTGATGATTCCGCCTCAATGGTACCGCGTACGATACAATATCATATGACATCCTCGAGTTATGAGTGCGGATCTATCATCAATATAAAGCTCGTACGGTAAATCCATCGTACGACATCCCAAATCTGGGTACGGGTCTGTTAGATATATATATGCCCTAGAGGCCATTGTTGTACATATGATGTATATTATAATGGATGCTTGGATATATATAGAGAGGACTTTCTTGCTCGTCATGATAATATGCTATTTGGTTTCACTTTGTCTTAACATGTTGACTTGTATTAGTTTACTGTCTTGCCCTCACATGTTGATAATGCCCTTAGGATATGTACTCGACTACTGGGACTATGATGAGATCATACTAGTGGGGCCACGGTAGTCGACGAGTACATCCTATAACTGTTCCTAGTCGAGGGTGTATCGATACACCAGAGTAGACTAGTGTATACGCATCTTGACTCATATGATGGGCGATGGATGATCCCATATCCATCGGTGTTTGACATCAAGGATGGTGTACGGGTGATCAGTGGAGACTGGGTACACTGGACGGACTCACCGAGAACTCCCAGATGGTATTATACCTCACGTCAGATGGTAGTTCTCATGTGACACTGGTACAGGTTAGTCTGTAGACCCGAGATTATCATAGAGTCTTGTGTGATTCCCACTGTGCTTTGATTTCCACCTTACCACGTCCAAAAGGGCGTGCAAAACGGTGACTTTTGGGTACAGTCCCGAATCACATGGATGCAATGAGCGATAGGAGGGGATTCGTCTCTCCCGGTATAGGGAGTTGATGTTGTGCTGTGTTTGATTGGTTATAACTGGAAGTCCCTGGATAGAGCTGATATAGAGTACTACTGGTAAGTGTTATCAGTAGGTTCTCGACCCGTTATGAGCCTCACATCGACACGACTTACCGGTTACTGGGGTCTGACGTATACCACCCCTAGACTAGATATGCAGCATATCAGACGAAGAGACCGGACTGTACGAGAGTGTTACTGATTGGATTCACAGGAGAATGTATAGGCTTGCTTGTTGATTTTCTGATCGCTCAATACCTGGGTGGCTGTTACGTTTAGCTGACCGCTTGCAGCTTGTGGGTGTTTGATATGATCATCACCTGCTACCGACGTATTGACGATTCTTTAGAGTCCCACACAGAGGTTTTTGACTCAGGCAAAATGAAGTAGGGGCACATATGTGATATGTGCGGGACCGAGAATAATGCGATATGAGATACCGTATTCTATTCTCGCGATATTTGTTATCAGCCGGGTCATCGGATCATGTGTTGATTCGACGAATCAGCACATATTATATTAGTCGGTTATATGCGATATAGCCGGATTGTCGGATCAAGTGTTGATTCGATAATTTAATGTATAATTATATATGTGATGTATTACATTACATTATCTAATATTGGCTCGCTTTATTGATTCATTTTCTCACCGGGTAATACATTGATATATATGCGATATATGTTAATTGTATAATTTTATTTTGTTACAAAAATATATTATATATGTGATATATAATATTGTAACACGTTATATTTACAAATGCAACATGATTAGTGGAGATTAAACATGGTTAGGGTTTGTTTTGGGTTAGACTTTTCATGAAGCTTCTAGAAGCTTTAGTTTTGTTTTAAGCAAAGATATTACGTGTTGATATTTTGGAGATATTTCCTAACCCAACCCAAACCCTTTTACCCTACTTAAATCTCTACAATGGTTAAGACTTTCTTGACTTAACCAAGTTTTGCAATTGTAATCAAACATAACAATTCATTATTCATCACAAATGACTTGATCTTCTTCTTCCTCCTTGAAAAGCTTTCTTCCTTTTTGCATTGTGATGAATTAGTGTGAGATCTTGAAAATAAAAGAGAGCATAATTCCTACTTCATCATCCTCATCTAATTTAGCCAATTAGATTAGGGTGTTCACTTCATTAATATTTGATTAGAGAAGTGAGAGCTTGAGTTAAAGAAACTTCAACGTAGATCATCTTCGAAAAGGAAGACTACAAGCAAGCATGGATCGTTTGGGTTGTGGAGCCTCTCTTGAGTCTGGGAGATCATGGATCGCGGCGAAGGGACTACTACTCGGAGCTTATGAAGTGAAGGAGCGGACTACAAAGGTTGTAATCCCCCTCTCTTAGATGTAAAGATGTTTACTTGCATGTTTAACCCTAATAATCTAGCAAAGATCCTCGCTTTGGGTTGTTCGGCACTTCTAAATTTTAAATCGGGCATGGTTGATGCCTTATAGTCCCTTGTGAGAGTACTTAGTAACCCTACAGTGGTATTAGAGCCAAGCTAGAGCATTAGGCGACGTGTATACGAAGTTAAAAGTCCGATCGAACCCCGAAACGTCGGTTTTGAACCCCTCTATGGAAATTTTATAAAAATATTGATTTTTTCTGTATTAAAAATACTCAGAAAATTAAGCAGGGAATTCTAAGGATAACTGTGGAAAACGAGGCCCTAATTCTCTCAAACCGCCACGGAACCGCGGCAGGACCATGCCTTGCGTGGCGGTTCCGCGGCCGTTCATAGGTGTTAGGATTTTTTTTTTCTTTTGGTAACATCCGTAGCTATTTCTACATGCTTCTGGGAATTTTTAATATTACTCAAGTGTTGAGTTTTCTGGAGATCTTTTGTATTCGTTGATTCGATCAAAAAGTTTAACTTCGTTTGAGTTTTTTCCGGGTAATTTTAGAACGTGTTAAAAAATTCGAACGGATATTAATAACTCATTTTTTCCCGACACGGAAAACTTTCAAGTGTTGGATTTTTTCACGAGTTTGAAACTTTCGGAAAACATGCAAGCATATCTGTGGACCCTCTAGAAGAACGTAATCTTAACTCGATTATGTGACCATCAAAACTTCCACTGAACTTTTGAGTTTGTAGTAGTTTGGCGTTGCCACATGTGAGGCTTTGGTTTGACCCTTCTACGGCTGGTTCACTGGGGCTGTGACATGATCTGGGATTTTTTGAACTCCGCTCAAGTGTTGAGCTATTTGGGAATTCTTGGGTGTTTGATTATTCGATCGGAAAGTTTAACTTTGTCTATTTATCTGGAATGTGATACAATATGTGGAATTCATATAGTTAGGCATGAAATTTGAAGTATGTGATATTTCGGATTTATGATGTCTAAAGTGATTGTGGATTCCAAATGTTGTAGTTTTACACTTTCTTTTCTGTGACCGTAAGCGTACTATGTGGTGTATCGCTGGCTTCGTTGCTATACATCAACGACAATCGGGATACGCATACTTGCTTATGTTGATGATATGAGATATTATGTGTTGCTGTGATATGTTATATTGGATCGTCGTGTTCTGAATAGCCGGGGGTTTTATGTGAGATGAGGGTTTTTATTTTCATTCATGTAAAATACAATGTATGTAATATTCTTTTATTGGGGCACTTCCGGGTTGAAGTTGTTGTCACCATTGTATATTATTTACTTTTCCGCATTAGGTAGACCTAAGGAGGGGAGCACAAGTAACCAGGTTCTAGGGTCCAGTGGGAGGCCATCTCGAGGAGTCGAGATCGGGTCTCCTAACCCTAGAATTGGCAGAGTTGCTTGCCGCTCTCGTAGGGGTCTAGGCATGTGGGTTTGGCTATTCATCGCGACCGTGGAATCCGTGTTTTATAGAGGCTTGATGTAAAATACAGACGTCCTAGTATATCCAATATTTCATATGTTATCTTCTGCTGCAATGTTCTGTGATGAGATCATATTACTGCCTGAGACGAATGCTTATACTATATATATATGTTGATATATAAATATTACTGCTTTCATTTCTTCCATGATGCTTAGGAAGCATTAAATGATGGGATTCATTAATGAGATTAATAAAAGAAAAGAAACCTAAAAAATGTTGTAGAATCAAAACTTTATAAAAAGGGTAGCTACAGTTTTGCTTTGCATAGCGGTATATATGATATACCCTGCACCTTATTCGACGAGGAAAGAGCCGAGATCCCTTCACAAGGAGTGACCTCTTTAGCAAAACTGGCAGATGCTACAAAACTCGCAGTTTAGTTCTTGACAGCTTAAATAGTTCTTGCTTTGCACAGCGGTATATATGATATACCCTGCACCTTATTCGATGAGGAAAGAGCCGAGATCCCTTCACCGGGTGTGACCTCTTTAGCGAAACTAGAAAAGCGTCAGAAACACTCTTTTTCAAAATCACTCGATTCTATGACGATATCAAGTTCATTACGCTCATAGTTTTCTTAAAACCTGCGTAGCCCTCCGTCATTTCAGATAAGTACTACTTAGTATTCGTGCTGCGGTAGTTTGGCTTCCATCAAGGCGTAGTGTACGGTAACTAACTAGTGCTTATCTGCTAGCATACGAGGCGATTAGATTAGGGTATTCGTACGGCGTAGTTTGGCCTTCGTCAAAGGTCGTGCGGGTGGGTTTAATTCAATCAAGAAATGAACGGGTTGAACTTGACTAGCGCCCTATGGGTAGTTTGGCCTCCGTCAAGGTCATAGGACGCTAGGGGTAAAAGCATTATCGGGAATTTCAAGTGTTGAAATTTGCAATGAGATTGCATACCTCCTATGAGATAGTTGGATCCCGATACCCACTGCGAGTAAGAGTTACTCCTGGGAGAATTTTACACAGGACAATTAGCCGATCAAGTAGGTGTCTAGAAAGGTGTTAACGGGGTTATGCCTCTGGGAAAACGAGGTTTATTTTAATTAGGTCAGTGCGAAAGCATGTGGAACCTCCCTCAAGTACCAACACTGATCTGGATGAAAGATTGACGAAATTGTAGGGTGTAATTAATCCCGGCTAATCTTACCTTCTAGGTTTTGAAGGAAGATTTGATAATAACAGTGGGAGACATCCTGATTAGATAAGATAATAACCAATCTAATCTTGCAAGAGCATACGCTAAAGTGTTTTCTTCTCTCTCTCTCCAGGTAGCGACCATGTCAGGCCTTAATCAAGATAATAATATGGATGTATTGACTGAACCCGCTTATTATACTGGGCAGGGGAACGTTGGTCCCGTTCTTTCTTATAAGTGTTATAACTGAGCTCGGAATAGGAGAATATCTGGATTCTCACGCCGCCCAAACGAAGAACAAGCATGTTGATACATATTCTTCGGGTGTGTTAGTTATCGAGAACTGTTTCTCAGTTCACCCTACGTCCTGGGTATTAGATGTGGGATCGGGATCCCACATATGTAAATTGTTATGTGGGCTACGTAAAGGTAGAGAACTAGGAAAGGGTGATCATTCCGTACAAGTAGGGAATGGTGCAAGTATTGCAACCAAAGCAGTTGGCGAATATCACCTTGTATTACCAAGTAGTAATACATTGATTCTGAACGAGTGCTATTATATACCGAACATGATGTGCAACATTATATCAGTTTCTTTATTAAGTAAAGAAGGATATAATTTTGTAATACAGGATAATGTTATGAACATCTTCCTAAATCAAAAGTTGATTGGATCAGGCTCGTTACGTAATGGCATATACGTTCTCAATCAAAATATAGTCCTTAATATACAAAACACACACAAAAGGAAGAGTTCAGAAATGAACGGATCCTTCTTATGGTATTGTAGACTTGGTCATATCAATGCAACACGGCTAGCTAAGTTACATAAGGATGGATATTTGAATCCGTTCGAATTATCATCTTATGATACTTTCCATTCATGTCTCAAAGGTAAAATGACCAAAACTCCGTTTAGTGGACACGGAGAAAGAGTTGAGGAACTCTTAGGACTGGTACATAGTGATGTATGCGGTCCCATGTCTACACATGCCAGGAACGGTTCTTCCTACTTCATTATATTCACTGACGATCCCTCAAGATACGGACATGTGTTCCTGATGAAACACAAGTCTGAAGCTTTTGGGAAATTCAGAGAATATAAGCACGAAGTAGAGAACCAAACGGGCAAAAGTATTAAGATCATTCGATCTGATCGAGGAGGAGAATACTTGAGCAATGAGTTTCTGGACTATCTAAAAGAGAATGGGATTCTCTCTCAGCTTACTCCTCCTTATACACCACAACACAACGGTGTATCGGAACGGAGGAATCACACCCTATTAGATATGGTGCGCTCTATGATGACCAATGCTGAGTTGCCTGTTTCCATCTGGGGATATGCACTGGAGACAGCTGCATACCTATTGAATAGAGTTCCAACCAAATCCGTGCCTACCACTCCATATGAGATATGGAATGGGAAGAGACCATGTCTTAATTTTATTCAGATATTGGGTTGTCCGGCCTATGTAAAAACACAAAATCCGGACAAGCTCGAGGCAAGGTCTGTCCTATGCAAGTTTATTGGATATCCCAAACATTCGCGAGGGTATATCTTCTACCACTCTAAAGAACAAAAGGTGTTTGTTTCTCGACATGCCACCTTTTTAGAAAATGGATTTCTTATGAAAGAAATTATTGGCAATATGGTAGAACTGGAAGAAGTTCCAACAACACAAACTACGACAGATGATTTGGTGGAACCGGAGGATTCAGTAGTTCCCAATGAACCCCAGCCTCTCCGCCGATCTAGTAGGGTTTCTCATCCACCTGAGAGATACTACGGTTTTCTCATTGATGGTGGGAGCAAGGATTGCATCATGGAAGATGATGACCCGACTAGTTTCGAGCAGGCCATCACAAGTGGTGACTCTGTGAACTGGCTGGATGCAATGCGATCTAAGATGGAATCCATGTACAACAACAAAGTATGGACTTTGGAAGTTGCTCCTGAAGGGGTAAAACCCATTGGGGGCAAATGGATCTTTAAAAAGAAACTTGGTGTAGATGGAAAAGTTGAGACTTTCAAAGCTAGACTTGTTGCAAAGGGTTTTCGTCAACGACCAGGTGTGGATTATGATGAAAGCTTTTCTCCAGTGGCTATGCTTAAGTCTATCCGGATCTTACTTGCCTTTGCTGCATACCATGACTACGAAATCTGGCAAATGGATGTTAAGACAGCCTTTCTAAATGGTGATTTAGAAAAGTGCGTGTACATGACTCAGCCAGAGGGCTTCGTAGATAGTGGGAGCAGCGGAAAGGTGTGCAAATTGCTTAAATCCATCTATGGGTTAAAACAAGCATCGTGGAGTTGGAACATCTTCTTTGATTTTGTAGTCAAAGAGTTTGACTTCATCAAAAACGTAGATGAACCTTGTATTTATAAGAAGGTTGCAGAGTGTAAGGTTGTCTTCCTCGTATTGTACGTAGATGACATACTCTTGATAGGAAATGATGTTCCTATGCTGCAATCGGTCAAGCTCTTCTTATCACAAAGATTCTCAATGAAAAATCTAGGTGATGCCTCCTGCATACTGGGAATTATGATCTATAGAGATAGATCTAAACGGATATTGGGATTGTCCTAATCTAGGTACATTGACACCATACTAAAAAGGTTTAGTATGGAAGAATCCAAGCGTGGGAACCAACCCACGATCTCTGGACTCATTCTCTCCAAAGAGATGTCTCCCAAGACTTATTTGGAGAGGGCTCGCATGCAAGGGATACCCTATGCTTCGGCAGTAGGCTCTATCATGTATACGATGCTATGCACCAGACCCGATGTAGCATACTCACTAAGTATAGTGAGTCGGTATCAAGCAGATCCTGGAGGGAGTCACTGGATAGCTGTGAAGAACATTCTCAAGTACTTGAGAAGGACTAAAGAGATGTTCTTGGTGTATGGTAACGGAGAACTCCAGGTGGATTCTTTTACCGATTCGAGCTTCCAAAGTGATAAGGACGACTCTAAGTCGCACTCGGGATTTGTCTTTACCCTCAATGGAGGGGCGGTGTGTTGGAAGAGTTCCAAACAGGATACCGTTGCAGACTCGACGATGGAGGCTGAATACATCGCTGCCAACGATGCTGCCAAAGAGGCTGTCTGGATGAAAAAGTTCATCACTGAACTTGGTGTGGTTCCGTCCATTGAGCATCCAATACCTCTTTATTATGATAACAATGGAGCTGTGGCTTTGGCCAAGGAACCCAGGCCCCATCAGAAGTCCAGACATATTCTGAGGCGGTATCACCTGATCAGGGAGATAGTTGATCGCCGGGAGATCGAGGTTAGGAGAGTTGATACGAAGGACAACACTGTGGATCCACTCACGAAGGCCATTCCCCAGATACAATTTGAGATATTATTCGGGATGTTAAGTATGAGATACTACAACAGCTGGCCTTAGTGCAAGTGGGAAATTGTTAGTTATATATATGCCCTAAAGGCCATTGTTGTACATATGATGTATATTATAATGGATGCTTGGATATATATAGAGAGTAATTTCTTGCTCGTCATGATAGTATGCTATTTGGTTTCACTTTGTCTTAACATGTTGACTTGTATTAGTTTACTGTCTTGCTCTCACATGTTGATAAAGCCCTTTGGATATGTACTCGACTACTGGGACTATGATGAGATCATACTAGTGAGGCCACAGTAGTCGACGAGTACATCTTATAACTGTTCCTAGTCGAGGGTGTATCAAGACAGGGCATCGATACACCAGAGTAGACTAGCGTATACGCATCTTGACCCATATGATGGGCGATGGATGATCCCATATCCATCGGTGTTTGACATCAAGGATGGTGTACGGGTGCTCAGTGGAGACTGGGTACACTGGACGGACTCGCCGAGAACTCCCAGATGGTATTATACCTCACGTCAGATGGCAGTTCTCCGGTGACACTGGTACAGGTTAGTCTGTAGACCCGAGATCGTCATGGAGTCTTGTGTGATTCCCATTGTGCTTTGATTTCCACCTTACCACGTCCAAAAGGGCATGCAAAATGGTGGCTTTTGGGTACTGTCCCGAATCACATGGAGGCAATGAGCAATGGGAGGGGATTCGTCTCTCCCGGTATAGGGAGTTGATGTTGTGCTGTGTTCGATTGACTATAACTGGAAGTCCCTAGCCAGGGCTGATATAGAGTACTACTGGTAAGTGTTATCAATAGGTTCTCGACCCGTTATGAGCCTTATATCGACACGACTTATCGGTTACTGGGGTCTGACGTATACCACCCGTAGACTAGATATACAACATATCAGACGAAGAGACCGGACTGTACGAGAGTGTTACTGATTGGATTCACAGGAGAATGTACAGGCTTGCTTGTTGATCTTCTGATCGCTCAATACCTGGGTGGCTTACGTTTAGCTGACCGCTTGCAGCTTGTGGGTGTTTGATATGATCATCACCTGCTACCGGCGTATTGACGATTCTTTAGAGTCCTACACAGAGGTTTCTTGACTCAGGCAAAATGAAGTAGGGGCACATATATGATATGTGCGGGACCGAGAATAATGCGATATGAGATACCGTATTCTATTCTCACGATATTTGTTATCAGCAGGGTCATCGGATCAAGTGTTGATTCGATGAATCGGTACATGTTATATTAGTCGGTTATATGCGATATAGCCGGATTGTCGGATCAAGTGTTGATTCAATAATTTAATGTATAATTATATATGTGATATATTACATTACATTATCTAATATTGGCTCGCTTTATTGATTCATTTTCTCACCGGGTAATACATTGATATATATGCGATATATGTTAATTGTATTATTTTCTTTCGTTACAAAAATATATTATATATGTGATATATAATATTGTAACAAGTTATATTTACAAATGCAACATAATTAGTGGAGATTAAACATGGTTAGGGTTTGATTTGGGTTAGACTTTTCTTGAAGCTTCTAGAAGCTTTAGTTTTGTTTTAAGCAAAGATATTATGTGTTGATATTTTGGAGATATTTCCTAGCCCAACCCAAACCCTTTTACCCTAGTTAAATCTTTACAATGGTTAAGCCTTTCTTGACTTAACCAAGGGTTGCAATTGTAATCAAACATAACAATTCATTAATCATCACAAATGACTTGATCTTCTTCTTCCTCCTTGAAAAGCATTCTTGCTTTCTGCTTTGTGATGAATTAGTGTGAGATCTTGAAAATAAAAGAGAGCATAATTCCTACTTCATCATCCTCATCTAATCTAGCCAATTAGATTAGGGTGTTCACTTCATTAATATTTGATTATAGAAGTGAGAGCTTGAGTTAAAGAAACTTCAAGGTAGATCATCTTCGAAAAGGAAGACTACAAGTAAGCATGGATCGTTCGAGTTGTGGAGCTTCTCTTGAGTCCGGGAGATCATGGATCGCGGCGAAGAGACTACTACTCGGAGCTTATGAAGCGAAGGAGCGGACTACAAAGGTTGTAATCCCTCTCTCTTAGATGTAAAGATGTTTACTTGCATGTTTAACCATAATAATCTAGCAAAGATCCTCGCTTTGGATTGTTCGGCACTTCTAAATTTTAAATCGGGCATGGTTGATGCCTTATAGACCCTTGTGAGAGTGCTTAGTAACCCTACAGGGTCAATATCACATTCATCTCATCAATTATCTGGTATCCTTATCGTCTTATCTCATGAACTGGGGTACTGATCTAAGTTTAGTAAAACTGATACCATCTATATAAACGCGTGTGTAAAACACACGTCCAAAGGCCCGCTACAATCTCATGTCGTATCCCAAATACGAACCACATCATATCACCGATCTCATGGCACTATGCCCAATCTGATCAACTCATCTCCAATATCATCCACTATCCTCATCATTCAGGTATAAGTATAGCAAGTAAGAATGTGTGTGTGTGGGGGTGTAAACCTATTCTAGGGTTCGCAACTAGGAAACTATACTAGTTTACTCCTAAACCCTAATCTAACCATAGTACACCTAATCACATCTTGAAAATCCATGTCACACATGTCAGTGTTTATGCCTTAAAAGGCCATTACTGTATCATACTAGTTTGTATATTACTTAATGGAAGCTTGGGATATTCACATGTATATAACAGTCTTGCTAAACATGGTAGTATGCTACTTGGTTTTTCTATCTTAATATGTGAGTATACGTATTGATAGAGCTCTTAGGATCTTGCTTGACTACCGGCGTTGTGATGGCAGTCACACTAGTGGGGGCTGGATAGTCTACAAGCACATCCTTATTCAGGTCCCTAGTCATAGGATTATCGAGACAGGGCATCGATACTCCGGAGTAGACTAGTGTGTACGCTTCTCATCCCAGTTGGGTAGATGGTCTGTCCCACAGCCGTCAGTACGTCGTACTGGAGATAGTATGCAGGTGCTCGTTAGGTTACGGGTACACCGGACAGGACTCACAGGGAACTGTTGGTTGGTTTTATACCAGTCGTCAGTAAGCAGTTCCTAGGTGACATGAGTACAGCATAGTCCGCAGACTTGACATTGCTACTTCGCCTCAAGTGTGTCCCACTGTTCTTAGATTGCTACCCTACCACGGCTCAAAGGAGTCGTGCAAACAGGTAGCAGTTGGGTGCAGTCCCGAGCACTTGGAGGCAGTGGCGGTTAGACAGGATTCGTCTCTCCCGGTATTGGGGGTTGATATCGCGCTGTGTCAGAGAGCCATTACGCAAAGTCCCTGGCCAGGGCAAGCGAGATTTGCTGGTAGGTTCCAGTAGTTTCTTAGGGTGTAATAGGCTTCGCTCCGACACGACTTATACCGCTATTAGGGGACTGACGCTTGCCGCCCCCTAGGCCCGATATGCGATAGTCTTAGACGAACGGACCGGACTGTATGGAGATTGTCACAGCAGGATCAGTAGGAGTTCGGATGGGTTTCCTCATCGGCCTTCTTATCGACATCTACCTGGGGACCGTTACGTACAGCTAGTGCCGCTTGCGGTCTGTGGTTAAACCCACTGCCAGTGTAGTAGTCGAGTCTCTAGAGTCCCACACAGAGAGTTTCCCTACTCCGGGCGAAACGATATAGAGGTCGTATGGTTTTACGACAAGGGTTCGGACGCATACGTGTGTTTACGCACGTACGACTTTCGGACAGTTTTTACCAGTCGGCTTTGGTTTAAGCCAGTTACTGGTATCCGGTTATTGGATTTATACAGTCTAAAGTTTTTCCGTATTTTTGCGGAAAGGAGGGGCGTTCTCGTAATTGCGCGAGAAGCTTCTAGAAGATGGTGACTAAGGAGGTTAAGGTGGCATATACATTGAATGAGATTAGTGAGTCATATGAGTGATTCATCCATGTCATTAATGCATCATAAATGCTTAATGACTCATGGTAATGAATCACCATTAGATATTTATGAAGCATGATTATTCATCATTTGTTTTTCTTTTATTGATAAATCTTAATGCTTCATATATATTATGATAACTCATTTTCTCATATCAATTATTCTTCTCACCTTCTCTCTCCTCAAGCTTCCTCTCTTCAAACCCTAATCCTCCCCTCTCATGTGTTGAGTACAAGGATTAGTTAGACTACTTAATCCATAACCCTCACTCTATATCATCTAGGTACTTTGATTAGCACTTAAAGAAACCTAGTTGCCTCAAGTTTAGAGGAAAAGCTTGGAGTAAAGCTCTCGTGGTGGATCGTCTACTACTTGGAGAAGGTCGAGGAGGAGGTGGAGTTCGTAAAGATGAAGGACACGGTTCTTTAGGTATAATCCCTTTACATAGTAGTTGTTAACTTCTATGTGTGATGTTAGTTATCGTTTAGCTTCGATTCATGCGGTTAGTCGATGTTTAAGCAAAGAACAAGATCGTTTTTCATATTTCCGCCTCCCCGCTAGTCGTGGGGTGTTGTACATCGACTTACAACACATAACGCTATCATATATATATATATAGTATATATATAGTATACTAAACATCGAACTGCGTGGGTGCTATACGCCATCCACCCGACTTCCTCCATAGATATAATCTACTCACCTTGCGTCTTGCTTGCCGATGTTGATGTCGCCATCATCTTCTTCATCGTCTCGAATCGTCGTGGGGGTACCTACATGTCATATGTATCGCATCGCATTAAAACCAAATCGAAACCAAAACGACACACGAAAACCAAAACGACACGCTTAAAAGCCTATAGGTTAGAACCTACAGTTTGCATTTCGCAACTCAACCCAATAACACTCGGGATAGACGTACAAACGTCAAGTGACCGAGTACAAACACAAATATCAAAACTTAAATCCATATTCATCATGAAAAACATGGCAGCAACTTAGAAAACATGCTCCAGATTTTGTCTCAGGTGAAACCAAGGTTCCAAAACAACACTAGGGTGATATATAGAGTACATATGACCTATGGAAACAACCTGGACACCCTCACCCACCAAGGGGCCGGCCACTTTCCTATAAAAACCAGCCTCCTCGGTTTTAGGGATGAGTTGGGGCCTCGAACTTGGAGGGGGGTCTCCTATGGTCTCACATTGGTCCCTGGAGTTGTTTATTTATCTCGTAATTGTTCCATTCATTCCAGATTTCCCTGCACGCCTTATACACTCACAAAACCGATATGCAAAGTTTCTGTTTTTCGTTTCAGGTTTGATATTGTGTTTGGTTCGGGGTTTCTATCATCTAAAGGGGTCTAAGGTCATCTCCAAAGCCCGATTACATCATCTCTACTCAAATCAAACCCTAATTCCCAACTTGAGTTTTCAAAGTTCACCAAACTTCGCCAAATCAATTTTAAACTTGGAAAGAGACTTAAGTATATGAAACACTACACTAATTGTGGAAGGATTACCTCATTTGGGACCCAAGAATCTCCTACAACACCAAAATTTGATTTTTCTTGGTTCAAAGTGTAGCTTATGAGCTTGTGCACCTTTTTTGTGAAGTGGGAAGGGACTTTTGATGGATTTTTAGTGATGAAGTGAAGCTTGAAGATGGGGAGGGAGGAGGTGCTGCCATGGGCTTGAGGAGAGGAAAACAAAAGATGAAGATGATGAAGGAAGTGAAGAGAGAAGACAATGGTCATAGGTCAAGGAACCCCTCTCCTTCTCTCTCTTGCCCATACCATTCACTATGCAATATTTTCTATTTCTTTTCTTTGATCTTCTCATTCTTTTAAAATTTGAACAGGAAACCCAAATGAAACCATGGTAGAAAATGCACAAGTGTGAAAAAAAAAAGCTTTGTGCATGCTATGTGCACAAAACACGCTTAATCCGCGATTAGCGATTTTTTTATCACGATTAGCACTAAAATAGTGTCAAATAAATCATAAACTTTAATACTTTGATTAAATCACATAAAGTACCCACTTTTTGGTAATTTCTATAATTTTCCAAATTTTTCCCAATTTATCGGTATTTAATTATACCGAAATATTAAAATATTCATTATATTTAATATTTAATTATAAAAATTCCCAAAAATAATATTTTATTTTTATGAAATGTTACAATGCACAAAAGCAAAACTAAGTGCAACATGTGTGCACGAAAGCATCTGTCAAGTGCAACGGGTGTGCACGACAACAACATCTGGTGCAACAAAATGCATGAAATGCAAGCCTAGTGCAACAATGTGCAAAAATACTAATTTTGTGCATCAAGTGCACAATAATAATAATAATAACTCAAATGCGTATAAAACAACACCGAGTGTACCAAGGTGTATAAAGAAAAAACGTGTGCAGCTATGTGCAAAAAAAAAATCCGTATCAATGCACTGCAAGCACATATGAGCTATACCGAGTGCAAAAATCACATCATCCGTATGAAATCCACGAAATCATAAACACATGCTACAAAGGTACAAAATCGACATCAACCGCAATAGGTATGCACAAATCGCAAATCAACACAACGGTGTATAAAATATGTATCCAGCGCAATAACTATGCACAAAAAATGTAAATACTCGGTAGGTGTAGCCATGGTGCACGAAAACAATATCAGTAAACTCATCATTAAAAACTCAAATCCAAGCGATATAAGCGTGATACTCAGATCACAAACGCAAATCGCAATAAATGACATTGAGGTACACCTCCTACAATGTCGAAGAATAAACCGGTGCGCCTAAAACTGGCAGAACAAGAATATCCGCTTGCCTCCTGCTCACGGTCTGGCATCTCCTGTCTTTGGGTCCTCATTTCTTTGTGGATTCGCCAATCTCACAATCCATCGGCTCGTCGGCCCGGTCAGGTGTGCTAACGGGAACGATTCCGTTCTGGCACTTCTCTGGTCATCTCTCGGCCAATTATCACGACCACTCGTAAAGCAGCACGTCGCTGGCGTCGGCCTCTGGTCCTCTGAATACACGGGACACAACTGATCCTGGGTGAAAATCTCATTGCAGCAGTGTCCTGAAAGGAATCCTGCTCAAGGTCTCTTCCGATCTCTCCTATGCCGAACTGTACGGAGGCTGGTACTGTTAAAATATCTTTTATCGTTCTCTGGACATCTGCATTCTCAGCACAACATTTCCTCGGGAATTAGCCGCATCCCAACGCCTCTGTATGCATATCAGATCCTCTGGCATCAATGGGGAGTAACAACAGCTATTCAGCATCTCGCGTGAACCTCTAGTTCCACTCGTCTGTATCATCGTTCACCTTGACGTCACGCCATGCTATCTACGCACTGGAACTGTTCTCGGCCACGGTCAATCCGAAGTCTCTCACACGAACTCGAAGTCACGAACTCTGTATCTTCATCACTCTGTAGAAGATATCTAGCCGAACACGTCCTCGGGAACTCGTCCCAACCGTCGGAGGAATACTCAATACTCGTCCGTTCTCGATCAACTCACAGCGCATCTGGGTGAGGTCCTCTATCCGAAACTGGTCAGCTTACTGATCTCTTATCACATGATATCCGGACGACATTAAACGTTTCATTCGCTTCGTCAAATTCCCATAATTTACCGAAAGCTCAACACCTGAGCACAATCTAATAATATCTGGTACATACCACAGTGCCTACGGACCAACCGTAGAAGGGCAAACCCAAGCCTCACTGATGGCACCGCTAAACTGCCGCAAACCCTAAGGTTCAAAAGTGGTTCCATGGTCATCATGTCGAGTTAGGGTTTCATTCTTCTAGAGAGTCCACAGAATTACCTGCATGTTCTTCCGAATACTTAAACTTAGAAAAATGGGTTTTCTGACATTCGTTCGAACTTTTTAATTTCGCCTATACAACATGTGAATATCCTTCATCCGCATGCTAAACAATGCCTCAATCCTCCAGGAAAAGCGATACATCAACGGTCATCTCTGGATTGGTCTGCTCTAGATCTGAGTAAAACTCTCCATACTGAAAATCTTCAACTCAACTGGGCCTGCGTCGGTGCATAAATCTGACGAATCACCTTCGTCTCTCAACTCGGGATAGGCTAGCTATCATCCATCGCATCTCTGCCTGGAAGCTCCGGCGATCTCAGCTCGTAAGCTCTGGAAGTGACATCCTATTAATCTTAGCAACAGCTGGGTCATTTGTCTGCACGGTAGATGACATCACAAACTCTGAGGTATGCTGTACATGATCATTCCTCTAGCAACTGGCAGCTCTATCAATGGCCCGATCATCCGGTGCAACGCCAAACACTCGCCTCATCCGAGAGGTCACAACATAAATACTAGCTCGATACGTTCCTGTGTCACCAGAAAACACGATAGTCAGTCCTCGTCCATGACGAGCTTGCCCTGACCACATCACTAGCAGCAGCTCAATCTGCGCTCAAACCATGGTGACAGGAACCTTTTATCGAGTATCGAAGAAAGCAGATCAATGACATGAAAGGAAACGACAGATCCAGAATGGATAAATGATCATAAGAAGGAACAACATCAATGAGAGTATGATCATGGAAACGAATAGAATCAAGTATCTCAAAATATGTACATCCTAAGGTTTTTTAAGTGGAGTATCGTATCGTAAATATGCCGCGGACCATACGTACGGTACGTTACTCTATTCAAGCAACCTACTCCATCAACCAGGGTCAGCCTATGAAACGAAAGTTCGGGTCTAATACCCCCCTGTTCAAGTCTAAGTTCTGTAAGGTCAAGCCTAGGTTCCGAAATAATTTACGCCCTAGACTCCACATAGTCAAACCTAAACTCGAACCAAGGTTAAACCTAGCGCTCTGATACACGACCCGAAATATTAGCTCGTGACCAGCACTTGAATCACGCAACGTCTAAAGGCGTAACGAAATTCAAGTAAGCTGAAACCCAGAAATCTAAACCTTTTAAAGAAAATAAAAGAGGTGAAGTTTTGAAATAAAGGTATAATGAAATCAAGTTTTCTTAAATGCATGGAAAAGGAACATGAATAATGCAAGTGATATTTACTAGTTTGAAAACATGTTTCAACTTTGTTAAAAAAAATTTGGGCAGCATTTACTTTGTATATTTTGATACAAAACCACAATACATGATAAAATAAAGGCATCCCCAAGCGGGAGCTAGCTCATCCCCAACCGGCAGATCACAACCACACAAGACAGTGTATATAAGTATACGACGCCCAATGGCAAAGATTAGCACGAAAGATAAGGAAAAACAAGATATAAAACCCTTCACTTAAGTCTCGCACTACAAGTCTTGCTAAGTCTCATTTCTAATACAAATACTAGTTTTGATTTGATGGAGTTGACTAGATACAATATGAAATAGTAAATACAAGAGTGGGTACGATACAAATGTCCCACCTACCAAGCAGACCACCCAAAAAGAACTATGTGCAAGCGATGCCGCTACTGATCCGTGCGGTCAACCTACAAGAATTGTAGCACAACGGGGGTGAGTTTCCAACTCGTGAATAGAAAAACATTTACAAGTAGAAATCGAATAAACAACGACTCCTAGGTCAACTATATCATAAAGGTAATACTATGATATCTAGGGTGACCGGGTCATCATATATGCCAACAATATACTCAAAGTTTATAAGTATGCGGAATAATCCAACCATATAATCAATGTATGTATGCACGTGGATCTCGTCCAACTATATAATCAATGTCATGCATGTAAATATCATAAAAGAGTGTGCATGAAAGTATGAGGATATAAATCAATGGGTGTCCCTCGCGACACATAAAAATCATGGAACCTGGGTGTCCAACATCGACACTCGAAAACATTATGATTCCTGTATCTAGTATCAACACGTAAATCCTCATATCTCGGGCTCCGTCAGTCCGGATCGGCCTATATCATCTCTCGACTCTGGTCGGTATCCTCCGGATATCCGCCGAGCCTAAATACTATCACCGGTAGGTAGTAGTCCCTCTTCCAGGCTCACCGTCTACTGCACGGCAAATCCGTTCTCGTCCCGGGGTACCATACCAGGTCCACCATGTACCCGCAATCGGCCTCATCCAGCTCCTCGAATCGGGTTTCACATGTTACACGTCTCAGAACCGAGAAAACCCATGGTGGACGCACTGAAATATCATATCAAGAGAAACCGGGTTTTTAAAACAGTACATACTTTCTTTTGAAATAGCCACGGTTCTCAAATCCAGAAATCTCATGAAAACAGCATATCTCAATGCGTAAAATCATAAAGCATGATGTATGTGACATATGATAAAAATGTAAGCATATCCGTATATCATGCAACATGGAACAGTGATATGACATATTAAGGGAAAACCGCTCCTTTAAATGATTCCAGTTTTTAAAATATAACATGCGGTCCCCAACTCTCCAAAATCAAAGCCAGCATCATCTATTTATGTACAAATGTGTATGTACGTAGGCATGGATGCACAAGATATACATATGCACACAAGTATGGGTGTACAAGTGGGTATATACACAAGTATGAGTGTACAATATGTATGTGCGCCAATATGGATGTAAAGTGGGTATATACGCAAGTATGAGTGTACAATATGTATGTGCGCCAATGTGGATGTACAAGTGGGTATATACGCAAGTATGAGTGTACAATATGTATGTGTGCCAATATGGATGTACAGGTGGGTATATACGCAAGTATGCTATCCGAAGAGTCATATCATGATGCAACAATCCTACTGTGTAGTAACATGGCAATTATCGATGATGAAGTGTGTGTGAGCCGACAATCTGTGTACGTACATACGCATCATCGATAATGGTGCAGGTGTACTAGCATAGGTATAAGTAATGCAATGCGAATAACATGAATGCAGCATAAGGTAAATCATCAGCTAAAAGCTATAAGGTATATGTGTCTACAAGACCGAGTCGGTGAATCTATCAATCGGCATATAGTCTCACAACAACGCGCATGGTACTATACATCGTACGGCAGCCTCTAGTCAAGGGTATGGATCAAACATCAAGTCAAACTCATCACGCACGGAAAATCATCGTACGGCGGCATTAAACCAATAGGGATCCTATCAACCTATAAGACAATGAAGGTACGGCCTAATATCACGTACGGCCTATCATTCAATTCACAACATTCTATATATATCTATATACCTATGTCCCAGGTCACATCCATAACAATCTCGTATCAGGGGACCGGAAAGGTATCAATCATCTCAATCGACTCTCATCCGTATACCAACATATCACCAAGTCATGATATCGAATCGTATATTCTTTTTATCACATTTATATCTCATATCGAATCAAAAGTATATATATACATTCTACCTTTACAATACGCATACTTATCTAATCTAACATACACACCCGAGCCATACAATCAGTTTTTAAAAGACGCGAATCGTAGTTTTGAAAATGGGGGGTACGGTGTTTTTAAGGAAAAGATATCTTTTGAAAATCCGTAACTTCCCTCAAGGTATCTGTTTAAAAGATGCATATGATTCTTTAGTTTAGAAATAGGTATGGTTCGGATGACACATCTACGTCGGCTATCTAGTCCTATAGTACCCTACACGGCAATATCATCAAACATCATCCTCAAATCCCGTCATCACGTATTAGCCGTATCATAACTTCTAACTATCCTTTAGTTCCTAATATAGTTTCTCTATCTATCTATAACTCTATCTATAGTTTCTATTAAGGTTGCCTTAACCATATTCTATATATAAATCGGTTTCCATCAAAGTTTGCGGGGGTACTATACGCCATCCATCCGACTTCCCCCGTAAATATAGATCTACTCACCGTGGTATTCTCTTGCCGAAGTCGGTGACGCCACGCTCCGTCGCCTCGGAATCCACGCGAAGGTACCCACAATAACAACACATATCGCCACGCTATTAAAATCAAGTTCTGAAATCCAATACGGCACGGGCATTGCTCATATGTTAGAACCTATAGCTTAGGCGTACAAAATCAACCCAACAACCCTTGTTGTTGATGTACGAACATCCAACAACCAAATACAAATCCAAATAGCAAAACCTAACATTAAAAATACGGAAAACATAACCAAAAACCACACCAAAGTGCTCCCATATTTTGACTCAGGTGAAATTGGGATGAACAAACAAGTATAGGATGTTGTATATGGGGTATTTGAGCTACTGGACCAACCTAGACCCAATCCCTCACCAAGTGGCCGGCCACATAGGCAGAAATTCCGGCCTCTTCGGCCCCCATGCTCTGAATGGGTTTGTCTTCGTAGGGTGGTCTCCTAGGGTCCTAAATGGGTCCATGGTATTGTTTACTAAACTCAGAAATTCCCCGGATCAACCCAGCTTCCCCGTAGGCTCATAAATTATCAAAAAAACGACATGGAAAAAATTCTAAATCCATATTTTGGTTTCTAGGCCAGTAAAACACAACTCAAATCTTGATAACAGCTACTACCCATCACTAATTCCCCACAATTTCCCAACCCTTCTCTTGGGATTTTCTAAGATCACAATTCCACACCAAATCAACCTCTAAACTATACAAGAATGCAAGGAAACTAAAACTAAACTAAATGGAAAGAGTTATACCTCATGGTTACAACCAAGCAAAACCCTAGAAGTCCCAATGTTGTCAAAATCCCACTTTGCTTGGTCCCTTGGGTAGAGGATGAAGATGTCATCATTTTTTGTGAAAGGGGTATATGATTTTGAGGAAGGTTTGGAGATGGATTTTTGAGGTTGAAGGTGGAGGGAGATGAGGAAGAAGGAGAAGAAAATAGTGGAGAAATGATATGAGGCAACCCCCCTCTCTCTCTCAATTATTCTCACTCTCTTTCTCCAAGCATGGTCTCCTATCATCATTATGTCCCCTCTCTCTCCTCTCAAGTCATCATGACACATTTTTCCTTTTCTCACCATAATAAAACCAGAACATAAAACAACACAAATGAACATGTTACCAAATGAAACATGTCATAGTGCACCAACCATGAAAACTATAAAAACAAGGATCTGGTTTAATCGCGATTAGCAGTGCACTAATCGTTTTTTTTATTTAAACTGCATATAATAAATTTTAAAAATGCCAAATCCTTTAAATATATTTTTAAATGAATAAATCATTTTAATTTCCATTTATTTCACAATTATTGGTATATATTTATACTCTTTTTCGAAAACCCCAATTTCGCAAATCGGGCTGTTTTCAGGAAATATATTATTTTAATATTAATTTCCAAAAATAATATTTTATATTTTCTGAAATGTTATACCGGAACCATGATAGCAGTAAATGGATGTAACCGGAGAATCATGTAGATGGATGTATATCCATAGTTCGGTTTAGGCAACATAGATTGAATAGATTGAATATATGGATTCATATTGAATTGTAGTTTTGTAATTTCATACTTGAATCATATTCAAGTCAGATTGATTATATTGAGACTCAGTCCGAGTCAAACAATTAGAAAATAAATTGAATCCTGATTTATGTTTTGGTGTTATCCGTAACTGCTGAACATGGATGGCAGGATTTGTGTCTTTCTCAAAGACAATTACTGTGTTCATAATACCATTTGTTAAGTTGTCTACCTTAAATAGGCAAGCACTTATTTCTCTGGCTCCCTGAGGCTCAAGAGACTGGTCCCGCTTAAACCTATGTTTACTAGGGTCCTTATTGTAATTTAGTATAACTTGAGGGTTTTTTTTGTACAAATAGTTTTGTTATATTTTCAAAATACACCTCAAGTATTTTATTATCGTCTTTAGAGTTTTTATAGATGTTTCTTTTATTCAATGTGAAATTTCTAGTGAATATGACATAGTTTTAAAGTATAAGGTATTTATTTGAAATATTGGAATTGTATGGTATTTTCTTGTAAATGGAATGTTTTTCTTGAATTTTGGAAATGTGGAATATTATAAATATTAAAAATAGATATTTTGATATTAATTACATATATATTTATTTATAAAAAATATAAGTTTTATTTATAATAGAAATCACATTTTTCTAAAGAAAATTGTATTAAAATCTTTCGAGATCGTATGCTTCTTGCGGAGGTCTGTATCTCACCCTACTAAGTCAGAGGATGCACGATAATCCGCACCATCCCGAACGGGTTCCCCAAATGGGTTGTAGAGGCGCAATTGCAAAGATTTATTAAGATACACTTGTAGAAAAAAGGTTTTAATAGTTGAAGGTAGTTATATGTAAAGTCGTATTTTCCCAGATCTATGTTCCCAAATTCCATCGTGCTATGTTACTTATGAGTGTTGTGAGGAGGTAGGTCATTATGTCATGAGTTTTCTAAGGTAATACGGTGTCTAAAGTTCAAGCATGTCGAAATGAAACATGAAGGTATTTTAATGTAAAATTGAGATAAAAGATGCATATAACAATCTTTTGTGATGAAACTTGTTAAAGATATTTATTAATGTTTAATGAACAATATGTGATGATATGAAGATATCTTGTTTAAGAAAAATTGTAGTTTTTAAAGAAAACCGAATCGGAAGTCGGACCAACTTCGCTTCCGTCGGGTTTTAGTTTTGAATGATTTTAGAATAGAGAAAAGAGGAAGAAGTAGGGACTTATAGGTTATTTGACTAGAAAAGAGAAGGAGGAAGAGGTGGGAGGTGCCGGTGCGTCGTTTTGTCCTCGGAATCTCCTCGGATTGACGTCGGAAGTTCGTCGGAGCTTTCCCCTTTTGCTAACTCCACTTGCATACAAAAGACTTGGGAATTTTCTTGAGAGTTTGGGCAGGGATTTGTGAGTAAGGGGGGTGATTTGAGTGGTGGTATTTATAGGAAAAATCTAGGGTTTAGGGTAGTGAAAGGGTGTATTAAAATTTGAATAAAAATGGATTAAATATGAGTTTTATTGTGCTCTGTAAATGTGCAGTAAAAACAAATAATACAGGGGGTATGGGGGGAGTTCAAGATGTTAGTGTATATGCCCTAGAGGCCATTACTGTATCATACTAGTTTGTATATTACTTAATGGATGCTTGGGATATTCACCTTGTATATACAATCTTGCTCAAAATAGTAGTATGCTACTTGGTTTGTTTCTACTTCAATGTGTACTTGTGTTTATTTCAGTATATCACTTATACGCATTAGTGGAGCCCTTAGGATCTTTGCTTGATTACCAGCGTTGTGATGGCAGTCACACTAGTGGGGGCTGGGTAATCTATAAGCACATCCTTATTCAGGTCCCTGGTCGCAGGACTATCGAGACAGGGCATCGATACTCCGGAGTAGACCAGCGCATGCGCTTCTCATCCCAGTGTGGGAGACGGTCTGTCCCACAGCCGTCAGTACGTCGTACTTGAGATAGTATGCGGGTGCTCGTTAGGTTACGGGTACACTGGACAGGACTCGTCGGGAACTGACTAGTTGGTATTATACCTATCATCAGTTTTCAGTTCCCAGGTGACATGAGTACAGCTTAGTCCGCTGACTTGACACTGTCACTTCGCCTCGGGTGTGTTCCCACTGTACTTTGATCACTACCCTACCACGGCTCAAAGGAGTCGTGCAAACAGGTGGTGGTTGGGTGCAGTCCCGAAGCACTTGGAGGCAGTGACGGTTAGACAGGATTCGTCTCTCCCGGTATTGGGGGTTGACATCGCGCTGTGTCTAAGAGAGCCATTACACGAGTAGTCCCTGGCCAGGGCAAACGAGATATACTGGTAGGTTTCCAGTGTTATCTCAGGGTGTATTGGGCTTCACTCCGGCACGACTTGTACCGCTATTGGGGGACTGACGTTTACCGCCCCCTAGGCCCGCCATGCGATGTATCAGACGAACAGACCGGACTGTACGGAGAATGTCACACTCAGGCTCAGTAGGAGTTCAGATGGGTTTCGCCTCGTCGGTCTTCTTGTCGGCATTACCTGGGGACCGTTACGCACAGCTAGTGCCGCTTGCGGTCTGTGGTTAAACCCACTGCCAGCGTAGTGTCGAGTCTTTAGAGTCCCACACATAAAGCTTTTCGCCTTTAGGCAAAAGAGTAGAGGTCGCATGGTATTGCGACAGGTCGCATGGTTTTGCGACAGGGTTCGGTCACATCCGTGCACTTGTGCACGTACAGTGTCCGGACAGTTTACACTAGCGGGCTTTGATTTAAGCCAGATCCTAGTGTACCTTATGGGATTGGATTTATCCAGTTTGCATTCGTGTTCCTCGGAACGCGGATGCGGGTGTGTATGCACAGTTGACAGGGAGGCAGAGGCAGCGGATTCTCATTAGGGTTGTTGACAGTTGACCGTTGACTTTTTGACTTTTTGCTCAACCCTAATGAGAATATGATATGCGATTAACTATTATATTAATTAAGTATTATGGTGACTTGGTTGTTGACTTTTGTTGACCTTGTTGACTTGTTGACTCTTGTTGACTTGTTGACTTTGTTGACCGGTTGACTAGGCTTGACTAGTTGACCATCATGATAACCATGGTTATCATTTCATGCCAAAGACTTTTACTTGCTTGTTCATTTGAGTAAAATGAGTGCATGACATGATAAGGTTATGGTTACTTCAACCATCACATAAGACTTTTGTTGATATGATGAGTTATCATTGCTTTGGATTATGAGAGGGTGAGAGACAAAACACTTGCTCATTCTTTTTTGCTCATTCTCTCTCTTGTTCTTGAGCTTTCCTCTTGCTCTCACCCTCAACCTCTTGCTCCCTCTCTTGATCTATGGTTCTCTTGTCTCATGAGTTGAGAATCAAGAACCATAGATAAAATCCCATTCTAAATCATCTCTACTCATTCTAGCTCACTAGGTTTAGCAAACCAAGTGAACTAGTTTCTTCAAAGAACGAAGAAGGAGCTAAAGGTTGGAGCTTTCAAGTGGATCTATCTTCGGCGTACGGAGACAACGAGAAGGAGCCATCGAACCACCATCGGAGCTTGAAGAGAAGGAGTTCAAGTTTAGGTATAACCATCTTCATCCGAGTAGCTAAATATCTTTAGCTTAGTATGCTAGTTTTAGTTTAGGTAAAGATCCCGACCTAGCTTAGTCCATGTTGCCTCTTGCGTTAAAATTTTGATTTTATATCGTTTCCGCGTCCCCGTAAGAGCCGGGGGTCGCAACGTGGACTTACAGTGGTATCAGAGACTAACTAAACTTAAACTAGCTTGGTAGTGAAGTGTAACGAAGTTCGGAACCGGAAAAATCCAAAAACCAAACTTTTACAAAAACTGAGTTTCTGTTGAAATTTTTTTTTGGCTCAAAATGAAAAACTTTACACTTGTAAATTCGGCTCAGGGTTTTGTGTGAACACCCAAGAAAAACGATACAGTAATTCGTCCAAACCGCCGCCCTTCCGCCGCGCGAGCTAGGGATCCGCCGCGAAAGCGCCGCGCTTTGTCGTCTTCTGTGCATCGTTTTTTGTGCAGTGTGTGTCTGTGTTGGATTTGGGATTTTTGAAATATATTATATGTGCCCAGATTTTCCAGAAAAGAAATTTCCTTTTGGGGTCCTATAATTCCGTATTTTTTCCGAACTTCACTGCACTTTGACTATGATGGTTATATTTGTGATGTTTGCATGTATTGAACGTCGGCTAATCGCTATAAGTCGATTGGTCGGGGTTATACATGATCTGTAATGTGCTGGAATGTGTATATAAATATGTTGGATTGTCGCGGGTGAATAGCCGGGGGTTGTGAGACGAGAGTTTTCTTTTCTTGCAATTCATGTAAATTTGTAAATTGATGTAATAATTATTTGTATGGCCGCACAACCGGGTCGGGGTTGTAGCCGTCATTGTATAATTTCTTTTTACTGTTTTTGCTCCTAGGATAGACCCATGGAGGGGTGCACAAACTACCGGGTATGCCGAAGTGTCGAGTGGCCTACTCATGGAGATGAGGGAGGTTGCTACGCTTCGGGTACTTGGCGGGTAGTTTGCCGCACCCGTAGGGGTCTTGGGTGGGGTTTTGGCTATTCACCGCGACCGTGTAATCTGTTTTTGTTACAGGCTCGTACAAATTACAGATTCCTAGTATATCCAATGTATTTATCTATGATCTGAAATGTTTATCATTGCAGTATATCTATATATGATATTATTTAGGCGTTGCTTATGTTTTACAGACGCGCTAGCCCAGCCCCCGCTCTGTCGTTAGTTAAGTAACCTAACGGGTAATGACGGGGCCCCGTGGCGAATGCGAATGGCATAAGCGTACGTCATATTTTGGTTGTTTTCTGCAATGGTAGGATTAAATGATGGGACGCATTAAAAGAACTAATGCAAGAATATCACGCATTAAAAGAACTAATGCAAGATAATAAACCAAGTTAAAGTCGTTGGAACACTTTCGAAAAACCACTCGGTTCTTTTCAAAAACAACTTTTAAATGCGGAGTTTGAGCCACTCCATTTAAAAGCTATCTCGTTCCATCGACCAAATCAAGTTCACTACGTTCTCGGTTTTGCCAAAACCATCCGTAGCCCTCCATCATTTCAGTTAAATATTCGGTAGTATTCAAGCTATGTATTTTGACCTCACGCCAAGGCATAGTGATTGGTAGCTGCCGGATATTTATCTGTTGCATAGATAGAATGCGTTGGTTTGAGACAGTCGTACTGCCATTTTGGCCTACGTCAAGGGTATGTACGGGTGGATTCAAATTAACCTGGATAATGATGGGACGAACTTGACATGTGACTTATGACATTTTGACCTCACGCCAAGGTCATAAGAGCATGGGGCAAAAATCCACATCGGGAGTTTCATAAGTACTGAAACTTGCTAGATTTGCATACCATTTGGAGTGTGATGATTCTGGTAGGATTCCTTCAGTTTCGTCACGCGATGATATTTGGATCCCGATCCTACTGTGAGTATATGCTACTCCTCGGGAAATTTCTCACTTAACGATCAATGCTATAAACCTAGTAGGTGCCTAGAAAGGTGTTAGCGGGGCTACGCCCCCAGGGAAAAGAGGTTCTTTAATTAAGGAACTTCGCGAAAGCGTTGGAAAACCTCCCTCGAAGTACCGACACCGGCCTGGCTGAACGGTTAAGCAAGTATTGTACGGTGGGATTGATCCTGACTAATTCTTCCTTTATGGTTTGAGGAGGGATTCGAGAAACAGTGGGAGCCATCCTGTTTAGACAAACTAAAAACCACTCTAAACTTGCAAGAGCATCATGCTGAGTGTTTCTTCTTCTCTCTCCTAATTGCAGCGACCAATCAACATGACTGGACTTAAGTTACTCCTAGATAAAAACAAACTGACAGGGCCAAACTACAAAGATTGGCTCAGGAATGTCAAGATAGCAATCACTTATGACAAGCTGGGGTATCTTCTTACCACCAAAGCTCCCCCTGTCCCTGGTCCAACTTCCAGTATCGCGGATAAGGAAATCCGCAAGACTTGGGAGATTGATAGCGCAAAGGCCAAGTGCCTCCTGCTTGCCTCGATGGACAACGAACATCAGAGGAGGCATGAGAATATGGACATGGAGTCCATATTGCTCCATACAAAAGAACTGTATGGAGAGCAATCACGTATCGCAAGATACGAAGCGTCGAAAAAGTTATTTTCGACAAGAATGGCCGTCGGATCATCAGTAGCCGAGCACGTGCTAAAGATGATCGGCTTCATTGAGGAGCTCGCTGACCTAGGGATCACATTGGAGAGTGAGCTATATACGGATATAGTTCTCCAGTCCCTTCCTTCCACTTACGCCCAGTTTATACTGAACTTCAACCTACAAGAAAAAGAGGTTGAACTATCAGAGCTCCTCAACATGCTGAGGAGCGCAGAGGGCACCCTACAGAAAGGTAGGGAAACATCCACTTTGTTTGTAGGAGGATCATCTTCTTCTAGGTCCAAGGCGAAAGCTAAGGGAAAGAAGAAGAAGGCCCCCGCCAAACCAAGGGGCGGTGTTAGTAAAGTGGATACGAAGGGAAAAGGTAAAGCAACAAAGATAGCGGGGAAGCTTGTGGATAAGGAAGAATGCTTCTATTGTCATAAGAAAGGACACTGGAAGAATGATTGCAGGGCCTGGAAGGCCAGAACACAGGAATTGAAGCAGGTTGCAGCTTCAGCTTCAGGTGTGTATGTTATTGAAAACTGTCTTTCAATAAACTCTACTTCCTGGGTATTGGATACCGGATCAGGATCTCATATCTGTAATTCTTTGCAGGCGTTGAGAAACCGTAGGGTTTTGAAGGCAGGTGACATGACCCTCAAAGTTGCGAACGGAGCTAGCATGGATGCTAAAGCCGTGGGGGACTATCACCTGGGAATGTCAGATGGACATGTTTTGGTTTTGCGTAATTGCTTTTTTGTACCCAACGCAACTTGTAATATCATTTCTGTATCTTTAGTTTCTAAAGAAGGTTATGAATTTGCGTTTGTAAGTAATGTTGTAAACATTCACCTTAATCAGGTTTTGATTGGGTCAGGTACATTGAGTAATGGTATATACGTGTTAAACCAACCACAGATTTTAATGTCCAGAATACACACAAAAGAAAGTCTCCAGAAATAAATCAGACTTTCTTATGGCATTGTAGATTGGGTCACATCAATGAGAGAAGGTTGACTAAGTTGCATACAGAAGGATATTTGAATGCGTTCGAATATCAATCATATGCCACTTGTCAATCTTGTCTCAAAGGAAAGATGACAAAGACTCCGTTTACTGGACATGGAGTAAGAGCGAGCGAGCTCTTGGGACTCGTACACAGTGACGTGTGCGGTCCAATGTCTACACATGCCCGAAGCGGACATTCTTACTTCATTACTTTTACGGATGACTTCTCAAGGTACGGTTATGTCTTCTTAATGAAACATAAGTCCGAGGCCTTTGGAAAATTCCAGGAGTATAAGAATGAAGTAGAGAAACAGACCGGCAAAAGTATTAAGATTCTAAGATCGGATCGAGGTGGAGAATACTTAAGTGCCGAGTTCCTGGACTATTTAAAAGAGAACGGAATTCTCTCTCAGCTTACTCCTCCATACACCCCGCAACATAACGGTGTATCGGAGAGACGGAACCGCACCCTATTGGATATGGTGCGGTCCATGATGAGTAACGCTGAGTTACCGCGATCATTCTGGGGGTATGCGCTAGAATCAGCTGCATACCTTTTGAACCGAGTTCCGACTAAGACTGTGCCTACCACCCCATATGAAATGTGGAGTGGGAAGAAACCCTATCTTCAATATCTGAAGATCTGGGGATGTCCAGCTTTTGTCAAAAAGCAGCATGCGGACAAACTCGAGGCACGCTCAGTACTGTGCAAGTTTGTGGGATACCCAAAGAACACCAGGGGGTATCTTTTCTACTACGCAGAGGAACAAAAAGTCCTTGTTTCTCGTAATGCCCACTTCCTAGAACACCAGTTCTTGGAAAAGGAAAATAGTGGGAGCGCAGTGGAACTGGAAGAAATTCCAGAACCACAGACTATTACTGAAAGGTTAGTGGAACCAGAGGGTTCAACAGAACAGGACATTCCTACGCCGCTCCGCAGGAGTAGTAGGCAGTCTCATCCGCCCGAGAGATACTGCGGTTTTCTCATAGACGGGGATAGAGAGGATTGCATCATAGATTATGATGAGCCTACTAGCTTCCAGCAGGCCGTTCAGAGCGTTGACTCGGTAAAATGGCTGGATGCAATGCGGACAGAAATGGAGTCCATGTACACCAACAAGGTATGGACGTTGGACATTGCTCCAGACGGGGTAAAACCCGTAGGATGCAAGTGGATCTTCAAAAGGAAGATTGGTGTAGATGGACAGGTTGAGACCTATAAAGCTAGGCTTGGTAGCAAAGGGTTTTCGTCAAAGACCTGGCTTGGACTACGACGAAACCTTTTCTCCAGTAGCCATGCTGAAATCCATTCGGATCCTTCTTGCCATTGCTGCCTTCCACGATTATGAGATCTGGCAAATGGACGTAAAGACAGCTTTTCTAAATGGAAATTTAGAGGAGTGTGTCTATATGGACCAGCCAGAGGGTTTCATTCAGAGTGGGAGCAGCGGAAAGGTGTGCAAGTTGCTTAAGTCCATCTATGGACTAAAGCAGGCATCGCGGAGTTGGAACATCTGCTTTGATGAGACGGTCAAAGAATTTGGCTTTATCAAAAATCCAGATGAACCATGCATCTATAGTAGATTTGTAGCGAGAACTGTAGTATTCCTCGTTTTATACGTGGATGACATTCTCTTAATAGGAAATGACATTCCTATGCTACAATCTGTCAAGGGGTTCTTGTCACACAGGTTCTCCATGAAAGACCTGGTGATGCCTCGTACATTCTGGGTATCCGGATCTACCGTGACAGATCCAAGAGGATATTAGGACTTTCACAGTCCAGGTACATCGACACCATACTGAAGAGATTCAGTATGGAAGATTCCAAGCGCGGTAACCTACCGGCTTGTCACGGGATCACCCTCTCTAAAGAGATGTCTCCCAAGACTGATTTGGAGAGGGATCGCATGTCTATTATACCCTACGCTTCTGCGGTAGGCTCTATAATGTATGCGATGTTGTGTACCAGACCGGATGTAGCTTATGCACTGAGTGTGGTAAGTCGGTATCAGTCAAACCCTGGGGAGAAACACTGGATAGCGGTAAAGAACATTCTCAAGTACCTGAGAAGGACTAAGGAGATGTTCTTGGTGTATGGCGGAAAAGACCTCCAGATCGAGGCCTTTGCTGACTCCAGCTTCCAGAGTGACAAGGATGATTCCAAGTCCATGTCGGGTTTTGTCTTTACCCTCAATGGAGGGGCGGTGTGTTGGAAGAGTTCCAAGCAGGAAACCGTTGCAGACTCGACGATGGAAGCGGAATACATCGCTGCATCTGATGCCGCAAAAGAAGCTGTCTGGATGAGGAAGTTCTTGAAAGAACTTCAGGTGGTTCCGTCCATTGTTGATCCAATACCTCTGTATTGCGACAACAACGGGGCTATAGCATTAGCGAAGGAACCCAGGTCCCATCAGAGATCCAGGCACATCTTGAGGCGGTATCACCTGATCAGGGAGATCGTGGATCGCCAGGAGATCGAGGTTCGGAGAGTCGCTTCAGAAGACAACACTGCAGATCCATTCACCAAGGCCTTGCCCCAGACTCAGTTCGAGCGGCTGATCGAGATGATAGGTCTTCGATACGCCAGTACATGGCCTTAGTGCAAGTGGGAGATTGTTAGTGTATATGCCCTAGAGGCCATTACTGTATCATACTAGTTTGTATATTACTTAATGGATGCTTGGGATATTCACCTTGTATATACAATCTTGCTCAAAATAGTAGTATGCTACTTGGTTTGTTTCTACTTCAATGTGTACTTGTGTTTATTTCAGTATATCACTTATACGCATTAGTGGAGCCCTTAGGATCTTTGCTTGATTACCAGCGTTGTGATGGCAGTCACACTAGTGGGGGCTGGGTAATCTATAAGCACATCCTTATTCAGGTCCCTGGTCGCAGGACTATCGAGACAGGGCATCGATACTCCGGAGTAGACCAGCGCATGCGCTTCTCATCCCAGTGTGGGAGACGGTCTGTCCCACAGCCGTCAGTACGTCGTACTTGAGATAGTATGCGGGTGCTCGTTAGGTTACGGGTACACTGGACAGGACTCGTCGGGAACTGACTAGTTGGTATTATACCTATCGTCAGTTTTCAGTTCCCAGGTGACATGAGTACAGCTTAGTCCGCTGACTTGACACTGTCACTTCGCCTCGGGTGTGTTCCCACTGTACTTTGATCACTACCCTACCACGGCTCAAAGGAGTCGTGCAAACAGGTGGTGGTTGGGTGCAGTCCCGAAGCACTTGGAGGCAGTGACGGTTAGACAGGATTCGTCTCTCCCGGTATTGGGGGTTGACATCGCGCTGTGTCTAGGAGAGCCATTACACGAGTAGTCCCTGGCCAGGGCAAACGAGATATACTGGTAGGTTTCCAGTGTTATCTCAGGGTGTATTGGGCTTCACTCCGGCACGACTTGTACCGCTATTGGGGGACTGACGTTTACCGCCCCCTAGGCCCGCCATGCAATGTATCAGACGAACAGACCGGACTGTACGGAGAATGTCACACTCAGGCTCAGTAGGAGTTCAGATGGGTTTCGCCTCGTCGGTCTTCTTGTCGGCATTACCTGGGGACCGTTACGCACAGCTAGTGCCGCTTGCGGTCTGTGGTTAAACCCACTGCCAGCGTAGTGTCGAGTCTTTAGAGTCCCACACAGAAAACTTTTCGCCTTTAGGCAAAAGAGTAGAGGTCGCATGGTATTGCGACAGGTCGCATGGTTTTGCGACAGGGTTCGGTCACATCCGTGCACTTGTGCACGTACAGTGTCCGGACAGTTTACACTAGCGGGCTTTGGTTTAAGCCAGATCCTAGTGTACCTTATGGGATTGGATTTATCCAGTTTGCATTCGTGTTCCTCGGAACGCGGATGCGGGTGTGTATGCACAGTTGACAGGGAGGCAGAGGCAGCGGATTCTCATTAGGGTTGTTGACAGTTGACCGTTGACTTTTTGACTTTTTGCTCAACCCTAATGAGAATATGATATGCGATTAACTATTATATTAATTAAGTATTATGGTGACTTGGTTGTTGACTTTTGTTGACCTTGTTGACTTGTTGACTCTTGTTGACTTGTTGACTTTGTTGACCGGTTGACCAGGCTTGACTAGTTGACCATCATGATAACCATGGTTATCATTTCATGCCAAAGACTTTTACTTGCTTGTTCATTTGAGTAAAATGAGTGCATGACATGATAAGGTTATGGTTACTTCAACCATCACATAAGACTTTTGTTGATATGATGAGTTATCATTGCTTTGGATTATGAGAGGGTGAGAGACAAAACACTTGCTCATTCTTTTTTGCTCATTCTCTCTCTTGTTCTTGAGCTCTCCTCTTGCTCTCACCCTCAACCTCTTGCTCCCTCTCTTGATCTATGGTTCTCTTGTCTCATGAGTTGAGAATCAAGAACCATAGATAAAATCCCATTCTAAATCATCTCTACTCATTCTAGTTCACTAGGTTTAGCAAACCAAGTGAACTAGTTTCTTCAAAGAACGAAGAAGGAGCTAAAGGTTGGAGCTTTCAAGTGGATCTATCTTCGGCGTACGGAGACAACGAGAAGGAGCCATCGAACCACCATCGGAGCTTGAAGAGAAGGAGTTCAAGTTTAGGTATAACCATCTTCATCCGAGTAGCTAAATATCTTTAGCTTAGTATGCTAGTTTTAGTTTAGGTAAAGATCCCGACCTAGCTTAGTCCATGTTGCCTCTTGCGTTAAAATTTTGATTTTATATCGTTTCCGCGTCCCCGTAAGAGCCGGGGGTCGCAACGTGGACTTACACAAGAGTCGCCAGGGTTGAAGGAATTTTGGATTAGGACCGAGTTGGAACGGCGGCGCTGGCCGAGTCAACGAGTTCACCGGCCCGAGTCGGGCGAGTCGGGGCTCATCTTGGTGCCACGTGTCCCTGACGCTTGGTCTCGCCTCATGGACACGTTTGTTTATTCTGTAACTTACCCTATTACATGTAGTGCACGTGTAGACTCTTGGGCTTCTAAAAGATTGAAAGAAATTAAAATAAAAAGATAATGTGGCTGATGTGATTTGAACTCTGGTGCGTTGGTTCAGCAGTGCAAGGTCTTACCAGTGAGCTACAAGCTCCTTCTTGTTGTTCAAAAGTAAATCAAATTCTTATAGTACTTATAGGAAATGTAAATACCCTAAGTATACATTAACTTTAAATGAATTTTGTGTACACTAAAATTGGAGTTGTTATAGCTTCCAAGGGAGTTTCTTTTCCTAAGAAGGTTTTAGGGTGAAGTGATCTGAATTGTTTCACTCCTGCTGCATCTTGAGGAAAGGGGGCCAGTGCTTTCCTTAAAACTTCCGCTTGTTGCTGCCTGCTTTCTCGCAGCTCTTGATGAAGGGCAGCTGTCTGCTGCTGCTGTTGCTCTAGTAGTCCTTGCATCATTTGTAGCATAGTCGCTTGTTGAGCAGCGGCTTCATTGACTCCATTTCCTCTTCTGTTGCGGTTAGGGTGTCGTCCAGCCATGATGATCTGAATCGGAATAGGTTAGGTTATAAACAGACTAAGGGGAGATAAGATAATAACTTGCATGAAAGAACAATAATTAATGCAAGAGGAAGACTAATAAGAAGAAGAGCAAGAGACACAAGTGAGATTTTTGCTCGAAACTAAGATTTTATTATCCAACTTCAACAAGGAGAGTACAACTGAAAAGTAAGTACATGCCCTTACTGCTCTACATTGTTTTATTCGGCCAAAAGAAAAAGAAAAAAGTCTTATTAATCTCAATTATAGGAGTTCAACAAGTTGCGATAGGCTCTCGCACTAATAAAGATACGGCCATTCCCACGGTGTCTTGCGGGGACAACTGCCTGAGTTTCTTCGGCCTCTAGTTCCTCCTCACTCGAAGTTTCGTCCTTCGACTCATCCTCGGCAGGAGCCTCGTTCTCAGATTCCACCCCTCTAGGGCCTTCTTCTTTTGTGGAAGCCACCTCATCAGAATCATATTTCATAGGATTCTCTTCCGCCGCAGGAGCCTCTTTTTCTGGCCCCTCCTCTATATGCTCCTCTTCCATAGGATCTTCTTCTTCATCTTCAGAGTCATTGGCCATCATAGGCTCCGGAGTTGCAGCATCGACTTCATCTTTCGAGTCGCTGTCGGAAATAACTGCCTGAGAGTCTATGACTTCGTCGTCTGAATATCCAGATGTAGCTTCAAAAGTAATATCTGACATGTTATCCTCGTCGAAAAGATTTTCCATAATCTGAAGGGAAGGCTATGGTCAGGATACAGAATGTCAAGGAAGGGACAAGGGACATAGGAAAATTGTGAAATCGGTATAAATGAATGAGATTTACAAATATAATAAGTCAGTTAACGGTTTCATTTTAGTACACAAGAGGACCTACATGGGCTACCACTAAAATTTGGCACGCCCCGCTTCCCAAAAGAAGGTGAAGGATGATGTGGCATGGTCCGCAACCAAACTGTATTGAAGATGGTCTATTCAATACAGTTACGCTAAGCGTATGAATATTTAACATGCAAGATGTGTACCAAAACAAAAATAATAAAAGCGAAAAGCATTTATTTCCATTAACCAAACTTTATTACATCCCAAATGAAAGAGTAAAATAAACTAAGTAGTTTAATTATTTCAAGGAGACACAAAAGACCTAAACATGTGGGCAACAACAAAAATTAAAAATAGCAAATCTTCCGTCGTCATGTCTGCATAATCTTCATTAGTTGGCTCCACACCTTGATCCTCGTCATAATACTCATTCTCATTTAACATACATTCCAAAGATAGAGGAAGAAAAGGAAAGTTCGTCAGCGAGTTATACTCGGGTAGGATTGCCTCATAAGGAAGTAAAGCTATAGAAATGAACAAGTTATATAAATATAATGTATATGATGTACATGGGTATAAGGTATGATGGGAATACAATTTGTAGGGTTACTAGGCACTCTAACAAGGGTTAAGAAAGCATCAACCATGCTCGATTAAAATTTTAGCCGTGCTTAACAACCCTAAACAAGATCTTTGCTAGAAAATTAGGGTTTCACTTGCAAGTAAATAGCATCTACAACTAAGTGAATACGAAATACAACCTTTGTAGATCGGTCCTTCACTTCTTTAGCTCCTTGTTGAAGTCCCTTCGTTGTGATCGTGGTTCTCCTGGACTCTTGCATGGCTTCACGAAGCTAAATGAGCATCCTTGCTTGAAGTCTTCGAGGCCGAAGATGATCTACGTCGAGGGGATGCCAACTCAAGCTTCTACTTCACTAACAAGAGAATTAGTGAAGCAAACACCCTAAACTAAAGTGCTAGTCTAGTAGAGGATGGAGAAATAGGAAGTGGGTTCACTTTAGAATTTTTTTTCTCACAATGTTTCTCACTTTAGATCAAACCCTAGAGCGCTCTTTTGCTCAAGGAAGAAGATGAAGAAAATAACGAGAGAAAGATAATGATCAAGTGAGAAAGCTAACTATGGTGAGTGAGTATCATATACTAACTCATGTAGAGACATAACCATGGCTAATCCTTATGGTTGGGTTAACAAATATCCATAGTAAAAACAAACTTAGTGGACTTAGTCAATGCATCCACAAGCTTCCACAAGCTTCATGCATTTTTCTAATCCTCCACTAATTTTGTAATCACTTTAAATATTAAAACCCAACATAATAAATAGCATGGTGTAAGTCTCATACACCCATGAATTATGTATCAACAACCATGATACAAAAATAAAACACATTTTAATATATATCATATATACATTAAAGTTGTGCACTTGTGAGAAAAACCCTTAAGTGAACAAATGTTAGTTAATTTAAATTAGTATATCCAATATACAATTATACAATAAATTATTAAATCAACACTTGACTTAATAATCCGGTCATAACTCATATAACCAACTAACATCCAATGTATCGACTTATCGAATCAACACTTGATTTGATAACCCGGCTATATCACATATAACCGACCGATACAAAAAGTCGCGAGAATAGAATACGGTATCACATACACGCATTATTCTCGGTCCCGCACATATCACATAGCACATTAAAGTTATGCACATGCGAGTCCGTCCAGTGTACCCAGTCTCCACTGAGCACCCGTATACCATATCTGATGTCAAACACCAATGGATATGGGATCATCCATCGCCCATCACATGGGTCGAGAAGCGTATACGCTAGTCTACTCTGGTATATCGATGCCCTGTCTCGATACACCTACGACTAGGAACATTAAAGGATGTACTTATGGACTACCATGGCCCCACTAGTATGATCTGCATCATAGTCCAGGTAGTCAAGTACACATTCTAAGGGCTTTACCAACATGTAACTATAAGACAATATCAAGAGACAAGTATACATGTTAAGATAAAGAGCAACCAGATAGCATACTATCATATCGAGCAAGAAAGTCCTCTCTATATATGTCCAAGCATCCAATATAATATACATCGTCTGTACAATACTGGCCTCTAGGGCATACATACAACTAACAATCTCCCACTTGCACTAGGGCCGGCTGCTGTAGTATCGCATACCAAGCATCCCGAAGAGTCTCTCAAACTGTATCTGGGGAATGGCCTTCGTGAGTGGATCCTCTGTGTTGTTCTTCGTGTCAACCCTCCTAACCTCGATCTCCCGGCGATCTACTATCTCCCGGATCAGGTGATACCGCCTCAGAATATGCCTGGATCGCTGATGGGACCTGGGTTCTTTGGCCAAGGCCACTGCTCCATTGTTATCATAATACAAAGGTATTGGTTGGTCAATGGATGGAACCGCTCCAAGTTCAGTAATGAACTTCTTGATCCAGACAGCCTCTTTGGCTGCATCGTTGGCAGCGATGTATTCAGCCTCCATCGTCGAGTCTACCACGGTTTCCTGCTTGGAACTCTTCCAGCTAACCGCCCCTCCATAAAGGGTAAAGACAAATCCCGAGTGCGACTTAGACTCGTCCTTATCACTCTGGAAGCTCGAATCGGTAAAGGACTCCACTAGGAGTTCTCCGTAACCATACACCAAGAGCATCTCTTTAGTCCTTCGCAAGTACTTGAGAATGCTCTTCACAGCTGTCTAGTGACTCTCTCCAGGATTATCTTGATACCTACTCACTACACTTAGTGAGTGTGCTACATCGGGTCTGGTACATAGCATCACGTACATGATAAAGCCTACAGCCGAAGCATAGGGTATCCCTTGCATGCGAGCTCTCTCCAAATCAATCTTGGGAGACATCTCTTTGGAGAAAGTGAGTCCAGAGATCGTGGGTAAGTTCCCATGCTTGGATTCTTCCATACTAAACCTCTTTAGTATGGTGTCAATGTACCTGGATTGGGACAATCCCAATATCCTTTTAGATCTCTCTCTATAGATCATAATTCCCAATATGCAGGAGACATCACCTAGATCTTTCATTGAGAATCTTTGTGATAAGAAGAGCTTGACCGATTGCAGCATAGGAATGTCAATTCCTATCAAGAGTATTTCATCCACGTACAATACGAGGAAGACAACCTTACTCTCTGCAACCTTCTTGTAGATACAAGGTTCATCTACGTTTTTGACGAAACCAAACTCTTTGATAACAACGTCAAAGCAGATGTTCCAACTCCGCGATGCTTGCTTTAATCCATAAATGGATTTAAGCAGCTTGCACACCTTCCCGCTGCTCTCACTAGCTACGACGCCCTCTGGCTGAGTCATGTACACGCTCTCTTCTAAATCATCGTTTAGAAAGGCGGCCTTAACATCCATTTGCCAGATTTCGTAGTCATGATATGCAGCGATGGCAAGCATGATCCGGATGGATTTAAGTATAGCCACTGGAGAAAAGGTTTCATCATAGTCCACACCTGGTCTTAAACGAAAACCCTTTGCAACAAGTCTAGCTTTGAAAGTCTTCACTTTCCCATCTACATCAAGTTTTTTCCTTAAAGATCCACTTGCTTCCAATGGGTTTTACCCCTTCAGGAGCATCTTCCAAAGTCCATACTTTATTGGTGTACATGGATTCCATCTCGGACCGCATTGCATCCAGCCATTTCACCGGGTCCCCACTCGTGATGGCCTTCTCGAAGCTAGTTGGGTCATCATCAACCATGATGCAACCCTCGCTCCCACCATCAATGAGAAAACCGTAGTATCTCTCAGGTGGATGGGAAACCCTGCTAGATCGGCGGAGCGGCTGGGGTTCGTTGGGTACTACTGAATCCTCTGGTTCTACCAAGTCTTCTGTTATAGTTTGTGTCGCTGGAACCTCTTCCAGTTCTACCTCAATGCCACTAATCTGTTTCATAAGAAAACCTTTTTCTAAGAAAGTGGCATGTCGAGAAACAAACACCTTTTGTTCCTCGGGGTGGTAGAAGATATACCCTTGTGAATTTTTGGGATATCATACAAACTTACATAAGACAGATCTGGCCTCGAGTTTGTCCGGATTTTGTCTTTTGACATAGGCCGGACAACCCCATATCTTAACATACTTAAGAGATGGTCTCTTCCCTTTTCATATCTCATATGGAGTAGTAGGCACTGATTTGGTCGGAACCATATTCAAAAGGTGTATGGCTATCTCAAGCGCATACCCCCAGAAGGAAATAGGCAACACAGCAGTGCTCATCATAGAGCGCACCATATTTAATAGCGTGCGATTCCTCCATTCCGATACACCGTTGTGCTGTGGTGTATAAGGAGGAGTAAGATGAGAGAGAATCCCATTCTATTTTAAATAATCCAGAAAATCATTGCTCAAGTATTCTCCTCCTCGATCAGATCGAAGGATCTTAATACTTTTGCCCGTTTGGTTCTCTACTTCGTGCTTATATTCTCTGAATTTCTCAAAAGCTTCAGACTTGTGTTTTATCAGGAACACATGTCCGTATCTAGAGAGATCGTCAGTGAATGTAATGAAGTGGGAAGAACCGTTCCTGGCATGCGTAAACATAGGACCGCATACATCACTATGTACCAGTCCTAAGAGTTCCGTAACTCTTTCTCTGTGTCCCCTAAACGGAGCTTTGGTCATTTTTCCTTTGAGACATGAATGGCAAGTATCATAAGATGATAATTCGAACGGATTCAAATATCCAACTTTATGTAACTTAGCTAGTCGTGTCGCATTGATTTGACCAAGTCTATAATGCCACAAGAAGGATTAGTTCATTTCTGAACTCTTCTTCTTGTTTGTGTTTGGTAAATTGAGGACTGTATTTTGATTGAGAATGAATATGCCATTATGTAACAAGCTTGATGCAATCAACTTTTGATCTAGGAAGATGTTCATAACATTATCCGGTGCTACAAAATTATATCCTTCTTTACAAAGTAAAGAAACTGATATAATGTTGCACATCATGTTCGGTATATAATAGCACTCATTCAGAATCAGTGTATTATGACTTGGTAATACAAGGTGATATTCGCCAACTGCTTTGGCTGCAATACTTGCACCATTCCCTACTTGAACGGAATGATCATCTTTTCCCAGTTTTCTACCTTTCCGTAGCCCATATAACAGTTTACATATGTGGGATCCTGATCCGGTATCTAATATCCAGGACGTAGGGTGGACTGAGAAACAGTTCTCAACGACTAACACACCCGAAGAAGATGCATCAACATGCATGTTCTCCATTTGGGCGGCGTGAGAATCAAGATATTCTCCTGTTTCCTGTTGTAGGGTTCCTAGGCACTCTAGTGAAGTCTCACAAGTGATCAAACATGCCAATTTATAAAAATTACGGTGCCGAGGAAACCTAGAACGGATCGTTGGCTAGAAGTATAGGCAAAGCAAGCAAGCTAGTTTACAACTAAACTATAAGATAACGGAAATACAACCTTTGTAGATCCGTTTGTCCACCTCCATAGCTCCGCAACGAAGTGCATTCGCTGTCCAAGTGAACTCCCGGGCTCTAGCGTTGGCTTTGTCGAAGAATAAGCGAGCTAGGTCGTCGATGTCCATGCCGAAGATGATCTACGTCGAGGCATCGCTAGATCGAGCTCCACCTTCACCAAGTCTTGAAAACTTGTGAAGGAAACACACTCTACTACTTGGCAAGAGGTAGAGGATGAAGAAATAGGAAGTGGGTAGACTTTAGAATTGGATTTCTCACTAGATTTCATGACTTGCCATTGGAGTAGCAAGCTTTCTTCATTGAAGAAGAAGATGAAGAAAGAAGAAGATGATATGATAAGTCTTTTTTTTTAAAAATAAAAACAATATGATACTTATCATGTCAACAACCATGGTTTAGTGTAGAGATTTAACCAAGGTTATATAAGTGGTTAGGGTTAGAGAAAAGACAAGAATGGTGGACTTAGTCAAGGTTTCAAGAAGTTTCAACTAAAAACAAAATAAGTCCACCATTTATCTTTCTCTTTATCTTTTCTAAATGAAATAAATAAAAAGATAAATGAATAAGCAAATGAAAAGATACCCTAACCACTAACTAACCATGGTTCAATACTTTACACAAAATCAAGGAAGAATGTATCATCAAACATGATACAAAAATGTGCACAAAAATATATCACATATACAATGTGCAAAATTCAAGTGAGAAAATCCATTTAAAGTGAACCAATACTAGTAAATGCAAAGCAATATATCAAATATATAATTATACATTAAATCATTAAATCAACACTTGATTCAATGATCCGGTCATATCGGATATAACCGACTAGTATCATATGTATCGGCTTATCGAATCAATCCTTGATTCGATAACTAGGTTATATCGCATATAACCATTCGACACATTTATCGCGAGAATGAAATACGGTATCACATACACGCATCATTCTCGGTCCCGCACATATCTCATATGCGCTCCTATTTCATTTCGCTTGAGCCAGGAAACCTCTGTGTAGGACTCTAAAGACTCGTCAATACGCCGGCAGCGGATGATGATCATATCAAACACCCACAAGCCGCAAGCGGTCTGCTAAACGTAACGGCCACCCGGGTATTGAGCGATCAGAAGATCGACGAGCAAGCCCGCTCACACTCCTGCGAATCCAACCAGTAACACTTACCGTACGGTCCGGTCTGTTCGTCTGATATATCGCATATCTCGCCTAGGGGTGGTAAACGTCAGACCCCAATAGCTCGATAAGTCATGCCGACTTGAGGTCCATAACATTCGTGAAACTACTGATAACTCTTACCAGTATATCACTGCAACCCTGGCCAGGGATTTCCTGTTATGGCCAGTCGAGCATAGCACAACATCAACCCCCAATACCGGGAGAGACGAATCCCCTCCTATCGCTCATTGCCTCCATGTGAATCGGGACTGTACCCAAAAACCACCTGTTTGCACGACTCAGTAGAGCCGTGGTAGGGTGGAAATCAAAGCACAGTGGGAGACACACAAGACTCTATGACGATCTCGGGTCAACAGACTAAGCTGTACCAGTGTCACCAGAGAACTGCCATCTGACTTGAGGTATAATACCATCTGGGAGTTCTCGGCGAGTCCGTTCAGTGTACCCAGTCTCCACTGAGCACCCGCATACCATCTTCGATGTCAAACACCAATGGATATGGGATCATCCATCGCCCATCGCATGGGTCGAGAAGATATGCGCTAGTCTACTCTGGAATATCGATGCCCCGTCTCGATATTCCCTCGACTAGGAACATTTCAAGGATGTACTCATGGACTACCCAGGCCCCACTAGTATGATCTACATCATAGTCCTGGAAGTCGAGTACACATCCTATGGGCTTTATCAACATGTAATCAGAGAGACAGAAAGTATACATGTTAAGATAAAGTGCAACCAGATAGCGTACTATCATGTCGAGCAAGAAAGTCCTACCTATATATGTCCCAGCATCCACTACAATATACATCCAATGTACAGTAATGGCCTCTAGGGCATACATATAACTAACAATCTCCCACTTGCACTAGGGCCATCTGTAGCAGTGGTTGCAGTATCACATACTCAACCATCCCCTAAAGGTCTCTCTTTGGGAAAAGGCCTTCGTGTTTGGATCCGCTGTGTTGTCCTCTGAGTCTACTCTCCTAACCTCGATCACCCTGGAGATCAACTATCTCCATGATCAGGTGATGCTTCCTCAGAATTTGTCTGGGTCACTGATGGGACCAGGGTTCCAGGGCCAAAGCCACACTTCCATTGTCATACAATGGCAGGAACCTAGTTCATCTTATGAACCAATGTACTCCCAAACTGCCTCTTTGGTAGTATCTTTAATAGTGATGCTACCAGCCTTTATCGTCTAGTTTGCCACGGTATCTAGCTTGGAACTCTTCCAACATACCGTCCCTTTACTGAGGGTAAAGACAGTGCCTGTGACTGACATTCAGTCGTCTTTATCACCCTGGAACACTTCCAGTGATTCTCCCCAGGATCGATTGATACAATCTCACTATACCTAGTGAGAACCCTAATATCCCTTTAGATCTATCTCATAGGTCCAAATCTCAGGATTTAGGAGGTATCATCTTTATCCTATTTAGAGAATCCTTGTGATAATAGGAGATTGATCGATCGTAGTATAGGAAACTCTTTTCCTATCAAGAGTATGTTGTCTACGTGCAATACGAAGATGACCACCATACTCCATACTACCCTTTTGTATATACAAGGTTCGTCTACCATTTTGATGAAGTCAAACACTTTGACTATCATATCAAAACAGACGTTCCAACTCCGCGATGCCTGCTTCATTATGTAAAGCAACTTGCACACGTTTCCGCTGCTCCTACTGTTTACGAAGACCTCTGGCTGTGTTCTTATAGACGTTCTCTTCTAAATCAGTATTTAGAAAAGTAGTCATGGCACCCAACCACCAGATATCGCAGTCATGGTATGTAGCCGTGGTAAGTAGGATCTGGATAGACTTAAGCATAGCTACTGGAAAAAGGTTTCATCATTATCCATGCCTGGTCGATGATGAAAACCTTTAACAAGTCTAGCTTTGAAAGTCTCAACTTTTCCATCTACACCAAGTAATCTTCTCAAGATATACTTGTTCCTGATGGGGATTTAACCCTTCAGATATAGCAATCAAAGTCCATACTTTGCTGGTGTACATGGATTCCATCTCAGATCGCTAAGCATCCAGCCATTCTTACAGAGTCCCTACTCTTGATGGCCTGCTCGAAACTAGTTGGGTCATCATCTCATGATGCATTCCTTTCTCCCACTGTCATCGAGAAACCGAGGTATCTCTCAGGCGGATGAGGAACCCTATTAGATCGGCGGAGAGGCTGAGGTTCGTCGGGAACTATAGAATCTTATGGTTCTGTCAAATCATCAACTGCAGTTTTGTATAGCTGGAACCTTTCCAGTTCTACAGAACTGATCCTGCCTCGATCTTGTCCGGATTTTGCTTTAAACATAGGCCGGACAACCCCAAATCTTAACTCGCTTAAGAGATGGGTTCTTCCCATACCATATCTTATATGGAGTGGTAGGCAGTGATTTGATTCGAACCTAATTCAATAGGTATGCAGCTTCTCAAGTGCATAACTCCCAAAAGGAAATAGGTAACTCAGTAATACTCATCATAGAGCACGCGATATCTAATACTGTGTGATTGCTCCGCCCCGATACACCGTTGTGCTGTGGTGTATTCAGAGGAGTAATACTGAGAGAGAATCTCATTTTCCTTTAGAATAATCCAAGGATTCCATGCACAAGTATTCTCCTCCCTGATCTCATCATAGGACATAATACTTATACCCGGTTATTGGTTCTCTACTTCTAACTTATATTCTGTGAATGCCTCAAAAGGTTCGGACTTATGTTTCAATAGGAACATATGACTGAATCTTGAGAGATTATCAGAGAATATAATGAAGTAAAAAGAACCAGTCCTGGCATGTGTAGACAGGAGACCTTACATACATCATCATGTATCAGTCCTAAGAGTTTACTAACTCTTTCTCTGTTTCCAGTAAACAGAGCTGGTGTCATTATATCTTTGTGACATGACTGGCAAGTTTCACAAGATGTAAATTCAAACTGATTTAAATATGCATCTAAATGTAACTTCAGCTAGTCGGGTCGCATTGATATGACCTAGTCTACAATACCTCAAGAAGAATTCGTTCATTTCTGAACTCTTCCTCTTGTGTGTGTTCTGTATATGAGGAACTGTAGTTTGATTTAGAACGTCAATGCTTTTAGATAACGTGCCTGAACCGATCAACTTTTGATATAGGAAATGTTCAAAACATTATCCATCAATACAAAATTATATCCTTTCTTTACTAATAAAGAGATTGATATGATTTTGTATATCAGGTTCGGTATCTAATAGCATTTGTTCAGAATCAATGTATTCGTAATACAGGGTGACAGTGACCAACGGACTTGGCTGCAACACTTGCCCCGGTTTCTGTCTCATGAAACTTATCACCCGTTCTCAGTTTTTCTACCTTTTTGTAGCCCTATGTAATAGATTACATATCTGGGATCCTGATCCGGTATCAAATACCCAGGATGCAGAGGATACTGAGAAACAGTTCTTTGTAATGAACACACCCGAAGGAGATGCATCATATGCACTTTCTTCGTTTGGGCGGCATAGGAATTCTGGTATTCCCCTATTTCCTGCTCTGTCTTATAACAATTATAAGTTGGAGCGGGACCAACGTTCCCCAGCTCAGTATAACAAGCGGGTTCGGTCAAAATTCCGTTTTATTATCTTGATTAAGGCGTGATATGGTCGCTACCAGGAGAGAGAGAGAAGAAAACACTCTGCGTGCGCTCTTGCAAGATCAGATTGGTTATTTATTTTATCTAATCAGGATGGCTCCCACTGTTTTTATCAAATCTTCCTTCAAACCCTAAAAGGAAAGACTAGCCGGGATTAATTACACTCTACAAGTTCGCCAATCTTTCAGCCAGGCCAGTGTCGGTACTTTGAGGGAGGTTCCCCGTGCTTTCGCACGGACCTAATTACAGTAAACCTCGTTTTTCCAGAGGCGTAACCCCGTTGACACCTTTCTAGACACCTACTTGATCGGCTAATTGTAAAGTACAAAACTCTCCCAGGAGTAACAATTACTCACAGTGGGTATCGGGATCCAGCTATCACATAGAAGGTATGCAATCTCATTGCAAGTTTCAACACTTGAAACTCCCGATAAAGGTTTTTACCCCTAGCACCTATGACCTTAACTATGGTCAACAAATCATAAGTACTAGTCAAGTTCTACCCGTCATTTCGTGATTAATTAGACCCACCCACATGACCCTTAACTAAGGTCAACAAAGTCACGCGACTGTCCTAACTAATCGCATCATATGCGGTGTAGGAAGACATCACTTAGCTACCGTACACTGTGCCTTGACTATGGTCAACAAACACAGCACGAATACTAAGTACTCTACTTCCTAAAATGACGGAGGGTTGCGAATGGTTTTTGTGAAAACCTTTAACGCTTTGAACTTGATCTCGTTGCGGAATCAAATGGTTTTTAAATGGAATGTTTTTGAGGCTTTTCTAGTTTTGCTAAAGGGGTCACTCCCGGTGAAGGGATCGTCGGCCCTTTCCTCGTCGAATGAGGTGCGGGATATATCATATATATCACTGTGCAAAGGAGAAACTATAGAAGCGATCAAAAACAAACCGAGTGTGTAGCATCTGCCAGTTATTGCTAAAGGAGTCACTCCCGGTGAAGGGATCTCGGTCCTTTCCTCATCGAATAAGGTGCAGGATGTTCTATAATGAACACCACAATGCAAAGCAAGAACTGTAGCTACCTGTTTTTATTTTGAAATTCGATTCCACAACATCAATTAGGTTTATTTTCTTTCATTAATCTTATTAATGAATATCCCATCATTTAAGTGCACCTAACCATCACAGATAAATATAACATACGCTTATGCCATCCGCATTCGCCTCGATGTCCCGTCTGCACCGTTAGGTTAGGTAACTAACGCCAGAGCGAGACAGGGCTAGCGCGGGTGTAAAACATAAGCAACGTCTATATAATATATCATATATACTATAATATCTGTCACAGAGCACAGAACATCGCATGATCACAGATAAAACACAGCAGAAGAAACATATGAAATATTGGATATACTAGGACGTCCGTGTTTTCAATACGAGCCAGTATAAAATACGGATTCCACGGTCGTGATGAATAGCCAATCCCACACCCCTAGACCCCTACGAGAGCGGCAAGCAACCCTACCAATTCTAGGGTTAGGAGACCCGGACTCGACTCCTCGAGATGGTCTCCCACTGGACCCTAGAACCCGGTTACTTGTGCTCCCCACCTTGGGTCTATCCTAGTGCAGAAAAGTAAATAATATACAAATGGTGACAACATCCGCAACCTAGAAGTGCCCCAATAAAAGAATATTACATACAAGTTTTTACATGAATGAAAATGAAAAACACTCATCTCACATAAAAACCCCCGGCTATTCAAACACGACGATCCAATATAACATATCCAGCAACACATAACATCACATGTCATCAACGTAAGTAAATATGCGTATCCCAATTGTCGTTGACATATAGCAACGAAACCGGCGATATCACACATTACACTTACGGTCACAGAAAAGAAAGTGTAAAACTACAACAGTTGGAATCCGCAACCTCCTCAGACATCGCATGCCTGACCAAATGAATTACTTAGACATCGCATGCCTAACAATTATAAACCCCGCATTTCAGTCTCATTATCGAAAACTCTTTTCAATATCAAGTCGGGCAATTCAACAGGATCCCCAACATTCTGATCGAATGCTCGTCGCAAACTTCAGTAGACGGCCGCACCCCCGATACCGTCGACGAAGTGCACCAAGGCGGAACACCGCTGCCGTGAGCACCCGAACGGATGCTTTCGGCGACGGGGTTCTCCTACAGTCACTTGGTCGGGGCGATGGAGTGAGGCTGTCTATTAAGTTTACTCGGCGAGTATCCGCGTACACTACGTGATTGCGACGGACTTTTGATCACATCAAAATTCTGTGGCAACCGATCAAGTGAGACTAAACTGCTACGTTTATAATATTCATTCTGTTATCTCATAACAATTTGTGAATTCCAATTATTGTATCACATTCGAGATAATTAGAAAATGTTAAACCTTTCGATCGAACAATCGAACACCCAAGTTTTCCCGATACAGATCAACACATGAAACAAGTCTAACAACATTCAGTTCGTGCCTCAGTACCAACGGTCCAGCCGTAGAAGGGTCAAGCCAACGCCTCACATGTGGCACGTCGTACTACCCCAAACCCGAAGGTTCAAAGGGCAGTTCAAGACGGTCACATAATCGAGTTAAGGTTTGTTGTCTTCTGGAGGGTCCATCGCGTTACTTGAACTACTTAGAACGTCGTTAAACTTCGGAAAAATCCAACAATTGGAAATTTCCCGGCAGGGGAAAAAGTGGGTATTTATATCCGGTCGAACTTTTTAACATATTCTAAAATTACCCGGAAAGCCAGACCGACAAAATTAGACAGTCCGATCGAATATACAGAGTTCCCAATACAGGCCAGAAAATAAAACTCTGGAATAAATATTAAAATAATCCCAGGAAACCCAGCACTACTTACTAAGAGTTACTGTGCAAACGTCGATGCACAAAACGACAAAACAGCCGCGGAACCGCCGCATGAGCATGCTCATGCCGCGGATCCGCGGTGACTTTAAGGAATCAGTGCACCGAATTTTGCAGTAACCCTTACATTTTCCTGCTGAATTTTCTGGATATTTTTAATTTCGAAAAATCCACATTTTACAGAAAAGTCCAGAGAGCAATTTTCAAAGCCGGGTTTTGGGTCGATCGGACTTCTAACTCCGTCGGGACTTCGCCTAAGGCTCTAGCCTGGCTCTGATACCACTGTAGGGTTCCTAGGCACTCTAGTGAAGTCTCACAAGTGATCAAACATGCCAATTTATAAAAATTACGGTGCCGAGGAAACCTAGAACGGATCGTTGGCTAGAAGTATAGGCAAAGCAAGCAAGCTAGTTTACAACTAAACTATAAGATAACAGAAATACAACCTTTGTAGATCCGTTTGTCCACCTCCATAGCTCCGCAACGAAGTGCATTCGCTGTCCAAGTGAACTCCCGGGCTCTAGCGTCGGCTTCGTAGAAGAATAAGCGAGCTAGGTCGTCGATGTCCATGCCGAAGATGATCTACGTCGAGGCATCGCTAGATCGAGCTCCACCTTCACCAAGTCTTGAAAACTTGTGAAGGAAACACACTCTACTACTTGGCAAGAGGTAGAGGATGAAGAAATAGGAAGTGGGTAGACTTTAGAATTGGATTTCTCACTAGATTTCATGACTTGCCATTGGAGTAGCAAGCTTTCTTCATTGAAGAAGAAGATGAAGAAAGAAGAAGATGATATGATAAGTCTTTTTAAAAAAAAATAAAAACAATATGATACTTATCATGTCAACAACCATGGTTTAGTGTAGAGATTTAACCAAGGTTATATAAGTGGTTAGGGTTAGAGAAAAGACAAGAATGGTGGACTTAGTCAAGGTTTCAAGAAGTTTCAACTAAAAACAAAATAAGTCCACCATTTATCTTTCTCTTTATCTTTTCTAAATGAAATAAATAAAAAGATAAATGAATAAGCAAATGAAAAGATACCCTAACCACTAACTAACCATTGTTCAATACTTTACACAAAATCAAGGAAGAATGTATCATCAAACATGATACAAAAATGTGCACAAAAATATATCACATATACAATGTGCAAAATTCAAGTGAGAAAATCCATTTAAAGTGAACCAATACTAGTTAATGCAAAGCAATATATCAAATATATAATTATACATTAAATCATTAAATCAACACTTGATTCAATGATCCGGTCATATCGGATATAACCGACTAGTATCATATGTATCGGCTTATCGAATCAATCCTTGATTCGATAACTAGGTTATATCGCATATAACCATTCGACACATTTATCGCGAGAATGAAATACGGTATCACATACACGCATCATTCTCGGTCCCGCACATATCTCATATGCGCTCCTATTTCATTTCGCTTGAGCCAGGAAACCTCTGTGTAGGACTCTAAACACTCGTCAATACGCCGGCAGCGGATGATGATCATATCAAACACCCACAAGCCGCAAGCGGTCTGCTAAACGTAACGGCCACCCGAGTATTGAGCGATCAGAAGATCGACGAGCAAGCCCGCTCACACTCCTGCGAATCCAACCAGTAACACTTACCGTACGGTCCTGTCTGTTCGTCTGATATGTCGCATATCTCGCCTAGGGGTGGTAAACGTCAGACCCCAATAGCTCGATAAGTCATGCCGACTTGAGGTCCATAACATTCGTGAAACTACTGATAACTCTTACCAGTATATCACTGCAACCCTGGCCAGGGATTTCCTGTTATGGCCAGTCGAGCATAGCACAACATCAACCCCCAATACCGGGAGAGACGAATCCCCTCCTATCGCTCATTGCCTCCATGTGAATCGGGACTGTACCCAAAAACCACCTGTTTGCACGACTCAGTAGAGCCGTGGTAGGGTGGAAATCAAAGCACAGTGGGAGACACACAAGACTCTATGACGATCTCGGGTCAACAGACTAAGCTGTACCAGTGTCACCAGAGAACTGCCATCTGACGTGAGGTATAATACCATCTGGGAGTTCTCGGCGAGTCCGTTCAGTATACCCAGTCTCCACTGAGCACCCGCATACCATCTTCGATGTCAAACACCAATGGATATGGGATCATCCATCACCCATCGCATGGGTCGAGAAGATATGCGCTAGTCTACTCTGGAATATCGATGCCCCGTCTCGATATTCCCTCGACTAGGAACATTTCAAGGATGTACTCATGGACTACCCAGGCCTCACTAGTATGATCTACATCATAGTCCTGGAAGTCGAGTACACATCCTATGGGCTTTATCAACATGTAATCAGAGAGACAGAAAGTATACATGTTAAGATAAAGTGCAACCAGATAGCGTACTATCATGTCGAGCAAGAAAGTCCTACCTATATATGTCCCAGCATCCACTACAATATACATCCAATGTACAGTAATGGCCTCTAGGGCATACATATAACTAACACCTGTTCAGTCTTATAACACTTATAAGATAGAACTGGTTCAACGTTCCCCTGCACAGTATAACATGCGGGTTCGGTCAATACATCCATATTATTATCTTTATTAAGGCATGATATGGTCGCTACCTGGAGAGAGAGAGAAGAAAACACTTTAGCGTATGCTCTTGCAAGATCAGATTGGTTATTATTTTATCTAATCAGGATGGCTCCCACTATTTTTATCAAATCTTCCTTCAAACCCTAAAAGGAAAGACTAGCCGGGATTAATTACACCCTACAATTTCGCCAATTTTTCAGCCAGGCCAGTGTCGGTACTTTGAGGGAGGTTCCCCGTGCTTTCGCACGGAGATAATTAAAGTAAACCTCGTTTTCCCAGAGGCGTAACCCCGTTGACACCTTTCTAGACACCTACTTGATCAGCTAATTGTCCTGTGTAAAACTCTCCTAGGAGTAACAATTACTCACAGTGGGTATTGGGATCCAACTATCTCATAGAAGGTATGCAATCTCATTGAAAATTTCAACACTTGAAATTCCCGATAATACTTTCGCCCCTAACGTGCTATGACCTTGACGAATGCCAAACAACCCATAGTGCGCTAGTCAAGTTCAACCCGTACATTTCTTGATTGAATTAAACCCACCCGCACGACCCTTGACGAATGCCAAACAACGCCGTACGAATACCCTAATCCAATCGCATCATATGCTACAGATAAATAGTAAATAGCTACCGTACACTATGCCTTGACGAATGCCAAACTACCGTAGCACGAATACTAAGTAATATCTATCTGAAATGTCGGAGGGCTACGTAGGTTTTTCAGAAAACCATGAGCGTAATGAACTTTATATCGTTGTAGAATCGAGTGAATTTTGAAATGGAGTGATTTGAGGCTTTCATTCATTTTGCTAAAGAGGTCACTCCCGGTGAAGGATCTCGGCTCTTTCCTTATGGAATAAGGTGCAGGATATATCATATATATTACTATACAAAGCAAAAACACCAAAAAGCAATCAAAAGACAAACCGAGTGTTATAGCATCTGCCAGTTTTGCTAAAGAGGTCACTCCCGGTGAAGGGATCTCGGATCTTTCCTCATCGAATAAGGTGCAGGATATATCATATATATCGCTATGCAAAGCAAAAACTGTAGCTACCCTTTTTGAAAAATTTGATTCTACAACATCTTTTAGGTTTTTTTTCTTTCATTAATCATATTAATGAAGTCCCATCATTTAATCACCTAAACATCACAGATAAATACGACGTACACTTATGCCATCCGCATTCGCCTCGATGTCCCCTCGTGCACCGTTAGGTTAGGTAACTAACGGCAGAGCGGGACAGGGCTAGCGCGGGTGTAAAAAATAAGAAACATCTATATAATATATCATATATACAATATACAGTATTTATCATAACATATCAAATGATCACATCACAGATATCGCAGCAGAAGAAACATATGAAACATTGGATATACTAGGACGTCCGTGTTTTATTTTGAGCCTCTCTAAAACACGGATTCCACGGTCGCGATGAATAGCCAAACCCACACCCTTATACCCCTACGAGAGCGGCAAGAAACCTTTCCAATTCTAGAGTTAGGAGACCCGGACTCGACTGCTCGAGTTGGTCTCCCACTGGACTCTAGAACCCGGTTACTTGTGCTCTCCTCCTTGGGTCTATCCTAGTGCGGAAAAGTAAATAATATACAAATGGTGACATCAACCTCATCCCGGAAGTGCCCCAATAAAAGAATATTACATACATTTAATTTTACATGAATGAAAATAAAAACACTCATCTCACATAAAAAAAACCCGGCTATTCAGAACGCGACGATCCAATATAACATATCCAGCAACACATAACATCACATGTCATCAACGTAAGTAAATATGCGTATCCCAATTGTCGTTGACATATAGCAACGAAACCGGAGATATCACATATTACACTTACGGTCGCAGAAAAGAAAGTGTAAAACTACAACATTTGGAATCCACAATCTCTTTAGACATCGTAAATCCGAAATATCACATACTTCGCATTTCATGCCCAACTGTTTGAATTCCACATATTGTATCACATTCCCGATAAATAGGCAGTATTAAACTTTCCGATCGGATAATCAAACACCCAAGATTTCCTAAATAGCTCAACACTTGAGCGGAGTTCAAAAATTCCAGAATACGTCACAGTACCAACGGTCCAGTCGTAGAAGGGTCAAGCCAACGCCTCACATGTGGCACGCCGTACTGCCCCCAAACCCTAAGGTTTAGAGGAAGTTCAAGACGGTCACATAATCGAGTTAAGGTTTGTGTTCTTCCAGAGGGTCCATCACGTTACTTGCACGTTTTTCCGAAAGATTTAAACCCAAGAAAAATTCAACACTTGAAAGTTTTTCGTGCCGGGAAAAAATGAGTTAATGATATCCGTTCGAACATTTTAACAGTTTCTAAATATCCGGAAAACAAAACGAAATTAAATATTCCGATCGAATTAACGAATACAAAATGATCCCCAGAATACTCAACACTTGAGTCAGTTTAAAAATACCCAGAAAATAGAACTATCATATAGGTGTATTACTGTGCAAAAACCAAATCAAACACTCACTGCCGCGGATCCGCGGCACAAGCAGTCCATTGCCGCGGTTCCGCGGCGGTCCGTATGGCTTATGTCACCGTTTTGCACAATAATGCTTAAAATTACCTGCTGCATTTTTTAGGTATTTTAAATTCAGAAAAATCACAGTTTTTTAAAAAAGTCCAGAGAGGGGTCGTTTTGACGTTTCGGGGTTCGTTTGGAGTTTTAACTTCGTATACACGTCGCCTAATGCTCTAGCTAGTCTCTGATACCACTGTAGGGTTACTAGGCACTCTAACAAGGGTTAAGAAAGCATCAACCATGCCCGATTAAAATTTTAGCCGTTCCTAACAACCCTAAACAAGATCTTTGCTAGAAAATTAGGGTTTCACATGCAAGTAAATAGCATCTACAACTAAGTGAATACGAAATACAACCTTTGTAGATCGGTCCTTCACTTCTTTAGCTCCTTGTTGAAGTCCTTTCGCTGCGATCGTGGTTCTCCCCGACTCTTGCATGGCTTCATGAGGCTAAATGAGCGTCCTTGCTTGAAGTCTTCGAGGCCGAAGATGATCTACGTCGAGGGATGCCAACTCAAGCTTCTACTTCACTAACAAGAGAATTAGCGAAGCAAACACCCTAAACTAAAGTGCTAGTCTAGTAGAGGATGGAGAAATAGGAAGTAGGCTCACTTTAGAATTTGTTTTCTCACAATGTTTCTCACTTTAGATCAAACCCTAGAGTGCTCTTTTGCTCAAGGAAGAAGATGAAGAAAATAAAGAGAGAAAGATAATGATCAAGTAAGAAAGCTAACCATGGTGAGTGAGTATCATATACTAACTCATGTAGAGACATAACCATGGCTAATCCTTATGGTTGGGTTAACAAATATCCATAGTAAAAACAAACTTAGTGGACTTAGTCAATGCATCCACAAGCTTCCACAAGCTTCGTGCATTTTTCTAATGCTCCACTAATTTTGTAATTACTTTAAATATTAAAACCCAACATAATAAATAGCATGGTGTAAGTCTCATACACCCATGAATTATGTATCAACAACCATGATACAAAAAGAAAACACATTTTAATATAAATCATATATACATTAAAGTTGTGCACATGTGAGAAAAACCCTTAAGTGAACAAATGTTAGTTAATGTAAATTAGTATATCCAATATACAATTATACAATAAATTATTAAATCAACATTTGACTTAATAATCCGGTCATAACTCATATAACCGACTAACATCCAATGTATCGACTTATCGAATCAACACTTGATTCGATAACCCGGCTATATCACATATAACCGACCGATACAAAAAGTCACGAAAATAGAATACGGTATCACATACACGCATTATTCTCGGTCCCGCACATTTCACATATGCGCTCCTATTTCGTTTTGCCTGAGCCAGTAAAACCTCTATGTAGGACTCTAAAGACTCGTCAATACGCCGGCAGTAGGTGATGATCACATCAAGCACCCATAAACCGTCAGCGGTACTAGCTGGATGTAACGGATACCCGGGTATTGAGCGATCAGATGATCAGCAAGAAAGCCCGCTCCAACTCCTGTAAAAGCCAAACAGTAACACTTCCCGTACAGTCCGGTCTCCTTGTCTGATACGTCGCATATCAAGTCTAGGGGTGGTAAACGTCAGACCCCAATAACTGATAAGTCGTGCCGATGTGAGGCTCATAACGGGTCTAGAAACTACGGGTAAAACTTACCAGTAAATCTCTAAAGTAGCCCTGGCCAGGGACTTCCCTGTTATGGCCAATCGAGCACAACGCAACATCAACCCCCAATATTGGGAGAGTTGAAACCCCTCCTATCGCTCATTGCCTCCATGTGACTCGGGACTGTATCCAAAAACCAACATTTTGCACGTCCTCTTGTACGTGGTAAGGTGGAAATCAAAGCACAATGGGAATCACACAAGACTCTATGATGATCTCGGGTCTACAGACTAACCTGCACAAGTGTCACCATAGAACTGCCATCTGACGTGAGTTATAATACCATCTGGGAGTTCTCGGTGAGTCCGTCCAGTGTACCCAGTCTCCTCTGAGCACCTGTATACCATCTCTGATGTCAAACACCAATGGATATTGGATCATCCATCGCCCATCACATGGGTCGAGAAGCGTATACGCTAGTCTACTCTGGTATATCGATGCCCTGTCTCGATACACTTACGACTAGGAACATTAAAGGATGTACTTATGGACTACCATAGCCCCACTAGTATGATCCGCATCATAGTCCAGGTAGTCAAGTACACATCCTAAGGGCTTTACCAACATGTAACTATAAGACAGTATCAACAGACAAGTATACATGTTAAGATAAAGAGCAACCAGATAGCATACTATCATATCGAGCAAGAAAGTCCTCTCTATATATGTCCAAGCATCCAATATAATATACATCATCTGTACAATACTGGCCTCTAGGGCATACATACAACTAACAATCTCCCACTTGCACTAGGGCCAGCTGCTGTAGTATCGCATACCAAGCATCCCGAAGAGTCTCTCAAACTGTATCTGGGGAATGACCTTCGTGAGTGGATCTGCTTTGTTGTTCTTCGTGTCAACCCTCCTAACCTCGATCTCCCGGCGATCTACTATCTTCCGAATCAGGTGATACCGCCTCAGAATATGCCTGGATCGCTGATGGGACCTGGGTTCATTAGCCAAAGCCACTGCTCCATTGTTATCACAATACAAAGGTATTGGATGCTCAATGGATGGAACCACTCCAAGTTCAGTAATGAACTTCTTGATCCAGACAACCTCTTTGGCAGCATCGTTGGCAGCGATGTATTCAGCCTCCATCGTCGAGTCTGCCACGGTTTCCTGCTTGGAACTCTTCTAGCAAATCGCCCCTCCGTAAAGGGTAAAGACAAATCCTGAGTGCGACTTAGAGTCGTCCTTATCACTCTGGAAGCTCGAATCGGTAAAGGACTCCACTAGGAATTCTCCGTAACCATACACCAAGAGCATCTCTTTAGTCCTTCGCAAGTACTTGAGAATGCTCTTCACAGCTGTCCAGTGACTCTCTCCAGGATCAGCTTGATACCTACTCACTACACTTAGTGAGTGTGCTACATCGGGTCCGGTACATAGCATCGCGTACATGATAGAGCCTACAGCCGAAGCATAGGGTATCCCTTGCATGCGATCTCTCTCCAAATCAGTCTTGGGAAACATCTCTTTGGAGAGAGTGAGTCCAGAGATCATGGGTAAGTACCCACGCTTGGATTCTTCCATACTAAACCTCTTTAGTATGGTGTCAATGTACCTAGATTGGGACAATCCCAATATCCTTTAAGATCTATCTCTATAGATCATAATTCCTAATATGCAGGAGGCATCACCTAGATCTTTCATTGAGAATCTTTGCGATAAGAAGAGCTTGACCGATTGCAGCATAGGAAGGTCATTTCCTATCAAGAGTACGTCGTCCATGTACAATACAAAGAAGACAACCTTACTCTCTGCCACCTTCTTGTAGATACAAGGTTTATCTACGTTTTTGACGAAATCAAACTCTTTGATAACGACGTCAAAGAAGATGTTCCAACTCCGTGATGCTTGCTTTAATCCATAAATGGATTTAAGCAGCTTGCACACCTTCCCGCTGCTCCCACTAGCTATGAAGCCCTCTGGCTGAGTCATGTACACGCTCTCTTCTAAATCACCGTTTAGAAAGGCGGTCTTAACATCCATTTGCCAGATTTCGTAGTCATGATATGCAGCGATGGCAAGCATGATCCGGATGGATTTAAGCATAGCCACTGGAGAAAAGGTTTGGTCATAGTCCACACCTGGTCTTTGACGAAAACCCTTTGCAACAAGTCTAGCATTGAAAGTCTCCACTTTCCCATCTGCACCAAGTTTTTTTCTTGAAGATCCACTTGCTCCCAATGGGTTTTACCCCTTCAGGAGCATCTTCCAAAGTCCATACTTTGTTGGTGTACATGGATTCCATCTCGGACCGCATTGCATCCAGCCATTTCACCGGGTCCCCACTCGTGATGGCCTTCTCGAAGCTAGTTGGGTCATCATCAACCATGATGCAATCCTCGCTCCCACCATCAATGAGAAAACCGTAGTATCTCTCAGGTGGAGAAGAAACCCTGCTAGATCGGCGGAGCGGCTGGGGTTCGTCGGGTACTACTGAATCCTCTGGTTCTACCAAGTCTTCTGTTATAGTTTGTGTCGCTGGAACCTCATCCAGTTATACCTCAATGCCACTGATCTGTTTCATAAGAAAACCTTTTTCTTAGAAAGTGGCATGTCGAGAAACAAACACCTTTTGTTCCTCAGGGTGGTAGAAGATATACCCTTGTGAATTTTTGGGATGTCCTACAAACTTACATAAGACAGATCTTGCCTCGAGTTTGTCTGGATTTTCTCTTTTGACATAGGCCGGACAACCCCATATCTTAACATACTTAAGAGATGGTCTCTTTCCTTTCCATTTCTCATATGAAGTAGTAGGCACTGATTTGGAAGGAACCATATTCAATAGGTGTATGGCTATCTCAAGCGCATACCTCCAGAAGGAAATAGGCAACACAGCATTGCTCATCATAGAGCGCACCATATCTAATCGCATGCGATTCCTCCGTTCCGATACACCGTTGTGCTGTGGTGTATAAGGAGGAGTAAGCTGAGAAAGAATCCCATTCTCTATTAAATAATCCAGAAAATCATTGCTTAAGTATTCTCCTCCTCGATCAGATCGAATGATCTTAATACTTTTGCCCGTTTGGTTCTCTACTTCATGCTTATATTCTCTGAATTTTTCAAAAACTTCAGACTTGTGTTTTATCAGGAACACATGTCCGTATCTAGAGAGATCGTCAGTGAATGTAATGTAGTAGGAAGAACCGTTCCTGGCATGCGTAGACATATGACCGCATACATCACTATGTACCAGTCCTAAGAGTTCCGTAACTCTTTCTCCGTGTCCACTAAACGGAGCTTTGGTCATTTTTCCTTTAAGACATGAATGGCATGTATCATAAGATGATAATTCGAACGGATTCAAATATCCATCTTTATGTAACTTAGCTAGTCATGTCGCATTGATATGACCAAATCTACAATGCCACAAGAAGGATTCCTTCATTTCTGAACTCTTTCTCTTGTGTGTGTTTTGTAAATTGAGTACTGTATTTTGATTGAGAATGAATATGCCATTATGTAACGAGCCTGATGCAATCAACTTTTGATCTAGGAAGATGTTCATAACATTTTCTTGTACTACAAAATTATATCCTTCTTTACTCAGTAAAGAAACTAATATAATGTTGCACATCATGTTCGGTATATAATAGCACTCATTCAGAATCAGCGTATTACGACTTGGTAATACAAGGTGATATTCGCTAACTGCTTTGGCTGCAATACTTGCACCATTTCTTACTTGAACGGAATGATCACCTTTTCCCAGTTCTCTACCATTCCGTAGCCAATGTAACAGTTTACATATGTGGGATCCTGATTCGGTATATAATACCCAGGACGTAGCGTGAACTGAGAAACAGTTCTCAATGACTAACTCACCCGAAGAAGGTGCATTGACATGCATGTTCTCCGTTTGGGCGGCGTGAGAATCCAGATATTCTCCTATTTCCTGTTCAATCTTATAACACTTATAAGATAGAACGGGTTCAACGTTCCCCTGCACAGTATAACATGCGGGTTCGGTCAATACATCCATATTAGTATCTTTATTAAGGTATGATATGGTCGCTACCTGGAGAGAGAGAGAAGAAAACACTTTAGCGTATGCTCTTGCAAGATCAGATTGGTTATTATTTTATCTAATCAGGATGGCTCCCACTGTTTTTATCAAATCTTCCTTCAAACCCTAAAAGGAAAGACTAGCCGGGATTAATTACACCCTACAATTTCGCCAATCTTTCAGCCAGGCCAGTGTCGGTACTTTGAGGGAGGTTCCCCGTGCTTTCGCACGGACCTAATTAAAGTAAATCTCGTTTTCCCAGAGGCGTAATCCTGTTGACACTTTTCTAGACACCTACTTGATTAGCTAATTGTCCTGTGTAAAACTCTCCCAGGAGTAACAATTACTCGCAGTGGGTATCCGGATCCAACTATCTCATAGAAGGTATGCAATCTCATTGCAAATTTCAACACTTGAAATTCCCGATAATGCTTTTGCCCCTAACGTGCTATGACCTTGACGAATGCCAAACAACCCTTAGTGCGCTAGTCAAGTTCAACCCGTATATTTCTTGAATGAATTAAACCCACCCGCATGACCCTTGACGAATGCCAAACAATGCCGTACGAATACCCTAATCCAATCGCATCATATGCTACAAATAAATAGTAAATAGCTATCGTATACTACGACTTGACAAATGCCAAACTACCGTAGCACGAATACTAAGTAATATCTATCTGAAATGTCGGAGGGCTACGCAAGTTTTCAGAAAACCATGAGCGTAATGAACTTGATATCGTTGTAGAATCGAGTGAATTTTGAAATGGAGTGATTTTGAGGCTTTCATTTGTTTTGCTAAAGAGGTCACACCCGGTGAAGGGATCTCGCCTCATTCCTTATGGAATAAGGTGCAGGATATATCATATATATTACTATGCAAAGCAAAAACTCCAAAAAGCAATCAAAAGAAAAACCGAGTGTTGTAGCATCTTCCAGTTTTTCTAAAGAGGTCACTCCCGGTGAAGGGATCTCGGTTCTTTCCTCATCGAATAAGGTGCAGGATATATCATATATATCGCTATGCAAAGCAAAAACTGTAGCTACCCTTTTTGAAAAATTTGATTCTACAACATCATTTAGGTTTCTTTTCTTTCATTAATCATATTAATGAAGTCCCATCATTTAATCACCTAAACATCACAGATAAATACGACGTACACTTATGCCATCCGTATTCGCCTCGATGTCCCCTCGTCCACTGTTAGGTTAGGTAACTAACGGCAGAGTGGGGCAGGGCTAGCGCCGGTGTAAAACATAAGTAACGTCTATATAATATATCATATATACTATATACAGTATTTATCACAACATATCAAATAATCACATCACAGATATCGCAGCAGAAGAAACATATGAAACATTGGATATACTAGAAGGTCCGTGTTTTATTTTGAGCCTCTATAAAATACGGATTCCACGGTCACGATGAATAGGCAAACCGACACCCCTAGACCCCTACGAGAGCGGCAAGCAACCTTTCCAATTCTAGAGTTAGGAGACCCGGACTCGACTCCTCGAGTTGGTCTCCCACTGGACTCTAGAACCCGGTTACTTGTGCTCTCCTCCTTGGGTCTATCCTAGTGCGGAAAAGTAAATAATATACAAATGGTGACATCAACCTCATCCCGGAAGTGCCCCAATAAAAGAATATTACATACATTTAATTTTACATGAATGAAAATAAAAACCCTCATCTCACATAAAAAAAACCCGGCTATTCAGAACGCGACGATCCAATATAACATATCCAACAACACATAACATCACATGTCATCAACGTAAGTAAATATGCGTATCCCAATTGTCGTTGACATATAGCAACGAAACCGGCGATATCACATATTACACTTACGGTCGCAGAAAAGAAAGTGTAAAACTACAATATTTGGAATCCACAATCTCTTTAGACATCGTAAATCCGAAATATCTCATACTTCGAATTTCATGCCCAACTGTATGAATTCCACATATTGTATCATATTCCAGATAAATAGGCAGTATTAAACTTTCCGACCGGATAATCAAACACCCATGATTTCCGAAATAGCTCAACACTTGAGCGGAGTTCAAAAATTCCAGAATACGTCACAGTACCAACGGTCCGGCCGTAGAAGGGTCAAGCCAACGCCTCACATGTGGCACGCCGTACTGCCCCCAAACCCTAAGGTTTAGAGGCAGTTCAAGACGGTCACATAATCGAGTTAAGATTTGTGTTCTTCTAGAGGGTCTATAGCGTTACTTGCACGTTTTTCCGAAAGATTTAAACCCAAGAAAAATTCAACACTTGAAAGTTTTTCGTGCCGGGAAAAAATGAGCTAATGATATCCGTTCGAACATTTTAACAGTTTCTAAATATCCGGAAAACAAAATGAAATTAAATATTCCGATCGAATTAACGAATACAAAATGATCCCATGAATACTCAACACTTGAGTCAGTTTAAAAATAACCAGAAAATAGAACCATCATATTGGTGTATTACTGTGCAAAAACCAAATCAAACACTCACTGTACTGCCGCGGATCCGCTGCACAAGTAGTCTATTGCCGTGTTTCCGCGGCGGTCCGTACGGCTTACGTCACCGTTTTGCACAATAATGCTTAAAATTACCTGCTGAATTTTTTAGGTATTTTTAATTCAGAAAAATCACAGTTTTTGAAAAAGTCCAGAGAAGGGGTCGTTTTGACGTTTCGGGGTTCGTTCGGAGTTTTAACTTCGTATACACGTCGCCTAATGCTCTAGCTAGTCTCTGATACCACTGTAGGGTTACTAGGCACTCTAACAAGGGTTAAGAAAGAATCAACCATACCCGATTAAAATTTTAGCCGTGCCTAACAACCCTAAACAAGATCTTTGCTAGAAAATTAGGGTTTCACATGCAAGTAAATAGCATCTACAACTAAGTGAATACGAAATACAACTTTTGTAGATCGGTCCTTCACTTCTTTAGCTCCTTGTTGAAGTCCCTTCACTGCGATCGTGGTTCTCCCGGACTCTTGCATGGCTTCACGAGGCTAAATGAGCGTCCTTGCTTGAAGTCTTCGTGGCCGAAGATGATCTACGTCGAGGGGATGCCAACTCAAGCTTCTACTTCACTAACAAGAGAATTAGTGAAGCAAACACCCTAAACTAAAGTGCTAGTCTAGTAGAGGATGGAGAAATAGGAAGTGGGTTCACTTTAGAATTTATTTTCTCACAATGTTTCTCACTTTAGATCAAACCCTAGAGAGCTCTTTTGCTCACGGAAGAAGATGAAGAAAATAAAGAGAGAAAGATAATGATCAAGTGAGAAAACTAACTATGGTGAGTGAGTATCATATACTAACTCATGTAGAGACATAACCATGGCTAATCCTTATGGTTGGGTTAACAAATATCCATAGTAAAAACAAACTTAGTGGACTTAGTCATTGCATCCACAAGCTTCCACAAGCTTCATGCATTTTTCTAATCCTCCACTAATTTTGTAATTACTTTAAATATTAAAACCCAACATAATAAATAGCATGGTGTAAGTCTCATACACCCATGAATAATGTATCAACAACCATGATACAAAAAGAAAACACATTTTAATATATATCATATATACATTAAAGTTGTGCACATGTGAGAAAAACGCTTAAGTGAACAAATGTTAGTTAATGTAAATTAGTATATCCAATATACAATTGTACAATAAATTATTAAATCAACACATGACTTAATAATCCGGTCATAACTCATATAACCGACTAACATCCAATGTATCGACTTATCAAATCAACACTTGATTCGATAACCCAGCTATATCACATATAACCGAACGATACAAAAAGTCACGAGAATAGAATACGGTATCACATACATGCATTATTCTCGGTCCCGCACATATCACATATGCGCTCATATTTCGTTTTGCCTGAGCCAGTAAAACCTCTATGTAGGACTCTAAAGACTCGTCAATACGCCGGCAGTAGGTGATGATCACATCAAGCACCCACAAGCTGTCAACGGTACTAGCTGGACGTAACGGCTACCCAGGTATTGAATGATCAGAAGATCAGCAAGCAAGCCCGCTCCAACTTCTGTAAAAGCCAAACGGTAACACTTCCCATATAGTCCGGTCTCCTCGTCTGATATATCGCATATCAAGTCTAGGTGTGGTAAACGTCAGACCCCAATAACCGATAAGTTGTGCCGATGTGAGGCTCATAACGGGTCGAGAAACTACTGGTAACAATTACCGGTAAATCTCTATAGCATCCCTGGCCAGGGACTTCCCTGTTATGGCCAATCGAGCACAGCGCAACATCAACCCCCAATACCGGGAGAGACGAAACCCCTCCTATCGCTCATCGCCTCCATGTGACTCGGGACTGTACCTAAAAACCACCGTTTTGCACGCCCTCTTGGACATGGTAAGGTGGAAATCAAAGCACAGTGGGAATCACACAAGACTCTATGACGATCTCGGGTCAACAGACTAACCTGCATAAGTGTCACCATAGAACTGCCATCTGACGTGAGGTATAATACCATCTGGGAGTTCTCGGGGAGTCCGTCCAATGTACCCAGTCTCCACTGAGCACCTGTTTACCATCTCTGATGTCAAACACCAATGTAATTGGGATCATCCATCGCCCATCACATGGGTCGAGAAGTGTATACGCTAGTCTACTCTGGTATATCGATGCCCTGTCTCGATACACCCACGACTAGGAACATTAAAGGATGTACTTATGGACTACCATGGCCCCACTAGTATGATCTGCATCATAGTCCAGGTAGTCAAGTACACATCCTAAGGGCTTTACTAACATATAACTATAAGACAGTATCAAGAGACAAGTCTATATGTTAAGATAAAGAGCAACCAGATAGCATACTATCATATCGAGCAAGAAAGTCCTCTCTATATATGTCCAAGCATCCAATATAATATACATCATCTGTACAATACTGGCCTCTAGGGCATACATACAACTAACACAATTAAGACATGTTGACAGAGATATATGTGATTATGAGTATGTTGTATGAGGTGTATGTGAGTAAAGTTCAAGTCAAGTCAATCAGGTATTCAGTCTAAGAGTTAGATCAAGTTAAACAAGGTGTGTATTGATGGAATTGACTGGTGGATGTACTCGTATCCTTGAAGTATCCCATAACTAGCTGGAAGCAGTATGAGATGGCGCTCGTGCCTGGGGTGGCAATCAATGCCGTAGCGTGAACATCCCCGAAAGGTGTCCCCTGACTACGATGGAGCTTTGCATAGCGTGAATATCACTCAAGTGTACAGGTATTTCCACCCTTCATTTACATAATAAACAACAAGTCTAAACTAGTAAAATATTCACATCCAAGATACTGAATGATTCGTGTCTCATAAAGAAAGGCAGATAAAGTAACATGTGGGTACAACACATGATATTATGTGAGTTTGGTGGTGAACATCAATAAGTATTGTAATCATTTTAATTTTTCAAACAAGGGTCCGGATACTCGCGATTATTCCGTTGTGGCCACGGAACAACAACTGGGGAAGTGAAATGTACAGTTTCACTTCCCGGGATCATGATCGAGTAGTAGGTGAATCCGAGTTCCGCATCTCCTTTCCTAATCAAACTACCCATCCACGTTATTCAGTGAAAAGGTATTGACGAATTAGAGTTAGTGCGTATACATCTAGAAATGGAATTTCCACATTGTATGTCATCCACATATTGGATCATTCGCCCTCAAGTAGGGTTAGTATTCGCCTGAATATCGGGTTAGTAGTTATCCACATATTGGACCATTCACCCCTAAAGTAGGGTTAGATTAGCCCGAATATCCGGTTAGTAGTCGTCCACACGTTGGACTGTTCACCCTGTCTGCAGGGATCCTCATATATAAGTATTCTATACCTAGGTCCGCGCATTCTAACACTAACCGTAATCATGTGTCATGTATGTCGTAACTTGTATTTAAATAGTTGATCTCATTTAACATGGCCTTCCACAACCACTCATTTTATCTTGTTATCTTTAAATTTTGTAAGGTGTTTCATATCATTTTATAGAATACTTAGTTAATAAAGGATGATAATATTTAATGATATTTATTGTTTATAAGAAAACCATGATATTTGGAAAATTTATCATGTTGGAAACCCATAGTATTTTACTGAGAAAATATCCTTTTAATAAAAGATTAGGGTATTTATTTGAAAATTATCTTTAATAAAGTTTTAGATATTCTTTTGAAAAATATCATTTATAAGGGTTATAGTCTTTGTTGAAAATAGCCCTTTAGTAAAGGTCCAGATATTTAGATGAAATTATATCTTTTTTGGATGGATTAAGGAAGTTTATTGTAATTAATAATTTTTATAAACTTATGATGTTTTAAATTTGAGGTAAAATTTTAGAAATACGTCCGTGTTAGCAACCGCTGCATATGGGCGACAGGATTTGTGTCCTTTTCAGGGACGATTGCCTATCAACCACGAGGTATTTATGTAAAACATTACCCTATTTAATTAGGGTATTTTATTATAGGTGATATTCTATAAGAACAACTCCGCGTTGACAACCGCTGCACATGGGCAGCAGGATTTATGTCCTTTTCAGGGACGATTATTTAGTAACCACGGGTTGATTCATATAAAATATTCTCCCATTAGGGTATCTTATTTTAGTTAATAGGCTGGGGAAATTATACTAAAAATATTCCTTTCTAAATGAAAGGGGTTAAGTTGAAAAACCATAGCATAATTATTTAGATTAGCATTATCCTCTCTTAAAAGGGTAGGGAATTTTAACAAAACTGATGTAGTTGGTGGATAAAAGTGTAAGTAAAATATATCGTTTTAGCGACAAAAACATTTATTCCAATTATCTTGTCTCATATGGATCTTTAAAACATATACGACATTTTAAAAAAATGAGTGTATTTTGTAGAAGTAACCTATTTCAAGATCATATTGGTAACATGGGTGCGTGGGTGTACAAAAAGGGTGGTTTGATGCCCCATGAGTTATAACTTTAAGCATAGTATATTCCATGTAGGGTGAGGGTACAATATTCACGTATATAGAGGCAATTAATTAAACCATTTTAAACAAGGGTTAAAATTATTATCATTAAGAGGTACCCAAATAGGCATGCAAAAATATTTTTAACATCATTTTAATATGAGGTTGGGGATTAGGACTTGAAACTAAGATCATTATAAGAAAGAAGGTGACAGACAAGTGGAGAGAGGCGAATCCTACCTTCGGTTAGAGTTGGATGTCGATGGGTCGAAAATGTAGACTCGTACTAATTCCTCAATAGCTCCGTGCTTGGATTTTTTCTCGATGCTTGGGTGAAACCATAGCGTCGGCGTCGTCGATACGAAGGCGTGGGTATTTTTTTCAGAATTTTTGGAGTTCTGAGGTGTGAGAAATAACTGATTGTAGGTCCCTATTTATAGGGTCTTTTCACTAACCAAAAAATCAAAAAAATCTGTTAAAATCCCCTTAAAATCCGTGCCCAATGATCTGCTAGTGATTTCCTAATGATTTCCGCCGCAGCCAGGATTTTTTGGCCGTTGGATCTTGATCCAACGGCCCTAAGTCGCGCCGCCATGCCCACGCGTCCGCGTGTAGGGATCACACGTTTTCGCGTGGTCTCCACCACGTGTGCGCCGCCGAGTGTTCTGGGCTGTTGGATCTTTGCATCCAACGGTCCAGGTTAAGGGGATTTAATATATATATATATATATATATATATATATATTTAAAAATAAAAAATAAAATCTAATTGTTTATTACTTAAAAATTGAATTTGGTTTTAAAAAATTTGTTAAAAAAATTGTAAAATACGGGAAAAATATGAGAAAATTCTTAAAAATAAATTTTATTGTTATCTTCAGTTTAAAAATGATTTTTGGCTAAAACTAAATTATTTTCCTATATCTATGGTATTTGTTAATTATCGAGATAAATAAAAATCTATTTTATTCTCGAAAATATTTTAATTACGAAAATAATTATTTTAATTTATAATAAAATATGTAAATCGTTGTTAGGGCATTATAAAAATTATTTTAAGCCCAGAAAAATATAAATAGCTTTTAGAAAATTTAAATTCTTAATAACATTACTTTGAAAAATAAAATCATTAAAATAAAATATTTTTCTATCAACGAAACACGTAAATAAATACTTGATACTAATTAAAAGACCTTTTATTGTGTATTAGAAAACACGGTCGTTACAGTGCCGCAAAAGAAAGCCATACGGATTAATCCGTAGGGCAACAAAGGGTTATTTATAAAAAAAAATAAAGCTAAGTAATTTCCCATCTTCTCCCAAAATTACCCACCAATTCCCGCGCCACCCCACTCTTGTCGTCGACTTCCTCGCCCATCGTCTCTACCCCACTCTCATCATCGACTTCCTCATCGCCGAGATCCGCCTCCATCGCCGTCGCTCGAGGTCGTCGTGGAGTTCCTTGTCACCGCCAATCAACCTCGTCGCCACCAATCGTCCTCATCGCCGCGAGCAACTCTTCGAGCTTCATCTTCTCGGCCTCCTCCACCTCATCGAGCTCTTGCTCTCTACCCCCTCGAGCTATTTGCCACCGGACGGTGATCTATAGAGGTGAGTTAATTTTGAATTAAATTTGTAATTATATTGTTTTTGGTGTTATTGTTGTTGATTTGAGGGTTAGGGTTAGGGTTATAGGGCTGGGTTAATTGGGGGTTAATTTGGGTTACAGTTAGGGTTTGGGTGATGATTAGGGTTAGGGTTAGGATTAGGGCTAGGGCTTGGGTGACGATGAGGGTTAGGGTTAGTTTGGGTTAATTAGGTAAAATAGTGTTGGTGATGATTAGGGTTAGGGTTACTTAGATTAATTAGGGTTAATTTTTGTTTGGGTTAGGGTTAGGGTGATGATTAGGGTTAGGGTTAGGATTAATTTTGGTTAATTAGGTAAAATAGGGTTAATTTGGGTTTGGGTGATGATTAAGATTAGGGTTAATTTGGTAAAATAGAGTTAATTTGTGTTAGGGTGTTGATAAGGGTAATTTGGTTTAATTAGCTTAATTTTGGGTTAATTAGGGATAATTTGAGTTAGGGTGATGATTAGGATTAATTTGGTTAATTTGGTTTAATTAGTTTAATTTTGGGTTAATTAGGGATAATTTGAGTTAGGGTGATGATTAGGGTTTATTAGGTTAATTTGGGTTAATTAGGGTTATGGTTGTACACTAGTTCCTTTAATAGGATACTCGATGATAACGTAAACGTACAACTTTACCGTAAATATAAGAAAACTTTACCCTAAACTAAAAACTTCGAACCCTTAAAAAAGAAACGTAAACGTAAAACCTATTCAAGTTAAAACCAATATATGATACTCGATGATAATATGAAACTTTTATATTCTCATCAATACTCATATGTGAAAATCAAAGAGCGACTTAGTCCCCATCTATCGGTTAACATACATTTGATGTTCGTCGTGACATAGAACTTTACGAAGGTTGTTAAATATCAGACGGTATAGTTCGGTGGTAACAACCGTCGTGTAGTCTATGTGACGAGAAGATTCAATCGTATGATAACCGATAGATTTGTCCAGTGTGGACAAATTAGGAATGTATAAAGCAAACACCTGCATTCACTTATGTTTTCATTCGTTTCGAGTTATTTCGTCGGTACTTTTCCGCTGGTTCTTCGTGTACAAAGATAGATTAGATATTCATTTCAATATTGTTTCACATGATTGAAATGATTATCTATTTTATTACAGTGTGCTCGGAGAACAGCGGGGAGGTGCTGCCGAAATTTACTCGAAACGGATGAAAGCACAAGCGAATAGGTGTCTGCTCTATACATTCTTAACGAGATAGAAACCTTACCCCCGATAGCCGAAACACATACATACAACACAAATACACAACAAACGCACACACAAAGCACATACATTCTAACAACCCTACACCTAAGTGAAATCATAAATTGAAACGCACATACATAGAATACAACTCATACTTGGGTATCTTCAAATCGAACTTTGTTAATAGATAATTTATTCTTTTCAAGGACAAACTTGCCTCTACGGATTTTCTTCTTTGTCAGTAACCATCTTAATCTTAGATTTCTCAATATAGTCACCATAACCTACAATTTATATGTTATACAGTCTAACATGGCCCATGAGTAATCAGAGTTAAGGACTGGATGTACGTGGATTGGTAACAACGCATGCAATCTAAGTTCGTCGCAGGAGTTGCTGCTTTCATTGAATTTGCACGCGCACATAATAAGATCGTGTTAGAGAAGATTCTCTATTCGTGCGATAGATGTAGGAATAAGTTCTGGCAGAAGATAGAAATCGTAGAGCTTCACATTGTTAAACATGGTTTTACTAGACTTTATACAACTTGGATATATCACGGGGAAGGACAAGAAGAAGACGGTAATGCGGCAGAAGAAGAAGGAGAAGACGGTAATGCGGCAGAAGAAGAAGAAGACGATAACTTCTTTTCAGGAGAAGAAATGGAGGATATGGTAGATACTGTCCTCGGTGATAGTATTCCCACCGAATATGAAATTCCTTCCAGTCAAGGAACGCGTGCGGATAAGTATGAAAAGTTCACGAATGATGCTAGAAGACCAATTTATGATAATGCAAAGTATTTCACCCTATCATGGTTCGTCCAACTTTTCCAGATTAAGTGCCTAAATGGATAGAGCAACAAGTCATTCACGATACTTCTAAAATTCCTGAAAGATTCCATGCCCCCGGGAAATAACGTGCCCGATTGCTGGTATAAAGCCCAGAAGATGATGTCTGATTTGGGTCTGAAGTGTGAGAAGATTCATGCATGTCCCAAAGAATGCGTGTTGTACCGGAAAGAAAATTTAGATTTGAAAGAGTGTCCAACATGCGGCGAGGCCAGGTATAAGCCGAAAGAATCTGATAAGAAGCCCAATATACCTGTCAAGATAGCACGATACTTTCCCATAACACAGAGGCTGCAGAGGCTATTCAGGTGCAAGAAAACAGTCGAGGCAATGATTTGGCATCACCGTGCTGCTCCAAGCGAAAATGGAAAAATGAGACATCCAAGAGATTCATCGGCATGGAAGGATTTTGATAGGAGACACGAAATATAGTGATCCTCTCAATGTCAGGCTTAAACTCGCTAGTGATGGCTTCTACCCATTCAACTATATGGCTGGAAGCCACAACACATGGCCCGTTGTAATGATAGTTTATAATCTGTCGCCTTGGTTGGATATGGATCAATCCTACTTTATGATGTCTCGTCTTATTGATGGACCAAAACTCACCAGGAAACAATATCGATGTCTATCTCCAACCTCTGATTAATAAGTTAAAATCTTTATTCATTGTTGGTGAGAGACTTACGCTGCAAATACGGATAAAACCTTCACAATGTGTGTCGATTTAATATGGACAATTAATGACTTCCTGCGTATGGGATGCTATCAATTTGGTCCGTACATGGTCACAAAGCATGCCCTTATTGCCATCAATATACAACATCGAAATGGTTGAATTTTAGCAGGAATGTTTGTTATTGCGGTCATCGGCGTTTCCTGCCACTAGACCATCCCTGTAACATTTCAGAAAAATAAAATATTATTTTTGGGAATTTATATAATTAAAATAATAAATATTATGAATATTTTAATGATGTGGTATAATTATATATACCGATAAATTAGGAAATATTTGGAAATTTATAAGAATTACTGAAATGATGGTGTTTTATATGATATGAGCATTTATAGATTTTTAAATACTCATTTGAAAAAGGGTTAAGTGCTAAACTCGATTTATTTTCACAAATCATGCATTTATCTTGATTAGGCTTCATAACATGCACCATGTCACATTTTCAAAAAAAAAAAATACTTGTTACATTTCTTTTCTACTATGACTTTTTCTTTTTCAAGTTTGGATTTGTTTTAAAATGAAATGAAAAGGAGAGGGAAATGGAAATAAAAGAAAAAGATAGAGTATTGGGTATGGGCAAGAGAGAGAAGAGAGAGAGAGAGGTGAGGGGTCAATGACCTTTGCTCCCATTTGTTTTCCCTCCATTTTCTTCATCATTCTCACCTCCTCCTCTCTCTCCTCCACCTTCTCTACCCCCCTCACAACACCACCAAAAACACCTCAAAACCTTGCATTCCCTTCACTAAAAACATGCACATGCTCACTACAAGCATGGGAGATTAAGAAAAATTGGATTTTGAGCACTTGGGGGCAACTTAAGAAAATTCTTGAGTTGCCAAATGAGATAATTCTTTAACCATTAGTGTAGTATTTGGTTTACTTTATCATCTATATTAGTTTAGAAGTGATTAAGTGAGGTTTGAAAATTCCAAGATGAGGGTTAGGGCTTTCCTTGAGTTGGGATGGTGTATGTGAGTGTATTTAGTGACTACATCCCCTGTAGTGTTAGTATTTTGAACTAAACCAGAGACTATAATCCCAAACCCCAAACTTAGAAATCCCCGATATCGGGTTTGTGTAGGAATTGAGGTGTTATTGGAGATCTGCTATCACCCGGGGACCCTTAGGAATTATTTAGCAAAGACTGAGAGATGTGCAGGCAACCTAGAATCTATCCCCAAGACCAGAGGCCCCAACTCCTTACCTTCGCTGCAAATAAATTCTTTCTGGCCGCAAATTGCGGCCAGGGTAGGGGTGATTAGGTTCGTGTTTGGTCCATGACTCCATTTTCAGTAAACTAGACCCTTCACATATGCAAAATTGGCTAATTCAACCTAGGGTAAAATTTGGAGGTGTTTTCTTGAGTTTCTACTTCGTTTTGCGACTTCATTTTAACTTTGGTTTTGGTATTTAGGTTTAACTCGATGGTTTGACGTTTGTACATCGACATCGAGGATTTGTTTGGCCTTTCTTGCATGTGTAGTCCTTAGGTTCTAACCTATAGGCATCTCACGTGTCGTTTTGGTTTTGAATCAGATATTAATGCGATACGATACGCTGTGACATGTAGGTACCTCCACATGAAACTTCGGGACGATAAGCAAGAGCATGGCGGCATCGACTTCGACAAGCAAGAATCAAGGTGAGTAGATGTATATCTACGGGGGAAGTCGGGTGGATGGCGTATAGCACCCCCGCAGTTTGTAGTGTAGCATATGATTTATTATATGTGTGTGTGTGTGTGTGTGTGTGTGTGTGCGTGTGTGTGTATCGTGAGACGTGTTTTGTTTTAAAGAACGGCCTTAGGAGGTCAAGGGTTAGTTTAGCATATTTTGGATGATGGTGTTGTTAGTTTAGTTTCTTAGTTACGAAACCTTAGAGTTAAGATACACACACACACACATGCACACACGTGATATATTTTTGGTGTATATGGTTATATGTATATATATATGTGTGTGTGTGTGTGTGTGTGTGTGGATGGGTTAATATATATATATATATATATATATACATATACATATACCCGGGTGATGAGGATAGTACATGATACTTGGAGGTGAGTCGATGTGTTTGGGCATGATGCCGTGAGATCGGTGATGTGATTTGGGTCGTGTGATGAGACATGACATGATATTATAGCGGATCGTTGAGTGATGTGTTTTCACGCACACGCGGATATATATTGATGGTATCGGAACGTACTATACTTAGATCAGTACCCCTAGTGTATGATATTATGATAATGATACCAGATAAATAATGAGATAAATGTGATATTCGACTCGTACCCCGATTTAGGATGCCGTGGGATGGATTTTACCGTACGAAGTATAATTATGATAATAGATCCACACTCTCGACTCGAGGATGTCGTATTATATATTTATCGTATGTGACGCTATTAAGGCAGGATCACCGACTACTAGATATATATACCGACTCAGACTTAGGTGGTTTTCTGTACCCTTTTGATTAGTCTCTTAGCTTTGTCCTGTAGTTTACTTAGTAGATGTTAGACTGGGCTCGAGTCATACTTATTTCCAAAACTAACGAATCGTGAGTATTTTAAAGACAGGCCAATGGATACTACGGATACTTCAAAGGACGTACCTTTTCTTAAAAACACCGTACCCCTATTTTCTAAACACCACGATTCGTGCTATTTCAATATGCCAAAACTTTTAGACTCGTATACATATTGTACATTCTTATATGTTGTGGTTACTACTTCATTTTCCATATATACCTGCTATTTGCATCGCATTGCATACTTAAATGTGTTTTCATTAGTTATTATGAAATCCATGCTGTCAGGACACCAGCACCATTACCGATGATGCGTATGCTTCACGCATACCTGCTTGCCGGCTCACACACATCATCATCGGTAATTTTCATGTCACGTACACTTTAGAGAATATTATTTCATTGATATCGCTTGCTAGTTGATAGTTCCGATATATCATTACTGTGCTAGTTTAAATATTGCATTCTTTATTTAGATATCCATAAATGTTTATATTCATTTGTCATGTAATATTATGGGGCCGTATGCCAGTAATTCACTGTTATTTACTCTCGTGATTTGGATTCGGATTTTCCATGAGATTTTCTGGATTTGGAGAAACCACAAGATTTTATAAACTCATTTTATTTCAAAAGATAAAAATTGCGGTTTTCTCGTGATATGGTATGAGATATGTCCACCATGAGTTTTCTCGGCTCTTGAGCGATATCATACACCCGATTCGAGGAGGAGGAGGAACCGTCTGTGGGTGCATGGTGGACCCGGTGCGGTGCCCCGGGGCAAGATGGTCGCAGATGATGGTGTTGAGCCTGGCAGGGGAGCACTACTGACCAGTTATTTATGACGCGGAGGATATCCGGAGGATACCGACGTTGTCGTGAGATTTGATTTTAGGCCAGTCTGGATTGCCGGAGCCCAGGGGTCAGTCGGGATTGCCGGAGCCTGAGATATTGAGACATTGAGATATTGAGGTTATATGATAGGGGCCAGTCCGGATTGCCGGAGCCCGAGATATTGGATATTGGGAGATATGTTTTGTGTCGATGCTTGACACGGATTCTATGTTGATTTCATTGAAGATATCTCGATTTTTATATACAGAAATCTCACTAAATTAAGAAAACAGTTTTTCTCATGCAAGATGTATTTTGTTTTCATTCATAATGCATTTGTACATCATAGTTGTGATATGTTGATACCTGAGGCATGGACACGAGCACTTGATATTACATTTATGTGTAGATGGTTTCAGGGTTATATATTATGAGGATATTATCGTATGACCTAGGATAGAGTCATACATGCGATTTCTTCTTGGTGATGTTTTCCACTCACGAGTTGGAAACTCACCCCCGTTGTGCCATAGTTTCTTGTAGGTTTCGTTGCGGCTTGCTGGCATACTACTTCATTCCGGGTGATTGCTTTGGTAGGTGGGTTCACTTGTATCATGACCACCATAATATTTGTATTTATTTCAGATGTATCTAGTAACTCTATCAACCAGACTTGTATTATTGATAGACTTAGAGGACCAGCGTATATTCTTTCGACCTTAGAGTCGCACTTGTATTATTATGGTTTTCTGGTGGTTATTGGTTTTCTTCTGAGTTTTTGATCCTCGCCATTCGGTGTTGTATATTATATTCCTTGCGTGGTTGTGTCCGCCAATTGGTGAAGAGCTAGCTCCTGCTTGGGGATGCCTTTATTCAATATGTATATTATGTTGGATATATATGCCCTAGAGGCCTACAATGTATAGGATGCTTGGGATATGTATGTACATGACAGTCTTTCTTGATATGATAGTACGCTATTTGGTTTGACTTTGTCTTAACGTATAATATATTTTACTTGGTATATATATGTTGATAAAGCCCATAAGGTGTTTGTCTGACTACCGGCGTTGTGATGGCAGTCATACTAGTGGGAGCTGGATAGTCAATAGGCACACCCTTAGATGTCCCTGGTCGCAGGAGTATCGAGATTGGGCATCGATACTCCGGAGTAGACTAGTGTATACATATCTAGACCCTGACGAGGGGCGATGGATTGGTCCCGCAACCATTGGTCGTGTTTACCTAAGATTGTATACAGATGCTCACTGGGTGTGAGTACACCGGACAGGACTCGCCGAGAACTGACTGGATGGTATTATACCTAACGTCAGATAGCAGTTCTCAGGTGACATGTGTGCAGATAGTCCGTTGACTTAAGGTCATCATTTGTCTCGTGTGAGTTCCCACTGTGCTTTGATTATTACCCTACCACGGCTCAAAGGAGTCGTGCAAACAGGTTTCAGTTGGGCACAGTCCCGAGCCACATGGAGGCAGTGAGCGACTGTTAGGGATTCGTCTCTCCCGGTATAGGGAGTTGATATCGCACTGTGGTCGTTTGGTCATTACCATAAGTCCCTGGCCAGGGCTGATTGAGAATTACTAATGGAAGGATCAGTAGATTCTCGGGTGGTCTTGAACCATACCGACACGACTTGTACGGTTATTAGGGGTCTGACGTCCACTACCTCCCTAGACCATACATGCGATACTCTTAGACGAACAGACCGGACTGCGCGGATATTGTCACAGACAGGCTCAGTAGGATTTCAGATGGGTTACCTCATCAGCTTTCTTATCGACAACTACCTGGGGACCGTTACGTACAGCTAGTGCCGCTTGCGGTCTGTGGTTAAACCCACTGCCAGCGTAGTAGTCGAGTCTTTAGAGTCCCACACAGAGATTTCCCAAACCCAGGCGAAAAGATATAGAGGTCGTATGGTTTTACGACAAAGGTTCTGACGCATACGTGTTTGAACGCACGTACGACATTCGGACAGCTTTTACTAGTCGGCTTTGGTTTAAGCCAGATTCTAGTATCAGGTTATTGGATTTATACAGTCTAAAGTTTTTCCGTGTTTTTACGGATGAGAGGGGCGTTCTCGTAATTTTCCGAGAAGCTTCTAGAAGGATGTGACATGGAGAGAGAGGTGGCATTTTCATTTAATGAATTAGTGACTCATTGTGAGTGATTCATCATGTCATTAATGCATTATTAAATGCTTAATGACTCACATAATGAATCACCCACTTGCATTAATGAAACATGATGAATAATCTCATATTATTCATTTCTTTCTTATTCATTATGTTTCATATATCAAGTGAGAAGCTTTTTTCATTATCATTATTATTATCATTATCATCTTCTCACTCTCTCTCTTCAAGTTCTCTCTCCTTCACCAAGCCTAATCCTACCCCTCATGAGTTGAGAACAAGGATTAGGAAAGACTAATTACTCCATAACCTATCTCTACATCACCTTAGCTACTCTATTTAGCAACTAGAGAAACTAAGTAACCTCAAGTTTAGAGGTTATAGTTTGGATTAGGGTTCTCGGGTGGATCGTCTATCACGGAAGAAAGCCGAAGAGGACGTGGAGATCCAAAGAGGCCGTAGATAACATTAAGACGAAGGACTAGAACCGTTTGGTATAATCTCTTAACATAGTAGTTTAGAACTCTATAGCTTTTGTTAAAACTTGTTTAGCAAACGATTCATACGGTTAATCGATGTTTGATCATAGAAAAAGATTGTTATTCATATTTTGGCCTCCCCACAAGTATTGGGGTGTTGAACATCGACTTACAGTGGTATCAGAGCTTAGCTAAACAATTTTTAACTTACTTGCAAATTTGTATGAATTTCGAACGGAAAAAACGAAACCGGAAAAGCCCGAAAATATCAGTTTCTGTCGATTTTTAAATGAAGTCCAAAAATTTTTCAGGGATGTTCAGAAAGCTTAAAATGACATTAGTAGAACACACAAAAAATTTGGTCCCCTGAATCGCCTACGGCACCGCGGAACCGCGGCGGATAGTACTGATCCCGCCGCGCTTCCGCCGCCGATTTGACGATCCAGGGACCCATTTTTCTTGTGTTGGTTCTCTGTAATATTTGGGATTTTCTGGAATATTTAATTTTTGCTCAGGTTTCAGATTTGCAGAGAAGTATTGGAGCAAGATTAAAAGTGTTTAATCGATCGAAATTATACAGTATTTGCTTGTTGGATTATATCTGTGATTGTATAATGTGTTCGTAAACCTCCCCTAACTGCTAGTATGTCAGTTGGCAGGGGGTTGCACATTTCTGAAATGGATTTTATCTGTTTGTGCATATGAACTGTGTTGGACTGTTGTGATGTATAGCCGGGGTTATGTGATGGGTTATTATTTAATTCATTTGATGTAAAAGTAATTTGTTGTAATATTATTTTGCGGGGCACTTCCAGGTTGCGGTTGTAGCCACCGTTGTATTATTTCATTTTACTGTTTTTGCTCCTAGGATATGTTGGATATATGTATGCCCTAGAGGCCATTATGTGATAGTGGATGTATCTATACATGTATATATATTCAGTTTGCATTCTTGCTCGACATGATAGTATGCTATCTGGTTTTTCTTTATCTGTCATGTTGATTAGATCATGCTTTTATTCATTCATACATGCTGATAAAGCCCTGAGGATATCGGCTTGACTACTCTGATTATGATGGAGATCATACTAGTGGGACATCTGTAGTCTATAAGCATATCCTGAAATGTCCCTAGTCGGAGGTGTATCGAGACGGGGCATCGATATACCAGAGTAGACTAGCGTATGTGATACTAGACCCATGTGATGGGCGATGGATGTTCCCACATTCATCGATGTTTGACATCAAGATCATATACGGGTGCTCAGTGGTGACTGGGTACACTGGACGGACTCGCCGAGAACTCCTATATGGAATTATATCTATCGTCGGATAGCAGTTCTCAGGTGACACTGGTACAGGTTAGTCTGTAGACCCGAGATCGTCATAGAGCCTTGTGTGTTCTCCCACTGTACTTTGATTACCACCCTACCACGGCTCTACTGAGTCGTGCAAGCAGGTGGCCGTTGGGTACAGTCCCGAGACACACGAAGGCAATGAGCGATAGGAGGGGTTTCGTCTCTCCCGATATTGGGAGTTGATGCTGTACTGTGCCCGACTGGTTATAGCAGCAAGTCCCTAGCCAGGGCTGCTGAGATTTGCTGATAAGTGTTATCAGTAGTTTCTCGAATTGTTATAGACCATTCACCGGCACGACTTATTGAGTTATTGGCGTCGACGTGACCATCCCTAGGCTCGATATGCAGCATATCTGACGAAGAGACCGGACTGTACGGTAGTGTTGCCGGATGGCTCGACAGGAGTTGTAACAGGTTCGCTTGTTTTCTTCTAATCGCTCAATACCCGGGTGGCCGTTACGTTTAGCTGACCGCTTGCGGCTTGGGGGTGCTTGATATGATCATCGCCCACTGCCGGCGTATTGACGAGTCTTAGAGTCCCACATAGGAGTTACCTAGTCCAGGCGAAAAGTTGTGGTGCGCATATGCGATATGCGCTTGGACCCGATTAATATGCGTGTATGGGATACCGTATATTAATTGGGCGGCTTGCTAATGGTCGGGTCATATGCGATATGACCGGATTTGTGAATCAAGTGTTGATTCATCATTAGTTTCTCACTACAAATCCTATCTTGCTTATTTTGGATGTATGCATGCATGTATGCATTTATTCTTGTTCATGCACATATTGATGTGCAAGCACACATGCATACATACATCAATTTTTATCATGGTTGTTTATACAATGAGAATGGTGGATGTATAAGAATTACACCATGGTTATATTTGGATAATTATTGGATTTAAATTAAAGCAAAAAAAAATGAAAAATGGGTTAAATCACTTAAGAATTTCTACACTCTTCTAACTCAACCATGCTCACCTAACTTTTAACCCATAGTTTATTTTCTTATCAGGCTTTCAATTTAAATAAAATGATATCTTTAAATCTAACCATGGTTGGTTTAGAGAAAGGAAAATATATATAGCTATTTTTCTCTTTCTCTTTTATAAGATAATTCATTCTCTTCTTCACAAAAGCCACCATCTTCATCAACTTCCATGCTTTTGCTCTCTAGTTCTTATAAGAGTGCAAAATACTCATAAAAATAGGATTTTGAAGTGAGATCCATAGCCACAACATCATTCTAATCAAGTTTAGCCGACTTGATTAGAGTGTTCTCTTGGTTTTTCCGAAATAGCTAGCTTGGACGGTCCGGGTGGATCGTCGTGGACGTAGGAGGACAACAAGGAGAGCTTCTTCCAACACCCAAAGAGCCCAAGGAGTGAAGCAAAAACGGGAGCTACAAAGGTTGTAGCATTCAAACCCTAATTTTTCTAGTTTAAAGTTTAATAAACCTAATTTTCTAAGATCGATCCACTTGCGTGTTTGTTTAGCACAATAAAAATCATAACTTTTGGGCATGTGATGCTTCAAAACTCTTCATAGGGTGCTAAACAAACCCTTCATTGGTATCAGAGCCGACCTAGAACATTAGACGACCTTTTTGCGAAGTAAAAAGTTCGATCGAAACAAAATACGACTTTTAAAGATGCTCTCTGGAAATTTTTTAAAAACTGACTTTTTTCAGAATTAAAAATTCTCAAAAAATAGAGCAGGTAAAAATTAGACAATCTGGAAAATTCGTGGCTGTGAACAGTAACTTTGGCCGCGGAAGCGCGGCATAAGCAAGCTTAGGCCGCGCATCCGCGGCCATATAAGGGGCTCTTTGACAATTTTTTGCACAGTAATTTTTATTACCTGCTATATTATATTCTGAGTATGTTTAATCTGAATGTGCTGTTGAAAAATTCTGGAGATGTTTTTGGCCTCGTGGTTTCGATCGGAATTTTCATTTCGCTTTCTTTTCCGGGTAAACTAGAAAGTATTGAAGTGTTTGAACGAATATCATTTACTCAATATTCACGGGGTTTAAATAGTTTGGAGATACGTGCAAGTCTTTTTGCGGTGGTCCCTCTAGAAGACAACAAACCTTAACTCGATTATGTGACCGTCTTGAACTGCCCTTTGAACCCTAGGGTTTGGGGCAGTACGGCGTGCCACATGTGAGGCGTTGGCTTGACCCTTCTACGGCTGGACCGCCGCTACTGTGTCACACTGCAGATTTTTTTGAACCCTGCTCAAGTGTTGAGCTTTAGTGAATCTTGGATGCTTGATTGTTCGTTCAAAAACTTTAATACTGTCTGTTTGTCTGGAATGTGATACAATATGTGGAATTCATATAGTGTAGGCATGAAATACGAAATATGTGATATTTCGCATTTATGATGTCTAAAGAGAATCTGGATTCCAAATATTGTAGTTTTACACTTTCTTTTCTGTGACCGTAAGTGTAGTATTTAGATATCGCCGGTTTCGTTGCTATACATCAACGATAATTGGGGTATGCATACTTACTTACGTTGGTGATATTATGTGTTGCTGAGATATGATGTGTAGGATTGTCGCGATCGAATAGCCGGGGGGTTTTGTGAGATGAGAGTTTTATATTTTCATTCATGTAAATTCAAATGTAATATTCTTTTATTTGGGGCACTTCCAGGTTGCGGTTGTGTCACCAGTGTTGTATATTATTTACTTTTCCGCATTAGGATGGATCCAAGGAGGGGAGCACAGGTGACCGGGTTCTGGGGTTCAGTGGGAGGCCATCTCGAGGAGTCGAGACCGGGTCTCCTAAACTCCAGGATTGGTAGGGTCACTTGCCGCTCTCGTAGGGGTCCAGGGTGTGGGCTTGGCTATTCATCGCGACTGTGGAATCCGTATTTTCTATTCTGGCTAAATACTAAATACGGACGTCCTAGTATATCCCACGTTATATCTATATTTCTGCTGCCTGTGTTCTGTGAAATCTGAGACGAATGACTTATTATATATATGATATATAGTATACGTTGCTTATGTTTTACACCCGCGCTAGTCCCGTCCCGGTATGCCGTTAGTTAAGTAACCTAACGGTGCATAACGGAACATTGCGGCGAATGCGGATGGCATAAGCGTACGTGTTATTTTCGTTTCTTTTCTGTGATTGGCTTAAGGACTTAAATGATGGGATTACATTAATGTGATTAATGTAAAGAAAATAAACCTAAAAGATGTTGTAGAATCGGATTTAAAAACTACTCGGCTATTTATGAAAAAGCTACATTTCAAAACTGCGGAGCTTAAGCCACTCCTTTTGAAAACTGTTTGATTCTACAACGATATCAAGTTCAAAGCGTTAAAGATTTTCTTAAAAATCATTCGCAACCCTCCGTCATTTTAGGAAGTAGAGTACTTAGTATTCGTGCTACGTTTGTTGACTTTAGTTAAGGCGTAGTGTACGGTAGCTAAGTGATGTCTTCCTACAATGCATATGATGCAGATTAATTTGGACATTCATGCGACTTTGTTGACCATAGTTAAGGGTCATATGGGTGGGTCTAATTGATCAAGAAATGACGGGTAGAACTTGACTGGTACTTATGATTTGTTGACCATAGTTAAGGTCATAAGTACTAGGGGTCAAAATTACATCGGGAATTTCAAGTGTTGAAATTTGCAATGAGATTGCATACCTTCCATGTGATGGTTGGATCCCGATCCCACTGTGGGCAATAGTTGCTCCTAGGAGAGTTTTACAGTTTACAATTAGCTAACTCATTAGGTGTCTAGAAAGGTGTTAACGGGGCTCCGCCTCTGGGAAAACGAGGTTTACTCTAATTAGGTCCGTGCGAAAGCACGGGGAACCTCCCTCAAAGTACCGACACTGGCCTGGCTGAACGGTTAGCGAAGTTGTAGACTGTAATTAATCCTGGCTAGTTTTTCTTTTTAAGGTTTGAAAGAAAACTTGATAGAAAGCAGTGGGAAACATCGATTAGACAAGATAATAAACCAATCTAATCTGTGCAAGAGCTTTCGCTGAGTGTATTCTTTTCTCTCTCTTAATGGCAGATACCAATGACTGGACTTAAGCTTCTACTAGAAAAGAACAAACTGAATGGGACCAACTATAAAGACTGGCTAAGGAATCTGAAGATCGCCTTGACTTATGATAAAGTATCATATGTCCTCACGGCTTCAGCCCCGCCCGTCCCAGGCCCAAAATCCTCAATTGCGGACATTGAAGTCCGCAAGACATGGGACGCTGACTGTGCCACGGCAAAATGCCTCGCGCTTGCATCGATGGACAACACACATCAAAAGCAGCACGAGGACATGGACATTCACGGGATACTGCTCCATACAAAGGAGTTGTATGGGGAGCAGTCCCGCGTATTACGATACGAAGCATCAAGGAAACTGTTTCACATGCGAATGGCCCCTGGCACACCAGTAGGAGACCATGTGTTGAAGATGATAGCTCTTATAGAAGAGCTTGAGGACCTTGGATGGACAATGGACAATGAACAATATATAGATATTATTCTGCAGTCCCTCCCCTCCACCTTTGCTCAGTTCATAGTGAACTTCAACATGCATGGCATGGAGAAGGACCTCCCTGAACTCCTTAATATGTTAAGGAGTGCAGAGAGCACTATGAAGTCAGCAAAGACTCCCGTTATGACCATTGGACAGTCTTCTTCTTCTCGCCCAAAAGCTAAGGCCAAGGGAAAGAAAAAGAAGAAACCCACTAATCCTAAGGGCGGAGTCAAAAAGGTGAAGGGAAAGGGAAAGTCCACGGCTGGAGACCCAGGGAAAGGCGAGTGTTTTCATTGCCACAAGACAGGACATTGGAAGCGCAATTGCACGGAGTACCTAAATCTCAAGAAGAAGCATGGTGATGCTTCTGCTTCAGGTGCGTTTGTGACTGAAAATAGTTTTTCTATAAACTCTGCTTCCTGGGTATTGGATACCGGTTCAGGTTCTCACATTTGCAATTCTATGCAGGGGCTGAGAAATAGCAAGGTTTTGAAGACAGGTGACCATACTCTCCGCGTTGGAAATGGTTCCAATGTATATACAGTCGCAGTGGGAGAGTATCACTTGGGGTTGCCATCTGGATGTATTTTGATTTTGAATCCATGTTATTTTGTACCAAGTATGCTATGTAATATAATATCCGTTTCTTTGTTGGACAATGAAGGATATAATTTTGTATTGCAGAACAATGTTATGAACATTCACCTAAATCAAATGTTGGTTGGGTATGGTACGCTTAATAACGAAATATATGTCCTAAATCAATACACAGTTTTCAGTGTACAACACACTAATAAAAGAAAAATTTCAGAATTAAATGAAGCTTTTCTTTGGCACTGTAGACTTGGTCATATTAACGAAATAAGACTAAACAAGTTGCATAAAGATGGATATTTAAACCCTTTTGAATATAAATCTTATGCGACTTGCCAGTCTTGTATCAAGGGTAAAATGACCAAAACTCCGTTTACCGGACACGGAGAAAGAGCTACTCAGCTCCTTGGCCTCATACATAGTGTGTATGTGGGCCAATGTCTACACAGGCTAGAGGCGGTTTTTCATACTTCATTACATTCACCGACGATTTCTCAAGATTCGGTCATGTATTTTTATTAAAGCACAAGTCCGAAGCTTTCGAGAAATTCATTGAATATAAACAAGAAGTAGAAAAACAAACCGGCTTGAGTATTAAGATGCTTCGATCAGATCGAGGTGGTGAGTATCTCAGTACAGAATTTGCAAACTTCCTAAAAGAGAATGGGATTCTCTCTCAGCTCACTCCTCCTTACACACCACAGCACAACGGTGTGTCAGAACGACGGAATAGGACCCTATTAGATATGGTCCGGTCCATGATGAGTGACGCTGAGTTACCAGTCTCGTTTTGGGGGCATGCATTGGAGACTGCGGCGTTTCTGCTAAACAGGGTTCCAACCAAAGCCGTGTCTACCACGCCATATGAGATATGGAATGGGAAGAGACCATCTCTTAAAAGAATTAAGATTTGGGGTTGCCCGGCCTATGTTAAAAAGCAGAATCCGGACAAACTCGAGACACGGTCAGTCATGTGTAACTTTGTGGGATATCCAAAGAATTCTTATAGGTATCTGTTCTACCACAAAGAGGAACAAAAAGTGTTTGTTTCTCAGTATGCCACATTCTTGGAAAAAGAGTTTTTCACGGATAGAGATGATGGCAAGGTGGTAGATCTAGAAGAGGTTCTGGAGACACAAACTACAAATGACGATTTGGTTGAACCGGCTGTTGCAACAGAAACTGAAGAACCTCGGCCACTCCGAAGGTCTGGTAGGACTTCTCGCCCACCGGAGAGGTACTATGGTTTCCTCATTGATGGTGACAGAGAAGACTGACACAAAGAAGATGATGATCCTACCAGTTTTCAGCAAGCTATCATGAGTGGTGACTCTGTGAAGTGGCTGGATGCCATGAGATCCGAAATGGAGTCTATGTACACCAACAAAGTATGGACTTTGGACGTTGTACCCCATGGGGTAAGACCTGTAGGGTGCAAATGGATCTTTAAAAGAAAGATTGGTGTGGATGGGCAGGTAGAGACCTATAAGGCAAGACTTGTGGCGAAAGGTTTTCGTCAAAGACCAGGTTTGGACTATGACGAAACTTTTTCGCCCGTAGCCATGCTTAAATCTATTCGGATCCTACTTGCTATTGCTGCTCACTACGACTATGAAATCTGGCAGATGGACGTTAAAACAGCATTTCTAAATGGAGATTTAGAAGAATGTGTTTATATGGATCAGCCGGAGGGCTTCATTGACAGTGGGAGCAGCGAGAAAGCATGTAGATTGCTTAAATCCATATATGGGTTAAAGCAGGCATCTCGGAGTTGGAACATCTGTTTCGATGATGTTATCAAAGAGTTTGATTTCATCAAAAATCCAGATGAACCTTGTGTTTATAGGAAGGCTGTAGGAAGAGCTGTCACATTCCTCGTATTGTACGTGGATGACATTCTTCTGATAGGAAATGATATTCCTATGCTACAGTCGGTCAAATCATTCTTATCACTGAGGTTCTCCATGAAGGACCTGGGTGATGCCACATACATCCTGGGCATAAGGATCTATAGGGATAGATCCAAAAAGTTATTGGGACTGTCCCAAACCAGGTACATCAACACCATCCTAAAGAGGTTTAGTATGGAAGACTCCAAGCGGGGTGCCTTACCCGCTTGCCATTGAGTCACTCTCTCCAAGGATTCTTGTCCAAAGACCGATGAAGAGAAAGCTCGCATGAGCATTATACCTTATGCTTCGGCAGTAGGATCTATAATGTATGCGATGTTATGTACACGCCCAGATGTAGCTTATGCACTTAGTGTTGTAAGCAGGTATCAATCCAACCCAGGGGAGAACCACTGGACAGCTGTGAAGACATTCTTAAGTACTTACGAAGGACTAAAGAATTGTTCTTGGTGTATGGTAATAAAGATCTCCAAATGGAGGCCTTTACCGATTCGAGCTTCCAGAGCGATAAGGATGACAGCAAATCTATCTCAGGGTTTGTGTTTACCCTCAATGGAGGGGCGGTGAGTTGGAAGAGTTCCAAACAGGATACCGTTGCAGACTCTACGATGGAGGCTGAGTACATTGCTGCAAATGATGCCGCCAAGGAAGCCGTCTGGATGAAGAAGTTCGTCTCGGAGCTAGGAGTAGTTCCAACCATTATTGATCCAATACCCTTGTATTGTGATAATAATGGGGCTATGGCGTTAGCCAAGGAGCCCAGATCCCATCAGCGGTCCAGACACATCCTGAGGCGATTTCATTTGATCTGGGAGATTGTAGATCGCCGCGAGATCGAGATTAAGAGAGTAGACACAAAGAACAACGCCGCGGATCCACTCACCAAGGCCCTCCCTCAGCCACAGCATGAGCGACTTTTTGAGATGTTGGGTATGAGATACGCCAATAACTGGCCTTAGTGCAAGTGGGAGATTGTTGGATATATGTATGCCCTAGAGGCCATTATGTGATAGTGGATGTATCTATACATGTATATATATTCAGTTTGCATTCTTGCTCGACATGATAGTATGCTATCTGGTTTTTCTTTATCTGTCATGTTGATTAGATCATGCTTTTATTCATTCATACATGCTGATAAAGCCCTGAGGATATCGGCTTGACTACTCTGATTATGATGGAGATCATACTAGTGGGACATCTGTAGTCTATAAGCATATCCTGAAATGTCCCTAGTCGGAGGTGTATCGAGACGGGGCATCGATATACCAGAGTAGACTAGCGTATGTGATACTAGACCCATGTGATGGGCGATGGATGTTCCCACATTCATCGATGTTTGACATCAAGATCATATACGGGTGCTCAGTGGTGACTGGGTACACTAGACGGACTCGCCGAGAACTCCTATATGGAATTATATCTATCGTCGGATAGCAGTTCTCAGGTGACACTGGTACAGGTTAGTCTGTAGACCCGAGATCGTCATAGAGCCTTGTGTGTTCTCCCACTGTACTTTGATTACCACCCTACCACGGCTCTACTGAGTCGTGCAAGCAGGTGGCCGTTGGGTACAGTCCCGAGACACACGAAGGCAATGAGCGATAGGAGGGGTTTCGTCTCTCCCGATATTGGGAGTTGATGCTGTACTGTGCCCGACTGGTTATAGCAGCAAGTCCCTGGCCAGGGCTGCTGAGATTTGCTGATAAGTGTTATCAGTAGTTTCTCGAACTGTTATAGACCATTCACCGGCACGACTTATTGAGTTATTGGGGTCGACGTGACCATCTCTAGGCTCGATATGCAGCATATCTGACGAAGAGACCGGACTGTATGGTAGTGTTGCCGGATGGCTCGACAGGAGTTGTAACAGGTTCGCTTGTTTTCTTCTAATCGCTCAATACCCGGGTGGCCGTTACGTTTAGCTGACCGCTTGCGGCTTGGGGGTGCTTGATATGATCATCGCCCACTGCCGGCGTATTGACGAGTCTTAGAGTCCCACATAGGAGTTACCTAGTCCAGGAGAAAAGTTGTGGTGCGCATATGCGATATGCGCTTGGACCCGATTAATATGCGTGTATGGGATACCGTATATTAATTCGGCGGCTTGCTAATGGTCGGGTCATATGTGATATGACCGGATTTGTGAATCAAGTGTTGATTCATCATTAGTTTCTCACTACAAATCCTATCTTGCTTATTTTGGATGTATGCATGCATGTATGCATTTATTCTTGTTCATGCACATATTGATGTGCAAGCACACATGCATCCATACATCAATTTTTATCATAGTTGTTTATACAATGAGAATGGTGGATGTATAAGAATTACACCATGGTTATATTTGGATAATTATTGGATTTAAATTAAAGCAAAAGAAAATGAAAAATGGGTTAAATCACTTAAGAATTTCTACACTCTTCTAACTCAACCATGCTCACCTAACTTTTAGCCCATAGTTTATTTTCTTATCATGCTTTCAATTTAAATAAAATGATATCTTTAAATCTAACCATGGTTGGTTTAGAGAAAGGAAAATATATATAGCTATTTTTCTCTTTCTCTTTTATAAGATAATTCATTCTCTTCTTCACAAAAGCCACCATCTTCATCAACCTCCATGCTTTTGCTCTCTAGTTCTTATAAGAGTGCAAAATACTCATAAAAATAGGATTTTGAAGTGAGATCCATAGCCACAACATCATTCTAATCAAGTTTAGCCGACTTGATTAGAGTGTTCTCTTAGTTTTTCCAAAATAGCTAGCTTGGACGGGAAACTCCGGGTGGATCGTCGTGGACGTAGGAGGACAACAAGTAGAGCTTCTTCCAACACCCAAAGAGCCCAAGGAGTGAAGCAAAAACGGGAGCTACAAAGGTTGTAGCATTCAAACCCTAATTTTTCTAGTTTAAAGTTTAATAAACCTAATTTTCTAGGATCGATCCACTTGCGTGTTTGTTTAGCACAATAAAAATCATAACTTTTGGACATGTGATGCTTCAAAACTCTTCATAGGGTGCTAAACAAACCCTTCAGGACAGACCCAAGGTGGGGTGCACAAACTGCCGGGCGGGTAGTTTGCCGCACCCGTAGGGGTCGTGGGTAGGGTAATGGCTATTCATCACAACTGTGTAATCCGTATTTTGTTGCAGGCTCAAAACAAACACGGATTGCTTGCAAATCCAATTAAGTTCATCTGTGATCTGGAATGAATATCATTGCGTCAGACGAATGTAAAATATCTATATATATGATAGCTATTTAGACGTCGCTTATGTTTTACACCCGCGCTAGCCCAGCCCCCGCTCTGTCATTAGTTAAGTAACCTAACGGGTGATGACGGGACCCCGTGGCGAATGCGGATGGCATAAGAGGACGTCGTATTTTCGTTGTTATCTGTAATGATAGGTTAAAGATGGGATGCATTATTATTAATGCAAAGAAAATAAAACCTAAACTGAATTGTTGGAACAATTTCTAAAAACCACTCGGTTTTCTTGAAAAAGCAAAATTTTAAATACGGAGCTTAAACCACTCCTTTTAAAAGCTATCTTAGTTCCTTCGATCAAATCAAGTTCACTACGTTAACGGTTTTTTGCCAAAAACCAGCCGTAACCCTCCGTCGTTTCAGATAGACAGCACATCGTATTCATGCTATGCTTGTTGGCCTACGTCAAGGCATAGTGAATGGTAGCAGTGTGTGTGCCTATTTGTTGCATAGATAGATGCATTAGTTTAATACAGACGTACACCTTGTTGGCCTACGTCAAGGGCTTGTACGATGTATTTAAATTGATCAGGACAACGACGGGTAGAACTTGACTTGCGTCTTATGACTTGTTGGCCTACGTCAAGGTCTATAAGAGCTTGGGGTAAAAATCATATCGGGAGTTTCAAACATAAAGGAAACTTGCAGATTTAGCTTACCTTCTGGAGTGTGGTGACTAGAGTGGCTTCCATCTAGGGCATCATGCAATGATAGTTGGATCCCGATCTCACTGATGAGTAGGATTACTCTCGGGAATTTCTCTCACTTAACAATCAATGCTATAAACCAAGTAGGTGCCTAGAAAGGTGTTAGAGGGGCTACGCCTCCAGGGAAAAGAGGTTCTTTAATTAAGGAACTTCGCGAAAGCGTTGGAAAACCTCCCTCGAAGTACCAACACCAGCCTGGCTGAAAGGTTAAGCAAGAATTGTGACGTGTGATTAAATCCTGACTAGTTCTTCTTTTAGGTTTTGAAGAAGGATTTGAGGAAACAGTGGGAGCCATCCTGTTTAGATAAAATATTAACCAATCTAAACTTGCAAGAGCATATGCTGAGTGTTTTCTTTTCTCTCTCTCTGGCAGCTACCATGACTGGACTAAAACTATTAGTTGAAAAGAATATACTGACCGGGCAGAACTATAAAGATTGGCTAAGAAACGTCAATATTGCGCTGACTTATGACAAAGTTGCATATGTTACCACCGCTGTTCCTCCCCTTATCCCGGGACCAGATTCCTCAGTTGCGGACAAGGAAGTTCGTAAAACCTGGGATCTAGACTGTGAGCGAGCTAAGTGTATCGTGCTGGCGTCCATGAATAATGAACTCCAGAAACAGCACGAGAGTATGGATATTGTATCCATATTCCTCCATTGCAAGAAATTGTATGGTGAACACTCCCGTATCGCGAGGTACGAAACCTCAAGGAAACTCTTCCAGATGAGGTTAGCTCCAGGATCGCCTGTTGGAGAGCACGTCCTCAAAATGATCACCCTCATTGAGGAACTCGCAAACCTGGGATGCGTGCTAGAGAATGATTTGTATATCGACTTGATTTTGCAGTCCCTTCCCCACACCTTCTCTCAGTTCGTGCTGAACTTCAACATGCACGAAATGGAAGCGGATCTTCCAAAGCTTCTCAATATGTTGAGGGTAGCAGAGACCTCCTTGAAAAAGGAGAAGACCCCCGTTCTGCATGTTGGCCAATCATCTTCTTCTAAATCTAAAGCGAAAGCTAAAGGGAAGAAGAAGATGAAAACCACCAAACCGAAGGGTGGGGTCAAGAAGGTGCAGGGAACGAACAAGGCAGGAAGGGTGAAGGCAGAAAAGAACGAGTGCTTCTATTGTCACAAGTAAGGGCACTGGAAGAAGGACTGTTTGGCCTTTAAAGCCAAGGACATGAAGCAAGCTGTTGCTTCTGCTTCAGGTGTGTTCGTAATCGAAAATTGTCTTTCAGTTAACTCTACTTCATGGGTACTTGATACCGGTTCTCGTTCTCACATCTGTAATTCTTTGCAGGATCTGAGAAATAGTAGAGTACTGGGGGCAGGTGATATGACTCTCCGGATGGGCAATGGAATGCATGTAGATGCAGTTGCAATAGGGGAATATCACCTAGGGTTGAATAGTGGACACATTTTGGTATTGTATAGCTGTTTTTGTATTCCCAGTATGTTGTGTAATATTATATCAGTATCTTTGTTGTCTAATAAAGGATATAATTTTGTGCTTGAAAGAAATGTCATGAACATTCTCCTAAATCAAGAACTGATTGGGTTTGGCACACTGGAAAACGGCATATACATACTTAATCAACCACAAATTTTCAATATTCAAAACACGCGTAAAAGAAAGGCTCCAGATTCGAATAAAGCCTTCCTATGGCATTGTAGACTTGGTCATATAAATGAAACAAGGTTGACTAAGTTACATAAAGATGGATATCTAGATCCGTTTGAATATTCATCATATGCAACTTGTCAATCATGTATCAAAGGAAAAATGACCAAATCTCCGTTCACCGGACACGGAGAAAGAGCCACTGAACTCTTGGGACTAGTACACAGTGATGTATGTGGTCCGATGTCTATACATGCACGAAGTGGTCACTCCTACTTCATCACTTTTACTGATGACTTCTCTAGGTATGGACATGTGTTCTTAATAAAGCATAAATCCGAGGCTTTTGAGAAGTTTAAGGAGTATAAAAATGAAGTAGAGAAACAAACTGGTAAAAGCATCAAGACACTTCGATCTGATCGAGGTGGAGAATACTTAAGTACCAGTTTCCTTGAATACTTGAAAGCAAATGGAATTCTCTCTCAGCTTACTCCACCTTATACACCTCAGCATAATGGTGTATCAGAAAGAAGGAATCGCACACTATTAGATATGGTGCGTTCAATGATGAGTAGTGCTGAGTTGCTACTTTCCTTCTGGGGATTTGCTCTAGAATCAGCCGCATATCTATTAAATAGAGTTCCAACTAAGTCTGTACCTACCACTCCATATGAAATGTGGTATGGGAAGAGACCATATCTCAAGTATATCAAGATATGGGGGTGTCCGGTATATGTTAAAAAGCATAATCCGGACAAGCTCGAAGCACGATCGGTTTTATGCAAGTTTGTAGGATACCCCAAGCATTCAAGGGGGTACATGGTCTACCACACTGAAGAACAAAAGGTGTTTGTCGCTCGTCACATTGTCTTCTTAGAAAGCGAATTTCTTGCAAAAGAAATTAGTGGGAGCGCGGTAGAACTGGATGAAATTCCAGAACCTCAAACTGCAACCGAGGACTTAGAAGAATCTCAGATTTCAATAGAACATGACGAACCAACGCCACTCCGCAGATCTAATAGGCTTTCTCATCCTCTTGAAAGATATTATGGTTTTCTTCTTGATGGGGATCGAGAGGATTGCATCATCGATGATGATGAGACTACTAGTTTTCAGCAGGCTATCACGAGTAGCGACTCAGTGAAGTGGCTAGATGCAATGAGATCCGAAATGGAATCCATGTACACCAATAAAGTATGGACTTTAGAAGTTGCTCCTCCTGGGGTAAAACCAGTTGGGTGCAAATGGATCTTCAAAAAGAAGATTGGTACATTTGGACAAGTGGAAACCTACAAAGCTAGACTAGTAGCAAAAGGTTTTCGTCAAAGACCAGGATTGGACTATGATGAAACTTTTTCACCAGTAGCTATGCTTAAATCCATTCGGATCATGCTTGCCATTGCTGCCTACCATGACTATGAAATCTGGCAAATGGATGTAAAAACAGCTTTTCTAAATGGACATCTAGAAGAGAGTATTTACATGGATCAACCAGAAGGTTTCTTAGACAGTGGGAGCAGCGGAAGAGTGTGCAAATTGCTTAAATCCATTTATGGGTTAAAGCAAGCATCGCGGAGTTGGAACATCTGCTTTGATGAAACAGTCAAGGAATTTGACTTTATCAAAAATGTAGATGAACCATGTATTTATAGGAAGATTGTAGAAGGAGCAGTAGTCTTCCTCGTTTTATACGTCGACGACATACTACTGATAGGGAATGATATCCCTATACTACAATCAGTAACGCTCTTCTTGTCACAGAAATTCTCTATGAAAGATTTGGGAGATGCATCATACATTCTGGGCATTAAGATCTATCGAGATAGATCTAATAGAATATTGGGACTTTCACAGTCCAGGTATATAGACACTATACTAAAGAGATTTAGTATGGAAGATTCCAAACGCGGCAATATGCCCGCTTGTCACGGAATCACCCTCTCCAAAGAGATGTCTCCAAAGACTGATGAAGAGAGGGCTCGCATGGGCATTATACCCTACGCTTCGGCGGTAGGATCAATAATGTATGCGATGTTATGTACCAGACCGGATGTAGCTTACGCACTTAGTGTGGTAAGCAGTTATCAGTCTGACCCAGGTGAGAAACATTGGATAGCGGTGAAGAACATTCTCAAGTACCTGAGAAGGACTAAGGAGATGTTCTTGATTTACGGTAATAAAGACCTCCAGGTAGAGGCTTTTACCGACTCCGGCTTCCAAAGTGATAAGGATGATTCTAAATCCATTTCGGGTTTTGTGTTTACCCTCAATGGAGGAGCGGTATTTTGGAAGAGTTCCAAACAAGATACCGTCGCAGACTCAACTATGGAGGCTGAGTATATAGCTGCTAGTGAAGCCGCAAAAGAGGCTGTCTGGATGAGGAAGTTCATTTCTGAACTTCAGGTGGTTCCGTCCATTGCCAATCCAATACCTTTGTATTGCAATAACAATGGCGCTGTAGCTTTAGCGAAGGAACCAAGGTCCCATCAGAAATCCAGGCATATCTTAAGGCGGTTTCACCTGATCAGGGAGATCGTGGATCGTCGGGAGATCGAGATACGGAGAGTAGACACAAAATAGAACACGGCAGATCCATTCACCAAGGCCATTCCTCAAGTACAGTTCGAGAGGCTTTTTGAGATATTGGGCATGCGGTACGCAAGCAACTGGATCTGGTAGAGACAGTGGGTACTCATTGCGCCAATTATAGGCCTTAGTGCAAGTGGGAGATTGTTGGATATATATGCCCTAGAGGCCTACATTGTATAGGATGCTTGGGATATGTATGTACATGACAGTCTTGCTTGATATGATAGTACGCTATTTGGTTTGACTTTGTCTTAACGTATAATATATTTTACTACGTATATATATGTTGATAAAGCCCATAGGGTGTTTGTCTGACTACCGGCGTTGTGATGGCAGTCATACTAGTGGGAGCTGGATAGTCAATAGGCACACCCTTAGATGTCCCTTGTCGTAGGAGTATCGAGATTGGGCATCGATACTCCGGAGTAGACTAGTGTATACATTTCTAGACCCTGACGAGGGGCGATGGATTGGTCCCGCAACCATTGGTGGTGTTTACCTAAGATTGTATACAGATGCTCACTGGGTGTGAGTACACCGGACAGGACTCGCCGAGAACTGACTGGATGGTATTATACCTAACGTCAGATAGCAGTTCTCAGGTGACATGTGTGCAGATACTCCGTTGACTTAAGGTCATCATTTGTCTCGTGTGAGTTCCCACTGTGCTTTGATTATTACCCTACCACGGCTCAAAGGAGTCGTGCAAACAGGTTTCAGTTGGGCACAGTCCCGAGCCACATGGAGGCAGTGAGCGACTGTTAGGGATTCGTCTCTCCCGGTATAGGGAGTTGATATCGCACTGTGGTCGTTTGGTCATTACCATAAGTCCCTGGCCAGGGCTGATTGAGAATTACTGATGGAAGGATCAGTAGATTCTCGGGTGGTCTTGAACCATACCGACATGACTTGTGTAAGTCCACGTTGCCACCCCCGGTTCTTACGGGAAGGCGGAAACGGTATAAAATCAAAATTTTAACGCAAGAGGCAACATGGACTAAGCTAGGTCGGGATCTTTACCTAAACTAAAACTTGTAAGTGCACGGCGGCGCCCCGGCCGTCAAACCGACGGCCAGATGTGGAAGCGGTGATAAACTTTAATTTTTGCGGACTTAGCAAACCGGCACCACCGCTCACTAAACACCCGGATCGAAAACCATTAACAAGTCTAAGCTAACTAGAAGACGGTTTAGAGATATACCGAGTGATCCGAGTCCTCCGGTCTTCTCGTCGTCGTCCCGATCTTACGCGGAATGTCCGGTCTCCATCTCCTCGCCGGAAGGGCACCACATAGCCGGATTCTTTTACGGGCTCCCACCTCAATACCGAGGCAACTCGGACGCGAAGTTGGCTAGCCGACGCGCCCAAGATTTGCTGTAGAATATGTGTAGGACTCATGTCCCATTGGGGTTTTGTTGCCATAAAGATGATGGAGGAATTGGTGCAAAAGAAATATCCATGGAGGCTTGCTGGGAATGGAAAAATCAAGCATGCTCTGTGATGAGCTCGGCCACTGGCTGAATTTTGCTCACTGGAAACCTTATAGAAAAGAATGCATCAATTAAAACATGCAAAAGGGAATTAACCCTTCACAGCACACAACAATACAAAAGGGGGGGGGTCACCAAATTAACATGAAAGAATTATCCAAACAAAATAAAACATACCCCTCACCCTTCAACAGTGGCCGGCCCATCACTCCACTCAAAAAATCATTCCAGCACACTCATATTAATAAATTAATCCCTTATCTTTTATTCATTCCACTATACAAGTAAATCCACTCCAAATGCAACAGTGGCCGGCCCCCCCATTTCCAATTTCCAACACAAAATTCACATCAAAAACCCATACCTCCTCATGTCATAATAAATGCAAGTGATGGAGCATGGCAATATGCAAAGAACCCCTCCACAAGATGTTATTTGCACAAATGCAAATAACCCCCTCCACCGGAAAAGTCCGGCCGGGAAAGAACAAAGGAAAACCGGCCGGAACGGAATGCAAACTGGCAACTCCAGAAAACTGGTCCCGTAATAAATTACAGGAAAAACCCCGATACTGTGCATACACACCCGCATCTGTATTCCGTCCGGATACAAAATGCAAAAAAGACAAAACTACATTATCAAATACTAAGATCCGGCTTAAGCCAAAGCCGGCTAGTAAAAAACCGTCCGATCACGATCCGTGCAATACCGCACGTATCTGATCGAACCCTGCCATATCTCCATACGGCCTCTACAGCGTTTCGCCCGAAAGCTTGAGTAACTGAAAGTGTGGTGGACTCTAAAAACTCGTCAATACTATGGCTGTGGATTTAACCACTAGCACATCAGAGGTATAAGCCAATACGTGACGGGCCACCAGCTATTGACTAAAAGGGACGTCGATGAGCGAACTCATCCTGACACCCTACTGAGCCTGTCAGTGACAATATCCGTACAGTCCGGTCCGTTCGTCTATGAGCATCGCATGTCGGGCCTAGGGGGTGGGTAAAAGTCAGACCCCCAAAAGCGGTACAAGTCGTGTCGGAGTGTAGCCCAGAACACCCTGAGATACTACTGGAATACCTACCAGTAAATCTCCTGCCTTGGCCAAGGACTTCATGTAATGGCTCTCCTAGACACAGCGCGACCTCACCCCCAATACCGGGAGAGACGAACCCCCGAAGATCCGCTCACTGCCTCCATGTGGCTCGGGACTGTACCCAACTAAAACCTGTTTGCACGACTCCTTTGAGCCGTGGTAGGGTAGTAATCAAAGTACAGTGGGAACTCACACGAGACAAATGACGATCCCCAGGTCGATGAACTAACCTGTACACATGTCACCTGGGAACTGCTATCTGACGTCAGGTATAAGACCAACTAGCATGTTCCCGGCGAGTCCTGTCCGGTGTACTCATAACCCAATGAGCACCTGTATACATCTTAGGTGAACCAACTGACACCAGTGGCCTGTGAGACCGGCCACCGCCCCTCGTCGGGGTCTCGACTGTATACACTAGTCTACTCTGGAGAATCGATGCCCTGTCTCGAAACTCCCACGACTAGGGACCTTTTAAGGATGTGATTATAGACTACCAGCTCCCACGTATATGATCGCCCTCATACTGCCGGTAGTCAAGCAAGAATCCTAGGGGCTCTATCAACGTGCAATAGCGACATGTCAGGTCACCTAAAGCAGTACACGATGATAAAGGTAAAACCAGATAGCAAACTATCATCTCGAGTAAGACTGTCGTCTCGGGATAGGTCCTCCCTCAATCATTGCAATCACGTGCCTGTGATCCAATAATTGACTCTGAGGGCACTATCTCCAACAATCTCCCACTTGCACTCAAGGCTAATTATTGCGATGTCGCATACTCACAGCCCGTGTGATACCGAACACCCAACTCCTCTACTGGTCAGTCTCACAAAGCTCGTTTGCGAGACTATTGCGTTCGAGGAATAGCCTCAGCGAGTGGATCCGCTCTGATGTTTCTTTCTATGTCTCTCTATATCTCAAGTTCGCGGAGAAAGCCATCTCCCGAAATGAGCAATACCTGTCTTAGAATGTCTGGATGTCTGATGGGACCTAGCTCATAAATGAACTCCAAATCCAAACTTCTTAGACTGTATCGTCAACTGAACTTAATCAGTATCCTGCGCCATGCCACCCTCAGTATTTCCTTGGACCACCTGTCCAAAATACTGCCCCTCGTCAGAAGGAAAACTATAACTCTGACAACCTCCTTGTCGTCCATGTCACCTTGGAAGCCTGGAATGATAACTGTCTCCCAAAGGAGGCAGCCGTTATCATATCCCTAGAACATTCACTTATGTTCTAAAACTGCTTCCGACTGTTCCTCCAGGATTGGATCAATATCAACTTATTGCATCTAGTGCAAGAACAACATCTGGTGTGGTACTTGACATCTCATGATTGACTCAATTGCCTCAGCAAGTGATCTGCCAATCATGCACATCCCTCTCTACTTTAGTCTATAAGACACCTTTAGAGAGGGTGACTCCATCACCTGCAGGTATACTACCGTGCCAGGAGTCGTCCATTCTAAATACTCTTAGAATGCTGTCAAAGTACCCTGATTGGGAAACCACCCAAATCTAGATCTAAAAACCATAGATCTAGTAACCAGTATGTCTGATATGATATCCAAGTCCCATATGGAGAAACTACTGTGTGACGACCAAAGAATAACCGATCAAAGTATAGGAGTTTCCTTTCCTACTTTGTGTATGTCATCCAAATACCATGACATCACAGCCTATTACCTTCTCAACAGATCCATCCCCTATTCTGATGACGTCAAACCTATGACTGTCACATCAGAAATAGATGATCTATCTCAGCTATATCTGCTTTAGTCTATAAATAGACATAAGCCTGATGTCAACCAATGCTTCCGCTGCTCCCACTGACTACGACAACCCTCTGGCAGAGTCATATAGACGTGCACTTCTAAAGCTAGTTTAGAACGGCGCTATACTCATCCTCCTGCCGGGTCTCGCAGCCTGGAACAACAACAATGGCAAGTGTGGGTAAACAAGAACTTTCCTGTCACCGTCCTTGAGGCTACCGGAGTACCTCTCGGGTGCCTGAAGTTACCCACCGTATCTGCGGAGTGGCCAATGGAATGTCAAATCAGATTGAATCTTTAGGTTCCTTATCAAATCTTCAGTAATCGTTTGCGGTTCTGGAATCACTTCCAGTTCTACCATACTCCCACTACTGTTTTTTTTTTTTTTGAAAAATCCATTTTTATTAAAACTGTGGCGAGTCTAGAACAATATTACTATTGATCTCCCAGATGGTAGAAAGTCAACCCTCGTCATAGCCTGGGTCAACCCACAAACAGCCATTACAGAAACGTGCCTTGAGTTATCCAGAGTCTGGTTTTAATCATAAGCCGGACAACTCCCCGTACCTTAACAATGTTAAGATATGAACTGTACTATATCCAATATAGAACAAGAGGCACTGATTTAATTGAACCAGATTCAAATCATGCAGCTATCTCCAGTGCATGTCAACTAAATGGAGAGAGGCCGATCGGCGTTACTCAACTTAGGAATGCTTCCAATTATGAGTAACCTGAAAGAGAAGCAATTTCTCTTTATCATTACTATCAACTGAATACCATACACAAGTATCTACATCTTCGATCACTTTGAAGAATCCCGATACTTTCTACATCTGGTTCTCTACTCTATTCAAATACCTATAACTCCTCAAAACTTAGACCCTGTGTTTCTACGAAACACATGTCTAAGAACTAGAGAAGTTAAAAGTAAACAGAATATAGTATGAGGACCAACCCCTCTGTCCTAATGGACACTGGACAACATACAATACTCTGTATAAGTCCGCTGAGTCTAACAACTCTTTCACTGTGTGTCGTAGGTTGAAAACTGTACTTATGGTTAAGAAGAATTACACCGCTGTTTAATGCTCCTTACCTAACCATCCACTGATATAGGTAAATGTCATCGACATAATATCAAAAGGTATATCTCACTCTATGAAAATAGACATACAGATATATCAATTTGAAATTGGTGCACAACAGCGGATATTCAAAACCAAATATTTGCCGACCGGCAAACAGCCCAGGTGATCACCTCAAATATCACCGATTACAACGAATCCCAATATAATGAGGATGATCACCCTATTTCCAATAACTTACTCCCACTCATCATCTGTAAAACCATACAGATGTGAGAATCAAACCTGGTAAATACATACCCTGGAGCAAGTCCAATCGGGAAATCAGTTTTCTTTTAACAGCACACAACTGAACTGAAACATTGAAATGTTTCGATGGGGTATCCTGGTATTCCCAGTAATGCCTCTACCATTATCCAGATTCACAACTATAACCGTATAGTTCTTTGCCACCTCTCCAAATCCCTTTATATGTCTTTAGTCGTTACCTTCTGCACACCCGTTAGGCCAAATGGTTTTCTTCCTTCCCTACCGTTCGGCACCAGCCTATGGTTTGGAAGAAGACTATCCAATAAGCATAATGGGTGTACTGTCCTAGTCCTAGGAGCACTCGCAATGCGAGAGAAGGTGAAGATAAAAGACAACCGAATAAACCTTATTCCTATTTCTCCTGGACCAGAATCCATCCTCGAACTGGAACAAGTTCCTTTCGAGTTCGTATATAACCATACGATGGAGTATCCAATAAACTGTGGATCTTCGTAGTGATACGGAGTGTCCTGGAGAAATACAAAGGTGATTTAGGATTGGCGAAGAAATACTTGGTTTGGTCGTGAATATCAGTCGCAATTTACTTTGCCCTCTTACTAATCCCTTGCTTTGTCTTAATCTTAATACCTTCTGTACACCATCGTTATGCTAATTGGTTTTCTTCATTCCCTACCGGTCGGCACCAGCCTAAGGTTTGGAAGAAGACTATCCAATTTGCGTAATAGGTGTACTATCTCCTAAACCAAGGAGTACTCACAACTTGAGAGAATGTAAAAGGAAAAAGACAACTGAATAATCCTATCCGTTTTCTGCAGAACCGGAAACCATCCTCGAATTCCTTCGAGTTCGTATCTAACCATACGATGGTTTTGTCCAGTGGAAGTGGACGTTCGTAGTAATACGGGGTGTCCTGGAGAAAAGGGTAAAAGTAGGAGTGGCAATGAGGTCTGCAACTCTGACAATCCAAAAGCCTGTATTAAGAAGGTTCGGTCAACTTGGTCACTGAGTCATAGTCATAGGGTCGGGTCAATGGTCGCTGCCAGAGAGAGAGAAAAGAAACACTCAGCGTGCACTCTAACCAAGATCAGAATGGTTACCAATTTATCTAATCTGGAAACCACCCACTGTACCTCAAACTCTCCTCCAAACCTGAAAGAAGAATTAGTCGGGGTCACCCGAGGAGTAAACTAACTCATCAGTGGGAATCGGGATCCAACTCTCATCGCATGATAACGTGACGGAATCCGCTCATGCTATCATACTCCAGAAGGTATGCGCATATCTGGCAAGTTTCAGTACTTTTGAAACTCCCGATGTGGATTTCTGCCCCATGCTCTTATGACCTTGACTAAGGCCAACAAATCATAAGTCACATGTCAAGTTCTACCCGTCATTGTCCAGGTTGATTTGAACCCACCCGTACAAGCCCTTGACTAAGGCCAACAAGGCTATACGACTGTCCCAAACCAACGCATCTATCTATGCAGCATATGAATACCCAATAGCTACCAAACACTGTGCCTTGACTAAGGCCAACAAACACAGCTTGAATACTATTGACTACCCATATGAAATGACGGAGGGCTACGAATGGTTTCTGGCGAAAACCTTTAACGTAATGAACTTGATATCGTTGAAGGAACGGATAGCTTTTTAGAAAATATAGTGACGAAAACCTTTACTAAAGAGGTCACTCCCGGTGAAGGGATCTCGGCTCTTTCCCCGTAGAATGGGGTGCTGGATATTCATAACCGAATATCACTGTGCAAAGCAAAAGTAATCGGCTATAGTGAAGTTAATGCCCTGACGCAAACTTCTGTCCAAGGGGTCACTCCCGGTGAAGGGATCTCGGCCCTTGCCTCGTCGACTGAGGAGCAGGATATTCTAAATGAATACCACGATGCAAAACAAAAGTGAACGTCCTTGCAATAACAGCTTTTTGAAAAGTGTTCCAACAACATCAGATTAGGTTTGTTTAACTTGCATTGATCCGAATCAATGCAGTCCCATCAATTGATCACACCACAAAGAACGAAAATATACTGACGTACGTATATGCCATCCGCATTCGCCACTGGGTCCCGTCATCACCCGTTAGGTTAGCTAACTAACGGCAGAGCGGGGACTGGACTAGCGCGGATGAAAAACATATACAACATCTACTAATATATAGTATTTCGCTCAATGCGTGAAAAGAAATGCAACATCACAGAAATGTACAGCATCACAGAACAATACAGATATCTGGGACCCCGGGTTTCACAGAGCCACTACTGAAACCCGACGTTCCCCTGGTCGTGTGGATAGCCTGTGCAATGAAATCCTATACCCCCTACGAGTGCGGCGAATAGCCAGCCAATTTTGGAGTGAAGCCCCCTCCGTCTCATTGCCATGAGATGCGGGCTTGTTGCCTTCTAGAACCCGGCTATCCGTGCACCCCTCCGCGGGGTAATCCTAGTACAGAATGTAAAATATACATACACCGGGTACATCGACCGCAACCAGGTCGTGCCCTAAAAGAATAATACAGACAGGCAGTGACGGCAGTCCACATGTCGGACGCTCGCCCCGCAATATCAAATGTACATAATACAACAACACAGTACTAGCATTGCATCCAGGCTATCCCCCACGACCGATCCGCAACATCACAGTAAAAACACAGAACATCAACGTGAAAGTCACGTTCGCAAATCCGTCTAACCGGGCTATAGCAGTTAGACCGGATTTACCGATCGAGTGACATTCACGGTGGCAGATATAATGTAAATACTGTGAAATAATGTGTTTAAAATATCCGATCAATCAAACTTTAACAAGTGGGCCCCAAACGATACTGTAGCAGATATAGAAATTATGGGCCCAAAATTAATATTCCAAAAACCCTATTTTAACCCCATAAGCCTATTGTAAAAACCCAACCCACTGATTCCTCTATGCTGCGGCGGAAGCGCGGCCACAAGTGGGTTTTGGCCGCGCTTCCGCGCTCTGGTTGGAAGCTCAGTGCCTCGAATTTGAACAGTGGTCTTAAAATTTCTATTACATCAATATTTTACAACCTGAAAAATTTTTCGAGACCAAAAATTTCCAACAGAAAACTGATGTGATCAAAATACGGGTTTTGGAACATTTGATCGATCGGAACTGAAAAACACATTACACAAAGCTAGACTAAGTTAATGGCGAGGCTCTGATACCACTGTAAGTGCACGGCGGCGCCCCGGCCGTCAAACCGACGGCCAGATGTGGAAGCGGTGATAAACTTTAATTTTTGCGGACTTAGCAAACCGGCACCACCGCTCACTAAACACCCGGATCGAAAACCATTAACAAGTCTAAGCTAACTAGAAGACGGTTTAGAGATATACCGAGTGATCCGAGTCCTCCGGTCTTCTCGTCGTCGTCCCGATCTTACGCGGAATGTCCGGTCTCCATCTCCTCGCCGGAAGGGCACCACATAGCCGGATTCTTTTACGGGCTCCCACCTCAATACCGAGGCAACTCGGGCGCGAAGTTGGCTAGCCGACGCGCCCAAGATTTGCTGTAGAATATGTGTAGGACTCATGTCTCATTGGGGTTTTGTTGCCATAAAGATGATGGAGGAATTGGTGCAAAAGAAATATCCATGGAGGCTTGCTGGGAATGGAAAAATCAAGCATGCTCTGTGATGAGCTCGGCCACTGGCTGAATTTTGCTCACTGGAAACCTTATAGAAAAGAATGCATCAATTAAAACATGCAAAAGGGAATTAACCCTTCACAGCACACAACAATACAAAAGGGGGGGGGCCACCAAATTAACATGAAAGAATTATCCAAACAAAATAAAACATACCCCTCACCCTTCAACAGTGGCCGGCCCATCACTCCACTCAAAAAATCATTCCAGCACACTCATATTAATAAATTAATCCCTTATCTTTTATTCATTCCACTATACAAGTAAATCCACTCCAAATGCAACAGTGGCCGGCCCCCCCATTTCCAATTTCCAACACAAAATTCACATCAAAAACCCATACCTCCTCATGTCATAATAAATGCAAGTGATGGAGCATGGCAATATGCAAAGAACCCCTCTACAAGATGTTATTTGCACAAATGCAAATAACCCCCTCCACCGGAAAAGTCCGGCCGGGAAAGAACAAAGGAAAACCGGCCGGAACGGAATGCAAACTGGCAACTCCAGAAAACTGGTCCCGTAATAAATTACAGGAAAAACCCCGATACTGTGCATACACACCCGCATCTGTATTCCGTCCGGATACAAAATGCAGAAAAGACAAAACTACATTATCAAATACTAAGATCCGGCTTAAGCCAAAGCCGGCTAGTAAAAAACCGTCCGATCACGATCCGTGCAATACCGCACGTATCTGATCGAACCCTGCCATATCTCCATACGGCCTCTACAGCGTTTCGCCCGAAAGCTTGAGTAACTGAAAGTGTGGTGGACTCTAAAAACTCGTCAATACTATGGCTGTGGATTTAACCACTAGCACGTCAGAGGTATAAGCCAATACGTGACGGGCCACCAGCTATTGACTAAAAGGGACGTCGATGAGCGAACTCATCCTGACACCCTACTGAGCCTGTCAGTGACTATATCCGTACAGTCCGGTCCGTTCGTCTATGAGCATCGCATGTCGGGCCTAGGGGGTGGGTAAAAGTCAGACCCCCAAAAGCGGTACAAGTCGTGTCGGAGTGTAGCCCAGAACACCCTGAGATACTACTGGAATACCTACCAGTAAATCTCCTGCCTTGGCCAAGGACTTCGTGTAATGGCTCTCCTAGACACAGCGCGACCTCACCCCCAATACCGGGAGAGACGAACCCCCGAAGATCCGCTCACTGCCTCCATGTGGCTCGGGACTGTACCCAACTAAAACCTGTTTGCACGACTCCTTTGAGCCGTGGTAGGGTAGTAATCAAAGTACAGTGGGAACTCACACGAGACAAATGACGATCCCCAGGTCGATGAACTAACCTGTACACATGTCACCTGGGAACTGCTATCTGACGTCAGGTATAAGACCAACTAGCATGTTCCCGCCGAGTCCTGTCCGGTATACTCATAACCCAATGAGCACCTGTATACATCTTAGGTGAACCAACTGACACCAGTGGCCTGTGAGACCGGCCACCGCCCCTCGTCGGGGTCTCGACTGTATACACTAGTCTACTCTGGAGAATCGATGCCCTGTCTCGAAACTCCCACGACTAGGGACCTTTTAAGGATGTGATTATAGACTACCAGCTCCCACGTATATGATCGCCCTCATACTGCCGGTAGTCAAGCAAGAATCCTAGGGGCTCTATCAACGTGCAATAGCGACATGTCAGGTCACCTAAAGCAGTACACGATGATAAAGGTAAACCAGATAGCAAACTATCATCTCGAGTAAGACTGTCGTCTCGGGATAGGTCCTCCCTCAATCATTGCAATCACGTGCCTGTGATCCAATAATTGACTCTGAGGGCACTATCTCCAACAAAACTAGCATACTAAGCTAAAGATATTTAGCTACTCGGATGAAGATGGTTATACCTAAACTTGAACTCCTTCTCTTCAAGCTTCGATGGTGGTCCGATGGCTCCTTCTCGTCGTCTCCGTACGCCGAAGATAGATCCACTTGAAAGCTCCAATCGACTTATAGCGATTAGCCGACGTTCAATACATGCAAACATCACAAATATAACCATCATAGTCAAAGTGCAGTGAAGTTCGGAAAAATACGGAATTATAGGACCCCAAAAGGAAATTTCTTTTCTGGAAAATCTGGGCACATATAATATATATCAAAAATCCCAAAACCAACACAGACACACACTGCACGAAAAACGATGCACAGAAGACGACAAAGCGCGGCGCTTCCGCGGCGGATCCCTAGCTCGCGCGGCGGAAGGGCGGCGGTTTGGACGAATTACTGTATCGTTTTTCTTGGGTGTTCACACAAAACCCTGAGCCGAATTTACAAGTGTAAAGTTTTTCATTTTGACCAGAAAAAATTTCAACAGAAACTCAGGTTTTGTAAAAGTTAGGTTTTTGGATTTTTTTCGGTTCCGAACTTCGTTACACTTTACTACCAAGCTAGTTCAAGTCTAGTTAGGCTCTGATACCACTGTAAGTCCACGTTGCCACCCCCGGTTCTTACGGGGAGGCGGAAACGGTATAAAATCAAAATTTTAACGCAAGAGGCAACATGGACTAAGCTAGGTCGGGATCTTTACCTAAACTAAAACTAGCATACTATGCTAAAGATATTTAGCTACTCGGATGAAGATGGTTATACCTAAACTTGAACTCCTTCTCTTCAAGCTTCGATGGTGGTCCGATGGCTCCTTCTCGTCGTCTCCGTACGCCGAAGATAGATCCACTTGAAAGCTCCAACCTTTAGCTCCTTCTTCGTTCTTTGAAGAAACTAGTTCACTTGGTTTGCTAAACCTAGTGAACTAGAATGAGTAGAGAGGAAATAGAATGGGATTTTATCTATGGTTCTTGATTCTCAACTCATGAGACAAGAGAACCATAGATCAAGAGAGGGAGCAAGAGGTTGAGGGTGAGAGCAAGAGGAGAGCTCAAGAACAAGAGAGAGAATGAGAAAGAAAGAATGAGCAAGAAAGAATGAGTAAGAAAGAATGAGCAACTCTTTTGTCTTTCACCCTCTCATAATCCAAAGTGATCATAACTCATCATATCAAAAAAGTCTTATGTGATGGTTAGAAGCAACCATAAGCTTATCATGTCATGCACTCATTTTACTCAAATGAGCAAGCAAGAAAAAGTCTTTGGCATGAAATGATAACCATGGTTATCATGATGGTCAACTAGTCAAACCTAGTCAACCGGTCAACAAGTCAACAAAAGTCAACAAGTCACCAAAGTCAACAAGTCAACAAAAGTCAACAAGTCAACAACCATATCACCATAATACTTAATTAATATAATAGTTAATCACATATCATATTCTCATTAGGGTTGAGCAAAAAGTCAAAAAGTCAACGGTCAACTGTCAACAACCCTAATGAGAATCCGCTGTCTGTGCCTCCCTGTCAACTGTGCATACACACCCGCATCCGTGTTCCGAGGAACACGAATGCAAACTGGATAAATCCAATCCCATAAGATACACTAGGATCTGGCTTAAACCAAAGCCCGCTAGTGTAAACTGTCCGGACACTGTACGTGCACAAGTGCACGGATGTGACCGAACCCTGTCGCAAAACCATGCGACCTGTCGCAATACCATGCGACCTCTACTCTTTTGCCTAAAGGCGAAAAGCTTTCTGTGTGGGACTCTAAAGACTCGACACTACGCTGGCAGTGGGTTTAACCACAGACCGCAAGCGGCACTAGCTGTGCGTAACGGTCCCCAGGTAATGCCGACAAGAAGACCGACGAGGCGAAACCCATCTGAACTCCTACTGAGCCTGAGTGTGACATTCTCCATACAGTCCGGTCTGTTCGTCTGATACATCGCATGGCGGGCCTAGGGGGCGGTAAATGTCAGTCCCCCAATAGCGGTACAAGTCGTGCCGGAGCGAAGCCCAAAACACCCTGAGATAACACTGGAAACCTACCAGTATATCTCGTTTGCCCTGGCCAGGGACTACTCGTGTAATGGCTCTCCTAGACACAGCGCGATGTCAACCCCCAATACCGGGAGAGACGAATCCTGTCTAACCGTCACTGCCTCCAAGTGCTTCGGGACTGCACCCAACCATTACCTGTTTGCACGACTCCTTTGAGCCGTGGTAGGGTAGTGATCAAAGTACAGTGGGAACACACTCGAGGCGGAGTGACAGTGTCAAGTCAGCGGACTAAGATGTACTCATGTCACCTGGGAACTGATAACTGACGATAGGTATAATACCAACTAGTCAGTTCCCGACGAGTCCTGTCCAGTGTACCCGTAACCTAACGAGCACCCGCATACTATCTCAAGTACGACGTACTGACGGCTGTGGGACAGACCGTCTCCCACACTGGGATGAGAAGCGCATGCGCTGGTCTACTCCGGAGTATCGATGCTCTGTCTCGATAGTCCTGCGACCAGGGACCTGCATAAGGATGTGCTTATAGATTACCCAGCCCCACTAGTGTGACGGCCATCACATCGTTGGTAATCAAGCAAAGATCCTATGGGCTCTACTAATGTGTATAGGCGATATACAAAAAATAAACACATGTACACATTGAAGTAGAAACAAACCAAGTAGCATACTACTATTTTGAGCAAGATTGTATATACATGGTGAATATCCCAAGCATCCATTAAGTAATATACAAACTAGTATGATACAGTAATGGCCTCTAGGGCATATACACTAACAATCTCCCACTTGCACTAAGGCCATGTACTGGCGTATCGAAGACCTATCATCTCGATCAGCCGCTCGAACTGAGTCTGGGGCAGGGCCTTGGTGAATGGATCAGCAGTGTTATCTTCTGAAGCGACTCTCCGAACCTCGATCTCCTGGCGATCTACGATCTCCCTGATCAGGTGATACCGCCTCAAGATGTGCCTGGATCTCTGATGGGACCTGGGTTCCTTCGCTAAAGCTATAGCCCCGTTGTTGTCGCAATACAGAGGTATTGGATCAACAATGGACGGAACCACCTGAAGTTCTTTCAAGAACTTCCTCATCCAGACAGCTTCTTTTGCGGCATCAGATGCAGCGATGTATTCCGCTTCCATTGTCGAGTCTGCAACGGTTTCCTGTTTGGAACTCTTTCAACACACCGCCCCTCCATTGAGGGTAAAGACAAAACCCGACATGGACTTGGAATCATCCTTGTCACTCTGGAAGCTGGAGTCAGCAAAGGCCTCGATCTGGAGGTCTTTTCCGCCATACACCAAGAACAACTCCTTAGTCCTTCTCAGGTACTTGAGAATGTTCTTTACCGCTATCCAGTGTTTCTCCCCAGGGTTAGACTGATACCGGCTTACCACACTCAGTGCATAAGCTACATCCGGTCTGGTACACAACATCGCATACATTATAGAGCCTACCGCAGAAGCGTAGGGTATAATAGACATGCGATCCCTCTCCAAATCAGTCTTGGGAGACATCTCTTTAGAGAGGGTGATCCCGTGACAAGCCGGCAGGTTACCGCGCTTGGAATCTTCTATACTGAATCTTTTCAGCACGGTGTCGATGTACCTGGACTGAGAAAGTCCTAATATCCTCTTGGATCTGTCACGGTAGATCCGGATACCCAGAATGTAGGAGGCATCACCCAGGTCTTTCATGGAGAACCTGTGTAACAAGAACCCCTTGACAGATTGTAGCATAGGAATGTCATTTCCTATTAAGAGAATGTCATCCACGTATAAAACGAGGAATACTACAGTTCTCGCTACAAATCTACTATAGATGCATGGTTCATCTGGATTTTTGATAAAGCCAAATTCTTTGACCGTCTCATCAAAGCAGATGTTCCAACTCCGCGATGCCTGCTTTAGCCCATAGATGGACTTAAGCAACTTGCACACCTTTCCGCTGCTCCCACTCTGAATGAAACCCTCTGGTTGGTCCATATAGACACACTCCTCTAAATTTCCATTTAGAAAAGCTGTCTTTACGTCCATTTGCCAGATCTCATAATCGTGGAAGGCAGCAATGGCAAGAAGGATCCGAATGGATTTCAGCATGGCTACTGGAGAAAAGGTTTCGTCGTAGTCCAAGCCAGGTCTTTGACGAAAACCCTTTGCTACCAGCCTAGCTTTATAGGTCTCAACCTGTCCATCTACACCAATCTTCCTTTTGAAGATCCACTTGCATCCTATGGGTTTTACCCCGTCTGGAGCAATGTCCAACGTCCATACCTTGTTGGTGTACATGGACTCCATTTCGGTCCGCATTGCATCCAGCCATTTCACTGAGTCAACGCTCTGAACGGCCAGCTGGAAGCTAGTAGGCTCATCATAATCTATGATGCAATCCTCTCTATCCCCGTCTATGAGAAAACCGTAGTATCTCTCGGGCGGATGAGACTGCCTACTACTTCTGCGGAGCGGCGTAGGAATGTCCTGTTCTGTTGAACCCTCTGGTTCCACTAACCTTTCAGTAATAGTCTGTGGTTCTGGAATTTCTTCCAGTTCTACTGCGCTCCCACTAATCTCCTTTTCCAAGAACTGGTGTTCTAGAAAGTGGGCATTACGAGAAACAAGGACCTTTTGTTCCTCTGCGTAGTAGAAAAGATACCCCCTGGTGTTCTTTGGGTATCCCACAAACTTGCACAGTACTGAGCGTGCCTCGAGTTTGTCCGCATGCTGCTTTTTGACAAAAGCTGGACATCCCCAGATCTTCAGATATTGAAGATAGGGTTTCTTCCCACTCCACATTTCATATGGGGTGGTAGGCACAGTCTTAGTCGGAACTCGGTTCAAAAGGTATGCAGCTGATTCTAGCGCATACCCCCAGAATGATCGCGGTAACTCAGCGTTACTCATCATGGACCGCACCATATCCAATAGGGTGCGGTTCCGTCTCTCCGATACACCGTTATGTTGCGGGGTGTATGGAGGAGTAAGCTGAGAGAGAATTCCGTTCTCTTTTAAATAGTCCAGGAACTCGGCACTTAAGTATTCTCCACCTCGATCCGATCTTAGAATCTTAATACTTTTGCCGGTCTGTTTCTCTACTTCATTCTTATACTCCTGGAATTTTCCAAAGGCCTCGGACTTATGTTTCATTAAGAAGACATAACCGTACCTTGAGAAGTCATCCGTAAAAGTAATGAAGTAAGAATGTCCGCTTCGGGCATGTGTAGACATTGGACCGCACACGTCACTGTGTACGAGTCCCAAGAGCTCGCTCGCTCTCACTCCATGTCCAGTAAACGGAGTCTTTGTCATCTTTCCTTTGAGACAAGATTGACAAGTGGCATACGATTGATATTCGAACGCATTCAAATATCCTTCTGTATGTAACTTAGTCAACCTTCTCTCATTGATGTGACCCAATCTACAATGCCATAAGAAAGTCTGATTTATTTCTGGAGACTTTCTTTTGTGTGTATTCTGGACATTAAAAATCTGTGGTTGGTTTAACACGTATATACCATTACTCAATGTACCTGACCCAATCAGAACTTGATTAAGGTGAATGTTTACAACATTACTTACAAACGCAAATTCATAACCTTCTTTAGAAACTAAAGATACAGAAATGATATTACAAGTTGCGTTGGGTACAAAAAAGCAATTACGCAAAACCAAAACATGTCCATCTGACATTCCCAGGTGATAGTCCCCCACGGCTTTAGCATCCATGCTAGCTCCGTTTGCAACTCTGAGGGTCATGTCACCTGCCTTCAAAACCCTACGGTTTCTCAACGCCTGCAAAGAATTACAGATATGAGATCCTGATCCGGTATCCAATACCCAGGAAGTAGAGTTTATTGAAAGACAGTTTTCAACAACATACACACCTGAAGCTGAAGCTGCAACCTGCTTCAATTCCTGTGTTCTGGCCTTCCAGGCCCTGCAATCATTCTTCCAGTGTCCTTTCTTATGACAATAGAAGCATTCTTCCTTATCCACAAGCTTCCCCGCTATCTTTGTTGCTTTACCTTTTCCCTTCGTATCCACTTTACTAACACCGCCCCTTGGTTTGGCGGGGGCCTTCTTCTTCTTTCCCTTGGCTTTCGCCTTGGACCTAGAAGAAGATGATCCTCCTACAAACAAAGTGGATGTTTCCCTACCTTTCTGTAGGGTGCCCTCTGCGCTCCTCAGCATGTTGAGGAGCTCTGAAAGTTCAACCTCTTTTTCTTGTAGGTTGAAGTTCAGTATGAACTGGGCGTAAGTGGAAGGAAGGGACTGGAGAACTATATCCGTATATAGCTCACTCTCCAATGTGATCCCTAGGTCAGCGAGCTCCTCAATGAAGCCGATCATCTTTAGCACGTGCTCGGCTACTGATGATCCGACGGCCATTCTTGTCGAAAATAACTTTTTCGACGCTTCGTATCTTGCGATACGTGATTGCTCTCCATACAGTTCTTTTGTATGGAGCAATATGGACTCCATGTCCATATTCTCATGCCTCCTCTGATGTTCGTTGTCCATCGAGGCAAGCAGGAGGCACTTGGCCTTCGCGCTATCAATCTCCCAAGTCTTGCGGATTTCCTTATCCGCGACACTGGAAGTTGGACCAGGGACAGGGGGAGCTTTGGTGGTAAGAAGATACCCCAGCTTGTCATAAGTGATTGCTATCTTGACATTTCTGAGCCAATCTTTGTAGTTTGGCCCTGTCAGTTTGTTTTTATCTAGGAGTAACTTAAGTCCAGTCATGTTGATTGGTCGCTGCAATTAGGAGAGAGAAGAAGAAACACTCAGCATGATGCTCTTGCAAGTTTAGAGTGGTTTTTAGTTTGTCTAAACAGGATGGCTCCCACTGTTTCTCGAATCCCTCCTCAAACCATAAAGGAAGAATTAGTCAGGATCAATCCCACCGTACAATACTTGCTTAACCGTTCAGCCAGGCCGGTGTCGGTACTTCGAGGGAGGTTTTCCAACGCTTTCGCGAAGTTCCTTAATTAAAGAACCTCTTTTCCCTGGGGGCGTAGCCCCGCTAACACCTTTCTAGGCACCTACTAGGTTTATAGCATTGATCGTTAAGTGAGAAATTTCCCGAGGAGTAGCATATACTCACAGTAGGATCGGGATCCAAATATCATCGCGTGACGAAACTGAAGGAATCCTACCAGAATCATCACACTCCAAATGGTATGCAAATCTAGCAAGTTTCAGTACTTATGAAACTCCCGATGTGGATTTTTTCCCCATGCTCTTATGACCTTGGCGTGAGGTCAAAATGTCATAAGTCACATGTCAAGTTCGTCCCATCATTATCCAGGTTAATTTGAACCCACCCGTACATACCCTTGACGTAGGCCAAAATGGCAGTACGACTGTCTCAAACCAACGCATTCTATCTATGCAACAGACAAATATCCGGCAGCTACCAATCACTATGCCTTGGCGTGAGGTCAAAATACATAGCTTGAATACTACCGAATATTTAACTGAAATGATGGAGGGCTACGGATGGTTTTGGCAAAACCGTGAACGTAGTGAACTTGATTTGGTCGATGGAACGAGATAGCTTTTAAATGGAGTGGCTCAAACTCCGTATTTTAAAAGTTTGTTTTGAAAAGAACCGAGTGGTTTTTCGAAAGTGTTCCAACGACTTTAACTTGGTTTATTATCTTGCATTAGTTCTTTTAATGCGTGATATTCTTGCATCAGTTCTTTTAATGCGTCCCATCATTTAATCCTACCATTGCAGAAAACAACCAAAATATGACGTACGCTTATGCCATTCGCATTCGCCACGGGGCCCCGTCATTACCCGTTAGGTTACTTAACTAACGACAGAGCGGGGGCTGGGCTAGCGCGTCTGTAAAACATAAGCAACGCCTAAATAATATCATATATAGATATACTGCAATGATAAACATTTCAGATCACAGATAAATATATTGGATATACTAGCAATCTGTAATTTGTACGAGCCTGTAACAAAAACAGATAACACGGTCGCGGTGAATAGCCAAAACCCCACCCAAGACCCCTACGGGTGCGGCAAACTACCCGCCAAGTACCCGAAGCGTAGCAACCTCCCTCATCTCCATGAGTAGGCCACTCGACACTTCGGCATACCCGGTAGTTTGTGCACCCCTCCATGGGTCTATCCTAGGAGCAAAAACAGTAAAAAGAAATTATACAATGACGGCTACAACCCCGACCCGGTTGTGCGGCCATACAAATAATTATTACATCAATTTACAAATTTACATGAATTGCAAGAAAAGAAAACTCTCGTCTCACAACCCCCGGCTATTCACCCGCAACAATCCAACATATTTATATACACATTCCAGCACATTACAGATCATGTATAACCCCGACCAATCGACTTATAGAGATTAGCCGACGTTCAATACATGCAAACATCACAAATATAACCATCATAGTCAAAGTGCAGTGAAGTTCGGAAAAATACGGAATTATAGGACCCCAAAAGGAAATTTCTTTTCTGGAAAATCTGGGCACATATAATATATATCAAAAATCCCAAAACCAACACAGACACACACTGCATGAAAAACGATGCACAGAAGACGACAAAGCGCGGCGCTTCCGCGGCGGATCCCTAGCTCGCGCGGCGGAAGGGCGGCGGTTTGGACGAATTACTGTATCGTTTTTCTTGGGTGTTCACACAAAACCCTGAGCCGAATTTACAAGTGTAAAGTTTTTCATTTTGACCAGAAAAAATTTCAACAGAAACTCAGGTTTTGTAAAAGTTAGGTTTTTGGATTTTTTTCGGTTCCGAACTTCGTTACACTTTACTACCAAGCTAGTTCAAGTCTAGTTAGGCTCTGATACCACTGTAAGTCCACGTTGCCACCCCCGGTTCTTACGGGGAGGCGGAAACGGTATAAAATCAAAATTTTAACGCAAGAGGCAACATGGACTAAGCTAGGTCGGGATCTTTACCTAAACTAAAACTAGCATACTAAGCTAAAGATATTTAGCTACTCGGATGAAGATGGTTATACCTAAACTTGAACTCCTTCTCTTCAAGCTTCGATGGTGGTCCGATGGCTCCTTCTCGTCGTCTCCGTACGCCGAAGATAGATCCACTTGAAAGCTCCAACCTTTAGCTCCTTCTTCGTTCTTTGAAGAAACTAGTTCACTTGGTTTGCTAAACCTAGTGAACTAGAATGAGTAGAGAGGAAATAGAATGGGATTTTATCTATGGTTCTTGATTCTCAACTCATGAGACAAGAGAACCATAGATCAAGAGAGGGAGCAAGAGGTTGAGGGTGAGAGCAAGAGGAGAGCTCAAGAACAAGAGAGAGAATGAGAAAGAAAGAATGAGCAAGAAAGAATGAGCAACTCTTTTGTCTTTCACCCTCTCATAATCCAAAGTGATCATAACTCATCATATCAAAAAAGTCTTATGTGATGGTTAGAAGCAACCATAAGCTTATCATGTCATGCACTCATTTTACTCAAATGAGCAAGCAAGAAAAAGTCTTTGGCATGAAATGATAACCATGGTTATCATGATGGTCAACTAGTCAAACCTAGTCAACCGGTCAACAAGTCAACAAAAGTCAACAAGTCACCAAAGTCAACAAGTCAACAAAAGTCAACAAGTCAACAACCATATCACCATAATACTTAATTAATATAATAGTTAATCACATATCATATTCTCATTAGGGTTGAGCAAAAAGTCAAAAAGTCAACGGTCAACTGTCAACAACCCTAATGAGAATCCGCTGTCTGTGCCTCCCTGTCAACTGTGCATACACACCCGCATCCACGTTCCGAGGAACACGAATGCAAACTGGATAAATCCAATCCCATAAGATACACTAGGATCTGGCTTAAACCAAAGCCCGCTAGTGTAAACTGTCCGGACACTGTACGTGCACAAGTGCACGGATGTGACCGAACCCTGTCGCAAAACCATGCGACCTGTCGCAATACCATGCGACCTCTACTCTTTTGCCTAAAGGCGAAAAGCTTTCTGTGTGGGACTCTAAAGACTCGACACTACGCTGGCAGTGGGTTTAACCACAGACCGCAAGCGGCACTAGCTGTGCGTAACGGTCCCCAGGTAATGCCGACAAGAAGACCGACGAGGCGAAACCCATCTGAACTCCTACTGAGCCTGAGTGTGACATTCTCCGTACAGTCCGGTCTGTTCGTCTGATACATCGCATGGCGGGCCTAGGGGGCGGTAAACGTCAGTCCCCCAATAGCGGTACAAGTCGTGCCGGAGCGAAGCCCAAAACACCCTGAGATAACACTGGAAACCTACCAGTATATCTCGTTTGCCCTGGCCAGGGTCTACTCGTGTAATGGCTCTCCTAGACACAGCGCGATGTCAACCCCTAATACCGGGAGAGACGAATCCTGTCTAACCGTCACTGCCTCCAAGTGCTTCGGGACTGCACCCAACCATTACCTGTTTGCACGACTCCTTTGAGCCGTGGTAGGGTAGTGATCAAAGTACACTGGGAACACACTCGAGGCGGAGTGACAGTGTCAAGTCAGCGGACTAAGCTGTACTCATGTCACCTGGGAACTGATAACTGACGATAGGTATAATACCAACTAGTCAGTTCCCGATGAGTCCTGTCCAGTGTACCCGTAACCTAACGAGCACCCGCATACTATCTCAAGTACGACGTACTGACGGCTGTGGGACAGACCGTCTCCCACACTGGGATGAGAAGCGCATGCGCTGGTCTACTCCGGAGTATCGATGCCCTGTCTCGATAGTCCTGCGACCAGGGACCTGCATAAGGATGTGCTTATAGATTACCCAGCCCCACTAGTGTGACGGCCATCACATCGCTGGTAATCAAGCAAAGATCCTAAGGGCTATACTAATGTGTATAGGCGATATACAAAAATAAACACATGTACACATTGAAGTAGAAACAAACCAAGTAGCATACTACTATTTTGAGCAAGATTGTATATACAAGGTGAATATCCCAAGCATCCATTAAGTAATATACAAACTAGTATGATACAGTAATGGCCTCTAGGGCATATACACTAACAACTTGTACGGTTATTAGGGGTCTAACGTCCACCACTTCCCTAGACCATACATGCGATACTCTTAGACGAACAGACCGGACTGCGCGGATATTGTCACAGACAGGCTCAGTAGGATTTCAGATGGGTTGCCTCATCAGCTTTCTTATCGACAACTACCTGGGGACCGTTACGTACAGCTAGTGCCGCTTGCGGTCTGTGGTTATCCCACTGCCAGCGTAGTAGTCGAGTCTTTAGAGTCCCACACAGAGATTTCCCAAACCCAGGCGAAAAGATATAGAGGTCGTATGGTTTTACGACAAAGGTTCGGACGCATACGTGTTTGAACGCACGTACGACATTCGGACAGCTTTTACTAGTCGGCTTTGGTTTAAGCCAGATTCTAGTATCAGGTTATTGGATTTATACAGTCTAAAGTTTTTCCGTGTTTTCACGGATGAGAGGGGCGTTCTCGTAATTTTCCGAGAAGCTTCTAGAAGGATGTGACATGGAGAGAGAGGTGGCATTTTCATTTAATGAATTAGTGACTCATTGTGAGTGATTCATCATGTCATTAATGCATTATTAAATGCTTAATGACTCACATAATGAATCACCCACTTGCATTAATGAAACATGATGAATAATCTCATATTATTCATTTCTTTCTTATTCATTATGTTTCATATATCAAGTTCGAAGCTTTTTTCATTATCATTATTATTATCATTATCATCTTCTCACTCTCTCTCTTCAAGTTCTCTCTCCTTCACCATGCCTAATCCTACCCCTCATGAGTTGAGAACAAGGATTAGGAAAGACTAATTACTCCATAACCTATCTCTACATCACCTTAGCTACTCTATTTAGCAACTAGAGAAACTAAGTAACCTCAAGTTTAGAGGTTATAGCTTGGATTAGGGTTCTCGGGTGGATCGTCTATCACGGAAGAAAGCCGAAGAGGACGTGGAGATCCAAAGAGGCCGTAGATAACATTAAGACGAAGGACTAGAACCGTTTGGTATAATCTCTTAACATAGTAGTTTAGAACTCTATAGCTTTTGTTAAAACTTGTTTAGCAAACGATTCATACGGTTAATCGATGTTTGATCATAGAACAAGATTGTTATTCATATTTCCGCCTCCCCACAAGTATTGGGGTGTTGAACATCGACTTGCATATTATTCATTTTGTACTCGTTCGGAGCCAGTATTTACAAAGAAGACTCTGCCGAAATTTTCGGGAAAATATGATGTTGCTTTAAAATGTTTAACGCCACTTATTTTATTATAAACCACTTACTTTAAAACAAGTTTTCCTTCACTTTCTCTTTAAAATGGTTTAGATTTCTGGGCTTTTGGCTTACTTGAATTAGGTGGGGTCCTATAGACTTCACATGATTCAAGTGCCATTCACGTGCTATTTCGGGTCATGACAAAGTTGGTATCAGAGCGGTAAGTTTAACCTTGGTTCGAGTCTATGATTGACTATGCGGAGTCTAGGGCGTATATTTATATTCGGAACCTAGGTTTGACCTTACGGAACTTAGACTTGGTCGAGGGGGTATTAGATCCGAACTTTCTTCATATAGGTTGACCTTGGTTGATAGAGTAGGTGACTTAAGTAGAGTGACGTACTGTTGGATATGTATGTCCTAGAGACCATTATTGTATAGTACTAGTTTGTATAATACATTTTGGAAGCTTAGGATATATATACGGGTTTACGACAGTCTTGCTCAATATAGTAGTATGCTACATGGTTTGTTTCTATCTTAATATGTGTATATGTTTCTTTTAACATATCGCTAATACATATTGATGGAGCCCTTAGGATCTTTGGTTGACTACCTGCGTTGTGATGGCGATCACACTAGTGGGGGCTGGGTAGTCTATAAGCACATACTTATACAGTTCCCTAGTCTTAAGATTATCGAGACAGGGCATCGATACTCCAGAGTAGACTGGTGCATACGCTTCTCGTCCCAGCAGGGGAGATGGTCTGTCCCACAGCCATCAGTACGTTGTACTGGAGATAGTATGCAGGTGCTCGTTAGGTTACGAGTACACTGGACATGACTCGTCGGTAACTGTTGGTTGGTATTATACCTATCGTCAGTTAACAGTTCCCAGATGACATGAGTACAGCTTAGTCCGTTGACTTGACATTGTTACTTCGCCTCGAGTGTGTTCCCACTGTTCTTAGATTATTCTCCTACCACGGCTCTATTGAGTCGTGCAAACAGGTAGTAGTTGGGTGCAGTCCCGAACCACTTAGAGGCAGTGATGGTTAGACATGATTCGTCTCTCCTGGTATTGGGAGTTTATATCGCGCTGTGTCTAGGAGAGCCATTACACAAAGTCCCTGGCCTGGGCAAGCGAGATTTACTGGTAGTGTTTCCAGTAGTTTCTCAGGGTGTTCTGGGCTACACTCCGACACGACTTGTACCGCTATTAGGGGTCTGACATTTACCGTCCCCCTACGTCCGACATGCGATAGTCTTAGACGAACAGACCGGACTGTACGGAGATTGTCACATTCAGGCTCAGTAGGAGTTCAGATGGGTTCACCTCTTCGGTCTTCTTATCGGCATCTACCTGGGGACCGTTACGTACAACTAGTACCTCTTGCGGCCTATGGTTAAACCCACTGCCAGCGTAGTGTCGAGTCTTTAGAGTCCCACATAGAGGGTTGTTCACTTTTGGGCGAAACGAGTAGAGGTCGTATGGTTTTACGACGGGGTTCATTCATATATGCGTAATTGTGCGCGTTTGGTGTTCAGACAGTTGATACTAGTGGGCTTTGGTTTAAGACGGATCTTAGTATTTGATTTTGTCTTGGTTCAGTCTCATTGCATTCGTGTTCTTCGGAACGCGGAAGCGGGTATGTATATACAGTTGACAGAGACAAATGAAGGAGGCATCTCATTAGGGGTTTTGACCATTGACTTGATTAAGATCTTAATGAGATAAAAGCAATTGATTAATAATTTTAATTAGTGATAATTGTGTTATGGTTATTTGGATTGACCATTTGACTTGTTGACCAAAGTTGACCAAGATATTTTTCTTAAGCAAAAGATTCTTTGCTTAGCATTAATGGTGACATGATAATGGTCAAATCAAATGAACCATCACAACTTTTTTGCTAATTAAAATTATTATTCTTTTATGCTAATATGAGAGCTATCACTTCATTCTATCATATTCATTCTCTCTCCTAGCTCTCTCTCCTTCATCCTCTCTCTCAAACCCTAACCTCTTATGTGTTGAGAACCAAGGGAAATTGAGATCAAACCATGAAATCACTCTCTACTCACTCTAGGGTTCTTAGTCTACCAAGCAAAGCACTCTAGTTACTTCATGGTTGAGGTAGGAGCTCAAGGTAGAGGCCTTCGGGTTGATCTTCTTCGATATAGAGAAGCCGGTGAGGAGGAGACATCTAGATCATTCCAAGGAGCTCACAACAAGGAGAAGAAGGAGTTCAAGTTTAAGGTATAACTTTCTATCATAGTAGATAGAACTCTATTTAATGCTAACTAGGTGTATGATAAAGATCCGGTTAAGGTTTATTCTAGCGCCAAGTTCGTTATCGCTACGAAATTTTTGTTCCGCATTTGGCCACGGAAGTTGGCCGGGGCGCTAGTGTAACCCTTCATGGTATCAGAGCCTATCCATAAACCCTACTAGCTAGTTTGCACAAGGTTAAAAGCTCGATTGACATATTTTTCCGAACCACGAATCTATGTTCATGAGCTTGCTGTCGATTTTCGAAGTTGTCCTAAATTTTTTTTGAGTAACTTAGAATTACATGCAGGCGAAACTATAGCTGCAGAAAATATTTGGGGGCCTAACCCCAACATTCCGCCGCGGAAAGTGAGGAAAATGGCGCATTTTGCGGCCCTTCCGCGGTGCTTTTTGGGCTACAGTACCCAAAAATTTTTCTGGGGCTCTAGTTCATGAAAATATGATATTTGTGATATATAGTTTTGTCCCAGGTTTATTTGAGTGCTGGATTTGCTTTTGGGGCCTATTTGGAAAAGTTTAGTCGATCGAAATTTTAAATGTGTATTTTACAGTACATTCACTTTTATCTGCGAATGTTACTTGATCGGTAAAACTCGTCTGATTACTATATGTTCTTTTAGACGGGTTTTGCAAACGTGACATTCACGTTGATGTTGTGTGCTTGTTCTATGGTTGTGGTTGGATAGTCGTGTTGGATAGCATGTGATGAAATGTTAGTGGTGCAGTTTAAATTCTTTTGTACATTTGTTATTGCGGGGCGAGCGTCCGACATGTGGACTGCCGTCTTTGCCGGGTTGTATGTTATTTTGGGGCACGACCGGGTTGAGGTCGATGTCACCGTTTGTACATATTATTTTCTTTTTCTGTACTAGGATTACCCCACGGTGGAGTGCACGAATAGCCGGGTTCTAGAAAGGCAGCAAGCCCACATCTCATGGCGTTGAGACGGAGGGGATTCTTTCTCATGGTGTTGAGACGGAGGGGGCTTCATTCTATAATTGGCGGGCTATTCGCCGCACTCATAGGGGGTACTGGTTTTCATTGCACAGGCTATCCACACGACCGGGAACGTCGGGTTTTATTTGTGGCTCAAATGAAACCCGGGGCTCCAAGATTATTCACCATTCTGTATTATTGGCTGTGTTTCTGTGATGTTTTTTACTATCATGCCTTGGACGAATGTTGTATATACTTATATACATAAATATATATATATATATATATATATACTAGTAGATGTTGTATATGTTTTGCACCCGCGCTACTCCAGCCCCCACTCTGTCGTTAGTTAAGTAACCTAACGGGTGATGACGGGGCCTAGTGGCGAATACGGATGGCATATACGTACATTGTATTTTCGTTCTTTTCTAGTGTGGTAGGTTACATTGATGGGACATCATTAATTTTGATTAATGAAAGAAAAACAAACCTAAAAGATGTTGTTGGAAGAAATTTTTAAAAACAGACATTACAGACGTTCTCTTTTGCTTTGCACAGTGGTATTCAGTTTGGAATATCCGGCACCTCATTCGACGAGGCAAGGGCCGAGATCCTTTCATCGGGAGTGACCCCTTGAGTAAAAGTTTGCGTCAACGTAATACTTTCACTATAGTCGATTATTCTTGCTTTGCATCGTGGTATTCAGTTTGGAATATTCTGCACCTCATTCGACGAGGAAAGAGCCGACATCCCTTCACAGGGAGTGACCTCTTTAGCAAAAGTTTTCGCCACTATATATTTAAAAAGGCAATCAGGTTCCTTCAACGATATCAAGTTCATTACGTTAACGGGTTTTTCGCCAAAAACCCAGCCGTAGTCCTCCATCATTTTGGATTGGTATTATTTAGTATTCGTGCTGCGTTTGTTGACCTAGTCAAGGCGTAGTGAACGGTAGCTAAGTGATATTTTTTCTGTGCATTGCAAATGTGATTGGTTAGGACAGTCGTGCGGCCTTGTTGACCTAGTCAAGGGCACATACGGGTGGGTTTAATGCAATCAAGATAATGACGGGTAGAACTTGACTAGCGGTTTATGGTTTGTTGACCTAGTCAAGGTCATAAACCGTTAGGGGTAAAAATCACATCGGGAGTTTGAAACATACAGGAAACTTGCAGATTTAGCATACCTTCTGGAGTGTGGTGACTAGAGTGGATTCCATCTAGGCCATCACACAATGATAGTTGGATCCCGATCCCACTGATGAGTTGGATTACTCTCGGGAGATTATTTCACTTAACAATCAATGCTATAAACCAAGTAGGTGTCTAGAACGGTGTTAGCGGGGCTACGCCTCCAGGGAAAAGAGGTTATGTAATTAAGGAACTTCGAAAAAGCGTTGGAAAACCTCCCTCAAAGTATCAACACTAGCCTGGCTTAAAGGTTAAGTAAGTATTGTGACGTGCGATTAATCATGACTAATTCTTCTTTTTAGGTTTGAAGAAGAATTTGAGGAAACAGTGGGAGCCATCCTGATTAGATAAATTAATAAACCAATCTAATCTTGCAAGAGCGCACGCTGAGTTGTTTCTTTTCTTTCTCTCTAGGTAGCAACCATTTCACGCCCTAATCAAGATAATAAAATATATCGCTTGACCGATCTGAATTCTTATTCGGGGCTGGGGAACGTCAGTTCGGCTCTAACTTACGACAACAGTCTTAAGTATGAGCAAGGGAAAGAGGATTGTATGGATTCCAAGGAGACCCAGTTGAAAAAGAAGCATAGTATTGCATCTACTTCATGTGTTCTTGTAATTGAGAACTGCTTTTCGGTCAGCCCTACCTCCTGGGTACTTGATACCGGATCAGGATCTCATATCTGTAATTTATTGCAGGGACTGAGAAAAAGTAGGAAAGTTGCACCTGGTGATATGTCCCTCAGGGTAGGGAATGGAGCACAAGTTAATGCTGCAGCCGTCGGTGAATATCACCTAGTGTTGCCAAATGGCAATACTATGATTTTGAACAATTGCTACTATGTACCTTCCATGGTTTGCAACATAATATCAGTGTCTTTACTTGATAAAGATGCATATAATTTTGTTCTTGATAGAAATATCATGAACGTTTACCTTGATAAGGTACTGGTTGCAGAAGGTACACTGTGTAATGGTATCTATGTTCTAAATCAGAATACAGTTCTCAATATACAAAACACACACAAGAGGAAGAGTTCTGATACGAACGAATCCTACTTGTGGCATTGTAGACTTGGTCATATCGGGGAGAAAAGACTATGTAAGTTGCATAAAGATAGACTCTTGAATACGTTCATGTTTTCATTTTATGAAACTTGTCAGTCTTGTCTCAAAGGAAAGATGACCAAATCTCTGTTCACCGGACATGGAGAAAGGGCAGCAGAGCTCTTGGGACTCATACACAGTGATGTATGTGGTCCAATGTCTATAAATGCAAGGGGTGGGATCTCGTACTTCATCACATTCACTGACGATATCTCTAGGTTCGGATATGTGTATCCGATGAAATACAAATCTGAAGCTTTTGAGAAATTCAGAGAATTCAGAAACAAAGTTAGAACCAGATAGGCAAAAGTATCAAGATCCTCCGGTCTGATAGAGGAGTGGAGTACTTAAGCACGGAATTCCTAGATTACTTAAAAGAGAATGGTATTCTCTCTCAGCTTACTCCTCCGTACACACCATAATATAATGGTGTATCGGAGCGGAGGAACCGTACCCTGTTGGATACGGTTCGCTCCATGATGAGTAGTGCTGAGTTACCTCTTTCATTTTGGGGACATGTGTTGGAGATAGTGCCCTCAGAGTCAATTATTGGATCACAGGCACGTGATTGCAATGATTGAGGGAGGACCTGTCCCAGTAGGACAGTCTTACTCAAGATGATAGTATGCTATCTGGTTTACCTTTATCATCGTGTACTGCTTTAGGTGACCTTACAGGTCACTATTGCACGTTGATAGAGCCCCTAGGATTCTTTCTTGACTACCAGCAGTATGAGGGCGATCATATACATAGGAGCTCGTAGTCTATAAGCACATCCTTAAAAGGTCCCTAGTCGTAGGAGTTTCGAGACAGGGCATCGATACTCCAGAGTAGACTAGTGTATACAGTCGAGACCTCGACGAGGGGCGGTGGCCGGTCTCACAAGCCACTGGTGTCAGTTGGATCACCTAAGATGTATACAGGTGCTCATTGGGTTAAGAGTACACCGGACAGGACTCGCCGGGAACATGCTAGTTGGTCTTATACCTAGCGTCAGATAGCAGTTCCCTGGTGACATGTGTACAGGTTAGTTCATCGACCTGAGATCGTCATTTGTCTCGTGTGAGTTCCTACTGTACTTTGATTACTACCCTACCACGCTCAAAGGAGACGTGCAAACAGGTTTTAGTTGGGTACAGTCCCGAGCCACATGGAGGCAGTGAGCGGATCTTCAGGGGTTCGTCTCTCCCGGTATTGGGGGTGAGGTCGCGCTGTGTCTAGGAGAGCCATTACACGAAGTCCTTAGCCAAGGCAGGAGATTTACTGGTAGGTATTCCAGTAGTATCTCAGGGTGTTCTGGGCTACACTCTGACATGACTTGTACCGCTTTTAGGGGTCTGACTTTTACCAACCCCCTAGGCCCGCCATGCGATGCTCATAGATGAACGGACCGGACTGTACGGATATTGTCACTGACTGGCTCAGTAGGGTGTCAGCATGAGTTCGCTCATCGACGTCCCTTTTGGTCAATACCTGGTAGCCCGTTACGTATAGGCTAATACCTCTGGCGTGCTAGTGGTTGAATCCACAACCAAAGTATTGACGAGTCTTTAGAGTCCCCTGCAGACCAGTTTCTCAAGATTCGGGCGAAACGCTGTAGAGGCCGTATGGAGATATGGCAGGGTTCGATCATATACGTGCGGTATTGTACGGATCATGATCGGACGGATAATACTAGCGGGCTTTGGTTTAAGCCGGATCCTAGTATTGTAAAGTGTAGAGTTTGTCTCATTGCATTTGTATTCGGTCGGAATACAAATGCGGGTAGGTATATACAGTCGTGGGGTTTTCCTGTAATTTATTACGGGATCGTTTTTATGAAGTTGCCAGTTTGTTTTCCGTTTCGGCCATTTTCCTTTGTATCTTTCCTTGGCCGGAAATTGGTGGAGGAGGGCTTATTTGCAAGCATACAAATTTGATTAGTGGAGGGTGTTATTTGCATATTGTTGTATCATGATAATTCTACCACCATTTGACTTCTTCTTTTCATGATGGCTTGACTTGTGGAGACATGATTGGTTGATGGAGTGTTGAACTTGGTTTGTGATCATGGTTGATCATGATAACCCTTTCGCTCTCTTGCATTTTTTGGCACACTCATTATTCATGCTTGCATGAGGGCTTCCCCACTCTCTTGACTTTTCCCTTCCCTTTTTCCACCAAGTTTGGCAGGCCATGCTCTTGGGGGGGGGGTTCAAAATTGGTGTGGGATTTTTCATTCTCTTCATGCTTGCAAAAATCCCCAAGTTCATCTCAAAAAGTTCATATCTCATACCTCCACCAAAAGGCAACTTCTAGTAACCCCAAATGAGACATAGCACTACACTCATTCTACAGCACTTCTTAGGCACGTCGGCTCGCCAACTTCATGCCCGAGTTGCCTCGGTCCATAGGTGGGAGCCCGTAAAAGAACCCGGCGATGTGATGCCCTTCCGGCGAGGAGGCGAAGACCGGAGATTCCGCGGGGAGATCGGGACGACGACAAGAAGACCGAAGGACATGGATCGCTCGGTATATCTCTCTACCACTTCTCTTGTTAGCTAGGACTATGTTAATGACTCGATCCGGGATTTTAGTGCGCGGTGGTGCCGGTTCAAAAGTTAAAGTAAATTTGACGGCCGGGCCGCCGCCGTGCACTTACATTGGTATCAGAGCCACGCCATTAACCTAGTCTAGCTTGGTCTAACGTGTTTACATTTTCGATCGGACAAAAATCCCAAAACCGCGATTTAAAAGCATCAGTTTTCTGTCGAATTATTTTTGGCTCTAAAAATTTTTCAGTACATTGCAGAAAGGCATGCAGGAAATTTTAAGACTTCTGTGAAAAAATGGTAGTGTAACACTGTAGCACGACCGCGGAACCGCGGCCAAACCCCTATTCCGGCCGCGGTTCCGCCGCAGCACAGTGCCTTCACTGCACCATTTTTGCACAGTGATCTTTGTATAGGGAAATTGGGGTTTTGGAATATTCTGTTTGGGCCCAGAATTTCTTTATGTGCAACAGTAGTGCTTGGGGCCCACTTGGGAAAATTTAATCGATCGAAAATTTTAAACATGTTAGTTCACAGTATTTACATTATATCTGGGACCGTGAATGTCACTTGATCGGTAAATCCTGTCTAATTGCTATAGCCCGGTTAGACGGATTTGCGAACGTGACATTCACGTTGATGTTCTGTGTTGTGCTGTGATGTTGCGGATTGGCCGTGGGGGATAGCCTGGATGCAATGGTAGTACAGTTTTGTTTTATATGTACATTTGATATTGCGGGGCGAGCATCCGATATGTGGGCTGCCGTCACTGCCTGTTTGTATATTATTCTTTTGGGGCACGACCGGGGTGAGGTTGATGTACCCGTTATATGTATATTTTACTTTCTGTACTAGGATTACCCCAAGATGGGGTGCACGGATAGCCGGGTTCTAGAGGACAATGGGCCCGCATCTCATGGCATTGAGACGGAGGGGGCCTCACTCTAGAATTGGCGGGCTATTCTCCGCACTCGTACGGGGTACAGGTTGACCCAAGAGGGGTGCCCATGTTACCGGATTCCGTGAAGTGCTGGGTGGTCCATTCACGTTGCTGAAGGGGGCTACCTCGCTTCAAGTTTTGGCGGGTAACTTGGCGCGCCCGTAGGGGTCTAGGATTTCATTGCACAGGCTATCCACACGACCAGGGGAACGTCGGGTTTTAGTAGCGGCTCTATGAAACCCGGGGATCCCAGATATCTGTATTGTTCTGTGATGCTTATTACATTTCTGTGATGTTGCATTTTTATCACGCCTTGAGCGAATATTATATATTGATATATATACTAGTAGATGTTGTATATGTTTTGCATCCGCGCTAGTCCAGTCCCCGCTCTGTCGTTAGTTAAGTAACCTAACAGGTAATGACGGGACCCAGTGGCGAATGCGGATGGCATATACGTACATCATTATTTTCGTTCTTTATTGGTGTGATCAATTGATGGGACTGCGTTGATTCGGATCAATGCAAGTTAAACAAACCTTTTCTGATGTTGTTGGAACATTTTTCAAAAAGCTGTTGTTGCAAGGACGTTCTCTTTTATTTTGCATCGTGGTATTCAGTAGGAATATCCTGCTCCTCAGTCGACGAGGCAAGGGCCGAGATCCCTTCACTGGGAGTGACCCTTTGGACAGAAGTTTGCGTCAGGTCAATAACTTCACTATAGCCGATTACTTTTGCTTTGCATCGTGGTATTCAGTTGGAATATCCTGCACCTCATTCTATGGGGAAAGAGCCGAGATCCCTTCACCGGGAGTGACCTCTTTAGCAAAGGTTTTCGTCACTATATTTTTATAAAGCTATCCGGTTCCTTCAATGATATCAAGTTCATTACATTAAAGGTTTTTCGCCAGAAACCATTCCTAGCCCTCCGTCGTTTCAGACGGGTAGCACATAGTATTCATGCTATGTTTGTTGGCCTTCGTCAAGGCATAGTGTATGGTAGCTGCTTGTTGCCTTTCTGCAGCATAGATAGATGCGTTGGTTTGGGACAGTCGTATAGCCTTGTTGGCCAAAGTCAAGGTCTTGTACGGGTGGGTTCAAATTAACCTGGAGAATGACGGGTAGAACTTGACATGTGACTTATGATTTGTTGGTCTTCGTCAATGTCATAAGAGCATGGGGTAAGAATCACATCGGGAGTTTCTAAAGAAACTGAAACTTGCCAGATATGCGCATACCTTCTGGAGTGTGATAACGTGAGAGGATTCCGTCACGTTATCATGCGATGATAGTTGGATCCCGATTCCCACTGATGAGTTGGTTTACTCCTCGGGTGACCCCGACTAATTCTTCTTTCAGGTTTGGAGGAGAATTTAAGGTTACAGTGGGAGGTTTCCAGATTAGATAAATTGGTAACCATTCTGATCTAGGTTAGAGTGCACGCTGAGTGTTTCTTTTCTCTCTCTCTTCGGCAGCGACCATGATCCGACCCTAAGACTATGACTCAGTGACCAATATTAACCGAACTTTCTAAAACACTGGCTTTTGGATTGTCAGAGTTGCAAACCTCATTGCCACTCCTACTTTTACCCTTTTCTCCAGGACACCCCGTATTACTACGAACGTCCACCTCCATTGGATAAAACCATCGTATGGTTATATACGAACTCGAAGGAATTTATTCGAGGATGGTTTCCGGTTCTGGAGAAAAAGAATAGGACTATTCAGTTGTCTTTTCCTTTTACCTTCTCTTAGGTTGCGAGTACTCCTTGGTTTAGGAGATAGTACACCTACTACGCAAATTGGATAGTCTTCTTCCAAACCTTAGGCTGGTGCCGAATGGTAGAGGATGAAGAAAACCAATTAGCATAATGATGGTGTACAGAAGGTATTAAGTAAAGACATATCAAGGGATTAGTAAGAGGGCAAAGTAAATTGCGACTGCTATTCATGACCAAACCAAGTATTTCATTACCACTCCCACTTCACCTTTGTATTTCTCCAGGACACTCTGTATCACTACGAAGATCCACAGTTTATTGGATACTCCATCGTATGGTTATATACGAACTCGAAAGGAACTTGTTCCAGTTCGGAGATGGATTCTGGTTCTGGAGAAATAGGAATAAGGTTTATTCGGTTGTCTTTTATCCTCACCTTCTCTCGCATTGCGAGTGCTCCTAGGATTAGGACAGTACACCTATTATGCTTATTGGATAGTCTTCTTCCAAACCATAGGCTGGTGCCGAATGGTAGGGAAGGAAGAAAACCATTTGGCCTGAAGGGGTATGCAGAAGGTAATGACTAAAGACATATGAAGAGATGTGGAGAGATGGCATAGAAATATACGGTTATAGTTGTGAATCTGGATAATGGAAGAGGCATTACTAGGAATACCAGGATACCCCTACGAAACATTTCAATGTTTCAGTTTCACTGTGTACTGTTAAAGGAAAGCTGATTTTCCAATTAGACACTTGCTCCAGGGTATGTATTTACCAGGTATGATTCTCACATCTGTATGGTTTTACAGATGATGAGTGGGAGTAAGTTATTGGGAATTAGGTGATTGTCCTCATTATATCGGAATTCGTTGTAATTGGTTATATTTGAGGAAATCGCCTGTGTTGTTTGCCGGATGGCGAATATTTGGTTTTGAATATCCGCTGTTATGCACCAATTTCAAATTGATACATCTGTACATCTATTTTTATAGAGTGAGATATACCTTTTTGAAATTGTGTCCATGGCATTTACCTATATCAGTGGATGGTTAGGTAAGGAGCATTAAACAGCGGTGTAATTCTTCTTAACCATAGGTACAGTTTTCAACCTACGACACACAGGGATTGAGTTATCATACTCAAGGGACTTATACGGAGTATTGTATGTTGTCCAGTGTCCATTAGGACAGAGGGGTTGGTCCTCATATTATATTCGGTTTACTTATGACTTCTCTAGTTTTTAGACAAGTGTTCCGAATTTTGAGAAGTTATAGGTATATGAATAAAGTAGAGAACCAGGTATTGCAAGTATCGGGATTCTTCAAAGTGATCGAAGATGTAGATACTTGTGTAGGGTATTCATTTGATAGTAATGATTAAGAAAACTTGGTTCTCTTTCAGATTACTCATAATTGGAAGCACTCCTAAGTTGAGTAATGGTGATCGGCCTCTCTCCATTTAGTTAACATGCACTGGAGTTAGCTGCATGATTTGAATCTGGTTCAATTAAATCAGTGCCTCTGGTTCTATATTGGATATAGATCAGTTCATATCTTAACGATGTTAAGGTATGGGGAGTTGTCCGGTTTATGCTTAAAACCAGACTCTGGATAACTCAAGGCACGTTTCTGTAATGGCTGTTTGTGGGTTGACCCAGGCTATAACGAGGGTTGACTTTCTACCATCTGGAAGATCAATAGTGATATTGTTCTTGACTCACCACAGTTTTAACAAAAATGGATTTTTTCAGAAAACAGTAGTGGGAGTATGGTAGAACTGGAAGTGATTCCAGAACCACAAACGATTACTGAAGATTTGATAAGAACCTAAAGATTCAATCTGGTTTGACATTCCATTGGCCACTCCGCAGATAAAGTGGGTAACCTCAAGCACCCGAGGGGTACTCCGGTAGCCTCAAGGACGGTGACAGGGAGGTTCTTGTTTACCCAGACTTGCCATTGCTGTAGTTCCAGGCTGCGAGACCCGGCAGGAGGATGAGTATAGCGTCATTCTAAACTAGCTTTAGAAGTGTACGTGTATATGTCTCTGCCAGAGGGTTGTCGTAGTCAGTGGGAGCAGCGGAAGCATTGGTGGACAAGTGGCTTATGTCTATTTATAGACTAAAGCAGATATAGCGGAGATAGATCATCTATTTCTGATGTGACAGTGATAGGTTTGACTTTATCAGAATAGGGGATAGATCTATTAATAAGGTAGTAGGGTGTGATGTCCTGGTATTTGGATGACATACACAGAGTAGGAAGTGATATTCCTATACTACGATCGGTTATGCTTTGGTTGTCACACAGTGGTTTCTCCACATAAGGATATAGATATAATATCAGACATTCTGGTTACTGGATCTATGGTTTTAGATCTAGATTTGGGTAGTTTCCCAATCAGGGTACTTAGACAGCATTCTAAAGTATTTAGAATGGATGACTCCTGGCATGGTAGTGTACCTGCAGGTGATGGAGTCACCCCTCTCTAAAGTAGTCTTATAGACTAAAGGGGAGAGGGATGTGCATGATTGGAAGATCACTTGCTTAGGTAATTGAGTCAATCATGAGATGTCAAGTACCACACCAGATGTTGTTTTTGCAGTAGATGCAATATGATGATATTGATCCAATCCTGGAGAAACAATCGGAAGCAGTTTTAGAACATAAGTGGATGTTCTAGGGATATGATAACGACAGCCCCATTCGGGAGACAGTTATCAGGCTTCCAAGGTGACCTGGATGACAGATTGGTTGTCAGAGTTATAGTTTTCCTTCTGACGAGGGGCAGTATTTTGGACAGGTGGTCCAGGTGGATACTGAGGGAAGGATGGCGCAGTATACTGATTAAGTTCAGTTGACGATACAGTCTAAGAAGTTTGGATTTGGAGTTCATTTATGAGCTAGGTCCAATCAGACATCCATACATATTCTAAGACAGGTATTGCTCATTTCGGGAGATGGCATTCTCCGCGAACTTGAGATATAGAGAGACATAGAAAAAAACATCAAGGCGGATCCACTCACTGAGGCTATTCCTCGAACGCAATAGTTTCGCAAACGGGTTTTGTGAGACTGATTAGTAGAGGAGTTGGGTGTTCGGTATCACACGGGCTGTGAGTATGCGACATCGCAATAATTAGCCTTGAGTGCTAGTGGGAGATTGTTGGAGATAGTGCCCTCAGAGTCAATTATTGGATCACAGGCACGTGATTGCAATGATTGAGGGAGGACCTGTCCCAGTAGGACAGTCTTACTCAAGATGATAGTATGCTATCTGGTTTACCTTTATCATCGTGTACTGCATTAGGTGACCTTACAGGTCACTATTGCACGTTGTTAGAGCCCCTAGGATTCTTGCTTGACTGCCAGCAGTATGAGGGCGATCATATACGTGGGAGCTGGTAGTCTATAAGCACATCCTTAAAAAGTCCCTAGTGGTAGGAGTTTTGAGACAGGGCATCGATACTCCAGAGTAGACTAATGTATACAGTCGAGACCCCGACAAGGGGCGGTGGCCGGTCTCACAAGCCACTGGTGTCAGTTGGATCACCTAAGATGTATACAGGTGCTTATTGGGTTATGAGTACACCGGACAGGACTCGCCGGGAACATGCTAGTTGGTCTTATACCTGACGTCAGATAGCAGTTCCCTGGTGACATGTGTACAGGTTAGTTCATCGACCTGAGATCGTCATTTGTCTCGTGTGAGTTCCCATTGTACTTTGATTACTACCCTACCACGCTCAAAGGAGACATGCAAACATGTTTTAGTTGGGTACAGTCCCGAGCCACATGGAGGCAGTGAGCAGATCTTCAGGGGTTCGTCTCTCCCGGTATCGGGAGTGAGGTTGCGCTGTGTCTAGGAGAGCCATTACACGAAGTCCTTGGCCAAGGCAGGAGATTTACTGGTAGGTATTCCGGTAGTATCTCAGGGTGTTCTGGGCTACATTCCGACACGACTTGTACCGCTTTTGGGGGTCTGACTTTTACCAACCCCCTAGGCCCGCCATGCGATGCTCATAGATGAACGGACCGGACTGTACGGATATTGTCATTGACAGGCTCAGTAAGGTGTCAGCATAAGTTCGCTCATCGACGTCCCTTTTGGTCAATACCTGGTAGCCCATTACGTATAGGCTAATACCTCTGACGTGCTAGTGGTTAAATCCACAACCAAAGTATTAACGAGTCTTTAGAGTCCCCCACAGACCAGTTTCTCAAGATTCGGGCGAAACGCTGTAGAGGCCGTATGGAGATATGGCAGGGTTCGATCATATACGTGCGGTATTGCACGGATCATGATCGGACTGATAATACTAGCGGGCTTTGGTTTAAGCCGGATCCTAGTATTGTAAAGTGTAGAGTTTGTCTCATTGCATTTGTATTCGGTCGGAATACAAATGCGGGTATGTATATACAGTCGCGGGGTTTTCCTGTAATTTATTACGGGATCGTTTTTATGAAGTTGCCAGTTTGTTTTCCGTTTCGGCCATTTTCCTTTGTATCTTTCCTTGGTCGGAAATTGGTGGAGGAGGGCTTATTTGCAAGCATGCAAATTTGATTAGTGGAGGGTGTTATTTGCATATTGTTGTATCATGATAATTCTACCACCATTTGACTTCTTCTTTTCATGATGGCTTGACTTGTGAAGACATGATTGGTTGATGGAGTGTTGAACTTGGTTTGTGATCATGGTTGATCATGACAACCCTTTCGCTCTCTTGCATTTTTTTGACACACTCATTTTTCATGCTTGCATGAGGGCTTCCCCACTCTCTTGACTTTTCCCTTCCCTTTTTCCACCAAGTTTGGCAGGCCATGCTCTTGGGGGGGGGGTTCAAAATTGGTGTGGGATTTTTCATTCTCTTCATGCTTGCAAAAATCCCCAAGTTCATCTCAAAAAGTTCATATCTCATACCTCCACCAAAAGGCAACTTCTAGTAACCCCAAATGAGACATAGCACTACACTCATTCTACAGCACTTCTTGGGCACGTCGGCTCGCCAACTTCATGCCCGAGTTGCCTTGGTCCAGAGGTGGGAGCCCGTAAAAGAACCCGGCGATGTGGTGCCCTTCCGGCGAGGAGGCGAAGACCGGAGATTCCGCGGGGAGATCGGGACGACGACGAGAAGACCGAAGGACACGGATCGCTCGGTATATCTCTCTACCCCTTCTCTTGTTAGCTAGGACTATGTTAATGGCCCGATCCGGGATTTTAGTGCCCGGTGGTGCCGGTTCAAAAGTTAAAGTAAATTATCGTTTCCGCATTTTGGCCTCGGATTGACGACCGGGGCGCCGCCGTGCACTTACAACATGCGCTTTTGACAGCGGCATATCTATTGAATGACGTTTCGTCTAAATCAGTGCCTAAGACTCCATTCAATATATGGAATGGAAAAATGTCCGGCTTATGTAGGTTTGTGGGATATCCAAAGAATGGTTATGGATATCTGTTCTACCACACCGAGGAACAAAAGGTGTTTGTTGCTCAGCATGCCGTTTAATTATAACGGAGTTTCTTGCAAAATAAATAAGTGGGAGCACGGTAGAACTGGAATAGATTCAGCAACCATAAACTGAAACTGAAGATTTGACAGAACCTCAGGATTCAATAACCCGAGACGAACCTCAGCCACTCCGCAGATCTGGTAGGATTTCTCATCCGCCCGAGAGATACTGCCGTTTTCTCATAGACGGGAATCGAGAGGATTGCATCTTGGAAGAAGTTGACCTTACCAGTTTCAGTCAAGCCATTATCAGTAGGGACTCTGATAAGTGGCTGGATGCTATGCGATCCGAAATGGAGTCCATGTACACCAATAAAGTGTGGACCATGGATATTGCTCCACTTGGGGTAAAACCCGTTGGATGCAAATGGATCTACAAAAGGAAACTTGGTGTAGATGTTAGTGTATATGCCCTAGAGGTCATTACTGTATCATACTAGTTTGTATATTACTTAATGGAAGCTTGGGATATTCACCTTGTATAAACAATCTTGCTCAATATAGTAGTATGCTACTTGGTTTGTTTCTACTTCAATGTGTACATGTGTTTATTTTAGTATATCACCTATACGCATTAGTGGAGCCCTTAGGATCTTTGCTTGATTACCAGCGTTGTGATGGCAGTCACACTAGTGGGGGCTGGGTAATCTATAAGCACATCCTTTTACAGGTCCCTAGTCGCAGGACTATCGAGACAGGGCATCGATACTCCGGAGTAGACTAGCGTATGCGCTTCTCATCCCAGTGTGGGAGATGGTCTGTCCCACAGCCATCAGTACGTCGTACTGGAGATAGTATACGGGTGCTCGTTGGGTTACGAGTACACTGGACAGGACTCGTCGGGAACTGACAGGTTGGTATTATACCTATCGTCAGTTATCAGTTCCCAGGTGACATGAGTACAGCTTAGTCCGCTGACTTGACACTGGAACTTCGCCTCGAGTGTGTTCCCACTGCAGTTTGATCACTACCCTACCACGGCTCAAACGAGTCGTGCAAACAGGTAATGGTTGGGTGCAGTCCCGAAGCACTTGGAGGCAGTGACGGTTAGACAGGATTCGTCTCTTCCGGTATTGGGGGTTGACATCGCGCTGTGTCTAGGAGAGCCATTACACGAGTAGTCCCTGGCCAGGGCAAGCGAGATATACTGGTAGGCTTCCAGTGTTATCTCAGGGTGTTTTGGGCTTCACTCCGACACGACTTGTACCTCTATTAGGGGACTGACATTTTACCGCCCCCTAGGCCCGACATGCGATGTATTAGACGAACAGACCGGACTGTATGGAGACTGTCACATTCAGACTCAGTAGGAGTTCAGATGGGGTTCACCTCGTCAGCCTTCTTGTCGGCATCTACCTGGAGACCGTTACGCACAGCTAGTGCCGCTTGCGGTCTGTGGTTAAACCCACTGCCAGCGTAGTGTCGAGTCTTTAGAGTCCCACACAGAGGGTATTCGCCTCTGGGCAAAACAGAGTAGAGGTCGCATGGTCTTGCGACAGGGTTCGTTCTCATCCGCGCATTTGTGCACGTTTGGAGTCCGGACAGATATTACTAGTAGGCTCTGGTTTGAACCAGATACTGGTATATGTTTTGGGGTTGATTTTATCTCTTGGTATTCATGTTCCTCGGAACAAGAATGCGGGTGTGTATGCACAGTTGATTGAGGCGGAGGAACAGGATTTTCATTAGGGTTTCGGAACGGGTGCGTATGCACAGTTGACAGTCGTCTTTTTCCAAACCCTAATGGAATTATGATATATCTATTAATAATATTAATTGAATGAAATTGTGTCATGGTTGGATTTTGTTGACTTGTTGACCATGGTTGACTTGTTGACCATGGTTGAAGGTTTGACCATCATCATTACAAAAGAAAGATGCTTTTTGATTCTTGCAAAACCATTTAAAGAATGTAATGATAATGGTCATTCCAAACCATCCATCAACTATTTCATTTTATTATTATTGTTAATTGTTAATTCTTTTCATTTGTGATATGGTTGCAAGAAATGAAAAGAATAAGCTCATTCTATCATAACCATTCTCTCTCCTCACTTGTTCTTCTTCCTCCTCTAGTTCAAGGAGATCCCTTCTCATGAGTTGAGAATCCCTCTCCTTGAGTTAAAAACACCCCAAAGACACTCTCTACTCACTCTAGGGTCAAAGGTTTAGCAAGCCGAAGATTCTAGTTCTCTCAAAGTTCGAGAAAGAGCCCGAAGGTTGAACCCTCAGGTGGATCCATCTTTGACGGAAGAAGGCAATGAGGAAAGCACCATCAATCCCTACAAAGGTTTCAAGAAGAAGGAGTTCAAGTTTGGTATAACCTCCTTTCCGAGTAGCTAACTCTCTTTAGCATGTTTGCTAGTTGTAGTTTAGGAAAAGATCCCGACTTTGTTAGTCCATGTTGCCCCATGCGCTGAAAATTTTGATTTTTATACCGTTTCCGCCTCCCCGTAAGAACCGGGGGTCGCAACGTGGACTTACAGTGGTATCAGAGCCTAACTAAACTTAAATTAGCTTTGTAGTAAAGTGTATGGAAGTTCGATCGAGAAAAATCGCAAAACCGGAAAAACAAAAACCCTAAGTTTCTGTTGAAATTTTTTGTGCTCTAAATGTAAAAAGTTTTACTCCTAAAATCGGCTCAGGGTTTTGTGAAAACACCCACAAAATACAATCGCATGATTCCTTCAAAGCGCCGCGGTTCCGCGGCAATGGGTGGCTTAGGCCGCGGAACCGCCGCCGTTTTGTCTCCTCTTGTGGTCCTGTTTTGTGCAGTGTTCTTCTGGTAGGGTTTTGGGATTTTTAAGATATGTCATTCGTGCCCAGATTTTCCAGAAAAGAAATTTGTTTTTGGGGGCCTATAAATCCGTATTTTTGTCGAACTTCACTGCACTTTGACTACAATGGTTATATCTGTGATGTTTACATGTATTGAACGTCGGCTAATCGCTATATGTCGATTAGTCGGGGTTATACATATCTGTGATCTGTGTTTGTTGATGGTATGCGTATATGAATGGATTGGATTGTCGCGGGTGAATAGCCGGGATGGATGTGAGATGAGTGTTGTTTTTCTTTCATTCATTTGTAATATGTAAATTGATGTAATATTATTATTTGTATGGCCGCACAACCGGGTCGGGGTTGTAGCCGTCATTGTATAATTCTTTTTACTGTTTTTGCTCCTAGGATAGACCCATGGAGGGGTGCACAAACTACCGGGTACTTGGAGGGTAGTTTGCCGCACCCGTAGGGGTCTTGGGTGGGGTTTTGTCTATTCACCGCGACCGTGCAATCCGCTTTTCGTTGCAGGCTCGAACGGATTGCGGATTCCTAGTATATCCAATGTATTCATCTGTGATCTGTAATGTCTATCATTGCTATATTTATAACTATTTAGGCGTTGCTTATGTTTTACAGCCGCGCTAGCCCAGCCCCCGCTCTGTAGTTAGTTAAGTAACCTAACGGGTGATGACGGGGCCCCGTGGCGAATGCGAATGGCATAAGCGTACGTCATATTTTGGTTGTTTTCTGCAATGGTAGGATTAAATGATGGGACGCATTAAAAGAACTAATGCAAGAATATCACGCATTAAAAGAACTAATGCAAGATAATAAACCAAGTTAAAGTCGTTGGAACACTTTCGAAAAACCACTCGGTTCTTTTCAAAACTAACTTTTAAATGCGGAGATTGAGCCACTCCTTCTAAAAGCTATCTCGTTCCATCGATTATATCAAGTTCACTACGTTCACGGTTTCACCAAAACCATTCGTAGCCCTCCGTCGTTTCGTATGAATATTCAATAGTATTCAAGCTATGTTTGTTGACCTTCGTCAAGGCATAGAGATTGGTAGCTGTTGGGTGTTCATATGTAGCATAGATAGATGCGTTGGTTTGGGACAGTCGTATTGCCTTGTTGACCTTCGTCAAGGGTATATACGGGTGGGTTCAAATTAACCTGGAAAATGACGGGCAGAACTTGACATGTGACTTATGATTTGTTGACCTTCGTCAAGGTCATAAGAGCATGGGGCAAAAATCCACATCGGGAGTTTCATAAGTACTGAAACTTGCTAGATTTGCATACCATTTGGAGTGTGGTGATTCTGGTAGGATTCCTTCAGTTTCGTCACGCGATGATATTTGGATCCCGATCCTACTGTGAGTATATACTACTCCTCGGGAAATTTCTCACTAAACGATCAATGCTATAAACCTAGTAGGTGCCTAGAAAGGTGTTAGCGGGGCTACGCCCCCAGGGAAAAGAGGTTCTTTAATTAAGGAACTTCGCGAAAGCGTTGGAAAACCTCCCTCGAAGTACCGACACTGGCCTGGCTGAACGGTTAAGCAAGTATTGTGCGGTGGGATTGATCCCGACTAATTCTTCCTTTATGGTTTGAGGAGGGATTCGAGAGACAGTGGGAGCCATCCTGTTTAGACAAATTAAAAACCACTCTAAACTTACAAGAGCATCGTGCTAAAGTGTTTCTTCTCTCCCTCCTAATTGCAGCGACCATTCGACATGACTGGACTTAAGTTACTTCTAGATAAAAACATGCTGACAGGGCCAAACTACAAAGATTGGCTCAGGAATGTCAAAATGGAAATCACTTACGACAAGCTGGGGTATCTTCTTACCACCAAAGCTCCCCCCGTCCCAGGTCCCACCTCCAGCGTCGCGGATAAGGAAATCCGTAAGACTTGGGAGATTGATTGCGCGAAGGCCAAGTGCCTCGTGCTTGCCTCTATGGACAACGAACACCAGAGGAGGCACGAGAATATGGACCTGGAATCCATATTTCTTCATACAAAAGAACTGTATGGAGAGCAGTCTCGTATCGCAAGATACGAAGTGTCGAAGAAGTTATTTTCGGCAAAGTTGGCCGTCGGATCATCGGTAGCGGACCACGTGCTTAAGATGATTGGCTACATTGAGGAGCTCGCGGAACTTGGGACCACGTTGGAAAGTGAACTCTATACGGATTTAATTCTCCAGTCCCTTCCATCCACTTACGCCCAGTTTATACTGAACTTCAACTTACAAGAAAAAGAAGTTGAACTTTCAGAACTCCTCAACATGCTGAGGAGCGCAGAGGGCACCCTACAGAAAGGTAGGGAAACACCCGCTTTGTTTGTAGGAGGATCTTCTTCTTCTAGGTCCAAGGCGAAAGCCAAGGAAAAGAGGAAGAAAGCCCCCGCCAAACCAAGGGGCGGTGTTAGTAAAGTGGGTACGAAGGGAAAGGAAAAGGCAACAAAGATTGCGGGGAAGCTTGTGGGAAAGGAAGAATGCTTCTATTGTCATAAAAGTGGACACTGGAAAAAAGATTGCAGGGCTTGGAAAGCCAGGACACAGGAACTGAAGCAGGTTGCGGCTTCAGCTTCAGGTGTGTATGTTATTGAAAACTGTCTATCGATAAACTCTACTTCCTGGGTATTGGATACCGGATCAGGATCTCATATCTGTAATTCTTTGCAGGCGTTGAGAAACCGTAGGTTTTTGAAGGCAGGTGACATGACCCTCAGAGTTGCGAACGGAGCTAGCATGGATGCTAAAGCCGTGGGGGACTATCACCTGGGAATGTCAGATGGGCATGTTTTGGTTTTGCGTAATTGCTTTTTTGTACCCAACGCAACTTGTAATATCATTTCTGTATCTTTGGTTTCTAAAGAAGGTTATGAATTTGCGTTTGTAAGTAATGTTGTAAACATTCACCTTAATCAAGTTCTGATTGGGTCAGGTACACTGAGCATTGGTATATACATATTAAACCAACCGCAGATTTTCAATGTCCAGAATACACACAAAAGAAAGTCTCCAGATATCAATCAGGCTTTCTTATGGCATTGTAGACTGGGTCACATCAATGAGACACGGTTGACTAAGTTACATAAAGAAGGATACTTGGATCCGTTCGAGTATCAGTCTTATGCCACTTGTGAATCTTGTCTCATGGGAAAGATGACAAAGACTCCGTTCACTGGACACGGAGAAAGAGCGAGCAAGCTCTTGGGACTCATACACAGTGACGTGTGTGGTCCAATGTCTACACATGCGCGAAGCGGTTATTCATACTTCATTACTTTCACAGACGATTTCTCTAGGTATGGACATGTCTTCTTAATGAAGCACAAATCCGAGGCCTTTGAGAAATTTCGGGATTACAAGAATGAAGTTGAAAAACAAACTGGCAAAAGTATTAAGATTCTAAGATCGGATCGAGGTGGTGAATACTTGAGTGCCGAGTTCCTGGACTATTTAAAAGAGAATGGAATTCTCTCTCAGCGTACTCCTCCATACACTCCGCAACATAACGGTGTATCGGAAAGGAGGAATCGAACCCTATTGGATATGGTTCATTCCATGATGAGTAAGGCTGAGCTACCGCGATCTTTCTGGGGCTATGCACTAGAAGCAGCTGCATATCTCTTGAACAAGGCTCCCACCAAGATTGTGCCTACCACTCCATATCAGATGTGGAGTGGGAAGAAACCCTGTCTTAAGTACCTTAAGATATGGGGATGTCCAGCTTTTGTAAAAAAGCAGCATGCGGACAAGCTCGAGGCACGTTCAGTACAGTGTAAGTTTGTGGGATACCCAAAGAACTCCAGGGGGTATCTGTTCTATTCCGCTGAGGAACAAAAGGTTTTTGTTCTTCAACATGCCCGCTTCTTGGAAACTGAGTTTTTGGAAACCCAGATAAGTGGGAACGCAATAGAACTGGAAGAAATTCCAGAACCACAAGCTATTACTGAAAGCTTGGAAGAGCCAGTAAGTTCAAAAGAACAGGACATTCCTATGCCGCTCCGCAGGAGTAGTAGGCAGTCTCATCCGCCCGAGAGATACTACGGTTTTCTCATAGACGGGGATAGAGAGGATTGCATCATAGATTATGATGAGCCTACTAGCTTCCAGCAGGCCGTTCAGAGCGTTGACTCGGTAAAATGGCTGGATGCAATGCGGACCGAAATGGAGTCCATGTACACCAACAAAGTATGGACGTTGGACATTGCTCCAGACGAGGTAAAACCTGTAGGATGCAAGTGGATCTTCAAAAGAAAGATTGGTGTAGATGGACAGGCTGAGACCTATAAAGCTAGACTTGTAGCAAAGGGTTTCCGTCAAAGACCTGGTTTGGACTATGACGAAACCTTTTCTCCAGTGGCTATGCTGAAATCCATTCGGATCCTTCTTGCCATTGTTGCCTTCCACGATTATTAGATTTGGCAAATGGACGTAAAAACCGCTTTTCTAAATGGAAATTTAGAGGAGTGTGTCTATATGGACCAGCCAGAGGGTTTCATTCAGAGTGGGAGCAGCGGAAAGGTGTGCAAGTTGCTTAAGTTCATCTATGGACTAAAGCAGGCATCGCGGAGTTGGAACATCTGTTTTGATGAGACGGTCAAGGAATTTGGCTTTATCAAAAATCCAGATGAACCATGCATCTATAGTAGATTTGTAGCGAGAACTGTAGTATTCCTCGTTTTATACGTGGATGACATTCTCTTAATAGGAAATGACATTCCTATGCTACAATCTGTCAAGGGGTTCTTGTCACACAGGTTCTCCATGAAAGACCTGGGTGATGCCTCATACATCCTGGGGATCCGGATCCATCGTGATAGATCCAAGAGGATATTAGGACTTTCACAGTCTAGGTACATCGACACCATACTGAAAAGATTCAGTATGGAAGATTCCAAGCGCGGTAACCTACCGGCTTGTCACGGGATCACCCTCTCTAAAGAGATGTCCCCCAAGACTGATTTGGAGAGGGATCGCATGTCTATTATACCCTACGCTTCTGCGGTAGGCTCTATAATGTATGCGATGTTGTGTACCAGACCGGATGTAGCTTATGCACTGAGTGTGGTAAGCCGGTATCAGTCAAACCCTGGGGAGAAACACTGGATAGCGGTAAAGAACATTCTCAAGTACCTGAGAAGGACTAAGGAGATGTTCTTGGTGTATGGCGGAAAAGACCTCCAGATCGAGGCCTTTGCTGACTCCAGCTTCCAGAGTGACAAGGATGATTCCAAGTCCATGTCGGGTTTTATCTTTACCCTCAATGGAGGGGCGGTGTGTTGGAAGAGTTCCAAACAAGAAACCGTTGCAGACTCGACTATGGAAGCGGAATACATCGCTGCATCTGATGCCGCAAAAGAAGCTGTCTGGATGAGGAAGTTCTTGAAAGAACTTCAGGTGGTTCCGTCCATTGTTGACCCAATACCTTTGTATTGCGACAACAACGGGGCTATAGCTTTAGCGAAGGAACCCAGGTCCCATCAGAGATCCAGGCACATCTTGAGGCGGTATCACCTGATCAGGGAGATCGTGGATCGCAAGGAGATCGAGGTTCGGAGGGTTGCTTCAGAAGAAAACACTACAGATCCATTCACCAAGGCCCTGCCCCAGACTCAGTTCGAGCGGCTGATCGAGATGATAGGTCTTCGATACGCCAGTACATGGCCTTAGTGTAAGTGGGAGATTGTTAGTGTATATGCCCTAGAGGCCATTACTGTATCATACTAGTTTGTATATTACTTAATGGAAGCTTGGGATATTCACCTTGTATAAACAATCTTGCTCAATATAGTAGTATGCTACTTGGTTTGTTTCTACTTCAATGTGTACATGTGTTTATTTAATATATCACCTATACGCATTAGTGGAGCCCTTAGGATCTTTGCTTGATTACCAGCGTTGTGATGGCAGTCACACTAGTGGGGGCTGGGTAATCTATAAGCACATCCTTATACAGGTCCCTAGTCGCAGGACTATCGAGACAGGGCATCGATACTCCAGAGTAGACTAGCGTATGCGCTTCTCATCCCAGTGTGGGAGATGGTCTGTCCCACAGCCATCAGTACGTCGTACTGGAGATAGTATACGGGTGCTCGTTGGGTTACGAGTACACTGGACAGGACTCGTCGGGAACTGACAGGTTGGTATTATACCTATCGTCAGTTATCAGTTCCCAGGTGACATGAGTACAGCTTAGTCCGCTGACTTGACACTGGCACTTCGCCTCGAGTGTGTTCCCACTGCACTTTGATCACTACCCTACCACGGCTCAAAGGAGTCGTGCAAACAGGTAATGGTTGGGTGCAGTCCCGAAGCACTTGGAGGCAGTGACGGTTAGACAGGATTCGTCTCTCCCGGTATTGGGGGTTGACATCGCGCTGTGTCTAGGAGAGCCATTACACGAGTAGTCCCTGGCCAGGGCAAGCGAGATATACTGGTAGGCTTCCAGTGTTATCTCAGGGTGTTTTGGGCTTCACTCCGACACGACTTGTACCGCTATTAGGGGATTGACATTTTACCGCCCCCTAGGCCCGACATGCGATGTATTAGACGAATAGACCGTACTGTACGGAGACTGTCACATTCAGACTCAGTAGGAGTTTAGATGGGGTTCACCTCGTCAGCCTTCTTGTCGGCATCTACCTGGGGACCGTTATGCACAGCTAGTGCCGCTTGCGGTCTTTGGTTAAACCCACTGCCAGCGTAGTGTCGAGTCTTTAGAGTCCCACACAGAGGGTATTCGCCTCTGGGCAAAACAGAGTAGAGGTCGCATGGTCTTGCGACAGGGTTCGTTCTCATCCGCGCACTTGTGCACGTTTGGAGTACGGAAAGATATTACTAGTAGGCTCTGGTTTAAGCCAGATACTGGTATATGTTTTGGGGTTGATTTTATCTCTTGGTATTCATGTTCCTCGGAACAAGAATGCGGGTGTGTATGCACAGTTGATTGAGGTGGAGGAACAGGATTTTCATTAGGGTTTCGGAACGGGTGCGTATGCACAGTTGACAGTCGTCTTTTTCCAAACCCTAATGGAATTATGATATATCTATTAATAATATTAATTGAATGAAATTGTGTCATGGTTGGATTTTGTTGACTTGTTGACCATGGTTGAAGGTTTGACCATCATCATTACAAAAGAAATATGCTTTTTGATTCTTGCAAAACCATTTAAAGAATGTAATGATAATGGTCATTCCAAACCATCCATCAACTATTTCATTTTATTATTATTGTTAATTGTTAATTCTTTTCATTTGTGATATGGTTGCAAGAAATGAAAAGAATAAGCTCATTCTATCATAACCATTCTCTCTCCTCACTTGTTCTTCCTCCTCCTCTAGTTCAAGGAGATCCCTTCTCAGGAGTTGAGAATCCCTCTCCTTGAGTTAAAAACACCCCAAAGACACTCTCTACTCACTCTAGGGTCAAAGGTTTAGCAAGCCGAAGATTCTAGTTCTCTCAAAGTTCGAGAAAGAGCCCGAAGTTTGAACCCTCAGGTGGATCCATCTTTGACGGAAGAAGGCAACGAGGAAAGCACCATCAATCCCTACAAAAGGTTTCAAGAAGAAGGAGTTCAAGTTAGGTATAACCTCCTTTCCGAGTAGCTAACTCTCTTTAGCATGTTTGCTAGTTGTAGTTTTGGAAAAGATCCCGACTTTGTTAGTCCATGTTGCCCCATGCGCTAAAAATTTTGATTTTTATACCGTTTCCACCTCCCCGTAAGAACCGGGGGTCGCAACGTGGACTTACAGTAGATGGGCAGGTGGAAACCTATAAGGCTAGACTCGTTGCAAAAGGTTTTCGTCAAAGACCTGGTGTGGACTATGACGAAATTTTTTCTCCAGTGGCTATGCTCAAATCCATTCGGATCCTACTTGCCATTGCTGCCATCGATGACTATGAGATCTGGCAGATGGACGTAAAAACGGCTTTTCTAAACGTCAGTTTGGAAGAGTGCATTTATATGGATCAGCCAGAAGGTTTTGTAGACAGTGGGAGCATCTGGAAGGTGTGCAACTTGCTTAAATCCATTTATGGATTAAAGCAGGTATCGCGGAGCTGGAACATCTGTTTTGATGAAGCAATCAAGGAATTTGATTTCATCAAGAACGAAGATGAGCCTTGTATTTATAAGAAGATTGTAGGACGAACTGTCGTATTCCTAGTCTTGTACGTGGACGACATTCTTTTGATAGGAAATGACATTCCTATGCAACAATTGGTCATGCTATTCTTGTCACAACGGTTCTCCATGAAGGAGCTGGGTGATGCCACATGCATACTGGGGATCAAGATCTACAGAGATAGATCTAAGAGATTACTGGGACTTTCGCAGTCCAGGTACATAGTGTTAGTTATATGTATGCCCTAGAGGCCATTACTGTACATTGGATGTATATTGTAGTGGATGCTGGGACATATATAGGGAGGACTTTCTTGCTCGACATGATAGTATGCTATCTGGTTGCACTTTACCTTAACATGTACACTGATTGTCTCTCTGTTACATGTTGGTAAAGTCCTTAGGATGTGTACTTGACTACCTGGACTATGATGCGGATCATACTAGTGGGGACATGGTAGTCCATAAGTACATCCTTCAAAGTCCCTAGTCGTGGGTGTATCGAGACGGGGCATCGATATACCAGAGTAGACTAGCGTATACCTTCTCGACCCATACAGATGGGCGATGGATGATCCCATATCCATTGGTGTTTGACATCAGAGATGATATACGGGTGCTCAGTGAAGACTGGGTACACTGGACGGACTCGCCGAGAACTCCCAGATGGTATTATACCTTACGTCAGATGGCAGTTCTCTGGTGACACTGGTACAGAGTAGTCTGTTGACCCGAGATCGTCATAGAGTCTTGTGTGGTTCCCACTGTGCTTTGATTTCCACCTTACCACGTCCAAGAGGGCGTGCAAAACGGTGGTTTTTGGGTACAGTCCCGAATCACATGGAGGCAATGAGCGATAGGAGGGGATTCGACTCTCCCGGTATAGGGAGTTGATGTTGTGCTGTGTTCGATTGGCTATAACCGGAAATCCCTGGCCAGGGTTGCTGAGATATACTGGTAAGTGTTACCAGTAGTTTCTCGAACTGTTATAGACCTCATATCGACACGACTTATCGGGCTATTGGGGTCTGACGTTTACCAGCCCTAGGCGAGATATGCTGCATATCAGACGAACAGACCGGACTGTACGGTAAGTGTTACTGGTTGGATTCACAGGAGTGTGAGCGGGCTTGCTCGTCGATCTTCTGATCGCTCAATACCCGGGTGGCCGTTACGTTTAGCAGACCGCTTGCGGCTTGTGGGTGTTTGATATGATCATCATCTGCTACCGGAGTATTGACGAGTCTTTAGAGTCCTACACAGAGGTTTCCTGGCTCAAGCGAAACGAAATAGGAGCGCATATGAGATATGTACAGGACCGAGAATGATGCGTGTATGTGATATCATATTTCATTCTCGCGATGAATGTATCGATTGGTTATATGCGATATAACCTAGTTATCGAATCAAGCATTGATTCGATAAGACGATACATAGGATACTAGTCGGTTATATGCGATATGACCGGATCGTTAAATCAAGTGTTGATTTAATGATTTAATGTATAATTATATATTTGATATATTACTTTGCATTAACTAGTATTGGTTCACTTTAAATGGATTTTCTCACTTGATGTGCACATTGTATATGTGTATATTTTGTACACTTGATTGTATCATGTTTGATGAAACATGAATGTTTAAGTGTTTGTTTAGACTAAACCATGGTTATGTAATGGTTAGGGTTTTGAATTTATTTACTTATTCATTTATTTATTCATTTTGGCAAAAGGGAAAATGGTGGCTATTTTTGTTTCTAAGTTGAAGCTTCATGAAGCTTTGACTAAGTGACCATTTTGTCTTCATGCTTAACCCTAACCATTCTATCTAACCATGATTTATTCTCTACACTTGACCATGGTTGCCATATGATAAGTATTGTTTTTATTTTCTTTTTAAGATTAACTTATCATATTCTTTTCATCATCTTCTTCTTCTTCAAAGATGAAGAAAGCTTGCTCCATCAATGGCAACTTGAGAAAATGAGTGAGAAATCCAATTCTAAAGTGAACCCACCTCCTATTTCTTCATCCTCTACCTCTTGCCAAGTAGTATAGGGTGTTTTCTTCACAAGTTTCATGACTTGGTGAAGTGGGAGCTTGATCTTGTGATGCCTCGACCTAGATCATCTTCGGCATCGTTGTCGATGACCTAGCCCGCCCATTTCTCCGATGAAGCCGACGCTAGAGCCCGGGATTCGATTTGGACAGCGAGGAGACTTCATTGCGGAGCTATGGAGGTGGAGGACCGGATCTACAAAGGTTGTATTTCCGTTCTTGTAGTTAAGTTGTTAACTAGTTTCTTTTGTCGCCTAAATTCTAGTTAACGATCCGTATTAGGGTTTCTCGGCACCCGTAAAATTTGAAATTAGCATGGTTGATGCCTTGTGAGACCTCCTTAGTGTGCCTAGAAACCCTATATTGGTATCAGATCCTAGCTAGAGCCTTAGGCGAAGTCTAGATGACGTTTGAAATCCGAACGAACCCGAAAACCTAATTCTAAAATGCTCTCTGGAAATTTTCTGAAAATTTGGATTTTTGTGAATTAAAAATTGCTAAAAAATTCAGCAGGGTGTTATTTGAATTACTGTGAAATTCGAGGGGCTGATTCAACTATAGCGCGGCGGAACCGCGGCACAAGCATGGCTTGTGCGGCGGTTCCGCGGCCATTTTGTCGCATTAATTTATGAATTTTGCACAGTAATTCATGTTTTCAGGTGCTGAGTTTTCTGGGAATTTTTAATTTGAACTCAAGAGTTGAGTTTTCTGGGGTGTTTTGGAGCTTGGATGATTCGATCGGATTATCAGACTTTGTCTATGTGGCTTTCCGGATATTTTAGAATATGTTAAAAAGTTCGACCGGATATAAATACCCACTTTTTCCCCTGTCGGAAAATTTCCAAGTGTTGGATTTTTCTGTGGTTTAAGGACGTTCTAAGTAGTGCAAGTAACGCGATGGTCCCTCTAGAAGACAACAAACCTTAACTCGATTATATGACCGTCTTGAACTGCCCTTTGAACCTTAGGGTTTGGGGCAGTACGGCGTGCCACATGTGAGGCGTTGGCTTGACCCTTCTACGGCTGGACCGTTGGTACTGAGGCATGAAGTGAATGTCTTTGAACTTATTTCATGTGTTGAGCGGTTTCGGGAAAACTTGGGTGTTCGATTGTTCGATAGGAAAGTTTAACATTTTCTATCTTATTCGGAATGTGATACAATAATTGGAATTCGCAATAAGTTATGTGATAACTGAATGAATGTTATAAACATAGCAGTTTAGTCTCTCTTGATTGGTTGCCACAGAATTTTGATGCGATCAAAAGTCCGTCGCAATCACGTAGCGTACGCGGATACTCGCCGGGTAAACTTAATAGACAGCCTCACGCCATAGCCCCGACCAAGTGACTGTAGGAGAACCCCGTCGCCGAAAGCATCCATTCGGGTGCTCGCGGTAGCGGTGTTCCGCCTTGGTGCACTTCGTCGACGGCGTCGGGGGTGCGGCCGCCTACTAAAGTTTGCGACGAGCATTCGATCAGGATGTCGGGAATCTTGTTGAATTGCCCGACTTGATATTGAAAAGAGTTTTCGATGATGAGACTAAAATGCGGGGTTTATAATTGTTAGGCATGCGATGTCTAAGGAATTCATTTAGTCAGGCATGCGATGTCTGAGGATGTTGCGGATTCCAACTGTTGTAGTTTTACACTTTCTTTTCTGTGACCGTAAGTGTAATATGTGATATCGCCGGTTTCGTTGCTATATGTCAACGACAATTGGGATGCGCATATTTACTTACGTTGATAACTTGTGATGTTATGTGTTGCTGGATATGTTATATTGGATCGTCGTGTTTGAATAGCCGGGGTTTTTTATGTGAGATGAGTGTTTTTCATTTTCATTCATGTAAAAACTTGTATGTAATATTCTTTTATTTGGGGCACTTCCAGGTTGCGGAAGATGTCACCGTTTGTATATTATTTACTTTTCTGCACTAGGATAGACCCAAGGATGGGAGCACAAGTAACCGGGTTCTAGGGTCCAGAGGGAGACCAACTCGAGGAGTCGAGTCCGTGTCTCCTAACCCTAGAATTGGTAGGGTTGCTTGCCGCTCTCGTAGGGGTCTAGGGGTGTGGGTTTGGCTATTCATTGCGACCGTGGAATCCGTGTTTTATACTGGCTCGTATTGAAAACACGGGCGTCCTAGTATATCCAATATTTCATATGTTTCTTCTGCTGCGATATCTGTGATGTGATCATGTGATGTTCTGTGATAGATACCGTATATAGTATATATGATATATTATATAGACGTTACTTATGTTTTACACCCGTGCTAGCCCTGCCCCGCTCTGCCGTTAGTTACCTAACCTAACGGTGCACGA